>OZ012738.1:510525567-512925567 GCA_963859935.3 Lathyrus sativus
TATTGGTTCTGAATATAAACATCTAAATAGACTCTTAAAGACCAAAATCTGATGGATCAGAAGTTGAAGACCAGAATCTGATGAAGTCAACTTCTGAAGAGGTCAACGTCTGAAGGTCGGAGTGTGAAGAAGTCAACATATAATGATTAGACTTTGAAGAAGTGTTCTTCTTATTTGAGCCAGTCAAAATGCAAGGACCAAAGTGACTCTGATAGGTCATTGTTCACCTCTGAGTCTACTTTGTCACGTGAAGACCTAAAGCTCTATTTTTTCATACAGTCTATTGGGATGCAACTGCTAATTCCTTTTGTAGCAAAGGGATTTCAAACTTGCTTTCGACAACCTTGACTATTAGGTGAAACATCCCAACATCTCTTTTGAAGCTTCTCCAAGACTCTTCAAAAGACTCTTTTCCTTATCTATTTAAGGAGTTGAAGACTTGGATAAAAATACTAATTCTATTGACATTAAAAAGGAGAAGTTACTCTATCAAAAACAAAGCACAAGCAGGACTTAGGATTTCTTATCCTTGTATATGTTAGAAATCTCTAAGTCTTAAAGAGTCTATTTGTACTGTATTCTTCCTACACCTCTGATTGTATATGAAATGTATTACCTCAAACAATAATTTATCTGTTAGGTAGATTGTTAGAAGTGTCTTGATAAATGTTTGAGCATTTAAAGTCTATAGCTTACGTGCTTGAGCATAGAAGTCTTATAATTTAGTGTTTGAGCATTGGAAGTCTCTTGTTTGTGCGCTTGATCATAAAAGTCTCTTATTTTAGTGTTTGAGCATTGTAAGTGATGACGCGAAAGTATATCGTTTATTTGACTCGATTTACATGGATTTATTTGCGATTATTGTTAATTTATCTTGATTTATGTTCTATTATACGATTAATTCACTTTGTTTTGCAGATTGTGGAGAATTTGGATTAAAGAAAGAAAAGAAGAAGAAATGGAAGGAAAAGAAAGAAGAAAGAAAGAAATAGAGAAGAAAAACTGAAAGTAGCAGAGAAACAGATTTTTATACGTGTGACGCTCGTCACAGCTTCCTCACGGTCGTCACATCCTTCACGATCATTACAAGACCCTTACGATCGTCACATGCAACACGGTCGTCACAAGAGTATCACGACCGTCATGAACCAAATATCAGAATTTCAAATCAGAAGTGGCCACGAGCACACTTCAACTTAATTTCTTCCTGCACTTTCTCCACCAACTGCCCACTACTGGAAGTTACTCCCATTTTCTCCATAACTCACGCATGATCTATGGAAGTTGAGAAAGGAAATATCTCCTATAAATAGGCCAGAGATTCACAGAACCAGGGGGTGGATTCTACGTCCCGAAGGGCTGTCAAAGTTCTATTGAAGCTATTTTTCTTGTTTCTTTTATTTTCTTCCTTTTTTTCCTTTAGTTCAGAACATTGTAATTTCTTTCTGCATTTTTATTTCGCCAAAGTAGAATCCTGCCGACATTGTTGAGGATTACTCTTCAATTTCAGTACTACTTTCCAGGTTCTTATTAATTGAATTATTACTTTATTTTCTGCCATAATGCATATTTTATTACTTTGTTGTTTATGTTTATTTCCGTTTGCATTAATTATCATGTCTAGCTAAATTAGTTTTATCGGTATGTAATTGAATTAGTAGGATGGGATTCGATAATGCCCGGTGCAACTTCCCTTTTACAAACACCTTTCTGGCCGTAGTTTTTAATCAAAATCTTCTAAATAAACCTTCGTCGCGAAAGCGAGAAATTATTTACAGTAGTTTTGCCACGAAAGTGGGAAATTCATTAAGGCACGAGCCGGCACGCGAAAGTTGGGGTTCAAACCGGATAGTAAGAACTAGACATTGATTTTAAACAAAGTGAAAGCGCTTTAAAAGAAATCATAATTTATTTGTTTTCAAAAAGTAGTTTAAACCCCGAATGGGACTGCGAGAGCGTACATTCCGCCTTAGAATCAGGACCTGAGTCAACAACCATCGTGAGGAAAAGGTCTTTAAACGAGTATTTTCTCCTGAAAAGTGTTTGCAAAGACTAAAAAGCACCGGCGACCTGTCGTATCCCCGAAAAATAAAGCATTACATACCGATATCCCTTTACCGCTCTTCCTTAAACCAATAATCTTTATTTCCATTATATTTAATTTTGTTCACATTTAACTTTCCTAATTCCATTAGCCTCAGCTTTATGCCGCGACAATAGATAACGGTAGGTTGACATTGGTCTCTGTGGGTTCGACAAATCTTTTATATTACTTCGATATTTCCGTGCACTTGCGGACGCATCAGTAAGTCTCTTGCTTGAGGGCTTGATAAAATTGTAATCTTGAGTGGTTATAGTGAAAATATCTTGTAAGTACAAGGGGACTAGATTACTTTCAAGTTATGAGAGTAACCAGGATAACCCTGTGTGTCACTCTTGTTCTTGCCTTTCATACCTGCTGCTTACCTCTAATTGAATCAGACTATATACCTTGTGCTTAGAAAACCTGACCAAAGAAAAGGTTAACACAATTCAACCCCTTTCTTGTATTTTTCTCACCTTCATAATATTGGAAATCAAGCTGTAAAATGTGAGATTTGTGTCTTGATGAAAAAGGAAGTGAACGATCTGCATGAAACCCTGAGAAAATTTACAAAGGAGAAAGAAAAACCTAGATTTGGTTCTATAAAATCAAATACCTTCCTTGAGTAAAACTTAATTATGGTTTAAACTTGGTAGATCGCATAGTAAAGGCTTTAATAGGAAGAATTTAAATCGCCATGCTTACAAATGGTCTTAATGTGATAGATTTTGCCATCTAGATCCATTTTACTTTAATAAACTTATAAGGTCTAAAGGTAGTAAACATATACCTCTTATAACTACTAACACACCAAAACCCGAGAAGATTTGGGTACCAAAGGTGAAAACCTAATATGTTTTGCAAATATGCTTTGCGAATTTAATGAAGTCGTAATGCATATTAAATCAATTTGTGCAAAACTAGATGTATAACTTTGAGTATACACGATGTTCCTGGAAGAGTTTGATTGTATTTATACATGTGATCAAAGAATGTTCACTGATGGTATATAT
The DNA here is from genome assembly GCA_963859935.3 of Lathyrus sativus. Classification (NCBI taxonomy): domain Eukaryota; kingdom Viridiplantae; phylum Streptophyta; class Magnoliopsida; order Fabales; family Fabaceae; genus Lathyrus; species Lathyrus sativus. The sequence continues at coordinate 510,528,664 of OZ012738.1, forward strand.
CAATGGTCGTGATCAAAGAAGATTTTCATTGAGATTTGTCTCAACACTTATGATATGTGATGATCAGTTAACCTCTTAGTATTATAAGAAGATAAGTATATATTGGATATATCTATCTCATGGTTTTAACCAACTATGGTATCCAATGATTCACAAAGAAGGATTTACGACATTGTTTCATCGTTCCCTCTAAAAGGGGAGATTTTATCAATATTACTTTATATTTAAGGTAGTACACGCTTTAAAGGTTGAATAATAGAAAAAATCTTATTAACCCTCTAAATAAGTGACTTATTGTTCTCTCATCATTTAAAAACCATTATTACCAATAAGATGTATGAGTTGTAGCATTTTTTTAAGAAAGAGATGAAAACAAGATGAATAAGGTTATAAAAACCAGATGCCAAAGGCAAATTTCAACACAAGAACCAAAAAGACCAAGGAGTATGAAGTCAAAGAAGATAATAACGTGTCCTAATCAATTAGAAGATCCTTGTATTTCAAACATCAAATTAAATCAGATTGTATTTTTTCCTCAAAGCAACTCAATTCAGAGCGTTGATGGAGAACATGCAAGATCTTAAAAATCATCATTACCTAATATATTAGGGCATAAAACTAATCGATTAGATGGCCTATTTTAGAAATATTTGTCTCTCATATTTTATAGAATAAATATTCAATGATTTTGTGTAGTTTTTGCACGCCCAAACCATCCTAAGGAACTCTATAAATAGGTAATTGTATTCCCTTATTTTGCATCATTATTTTGTCTATTATCCCTTCTTCCTTGTCCTTGTTCTGTGTGTGTGTGTGTGTGTATGTGTGTGTGTGTGTGTGTGTGTGTGTGTGTGTGTGTGTGTGTGTGTGTGTGTGTGTGTGTGTGTGTGTGTGTGTGTGAAAGTAACACTTTAGTATTCCATCATCATCATAGCACTAAGAGGTTATGGTTCGCCTTTCCCTTTCTTTTCTCTAAATATTTCTCATCCCAAGAACAACAAGGAAGATTATTTATGTATCTCACAAATAAGAGTGTCTTAAGAATTCATACCTTGGGTGTTGGAATCTTTCAAGAATGTGAATTCTTCAAGACTTTTGAAGAATTCAACTTAACGACATTCATCTGCATCCCCCTAAAGAAAGTGTACATATCCTTAGTTAAGATAATATTTTCAAAATTTTACTTCACTGATTGGATTATTAATTCTGAAGTAAGAAAACACAAGATGTCTCTACCTTTGGAAAATTTTGATGATATCTTGGATCTACCCTGTGAAGGATGTAACAGCCTAATTTTCAATAATTAATTATTCATATTAATTAATTGATTTATCTGGATGATTTTAATTATTGGAATTATTGGTAGATATTTGAGAGGAGAAATAGAATGGAAAGAATATAAGGAAAGTGGAAAGAAAAGGAAAAGATAGAAACATAAGAGAAAGAGAAGAGAAAGAAAGAGGAAGAGGAGAAAAGAGAAGGAAGAAAGGGAAAAAGCTTGGAAAGCTCAAGAACAACTCCTAGCTTTCGATTTAATCAAGGTAAGGGTGTGAAATATCATTATATTCTCAATGTGTATGATTATGTATGATTGGTTTGGATTGTTTGGATGTTTTCTCCATTTTCCATTTCAGGGTAGAAATGAGTTTAATCGGTAGTAATCAATGTTTTAACGGTTGGAATTTGGAATTAATGGTGTAGATTAGTCGAGGATTGTTAGACTAAGAGTACTGGAACTCATTGGAATTGAATCGGGTGATTTGGGAGTTTTGGAGAGTTTTGACAGTGAGGATTTTTGAACATCGCAGACGTTCGCTAGCACCTTCGCTAGGCGAGCAGGTCGCGAGTGTTCACTAGAAACTCGCTAAGCGAGTGGTCCCAGACTTGGACAGAATGTATTTGATCTTGTTTGCTGGTAGCGAGTGAGGTAGCGAAGGATTCGCTAGGACCTCGCTGCAGCGAGTAGGTAGCGAACAAAGTAAGTAGCTTCTGTTTGCCTTCGCGAGCTTGTTCGCTAGGAGAACAGGTAGCGAGTGTTCGCTAGGGACTCGCTAGGCGAGCAAGCCAGCGAGTGTGACATCATTTTCATTTCTTTGTAATTTCATCCAATGTTGATTGTTTGGTTCGATTATGTTCAATCTTGATCTGAAATGAGTAATTGTGTGTTGTTATATATATGCTATGGGTAGCCGTATGACGTGAATCCTAGATTGTACAATATTGTGAAATGTGGCCTTTTGGCATATATAATGGATGAGAACATATTGTGAATATGTGTGCATTGCTTGAATAATATGGTGATGGTATTGAATTGTGAATGCATATTGGTTGTATGCAATATTGTGAATAATGCATGAGAACATATTGTGAATATGTGTGCATTGCTTGATAAATGTGATGATGTTGAAAGTATGAATACTTTGATATGATGTGTGAGTGTGCAATCATGATATAATTCTTGTGTGATGAATTATTTGAATATGCATGGGATTAAGATGCGAGAACGGTCTTAAGTGCATATGGTTGTTGATTGCATACACATCATTTAGTCAAGAGGCAATGTTTGCTAGTTTCGTGGAGACTAGTGAGTTGTCCCAAACCTAGAAGGGTGGGTTTGAAAGCTTAGAGGACGGGCTTTTGTTGTTATCGGTCTAGGGGACGGACCCGGTTTAAATGTAAAAACCGAAAAATGATAACAAGTGTTGGTACCACATGGCATGAGTTGCATTGAGTCACATGGCATAAAGATAAATGTTGTGTGAATGTATGCATATGTTTATGTTATGTGAATTGATGATAATTATGGATGTGTGCATGATAAATATGCTTGGTGATCATTCCATATTTGTTTATATATACACATATTGTGATGTATATGATGGTGATAATGAACTGTGGTGTGAAATGAGGAATATGTGTATTCTATGCTTGTATATATATATATATATATATATATATATATATATATATATATATATATATATATATATATATATATATATATATATATATATATATATATATATATATATATATATATATATATATATATATATATATATATATATATATATATATATATATATATATATATATATATATATATGCATTGATTTTTATGATAATATTTCTCACCCTTCTGTTGTTTTATAATGCTCTATCAGGCATTGCAGATTAGCTTTGATGGAAGTATTTTGTGAAGTATAACTTTATTCTTTTGGTCGGTTAAGCTCTGATATGTAGGACCGGATAGTTAGGATTGTATAGCATTCTTTTGAGATACATTTGTATATGTATATGATGACAAATGTTTATGTAAACATGAATGATATGGTGAATTAAACTGAATGATATGTATTTATATGATTAACATGTTTAAAGTGATTCAATGTTTAGATTTTCCGCTTTTAATTCTAAATATGGAAATGTGCGTGTGGGGACTAAGTTCCTCTGTTGAAACTACCCCACTGTTGCATGTCTTTTATTGAGCAGGTGTTGTATGTTAATTTCGTGATGATGTGACATACCTCTTTTATACCATGTTTTATTTATACTCTGATGAAATTTTAATATGTGTTAAATGATTTATTTGTTTATTTGGGGGTATAGAAAGGGGGTGTTACATTAGTGGTATCAGAGCAAGTCGGTCAGTTGACCAAGTTGTTAATGTGTTCATTCCCTTATGCATTTGGTATGTGTGTGTAGCACTATCCATATGGTTGTTCTAACGAGGATTTGTTGTGGGAATCAAGAACAATGGTTGCAGGAAGGAATGATGAAGCGATTGCTGAGGCTTTGGCGATGTTGGCTGGAGCGATTAGGCAGAATCCTCAAGCCAATGTGAATGTTGGAAACAACGCTGATGACGAGTTTCGTGCTTTGGGAAGGTTCCAAAGGAACAATCCACCAATTTTCAAGGGAACCCATGAACCTGACAAAGCACAGGTATGGCTGAAAGCAATTGGGAAGATCTTTCGAGTCATGAACTGTTCGGATGCGCAGAGGGTGCAGTTTGGCACTCATATGCTTGAAGAGGAAGCTGAGGACTGGTGGGGTAATACTTGCCAAAGGTTTGAAGAGGATGAGGTTGTGGTTACTTGGGATGTTTTTAGAGAAGCATTTCTGGAGAAGTATTTTCCAGAAGATATGCGTGGTAAGAAGGAAATTGAATTCCTTGAGCTGAAGCAGGGCAACTCAACTGTAGCCGAGTATGCGGTAAGATTTAAGGAATTGATTAAGTTTTATCCTCATTACAACACTGATAATGCTGAGAGATCCAAGTGTCTCAAGTTTGTGAATGGTTTGAGACCTGAAATTAAGCAAGCCGTTGGTTATCAGGAAATTAGACGATTTTCTGAGTTGGTGAACAAGAGTAGAATTTATGATGAAGATAGTAGGGCTCGGTCTAGTCACTACAAGAGTTTAAATGATAAGAAGGGAAAAGGTCAATTTAGAGGGAAGTCGTATGTGACTCCTGCTGATAAGGGGAAATAGAAAGCTAGTTACGGCAAGAAGCCGAGTGGGGGAGGAGTTTCCACTCCGGTGAGATGTTATAGATGCGGTGAAGAAGGACACTGTGCTCTTGAGTGCAAAAGTGTGGAGCAGAAATGTTTCAAGTGTGGCAAGCCAGGCCACAAAGCTCTTGAGTGCAGAAGCGGTGCGAATGTGACTTGCTACAACTGTGGTGAGCAAGGGAACATTAGTACCAAGTGTGACAAGCCAAAGAAGACTCAAGTGAATGGGAAAGTGTTTGCTCTATCAGGATCAGAGACTGCTAGTGAAGATCGTTTGATCCGAGGTACGCGCTTCATTAATGGTATACCTTTGATCGCTATAATTGATACTAGAGCTACACATTCTTTTATTTCTTTGGATTGTGTTAAGAGATTAAGTCTTGAGTTGTCTGTTATGAGTGGTGGTATGGTTATTGATACTCCTGCTATGGGTTCGGTAACTACCCCGTATGTGTGTTTGAATTGTCCGTTGAGTATATTTGGTAATGACTTTGGAGTTGATTTAGTGTGTCTTCACTTAGATCAACTTGATATTATTCTTGGGATGAATTGGTTGGAATTCAATCGTGTCTATATTAACTGTTTTGACAAAACGGTCATTTTTCCTGAACCTGGTGATGAAGGAGATTTGTTTATGACTGCTAAGGAAGTGAAGGAATCGGTGCAAGATGGTGCGAAGGTATTCATGTTGATGACAACTTTGAACAATGGTGAAAGTGGGACAATTGATGCTTTACCAATTGTCAGTGACTTTCCGAAAGTTTTTCCTGATGAGATAAGAGACTTACCGCCGAAACGAGAAGTAGAGTTTACGATCGAATTAATTCCTGGAACTAGTCCGATATCGACGGCTCCATATCGTATGTCTGCATCGGAATTGAAAGAGTTGAAGAGTCAACTTGAAGATCTACTTGAGAAGGGGTTTATTCGTCCGAGTGTGTCACCGTGGGGTGCACCAGTGTTGTTGGTTAAAAAGAAAGAAGGTTCTATGAGACTCTGTGTGGACTACAGACAGTTGAACAAGGTGACTATCAAGAATAAGTATCCACTTCCGAGAATTGATGATTTAATGGATCAGTTGGTTGGTGCGAGTGTGTTCAGTAAGATAGATTTGAGATCTGGGCATCATCAGATTCGTGTGAAGGCTGAGGATATTCAGAAGACTGCTTTTAGAACGAGGTAAGGACATTATGAGTATTATGTGATGCCATTTGGTGTGACTAATGCACCAGGTGTATTTATGGAGTACATGAATAGGATTTTCCATCCTTATTTGGACAAGTTTGTGGTGGTGTTCATTGATGATATTTTGATTTATTCGAAGAGTGAAGAAGAACATGTCGAGCATCTGAGGATTGTGTTATCCGTACTGAAAGAGAAGCAATTATACGCTAAACTTTCTAAGTGTGAATTTTGGTTGAAGGAAATGAGTTTCCTTGGTCATGTGATTTCGAGTAGAGGTATTGCAGTTGATCCGTCGAAGGTGGAAGCGGTATCACAATGGGAGACTCTGAAATCAGTTTTTAAGATTAGAAGTTTTCTTGGTTTGGCAGGCTATTATCAGAAATTCATTGAAGGATTTGCCAAGTTATATTTACCGTTGATGCAGTTGACTAGGAAAGGTCAAGCTTTTGTTTGGGATGCAAAGTGTGATGGAAGTTTTCAATAGCTTAAGAGAAGATTGACGACCGCCCCTGTTTTGATTTTTCCGAATCCGACAAAACTGTTTGTTGTGTATTGTGATGTTTCTTTGTTGGGTTTGGGAGGTGTGTTGATGCAAGATAAACAAGTTGTGGCTTATGCTTCGAGGCAACTCAAAGTGCATGAGAAGAATTATCCGAAGCATGACCTAGAGTTGGCCGCCGTAGTATTTGTGCTGAAGCTTTGGAGGCATTATCTGTTTGGTTCGAGATTTGAAGTATTTAGTGATCATAAGAGTTTGAAGTATCTCTTTGATCAGAAAGAATTGAATGCAAGGAAGAGGAGATGGTTAGAACTTCTGAAGGATTATGATTTTGGTTTGAATGGTAAAGCAAATGTGGTAGCGGATGCATTGAGTAGGAAATCGTTGCATATGTCGATGATGATGGGGAAAGAGTTGGAATTGATTGAGCAATTTCGCGATTTGAGTTTGGTGTGTGAGAAGACTTCTTACGGAGTTAAGCTTGGTATGTTAAAGCTTACTAGTGGTATTCTGGACGAGATTCGAGAAGGATAGAAATCTGATTTGGGTTTAGTTGATCGGTTGACTTTGATCAATCAAGGTCAAGGTGGTGATTTTCGGATGGATGAAAATGGTATCATGAGGTGTCGTGATAGAGTTTGTGTTCCTGATGTTGTTGAGCTGAAAAAGATCATTCTTGAGGAAGGGCATCGTAGTGGATTGAGTATTCATCCGGGTGCTACTAAGATGTATCAAGATTTGAGGAAAGTATTTTGGTGGCCTCGTATGAAGAAGGATATTGCCGAGTTTGTGTATTCTTGTTTGACTTGTCATAAGTCAAAGATTGAGCATCAAAAACCGTCGGGCTTGATGAAACCGTTGTTTATTCCTGAGTGGAAATGGGATATCATTTCTATGGATTTTGTATCCGGTTTACCTATAACGCCGAGTAACTTTGAAGCTATTTGGGTTATTGTGGATAGATTGACCAAATCTGCTCACTTTATTCCCATGCAAATGGATTACCCATTAGAAAGATTGGTAAACTTGTACATTGAAAGGATTGTCAGTTTGCATGGTATTCCGTCTAGCATTATGTTAGATAGAGATCTGAGGTTTACTTCGAGATTTTGGGAAAGTTTGCAAAGTGCTTTGGGTACGAAGTTGCGTTTGAGTTCAGTTTATCATCCGCAGACCGATGGTCAGACTGAGAGAATGATTCAGTCACTTGAGGATCTTTTGAGAGCTTGTGTGTTGGAGAAGGGAGGAGCTTGGGATAGCTACTTACCTTTGATTGAATTTACTTACAACAACAATTTTCATTCGAGTATTGCTATGGCACCGTTTGAGGCATTGTACGGTAGACGGTGTAGGACACCATTGTGTTGGTATGAGTTGGGAGAGAGTTCTATGGTTGGACCTGAGATAGTTCAACAGACTACCGATAAGATTAAGATGATTCAAGAGAAGATGAATATTTTTCAGAATCGTCAAAAGAGTTATCATGACAAGAGGAGGAAAACACTTGAATTTCAGGAGGGAGATCACGTGTTTCTTCGAGTCACTCCGATGACTGGTGTTGGTAGGGCATTGAAGTTGCGTAAGTTGACGTCGCGTTTCATTGGTCCTTATCAGATTTTTCATAAGATAGGAAAAGTAGCCTATCGGGTTGCTTTACCACCGTTGCTTGCTAATCTCCATGATGTGTTCCATGTATCTCAGTTGAGGAAATACATTGCGGATCCGTCTCATGTAGTCCAAGTAGATGATGTGCCGGTGAGAGATAACCTGACTGTGGAGACATCACCTATGCTGATAGAGGATCGGGAGTTGAAGCAACTTCGAGGTAAAGAGACTGCTTTGGTGAAAATCGCTTGGGGAGGACCAGCTGGTGGAAATGTGACTTGGGAACTTGAGAGTCAAATGAGGGAGTCTTATCCAGAGCTGTTTGAATTAGGTAACATTTTCGAGGACGAAAATTCCTAAAGTGGGGGAGGGTTGTAACAACCCAATTTTCAATAATTAATTATTCATATTAATTAATTGATTTATTTGGATGATTTTAATTGTTGAAATTATTGGTAGATATTTGAGAGGAGAAATAGAATGGAAAGAATATAAGGAAAGTGGAAAGAAAAGGAAAAGATAGAAACATAAGAGAAAGAGAAGAGAAAGAAAGAGGAAGAGGAGAAAAGAGAAGGAAGAAAGGGAAAAAGCTTGGAAAGCTCAAGAACAACTCCTAGCTTTCGATTTAATCAAGGTAAGAGTGTGAAATATCATTATATTGTCAATATGTATGATAATGTATGATTGGTTTGGATTGTTTTGATGTTTTCTCCATTTTCCATTTTAGGGAAGAAATGAGTTTAATCGGTAGTAATCGATGTTTTAACGGTTGGAATCTGGAATGAATGGTGTAAATTAATCGAGGATTGTTAGACTAAGAGTACTGGAACTCATTGGAATTAAATCGGGTGATTTGGGAGTTTTGGAGAGTTTTGACAGTGAGAATTTTTGAACATCGCAGACGTTCGCTAGCACCTTCGCTAGGCGAGCAGGTCGCGAGTGTTCGCTAGCAACTCGCTAAGCGAGCCAGCTAGCGAGTGGTCCCAGACTTGGACAAAATGTATTTGATCTTGTTCGCTGGTAGCGAGTGAGGTAGCGAAGGATTCGCTAGGACCTCGCTGCAGCGAGTAGGTAGCGAACGAAGTCAGTAGCTTCTGTTTGCCTTCGCGAGCTTGTTCGCTAGGCGAACAGGTAGTGAGTGTTGTCTAGGGACTCGCTAGGCGAGCAAGCCAGCGAGCGTGACATCATTTTCATTTCTTTGTGATTCCATCCAATGTTGATTGTTTGGTTCGATTGTGTTCAATCTTAATCTGAAATGAGTAATTATGTGCTGTTATATATATGTTATGGGTAGTCGTATGGCGTGAATCCTAGATTGTACAATATTGTGAAATGTGGCATTTTGGAATATATAATGCATGAGAACATATTGTGAATATGTGTGCATTGCTTGAATATTATGGTGATGGTATTGAATTGTGAATGCATATTGATTGTATGCAATATTGTGAATAATGCATGAGAACATATTGTGAATATGTGTGCATTGCTTGATAAATGTGATGATGTTGAAAGTATGAATACTTTGATATGATGTGTGAGTGTGCAATCATGATATAATTCTTGTGTGATGAATTATTTGAATATGCATGGGATTAAGATGCGAGAACGGTCTTAAGTGCAAATGGTTATTGATTGCATACGCATCATTTAGTCAAGAGGCAATGCTTGCTAGTTTTGTGGAGACTAGTGAGTTGTCCCAAACCTAGAAGGGTGGGTTTGAAAGCTTAGAGGACGGGCTTTTGTTGTTATCGGTCTAGGGGACGGACCCGGTTTAAATGTAAAAACCGAAAAATAATAACAAGTGTTGGTACAACATGGCATGAGTTGCATTGAGTTGCATTGAGTCACATGGCATGGAGATAAATGTTGTGTGAATGTATGCATATGTGTATGTTATGTGAATTGATGAGAATTATGGATGTGTACATGATAAATATGTTTGGTGATCATTCCATATTTGTTTATATATGCACATATTGTGATGTATATGATGGTGATAATGAACTGTGGTGAGAAATGTGGAATATGTGTATTATATGCTTGTATATATATATATATATATATATATATATATATATATATATATATATATATATATATATATATATATATATATATATATATATATATATATATATATATATATATATATATATATATATATATATATATATATATATATGCATTGATTATTATGATAATATTTCTCACCCTTCTGCTGTTTTATAATGCTCTATGAGGCATTGCAGATTAGCTTTGATGGAAGTCTTTTGTGAAGTATAGCTTCATTCTTTTGGTCGGTTGAGCTCTGATATGTAGCACCGGGTAGTTAGGATTGTATAGCATTCTCTTGAGATACATTTGTATATGTATCTGATGACAAATGTTTATGTAAACATGAATGATGTGGTGAATCAAACTGAATGATATGTATTTATATGATTAACATGTTTAAAGTGATTCATTGTTTAGATTTTCCGCTTTTAATTCTAAATATGGAAATGTGGGTGTGGGGACTAAGTTCCTCTGTTGAAACTATCCCACTGTTGCATGTCTTTTATCGAGCAGGTGTTGTATGTTAATTTCGTGATGATGTGACATACCTCTTTTATACCATGTTTTATTTATACTCTGATGAAATTTTAATACGTGTTAAATGATTTATTTGTTTATTTGGGGGTATAGAAAGGGGGTGTTACAAAGGACATCACTTCAAGCCAGGTGAATAAGAAGAAAGTGACAAATTTAACTACAAGAGTGTTCCCTCGTCTTTTCCGATGAATCCAAAATCTATGGTATTCTCCCCATTCACTGTAGGCTCTGTGCACCCAAATATTTGTCTAATTCATTATGTGGAAAATCATATACTCTTTCCAATAAAAAGCAACTTGAGTCACCTAACTAGGTCTGATGTTGCCACTGTTTGGTTGCTTGCCAATAAGATTGAAACTAATTGGGCAAGTACAGTAAACCAATACATTTTGGGATGCAAAAGAATGTGAATATGTCTACCATATGGTGGCTTTGTCACAAAGATTTTGGAACACGTCGGGTATAACTTTGAAGGAGAAAAACATGTGCAAGATGTGACATATATGAGAAGAAGCACTATGGATAATGCAGTACAAAATTGTTGATGGGAAAATAATTCAAAAACTTCCCAAGGGAAAGAAAATGGGCGTTGAACAACAACAACAATAAGATTTTATTGGTCTAGAATATTTTGACTACGATGTTGCCAAAACACCCTTAATTGAAGATTTATTTAAGGAAATAATCAAGAGATTAAAGCAAACAAATGAGAAGATCAACTTCTTGGCATTTGACTTTGCCCAGGACCTAAAACACCTACCTCAAGGGATGTTCATTGATGATGATGAGGATATTGAAGAGTATTCTTACTTACTTATTTCCATTTCTTAAGAGTGTTTAATTTATGTGTTTTCTTGATTTCTAGAATTATTTAAATTCCCACAATATCCTGCAATCTGTAATTTAAATTCTAGCCTTTGAATTAATGCCTTTCCTTCCTTGGTAAAAAAATATGTTTGACCTGTGTGACCTATGTGCTGGCGTATTTATAATTCTATCTAGCATCTTTATCCACGTTTTTTATTATGACAAAGAGGAAGAATATACTCTTAGGAGGAATAGAGTGTATTCTCTACTCATGTGAGAGGGAGTTTATCCACTCCAAACTTTATTAATTTGTTTTCTCCTTTATCACCTCCCTGAAAGATGTATTGTCATCATCAAAAAATGAGAGAATGTGGAACTATGTGTTTGCATATATAATCAAGAAGTGATTCAATATGGTGAAGCATATGGATAGCAAGATATAGGTCAATCAGCTGCTGCTTAATTTTGATGATGACATGGTTTTGATGATTAAAAGACTTGAATTCAAGCAACTTCTAAAGTTAGCTCAAGCACTCAAATATGCACATGATGGTTGATCAAGCTATCCTTTCAAATAAAGCTAAAGAAATTTGTTTAAAGTAAGCACTATAATCCAATCACTATCAAGTGAAGATTTAAGGTTTATGATCAATGATGGTTCAAACTTCCAACATCTTAGATGATGGTAACTAACGTGGAAATATCTCAAGCCTCGACAAGAAGAGTCAAGTTTCTAGTGTGATACTAAAATCAAAGATAATGATCTTAAGACTTGAAGCTTCATAATTTGAAAGAGAGGAAGTGTGAAAGCTCACCTAAATGTGTCAGTTTAAGTGATCAATGTCGTGTAAAGACATAAGGGTATTTTTGGAAGTATCATGGCTAAATCGCACACACACACGCGCACGCGCACACACACACACACGCAAATCATTGAGAATTATCTCATTTTTTAAATTAAAATCACCAAAAAAAAATATTCTTAAGGCCAAACTAGTTATTATGAGATTATCTGCTTAATTAGGAAATTCTTTATAACTTGTCTAATTGATTATATTTATAACCCAATTGATTAGTTGATGCCTAGTAGATTCTATGACAGTCTATTATTGACTAGAAACAACTATATATCTAAACCTTCTATTTTGGGCCATAATAGTTTATTATTTACACTATCTAATTGGTTAACCTAATTGATTAGGTCATTTATTTAGCCTATGGATTATTTACAAATTTACACCATGTCTTGGCTTATAAATATATAACCTCTCTATCATTTCAATCATCCAAAAAACGTGAATACCTCACTTTTAAATATTTTCAAAACCTCTCTTAACCGCTGTTACTTTTCTCTCATGTTATAGTCATAGTGCTTTGAAAGTGTTCTTAAGTATCAATGGGGATAATGTTCAGGGTGAGGGCATAATTGTAAATTTACCAAGAGTAGATTTTTCTCTTGAGAAAATAATCCTACCTTAGGAAGTTAACATTTTGGCTGATAGCTAAGCCATTTAAAAAACTCTTATTTATATTTTGGGCATTAGTCTTAGTCTTTGTTTTGTTCGTGAGCTCCGCCATTAAAAAAAATCTCTTTTGGTTCATGAAGATTAGCCAGGGAAAATCTCCACAATGATTATTGTACTCAGGCCAATTAAAATCTCTATTGGTTCGAGATCAACTTAGTGTAAAATCTCTCTTAGTTTATGAGTGCACTGCTTTGTAAAAACTTAATCGATTCGAGATTATCCTGGTATAAATCACGGTTCGGTTTGTGGTGAACCCATATAAAACACTTCTCAGTTCGAATGATAGTCGAATCAAAACTCCGTCTTGGTTCGAGATCATCCTGTGCAAAATCTCCATTTGGATTGAATACTAACCGCTTCACGCCTTTTCACTGTTTGGTTTGAAGATTAACTTTTTCAAGTCCTATTTATTGTTTGGTTAGACATTATCATGAAAACTTCATTACCTTGTATAAGGGAGGGGGGGTCATGGGCATAACCTTCCAAAACTCTTGACATAATGGATACTCTCAGGACCGATTCTTGGAGAGAGGATTAGGTAACTTCATTATATCAAACCTCTATAATTCTCTGATGTCATATCTCTTCCCTTATCTCTTTTATTTTTCACTTAATTTCTTTATTTGAATGTCTGCTGCATACTTATTCAAACATTTTGATAAAATATTTTCAAACTCTGATTTTGAAAATAAATTTATTTTAAATTAACATTTTTAAACCTACACACTTAAATCCCTCCTCAAGTGTATAGAGCCATATGTCCAACAAGAATGCATAAAAGAGAACATGAGAGAAAGGAATCGATTTTGGTGTGTATTTCCTTTCGTGTTAGTTCATATTGATATTGATTACAAGGTGCTTATTTATACATCACTATTTAAGTTTACAATCCTAACTAGAGGGAACTATGGATGAATGTGGTGCAGGTACAACTATCCGCAACCGCCAGTTGTTCACGATGGTTTTGATGATGACAATACTATATGTCAAACTACATGATGTGAAACCTTCATATGTTAAGAAGAAGTAAAGATCAAGATGCTCTATCATGTTCGAGATATTGTTGTGTGTTGCACCCCAAAATTTGACCAACAATTATTTATTCACTGAGTGTTTGAAAGTTGATACCTTCATCAGACAGTTCAAGAGATCCTCAGAGGAATTGGTTGAAACCAGGGTTGTGTGCTTCATAGCTTGAGAGTTGTGGATGCTCCTCAGATGATTCTGAGACTTTGAGAACGAATTTGATGTTTTGAGAAAGCCTATGAGATGTCTTGATAGCCATCATGAAGCCCAGAGAGGTCATTATGCAAGAATTCAGAAGATTCAACCATGAATGGTAGAATTAGGGTTTTGACTGGGTCAACCCTAGATCAGCTGAAGATTGGGAGAAGGTTGAGACCTAATCCAAGGGCCATGAGATCATGGAATGACGCATATAGGTGTTATAAATATGATTCCTAGACCAACTCATCATGATTGAGGAGTTTGAGAAGTTTCAAGTCAGGGTTTCCAAGGATTGTCAGTGAAAAAACCCTAATTTGATCCCTATCTTCCAGGCAGTTTTAGCTCTAGATGTGATTGATATCTCATCTTCCCCACAACATTAATGTTGTAGAGCTTGTTCTTAGCTTTAATTTGAGTGGTGGAAGTCCTTGATAGGAGTTGCAGAGCTCAAGTTATGGTTTTGACAAATTACAGGTCAGCTGAGGTGTGTGAATCTGGGTCCTTGAAAGTCACCCAACTTGCAGACAACTTTTGCCCTAGTAGGATGATTCCTATGATCTCTTGGTCAACATTAATGTTGAAGAGCATCTTCTTAGCTTTAATTTGAGTGGTAGAAGTCCTTGATAGGATTTGTGTAACTCAACTTATGGTTTGAACAAGACAGGGGTATTTTGGTCATTTGGCAGTTATAGGTCATTTTAAGCAAAGGCCATATCTCCTATTTCCAAGCCTCAAATGGAAAAACTCAAAACATGAAAGTTGTTCAAAATGTGATTTTAAGTCTAGAAAGAAGGTCATTAATTGTTGGAAAAGCTCATAGCATGGATTTGCATGATTGGTTAAAAATGAACTAAAAATGGCTTATAAGTTTAAAAAGTTGAATTTGAAAATTGGTTTGGAAGATCTAGGAATCCAAAATAGGTCAGCCAATATATCATTTTGATTGGAAACATCATTTTTAGAACATTGGTTTAAACACAATTTTCATTTGAGGCTTTAAAATGGGACATGCTTTGTAAAATTGTTACTTGAATCTTAAGGCAACTTGAGGAATCTTCACACAAGGCAAATATGAGCTGATTTCTTTGTACATTCCTTCTCAATATCTCACATAAGTAGAATTTGACACAAAATTACAAGGCATAAGGCATGATATGAGATATACCACTTATCATCACATGAGATTTTTAAGCACTTCCTAGCTCTTTCTAGATGAATCTAGAAGTTTCCATGGATCATTATAAAAAGAGTGGATCAAAGTGTGATTAAAGGTTGGTGAAAGTTGGAGGATTGAGTGGAGAAGGTGAGAGAAAAGTAAGGTTTTCAAGCATTCTTCAAGAGCAAGCAAAGCCACGAATTGATTGTTAGAGGCTTCATCTATCAAAGTTCTTGCAAACAGTAGCAAATCCACCATTGGAGGATCATCCTGAAGCAACTACAAGGCTTGCAACCTTCTCTACATACCTCCACCATCACTTCTTGACAGGTTGGGATCCTTCTCCCTTTCCCCTTATTTATGTGTTTTCTGCTAGTTCTTTAGGTATAGGATTATTAAGGTAGGATAGGTGATAAAATCCTGAGAATTAGAGGGCAGTCCATGGAGTTTCATAACAGGTGCAAGAATCTGTCATGATCAAGAAAATGCTGGATTAGGAGTGTTAATGTGCGTGCTATAGTTTGTTGTAGTCAGGGTAACATGTAGGAGAGAATTTCACCATTAGATTTGAGTTTCCCCATGATTGATCTCAGTAGAAATAAGTGAAACCCTAGTCTTCATCCCTTCTGTTTGCGCATTTTAAGAGGATTCAATGGAAACTATGCGTATGGTTGGATTCCTGGGATTTAGTAGTGTGATTTTGGTTTTGGAAATTTTGCAAATCGTTGAGAAACGAGATAGAAAGAGAGGATGGAAAATCCATGCATGAAGCTCGTGAGAACTGAAACCCTAGATCAGTTTTGGGGACGACGGCTGTTGGCCCTTGGATCATGGTCAAGTATTGACCTTTCCCTCTAATCGTGTCGTCCTCGTTTAAACTCAGAAACGGAGGGAAATTTAAAACAGCTAAACGCTGCCGTTTGGTTTAATGAAGCGCGTCTGGGCTTAATGGATTCACTTCTATCCGCACCCCCCTGATTCTGGCCCACCAAGAATTGAACTGGGGCGCCCTTGCTTTTCTCACCCCCCTCCCCTTTATTTTGATTTCTTTTATTTTTTAAGTCCATTAACATTTCTGCATTTTATAAAATTCATAAAAAATAGAAAATTAAATATTTTTTAATTCTTATTTTTTTCATATGTTAATAAATTTGTCTAGAAAAATATAAATAAATAAAATTTCCATTTTATTTTCTTTTCATATTTTTAGTATATTTTTCATTTTAATAGCTTTTTAATATGTTTAGTTTGGTATCCAATTTTGTAGAATTTCTTTTAGGACCTTCCCTTAGTCTTTTTAGTTCATTCTTTTTGGTGTGATTAGATATTGAATCATAGTTCCCCATAGGATTTAATTCTTGATTTTTAGATTAAAATTTGATTAGTTTAGTTAGGTTAGCATTAGGGTGCCTAATTAGGGTTTAGGTTATGCACAGGTGAAGTAATTCATTTTCTTTAGATAGTTTTATCTTGATTTGTGGGTAGGGGCATATATGGATGTTATGGGTAGATGTTGTAGACCCTTGTGAATAATGGATAGATTTTTCCCCATTGGTTTAGTATTTTTAGGTATTTTCTGAAGTTGACTGATGATTTTGTCTGTTCTGTGGTTATCTGTTCATCTCTGGGGTTTATTTTGGGGAATTTGTTATGGGGCTTAGTTTGTCTTGAAGATCTTGTTGGAGAGCATGATGGAAGAGAAGATTGTAGATCAAGACTCAGAGACCCAGAGCTTGGCTTGCTCCCTGTCTGTGAGGTTTGAGATCCTGAAGTTTGAAGGAAGTTCATGGTACTTTCCTGAGGAAGGCACTATGAATGACTTTCATTCTTTCTTCTCACCTCTTTCTTAAGTATCCAATGATGTTGGAGCCAACTTGTGAGTTTAATTTCTCCTGAGGAGGAATGTAAACTGATCACAGTTGTTGAGCCACATGGGATACAACTCCTAAGTGGAAGCCTCCTAGTACTTTCCTGAGGAAGGTCCTATGGGTCTATTCACTTAGTTCCCTTAGTTTATCTAGGATTTCTTAAGTATCCAATGATGTTGGAGCCAACTTGTGAGTTTAATTTCTCCTGAGGAGGAATGTAAACTGATCACAGTTGTTGAGCCACCTAGGATACAACCCCTAAGTGGAAGCCTCCTAGTACTTTCCTGAGGAAGGTCCTATGAGTCTGTCCATTTAGCTCCACTAGTTCAGATAGGATTTCCTAAATATCCAGTGATGTTGGAGCCTGCTTGTGAGTTTAATTCCTCCTGAGGAGGAATGTAAACTGATCACAGTAGTTGAGCCACATAGGATATGACTCCTGAGTATACACCTCCTAGTGCTTTCCTGAGGAAGACACTATGAGTCTGCTTACTTAGCTCCCTTTCTTTGGTAAGCTTGCTTTGAAGCTTGAAAGACTGGGATTGATTTCTTTTGGTTAGGTTTTGCTTTAGGGCTTTGATTAGATTTGATCAGGATTCTAAGTTAGGGTTAGGATTAGAGAGTAGATGTTTCTTTCTCAAGCATGTGCTTTGTTTGCCTGATGGCACTTCATTTCTTTTATCTGTTTATTGCTTGATAGCATGTTGTTCATATTTCAGTATGATTACTGTTATTTCATGACTGGCTTGAGGTCGAGACGAGCTTGTGGAGGCTGAAGCCCCACACACATTTCCTCCCTCACTTGCATTGCATGCATTTTGACTGTTAAAGCTGATGCTTTTGTCTGTTTTGGTGTATCATTGACATGATCCCTTAGGACTCTCATTTCCTTTTATAAGGATTTGATGATATACTTTTAGGTTGAAACCTATGCATGACAACATCTAGGAGTTCCCTGTTCAAACCTCAACCATAGGATGAATCCATGGCATGACAACAGTAGGACTTGATAGTCTCCCTCCTAGTTGGGCCGGTTCTCTTCTCATCTCAAAGCAGTTTAAGATACAGTAATCATGAGTGATTTCTTTCGTACGTTACGAGCCTTAAGCTATTTGAGATTGGATGTTTAGTATGGTACCCCGTGGGTGACATGCGACGCATTCACTCTCAGGTCATAGTCTCTAGTGCGGTTGAAATCGCAAATACGATAAAAAACACTTCTTTCAGGAAATAAACCGTAGTTTCCCGAACTACGTGAGCTCTGATCTCTCATACCTGTTGAGAGTACGTAGGCACAAGATGGCGAAGTCTTGGCGAGCTACCTTCCCCCATAATCCTTCGTAGGCCGAACTACGTTGACTCTGATTTCTCATTCTCTGATGAGAATACGTAGGCATAAAGTGCGACGCTTTGCCGAGTCATTTTTCTTTTCTTTTTCAGCCAGCCTTGATAGGTAGATAGATTATAACCAACCCGTCCAAGTAAACAAACAAGCGAGGATCCCGTCGAGTACGACGGACGTGAGGGGTGCTAATACCTTCCCCTTGCGTAACCGACTCCCGAACCCAGACAATGGTTGCGATGACCTTGTCTTACCCTCTTATTCGTCAGGTTTTTCCGATCGTTTCCTTTCCCGCTCTGAGCGATAAATAACGAAAGGTGGCGACTCTTCTGTCATGCCGGCACCTTATTTTCGCGCAAGCGACAGCTGGCGACTCTGCTGGGGACTTATAGCATCTAGGGACTTTTCCCATCCCTTATGTCGGGACCGTTTCCCATCCCCTACGCGAGTCAATCCTATCGTTTGTGTGTTTGCTTGTTGGGTTGCGTTTGTTTATCGCATTTTTACTTCCCGCACTTTGCTTCCCGCATTTTGTTTCCCGCATTTTATTTCCAGTTTGATATGATTATCTGTGCTGCTGTGGGAGAGGGATGTTACTGTGAGTGAAAAGCCGGACCTGGGCTTGAGTACACACCTAGATATAGTTGCGGAGAAGTAGTAGACGAACCTGTCTGCTGAGCAGGCACAGTTCCCTACGAAAATCTGCGCTCAGACGAGATTCTTGCAGAGGTGCTCCTTTCCGGTCCTGAGGATCTGAGGGGAGTCCAGACGTGAGGATTGTCGACTCTGGGGACCGATCATTTGGAAGTCAGCTAAGTGAGGCCTCTTCATGACTTGATGATGCCACTCCTTCTGGGAATCGTATCGTCACTCATGAAAGTATGTGACGCTGATGACCGCATAGGATGTCGTACCCTTTGTCCGTGGATTAGGTCCATACCTGTGAGTGGGATTGGGACATTGCAGGAAACTTATACCTTCAGACCACCTGGTTTTCTTGACAGTGAATCAGTTATGTTGATGTCAGGGTTCTCAGTGGCAGACTTGACTGTTCTTGACAGAGCGGATTTTTGATTAGAGGATCTTACCATCGGGTGTTTGTCTGTTCTTGATAGAGCAGGTTTCGATCAGGATATTGTTATCAGTGGTTTGTTCTGGATAGGGCAGATTTTGAGTGGGGTCTGAAGATCTCATCAGCAGTTGTTGTTTGTTCTTGATAGGGCAGATTTTGAGTGGGGTCTGAAGATCTCATCAGCAGTTGTTGTTTGTTCTTGATAGGGCGGATTTTGAGTGGGGTCTGAAGATCTCATCAGCAGCTGTGTGTTTGTTCTTGATAGAGCAGATTTTTGATTTGGGGTCTGAAGACTTCATCACCGTATATCTCTTGATCTTGCATCCCGGGTCCTTATTATCAGGCACTTACTCTTGACAGAGCAGAATTTTTGATCTCGATCCTATCAGATGGTTATTCTCAGTAGATCAGATCAGTGGTTTTACACCGGGGTTTCCTTCTCATCAGTGACTGTTGATACCGAATCTCCGCAGCAGCCACCTGTTTTTCAGGTACTCAGGTTCCAAGCTGCTTTCGATCTCCAGGATTGATCAAATACTCATCCACCGCTACTCAACTCGCGCTAATCAGACAAGGATAATGGACCAGGTACAGTCAGATGTTCAAGAGCTCCGTGAACGGATGGATCGTTTTATGGAGCTGATGCAGGTAGTCGCTAATGGGCAAGACCAGCTTCGTACTTTGGTTCAACCTCTGATCTCCAGGGTTGACAGTAATGGCATACTTCACGGCAGGGCCGTACCCACTCCTCCTCCAGTGGATGCTCCACAGAATGTTGTTCCTGTTGCCGGGGGCAACGGCAGTGTTAACGGCAATCTTATGACTAATCTCAGACTCAATGCGGCAGGCGTCGGCAATGGTAGTCTGGGAGCCAATGTTAACATGGGGCCGGTCAACGACAATGCTGGTGCAGGAAATCTGTTGGTGCCTCAACCGTGGCTGGAGGACCATCAGGATGACGTATTCTCTCAGAGAGGTGTAGAAGCAGAGTTGAATGCTGAAGCTCGACTCAGGTTCAAAGCGCTGGAAGACAAGATGAGAGACATCGAAAATCAGAACACATTGGGCGTTGACATGTCCAAGCTCGGGTTGATTGCTGACTTTAAGGTACCTCATAAGTTCAAAGTGCCTACCTTTGAGAAGTATAAGGGTACTACTTGCCCCCGGGTCCACCTCCGATCTTATTATAGAAAGATGTCCGCTTATTCTGACGATGAGAAGCTGCTGATGCACTTCTTTCAGGATAGTCTTTCTGGTCCATCGCTCGAATGGTATATGGGTTTGGAGCCCGCTACTGTGCGCACCTGGAAAGATCTTGCAGAAGCGTTCGTCCTCCACTATAAATACAACAGCGACTTGGCTCCCAACCGAGTCCAGCTTCAGAATCTCTCACAGCGGAACAATGAAAGCTTTAAAGAATACGCCCAGCGGTGGTGTGAATTGGCTGCTCGGGTTCAACCGCCGATGGTTGAGCGTGAGCTAGTGCAAATGTTCGTGGCTACCCTTCCTGGAATCTACTATGAAAAGCTGGTCAGTGGCATGTCTGGAACATTCTCGGCTCTCATCACTCTGGGCGAGCACGTTGAGAACGGTATAAAGATCGGAAAAATTCAGGGCGAATCATCCTCAGCTGGAGAAAGTAGCAAGAAACCTTACGCTGGCAAGCGTCGAGAGGGAGATGTCAGTGCTGTCACTAATGCTCGGAGAAAGGGCAAGGGCCCTCAGCCTCAGATTGCTAGCATAAATATCCCAGCTGCCCCGCCGCAGCAACAGCAGCAGCCCCAGCAGCAGAATCAGCAGGGGTATAAAAGATATCAGAATCGGGCTCCTCTGACAAATCGTCATTTTGAAACTCCACCTATGTCATATGCGCAGCTTCTGCAAACTTTGCTGCAGCTTCAGCTAGTTCAAAAGAGGACGTTGGCTCCCTTGACCGGAGCACCACCACTGGGGTATGACGCCAATGCTACTTGTGAATTCCATACTGGGGCACCAGGCTATACGATTGAGAATTGTAAAGCTTTTAAGCACAAAGTCCAGGACTTGGTGGACGCCAAGGTTATCAACTTTTCTGACAACGTGCCCAACGTTACCAAAAACCCGATGCCTCATCATAAGGGGGCGGAGTGAATGCTGTTATCACTGAGGAGAGTTCGGACTTGCTGACTAATGTCAAAGATTTGAAGACGCCGTTGAGTTTTGTCAAGGCTAAGTTGCTGAAGAAGGGCTTCTTTCCTGGATGCGGAGAGTTATGTATGGCTTGTGCTACACTCCCTGATGGGTGTGAGCAGCTGATCGAAGGTATCCAAAGTCTGATGTCTGAGGGTATTTTACAGTTCAGCCGGAGCGTTGAGAGTGCATCAGGGGAAGTCGTGCTGAAGCAGGCAGACGAAGTTGCTACCATTACTATTCCTCGTCACCCTATTACTATTTCAGCACCCCGTCCGCCTACGATCACTATCACCAGGGCCGGACCGATCCCATTCGAAAGCACTAATGCCGTTCCATGGCATTACGGCGCCGAAGTTTACTGCAATGGTCAGAAGATAGAGCTAGAGCCGTTCGGATCGACTGTGCAGAATCTTGCCGAGGTCAGTGGTATCACTAGAAGCGGAAGAGTGTTTGCGCCAGCAGAGGTTGCAGCAGAGAAAGTGGTCCGGGCTGACGCTGTGGATAAGGGTAAAGGTAAAGCTGTCGAAGAGGTCCCCTCTAGGGCAGAAAAAGATTTGCTGGTTAAAGATGCTGAAGAGTTCATGCGATTAATCAAGAAAAGTGACTACAAAATTGTGGATCACCTTCATCAGACTCCGTCAAAGATCTCTATTCTTAACTTGTTGTTGTGCTCTGAGGCGCACCGCAACGCGTTACTGAAGGTATTGAATGCTGCGTACGTGCCGCAGGAGATATCAGTAAATCAGCTGGAGGAGGTGGTGGCCCATGTCAATGCTGGTAATGGGCTGGGATTTACAGATCTGGAGCTGACTCCTAAGGGAAGAGATCACAACAGCGCCTTGCACGTCTCAATAGAGTGCAGAGGCACGATTATGTCACATGTCCTGGTGGATACGGGCTCTTCGCTTAATGTGCTTCCGAAAAAGGCACTGATGAAGTTGGACACCCGTGGATTGCTTTGCACGCCCAGTGATCTGGTCGTGAAAGCCTTTGACGGAACTAAGCGTCACGTCTTCGGAGAGTTGACCCTGCCAATTCAAGTTGGTCCAGAGACGTTCAACACGGTTTTCTATATCATGGATATCATGCCTGCCTACAGTTGCCTCTTAGGTTGGCCATGGATCCATGCTGTTGGCGCCGTGACGTCCACGCTGCATCAAAAGCTTAAATATGCTGTCGGGGGCAGCATAGTAACCGTCTGTGGTGAGGAGGACATCATGGTGAGCCACCTGTCGTCCTTTAAATACGTTGAAATGGATGGCGAGATCCATGAAACGCTCTGCCAAGCATTTGAAACCGTCAGGGTAAAAGAGGTAGCTCCTGTCGTCGTAGAGAAGCAAGAGATGAATCTCTCCTCGTTTAAGGAAGCTCGGGCCGTTGTCGAAGCCGGTTCTACCCCAGGCTGGGGGCATGTTTTGGATATACCAATCAAGCAGGATAAGTTTGGATTGGGGTATTCCCCTGGAGCTGAAGCTTCATCTTCTTCTGGTAGCTCGTCTCGTGGGAAAGGGCCGATCCTATTCACCAAGGGGGGAGTAATTTTCGAGAGCATCAACGCTGCGTCGGAGGACAGCGGGGATAGTGATTGTGATCTTGACGCCTGGATTCAACCGAGCAAGCCGGGCGAGCGCCTCCACAATTGGACCATCAAGGAGATTATCAAGCTGACAAGTGAAGAGTAATGATTTGCTTTTTACAATCTTTGTACAACCCTATGTCCTGCCCGGGGCATAGTGGTTTTACTGTCAGGGCCTTGTTGGATTATGTGCATGCATTTTGTTAATAAATAAAAGGCGTTGTCTTCGTAATCAAATATTGTGTTCTCTGTTATTCCTGTTTTATGTTTATTTCGAAAAACAGCAAAATGGCAACGAGGTTCGTGCTAACCTGCATATTCTTGCTTTAAACTTAACCCTTGTTATTGCAGGATCCACGTAACAGATGACATCGACTCTGGACCCTCTACGGCTCACTACGACTTTGATTGCCCGATCTATCAAGCCGAGGATGAGATTGATGAAGACGAAGACCTTCCGGAAGAATTGGCTCGCTTGTTGCGACAAGAGGAAAAGGTTATTCTGCCTCACGAGGAGGATATTGAGATTGTAAATCTGGGTTCTGAGGAGCTCGTCAGAAATGTCAGAGTAGGGGCTACGCTGCAGAATGATGTCAAGCATAGACTGGTCGAGATGCTTCGAGAGTATAATGACGTCTTTGCTTGGCCATATGAAGATATGCCCGGACTTGACACTGATATCGTGGTTCATCGCTTGCCGTTGCGAGAAGATTTCCCTCCAGTCAAGCAGAAGCTTAGGAGGACGAGACCAGACATGGCTGTAAAAATCAAGGAAGAAGTCCAGAAGCAGTTGGACGCAGGATTTCTAGCCGTTACCACTTACCCTCCGTGGGTCGCCAACATAGTGCCTGTACCGAAGAAGGACGGTAAGGTACGTATGTGCGTCGATTATCGGGATTTGAATAGGGCGAGCCCTAAGGATGATTTCCCGTTGCCTCATATCGATGTGTTGGTCGACAATACAACCCAGTTTTTCGTGTTTTCATTCATGGATGGCTTCTCCGGTTACAATCAGATTAAGATGGCGCCGGAGGACATGGAGAAAATGACGTTTATTACCCCCTGGGGAACATTTTGCTATAAGGTAATGCCCTTCGGTCTGAAGAACGCAGGGGCCACTTACCAGCGAGCAATGGTAACTTTGTTTCATGATATGATTCATAATGAGATCGAGGTCTATGTTGATGACATGATTGCAAAGTCCCAAACGGAGGAGGAGCATCTGGTCAATTTGTTGAAGCTGTTTGAAAGGCTTAGGAAATTCAGGCTGAGGCTGAATCCTAACAAGTGCACTTTCGGAGTGCGGTCCGGAAAGTTATTGGGGTTTATCGTTAGTGAAAGGGGTATTGAAGTTGATCCTGCGAAAATAAAAGCTATCCAAGAAATGCCAGCGCCGAAAACAGAAAAAGAAGTTCGTGGTTTCCTGGGCCGAATAAACTACATTGCAAGGTTTATCTCTCAGCTCACGGCCACTTGTGAACCGATGTTCAAGCTTTTAAAGAAAGATCAGGCGATTACTTGGAATGAAGATTGCCAGAAGGCATTCGACAAAATAAAGCAGTATCTTCAAGAACCTCCAATCTTGATACCCCCAGTGGCTGGACGGTCGTTAATCATGTACCTAACGGTTCTGGAGAATAGTATGGGGTGCGTTCTCGGTCAGCACGACGAGACGGGCAGAAAAGAGCATGCCATTTATTACTTGAGTAAAAAGTTCACTGAGTGTGAATCTCGATACTCGATGCTGGAGAAGACGTGTTGTGCATTAGCCTGGGCCGCCAAACGTCTACGACAGTATATGCTCAATCACACCACTATGCTAATTTCGAAGATGGACCCGATCAAGTACGTCTTCGAGAAGCAGGCTCTTTCGGGCAGGATTGCCAGGTGGCAAATGGTGTTAACGGAATATGATATTCAGTACGTCTCCCAGAAAGCCATTAAGGGAAGCGTATTGTCTGATTACCTTGCCGAGCAGCCAATCGAAGACTACCAGCCGATGAAGTTCGAATTCCCTGACGAGGATATTATGTTTCTCAAAGCGAAGGATTGCGATGAGCCATTGCCCGATGAGGGGCCAGATAGGAAGTCTCAGTGGAAGTTGATATTCGACGGAGCGGTTAATTCCTATGGAAGTGGTATCGGGGCTATCATCACGACTCCTCACGGATCCCACATCCCGTTTACTGCGAGATTGATGTTTCCAGTTACCAATAATGAAGCAGAGTATGAAGCATGTATTATGGGTCTAGAAGAGGCAATTGATTTGAGAATCAAGAATCTAGACATATATGGTGACTCAGCGCTTGTAATCAATCAGATTAAAGGGGAGTGGGAAACTCGTCAAGCGAATTTAGTGCCGTACATGAATTATGCCAGGAGGCTGCTTCCGTTCTTCGATCGAGTGGAACTTCATCATGTACCCAGGGCTGAAAATCAAATGGCTGATGCTTTAGCCACGCTGGCTTCAATGTATAAAGTCAATTATTGGAATGAGGCTCCAAGAATTGTGCTTTCGCGTCTTGATAGACCGGCATTTGTGTTCGCAATCGAGGATGCCAATGACGGCAAGCCATGGTTCCACGACATCCAGACCTTCCTTATGACTAAGGAGTATCCTGCGGGTGCGTCAACCCAGGATAAGAAGACTCTAAGGAGGCTATCTGGAAACTTTTATCTAAATCCTGATGGAGTGCTGTATAAGAGAAACCACGATCTCGTGCTACTCAGATGTGTAGATGAGAAAGAGGCAAGTATGCTCATGGAAGAAGTCCATGAGGGCACATTTGGTACGTACGCCGGCGGGCATGCCATGACGAGAAAGATCCTGAGAGCAGGATATTACTGGCTGACAATGGAGTCGGATTGCTTCAGATTCGCGAAGAAATGTCATAAATGCCAGATTTATGCTGATAAAGTTCATGTGCCGCCGTGCCCATTGAATGTCATGTCCTCCCCTTGGCCATTCTCCATGTGGGGCATCGACATGATAGGCAAGATCGAGCCCACCGCATCCAATGGTCATCGTTTCATTCTGGTAGCTATCGACTACTTCACCAAATGGGTGGAGGCAGCCTCGTACGCTAATGTGACCAAGCAGGTGGTAGCTAAATTCATAAAGAAGGACATCATCTGTCGCTATGGAATTCCTGAGCGGATCATTACTGATAATGGTTCGAATTTGAATAACAAGATGATGAAGGAGCTGTGCCAGAACTTCAAGATTGAACACCACAACTCATTTCCTTACCGGCCAAAGATGAATGGCGCTGTTGAAGCGGCCAACAAGAACATCAAGAAGATTGTTCAGAAGATGGTTGTGACGTACAAAGATTGGCACGAGATGTTGCCGTTTTCCCTGCACGGTTATCGTACGACGGTGCGTACGTCGACCGGGGCAACTCCTTTCTCCTTGGTGTACGGTATGGAAGTTGTCCTACCGTTAGAAGTGGAGATTCCTTCTTTGCGAGTTTTGGTGGATGTGAAACTCGACGAGGCAGAATGGATTACGAATCGTTTGAACCAACTCAGCCTGATTGACAAGAAGAGGTTAGCATCGATTGCATTTGGTCGCCTGTACCAAAGCCGAATGAAGAAAGCTTATGACAAGAAGGTGCGTCCTAGAAGCTTTCAGACGGGTGATCTCGTCCTGAAGAAGATTCTTCCGCCACACTCCGATCACCGGGGCAAATGGACTCCAAATTACGAAGGGCCGTATGTCGTCAGCAAGGTCTTCTCAGGAGGAGCTTTGCTGTTGTCCACGATGGATGGTGAAGATTTCGCATCCCCGGTGAACGCGGACGCAGTTAAAAAATACTTTGCTTGAAAGAGACCCGCTGGACAAAAAAGAAAGAGTCCAGGCAAAAAAGGGCATCCCGGCGAACCAAAAACAGAATAAAAGGTTCGGGCAAAAATTAGGGATATATTGAAAAAATGTACACCCGCGAAGTCGAAAACCTACACTGGGCGGCTTCGGCAAAAAAGGGTATCCCGGTGAACTGAAAACCCGTAAAGGGCGGTTCACGCAAAAGTTAGGGATTTGAATAAGCAAATGACTGCGTTCCGCGTGTGGACTTTCATTATTTAGTGGTTTGGAAGACCTGAGGGCCGTTTATCTGAATCAATCTCTTCCGAAGCTGAAGCGTCGGAGAAGTATCGGAGTCGAGTGGGTCTTAGAGGGATCAACTCATGGTGTTCGTCTACGCCTCGTTGCCGACATTTGTATATACTGATGTATATTTATGTTTTCTTTTTGTGCGGCTTCCTCATTCCAGGAGCTCGCCTCTGTTGTAAAACATTTTTGCCCATTCAGGGGTTCACCATCAATAAAATGCACATTATTCAGCAATTCTGCTTGTCTGTTTAGCATTTATCTGTTTTGTTTGCGAATGAAAACGCCGATGTTTTTTGATAAAATGCGCATACATAAACTTGCGGGCCTAGGCCCATTGATTGTTGAAGCAATTAATTAACTGAATATTGTCACGAGATAATAACCTGGATAGGCCCCTTTGAGAAGGGTATCTTGTCTGTTTGTTTGTGTTGTTGCAGGTGTAGCACTTTCCAGAAGATGTGCCGTGCGCATCCCCGAAGCAGGGCGAGCCCTCCTTCTCCAGCAGAGTTCAGTAGTCTCTCCTCCGCAGAATCTGAACGCAAATAGTGAGCATTGATATGTCTCCCCACGCAGAGATGATTCTCTTCCCCAAGCAGACGCATCCTGAAGGAGCGTCACCCCATCAGCTGAGCCAAGCACCGAAGAATGATGTCGTCTTTCCCCAGCACCGGGTCACAAGTGCGGATTTCATAGAAGTGTTCGGGTGCCGAAGCTCGTGTTTCCCCAGTAAAGTCTCCAGCAGAATTGAGATTCCCCACCAGAGTCATGCTCTCTCCTGAAGTTGGATGATTCCCTCTTCCCCAGTAGAGTGTTGGAACGGCTGATGTTGTATTCCCCTGCAGAGTTGTACTCTCCCCCGAAGTCAGATGATTCTTTCTTCCCTAGTGGAATTGAAATTCCGCACCAGAGTCGTACTCTCCAGTGAAGTAGAATGATTTATCTCCCCGGCTGAGTCCGCAGAAAAGCAGAATCCTTGGAAGCAGTTGAGACCTTGAATGGATGTTCCCTAGCAGATAGTGAACAGCTGATGTTGTATTTCCCCGGAGTCGCACTCTCTCCAATGAAGCAAAATGACTTCTCCTTCCTCAGCCGAGTTTGCAGATGCCCAAGAGAGCCGAATCCTTGGAAGTTGATCAGATCATGATTGAGTTTCCCCAGTGGAGGGTGGAGCAGCTGAAGTTGTTTCCCCATAGAGTGGTTATCCCCAGAAGAGTAGCAATGGCGGCCGCGCAGTTCATTCTCACGATTGATATCAGCAAGTCCAGGTTCTCGTAGAGCTTCGTTCCCCTGCAGCAGTCAGCTGAAGTTGTTTGCCCTGCAGCAGTCAACCGGAAGATTAATTCCCCAGACGGAGGCCAATTGATACCAGCGTGTCCACGTTCTCCTCAGCAGGATGATTCCTCTACCTGAGTAGTTTTTGTCTCCTTGACAAAAGGGTTTCCTCCTCCCAGCATTTATTTTGCGGACGGGATCGCATCATTGTGCATGACTGCATAGCATTTAACACTGCATATCATTTAACGTTGCATAGCATTGTGCATGATTGCATGGCAGTTAGCATAAACGCATATCATTCCCACCGTGTGGGGCATAGCGCAGAAGCATATGCATCATAGGCATGATCTAGGGCATTATTATTCTTGCCTTACAGGTGTTCGGCCGAAGGATCGGTTGCTCAGGATGATTCCTAATATTCTCCCCAACAAGGTCGCTTTCTTAAGATGATTCTTAAGACCCCGGTGTAATCCCCACGGTCGCTCGCTCAAGATGATTTTTGAGATCCCCAGCGGAGTCTTCAGTTCGAGATGATTCTTGAATTCCTCAGCAGAGCCGTTTGCTTAAGATGATTCTTAAGACCTCAGCGCAGGTTCCCGAGTTGTTTGCTTAGGGTGATACTTGAGCTCCCCAATAACGTCCCCAGCAAGAGTTGCCCAGGAAGATTCCTGGAATACCCAGCAGAATAAAGTCTCCAGAAAGGTTATCAGTTCAGGATGATTCTTGAAGGTGCCCGACGGATTTGTTTGTTCAAGATGATTCTTGAAAACCCTAGCAGCGTGATATGTCTGCTCCAACAGTGATGTCTAATCTGAAGATTGACTTCGTAAACGCCTGAAGGTGGTATCAGAGGTTCCTGTGAATTCAGATTTCCTTGTTGATGAATCAACGTGTGGCTGAAGACAAGGTTCCAAGGTTTGTAGATATAACAAGATGATCCGTGTTGGCCTGAAGACCAAGTCAGTTGTCCTGAGGTGATGATTGATTGCGATCAAGTGAATGATATTTCTTCTGACTGAAGTCGAAGATGTTTCTCCAGCTGAAGCGGAGTTTTGCCTGAAGGCAAAGTGTTTGAATCCCCGTAGAGTCATGAATGGCTCAGGATACCATTTCTTTGACTGAAGTCACAGATTTCCTAAGCTGAAGCGAAGGTGCCTAAGGGCAAGGTTATCCCCAAGGTCATGAATGACCTAGGATTCATTTTTCGGACTGAAGGCCGAAATATATCCCTGACTGAAGTCACGGATGCTCTATAGCAGAGGTGGAGTTGCCTGAAGGCAGATCCATGTATCCTTGAAGGCCAAGGACCATTTCTTTAGACTGAAGTCGAAGATACCTCCTGCAGAGTTGCCGACGGGCAAAGTTTACATCCTTGAAGGACAAGGATGTTTTTTCTAGCTGAAGCTGGAATAGCCGACGGGCAGGGTTTCATCTTTCTTCAGAAGAACTTGAAGATTCTCCAGCGGATCTGGAGTGGCCAGGGGCCAGGGTTCCATCTATCTTCAGAAATACTTGAAGATTTTTTCTAGCTGAAGCTGGAAATGGCCAGGGGCCAGGGTTTCATATATCTTTAATGTTGAAGTTCTACGGTGGGTCAGTTGTGCAGCAGTATTCCGATGTTCGTTATGGTTCTGAGGGTGAACCCCAGATCAGAGTGTGCTCGGTTAAGTCTCTCATTCCCAGTGGAGTAGTTTCAAATACGCAAGTGTACCTTTTGTTCCATTTACCAGGGGTGAACCCCAGGTCAGAGTTGTTCAGGGTTGTATTTTCTCCAGCGGCGAGGTTGGATGTTTGTCCGACGGCGATGTTGAACGTTTGGATTTGACGGCGAGGTCAGATCATCATTTGTTCGACGGCGAGGTTGAACGTTTTGATGTGGCGGCGAGGTCAGATCATCAGTTGTCCGGCGGCGAGGTTGGATGTTTGTTCGACGGCGAGGTTGAACGTTTGGATTTGACGGCGAGGTCAGATCATCAGTTGTCCGGCGGCGAGGTTGGATGTTTGTTTGACGGCGAGGTTGAACGTTTGGATTTGACGGCGAGGTCAGATCATGTTTGTTCGACGGCGAGGTTGAACGTTTGGATTTGACGGCGAGGTCAGATCATGTTTATTCGACGGCGAGGTTGGATATTTGTTTGACGGCGAGGTCAGACTCTTTAAATCCCCAGTAGAGATGATGTTTGTACGACGGCGATGTCCAGTGTCTCCAAGTGATGTGTGTTTCCGACGGCGATGTCAGATTCAGTCCTCCAGCGGCGATGTTGGGTGTTGTGGTTGTCTGAAGGCAATGTCAGAAGAGGTTGATGTGGATAACTGACGGCGATGTCAGATCGATATTTCTCCAGCTAGTTGCCGTGCGGCTAGTGTTGCAGTATTCAAAGGTTTGTTCCCCGCAGAGTATCGTGTGCTCGTGCAGTTGGCAAATTTTCGGGTTTACCGATATTCAACCGTCTCGTACCTTGATTGGTTGAGAGTCGTTCGCTTCTCACCCAGTCAGGTTCAAGCCATTTGAATAGGGGCAGCTGTTGCACCCCAAAATTTGACCAACAATTATTTATTCACTGAGTGTTTGAAAGTTGATACCTTCATCAGACAGTTCAAGAGATCCTCAGAGGAATTGGTTGAAACCAGGGTTGTGTGCTTCATAGCTTGAGAGTTGTGGATGCTCCTCAGATGATTCTGAGACTTTGAGAATGAATTTGATGTTTTGAGAAAGCCTATGAGATGTCTTGATAGCCATCATGAAGCCCAGAGAGGTCATTATGCAAGAATTCAGAAGATTCAACCATGAATGGTAGAATTAGGGTTTTGACTGGGTCAACCCTAGATCAGCTGAAGATTGGGAGAAGGTTGAGACCTAATCCAAGGGCCATGAGATCATGGAATGACGCATAGAGGTGTTATAAAGATGATTCCTAGACCAACTCATCATGATTGAGGAGTTTGAGAAGTTTCAAGTCAGGGTTTCCAAGGATTGTCAGTGAAAAAACCCTAATTTGATCCCTATCTTCCAGGCAGTTTTAGCTCTAGATGTGATTGATATCTCATCTTCCCCACAACATGAATGTTGTAGAGCTTGTTCTTAGCTTTAATTTGAGTGGTGGAAGTCCTTGATAGGAGTTGCAGAGCTCAAGTTATGGTTTTGACAAATTACAGGTCAGCTGAGGTGTGTGAATCTGGGTCCTTGAAAGTCACCCAACTTGCAGACAACTTTTGCCCTAGTAGGATGATTCCTATGATCTCTTGGTCAACATGAATGTTGAAGATCATCTTATTAGCTTTAATTTGAGTTGTAGAAGTCCTTGATAGGATTTGTGGAACTCAACTTATGGTTTGAACAAGACAGGGGTATTTTGGTCATTTGGCAGTTATAGGTCATTTTAAGCAAAGGCCATATCTCCTATTTCCAAGCCTCAAATGGAAAAACTCAAAACATGAAAGTTGTTCAAAATGTGATTTTAAGTCTAGAAAGAAGGTCATGAATTGTTGGAAAATCTCATAGCATGGATTTGCATGATTGGTTAAAAATGAACTAAAAATGGCTTATAAGTTTAAAAAGTTGAATTTGAAAATTGGTTTGGAAGATCTAGGAATCCAAAATAGGTCATACAATATATCATTTTGATTGGAAACATCATTTTGAGAACATTGGTTTAAACACAATTTTCATTTGAGGCTTTAAAATGGGACATGCTTTGTAAAATTGTTACTTGAATCTTAAGGCAACTTGAGGAATCTTCACACAAGGCAAATATGAGCTGATTTCTTTGTACATTCCTTCTCAATATCTCACATAAGGAGAATTTGACACAAAATTACAAGGCATAAGGCATGATATGAGATATACCACTTATCATCACATGAGATTTTTAAGCACTTCCTAGCTCTTTCTAGATGAATCTAGAAGTTTCCATGGATCATTATAAAAAGAGTGGATCAAAGTGTGATTAAAGGTTGGTGAAAGTTGGAGGATTGAGTGGAGAAGGTGAGAGAAAAGTAAGGTTTTCAAGCATTCTTCAAGAGCAAGCAAAGCCACGAATTGATTGTTAGAGGCTTCATCTATCAAAGTTCTTGCAAACAGTAGCAAATCCACCATTGGAGGATCATCCTGAAGCAACTACAAGGCTTGCAACCTTCTCTACATACCTCCACCATCACTTCTTGACAGGTTGGGATCCTTCTCCCTTTCCCCTTATTTATGTGTTTTCTGCTAGTTCTTTAGGTATAGGATTATTAAGGTAGGATAGGTGATCAAATCCTGAGAATTAGAGGGCAGTCCATGGAGTTTCATAACAGGTGCAAGAATCTGTCATGATCAAGAAAATGCTGGATTAGGAGTGTTAATGTGCGTGCTATAGTTTGTTGTAGTCAGGGTAACATGTAGAAGAGAATTTCACCATTAGATTTGAGTTTCCCCATGATTGATCTCAGTAGAAATAAGTGAAACCCTAGTCTTCATCCCTTCTGTTTGCGCATTTTAAGAGGATTCAATGGAAACTATGCGTATGGTTGGATTCCTGGGATTTAGTAGTGTGATTTTGGTTTTGGAAATTTTGCAAATCGTTGAGAAACGAGAGAGAAAGAGAGGATGGAAAATCCATGCATGAAGCTCGTGAGAACTGAAACCCTAGATCAGTTTTGGGGACGATGGCTGTTGGCCCTTGGATCATGGTCAAGTATTGACCTTTCCCTCTAATCGTGTGGTCCTCGTTTAAACTCAGAAACGGAGGGAAATTTAAAACAGCTAAACGTTGTCGTTTGGTTTAATGAAGCGCGTCTGGGCTTAATGGATTCACTTCTATCCGCACCCCCCTGATTCAGGCCCACCAAGAATTG
The DNA here is from genome assembly GCA_963859935.3 of Lathyrus sativus. Taxonomy (NCBI): domain Eukaryota; kingdom Viridiplantae; phylum Streptophyta; class Magnoliopsida; order Fabales; family Fabaceae; genus Lathyrus; species Lathyrus sativus. The sequence continues at coordinate 510,562,033 of OZ012738.1, forward strand.
AACTGGGGCGCCCTTGCTTTTCTCACCCCCTCCCCTTTATTTTGGTTTCTTTTATTTTTTAAGTCCATTAACATTTCTGCATTTTATAAAATTCATAAAAAATAGAAAATTAAATATTTTTTAATTCTTGTTTTTTTCATATGTTAATAAATTTGTCTAGAAAAATATAAATAAATAAAATTTCCATTTTATTTTCTTTTCATATTTTTAGTATATTTTTCATTTTAATAGCTTTTTAATATGTTTAGTTTGGTATCCAATTTTGTAGAATTTCTTTTAGGACCTTCCCTTAGTCTTTTTAGTTCATTCTTTTTGGTGTGATTAGATATTGAATCATAGTTCCCCATAGGATTTAATTCTTGATTTTTAGATTAAAATTTGATTAGTTTAGTTAGGTTAGCATTAGGGTGCCTAATTAGGGTTTAGGTTATGCACAGGTGAAGTAATTCATTTTCTTTAGATAGTTTTATCTTGATTTGTGGGTAGGGGCATATATGGATGTTATGGGTAGATGTTGTAGACCCTTGTGAATAATGGATAGATTTTTCCCCATTGGTTTAGTATTTTTAGGTATTTTCTGAAGTTGACTGATGATTTTGTCTGTTCTGTGGTTATCTGTTCATCTCTGGGGTTTATTTTGGGGAATTTGTTATGGGGCTTAGTTTGTCTTGAAGATCTTGTTGGAGAGCATGATGGAAGAGAAGATTGTAGATCAAGACTCAGAGACCCAGAGCTTGGCTTGCTCCCTGTCTGTGAGGTTTGAGATCCTGAAGTTTGAAGGAAGTTCATGGTACTTTCCTGAGGAAGGCACTATGAATGACTTTCATTCTTTCTTCTCACCTCTTTCTTAAGTACCCAATGATGTTGGAGCCAACTTGTGAGTTTAATTTCTCCTGAGGAGGAATGTTAACTGATCACAGTTGTTGAGCCACATGGGATACAACTCCTAAGTGGAAGCCTCCTGGTACTTTCCTGAGGAAGGTCCTATGGGTCTATTCACTTAGTTCCCTTAGTTTATCTAGGATTTCTTAAGTATCCAATGATGTTGGAGCCAACTTGTGAGTTTAATTTCTCCTGAGGAGGAATGTAAACTGATCACAGTTGTTGAGCCACCTAGGATACAACCCCTAAGTGGAAGCCTCCTAGTACTTTCCTGAGGAAGGTCCTATGAGTCTGTCCATTTAGCTCCACTAGTTCAGATAGGATTTCCTAAATATCCAGTGATGTTGGAGCCTGCTTGTGAGTTTAATTCCTCCTGAGGAGGAATGTAAACTGATCACAGTAGTTGAGCCACATAGGATATGACTCCTGAGTATACACCTCCTAGTGCTTTCCTGAGGAAGACACTATGAGTCTGCTTACTTAGCTCCCTTTCTTTGGTAAGCTTGCTTTGAAGCTTGAAAGTCTGGGATTGATTTCTTTTGGTTAGGTTTTGCTTTAGGGCTTTGATTAGATTTGATCAGGATTCTGAGTTAGGGTTAGGATTAGAGAGTAGATGTTTCTTTCTCAAACATGTGCTTTGTTTGCCTGATGGCACTTCATTTCTTTTATCTGTTTATTGCTTGATAGCATGTTGTTCATATTTCAGTATGATTACTGTTATTTCATGACTGGCTTGAGGTCGAGACGAGCTTGTGGAGACTGAAGCCCCACACACATTTCCTCCTTCACTTGCATTGCATGCATTTTGACTGTTAAAGCTGATGCTTTTGTCTGTTTTGGTGTATCATTGACATGATCCCTTAGGACTCTCATTTCCTTTGATAAGGATTTGATGATAGACTTTTAGGTTGAAACCTATGCATGACAACATCTAGGAGTTCCCTGTTCAAACCTCAACCATAGGATGAATCCATGGCATGACAACAATAGGACTTGATAGTCTCCCTCCTAGTTGGGCCGGTTCTCTTCTCATCTCAAAGCAGTTTAAGATACAGTAATCATGAGTGATTTCTTTCGTATGTTACGAGCCTTAAGCTATTTGAGATTGGATGTTTAGTATGGTACCCCGTGGGTGACATGCGACGCATTCACTCTCAGGTCATAGTCTCTAGTGCGGTTGAAATCGCAAATACGATAAAAAACACTTCTTTCAGGAAATAAACCGTAGTTTCCCGAACTACGTGAGCTCTGATCTCTCATACCTGTTGAGAGTACGTAGGCACAAGATGGCGAAGTCTTGGCGAGCTACCTTCCCCCATAATCCTTCGTAGGCCGAACTACGTTGACTCTGATTTCTCATTCTCTGATGAGAATACGTAGGCATAAAGTGCGACGCTTTGCCGAGTCATTTTTCTTTTCTTTTTCAGCCAGCCTTGATAGGTAGATAGATTATAACCAACCCGTCCAAGTAAGCAAACAAGCGAGGATCCCGTCGAGTACGACGGACGTGAGGGGTGCTAATACCTTCCCCTTGCGTAACCGACTCCCGAACCCAGACAATGGTTGCGATGACCTTGTCTTACCCTCTTATTCGTCAGGTTTTTCCGATCGTTTCCTTTCCCGCTCTGAGGGATAAATAACGAAAGGTGGCGACTCTTCTGTCATGCCGGCACCTTATTTTCGCGCAAGCGACATTGTGAGATCAAGATGTAAATCCAAAATTCAATAAGGACAACTCCTAAGGTTAAACAGTGTGCGATGATTTCCTTGATGATCTGTAGTCCAATTATCACCGATGAGGATGTCTATCAAAGAAAATATACAAAGTCTCATCAGTTAGAAGAGTTAAGTATCAACTGAAGTGTTGCATAAATGATGAATCAAGTAAGGGATCTTGAAGCTTCAAAGATTGTAAAAAATAGGAAGTGTGAAATCTCGTTTGATTTTGTAGAGTTTTTGAACTACTAAGTTAATTCACACATTCACTTGAAAATATTTTAAGCCTATCTAGATTTATTAAAATGCCTTAAAACCTATGAAAACAATCAAAGTTTCACGTGGAATTGACAAAGAGTATCTCTAATCATTTGGGAATCATTTGTACAATGCATAATTGATTAAGGACTTAGTCCAATCGATTAGAGCAAGCAAAAAGACTCATGAACTGATTAGAAATACTCCCAATCCATTAAGTCACATAATTGTTATAGGGTTTTCATTTTCGCATTGGGGTTGTTGCCATTTTGACGCTCTTAATCAATTAGATCCTAGGGTTGATCGATTAAGTCATTCAAAAGCCCATGAATCTTTTTCCTCTTTGCACCAGAAATTGAATGTATAACCATTCTTTCTCATTTATACTCTCTTCTACTTCATCATTTTCTATTTCTTCACAAAGTTGCCTTTTGAGAGTGAAATTACCTAAGAGTTTCGACGATGTGGAAATATTGTAATTTACTAAACAGTAACTTATATGTTTTGCAATAACATTAAATAATTTTGTTGTTTGGTTTTTTAGATTAACCAGGTAAAATCTTTGTTTTGGTTTCTGAGCTCGGCTTGTTAAAAATAATCTCGTTTGATTTGGAGATTAGTTTGTTAAAATCTCTTGTTTGCTGTATAGGATTAGTTAGTTAAAATCTCATTTAGTTTGTAAGAAGATTTGTGGATATAACCTTTAAAAAAACTCTCATTTTTAGTGAAACTCAAAAAGAAAACTCTTATAAATAGAAATAGGTCAAATGGTTGTGAATAAATATCTGATTTATGTTCTTCCCTTATCACTTTACTTTTTATTGTTTTATTTTATTTACACTTTATTTTGTTTTATTCATCCCTTCTTCTCTCTTCTCTTTTTTCATCATGCTGCTCAAACTCTTCCTCAATCGTAAAATTAATTCAACCCTTTTTTATAGTTTTCTTTTTTTTTTATAATCTGTCAATATTTTTCAAACATTACGATTCACTCACCTCTTTGTGTAATGGGTTATTTGGTCAATAGTGTTGGTGCAAAGATAGAATAAATGATGAAATAGGGAAATATTCTATTAAAGAGAATGACGGCTACAAAACATGATATTTGGTTACAATGATTGTCACCCTATTTATAAGCTAAAACTAGGGTTACTAAAATAAGGTAAATACTAAAATACCCTCTAACAAACTTATGGGCTTAAGAAAGTAATATAATAAAATATGAATTATTACTAATACCATCCCTTAATTCATATTCCATCAAAACTTGTAACACCAATTCCATCCCTTAATCTGAGAAATTGATCAGTCTTGATAGCTTTCGTCAGAACATCTGCCAACTGCTTCTGAGTGCTGCAGTGTACAACTTCTAACACTCCACTCTGAACTTGATGTCTCAGAAAATGATACTTGGTCTCAATATGCTTGCTTCTCCCATGCAACACTGGGTTTCTGGCAAGATTGATTGCAGACTTGTTGTCAATCATCAACTTCAGAGGTTTGTCTACTTTAATCTTCAGATCCTGCAACAGATTCAGAATCCACATAGCTTGGCATGCAGTAACAGCACCTGCAATGTATTCAGCTTCACAGGTTGACAACGCCACAACAGGTTGCTTCTTGGAACACCAAGAAATGGAACCTCCCAGAAATTTGAACAAGTACCCAGATGTACTTCTTCTGTCAACTCTGTCTCCACACCAATCAGAGTCTGAATAACTCAGAAGTTCTGACTCATTATTTCCTCTAGAGGGAAATAACACTCCATACTTCAGAGTTCCTTTGATATACCTCAGAATCCTGACAGCAGCTTGGTAATGGGACCACTTAGGTTTACTCATGAACCTACTAACCATCCCAACTGAGTAGCAAATATCAGGTCTGGTATTGCACAGATACCTCAGAGAACCAACCAACTGTTTGAAGGTTGTAGCATCCACATCCTTTCCTTCAGAGTCTGAATCCAGTTTCTGATTTGTATCAGAAGGTGTGACAGCCATCTTACAATTCTTCAGATCAAATCTCTTCAGAAGTTCTAATTCATACTTGAGCTGATGCAAAATGATACCTTTCTCAGAATATCTGAACTCCATCCCTAGAAAGTATGTCATTTTGCCTAGATCAGTCATTTCAAATTCATTCATCAGAACTTTCTTGAACTTGGCTATCTCTTGTTCAGAACTTCCAGTCAATAGTATATCATCAACATATAAACATACCAGAGTCATATTGCCTTCAGAAGTATGCTGAACATAGACACCGTACTCCATCTCACATTTCTGAAAGCCTTGCTTCTTGAAAAATGAATCAATCTTCTGATTCCAAGCTCTGGGCGCTTGTTTCAGTCCATATAGAGCTTTGTATAATCTGTACACCATCCCTTCCTGATTCTTTTTCACAAATCCAGGAGGTTGTGACACGTAAACTTCTTCTTCTAATGGACCATTCAGAAATGCAGATTTTACATCTAAATGCATCAGAGGCCAATTCCTGTTAGCAGCTATTGCAATCACCATTCTGATTGTTTCATGTCTTGCTACAGGTGCAAACACTTCAGAATAATCCAGCCCAGGTTTCTGTAGAAATCCTCTGGCTACCAACCTTGCTTTATGTTTGCCAATTGAGCCATCTGGCTTTAACTTCTGCTTGAAAACCCATCTGACGCTGATGGCTTTCTTGTCTTTTGGAAGTTCTGTCAGCTTCCAAGTCTTGTTTCTCTCTATAGCATCAAGTTCTTCTTTCATGGCCTTCAGCCAGAGCTTCTGCTTAAGAGCCTCTTCTGTACTTATGGGTTCAGAGTCTACTAACATGGCACACTGAATAACTTCTCCTTCAGAGTCTACTTCAGTGTCTTGCAGCATGTCAAATTCTGCAAATCTTCTGGGAACGCTTCTGATTCTTTGTGGTCTCTGAACTTGTTTAGAGTTTTGAGCTTCAGATGATTGAATTTCTCCAGAGCTTTGACCAACTTCAGGATCTGGCATATTTCCAGAGTCTTGAACTTCAGAATTTCTAGCTTCAGAGGCTTGACTTCCTCCAGAGCCTTGGCCATCTTCAGAGTCTGAATTTCCACCAGAATCTGGATTACCATCAGAGTCTGGATCATCAGAGTCACCTTCATCTTCTGAGTCTTCTCCAGAGTCAGAATCACTATCAGAGTCAGAATCAACGTCAGAGTTTACTTCAACTTCAGAAATTCTTAACTCTGACCTTTCTTCAGAAGTTCTAACATCAGAATCAGATTGAGACTTATCCCAATTCCAAACTTCTGATTCCTTCATAATCACATCTCTGCTGAATTCAATTTTGTTGGTTTCTGGACAATAGAGCTTGTATGCACCTGTATTGTGGTACCCTATCAGAATCATCACTTTGCTTCTATCATCCAACTTCTGTCTTCTGGCTTCTGGAACATGTTTATAGCAAACAGAACCAAACACCTTCAGATGACTAACACTTTGCTTGTCTCCAGTCCACTTCTGCATAGGAACTATTTCCTTCAACTTCTTCGTAGGACATCTGTTGAGTACATACGTTGCAGTGGCAACAGCTTCTCCCCAGAGCTTCTGAGGAAGCTTCTTCTCCTTTAGCATGCTTCTCACCATATCAAGCAAAGTACGGTTTCTTCTTTCAGCAAGACCATTGTGTTGAGGGGTATAAGGAGCAGTAACCTCATGCTCAATTCCATTCTCCTCACAGAACTTCTGGAACTCTTTGGAGTTATACTCACCTCCACCATCAGTTCTAAGAATCTTCAACTTCTGACCACTCTGATTCTCAGCCTTCATTCTGAACTTCTTGAATTCATCAAACACCTCATGTTTAAATTTAATAAGGGATACCCATGTCATTCTTGTGAATTCATCAACAAACAACACAAAGTACTTATTCCCTCCAATTGATGCTACTGGAAATGGACCACACACATCAGAATGTACAACTCCCAAGGCATGTTTTGCTCTTGGAGCAACTTCTGATGCAAATGGCAATCTTGGTTGTTTTCCTTCCATGCAAACTTTGCATGACTTTTCAGGCTTCTTAATTGCAGGAATTCCATGTACCAATTTCTTTGAATTCAGATGTTGTAAGCTTCTGAAATTCAAATGACCAAATCTTCTGTGCCACAGCTCACTCTCCTTCTTAGTACTTGTTGCACTAAGACACTCTGAGTCTGCAGTTCTGACATTCACCTTGAATGTTCTATTCCTTCCCTGTTCTGACTCCATAATCAACTTCTGATTGCAGTCATACAACTTCAGAAGATTTTCCTTCATGGTAACTGAAAAACCTTTCTCAATTAATTGTCCCACACTCATCAGATTGCTTCTGATGCCAGGTACATACCATACGTTCTGAATCAATGCTGTTTTCCCATTGTTCAGAGTCACTTTGACATTTCCCATACCTTCTGCATTAAGATATTTGTCATCAGCACATCTGATCTTTGTCCTCTTTTCAGAGTCAAAGTCAACCAGCCATTTCTTGTTTCCAGTAAGATGATTTGAACAGCCAGTGTCCATATACCACCAGTCTGTCAGATCATCAGATTCAGAGGCCATCAATAGCACAGATTCGTCATCAGAACTTCTGGCTATATTTGCTTCTTCTGATTTCTTCTCCTTGTTTGACCAACAATCTCTAGCAAAGTGACCAAACTTCTTACAACAGTAACATTGGATCTTCTTCTTGTCATACTTCTCTTTTCCCTTCTGAGCATTCTTTTGTCTATCAGAGGTTGAGCTTTCTGACTTCTGACCACCATCAGATCTTCTCCTGGCTTCTGACTGCTTCTGATACCTCCTATCAGAAGTTGCTTTCAGAGCCTGCTGTTCTACTTCCTTTTCAGAGTTTCTCTCAGTCAGACGCAACTCTTGCGCTTCTAGACTGCTCTGCAGCTCTTCAATTCTCATTGTGCTCAGATCTTTGGAATGTTCTATTGCTACCACAATGTAATCAAATTGAGGAGTAAGGGATCTCAACACTTTCTCCACGATTGTTTCTTCAGAAAGAGTTTCTCCACATGCCTTCATCTCATTAGTGATCAGAATCACTCTGGAGATGTATTCAGAAACTTCCTCATTATTCTTCATGTTGAGATTCTCATATTGCTTTCTCAAGGACTGAAGCTTCACCTTCTTCACTGATGCGTCACCACCATAACATCTCACCAGAGTGTCCCATGCAGCCTTTGCTGTTGTAGAGTCTGCAATCTTCTCAAACACGTTTACATCCACACATTGATGAATGAAGAACAATGCTTTCTGATCCTTCTTCTTTACTTCCTTCTGCGCGTTTTTCTGTTCATCAGTTGCATCTGCTGCTACTGGAACATAACCATCAGTGACAAGATCCAGAACATCTTGAGCACCAAATAGTACACGCATTTGGATCATCCAACGATTCCAGTTTTTACCATCAAATACTGGAAGTTTGGTGTTCATGTTGCCGTTTCCGTTCATCTTCTACTTTGCACAATACACTCAGAGTTTTTCACACAGTGCTTCCCAACCCACAGAATTAAAAAAAAAAAAAAATTCTGATCAGATTTTGTTCAAGATTCAACAAGAATCTGAGAAACAAAATCAAACACACAAGACCTCACGTTCACTCGTGTTTCCCGTGTTTCCCAATGAATCTGAACCGGAGCTCTAGATACCAATTTGTTGGTGCAAAGATAGAATAAATGATGAAATAGGGAAATATTCTATTAAAGAGAATGACGGCTACAAAACATGATATTTGGTTACAATGATTGTCACCCTAAGCTAAAACTAGGGTTACTAAAATAAGGTAAATACTAAAATACCCTCTAACAAACTTATGGGCTTAAGAAAGTAATATAATAAAATATGAATTATTACTAATAAATAGCAGCAACCACACCAATTTATTAGTTAATTTTTGTATATCAATATTTTTTTGGATATCAATATTTTTTTAAATAATTAAAAAATATATTTAAATCATTCAAATACAAGTGTGCCTAGAACTTAAAAAGAAAAACAGTCTAAAGATAATTCAACCAAACTATGGTTATAAACATAGCAGAATTACCCATTTAAAACTCGATACAAGTTTATAACTTGTCCACCGCAAATAAAATTAATTTAAATTTAAATTCATTTAAAAATAGTTAAATATAAATTTTAACCCTAATGCAAAATATTGATAGAAATTCTTTTATAAAGAAATAATATTTTTACACTCAATTTCTACATTTACATCCTATTTTATTGTTCATTAATATGATAAAAACTGAGATATTATAATAAGTTTTTAAAAAAAATTTAATTTTTGTTTTCTTTTTATCAAGAAATATCGATATAAAATTGTGTGATTAACCAATTTTATAACTTTATTAGTTAATATTTTATATTGTATTAACTAATTTTGATGATTATACAAAATTATGTTTAATATCTTGATATTTATTAATCAACTTCATAACTTTATTAACTAATACTAATTTATTATTATAAATTATTTTTAATATTTAAACGTTTATTAATCAATTTTTTATATTTTATTAATTAATTTTGTTCATCCTTAAAAAGTTATTGTTCATGTAATGTATGCGGATACTGTTCCATTATATATATATATATATATATATATATATATATATATATATATATATATATATATATATATATATATATATATATATATATATATATATATATATATATATATATATATATATATATATATATATATATATATATATATTTCATTTAATATTATTTATGTACTGTTCATTAATTGTTCCCTGTTATTTACTGTGTACAACACTGTTTTGTGTATAATATATGGTTTTAGTGTAAGCATATGATTGCAGTTTTTCGTATTATTGGAACATTTTTGAGTTTCTATTAACTTAATCGTACGTGTACTATTGCAGCTAAGAGGCCTAATTTTTGTGTAAGAGGCCTAAATATGATAGTACTTATAGGCTTTGTTGTTATCTTTAATTGTCCTTTATCTAATTTGAGGGCCCTGTAGTTTAATGCGATGACATTAGCTCAAAACTATTTGATGAGCTATGAACTGTGGACAGGTGAGATTGGTTGATTGATTGATCATGAACGGGTCCATTTAGCTGCTACATCCAACGTGGAACCTACTCAATAATGCTAATCAAGTTTCCAACTGGAATCTTGGTGTATTTAAACATTCTTATGTCCAGTTGAGGGACGTGGCATAAAATAAATCAAATGGTTAGGATTTGTTTTAAATCATTTAAAGTTTAATAAATAACTTTTTAAGTACAAAAAGGAAGTGAAACAGTTTTGAAAAGAAACATAGTGGAATATGAAACACACAACAATGATCTTCTTAAAGCATATCAATATGAAGATACCAATCTCCCATCAAGGAATCTTCAAATTTAAAACTATTAGCAAACAAAACAAAATAACCACTTTTTTTTTTTCTGAACACTCCACCGGCAACGGACCGAGTTTAACTATATTCGCATCTGCACCCGCCTCCATTTAACACATCCGTCTCTGCTCCCAAATTCAATCGGAGTAAAAATTTACCGCCTAGACCCGCCTCCAATAGAGAACGGGTGCACCCGCACCCGCCCTGCCCCCACCCAAAAAAAAATAATTTCTTTTTAATTGCAATAAAGGTATTAATAATTTAATTAAAAATATAATTAATAAATGAATATTAAAATAAGTAAAATAAGAGAATTAAACTAAAATGCATTACTCGGGGGCGGGGCCGGGTCGGGTGCGGGCGGGTCTTAGTGTCTCCCCGCACCCGTACCCGCACCCGTACCCACTTAAATCGGGGTTTCTCCGCTAATTTCGGGGCGTGTTCAGGCGGACCCCGACGGGTCCGGGTTTTTTTGCCATGCCTACTCCACCTTCACTATGACGCCACGATCCAAGATCGTCACCAGTAGAAAAAATAGAAAAAGAAGCTTAATATCTAAAACAAAATAGTTAATTATATTCAACAAATTTATTTACTTATAGATGCGAGAGTTAACCGTTTTTGAGGACGTGTATGACAAGTTATTATACAGAACTTTATATTTGCTAGGGTTAAATTATAGTTAAATAAGGTTCATGAAATATTTGTTAGGTTAATAAGGTCTCTATTTATTTTGTCATCACTACGTCAAAAATGATTTTTGGCAGCGCAGAAAAGACAGCGCTTTCTGTAAAAGCGCTGCTAAAGAGTAAGAAAAAAAAAGAGTTGACTTTAGACAGCGCTTTTAGAAAAGCGCTGCTAAAGGTGGCAGTTTTGTATTACTAAAGAAAACGCTGCTAAAGGGGGGACCTACGAAAGCGCTTTGTAAAAGCGCTGCTAAATGGGTCACCTTCGAAAGCGCTGCTATATGGGTAACCTACGAAAGCGCTTTTTAAAAGCGCTGCTAAAGTTGGCAGTTTTGTATTACAAAAGAAAGCGCTTTTTGTAAAACGCTGCTAAATGGGGTACAAAAGAAAGCGCTTTTATAAAAGCGCTGCCATAGGTCCTGCCTAAGGCAGACCTTAGAGAGCGCTTTTATAAAGCACTGCTATATGTTTAAGTATCATAAATTTAATAAAACTCAGCATATTCAGAAACAGAAGCAGTCGTGTTTAAACTATTTCGTTCCCACTCGCGATAAACCCTACTCCCTCCATCGACCACTTCCGTTCGTTGCACCGCCGTACCGCCTCTGTCTGTCCGACCAGTCCGCCGTCTTCGCCGGTTCCGCCGACTGTCATAGTCCCTCCGTCCGCCGCCACCTCCTCTGTCTGGCCATTCCACCATTTTCAAGGTATTGAAGTTTTTTTAAAATGTTACTTTTACAATTCATAGTGTGGCTTGAGAACTTAGTTTAATGAAGTTAATATTGAATTTTTTTTTGTTCTTGACGTAAATGTATATGTCAATATTGAAGTTAATATTGAAATTTTTTTGTTCTTGATGTAAATGTATATGTTAATGTTGTTGTTGTTGTTGTTCTTGATGTTGATGATGTTGTAACGAGAATGTTGTTGTTGATGTTGTTAGTGTTGATGTTGTTGATGTTGTTGATGTTGTTGTTGTTGTTGGTGGTGGTGGTGAAATAATTTTGTAAGTCAATTTTGTATATATGTTAATGTTTTTGTTTTTGATGGAAACTTGAATTAAGTAACGATAATGTTGTTATTGATGTTGTTAGCGTTGATGTTAATAATGTTGATGTTGTTGATGAAAGTAAATGAATTAATTTTGTCTGTTAATTTTGTATATACGTTAATGTTGTTGTTGATGAATACTTGAATTAATTGTTGAATGTTGCTGATGTTTGAATATTCGTGAATTACTTGTTGAATATTGTGATTTTGTTGAGTAATTTCTTGAACTTAAGTGATAAAGTGGTTATATTAGGTACAACTACTAACTTAGTGAATTTGTTATAGGGGTTACCTGTGAAGAGCAAGATTGTGATCATTTCCAAGATTCCTACTGTGTAGTTCTAGAAGTTGGTGATTTCTCTACAGGTGCTACAGGTATTCGCTATTTTTGTTTAGCTTTCTTAGTTTAGTTTAGCCTACTTAATTAGTATGGATAAAAATGGATGTTTTCTAATCAATTTTCAAAAGAGTACGAGAATGGGGTATCAAAATTCGTTAAGTTTGTTGTTGAGCACGCCAAAGACCCCAGTAGGATCACATGTCTTTGCTTAGGTTGTTGTTATGGGCGTCGAATTGATGCAGTTCAGTTGGAATCTCATTTAAAGAGACATGGAATTGATCGAAGTTATACATGTTGGACATTACATGGTGAGATAAGTAACGAGAATGTTGAACCAGGGGATAATATGACATATGCTTCAAATGACAATGGCAGAGATACATATGATTGTGATCGAGTCAAAGAGATTGCAGAAGAACTTGAAGAAGATCTTAAGGATTGTCCCAAGATGTTTGAGAGGTTGGTAAGTGACACAGAGAAACTGTTGTATAAAGGTTGCACTACTTTCACAAGATTGTCTGCGGTATTAAAGTTGTACAACTTAAAGGCGGGTAATGGATGGTCGGATAAAAGTTTCACGGAGTTATTAGCCCTTATGAAAGAGATGCTTCCGGAGGATAATGTTCTTTCCAATCGAACCTATGAAGCTAAAAAAATGTTATGCTCTATTGGCATGAGCTATGATAAGATACATGTTTGTCCAAATGATTGCGTTTTGTTTCGAAATGAATATACATCGTTAAACGAGTGTCCTAAATGCGGTGTATCTCGGTATAAGAAAAAGTTGTCACTAGCAAAAGTCTTATGGTATTTTCCTATAATTCTGAGATTTAGACGCATGTTTCGTAGTGAAACAGATGCAAAACACATGACTTGGCATGCATATGATAGAATTATAGATGGGAAGTATCGACATCCGGCAGATTCACCACAGTGGATGAAATTGATAATGAGTATCTTGATTTTGGAGAAGAAGCTAGAAACCTTCGCTTGGCATTAACAACTGATGGAATGAATCTGCATGGTCTACAAAGTATCTCACATTCCACATGGCCTGTAATTATTATGATTTATAACCTACCTCCATGGCTATGTATGAAGCGTAAGTACATGATGTTATCTATGTTAATTTCTCTCCCAAAACAACCAGGGAATGACATAGACATATACTTGACACCTTTAATCGAAGACTTAAAGAGTTTGTGGGAGAACGGTGTGGAGGTTTATGATGGATATAGGAAAGAAAGTTTCAATTTGAGGGCGATGTTTTTTGGCCCAATTAATGATTTTCCAGCATACAGAAATCTATCGGGGTATAGCATTAAAGGTCAATGTACGTGTCCTATCTGTGAAGAAAACACAGATTGGACGCGATTAGAATTTGGTCAGAAGAATGTCTTTCTTGGTCATCGTAGATTCTTAAATTCTAATCATCACTACCGTGGGTGGAGAAAAGCATTCAATGGAAATTCAGAACAAGGTAGAGCTCCACCTACATTGACCGGTGAACAAATTTTTGAAAAGGTGAAAGATGTGAGTACTATGTTTGGCAAGCCTTTGTCGCTACCGCGAAAATAAGGTGCCGGCAAAACAGAAGAGTTTCCACCTTTCGTTATTTATCCCTCGGAACGGGAAAGGAAACAATCGGAAAAACCTGACGAAAAGGTATAAGACAAGGTCATCGCAACCATCGTCTGGGTTCGGGAGTCGGTTACATAAGGGGAAGGTATTAGCACCCCTCACGTCCATCGTACTTGATGGGATCCACGCTTGTTGTGTTTATATGACGGGTTGGTTTTATCTATCTACCTATCAAGGTTGGTCTAAAAAGAAAAGAAAATGACTCGGCAAAGCGTCGCGCTTTATGCCTACGTATTCTCATCAGAGAATGAGAAATCAGAGTCAACGTAGTTCGGCTAACTACGGGTTACGAGGAAGGTGGCTCGCCAATACGTTAGTATTGTGCCTACGTACTTTCAACAGGTATGAGAGATCAGACCTTAGGTAGTTCGGGATAATACGGATTACGGGAATTCAGATTCATCTGTTTTTCGAGTAGGGTTAACAAACAGTTCCAGCAGTTTGGTGTATGCAACTCGACCCTCGAAGACTTATGCGTTACCGTTTGCGGTAGAATTGGGAGTTAACGACACTCTTTTCTTCAGAAAAGCTTCCTTTGAATTATGGGCCCACAGAGCAAAAAGGTTTGAAGTTTGTTTTCTGTCTTTTACGGAAGAACTGTTTTTTATGGATGTTTGCAACCAATATCGCACTAGAGACTATGATCTGAGAGTGAATGCGTCGTATGTCACCCAAAGGGTGCCATACTAAACATCTAGACTGTTGAAAAGAAACTCTCCAACAATCCTTTCTCAGATAGCTTAAGGCTCGTAACGTACGAAGTCAGTTAACCTTTGTTACTGTATTTTGATTTGTTCTGAGATGAGAAGAGAGAACGAACAGGTTCAACTAAAGGGGGACTATCAAGTCCTAACAGTTGTCATGCCAAGGATTCATCCTATGGTTGAGGTTTGAAACAGGGATCTCCTAGATGTTATCATGCATGGTTTCAACCTACAGTTCTAGTCATCACTTCCTTATCAAAGGGAGTGAGATTCCTAGGGGATCATGTCAATGATAAAAAAGAAACAGATAAAGCATTAGCTAAACAGTAAACAGATATACAACTGTAAAATGCATGCAATGCAAGTGAGGGAGGAAAGGTGTGTGGGGCATCAGCCTCCACAAGCTCATCTCGACCTCAAGCCAGATATGAATAACTGCAATCATACAGAAATAAATAACATGCTATCAAGCAAACACAAGAGCATAGGCAAGGGAGTTGGGCTCTACCGAAACCCGCAAGCAAAGCCATACAGTAAAAATACAAGCAGAGGGAGCAACTCAACCTCTAGTGCAATCATGCTCCTAGCTTAACACAATCTAAACATGAACTTATTCTAATGCATCAAGCAAATCACACAAGTCACAGCAATACAGTTTCACAGAAAGAAAACAGACAGGAGAGAAAACAGATCAACAGCTTCCACAGCTTCACAGCAAAGCAGTCCTCTGAAAGCAGTCCAGTCCACATTCTATAACTGGTTCTCAAGGCTTTCATCTTCAATAACAAGTGTCAACTTGCTTCTTCAAGCTTTCAATACATCCAGCATAAGTATCAACTTGATCTTCATCTTTTTCAAGCTTCAGCTTTTTCATTTGGTCTCAACAAGATCTCCTTCACAAGTGTCAACCTGTTCTTCTTGGTCTTCAAGCTTTAGCTTCAATGGCAGTCTTCAAACACAGAGAAGTAGCAACCTCTAGCCTCTTCAATCTTCTAACAAGGAACTCCATCCTCTAGCAAGGGAGAAATATTCATCTAACAAGAGCAAGGTTTGGATAGTGGACAACAGAGTGAAGACCAAAGGTCACCACTAAGCACTCTACCATCAAAGAAAGGAACCCTCAAAGGTTCTACCAACTTGTGAAGAGCCACACATCCTACCAAAGGAGGGATGAGGCCTTCACAAGGGGACCTTACATCATAGGGAGGAATGGAAGTGATCAACATCTTCCATGTTTCATGAAGGAAGAAAATCTATTCTAAGGGATCTCCCTAAAAACCCTAATCCTTAACCCTAAACAAACTACACCAAAGGGAGAACAATCTTCAAGTCCAAGCTCCACCATGCATTCCACAGCAGCCCA
Source organism: Lathyrus sativus (assembly GCA_963859935.3). Lineage (NCBI taxonomy): Eukaryota > Viridiplantae > Streptophyta > Magnoliopsida > Fabales > Fabaceae > Lathyrus > Lathyrus sativus. The sequence goes on from OZ012738.1 coordinate 510,578,056, forward strand.
CACATGTCTTCATCATCATCCAAGATCAAGAGAGGCAAAACCCTAATCTAAGGGAACTAAAGAAATCAATCTAGTTGAACTAACAAGTTGGGATCACCTAAAACTTAGTACTAAAGTTAATCCTAACTAAAATACTAAAACCAATTGTAAATTCCTACAAAAATAACTATGGGAACCTAATTTAATCATGAATCTACCATACAAAATCCAGGGGTTGAATCATCCACAAAGCCCTAAAAATAAATCCTAAATCACAAGGTACTAAGCTTAATCCCTAAAACTAGAGCACCTAAAGTTTCAACTTAAACCAACATCTAATTTCATCACAAAAATTTGAGAAAAATCTATGGGGAGCATGCATATCTAAACTAGCTACACACAAAGAATTAGCCCAAGAATCATCACCAATTGCTCACACAAAAATCAGCAAAACAAGGTATCAACCATAAGGATTTTAATATCAATTAAAATGTAAAAAATGCACATAAAATCACAAATGCATGAATTCCTAATATTTTTATTCAATAAAATTCTAGACTCATTCATGAGTCAGGGGAAAAAAATTGGAATTAATTGGATTATTTTCCTATTTTTTGTGAATTGTTCTCTAAACCATATGAAATGATAAAAATAAAGAAATTCAAGGAAATTAATAAAAAACGCGTATCAAATAGCAATCCAATGCAGTTCATTTCAAAGAATTGGGCCAAAGGGGGTGTGGATATTAACCCAAACATTAGGCCCAGGCGCCATGAATCCACTTGCATTCTCTTCAGAAATTAACACAAGAAAAAAGGAGTACATGCCAAGATTCGAACTCACGCACGTTCAATTCATTCAGCGAGTAAGTAAAACGGTGAGTTTTGGGAGAGGGGTACGTGGCTCATCAAGGGCTCTTGGATTGAGAGACTGAGTCAAGTCTTCAGCATGAATGGAGGGTGAGGATTTCATCTTCCTCAATTTAAACCTGAAACCTGCGCGCGAACCAGACGTCGCCGGTGGCTTTTCCGGCCACCCCTGCATAACCCTAACTTCGTCTATAGCCAACCATTCGCCACGATTCCCGAATGAATCTTGCTCAAAATTTCACCAGCAATTCAACCATACCATTAATTCATCCTCAAAACGCCTGAATCTTGAGATATCAATCTCAACTGAAAATGAACTTCCACCTAAATTGTCTCTAAAGTTGCAATTGGTCATCCTAAATCCATCTATATCAATAGGGGAACCTAACCACATGCCTCTAGTTCACTGAAAACACATAGTTAGAGAGAAATTTCAAGAAATTAAAACCTGTGTTGGAGCTTGTAATAGATGCACTTCTCCTTCAATTCAGCCTTCAAGATGATGCAGATTCACTCTAAATCACCTCCTGAAGCTAATGCAACCTTCACTTTTCCTTGATTTTGCCTTGAACTCAGAAATCGATTCCAACTTGCAATGGTGAAACTTCAATCTCACTCTCTGCTTCAGGGCTCAATCTTCTCCAAAAAATGCACCGAACTCATTCTAATGCTTATATAGAACTCATTAGAATCATCTAGAGAGTTCTGTAAGCTTCCAAATGAGAAATTGGATTTTCAAATTCTCACCAAAATGTCATCCATGGAACTCACGATTTTTAGCTCTATTATGGCCTGAATTTGCTTGCATTCAACTTCTCATGAGATATTGAATTAGTTTGTTAAGTTCACTTTCTTGTTTGCAAGCCAAAGGTTCATGTTGATTATGTTGCTTCATCATGAAGAAATGAAATGAAAGTGCATGAATTTGACCTCAAATCAAAATTCTAACATTGCCATTGTTTCTAAAATGATTTTTCCAATCAAAATGACCTATTATTTTGCTTCATTTGGACACAAAATGATTTATTTCAAATTTTGGGTCATTTAATCCCTTTAATTCTTTCTTTTTCAAAATTCCTTGAACCACATTCTTCCTTGAGCCATTTCAATGCCTCCTTGATGCATGGTCAAGGTTAAAACTCTATTTTGAGCAACTTTCAAGTTGAACAAAATTTCATTTGAGGCCTCTAAGTTGGTGAAAATGACCTATGATCACAAATGACCTGTAATCACAAATACCCAAAATACCCTTGACTTGTCAAAGCCATAACTTGAGTTCTAAAAATCCTATCAAGGACTTCTATTACTCTATGGAAAGCGAAGAGGATAAGGAACAACATTCATGTTGACCAAAAGTTCATAGGAATCATCCTTCTTGGGAAAACGTTTCATGCAAGTTGGGTAACTTTCAAGCTCCAAATTCACATGCCTCAGATGACTTGTAACTTGCCAAAACCATAACTTGAGTTCTATAAACCCTATCATGGAATTCTAGTACTCAAATTAAAGCTAAGACCATGATCTACAACAATCATGTTGGGGAAAGATGAGATGACAATCAAATCTTGAGCTAAATTGCCTTGAAGATAGGGGTCAAACTAAGGGATTTTACACTGTCAAGCCTTAGAAACCCTAGCTTGAAACTTCTCAGTATATGCAAGCTCCTAGAATGAGGAAGCTGCGCAAATATAAAAACATAAATATACATCAGTATATGCACAAATATCGGCAATGAGGCGTAGACGAACACCATGAGTTGATCCCTCTATGACCCACTCAACTTCGATACCTCTCCGACGCTTCAGCTTTAGAAGAGATTGATTCAGATAAACGGCCCTTAGGTCCTCCAAACCACTAAACAAATACAGTCCACACGCGGAACACAATCATTTGCTTTTTTCAAATCCCTAACTTTTGCCTGAATCGCCCTTTCGGGTTTTCGATTCACCGGGATACCCTTTTTTGTCAAAGTCGCCTTTCCAGGTTTTCGACTTTGCAGGTGTACATTTTTTCCATTTATATCCCTAATTTTTTCCCGAACCTTTTTCCTTTTTTATGGTTCGCCGGGATGCCCCATTTTTACCTGGATATTCTTTTTCTTTCCAGCGGGTCATTTTCTAAGCAAAGTATCTTTTAACTGCGTCCGCGTTCACCGGGGATGCAAAATCTTCGCCATCCATCGTGGATAACAACAAGGCTCCTCCCGAGAAGACCTTACTGACGACGTACAGACCTTCGTAATTGGGAGTCCACTTGCCCCGGTGATCGGAGTGTGGAGGAAGAATCTTCTTCAGGACGAGGTCACCCGTCTGAAAGCTTCTAGGACACACCTTCCTATCATAGGCTTTCTTCATTCGGCTTTGGTACAGACGACCATATGCAATCGATGCTAACCTCTTCTCGTCCATCAGGCTGAGTTGGTTTAGTCGGTTCTTAATCCATTCTGCCTCATCGAGTTTCACGTCAACCAAAACTCGTAAAGAAGGAATCTCGACTTCTAACGGTAGGACAACTTCCATACCGTACACCAGTGAGAAAGGGGTTTCCCCGGTTGATGTGCGTACCGTCGTACGATAACCGTGTAGTGCAAATGGCAACATCTCGTGCCAATCCTTGTAGGTCACAACCATTTTCTGTACAATCTTCTTAATGTTCTTATTGGCCGCTTCAACGGCGCCATTCATCTTCGGCCGGTAAGGAGATGAGTTATGATGTTCCATCTTGAAACTCTGGCACAGCTCCTTCATCATCTTGTTATTCAGATTCGAACCATTATCAGTAATGATCCGCTCGGGAATTCCGTAACGACAGATGATGTCCCTCTTTATGAATTTAGCCACCACCTGCTTGGTCACATTAGCGTATGAGGCTGCCTCCACCCACTTGGTAAAGTAGTCGATAGCTACTAGAATGAAGCGATGACCGTTAGAAGCAGTGGGCTCGATCTTGCCTATCATGTCGATACCCCACATGGAGAACGGCCACGGGGAGGACATGACATTCAATGGGCACGTCGGCACATGAATCTTATCAGCATAAATCTGGCATTTATGACATCTTTTCGCGAATTTAAAGCAATCTGATTCCATCGTCAGCCAGTAGTATCCTGCTCTCAGGATCTTTCTTGTCATAGCATGCCCGCCGGCGTGTGTACCAAATGTGCCTTCATGGACTTCCTCCATGAGCATACTCGCTTCTTTCTCATCTACACATCTGAGTAGCACGAGATCATGGTTTCTTTTATACAAAACTCCATCAGGATTGAGATAAAAGTTTCCAGACAGCCTCCTCAGAGTCTTCTTATCCTGGGTTGACGCTCCCGCCGGATACTCCTTAGTCGTAAGGAAAGTCTGGATATCATGGAACCATCGCTTGCCGTCGGAGGCTTCCTCAATTACAAAGACGAATGCAGGCCTATCAAGACGAGAAAGGACGATTCTTGGAGCTTCATTCCAAAAGTTGACTTTATACATCGAAGCCAACATGGCTAGGGCATCAGCCATCTGATTTTCAGCTCTGGGCACATGATGAAGTTCCACTCGATCAAAGAACGGAAGCAGCCTTCTGGCATAATTCATGTACAGCACCAAATTCGATTGACGAGTCTCCCACTCCCCTTTAATCTGGTTAATCACAAGTGCCGAGTCACCATATACATCTAGGTTCTTGATTCTCAAATAAATTGCTTCTTCTAGACCCATGATGCATGCTTCGTACTCTGCCTCGTTATTAGTGACCGGAAACGTCAGTCTCGCAGTGAACGGGATGTGGGATCCATGGGGAGTCATGATGATTGCCCCAATGCCACTTCCGTAAGAATTAACCGCCCCGTCAAATATCAATTTCCACTGGGATTTCCTGTCTGGACCCTCATCGGGCAACGGTTCATCGCAATCTTTCACCTTGAGAAACATGATATCCTCATCAGGGAATTCAAATCTCATCGGCTGATAATCTTCGATTGGCTGTTCGGCAAGGTATTCAGATAATACACTTCCCTTGATGGCCTTCTGGGAAACGTACTAAATGTCATATTCCGTCAACACCATTTGCCATCTGGCAATCCTGCCCGAAAGCGCTTGCTTCTCAAAGACGTACTTGATCGGATCTATCTTCGAAATTAGCATGGTTGTGTGATTGAGCATGTACTGTCGCAAACGTTTGGCAGCCCAGGCTAGTGCACAACACGTCTTCTCCAGCATTGAGTAACTAGATTCACAGTCTGTGAACTTTTTACTCAAATAGTAAATGGCATGCTCCTTTCTGCCTGTCTCGCCGTGCTGACCGAGAACACACCCCATACTATTCTCAAGAACTGTCAAGTACATGATTAAGGGTCTTCCGGCCACTGGGGGTATCAAGATCGGAGGTTCCTGTAGATACTATTTTATCTTATCAAATGCCTTCTGGCAATCCTCGTTCTAGATAATCGCCTGATCTTTCTTTAGCAGTTTGAACATCGGTTCACACGTGGTCGTGAGCTGAGAAATAAACCTTGCAATGTAGTTTATTCTACCCAGGAAACCACGAACTTCTTTTTCTGTTTTTGGCGCTGGCATCTCTTGTATTGCCTTTATCTTCGCAGGATCAACCTCAATGCCTCTTTCACTCACGATAAACCCCAGTAGTTTTCCAGACCGTACTCCAAAAGTACACTTGTTAGGATTCAGCCTCAACCTGAACTTCCTAAGCCTCTCAAAAAGCTTCAGCAGATTGACCAGATGTCCCTCTTCCGTTTGGGACTTCGCAATCATGTCATCAACATAGACTTCAATCTCATGATGAATCATATCATGAAACAAAGTAACCATTGCTCGTTGGTAAGTGGCCCCTGCGTTCTTCAGACCGAAAGGCATTACCTTGTAGCAAAATGTTCCCCAAAGGGTGATAAATGTAGTTTTCTCCATGTCCTCCGGCGCCATCTTGATCTGATTGTAGCCGGAGAAGCCATCCATGAACGAAAACACGGAGAACTGCGCGGTATTGTCGACCAACACATCAATATGAGGGAGCGGGAAATCATCTTTAAGGCTCGCCCTGTTCAAATCCCGGTAATTGACGCACATTCGCACCTTACCGTCCTTCTTCGGTACAGGCACTATGTTGGCGACACACGGAGGGTAAGTAGTGTTGCACCCCAAAATTTGACCAACCGGGTCTCGCATTTGGCTCGATGTTTCGACGCATAACCGCATTCGCATCTGCATATTGCATACATTGCATTTTGCATTGATATTGATTTTATCAGGGATCACAGCTCTCGTCTCGTGTTTCAGGTGTTTTTTTATCAGTTCAGATAGATAGAATCGATTTTTGGGATTATTTCGGTGCCCGTTTATTTTTACCGATTATTTTTGTGTCAGTTCGGTGCTTATTTTGTCCCTCTGGGAATTATGGTGATTTTTCTGGATTTTATAGGATTTTTTAGGGTTTTAATAGCTTTTAAATCAATTTTTAGGATTTAATAGAATTTTTGATATTTTTAATTCTTTTTAAATCATTTTTAGCATTTTATAGAATATTAATAGATTTAATTCATTTTTAGAATATATTAGATATTAAATGACTTTGATAGAAATATATGGTTTTTCTTTTAATATAGAAATAGATAGAATTTTTCTTATTAATAAATAGTTTTGTTAATAGAAATTAATTGTTTAATTTTAGATATAGAATTAATAGATTTTCTTTTATAGAAATTAAATAGAATTTAATAGTATAGAATTTAATATGGTTTTTTCATAGATAAATAGATTTTTCATTTTATTTTCTGTTATAGTCTTTTAGAATTTAATATAGTTTATTAGGAATTTTAGAAATTACTTAGATTAGTTTCAGATTTAATTAGTTAGTTAATTAGGGTTAGTCTAGTAATTGGGCTAATGCAGTTTTTTGTGTTTTTGATGGCATTTTCGTTGGGCTTTATTCTCATTTTCGCAGGCCCAATCAGTGTATTATATCCAGAAAGTCCAATAATTGTCCAAGAAAAAATCCAGCGTTTCCAGCTTTATCCAGCATTTTCTAGCAGGGTCCAGAAGGTTCTGGAAGTCTCCAGAAAATCAAGTCCCATAAATAATCAGTCGCAGCCACGTGTTGAAAGAGGGAGGTCCCACATTTCTTCACCCTCAGACGCCACCTCACCACTCCGTTTTCCCCTCTCTCTGCCAAGTGGCAGCCATGCGCCACACTCCCTCCACTCTGCCACATGCTCCCACACGTGGAGGGCATGCAGCCTCCCACACCACTTCGCCACCACGTGTCCAGCCCTCGTTCCTCACCGTGAAACGACCACCGGCCGGCCTGCATGGCCGGCGGCAACCGTCCCTCGCCCAGGAAACCCACCACAATCCCAGAAACCTCTCAACTTCATCCCTGACCTTCATTCATCTTCCCCATCCAACTTCCGGCCACCACCAATCCTTCACCGGAGAACTCAAACTCTCCAGAATCCGGCCAATGTTCATCATCCACCACCGATCTCAACAGTTTTCATCTCCCTTCTCCTTCAAATCATCGTTACTTCTCCGATCAACTCACCAATCTTCACAAACTTAACAATATCATCATCGTTCTACAGAATCTTATTCATTTTTGCTTCAAGAAATCATCAATGTTCATCTTGCTAATCAGGATCCCCAGTTTTTTCCAGATTCGATCTTCAACCGATCAAGAACTTCACAGTTCTTCATTGATGATTCATTTTGTGTCCAGAGTTCATCGTTCTTTCATTCGCGTTCTTCGCAATTCTCCAGAAGCGTTCTTGTTCATACAACAGTTTTCAGAAATCTTCGAGGACTTGTGAAGATCTTTTAGATATTCATCATCAAGATTCCAGAAATCTCCAACCATGAACGTCTTCCTCAACATCACACCAACATCGTCTTCAAATCTCCAGCAACGTCAAGAACACAGACCTTCAACATCTTCAGAAGATCCTCAACGTCTTCATCAACTGTTCATCGTACTTCCTTTATTTTCCAGATCCTGATCCACCCGTTCGTGAATCTTCAGAAACCTTCAAGAACTTTCTTCCACATGCATCTTCAAAGAACTCGCTCCGAGATCTTCAAGCCATGGTTCAGTCTGCGTATCCAGAGGTCATATCGATGGCGTGGTAGTTGTTATTTCGTTGGTGTTTTGTGAGATTGAAAACGAGAGTTGAAGGAGAGTGAGGCTGAGAAAGGTTGAGAGAGGATCAGAGAGGGACGGCGCTGAGAGAGAGAGGCGAGAAACTAGGGTTTCTCTGAGAATGGGAGGAGGAAGAAGGATTGGGCCGGATTTGGGTTTGGGGCAACATGGCCCAGAGTTTTTTTGTTGCTGTTTCTTACACTACCCCCCGTTTTTGGCTGAGACTGGGCTGGGCCCAGCGAAATCAATTGCCAGCACTCCTAACTCAGCTCATGCACCCCCCTCTGCGTTTTTTTGAAGAGACTTGGGCTGGGCCCTGCAGTTTTATTTTTATTTTTGCTGCTCACTAACCCCTGTGTAGACAGTTACACCCCCAGCCCTTTTCTTGTTTTTTTTTTATTCTTTTAAAGACTTGAAAAAATAGAAAAGAAGTGAAAAAAATATGTTTGAGAAAATAGAAAAGAAAAAGAAGTGAAAAGAAATACTATAAGAAAAAAAATAATAGAAAAAGAAATGAAAAAGAAAATATGAAAAAATATTAAAAGAAATAGAAAAGAAAATACATGTGAAAAATGAAGAAAAATAAGAAAAGAAAAGGAGAAAAATATTTGGAGAAATATGAAAAAATATGTTAAAGAGAAAAGGAGAAAAAAGAGAAAAAATATTAAAAGTAGGTTTAATATTTTTAAAGCATTTTCTTTTAGGATACTTTCATAGAGATTATTTTCCGACTTTTAGGATAGCTTAGAAGCCCATTTGTTAGGGGGCTATTTTCATTCGACTTTTCAAGATAGAATAGGATAGCGTTTCCTAGGAGATTTATTTCAGTATTCAACCCATTGTAATCATTTTTCAGAGATTAATAAAACGAGATTTGAGCTGTGGTCCCGAAGTAGCCGAACTACAGCTGCTCTGATTCTTCGTACCAGACGAAGATATGTAGGCATAGGATGCGATATCCTAGCGAGCACATTAACAACTAACTTTTGCTCTCTCGCGGCTGTGCGATCGAGACTTTCCCGCTGACGACTAATTGAGTACCCTTTTCCTCTCTTGCCCGAGTGCATTTGAGACCAAGCCATAGTTTTGACCATAGGTTCCCGACCCTGTGAAACCAGTTGTTTTTCTCACTGCTGTGTGAGAATGTTTGTTTAGCCATAGTTAGTCTGAACTACGGAAAGCTCTGATCTTCCATCCAGTGGAAGTACGTAGGCACAAGACGCGAGGTCTTGGCGAGCCATTTTTCCCCGTAGTCCCGAACTACGTTGACTCTGACTTTCTCTCTCGAGAATACGTAGGCATAGAGTGCGACGCTCTATCGAGTCAATTCCCTTCCGTTTAGATTTAGCAGCCGTAGATAGATTGTTTTGCATCCAGTAGACAACCCAAGCAAGCGTGGATCCCGTCGAGTACGACGGACGTGAGGGGTGCTAATACCTTCCCCTTGCGTAACCGACTCCCGAACCCAGGCTATGGTTGCGATGACCATACCTTTTCCCCGTTTTTTGCGAGGTTTACTTCGAGCGTTTCCTTTCCCGCTCTGAGGGATAAATAACGCACGGTGGCGACTCTTCTGTCAGCCGGCGCCGATTTTCGCAGTAGCGACAAGTAGTAACCGCTAAGAAGCCAGCATCAAGCTGCTTCTGCACTTCTTCTTTGATCTTAACGGCCATATCTGGTCGTGTCCTCCTAAGCTTCTGCTTAACGGGGTGACAATCTTCTCGCAGCGGCAAGTGGTGGACCACAATGTCAGTGTCAAGTCCGAGCATATCTTCGTATGACCAAGCAAAGATGTCACTATACTCTCTCAGCATCTCGACCAATCTTTGCTTGACATCACTCTACAATGCAGCCCCTATCCTGACGTTCCTGACAAGTTCTTCAGAACCCAAATTCACAATCTCAATCTCTTCCTCATGAGGTAGAATAAATTTCTCTTCTTGTTTCAACAAGCGGGCCAACTCTTCGGGAAGGTCTTCGTCTTCATCAATCTCTTTTTCGGCTTGATAGATCGGGCAATCAAAGTCGAAGTGAGTCGTAGAAGGTCCAGAGTCGATGTCATCTGCTATGTGGATCCTACAATAACAAGGGTTAAGCTTAAGACAAGGATATGCAGGTTAGCAAAAACCCCATTGCCATTTTATTGTTTTTCAAAACAAATATAAAACAGGAATAACAGAGATCTCAATATTTGGATGCGGAAAAAAAACGCCTTTTGATTTATTGGTAAAATGAGTGTACATAATCAAACAAGGCCCTGACAATAAAACCACTATGCCCCGGGTAGGACATAGGGTTGTACAACGATTGGAGAAAGTAAATCATTACTCTTTGCCTATCACTTAGATGGTATCCCTGATGGACCAGTTGGTGAGGCTCTGGCCTGGTTTGCTTGGCTGGGTCCAAGAGTCTAGGTCGCAATCGCTGTCTTCGCCGTCTTCAGACACTGCGTTGACACTTTCAAATATAACCCCGCCATTGGTGAACTGGATCGGCCCTTTACCTCGCGACGCACTGTGAGAAGAGGAGGCTTCAGCCGCAGGAGAGTATCCTAACCCAAACTTGTCCTGTTTGTTAGGTATTTCCAGAATCTGCCCCCAACCTGGGGTAGATCCGGCTTGAACAACGGCCCGGGCTTCCTTGAAGGAAGAGAGAGTCATCTCTGGTTTTTCAGCCATCACTGGAGCCACGTCCTTGACCTTAACAGCTTCGAACGCCTGACATAGGGTTTCGTGGATTTCCCCATCCATCTCAACATATTTGAAGGATGACAAATGGCTCACCATTATGTCTTCCTCGCTACATACAGTCACGATGCTGCCTCCGACAGCGTACTTGAGTTTCTGGTGCAACGTGGAGGTCACGGCGCCAGCAGAATGGATCCATGGCCGGCCTAAGAGACAGCTGTAGGCAGGCATGATGTCTATGATGTAAAAGACTGCGTCGAAAGTTTCCGGCCCAACTTGGATTGGCAACGTTACCTCTCCAAAGACATGACGCTTGGTTCCATCGAACACCTTCACAACCAGATCACTAGGTGTGCAAATCAATCCTCGAGTATCTAACTTCATCAATGCCTTCTTCGGAAGAACATTGAGCGACGACCCTGTGTCCACCAACACATGAGACATGATCGTTCCCCTACACTCTATCAAGATGTGAAGGGCGCTGTTGTGGTTTCTTCCCTTCGGCGTTAGCTCCAGGTCAGTGAACCCTAACCCGTTTCCAGCATTCACGTGGGCTACGACCCCTTCCAACTGGTTGACCGAGATTTCCTGCGGTACATACGTGGCATTCAAAACCTTTAACAGTGCGTTGCGATGTGACTCCGAACACAGCAACAAATTCAAGATTGAAATTTTCGAGGGTGTTTGATGGAGGTGATCCACGATCTTGTAGTCACTCTTCTTGATCAACCTCATGAACTCTTCAGCGTCCTTTACAAGTAAGTCCTTCTCTACCCCACGAGGGGTTTCCTCAACGAATTTACTCTTTCCCTTATCGGTTCCTTCAGCTTTGTCCGCTTTGTCCGCCACAATCTCAGGTGGAGCAAATACTCTTCCGCTGCGCGTGATTCCGCCAATTCCCACTAGGTTATCCACAGACCGCCCAGATGGTTCTAGTTCCAACTTCTGTCTGTTACAGTAAACGTCTGCCCCATAATGCCAAGGGACAGCGTTGGTGCTTTCAAAGGGTATCCGCCCAACCTTCGTGATGGTAATAGTGGGCGGCCTGGGTGCAGAAATGGTTATCGTTTGACGAGGGATGGTGATGGTGGCAACCTCATCATCTTGCTTCAGCATTACCTCTCCAGATCTACTTTCGGCCCTTCGGCTAAACTGCAAGATTCCTTCAGTCATCAGACTCTGAATCCCCTCTATCAACTGTTCACATCCATCAGGACGAGTCGCACATCCCATACATAGTTCTCCACAGCCCGGAAAGAAGCCTCTCTTCATCATCTTGGCTTTAACGAAGCTAAGCGGTGTCTTCAGATCCCTGACATCAGTCAATAAATCTAAGTTCTCGTCTTCAATAATGACATTCACGCCACCTCCCCTATGATTCGACATAGGGTTCTTTGTGACATTCGGCACATTATCTGAGAAATTGATGATCTTAGCATCCACCATATCCTGTACCTTGTGCTTGAAGGCTTTGCAGTTTTCTATCGTATGGCCGGGTGCCCTTGAGTGAAAATCACATGTCGCATTCGCATCATAACCCTGCGGAGGTGCCCCTGTCAAGGGAGCCAGGGTTCTCTTCTGGACTAGCTGTAACTGAAGCAGAGTTTGTAACAGCTGAGCATAAGACATGGGCGGTGTCTCAAGGTGACGACTTGACAGCGATGCCCTGTTCTGATACTTCTTGTACCCTGGCTGATTTGGTTGCTGCTGCTGCGGCTGTTGCTGTGGCTGGGGTTGTTGGACAACAAGGATGGTTATGCTAGCCACCTGCTGGTGCTGGCCTTTACCTTTCCTTCGAGCGTTGGACACGGCGCTCGTCTCTCCTTCCCTCCTTTTTCCACCATAGGGTTTCTTTCCTCCTCCAGCTGAGGATAGATCACCTTGAATTTTCCCCAGTTTGATCCCATTTTCAACGTGCTCGCCCGTGATGATGAGATCTGAGAAGCTTCCAGACATACCGCTGACCAATTTCTCGTAATAAACCCCTGGGAGGATGGCTACAAACATTTCAACGAGCTCTCGTTCAACCATCGGCGGTTGGACTCTAGCTGCTAATTCACGCCACCGCTGGGCGTATTCTTTGAACCCTTCGTTGTTCCTCTGTGACAAGTTCTGCAGCTGAACACGGTTCGACGCCAAGTCACTGTTATACTGGTAATGGTGCACGAATGCCTCAGCAAGTTCCTTCCACGAGCGCACACCGGTAGGTTCCAAACTCATGTACCATTCCAAGGATGGCCCGGACAAGCTATCCTGAAAGAAGTGCATCAGCAACTTCTCATCTTCAGAGTGAGCGGACATCTTTCGGTAGTATGACCTTAAGTGGACACGAGGGCAGGTGGTGCCCTTGTACTTCTCAAAGTCGGGTACCTTGAATTTAGGAGGCACCTTGAAATCAACAATCAATCCCAATTTAGACATGTCGACACCCATAGTGTTCTGGTTCTCGAAATTCCTCATCTTGTCCTCGAGTGCCTTAAACCTCAGATGTGCTTCAGCAGTCAGCTCTCCTTCAGCCCCCTTTTGTGAGAACAAATCTTCTTGACGGTCTTCTAACCATGGCTGAGGCCCATACAGATTTCCAACACCTGTGTTCCCGTTGCCTAGTCCAACGTTGCCATCAGCTACAAAATTTCCATTACCGACGCCAGTCGTATTACCATTGAGCCCGATGTTAGTGATCACATTGTCGTTTCCACTACCGTTCCCCCCGGTCACGGGGATGCCATTCTGAGGAGTTTCAATAGGTGGAGGGGTTGGAACATTCCCACCATGGAGTACACCATTGTTGTCAACCCTTGAGATCAGAGGCTGGACCAATGTTCTGAGCTGGTCTTGGCCGTTGGCAACCACTTGCATGAGCTCCATGAAGCGGTCCATCCTCTCTCGGAGCTCCTGAACGTCAGTTTGCACTTGTTCCATTGCTCTAGCTTGATTTGCTCTGGTCGGATAGCAGTGGATTGGCCTTCGATCAATCCTGGAACAACCTGTATACACAAAGGGTTAGAAAAACGACAACGTGCTCGTTATGCAAATGCTTCATGCAAATGCGAACGTGTGTCTGTGTGTTAGGGAGATTTCCCCCACGATCCTAATGCCTGAGTGCCAGTGCCGATAATAAGAAGTCTGGATCCAGTCATGGAAATAACATCTCATATATATATAAAAAGCCCATCAAGACGGTACACAACGTCACTGAGTACAAGCAGAATCAATAGCATGACCTCGACCAACAAGCCTGGTGATGGTCAGCATACAACAATGATCAAAACAAAAGGATTACAAATATAGTCAAGCACGGCCACGGGCTCGAAACTCTTCTAACAGATCCCTCGTTTCTAGATAATCAGGCCGAGTGAGTAACCCTTCGACAAGTAGCTCCCTCTGCCTAATAGTGTATTGAAGACCTTCAACTGAGTCTTCCCATGCTCCTTCGCCAAAACAATCTTCTAACTTCTGCTTCTTGGATTCAAACGTCAGTTTGCGCTCCTTCAGGTTAGCAAGAGCCTTGTTCAGCAGGCCTTCAGTGGCATATCTGCAAGCGGTTTCTTCATCGAACCTCTTCTCACTAGCCTTCACCTGAGCTTTCAACTTGGAGATCTGTTGTTTCAGTTTATCCTCCCGTTCCTTGCCGTTGGCTAGGGTGGCTTTCCAATGCTGATTGAACTTGGATATTCTCCGGTACGCTTCATCCAAGTGCTGCTTCTTAGTGGCCAATACGTCGTTGACAGATTTGAAGTCTCGGCCCAAGCGCTCACGCTCAGCCAACTGCTTAGTCAAATCTGTACCCAACTTGTTCACCAGCTCTGTTTGCCTCTTGAAGGAATGGACGACTTCGCCTCTCTCGCTTCTGAGTTGAGCCAATTCTTTCTCCAGTTCTTCATTTTCCTTCTTCAGCTCATCTCGCTCAGCTAACACCTGATTGTGCTGCTGAATAGGCACGGTGGTAGGCTCTTCAATCACTGGAGGGCTTTCTAGCTTGGCAGGAGGAAACTGCATCCCTATGATATTTGCTCTGGCTCTGATCCAGGTCATATATGGAGCGTAGGCTTCGCTATTACTTTTCCCCAGCAATGGTTTTCCCCGTTTACTGATACCATTCCAAGCGTGCTGAAGCTTAGATAGCATGTCCCCCTCTAGAAGACCAGTAAGGTACAGAGATTCCTGCACCTCTTCATCCTACGGCGGAGCTCTCAAAGCATAAGCAAACTGTCGGACCAGCAGAGATGGATTATAGTTGATACAGCCCTTCCTGCCTATCAAAGGCACATTCAGAAACCCGCTGCAGCTGAAGATAATCTCAATACCCAACCTATCTCTATCAAACCAGACAATATCCTCCGCTGATAGACTCATCAAACGCTCAGACCACTCAGTTGTGGCTGCAGACGAAGCAAAGGGACCCTTCTTGGGTAGGTGACTATCAAGCCATCTATAGAGCAGGGGCACATATCACGAGACATTCTTGCCTCTTCTGTTCTCGTTTTTGTAGTGGACGGAATGGTAAACATCTCCAATCAAGGTAGGGACTGGATTCCCTGCTGCAAAGATGTGAAAGGCGTCGAAGTCTACAAAGTCAGGCATATTAGGGAACAAAATGATGTCGTATATGCAAAGAGCCAGAATAGCGTTGAACACGATCCAACAATCGTCTTTGGCACACTGCTGGGCCTTTCCCACTAAGAACTGCAAGGAGAAACCGGGAACCCTGTTCCAACTGGACAAGACCAACTTGGAGGCATCCAGATGAAGTGAAGGAGCTAGACTAGCCAGATTAGGCTTAGCATCCATATGAACAAAGGGCATCTGACTCTTGATAGGCACACCTAACAAATCAGCATACTCCTCTAGCCTAGGTGCGAGAATAAAGTCTGGGAAAGTAAAGCATCTCAAAGGAGGATCGTAGAACTGCAGCAAGGCGTGCAACCTATTCAACTCAAACACAGAAGGTTTACGAACCAAGCTAAGCAGTTTCCCATAGGACTTTCTGAATTCACCTCTCACAGAATCATCTGCCAAAGCAATCAGACTAGACAGCTGAACAACATCAGGAGTGGGGAGCTTGTAGGCCACGGTCTTCCTTAGAGAACCTATGATAGCACAATAGAAGGCAAGCAAATCTGAACCGGGGGAAACGGTACCTGCAACACAGACACATGTTAATGATATGCAAATGAGTATGCAAAACAATGAAAAATGCAATCATGCAGCAGGAGATCAAGACAACTGTGCTGTTGAAGTGATGGAGGTTCTGTGTCGACAAAACCACAATACTGCTCTGTCAAGAACAACCATTATCTCTGATAAGAAGAAAACCCTGGTATCGGACCATAAATCTGCTCTGTCAAGAACAAACACATATCTGAAGATAAGGACCTCTGATACAGGACCACAAATCTGCTCTGTCAAGAACAAACACATATCTGAAGATAAGGACCTCTGATACAGGACCACAAATCTGCTCTGTCAAGAACAAATACATCTCTGAAGATAAGGACCTCTGATACAGGACCACAAATCTGCTCTGTCAAGAACAAATACATCTCTGAAGATAAGGACCTCTGATACAGGACCATAACTCTGCTCTGTCAAGAACACCTATACATCTGATGGTGAGAACCTCTGATACCAACAAAACTGATTCACTATTAAGAAAACCAGGTAGTCTGAAGGTTAAGGTTTCCTGCAACAAACCCGACCCTGCTCACAAGTATGGACCTAAATTGACACAAGTTCGGCATCCTATGCGGTCATCAGCGTCACAGACATTCAAGAGGGGTGATACGATACCCAGAAGGTGTGGCATCGCCATCTCCTGAAGCGGCCTCACTCAGTTGAATCCCAAACGATCGGTCCCCAGAGTCGACAATCCTCCAAACCAACAACCCCTCAGGCCCAAAGGGCCGGAAAAGAAGTCAACCGGGAGAACCTCGTCTGAGCGTGGATTTCATGAGACACTAGTGCCTGCAAAGCAAGCACGCGCCCACTAATTTCCACAACTAGTGCTAAGTACACTCAAGCCTGGGTCTGACTTCTCACTTATCAGAATGCCCCTCCCACAACAGCACAGATAATCATATCGTATTGAAAATAAAGTGCGGGAAATAAAATGCGATAAATAAACACAACCTAACAAGTAATCATACAAGCGCTAGAATTGACTCTCGCAGGGGACGTTGGATCCCCAAACTGACCCGCATAAGGGACGTTGGATCCCAGGAAACTATCAAGTCCCCAGCAGAGTCGCCAGCTGTCGCTACCGCGAAAATAAGGTGCCGGCAAAATAGAAGAGTCACCACCTTTCGTTATTTATCCCTCGGAACGGGAAAGGAAACAATCGGAAAAACCTGACGAAAAGGTATAAGACAAGGTCATTGCAACCATTGTCTGGGTTCGGGAGTCGGTTACGCAAGGGGAAGGTATTAACACCCATCACGTCTATCGTACTCGATGGGATCCACGCTTGTTGTGTTTATATGACAGGTTGGTTTTATCTATCTACCTATCAAGGCTGGTCTAAAAAGAAAAGAAAATGACTCGGCAAAGCGTCACGCTTTATGCCTACGTATTCACATCAGAGAATGAAAAATCAGAGTCAACGTAGTTCGGCTAACTACGGGTTACGGGGAAGGTGGCTCGCCAATACGTCAGTATTGTGCCTATGTACTCTCAACAGGTATGAGAGATCAGAGCTTACGTAGTTCGGGATAATATGGATTATGGGAATTCAGATTCATTTGTTTTTCGAGTAGGGTTAACAAACAGTTCCAGCAGTTTGGTGTATGCAGCTCGACCCTCAGAGACTTATGCGTTACCGTTTGCGGTAGAACTGGGAGTTAACGACACTATTTTCTTCAGAAAAGCTTCCTTTGAATTATGGGCCCACGGGGCAAAAAGGTTTGAAGTTTGTTTTCTGTCTTTTACGGAAGAACTGTTTTTTATGGATGTTTGCAACCAATATCGCACTAGAGACTATGACCTGAGAGTGAATGCATCGTATGTCACCCAAAGGGTGCCATACTAAACATCCAGACTGTTGAAAAGAAACTCTCCAACAATCCTTTCTCAGATAGCTTAAGGCTCGTAACGTACGACGTCAGTTAACCTTTGTTACTGTATTTTGATTTGTTTTGAGATGAGAAGAGAGAATGAACAGGTTCAACTAAAGGGGGACTATCAAGTCCTAACAGTTGTCATGCCAAGGATTCATCCTATGGTTGAGGTTTGAAACAGGGATCTCCTAGATGTTATCATGCATGGTTTCAACCTACAGTTCTAATCATCACTTCCTTATCAAAGGGAGTGAGATTCCTAGGGGATCATGTCAATGATAAAAAAGAAACAGATAAAGCATTAGCTAAATAGTAAACAGATATACAACTGTAAAATGCATGCAATGCAAGTGAGGGAGGAAAGGTGTGTGGGGCATCAGCCTCCACAAGCTCATCTCGACCTCAAGCCAGATATGAATAACTGCAATCATACAGAAATAAATAACATGCTATCAAGCAAACACAAGAACATAGGCAAGGGAGCTGGGCTCTACCGAATACCCGCAAGCAAAGCCATACAGTAAAAATACAAGCAGAGGGAGCAACTCAACCTCTAGTGCAATCATGCTCCTAGCTTAACACAATCTAAACATGAACTTATTCTAATGCATCAAGCAAATCACACAAGTCACAGCAATACAGTTGCACAGAAAGAAAACAGACAGGAGAGAAAACAGATCAACAGCTTCCACAACTTCACAGCAAAGCAGTCCTCTGACAGCACTCCAGTCCACAGTCTGTAATTGGTTCTCAAGGCTTTCATCTTTAATAACAAGTGTCAACTTGCTTCTTCAATCTTTCAATACATCCATCACAAGTATCAACTTGATCTTCATCTTTTTCAAGCTTCAGCTTTTTCATTTGGTCTCAACAGGATCTCCTTCACAAGTGTCAACCTGTTCTTCTTGGTCTTCAAGCTTCAGCTTCAATGGCAGTCTTCAAACACAGAGAAGTAGCAACCTCTAGCCTCTTCAATCTTCTAACAAGGAACTCCATCCTCTAGCAAGGGAGAAAGATTCATCTAACAAGAGCAAGGTTTGGATAGTGGACAACAGAGTGAAAACCAAAGGTCACCACTAAGCACTCCACCATCAAAGAAAGGAACCCTCAAAGGTTCTACTAACTTGTGAAGAGCCACACATCCTACCAAAGGAGGGATCAGGCCTTCACAAGGGGACCTTACATCATAGAGAGGAATGGAAGTGATCAACATCTTCCATGTTTCATGAAGGAAGAAAATCTATTCTAAGGGATCTCCCTAAATACCATAATCCTTAACCCTAAACAAACTACACCAAAGGGAGAACAATCTTCAAGTCCAAGCTCCACCATGCATTCCATAGCAGACCACACATGTCTTCATCATCATCCAAGAGCAAGAGAGGCAAAACCCTAATCTAAGGGAACTAAAGAAATCAATCTAGTTAAACTAACAAGTTGGGATCACCTAAAACTTAGTACTAAAGTTAATCCTAACTAAAATACTAAAACCAATTGTAAATTCCTACAAAAATAACTACGGGAACCTAATTCAATCATGAATCTACCATACAAAATCTAGGGGTTGAATCATCCACAAAGCCCTAAAAATAAATCCTAAATCACAAGGTACTAAGCTTAAACCCTAAAACTAGAGCACCTAAAGTTTCAACTTAAACCAACATATAATTTCATCACAAAAATGTGAGAAAAATCTATGGGGAGCATGCATATCTAAACTAGCTACACACAAAAAATTAGCCCAAGAATCATCACCAATTGCTCACACAAAAATCATCAAAACAAGGTATCAACCATAAGGATTTTAATATCCATTAAAATGTAAAAAATGCACATAAAATCACAAATGCATGAATTCCTAATATTTTTATTCAATAAAATTCTAGACTCATTCATGAGTCAGGGGAAAAAAATTGGAATTAATTGTATTATTTTCCTATTTTTTGTGAATTATTCTCTAAACCATATGAAATGATAAAAATAAAGAAATTCAAGGAAATTAATAAAAAAACGTGTATCAAATAGCAATCCAATGCAGTTCATTTCAAAGAATTGGGCCAAAGGTGGGTGTGGATATTAACCCAAACATTAGGCCCAGGCGCCATGAATCCACTTGCATTCTCTTCAGAAATTAACACAAGAAAAAAGGAGTACATGCCAAGATTCGAACTCACGAACGTTCAGTTCATTCAACGAGTAAGTAAAACGGTGAGTTTTGGGAAAGGGGTACGTGGCTCATCAAGGGCTCTTGGATTGAGAGACTGAGTCAAGTCTTCATCATGAATGGAGGGTGAGGATTTCATCTTCCTCAATTTAAACCTGAAACCTGCGCACGAACCAAACGTCGCCGGTGGCTTTTCCGGCCACCCCTGCATAACACTAACTTCGTATATAGCCAACCATTCGCCACGATTCCCGAATGAATCTTGCTCAAAATTTCACCAGCAATTCAACCATACCATTAATTCATCCTCAAAACGCCTGAATCTTGAGATATCAATCTCAACTGAAAATGAACTTCCACCTAAATTGTCTCTAAAGTTGCAATTGGTCATCCTAAATCCATCTATATCAATAGGGGAACCTAACCACATGCCTCTAGTTCACTGAAAACACATAGTTATAGAGAAATTTCAAGAAATTAAAACCTGTGTTGGAGCTTGTAACAGATGCACTTCTCCTTCAATTCAACCTTCAAGATGATGCAGATTCACTCTAAATCACCCCCTGAAGCTAATGCAACCTTCACTTTTCCTTGATTTTGCCTTGAACTCAGAAACCGATTCCAAATTGCAATGGTGAAACTTCAATCTCACTCTCTGCTTCAGGGCTCAATCTTCTCCAAAAAATGCACTGAACTCATTCTAATGCTTATATAGAACTCATTAGAATCATCTAGAGAGTTCTGTAAGCTTCCAAATGAGAAATTGGATTTTCAAATTCTCACCAAAATGTCATCCATGGAACTCACGATTTTTAGCTCTGTTCTGGCCTGAATTTTCTTGCATTCAACTTCTCATGAGATATTGAATTAGTTTGTTAAGTTCACTTCCTTGTTTGCAAGCCAAAGGTTCATGTTGATTATGTTGCTTCATCATGAAGAAATGAAATGAAAGTGCATGAATTTGACCTCAAATCAAAATTCTAAAATTTCAATTGTTTCTAAAATGATTTTTCCAATCAAAATGACCTATTATTTTGCTTCATTTGGACACAAAATGATTTATTTCAAATTTTGGGTCATTTAATCCCTTTAATTCTTTCTTTTTCAAAATTCCTTGAACCACATTCTTCCTTGAGCCATTTCAATGCCTCCTTGATGCATGGTCAAGGTTAAAACCCTATTTTGAGCAACTTTCAAGTTGAACAAAATTTCATTTGAGGCCTCTAAGTTGGTGAAAATGACCTATGATCACAAATGACCTGTAATCACAAATACCCAAAATACCCTTGACTTGTCAAAGCCATAACTTGAGTTCTACAAATCCTATCAAGGACTTCTAGTACTCTATGGAAAACTAAGAGGATAAGGAACAACATTCATGTTGACCACAAGTTCATAGGAATCATCCTTCTAGGGCAAACGTTTCATCCAAGTTGGGTAACTTTCAAGCTCCAAATTCACATGCCTCAGATGACTTGTAACTTGCCAAAACCATAACTTGAGTTCTATAAACCCTATAAAGGACTTCTAGTACTCAAATTAAAGCTAATACCATTCTCTACAACAATCATGTTGGGGGCAAGATGAGATGACAATCACATCTTGAGCTAAATTGCCTTGAAGATAGGGGTCAAACTAAGGGATTTTACACTGTCAAGCCTTAGAAACCCTAGCTTGAAACTTCTCAAACTCTCCAATCATGATGAGTTAACCTTGGAATCATCCTTAGAGTATCTAAATGTATCAATCCATGATCACATGGCTCTTGAATCAAGTCTCAACCTTCTTCAAATCCTCAGTTGACTCAGGGTTGACCCAGTCAAACCCTATCTGCATCAATCATGGCTGAGGCTTCTTATTCTTGCACAATGACCTGTATAGGCCTCAAAGTGATCTTCAACACTTCCCATGAGCTCTCTCAAGACCTCAAGTCCATCCTCATGCCTTCAGAATCATCTGATGGCTTTCCAGAACTCTCAAGTTAGGAGACACACCTTCTTGGTTTCAACCACTATTTCTGAGGATCTTTTAACTTCTCTGACAAAGATATCAACCCTTGAACACTTGAATAAACTTCTTAGCTAGCTTCAAAGTCTTGTGTAGCCCTTGATTGGTAATCATACCTCTTGATCTCCTGCATACATATCAATGAAATGCAAATGATAATGCTAATGTCAATGAAATGAAACATAAGCTAGGTAAAGAAATGTTGGGCAAATTTTGGGGTGCAACAGCCTTTTGCTCATACGCTTGTCACGTGTGGGTGGAAGAAGAGGTCAATTTTTTTTGAGTTTTCGTATTGGAAGCCATTGTATGTAAGACATTTTCTTGATGTTATGCATATTGAAAAAAATGTATTTGAAAGTGTTATTGGTACGTTACTCAATATACAAGGAAAGTCTAAGGATGACCTTAAAGCAAGAAAAGACTTGGTAGCGATGGGAATAAGAAATGAATTAGGACCCTTGAAGAAAGGAAATCGAACATATCTACCACCTGCTGCTTATACTTTATCTAGAAAGGAGAAAAAGATATTGTGTAAGTTTCTAAGTGAAGTTAAAGTTCCAAAATGATACTCTTCAGATATTAGAAGACTTGTTTCTATGAAAGACCTCAAGTTAAAGAGTTTAAAGACACATGATTGCCATGTTATAATGGAACACTTTCTACCAATAGGTATACGTTCTATTTTTCCAGAAAAAGTGAGAAACGCAATAACTAAATTGTGTTTTTTCTTTAGGTCAATTTGTAGTAAGGTGATCGATCCTGCGATCTTACCAACATTGCAAAAAGAAATAGTTATTACTTTGTATGAGCTTGAAATGTATTTTCCTCCATCATTTTTTGACATAATGGTACATCTAGTTATTCATCTTGTGAAAGAGACACAATTTTGTGGACCAGCTTATATGAGATGGATGTACCCTGTTGAACATTATATGATAATATTGAAAGGGTATGTGAAAAATCAAAGTCGACCAGAGGGTTGTATTGTTGAACGATACATTGTTGAAGAAGCGATTGAGTTTTGTACTGAATATTTGTCCAACGTTCAATCCATTGGCCTCCCAAAATTTCATGTTGTTGAAAAAATAGTAGGAAAACAGTTGATTGGAAATAAAATTGTGACAGTTTCAAGGGATGAACGGGAGCAAGTGCATTTGTATGTTCTGCACAATGACATTGAGGTTGAGTCGTATGTTGAAATGCACAAGGATGTTCTCCGAGGTTTAAATCTGAATAGAAATGAAAATTGGATAGTACGTGAGCACAATCAAAGTTTTATAACATGGTTCAAGGATCATATATTTTCAAAGTTTTATTATGATTCCGCTTCAATAATAAAAAGGTTGAGATGTTTAGCATATGGTCCAAGTTTGCATGTGTTTTCTTATAGCGCATACGCAACTAATGGATACACATTTTATACCAAAGAACAAGATGATAAAAGTATAATGCAAAATAGTGGTGTCATCATGCTTGCTGAAGCAATGCACATTTCAAGTGTGAACAACTTAAACCTTAAATATGCAAATCTGTTGTATTTTGGGGTTATCGAGCTCATTTGGGTGTTTGATTATGAGAAGTTTCAGATTCCTATCTTTGGATGCAAGTGGGTTGAAAATAATAGTGGCATACGAATGGATAAGTCGAGATTTTTGCAAGTGGATCTTAATAAGGTGGGTTACAAAGATGAGCCTTTTATTCTAGCCACGCAAGCTAAACAAGTGTTCTATCTCACTGATCCGACAAGTACAAAATGGTCTATAGTTCTTTTTTCCATCAAAGTAATCGATGATAACATTGGAGATCAGGGTGATGTTGATGTTGAGAAGGAATCTTATATTATAGATGATTAAGATGAGAATATTAGAGCGGACGAATCATATATTAGAAATGATCATAACGAGGGAATTTGGATCAATTCATCCGTCCGTGTTGTTAAGGGACAAGTAAACCACGTTCCAACAAATAAAAGAAAGAGATGTTAGTGACAAAGGTACTTGTAAATTTACATATTATATCATTCAATAAAATTACATATTATATCATTCAATAAAATTACATATTATGTCATTCAATAAAATTACATATTATGTCATTCAATAAAATTATATATATGTTTTTCTTATTTATATATTTCTTATTTATATGTTTTTCTTTTCATATATATTTTTCATTTATTTCATAATTTGGTTTTTCTGAATTACAGGTATTATGGCTACCAACAAGGAAAAATCATGTGATACTTCTAAACATGATGGAAATGAACCAGCACAAGACGTGGAAGGAGATATTACAAAAGGAATAAAGATTATGAAAAAAAAAATCATTCGTGCGAGAGATAAAGGTATAAAGTATGATGTGCATTGGAATGAAACAGATCAATTAATGTAGCCTAACAGTGTGATGCTGAAAAGTTACATTGGAGCACTTGTTCGTTCGCAAATTCCAATCACTTGCGATAATTGGAGAATTCCTTCGTTAAAACCGGCTAAAGAAAAAATATGGAGCGAGATATAGGTATGATATCTAATATTTTTTTAATTATATCGATGGTTATGTCTTTAAATCACTTATACTAACATACTATATGTATGTTTATTTGTTTGCAGAGATCTTTTAATATTGATGACGACCGGAAAAAATATTGTCTTCAATTGGCCAGAAAACGACTAAGAGGATTTAGAGCGTTTTTAACGATCAAGTTTCTTAAAGATTCTGATGGAAAATTTGTCGAATCAAAACGGTCAAAGAAGTATGCTGATCTGATTTCAGTTGAAGAATGAGTAACATTTGTTGCCAAGCGAAGAACCCAAGAATTCCATGTAATTCTAACTTATCATGTACAATGTATAATATATATACTTCTTCCACATGAGTTCTGATATGACTTAAACTTGTTTTTTCAGGTTGTGAGTGACGTAAATCAGCAACGAGCATTAAAATCCGCGTATCCATACAAAAAATGGCGTTTGGGATATGCACGCTTACAACAAAAAATAGTAAGTATATATAAATGCTTTAATATGATATAGTTAGAATACGAGGAAAGTGAAGCTTATTATCTGTTTTAATGTGTAGTTAGAAGAGGATAAAAGTGATGCAACATCTCTTCCGGACCATGTTTTGTGGAAGGCTGCCCGTGTGGGTAGAGATGAAGTCGTTCAGGAAGAAGTTCAACAAGTATTTGAGCAATGTGTAAGTACAACATTAGTTCTGTCATAAACTCAAAAGTATATAATATATTTATGCTTTTATCTATATTTCAGGAGAGTCTATCCTAGACTATAACTGCATTTGAGGATGATGATTGCAAGAGTGTACTGAGTCGAGTGTTAAATATTCTTGATTATTCTGGGCGTGTGAGGGGTAAGGGATTTGGTGTCACTCCAACAAAATTGTATAAGCATCCAAAGAATAAAAATCCTAGAAATAAACAAGTGATGGAGACGTTGGAAGAATTAAAAGCTCAAATTCGTGAATTGCAAAAGGACAAAGAGAGATACATGTCAGAAAGGTGCGGTCCAGAGTGTAAAGATAATAGTGACAAAGATAGTATCAATTGTAATTTTCAGCAGAAGCTTCCCAAGGTAATTATATATATTACATTGAAATTAATTTAGCATAATTTTCTTAATTGACACATTAATCATATTCATTATTTGTTTAGGGAATTTCACCTTGTCGGCTCTATTTATCGTCACCGACTTATCGCATGGTTGGCAAGGGAAAAGTGTATAACACTTTGGGAGACTTACTTCATCATAAACCGCTCCCTGCTGTATTTTTGAAAGTATCGGTTGATATTGCTTTAGAGGGGGTGCGTTGTTGCCTATACTAGATGATGTTTCGGATGAAACAGTGGTGGGAGACACAATAGGATCGTATGTTACATGGCCGTCAAATCTCATTTTCATAGATGATGAGGTAGGTTGAACACCATTATTAACCTTGTAGTATTCAAATGTTTTACGACCCATACATGTAAGTTATTCTTACACTTACGTACCATTTATTTACATGATGATCTTAGACTCTTACAAAATCCAAATCAAAAGATAAGGGGATTGTGCGGGAAACCGAGTCAGCTGCATCAAAAAACCAGGTACTACTACATTAATTGATATCCTTCGGTTTTAATAGCTTTAAGATCTTATACATTAATTACTTAAATTATATGACTTTTAGGTTCATGCTCAACAGTTGCAATAAGTCAGCAAGGGTAAGATGCCTGAATCTAGTAAGGTGCCCAACAAAAAAAAAGGCCGAGCCAAAAAAAGCATATGTTCCTTGATTTAGGTTGTGCCTTGAAACATATGTAGGAACAACAAATGTAGTTGATGGTGGAATTCGTCAATTGATAAAGAGGATTTGGATCAGATTTTCCAACATTCTGAATTAGGCATCGGTGTTATGCATTCATACATCAGGTACTCTGATCAATTTTAATTAAATAATTGAACAATTTATTTGCTCATTTTAATGAATATTCTAATAATGTTTATTATATTTTTATTTAAGGTTCTTGTATGACAAGTTGTTGGTCCTGCATCAATTGACAGAGAGATTCACATTCTTATCTTCTAGCTGTATCAATGTACGACCAATCGATCACACTTCAGATGTGGTCAGAGATTACTTAGTCCAAGCATTTATGGTCGCAGCTACAGAGAAGTTGTATTTTTTGCCATATAATACTGGCCATGGGTTAGATTTCATTCTAAACTCATTTACTATAATTATTCATTTTTTGCTATTCTATATAACATTTCCATCTAAACTTTTGTCTTATTTTACAGTGGACACTGGTTGTTGGTTGCGATTAATCTGATAAAAGAAATAGTGTATTATCTGGATTCATTGGATGGTGATAAAACAAAATATCCTGATATGAAGAATATGGTTGATACGTAAGTGATAAGATATATTGTTCTGAATAATTATATTTATTCATTATGTGAGATTGTTATAAGTATTCATTTATATTATGTTAGAGCTATACAAATATTTCGATCACAAAGACAAGCAACAGTGCCAAAAAGGAAGGCTAACAACATTAGCTGGATCAGAGTGCAGGTATATTTTCACAATTTTGATTGTTATAGTGATTCTACTTGATAAAACTAGTTAACTATATATCCTGATAAATATTTGTTTGTTTTTTCCATTTACAGTGTCCTCGTCAGCATAATGGGATTGATTGCGGATATTTTATATTGAGGTTTATGAAGGAAATTATTCATTCGAGTCAAATAGAGATTCCAAACATGGTATGGATTTATAAGTTATATGATTTATTTTAATATTTAACCGATATTTCATCTGAGTAATCAGTTTTAAAACTAAATCATGCATGTTATGTTATGTTATGTAGTACTTTGATGAATTCAAGTGTGGTACTTACTCGAAAGACAGATTGGAAAAAATTAAGGAGGAATGGTGTCAATACATTCTTGAGTTGAGAATTGTATAAGGTATATATATTGTCTTTCTGTCTTTTGATCATCGGAGTTTATAGAGATTTGTGATGTTGTGATGTTATGTACATACTACTGGATAATTATATTTCTAGAAGTTGTATGTAGTATTGGAATTTGTTGATATACTTCGATCTAGAAGTTAGTTGTTGTGAGGATCCGAAAATATGGAATTTGTAATTATATGTATAGTGAATGTATTTGTAGAGTTATCGGTTTTGTAATTATATGTATAGGGAATGTATTTGTGAAGTTGTTGTGAGGATCGACTTGTGCTGAATTATAAGCAAGTTTATGTGTTGAATTACAATGATTATGGTATATATAAGGCCAAAGTGTTGAAATAAAGGCATGTAGTGAATGTAATTGTTATAAGCAGGTTCATCGAAAAAAACTATAAAAAATGTTGCAACATAATTCAACAAAAATCGTTTCTAAAAAATATGAAAAATAGACAGCGCTTTTACCAAAAAAACGCTATGAAAAAGTGATATTTTTTTAAAAAAAATTCAATGACGTGAAGAAAAGACAACGCTTTTCTTGAGAAAGCGCTGCTAAAAGGGGGTATAGAGAGCGCTCCAAAAAGCGCTGCTATAAGGGGGGGAAAGGGATGGGAAAGACATCGCTTTAAAAAGCGCTGCTAAAGGGGGCGAATAGACAATGCTTTTCAAAAACGCTGCTATATGGGGGGGAATAAAAGCGCTGCTAAAAAGTATTCAACAAATACACTTTAGGCCGTGCTTTTCAAAAGCACTGCTAAAGGTGGGGGGAATAGAGAGCGTTTTTTTGAAAAAGTGCTGCTAAAAGTGGGCCTATAGCAGCGCTTTTTCCGTAAAAAAAGCAATGCCTTTACCTTTAGCAGCGCCACTTTAGGCAGCGCTTACCAAAAAAAGCGCTGCTAAAGGTCTTTTTTGGCATAGTGCATGGTTAAATTAGAACTAACCTACACATAACCTCGAAAAATTTGAGACGACTCTGATTAATTGGTCACAATTGAACCCAAGTAATAAGGAAGGAATGTAGTCGTCTGTAGAGTCGTCAAAATGGGTCGAAGCCCATGGGCCTGCCCACCGAACCCAAAAAAAGTTAGAGATTGGACCTTATTTTTGGAGCCCATATTATTCTGGGCCTTTTTTAGCCCGGCTCGAAAAAGTCCTAAAAAATGGGCCAGTTCGTATGGGCTATGGGTAGCCCGACAACCCAAATTAATTTAATTACTTGACCCATAATATAAATTAAAAAAAATACTTAATTGGCATAAATAAAGAATTTGGCCTAAAGGATACACATTTTGAAAATGTAATTCGGTCCAGTCCACACTCAATGGAAAATTTGGAATTGGATACATATAATACATTCGGTCCAGCCCAAAGGATACATTACACTATGACCCAAAGTATACACACTATGACCTAGCTGTTGTTTTCTTCGATCTACTTCTTTGTACTTCGCTTTGCTACTTCCGTGTTCGCTCATCGTTGTTCTTACTTCAAGTAAGTGTTATTTGATTCAAGTAGTGTAACACACAATGAGCTGTTCGATTCGATTTATTCAAGTAAGTGTTGTTCGATTCATTCAAGTAATATGTTCATTTGTTAATGATTCATTCAAGTAACATGTTCATCTGTTATAGATCATACACGGCCGTCAATGTTCGCTCATCGTTGTGCTGCTTCGTTCTTCCGTGTTCGGCTGTTCCATTACTCGCACATCGTTGTTCTTCCTTCAAGTAAGTGTTGTTCGATTCAAGTAGTGTTATGCAAAATGTTCTTCCTTCAGCAGTTGTTTATTGTATTATAGAGTGCGATCAATTATCATCGTGCTTTTTACAGCTTGAGTTTGCGAGATTCTAATTTTAAGTGTTGTCTTTCAAATGAAGAGTTGGCAATATCCAAAATAATGTGTGAACTCTTAAAGCCATTCTACAACATTACAAACTTTATCTCCGGATCTTCTTATCCTACTTCTAATATGTACTTTGGGAAAATATGGAAGATAGAGTTTCTTTTGAATTCTTATTTGACAAGTGAAGATTCTTTGATTCAAGACATGGCTAAAAAATGAGGAAAAAATTGGAAAAGTATTGGAGTGATTATAATGTTATCTTGGCCTTTGGTGCTATTCTTGATCCAACAAAAAAATATAAACTTTATGAATTTTTCTTATAAAAAAATTGATGATATAACAAGTGAAGACAGGTGCAAAAAGAATAAGGGTGAGTTGTATGAATTTATGCGGAATATGTCAAACATGAGATTTCTTATAATCCTAACTTTTCACAAGTGCGGACTTTTTCAGAGGAGGAAATGAATCTTTGGCATCCTCATTATATATTTGTGAAGTAAGTGCAAACTATTCTTTTTTTCTTCTCTTACGAATGCAATTTACTATTAATTCTAAATTTAAATTTTTATCATTGTTTGTATGTATACTTTATAGGAATTTGAAGAGCGTGAAAGTCAAGCTAGTAACAATGCTGGAAAATCTAAACTTGATTCTTATTTAAATGAGCAAAGGTTTCCTCCATCGGTTGGTTTTGATATCTTGGCTTATTGGAAGGAAAAAAGTCGTAGATGTCCTAATCTTAGAAGAATGGCTTATGATATATTGAACATTCCAATAACCACGGTGGCATCTGAATTTGTTTTTAGCATTGGCTCTTGATTTTTAAAAAAGTATATAAGTTCAATCAAAGAGGAACCATTTCAAGCTCTCATGTGAACACGAAGTTGGTTATATGGTTTTGAAGGTAAACTTGTTAAATTTTTTCAAGTGTATCATAGATTCATAATGTTGCATGTTATTCACTCATGTTATAAATAATGTATTTTTTTTAAACTACTACTTTTCTTGTTTTATAGAATTTGATAATGAAATTAATACTAATTAAGTTGGTTTAAGTGGACAAGCATCCAACACATTTGAACATGTGAATGTCTTTGAAGAAAACTCAAGTGACATTGTGAGTCGAGTTAGGACAATTTGATTTTGTGTTAAGTTTGAAAAGTTAAAACTTGTTATTTGTGGAAGTTACATGTTGGATATTCTGTTATCGTGATTCATGTACCTTATTTTGTGTTATCATGTAACTTAAAACTATGTAATTTGTTGGAAGTAACATGTTGGATATTTGTGTTACCATGTACCTTTAAACATGCACTTTATGTGTAATTTGTTGGAAGTTACATGGTGGGTAATTTTGTGTTAGGTTATATGTTGAACATGAACATTAAAATTTGTGTTACGTTGGATAAGTTTTTATGTTTAATAAAAATTGTTATAGGTTACTTACAAAATAAGGATAATATGCAACAAGTTGTTACTTAAAAATAAGGATAGTTTTTCAACAAAAAAATAGAAAATGGGCCCGTTTATGGTTGGGCTCGTTTAGGGTCGGGTAGCCCGCATCCTAGACAGGGGTGGACCTAGGTAGTAAAAGTGGAACCCATATTCAATACGAGCTTTTTGGGCCCAACCTAGAAAATTATGAGGCCTACCAGGGTCGGCCTGTTTAGGGCCGGGTAGCCCATTTTGACAGCTCTAGTGGTCTGCGTGCATTCTTTATGCTATTTATTTTCGCCTTTCCGTGCATCACCTCCTTCATGTTCAGTTTTTCATGCATTTCTTTTTTCAGCTGGCTTTTGAGTGCATCAACTTAGCTCAATCTTTCTTGCATTTGTTTTCTATATGGGCGTGAGTGCATCAACTTAGTCTCATATCATTCTAGTTGCATCTCATTTTCTCTCTGCATTTGGCATTATCATTCACAGTATCCAGTTGCTTGCTTTAGGTTTTCCTCAGTTCCTTGTTATCTTACCACCTCGTTGATCTCACTGGTTTTGGTGTGATCCATGTTGGCTCACCCTCTGTTGATTTTTCTCTATGATGAATCTCTCGAATGAGATCCTCTCATTTATTTTACAAACTATCCCAATATTTTGTCTGCATCGACTCTCAAACGATGATTCTCCGATTTCGGTTTTGTGGTGGAAGTGTTTTTCTATTGAAATGTAATAAGGTGTGAAGTAAGTTTGACTTTTTGAGATATGTTAAAGTCAAGAATGTCAAAGAGCTTTAATATAATATTAATAGAGTGTGGTTCAGAATTTATAAATTGAGGAGTCATGTAACATGATTTTCCATCTCGTCTTCAAGATCTATTAGGCAAGCTATTAGAAATTAAAGTGGGAAATTTATCTATTGTATTTCCTTAAAACAAGAGGTTACATAAGTTGTCTTATATATGTCAATATGAGCTTTAAAATAGCAAGTAAATGATTTACAATTGCAACAAACTAACAAAATATAAAATAGAAACAAAAGTGGTAACTAACTTTGAGCTTATCTTGGTTACAAACAAACCTAATATCTATTACTCCCCTTCAAGTTGGAGAGTGAGGGTTGTGACAATCCAACTTGGACAAGAAATCATGAAATGTCTTAGGCCCTAATGATTTGGTGAAGATGTCAACTTTTTGTTGGTAAGTTGGTACATGAACTGTAATGATGACCCCTGATTAAATACGTCCTCTTATGAAATGACAATCAACTTTAATATATTTGGTTCTTTCAGGAAAAATAGGATTTATTGCTAAATGAATAGCCACTTGATTATCATAATGTAAACTTGTAGGACATGTGCATGGGGCTTGAAAAGTTTCTAACAAGTTATGTAGCTAAATAATTCCACTTGTAGCATGTGTCGTTGCTCAGTATTCTGCCTCACTAGAGGAACAAGAAATAGCCACTTGTTTATATATTTTACATGATATTAGAGCATTTCCAATTTTCATCAAATAACCCGATGTAGATTTTATTATTATGGGTCATATAATACCCTAATTTTTACCCTTAAGATCCCACATATCATTTGCATCTCATTCTACAAACAAGATCACAAGCTTTGATTCTCTTGTTTTCCTCTGTATGTTTATTTTTTAGAGAGATCACTAGGCGCTCCTGTTTTCTTGTTTGTTTGATATTTGTTTATGTTTATGTTTACTAACCATTATTTAAAATCCAAAAAAGTGATTCTTTTTCCTTTACTAACTTTTTCAAGAAGAATTTGGATCAAGGATATCAAATACCAGTCCCTCAGCTCGAATGAATTTCATCTTAACAAAGTCAAAGTTGATCTGCAAACAATTTAAAATCATTTGATCAAGGGTTTCCAAGATTTAATTAACAATTATTTAAGAGATTCCAAGGTTCATGTGTTTATTTCCATGCCTTCTTTGACAAACAAAAATAATCGAGCCAGAGTCAAGACAACACATCAAAAAACAAAATTTCACAATTTTTGCATGTGGTGATCGATTACCAGCATTAGGGTAATCGATAACCCATTGCGTTTTTTGTGAAAATGTGCCAATTTCAAATTCTGCAGCATTTTTGCACCAATTTTCAAATATTTTATCATGAGAATATTCTAGATCACTTTATTTTTATTCCCCTACCTCATCATAATTAATTTCCACCATACACCTTCACTAATCACCACTTAATCTTGATTTTGCCTCTAAATTCAAATTCCAAGCCTAATTTTGTTTCCAACCCAAACTCCAATCCACCAAAGTTTCCAATCCTAAATCCTATAAATAGAAGCCTCATTTCATCCATTTCACAAGCTTTTGATAGCCAAATTCACCTTGTCAAATTTCTTCTTGACTCTCTCAATTTTCTCCAACTACCAAATTCACTAAAGCTCTTTCTTCCATTGAAAAATAGTAAATTCATCATTATAAATTACTAATCTTTGAGCTAGACATCCATCCATTCACTTTTTCGTCATCAATTTCTGTAGATCAAGGCTTTAGAGTGTGGTTTTTGGAGTTGATTTGAAGAATTTTCATATTTGAAGTGGTAAACTCTTGATCCACCATTGTTGTACTTGATTCATCCTTCACAATATGATCTATTGTTGATTCTTGTTGCTTGATATTTGGATCTTGTAAATTGTGTTCCATTGGTGTTATTTACTGTTATTTTACTTAAATTTTCATGCTCAATTGCATCCTTGACCATAAGGTGTTTGAAGAAATGATTGATCAAGTTTTTGCACATTTTCAAACTATTTTATTGTTGTTTTAACAGTGGTAATCGATTACCAGCATTAGGGTAATCGATTACCCAGTGTCCATGTTGCTTTTTTGGCTTTGTTTTGAGACTGTTTTGATTCTTTTCTCTTCTTCCATTTCCAATTGGGTTTTGCTTTGGATTACACTTTTAAAGGTCCTATTCCTCTTTAAATTCTTTGGACTTATGGTGTAGATGAAGTTGAATAAACATTCACTAATTCAAATCTATCTTTAAAGTGAATTGTTCAATTCATTTTAGGTGCTTTGAGTTAATGATATGTTTAGTGCTTTAATCCACCAAGACGAGTGGATGAACTTAAAGATGGAATGACCTTGAAATTGTAATTCAATTTGGCTTTCCCTTTCCTCTTCTCCTTTTTCTTTTAATCGATGAAAATCTTCGATATCATTGGAACTTATTTTAAGTTCTTGATGAAGATGAAATCGTTACCACTTTTCTTTTTGTGCGTTATTGCTTTCGGAGAGTGATATACATATCACTTCTCTAGCATGCATTAGAACTAACATTTTTATTGATCGGCCTCAGATAGTCGTGGTTTATACATAAACCCGATTACGATTGCTTAACATAGCGCTAAATTGTCCTGTATCGAAAAATGATCATTCGTGGCTTAAACTTATGTTTGAAAGTCCAAGTATGGTTGATTGTTTGTCTTGGGTCTATTACTTATGAAACTTGTTGTTAGGAGGCTTTGATTTTATCAATCCTCTAATGAGTTTTCATTAACTTTGGCCTAAGTGCACTATTTAACCATCGTTGATCATTTGTTCTAACAACTAATCACTAACTCACTAACAATTTTATTTTACTAATTTTGTTTATGTTTCTTTCTCCCTCCCTATCTCTCTTTTATTTTTATGCTCCATTATTATCATCTCATATCATATTATTGTTTTTGCTTCCACTCTTTTTTATTTTTTTATTTTGTCCACTTGGACAATATCTTGTTCAAAACACTAATAAAGGATTAAACCTCTAAAAACCTTGATGCTCTTAATTTTGTGGTTATGCTTATGGATGGACTTATACTTTAGACCTCTTGGATTATTCTTAGACCCTTGGACTTAGAATTAAGACTATTTCCCTATGCTTGGAGTATTATGGATTTTTTCCTTTATTTGCCTTGCTCATTTGTTTATGCTTCAAGATGGATGAAATTCTTATTTCGCTTTCTATAAAGAGTGCTACAATTCAGTTAGATCTTTCTTATCTCTAAAATTTTACTTTATGCTTTAGGATAGTCACTTCATCTCCTCCCCTTTCTTAAATTTCCAAAATCTTCTCCGTTTTTCAAAAACCTTCTTGTTTTCAAACTTAAAACCACTTTCATAAGAAAACTTTGACTTTTGTTTTCTTTCATAAGAAAACCTTCTTGTTTTCAAACTTTGTTTTCTTTAATAAATGTCAATCAATACTAATCATATTTTGACCAATTTCAAAAAGACTTGAAAAAGATCAAACTCATTCAAACTTTTTTGTGCCTTTGTGCACTTTTCATTATAAAACTTTTCATAAAGTTTAGACATGAGTCATTTTTATAGTTGAGATGTAATTCTCTTATTCCCCATAGTATTTAAGATGTTGGCATTTTCCACTTAGATGTTGAGTGATAGACTTGTCGATTTTTATCCAAGCAAAATCCTCCATCTTTAGGTGATGCAAATGTTGTCTTATACTTGTGAGCGACTAGTCGTAGTTTTCTCCTTAAAGTGACGACTTGTCTTTACATTAAAAAACTATCATAACAAACCATTTTTGTTATTTGTACCATGAACTACAAGGTTTTGATCCTACATTGCACTTTGTGGGTACGTAGGCATGAGGCCTTAAGTTTCTCCAAACACAAAAATCTTTAAAATATTTCTCTTCTCATATCCCCAATCTCATTTCAAAATAACCTTTTGAAACCAAAAAGCGTAGATATTTCAAAGGGTTCCTATAGAGTACTATAGAAGTTTTGGGTGCTAACACCTTTCCATCGCGTAACCAACCCTCTTACCTATTCTCTGTTTGTTCTTGTTTAGAACTTGTTTAGGCTTTGTTCATTCTTTTTTCTTTCCTTTTTTTGAATAAAATAAAAGTGCGGTGGGGAATCTTGTATTTTGAGTTAAGTTAATAAATAGCTTACACTCACAAATTTCCCCGCTATAGAAAATTGGCGACTCTGCTAGGGACATTAGTCCTTGACGGGTTCAGCCTACTTTGATTTATTTACGCTTTATTTATTTGATTAGTTTGTTATTGCTTATTCTATTTGGGTGCTTGGTGATCTGTATGGTGAGATAAGTCCTATACCCGGATTTGAGTGCACTTATTATAGGAGGGTGGTATAGTCTTGTCTGGCTTACATGGAGTAGTCCTTACTAAGCTGACTTGAGGTCCCCCGCTTAGTGGAGGCCCCTTTGGGATTACTGATGTCATATGAGTAGTCGTATTTGGCATTACTTTTTCTGACCTGGGAGCCTGAAAATTTGAGGACCTTAGAACCCTTTAATCCATCTTGTCCTTATTAGGACGTGGTGCAGTGGCTATTCAGGTGTAGACTTGAATTAGTTGTTATGCAATACCACAGTCAGACGAGTTTCTCTTGAGAATATTGTTGGCCTATGAGTATTCGTTTAAGTCGATAATATCCAAAAGATGGAATTATGACTCTGGGAACTTTTTAGAACCTTCTTCTATAGGTGCTGATATAACCTTAGTACATACCATTGTGGATTGGTTCTTAACATTAGCCCCATGATCGTGCTAAACCTTTGAACCTATTTACTTTGTGTGATCTTGTTTGTGGGTGTTGCATCATGCAACCATGCATTCATGGACATTTTGTTTCAGTCAATTTTTAAGGATCTCAGAGATTTTCCTTTGCAAACATCGCAAATATTGTGATTATGGACATTGGAAGGAGAAACACTTAGAAGTACGATTTTCGAGCTCCCAATCTTACAGATTTGAGAAAGCTATTGCCCTTGGTAGTTAATCATGTATACTTCAGATCTTGTCATGGGAGACTTCTATTTGTTCTTTCTACCAACATTGAAGACGAAATTCTGAACACCCTTGTGCAATTCTATGATCCTGTCTACCAATGCTTTACTTTTCCTAATTATCAACTCATGCCAACCTTGGATGAGTATGCTTATTTGTTGGGTATATCAGTTTTTGATAAGGTTCCTTATACTGTTTTGGAGGAAGTTCTTAAGCCCCAAGATATTGTTGCATCCACCCATTTGACGAAACCTGATATAGATGCTAATCTGATGGTTAAGAGAGGCATCAAAGGTTTGAGTTATAAGTTCTTGATTGGGAAAGTCACTTTATTTTCTAATGCTGGTAGCATATTGGCGTTTAAGGCTATATTTACTTTGCTTATTTACGGACTAGTCTTATTCCCTAACATTGACAACTTTGTGGATGTTAACACTATTAGGATTTTCTTGATTGGGAACCCTGTTCTGACTTTACTCGGTGACACCTATTTCTCCATCCATAATAGGACTTCTAAGGGGAACGATACCATTGTTTGTTGCATACCTATATTGTACAAGTGGTTTATTTCGTACTTGCCACTGTCATCTTCTTTTACGGAGAATAAGAATTGTTTAAGGTGGTCTCAGAGGATCACGTCCCTTACTCATGCTGACATTACTTGGTCTTCTTTGGTTTATGAGAATGTCCAAATTATTGATAGTTGTGGGGAATTCTCCAATTCTCCTCTTCTTGGAACACAAGGTGGAATTAACTACAACCCGAGTTTAGCTCGCCGTCAACTTGGTTATATGTTGAAGGATAAGCCTAAAAATATTCTATTAGAGGGTTTGTTTTTCCAAGGAGGGGATGACTCTCTTGGTTTGAGGAGAAGAATGAATCATGCTTGGACTAAGATTCATAGAATGGGTAAAGGAGATCTTAGAAGACAAGTTTGCATTGCCTTGGAACCTTATACGCTTTAGGTGAAGAAGAGAGCTAAAGAGCTCAAAATGCCTTATCCTTTTGAGAAACCCATGACTACAATGGTCGTTGTGCCACTCCCTGTTTCTTCTGATGATGTAAAAACTCTTTAAAAGGCTTTGGCCAAGATGAAGCAAGAGAAAGAGATGTGGGGAAGTAAGTTTCATGCTTTTGACAAGGAGAAGACGGAGTTGCAAAAGCAGATGAAGGAGAAAGATGACTTAATTGAGTTGCTTGAACGATGCGCTGTGAAGAGACATGGAGAGGATTTATTTTCCTCCACTACTTCATCATCACATCCTCCTACTTACGGTGCTTGGAAAGGTATTGTGGATCAGCTCTTGTTAGAGAAGACCACCATGAAGGATAATTATGAGAGAGAGATTAAGAGACTTTGAAGGAAGTATCAGCTCGGATCACCATCAGATGCCCTTATAATCCTTAGGATCTAGCTTTTTTCTATTGAATTTTGATCTTCTGTAACTTGTACTTCCAAGTGTAGCTCTTTCTAATATTCGATGAAATGAGATGTTTATCAGTATTTCAAAAAGTGTTATTTCTTTACGATGTTTGTAATTACTTTATATTTTAAAGATCCTTGAAAGCTGAATGAAACATTTGCATTTTTCATTTGCATTCACATCTTGCAATGTTTCTTGCCTTTTTCAGGTGTCTTATGTTGTTTTGATCTTCACTCAGCCAAGTTGTTACACCAGTACAATACTCGAGCTAATATGAGGAAAAAGATGGATCAATTGCAACAAGAGTA
This sequence comes from Lathyrus sativus, assembly GCA_963859935.3. Lineage (NCBI taxonomy): Eukaryota > Viridiplantae > Streptophyta > Magnoliopsida > Fabales > Fabaceae > Lathyrus > Lathyrus sativus. The sequence goes on from OZ012738.1 coordinate 510,616,235, forward strand.
TCACGAGTTTCGTGAGGAAGTGACAACTCTGAAGGAAAGTTTGGAAAGACTCACTAATGCGATGGAAGCTCTGGTGGGTGCTCAGAATCACCCACTACCTCCCCCTCATTCTTCTATGCAGAGAACTGTGATTTCTGAGATCGTACCAACGCCCATTTCTATGGCCCCGGTTAATGCTTCTCAACATCAGATACCACCTGGTTTCTCTTGGGGTATGCCTTTCAATTTTGTGCCAGAGGGATATCAACCTCTTACTTATGAAGGTCCAAGAGTTCCTGCTGTTATGATTGTACCACCTCATGTGGTTAATGTTGTTTCTAATGTTGAGATTCCAGTTGTTCCTACTGGTGTACCTGATGCACCACGCGTAGGTCACACTACGCCTTATGCTGAAGAACAAATTTGCCACACTGCTTCGAGCGAGAGTTTGGATGTCCTTGATTGTATGGATGATTTTAAAGATCAGTTTATTGGGATGCAGAAAGAAATCAAGGCTTTAAGAGGGAAAGAGTTATTTGGAAAGAATACTCACAAGCTTTGTCTTGTCCCAAATGTGAAGATTCCTCCAAAGTTTAAGGTTCCGAATTTTGAGAAATATAAAGGGAACACTTGACCATAAAGCCATCTGATCATGTATGCCATAAAAATGTCCACCCATACTGACAACCATTAGTTGTTGATTCATTATTTCAAAGATACTCTTACTGGTGCTGCACTGAAGTGGTACATGGGACTTGATAGTTCCTAAATCAAGACATTCAATGATCTCGGAGAAGCTTTTATCCGTCATTATAAGTACAATTTGGATATGGCGCCAGACTGTGATCAGCTTCGCACGATGTCTCAAAAAGAGAAGGAAACTTTTAAAGAGTACGCGTAGAAATGGCACGAGATTGCAACTCAGATAAGCCCTCCGCTTGAAGAGAAAGAGATGACCAAAATATTCCTGAAGACTTTAGGTCCGTTTTACTATGAAAAGATGGTTGTGAGTGCTCCTAGTGATTTTACGGAGATGGTTAATATAGGAATGAGATTAGAGGAATCTGCCAGTGAGGGACGTATGACAAAAAAAGGTAGTTCTGGAAGTGCGAAGGAGTTTGGTGCTGGTTTTTCTAAAAAAAAGGATGGAGAAACCAATGCCATCTCTCAAGAGAGGTCTAGAAAACATAGGGTCATAAACAATAGTGGTCATCATTTTCAGCAACAAGTAGCTTCTGTTATGCCTATCATCAGAGTCGCTCCTGCCTCTCAAGCTACTTCAAATTATCAACCACAACTCCGATTGAAAACACCTAAAAATAATCAGTAAAGTCGTGTGCAGAAGAAAGCGTAATTTGATCCCATTATGATGCCATATGCTGAATTATTTTTGGCTTTGATAAAGAAGAATTTGGTTCAGACTCGTGATCCGCAAGTTTTTCCTACAGATATTCCATGGTGGTATAAGCCAGAGGCCCATTGTGCATTTCATCAGGGCTCCCCTGGGCATGATATCGAAAATGGTTACCCATTGAAATACGAAGTTCAAAAGCTTGTTAGAAATGGTATTCTATCTTTTGAAGACATCAATTCTAATGTGCAATCAAATATGTTTCCTAAACATGGTAACGCGACTGTCAATATGGTATATGGGTGTCCTGGTACATACCGTATTTTTGACATTTGGTGGATTTGGAGGTCACTTGTTGAGATGCACGCTACTTTGAGCAAACACCATTATATTGAGCATGATTATGCCGCTTGTTGTATTTGTTCTGTGAACCCCCGTGGGTGTGTGATTTTAAAGAGGGATTTGCAAGAGATGATTGATCATAATTTGATTCAGGTTACTGCAAATAGAAATGAACTTGAGAATGAGGTGAATGTCATAGTTCCACATTTCAACATTCCAGAGCGAGTTGTAATTTCTTACAATAGTTAGAAATCTGTTGTTACACCTTTGGTCATTCGTTTTCCTGGCCCGGTACCATATGAATCAGATAAAGTTGTTCCATATGAACACAATGCTACTATGTTAGAGGATAGAAAAGAGGTTCTCATCCCTTCTCTTCCCTCAGTTGTGACTATTGCAAATGTAGGTCGTGTAACTAGAAGTGGTTAAGTATTTGCTAATGTACCCTCAAAGACAAGTGAAGATGTTGTGAGTAAGCAAACTCAGCTGAAGACTTCTGTTGAATACGACCAATCAAGTGATGTAAACCAGAAATCAGATAATGATGAATTGCTGAAATTGAAAAAAAATAAATATAATGTGGTGGATCAACTTTTGCATACACCGTACAAAATATATGTTCTATCCCTGCTAATGAGCTCCGAGGATCATCGAGAATCTCTGCAGAAAATATTGGAGTAAGCTTATGTAGACCATGATGTGACTGTTAATCAGTTTGATAGCATTGTTGCTAATTCACTGCGTGTAATAATTTGAGCTTTTGTGATGAAGAATTGACTGAGTATGGAAGAAATCATAATTTGGCTCTCCATATTTCAATGAATTGCCAAGAGGACGCTCTATCTAATGTGTTAGTTGATATCGATCATCATTGAATGTGATACCAAAATCCCATTTATCCAGATTGTCTTATCAAGGTACTCCTATGAGATTCAGTGGGGTTGTTGTGAAAGCCTTTAATGGCTCGAGGAAGACTGTGAATGGAGATGTTCATCTCCCTATCAAGATAGGTCTATGTTTATTCCAGATTATTTTTCAAGTAATGGATATTCGTCCTGCTTGCAATTGTCTTCTAGGACGCCCTTAGATTCATGAAGTAGGAGTTGTTACTTTGACATTCCACCAAAAGTTGAAATTTGTACAAAATGGCAAACTTGTTGTTGGTGGTGGAGAACAGGTTGTGTTGGTGAGCAGTTTGTCATTTTTTTTTACATTAATGCTGACGAAGATGTTAGAACTCCGTTCCAGGCTCTTTTTGTAGTTGATAATGTTGTTAAGAAGAATGGGGTGTCCATTTCTTCTCTAAAATATGCACACCATGTATTGAAGAGTGGCCAAGCTAATGGATGGGGATGAGTCAATGAGATTGCTGAGAAAAAAGATAGAGCTGGTTTGGGTTTTACACCTAGTTCAACCCGCAAAAAAATGAAGAGTATTCATGAGGTTTTTTGAAGTGATGGGTTCATCCATGCCAAAGATCATTCTACAACTACAATTCTTGAAGATGACTCTGAAGATTACATCTCAGATGGCTTTGAAGATGATTCCATTCCTGCTCAAGACTGAGAGCCTTATTTGGAAGATCCTGGATACTTTTCCGAGACAGAAGAAGCATATGTACCCTTTTACTTCCCTCGACCGAGGCTTAAGGAACCTGACTATGAAGTCAGTGCCATCATTGGGGATGGTTAAGAGGAAGAAATGCCCAACTTTATGACGCATGGATTAATATGCCAAAATTGGACCGCTGTTGACATTCCTACTGTTGTTCATGTTTCTAGGTAATTTATTTTTGTTTCTTTCAAAAATCCTTTCACTCTACCCAAGGCTAAAGTGAATTTGTGAGGGCTTTGTTTCAACTATTATCATCATCAATAAAATATTTTGTTTATCCATATTTGTTTCCTTTTTGCTTTATTCTGAAAAATGATAACATAAAGAACCAAACAATAATAATGTGGTAATCACTTTTATCTGCATAATATTTGCACTTCTTGTTCATATTCTAAAATTAAACATAAATCATTGTGCAGATTGTTTGTTAAACCCATTGAAAACAATGACCCTATGACCTCTCCCAACTTTGAGTTCCCCGTGTTTGGAACTGAAGAGAGAATATTGAAGAGATCCCTGGTGAAATTTTTCGGTTGCTTAAGCACGAGGAAAAGACCATTCAGCCTCATAAAGAGCCGGTGGATTTGGTTAATTTGGGTTCAAGTTAAGATTGGAGAACTGCTTCAGTCAGATGTTAAGAAAAGGATAGTAGAGATACTTAGAGAATATGTTGACATGTTTGCTTGGTCCTATCAAGACATGCGTGGTCTTGATACTGATATTATGGAGCACCATTTGCCATTAAATCATGAATGTCCACCTATAAAGCTGAAATTAAGAAGAACTCATCCTGACATGGATGTGAAGATTAAAGAGGAGGTTCAAAAGCATATTGATGTTGGTTTTCTTGTGACTGCTGAGTATACTCAATGGGTGGCCAATATTGTGCCTGTTCCAAAGAAAGACGGAAAAGTCTGAATGTGCGTTGATTTTATAGGGATTTGATTAAATTAAGTCCGAAAGATGATTTTCCATTACCGCACATTGATATGATGGTAGATAATACTGCTAAGTTCAATATCTTTTCCTTTATGGATGGATTTTCTGGTTATAATCAAATAAAGATGGCACCTGAGGATATAGAAAAGACAACATTCATTACACCCTGGGGAACATTATGTTATAGAGTGATGCCATTCGGTTTGAAAAATGCTAGTGCAACGTACCAGAGAGCTATGACCATTCTGTTCCATGATATGATGCATAAAGAAATTGAGGTATATGTGGACGATATGATTTGTAAGTCGAAGACTAAAGAATATCATATTGAATACTTATTGAAGCTGTTTCAACGTTTGAGAAAGTTTAAGCTCCGTCTAAATCCTAATAAATGCACTTTTGGTGTCCGTTCTGGAAAGCTGTTAGGATTTATTGTCACTCAGAAGGGAATTAAATTTGATCCTAGTAAAGTTAAAGCTATTCGAGAAATGCCTGCACCCAAAACAGAAAAACAAGCAAGAGGATTCTTCGGACGTTTGAACTATATCTCCCGATTTTTATCCAATATGACTGCTACATGTGCGCCGATCTTCAAACTTCTCCATAAAGATTAGGGTTGTGTATGGACAGTGGATTGTTAGAAAACTTTTGAAAGAATTAAAGAGTATCTTCTTGAACCTCCTATTTTGTCTCCTTCCGTGGAAGGAAGACCTTCAATCATGTATTTGACTGTGCTGGAAGAGTCTATGGAATGTGATCTAGGTCAATAAGATGAATCTGGGAGAAAAGAATTTTCCATTTATTATTTGAGCAAGAATTTCACTGATTGTGAGTCTCGGTACTCAATGCTTGAAAAGCCATGTTGTGCTCTAGCTTGGGCGCCAAACGCCTCTGCCAATATATGTTGAATCGTACAACTTGGGTGATATCTAAAATTGATACAACCAAATATATCTTTGAAAAGCCTGCTTTAACTGGGAGGATTGCTTGTTGGCAAATGTTGTTGTCAGAATATGATATCGAGTACCGAACTCAAAAAGCGATAAGATGAAGTGTTTTGGCTGATCATTTGGCACACCAACCAATTGATGATTATCAACCTATCAAGTTTGATTTTCCTGATGAGGATGTGATGTATCTAGAGGTTAAAGTTTGTAAGGAACCATTACCTGAAGAAGGACCTGAGCCTAGACCCCGATGGAGTTTGATTTTTGATGCAGCGGTTAATGAGTATGGCAATGGTATTAGAACAATTATTGTTACTCCTCATGGTTCTCATATTCCTTTCACTGAAAGGTTGGTGTTCACTTGCACAAATAATGTGGTAGAGTATGAAGCGTGTATTATGGGCTTGGAAGAAGCTATTGATTTAATAATCAAGATCCTTGATGTATATGGAGATTCAGCCTTGGTGATTAATCAGATTAAAGAGGAGTTGGAGACACGTCAACCTGATTTGATTCTTTATCGCGATTATGCAAGAAGGTTGTTAACTTTCTTTAGTAAGGTGGAGTTTTACCATATACCCAGAGCAGAGAATTGAATGGCAAATGCTTTAGCGACTTTATCCTCCATGATTGTGATAAATCATTAGAATGATGTGCCAAAAATTGATGTTATGTGCCTTGATAGACCAGCTCATGTGTTTGTAGTAGAAGAGGTCATTTATGATAAACCTTGGTCTTATGATATTAAATTTTTTCTTCAGAATCAAGAGTACCCACTTGGGGCATCCAAGAAGGATAAGAAAACTTTGAGAAGATTGAATGGTAGTTTCTTCTTGAATGATGATGTGTTGTATAAGAGAAAATATGACATGGTCTTGCTAAGATGTGTAGACAAGCATGAAGAAGACATGTTGATGAAAGAAATTCATGAAGGATCCTTTGGTACCCATGTCAATGGACATGCAATGACTAAGAAGCTGTTAAGGGCAGATTACTATTGGCTGACAATGGAATCTGACTGTTGTAAATATGTGAAGAAGTGCCATAAATGCCAAATTTATGCTGACAAAATTCATGTGCCTCCAACTCCTCTAAATGTTATCTCTTTCCCATGACCTTTCTCCATGTGGGGCATTGATATGATTGGAATGATTAAGCCTAAAGCGTCTAATAGACACCGTTTCATATTGGTTTCTATTGACTATTTTACCAAATGGGTTGAAGCGACATCATATGCCAATGTGACCAATGAAGTAATGGTTCGGTTTATCAATAACCAAATCATCTACCAGTATGGTGTTCCGAGCAAGATTATCATTGATAATGGGTCGAATCTGAATAACAAGATGATGAAGGAATTATCTGATGAGTTTAAGATTGAGCATCATAATTCTTCTCCTTATAGACCTAAGATGAATGAGGCTGTTGAAGCTGCTAATAAGAACATTAAGAAGATCATTCAGAAGATGGTTATCACATACAAGGATTGACATGAGATGCTCCCTTTTGCTCTGCAAGGTTATCGTGCATCCATCCGCACTTCAACAGGGGAAACCCCTTTCTCTCTTGTTTATGGTATGGAAGCAATGCTCCCGGTAGAGGTTGAAATCCCTTCTATGAGAGTTTGATGATAGCTAAATTGTCTGAGGCTGAATGGTGTTAGAGTAGATACAACCAGTTGAATCTGATTGAAGAGAAAAGAATGACGGCCTTGTGTCATGGCCAATTGTATCAGTAGATAATGAAGAAATATTTTGACAAGAAGGTTCAACCTCGTTGTCATACCCCAAATTTTACTCTCAGATTCTTTGATCTCTTGCACATCATTCTAAGTCAATCATATTGCATAACTAACCAGTTTACCAGCTTTTGCTTGTTTTTGCTTCACTTATGAATTAGGGTTTGACTTCAGAAACTTCAGAAGTTGTTTGAATTAGGGTTTTGGACATAGGAGTTTCTCTGTGGAGTTGGATTTCCATTGTCCAGAGGTTGTCTCTTTTGTTTATTGAACCCAAGTTTGAGGAAGAGAAGTCAAGCTTTCAATTGGCATGAGCAGTTCCTATTGGAGGTTTACCTAAGCATGACATCAGTTTCTCTAAATAGCCACACGGGTGTCGTTTGTTAGGGTTTCATCAGTGTTTTGGATGGAAAGACTTTGAATTAGGATTTTGGTTCTCATCAAGTCATGATGTCAGTGTACACCCAAGGATCTGTCAAGTTTAATGTTCAATCGAAGATCCTGTTAAGATGAATTTGGGGATGTGGTATTATTCAGGATTTGTGGTGTTTAGGTTCAACTGTTAAGGCTTTACGTTTCATTCAAAAGTGGAGGCATATTACATAGCTCATGTTCACTTTCCTAACCTATTATGAAGTCATTTGTATTCTTTTAAACCAAAATTCCCATTTACTCATCCAACAATCCATTTCATTTTTTTAAACCCATTGTTAATCCATTTTCCATTTTATCTTCAAAGTCTATTCATAACTAGTTATACAATCCAATTCATTTCAATTACCCACAGTCTACTCATTCATTTTAATGTCCATCCATTATCCATTTGGAAATCCCTTTGTCATTTTATTTACCCCACAAAATCTATTATACATTTCTTACCATTTTTTTTAACCATAAGCCCAATCTCATTTAAAACCATAAGTCCACTTAATAACATGCCCATGTGCATTGTCCTTTCTTTTTTCTCTTGTCACAACAAAGTCAAATATACAAAGCTACAAGGCAAAACCATTGCTTGCAACCTTATCCTGTTATCCACTTTCCCACACGTTGTACAACAGTCTGCATAATACCAAAATTATGAAGATTTTTGCTCCAATTACATGCCTACTCTAAGCACAACCTTTTTGCCATGAGTGCTTCGCCGCCTGCTACAACAACACATCAATTACAGGCACACTTGACACACCACCTGCATCTACTGCCAAAATAAAAATAAGGCCACAAGCTGCCAAACAACACCCTACAACAAATAAAATAAAATTTTTCATGAATCAAAGTAAAATCCTGCAATAATTTTGTAACATGAAGATGACATCACATTCAATGAGGAAAAGGCCAAGAAGTTTGAACATTAATTGGAGAAAGGAGTAGAAAGGAGGAAGAAAAGGGGAAAGAGTCTTCTTCTGTGAAAGGGGACCAAAATCGTCCCCTCGCCCCTTTTCCCTAACCTGATATAAACAACAATAACAACAAGGAACCGTACAAACACAGCATCATAACAATGACAACACACCATAGTCTACTCAAAACCAAACTATGACAGAACTTCACAGAAAAATACTCTGAGAATGACATTTTTAAAGGGGCCTCAACAGAGCTTCATAAAAGGAGAACTCATCTTGCTTCGAAAAGGGAATCTTCTTCAATTTCATCATCCTACAACTTCTTTAACCATCATAATATTTCCTCAACCTCACGACAACCATCTGTTGCACTGCTACGATCGCTCTGTCTTGAACCATCAAACCTTCATATTCAACTCAACCGAATCCAAACAACCCAATCACGACCTTGATTTTTTATTCTCACTCAAACCAACTTTCAATTTTAACCACAACCAACAACACGCTTCAACAACAATGTCAACCGAATCGCCGCGATTGAGTAGGTAGTGATCGAGAGAAAAAAATAACGAGTGAAAGAGAAAACGAAATGAATCTGGGGCAAGAATAAGTTTCGATTGCGGGAACACAGGAGGAGGATCGTGTTTGAGAATAGAGGAGCGGAAGTTTTTCTCTGCTTCACGGCCGTTTCTAGTTCACGTTGGTATGTTACTCAATTTAGGTTTTTTTCAAGTAACATAACAGAGAATCCAACCGGGTTATGTTGGACCCATTGAGCTGGGGCGCCTAGATTTGATTGGGCTTTGCCATTTGCTTTCCAAAACCCCCTTGGCCCATATTGTATTTAGGTTTGTGTGTTTGGGCTGGGTCGGACCTGACCCAGTTCATGTTTTTATTTTATTTTATTGTTTTAGTGCCTAGAATTTTCGGCCCATTCCAATTTCATGTGGTTCATACAACTTGTATATAAATACCCTTCTTTTATTATTTTTAGTCTTTTATAGTTGATTAGTTTTTAATTATTCATTTAGTAGATAGTTTTATTTAGTTTAGTTAGATTTTTAGCTTACTAATTAATTTAGTCATTTAGAAATTAGTTTTTAGTTAGATTAGTAAATTAATTATTTAGTATTAAGTTTTAGTTTATTTAGTTAATTAGCTTTTAGTTTTAATTAGAATTTAGTTTTTTTAATTAATTATTTTTTAACTAGAAATTAGTTCCTTAAAATTAGTTCATTACTTTTATATATTTAGAATTAGATTTAGTTTAATTAGTTTTTTTTTTGTTAGACTTAATCATTTAGTTTTTAATTTAATTAGTTTATCTAGCTACTTAGTTTTATTTATTTTTTTAGGATTTTGACTTATTTAGATTTTTATTTCATCCTTAATTTAACCTTGATAAATCTTTGATTTCTTTTAATTAATTTTTGATGTTCGTTTGTGAATTTAATTCTTGTCTTTGGCTACGGTTAAATCCCGATTTCAATGTCCTATCTCTTGAGTTTTTGACTGGTCTGAGCATTTGCTGTATATATTTCTATTTCTCTTATACTTGATACTTGAGGTTCATCTCTTTCTCTTTGTTGTTTCTTGTATCCCTATATTCCAAAGGAAATGACCCCTTCCTGTTTACTTCCATGTCATGGTTTAGGAACTTTAGGTCCTTACCCGTTGATCCTAGCTTTAGGATTAGAGTCGTCGTGCTCTATTTAATCGTCCCGCCGTGGACATTCTTTTCTTTTCCCCTTTATCCTAGCCTTAGGTTTAGAATCGCCACACTTTATGTAGGTGTCTCACCGCAGACATTTATACTTTAAATAAGAGAGCAGTCTCATGTTACAAGTAAAGCAGCCTCATCACACTCCTCTCCATATAGCTCTTAACTTTTGTTAAAAGTGTTAGCCCATGTTAAAAGTGTCCCATTATATGTTTTGAACTAGATGAAAACACATTCTTATAAAAAAATTTCTATTGATACATTTTTACTCTGATAAATTTTTATCAGTGGAATTTTGTTTGATATTTTTAATTACATTTTTAGCAATTAATTTGGTTTTAAACGTTGTTTTTTTATGTGCAAATAAATTTAATATCTCAAAGCTTCATACCTATATAATTTATGTGTATTTAATGTGTAAAATATTTTAATTGAATTAAAATATAACGTGATATTATTTTATAAAATTATTTTATATATATATATATATATATATATATATATATATATATATATATATATATATATATATATATATATATATATATATATATATATATATATATATATAACGTGATATATATATATATATATATATATATATATATATATATATATATATATATATATATATATATATATATCACGTTATATATATATATATATATATATATATATATATATATATATATATATATATATATATATATATATATATATATATATATATATATATATATATATATATATATATATATATATATATATATATATATATATATATATATATATATATATATATATATATATATATATATCAGAAGTGGTTAGCATTTTGGCTCTTTAAAAATTTAAAAACAGTTTTTGAGAAGTGATTCAAAAGGCCTAAGTAATTCATCGCGTATACACTCAAGAGGTATATGCAAGAAGAACAATATTTAATTAAGGGGGAGAAGCAATCTAAATTTTGAAAGAGTCAAACATTAGTAACACTAAATTTGACCAATCAATCATCACATTTGTTACTTTATCTCAATGTATGAGCAAATGAGACCACCAAGAACACAAAATGTGCTTCTTAATGAGAAAGAGGAAGAGAGAAAGTAGCATTGTATAGAGATGAATTCGTTCTGCTGAGTATTATCAATCAGATCAAAAGTCGATTGAGAGCCAGATTCTGTGATGATAGATTTATAACCAAGATCACAAGTCATTTAGATACTAAATAAGAAGCTCTACTACATGATCCAGAAAAAACATAAATCCAAATACCTCCATCGTTTCTCAAAAGGCCTCTAAAACCTGCATTACTAGGATTACCAAGAGAAGAGTGATCCACATTGACTTTAATATAGCCTTCACGAGAGGTGCCATCGAACGTGAAGAATTACATGCTATTATTTTGTAGGACCAAGAGCATGGACTGTGGAGGAATAATATGATTATATATTGTTGACTGAAGCCTAGCTATCTTTTTAAATATTTTTGAAAAATCTCTTTGTTTCTATTCCGGCAAATCTCAAAGCAAGTTACTATAAACATAGAACTCGCCTCAGTAGCAGCATGGTGCTTGAATCAACTATGACAATCTAACATGTAAAAATTATTAAGATAAGTGGGACGAAAATACCTCAAATAGACATTGCATTGGGACAATCAAGAAGAGTATTCATATCACTTTTCACATTTTCCCCGCACCTATGACATGAAGTGTTGGTGGTAAGATGACATAAACCTCTCAAGGCATTGGTAGGAAGAAAACTTTGCATTATTAGCCAACAAATATATTCCCTAGGTTTTTGGTAATTAGTAACCGCCAAATCCGGCTCTAAGAAGAAGTGGGTGCATGATGCTGATTAGAAATAAGATCCAACCACCTATAACCATAATTGGCCGAATCTATACCATTAGGGGAACTGCTTCAAATGAGTTTATTAGTCGTGTCGTGTCACTAGTAATGTTATAAATACAATCTTTGTAAAAAGAAAGAATATTAGTTTAGAGTTTATTGATGTTCCAATCCCCATTGTCTGACAGGTCACACATATGAAGAAAGACAATTTTAGAAACTCACAATCTATCTTATCATATGCTTTCTCAAAATCCACCTTAAACAATAAAAGATCTTTTCTTTTACCTTGTTTATTATGTATGTGGTGAACTACCTCTTATCCAACGATGGCATTATTGGAAATAACTCTATTAGGAATAAAAGAGCTTGGGAGAGGGCCAATAAAATCATCCAAAAAAGGTCTGATGTGTCAAACTAGCAGTTTGGAAATTGTCTTCACAAGCACGTTACATAAACTGAGGGGACGAAAATCTTTGAGACTCTGAGGAATATCAACTATTGGAATAGGAACAATCATGATCTCAACAAGAGTAGGGTCAATAATTCCACATGTAAAAGAATCACACACCATTTTTCAAAAAAGACACAGAAAACAAATGAAATTTTCTTTAAATATCATTTTTGAGACCGAAAAATAATTTTGTCCTTCAACTTTCTATGATAGAGATCAAACCTGAGAAATTAACTTGTTAAACTATTTCTAATAGATTAGTTGCTACAAACTAATTCAATAACTCCATTAATACTATCTCGTGACATTCAAACCTTAATCAATGATTTCCGTAGACTCCATCTCGTATAAATTCTAATTTATGTCATAGATTAAGGTATATATTTTGTAAATACTAAAACACTCTCACATCTTCAATTATAGATTGACCTGAATGTCAAAATATTTGAAAGTGAACCACCATTTTTCAAAAGTTATTGTTGTCCCTACGTGCTTCTATCACTTCAATTGTTGATCTATACCCACTATAAAGATATGATTAATTGAGTTGAACAATTGAATTGAACAAATGATTAGTCTAACTTACTATATAAAATGTAATTAGTTTACATAGTTGAATTAATCATAATTTGTCCATAAATTATAGTAATATATTCATCTTGAGTTAACTGCAATTTTAAACATAATTATCTGGGTTTTGTTCGAGTATTCGAAAAAAGGAGTAGTGTCCATAAAGTACTTTTCATAAAAAAGTTGCTTAGAGATATAAGTCCTATCCACACATTAAATGTTTTTCATTTTGACTCAAACTACACTAGTATATATTTTATAATATTCATATATTTGAAGCACACACTCATCAAAGTTAATAGACAAACAGATGATTAAATGGGCTAAGCAGAGGACAAGCTGTTCAGGTAGGTCCTAATGACGGCAAGCCCTTAGCTGTGTGGAAAGCAACGTTAACCTATGTTTTAACATCTTCCATTTCATTGCGACAATGAACTGATCCTAATGCTTTGCAAAACATCATCTATAAATATACGACACTTCCCCATTTCCATTTCACAATCAAATACTTTCTTTAATCTAACAAGTCTATACATAATAACCAATCATGGTCCTAATTTACCCTTTAAGAAACAATAGTGTCTTTCTTATGTTATTATTATTGTGGATTCTTGTATCAGGTGTTTTTGTCTGGGGAAGACCAGCCACTTTTGAGCAAGACTTTCATGTCACGTGGTCAGAGTCCCATATCAAGCAAATTGACCAAGGCAGGACAATCCAACTCATCCTAGACCAAGGCTCTGGTAACTATTATATACTTGTCCAAATGTCCAAAACTTCAATATATAATATTTTAATATATACGTATCACAAATATATTTCACAGGTTGCGGGTTTGCTTCCAAGGTGAAGTACATGTTTGGGCGTGTTAGCATGAAGATCAAGCTTGTCCCTGGAGATTCTGCTGGCACAGTAACTGCATTTTATGTAAGTTCAAATTAATATCCCTACTCTTTGTTTTAAACTGAGAAAAAAGAAAACTGAAAAAACAATGGTGGTTGGTTTGTTGTAGATGAACTCGGACACTGACTCGGTTCGTGATGAGTTGGATTTTGAGTTCTTGGGGAACCGAACTGGACAACCTTACACGGTTCAAACAAACATCTATGCTCATGGAAAAGGTGATAGAGAACAGAGGGTGAACCTTTGGTTTGATCCTGCTGCTGATTTCCATACTTACTCAATCTTGTGGAACCATCACCATATTGTGTAAGCATAATGGTTTAAACTACAGACTTGCATGGATATGATATATTAACTAAACTTGAATATAATACAAATGGCAGGTTTTACATTGATGAAGTTCCAATAAGAGTGTACAAGAATAATGAAGCAAAGGGGATACCATACCCAAAGACGCAAGCGATGGGAGTATTTTCAACATTATGGGAAGCTGATAATTGGGCAACAAGAGGCGGATTAGAGAAAATAGATTGGAGTAAAGCACCTTTCTGTGCATATTACAAAGATTTTGACATCGAAGGATGTGCAATACCAGGACCATCTTCATGTGCGAGTAACCCAAGAAACTGGTGGGAAGGAGCAGAATATGAAGGTCTAAATGCAATGGAAGCAAGAAGGTATAGGTGGGTTCGTGTGAATCATATCATCTATGATTATTGCCAAGATAAATCAAGGTACCCAATCACCCCACATGAGTGTTTTGAAGGCATCTAAAAACCCAAAACAAAAAAGGTATACATGTATTATGCTACGTTAATTCAACTCGTCGGCAACAATTAGTGGTTCACAACATTCGTTCGTGTGTGCGATATCTATTTACACTGTTTTTGTTGTGCTGTACAAAATAAGTGTATATATCATATGTAAAATTAAGCCACAAGCCACAAGTTAGAAGGGGTAAGTTGTATAAGTCAAGGCCCCTTCTGGCTCTTTGTGAGCATTGTTTGTGGTAATAAGAAAGCTTGTGTGCATTATTGCGGTAGCCTAAAGAATAAAATTTTATTGATTTGTTGTTGTTACTATTCTTGTCAAAATTATAAGTCACTTTAGTAATATTTGAAAAGTTGTTAAACAAAAGGCTCTTTACAAAATTTTAAACACATTTATTATTACTATTTTAAAATATATAATCATTTAATATCATAATTAATAAAAGTAATGTATTTGAAAAAGTCATTCTTATTTCCTTCTCGTAAGTGTAAATATATATTATCGGTTTAACATTATAAAATTGCTTAATAAATGTTGAATGGTTTTCAGATCTTTAATAAGGGTACTGAGTACGTGAAACAATCTAAAATTAACACGTTGACACATGAATATGAGATATTGTGGATTAAATTCATAATAGAGTAAAATATTCATCTCCTATTCTCCGAGCAATGTTATCAAGCAACCACTCTACATCAACCAAACTGACACTCCCCCTTATGTTTTTTAAATTCCTCCACCAAAGAGATCCACAACTACGCCCAAAACATAATCGTCCCCTTTCTCACGATACAGAGCACGCAAAACCTTATACCACAGACTTTTCGATTCATTTAGAATCCTCAAACACAATTTACCAAGTAAGGCTAAGTTAAACTCTTTCAACCTCTTAACTCCTAGAACTTTCTTTTCTTTTTTTAAACAAATAGTATCCCGATTGATCCTTTTTGAGGGTGCCTTCAAAAAGGAAAGAAAGTAGACCGGAATGGAAGACATGATAGATTTAATAAGAATCAAACGACCATCCATAGAGAGAAAGTTAATCTTCCACCCTGACAACTTTCTTTTGATACAGCCAATCAAAGGATACCAAAAATTAAGCTTTCTAGAATCTCCACCAATAGATAATTCCAAATACAAAAAAAGTTAGACGACTGTGCTTACAGTTCATAACCCTCGCTGCCTCATGCAACTAAGATTCTGAGATTGATCCCAAGCAACATGAATTTGTGTAAGTTAACTTTTTAACACGAAATAACTTAAAAAAGAATCAACATTGCCTCAAAATCTCAGACATTAGCCCAACTTTTAACCCCCACCAATAATGTATCATCAACAAATTGTAAATGAGAAACAATAACAACATTTTGTCCCCTCACCCCATACCCTGTATACATTTTTTTTCTACTAAAGCATTCATCAAAACATGTAACCCTTCAACTGGTAACAGAAAATGAATAGTGAAAAGTAGGTCACCTTGACGAAGACCTACTTCCAACTTAAAACCATTAGTTGGGCTACCATTCACAAGCACAAAAGCAGATGTCGCAGTCATACATTCTAAGATCCACTTCCGCTACAGAGTTGAAAACTTCATTTTACACATAACACCATCCAAATACCTCTCGTCCATTAAATCATATGATTTTTCAAAATCAACCTTGAATAATAATAATTCTTTTTCATATTCCGTGCATCGTCCACCATTTCATTAGCTATAAGGACGTCGTTCAGAATCTGCGTATTTTTAATAAAAGCTGATTGGGACTAAAAAAGTAACATTTCCAATTGTGTAAAGTTGTTTTGTAAGTGATATGATTTTAACAAGAACATCAACTTTTGATGATAACAACTAAAGTAGTACAATAATTCAAGCATTACGATTAAATGGATAAAAATGTAAAACCCTATCATTGGAATTTAATGTACTTGACTATCTGATGATGGCAAATAAAAAATACAACTAAAGTCTTATCTCAAAACCACTCAAACATGTGCCAATATAAAGAGAAGTATCTGAAAAATTCTTGAAGCATTATGGTGATCTCTTATTTTAGTAATGAGAGAATGATTATAAGGTAAGAGGACTTTACCGTAAAACTACAAGGCTAAAGTACATACGCATACTAAACCATTTTCAAAATGCTTTACCAAAATAAAATATTTTGAAAAAAAACATCTGGAAGTTGTGTCAAATGAATTAAGAGCACTTAAAATAGCTATAGAAGAAATTTTGATTTTTTTAACCGATTAGAACATTTGTCTAATCGATTAGAAAAGTGAAAAAAGGCCTAAGCTATTTTAAAAGCGCCTTGATTTTGTACAACAACTAGATATCTTAAACTTCCTTTCTAAAAACTTACAAATGATTATTTTCAACTTCTAATCGATTATGAATATGTGTTAATCAATTAGATTCTTGCAAAATGCTTATATTGAAAATTTCTTTTTGAGACAACCTCAGACCTTCAAATCATTCAGAATCGTGTTTTGACACTTTCATCTCTCTCTCTCTCTCTCTCTCTCTCTCTCTCTCTCTCTCTCTCTCTCTCTCTATATATATATATATATATATATATATATATATATATATATATATATATATATATATATATATATATATATATATATATATATATATATATAACTTTCTCTCACTATGTTTTTAGCCTAAGTGCTTTTGTGAGAAAAGTTCTTTTGTGAGTGAAATTATTTTTGTAATTCTAGAATCGGTAGAATTATAAAATTTTCCAAGAGATCCTTTTGTGTATACCTTGACTGAATAGTGTCCAATGAGTGATTGTTTGGGTTAAGGGTAAACCTATAAAAAGCTTATGTTTGGAATTTGGTATTCCAGTCCTAGTTTAGGTTGGCGATCAGCATGTATAAAATCTCTTAGGTTCCTGATCAACCCAATGTTAAAACCAAGATAGGTTAAAGTTCAAACCGATATTAAAAGCTTCATAGATTGGAGATTAGTCTGGTGTTGGAATCTCTTAGGATTTTGGTTAGCTCGTGTAAAACCAAGGTATTAAACTCAAATGTTTTGAAACTTAAAGACTAATCTATCCAAGGTCTGTGTTTGTAGAGAGAAGATTAACCTCATCAAACCACCATTTGAGAAGGAAATATTGACCCATTCACTCTCAAGCTTATTCTAAAGAAAAGACGTAAACGCTCATATCTATCAGCTTGTATATTTTGGTTGAATATTAACCACCTTTTCTTGTATAAGGGGGTTCGTGAGTCTTTTTTACTAAAAGCTCTCAATGTATTATTAGAAACTCTAAAGATCAATTATTGGAGACATGACTAAGTTGTTTTTTATTAAACATGTATAACTCCTGGTGTTCCTTCTTCTTCCCTTTACTCTTGGTTTTCAAAATATTTTTAAACTCTGATTTTATTTTTAAAAGGTTTTCAAAACCAAGTTTTTCGATACCACACAATTCATTCACCCTCTTATGTATGAAGTCTCTAGTCCAAAAAGTGGTATCAAAGTCTAACTTCTATTTAGGGACTAATCATATCAGGAAGAATGTGGCTTCCAACAAGAGATCTTTTTATACATATCACCACTTTTTGAAAATAACATATTTGATATTTGACAAACTAATTTTAAAATTTTTCTTTCAAAGCATAAACCATAAATTATAGAAAACTTTTGTCTAATTGCAACTTTTTTTTCTTAAAAAAACTATTTAGCATATTTAAAAATTATTTTAGACTTAAAATTTTAGGTAAAAATGAATTTTATCTTTTTAGCACAAATTAAGAATTCTAAACTTTTTTAAACCGAACTTGTTTGACTCAAATTTATAAAAGAAAAAAATCAATCATTCGATTTTTGTGGAGATGAAGTGTACAAGGGTAGGGGTGGGTATCGTTGATATTTCCCCTCAACAAAATTTGAGTTATTTGACATAGATGTATTATGAGACTGGAATCTAGGTCAAGCCCAATCGTTAAACCCTTGAAGCTTTAAAAATAGGAAAATTTTACCTCATGCTCTTACTTTTATCTCTATACTCTTACATTTTATAAAAAATATCAATTTTATTTTTGTATATTTTTAATTAATTTATTATTCTATTTTTTAAATATTTTTTAAATTTTATTTTGCATATCGGAAGACTTTGCAAAAGAGTTTCAGTACACAAAATAAAAGTTAACAAATATTTAAAAAAATGACTATCGGAACTCTTTTGTAAAGTCTTCCGATATACAAAAATTAATTACTGGGACTCTTTGGCAAAGTCTTCCGATGCACAAAATAAAAGTTAAAAAAATATTCCAATGACTACCGCAACTCTTTTGCAAAGTCTTCCGGTATACAAAAATTGACCACCGAAACTCTTTTGCAAAGTCTTTTGATACACATAAAAAAATTTTAAAAAATGACTACCGAAACACTTTTGCAAAGTTTTCCAATACACAAAAATAAATTAAAAAATGACTACCGGAACTCTTTTACAAAGTCTTTCAGTACGCAAAATAAAATTTAAAAATTATTTAAAAAAACATAATAAATGGGTTTAATATATAAGGGCAAAATTGATATTTTTTATAAAATGTAGGAATATAAGAATAAAAGTAGAGGTATGAGATAAATTTTTTTAAAAATAGATGGACCTAAAATCAAACATAAAAGAAGACTTCCTAATTTATTTATATAATATAAAAAATAATGCTTTAAAAATTAAAATTATTTTAAAATAAAATATAACAAAGAAAAATACTCTAACTAAGTATAGCAATATTGAACTCAATCGTCCGACTGGGGCCGGTCTCCCATTTGAATTTGGTCGTTGGATTTTGGATTTAGAGTCCAATTTAATTTTCAAGATCCATTTCATGTGTAAAATATGGATTAAAAATCTTATCTCCACGATTTTAGTAATTAATTATTCCCTACATATTATGAATTTATGATATTTTCATCGTATGACTGCATGACAGCAATATTTTTCTTCTAAAAACATGATTTCGCAATGTATTTTAAGACAAACCATAGTTATGTAAATCTTTTGTGTGTAAATTTCAACAAATTACGCATCATTTTTTTAACCAAGCCACGTTATATTTCATTTGCATCAATGTTGATGATAGATCATAGGTGAAATAATTGAACAAATAGAGAGAATGGATGGGATGCGACTACAACTCACCTCGATAAATTGCATCCTCTCAAATTTATACTCGACCTTATGCCTATAGTCAACATACCAGTTTCGATCCACAACTATAGATTCATCTTTAGGTTTTCGTTTCGTCGTTGGAAACGGAAGCAAAAGACTTGCAAACTCTTTGCCTCTCTCGATGACAACACCAAGATTGACGCTGATTACGGTGAGGTTGAGAGTTTTAGAGTTTGATGAGTTTAGTGACTAAGGGAAGGGGTGAGTTGGGTTAACTCGGTTAGGCATTAGGCCTGAGTGAGGTCAATTCAGTTAAAAATTTAGCATGATGTTTTTGTTCTCTTTATTTATTTATGGGTAAACCATTTCAATGAAGAAGAAACGAAAAGAGTATAAGCAGTAACCATACCACATGGGTTAGGACTCTCTCCTAACATGGTTTTTCTAGGTCTAGATACTAATATTTTCTATGCTTGTAGGTTTGCTATCTTCATCGAATCCTGACCTAATTCTTGAAGTTCTTAACTTTATGTTATCTTCAGAATTAGTTAATTTTAAGATATTATTTTAACTCATAATACATAATTATATATAAAAATTGACATATTGTCATTATTAGTTTGAAGATTGATATGTTGTCATGCATGTACAACATTCGAAGTCAGGATGTTGTTTTTGGACTCTGTGTCTATCGGGAAGGAAGAGACATGGCTTAAGGTATAAATAACACATTATAGTAAAACTTGGTGTTATCATAAGATGTCCTATATGATGTCTTGACATGTGATTTTAAAATTCTGCAGGTGGTTCTTTTTGTTGTTGCAGGGTTTAGTTCATGATGTCAAGTATGATGTTCTGACATATGTTTACAAAACATTCAGTTAGAATGTTATGTTTTGTCTATTGCGTTTTTTCTGCAAGCTTTTGTGTGCCTTTTTTAAGTGATTTCTTGCGCAAATCAAGGTGTTACATTATTTGAAGCAAGTATATTCTGTTTCCTTTTGAAGAATGGTTTGTTGCTATTTTTGTGCAAAAAGATATGGAGAATAATTCGCTTTAATTATGGATTACTTTTGCCCAAGCCCATGAAGAATGGTTTCTATTTAAAGATGTGATAACCCTACTTGAAAGGTAGAGAGAAGATTTTGAGAAAGTTGTGTTTTGTCTTTTGTTAGTTATTTTCTTTTGAGCCATTCATTCATCACTTTGATGTGTGAATTGGACTGAGTTCTTTGAGTTGTAGTTGTCCACTCTAATCTTTTAAGCATGAGTGCATTGTTCTTGATTGAAGCTTTTTAGCAAGATCAAGTGTTGTCCTTGAAGTGTGTCTTCTACTTTTTGATCTCCTGTTTTTATCACTGCAAGTGATTTAGGGGGAGTAAGAGGTGTCTCATATCTGAGACGGTCGTAGATAGAAGTTACACGGGTAGAGATTAGGTGCGAAGATTGTAAACTAGAGAGAGTTTGCTGAGAGTCTTCAAACTAATTATGTTTAGTGGATTTCCTTCCTGGCTTGGTAGCCCCCAAACGTAGGTGTGTTTGCACCGAACTGGGTTAACAATTGCTTGTGTCTCTTTACAATTGGTAATTGCTTTTTATCTTGTTCATATATTGGTAATTGTTCAGATATTAGTGTCGTGACATCTCTTGCGACATCTCATATCTGATACCAGAATTTCAATTCCCTCTCTTAATGTTTTTCCTTCTCTTCCTCGTTCGTCTCCCCCACTCCCTTTCTCAAACATTACCATCACGAAAAACATCATCTTCTCTATTCACAATACACTACCGGGAAACTATTTTCTCCAATCAACCTTACATCATCGCAGCACCGCTCTGCCGCGCCGTGGCCTCGCGGCGACAGCGACGAAGATCTCGTCTCACTCGTGTTACCTATTCACATCACCATGTTCCCATTTCTTCCTTAATGTTCCATCACATCACTCTCATGAACCTCAATAATGGTTTCCCTACATGAAAAGAACTCACTTCGGCGACGTCGTTCACATCTCAACTCCCACTCACGAGTACGTAATAGAGAGAACCAAATCAGGATTTAGGCCATGCTAAAGTATTTGTAATGCTCTTGCAAAAGTGTGGAGATAGGAAACTCTTACGAATCGGAGTCGCTTCGATGACGTCTTCAACGGAAGCAATAGAAAACCAGAAGCTCCTTCAGGTATATCGCATTTCCTTTCTTCTTCCTTTTTCGATTCAGCTTGCTTCTTTTTCTTCTTCTTGCTTAAATCTCTATGCACCGCTTCTTCATTGTTGTTGTTGTCATATGAAAAGTTGTTATTGCGGTGATTTTGTGCAGATGATGATGATGGTTGATGAAGCTCGTGGAATTATGAAGGTTTATGGCATGAAGATATTTGTTACAGAGAAAAGAAAAGAAGTGAAGAGTGGTGAGCCCGGATCCACTTGACGTGAAGAATGAGCAGATTTTATAGAGGGAGATTGGAGAGTAGTTTTGGTTTTTTATTGAATTCTGATAGGGAATTGTTGTGTATGCTGTCATGAGTTTTGCATTGCTGTTGTATTGCTGGGAAATTGGTTTTGTTCTATGAAATTTTGTTAGGATTTTGAAGAGTAAAACTTGGCTCCCCATTTTATTATGCAGTGAGATTTGTCTTTTATCAGTCATGCTGTTGTAATTTTCTGTGACTCACGCGTGTATTTTCCTGCTTGTTTTTTCTGCTACGTATTTCTTCCTACTGTCATGAAATGGATGACCTTTCTTGTTAAATTTCCTGCGTACCCTTTATATACATTTTTATATTATCCTGAGATGTGGTACATACCATCATTTACAATCTTTTCTCCATCTTAATAAAGTATATTGACGTGGAATTTCCCCCACGCGTAGCCTATACATGCCCTTCGACTACCACTTTATTATACATGACTTTAAAATGCCTATCATCTCTCACAAATTCTTCCACTTGATGCTCTTTTACCATGTATGCAGAAACACGAGGATATCATCACCACCTCATCTTGAAACTTCCTGAATATTGCATTTGTGTACAATTTAGAGAGTTGTATCTCGTATAAGCATTTTGTTTTCAGTAATGGGCTTGAATTGTGTGGCTCCAAATCATCAAGGTATTTTTTTGGATACTAGAATAAAAATAAAAAAAATGGAATGGATGCTTATTTAAAATGGATGTGGATTTTTGAAACTTGAATGAGGTGGACTGGTGATGAACTTGAATAATGCTTCCCAAATAAACCATAACCATGCACTTATCATCCTTAACTTGAACCAAATCCTTGAACAAAAACAATTCGTAAGAACTTTAATGCCATCATGAACTCTGAACAATCCCGAATCAATGCTTCATAAGAAAATGAATCCACACTAACTTGCAGTAACATCAACAAGTAAAACGCCTTTATCACAATGAACCCCTCTAATGAAGATAAACCGTGAGAACCTAAACTAGGAAAGAGCCAAACCCTTATTCACACTCATGAAATCCTGACCAATACTTCTGATGACTCGCTTGAATGGGGAAAACAAAAATCACAAGAAAATTCTTTGACCCATGTCTTAGGAGCATAATGCAAATGAATGAATGCAAAGTTATGACCTAATGGAGATGCAGATGAATGCGAAACATAAGCCAGAAAAAGTTAGAAAAATAGAGGGCAAATTTTAGGGTGAAATAGCTGCCCCTATTCAATCGACTTGGACCTGAAGGTATGAAAAGCAACTGCTTTCAAATATTCAAGGTAAAAGGTGATTGAATACAAAAAAAACCTAGAAATTTACAAGCTTTGGGGATATACAGATAAAAGAGATTGCCAGCCGAAGGTGGACTTAAAGATAACGGGTACCAACTAAAAGTTGGGATAACCAACTAATACTGAATACCAACCAAAAGTTGGGATAAAGATCAAATGACAAATGATTTGACCAAAGATACCAACCAAAAGTTGGGATATAGGTAAAACAGGAATACTAACCAAGAGTTAGAATGACAGAGAGATTACCAATCAAGAGTTGGGATGCAAGTATAAGATAAGGATAACAACCAAAAGTTGGGATGAGAGCTACTAACCAAAAGTTAGAATGACAGAGAGTACCAACCAAAAGTTGGGATGTAGGTATAAGGTAAGGATACCAGCCAAAAGTTGGGATGAAGAATGGAGACTATCAACCAAAAGTTGGGATGATCAATAGGATGGCTACTAACTAAAAGTTAGAATAACCACAAGGGATACCAATCAAGAGTTGGGATAAAACTGGAGACTACCAACCAAAAGTTGGGATGATCAACAGAATAGACAGGAAGTAGAATCAACTGACTTACGACCTGAAAAGAATATGACTTCACTAGGGAGTAAAACAACACCAATTCTATCAATTAAAGAGTTGATGGAAAGGAAGCTGACATCGTCAAAGGGTTGACAGGGAGAAAACCTTCATTAGAGAAACATCTCGTTAAAGGGTTGACGGAAGGATAACATTTGGAATGTCGTCATCGAAGGGTTGATGGCAAGAAAAATTGACCTTCTCAAAGGATTGACGGAAAAGAAAAACTTCACCAAAGAGACATATCATCAAAGAGTTGACGGAAAGAAAAACCTGACCGAAGGAACACTTTGTCAATTAGTTGACGTGAAGAATATCCTTTATGAGAAAACACATCGTCGAAGTGTTGACGGGAAGAGAAACCTGCTTGGGGATGTCATCAAAGGGTTGATGGACAAGGCCTGATCGAGGGTAAGATCGACGTATGAATATGGCGTAATGCTCCATACGAGATGGAAATGCTACACATTTTAGGATGTAATGCGAACCACTATATGCAGAATGCAGACGCATGATCGGGCCGCTGGGGAAAGAAGGATGTGCCAAGTATGATTGGACTTACAGGGAAGGACAGGTAAAACCTAATGGTGATTTATTCTTCGAAGGTGATATTTTTCTGGTTACTAATGGGGATTTGTTTTGAAATAAGGTTCCGCTAGGGACTTGAATTTCGGTGGTTGCCAATAGGGATTAGACTTTAGAGTTTATGAGGATGCCAGCAAAGTAGGCTTTTGTTGGAGGTGCTAATAGGGACTGGGCTTTTGGTTTCTGTGAATGCCAATAGGGATTGGGCTTTTGATGAGGTGCCAATAGGGATTGGGCTCTGGATTTCTTGTTCGGTTTTACCAGGCTTCATGCTATACTATGATAGATGATATGCAATGATATGACGGCTCGACCAATGGCTTCAAGGTAGGTCAGGTACGGGTGGCGGTGGAAAATGTCTTGTCTAGATACACGATTTATGGTTGAAAGGTTAGGGAGTAATTGACTTCCCGACATTCCTCTTGAACTTGAAGGTTGACATAACCTGCTTGAGTAGCTCTAAAAATATGGAAGGGAAACATTCCTCTGTCTCCAATCTTCCCCCGACCTGTGGGATCTTTATAAAAATCCTCCTCGAAAGGAAACCTGGAACTTCTGTACCCTGATAGTTTAAGATGAACTGCCTCAGCATTCTGAATCTCTGATAGGTATTTCAAATTAATTTCCTTTTGGATAAGGATAACTTATGCGCTCTCGGGGTGGCCTGCCCCAGCCTTCAAATGAATTTTTCCCTGATTGGTTGATCTGTGAAGAAATGCCTCTGATTAACTGACCTTCGAGAGATTTATCGAATCTAAACCTGATTTCCCCAGATTAAATGAATCTTGGATTGTTGACCCTTTTGGTGTGATCATTTGATATGACTTGCCCATGCTCAACAGAATACTCAGCCGTTTTGCATCTTATCTTGATCAATCCTCCCATTGTAGAAACTCTCCTGATGTCAAGTACATATTGTTGCACCCTAAAATTTGCTCAACCTATTTCATCTGGTTTATGTTTCAATTGCATTGTCATTTACATAATGAGTCATGTACATAGTCTAATCATTTGCATAGCATAGCATCAAAAGGTATCCAACAAGGGATCAAGTGCCATTCTTGTCAAAAAGAGGCCCATCAAGGGGTTTTATTCAGGTTCAAGACCATCCAAGTAATCAAGAAATGAGTTGAAGCTTTGAAAAAGTTTGAAGGTCAACCAGTGGATTTCTCTCCCAATCTTGGGGATATGTTGAAGATCATTAATGAGTGTGTGAGCCATGGAAGGTGTACAAAGATCATGGAAGACCTAGAGGGTCATTTTGAAGATGAGATAAGTCATTGATACAAATACCAGAGCTACAGTTGAATGCAGTCAACTAGGGTTTCATCTGGGTCAACCCTAGGTCAAATGGTTGATTGGAAGGCATCAAGGCCTACTTGGAGTATATGGAATTCATGAATTGGTATGTGGATTCATGTGTGGTGTTGTGCCAAGGAGAAATCAAAAGGAATCAAGAAGAAGAGGAGTTACTAAATTAGGGTTTCAGTGAAAAAAACCCTAATTTAGGCCCAACTTCCAAGCCAGATAAGTCAAAAAGAAAAGCTTCAAATGAATTCTTAGTCAACATGAGAGTTGTAGGGCTTCTCAATAGATTTAATTTGAGTACTAGAAGTCTTCAAGAAGATGTGTAGAACTCAAGTTATGGTTCTTGCAAGTTATGGGTCATCAGAGGACACTGAAATTTATCTGTGAAAGTCACTTGACTCCCAAGCAACGTTTGCCCATCAAGGAGTTTTCAAATGGATTCTCGGCCAACATAAGAGTTGTAGATATTGATCTTAGCTTTAATTTGAGTACTAGAAGTCCTCAAGAGGATTTTTAGAACTCAAGTTATGGTCTTGGCAACCCAGAGGTATTTTGGGAAAGTTGAATTACAGGTCATTTTTCAACATAGGTCCAAATCTCCATCTTCCACTCCTCAAATGAAAAAATGTTCAACATGAGATGTGTTCAAAATGATGTTTTTAGGCTAGATAAGAGGTTATGAGAGTTTGGAGTGGCTTGCTTCACAAAATCATAAAAATGGCCTAAAATGAAGGTATATTTTAAATGAACCAAAGTTGGAAATCAGGGTTTTTGACCTACACATCCAAACCAAGCCATATGACATACAAATTTGATTGTAAAAGGCATTTTGAGAACATTTACATTGCCACAATTTTGAATTGAGGATTATTTTTAGGACTTGCTTTGTAAATGGCTTACTTGAATCATAAGGCACCATTGCAAAACCACTTGGCAAGGCAAATGTAAGACTCCTTTCCATCCATACACTTCCAATATCTCATTTGGAGAGATTCTCAACTCAGAACAAGTGCAATTACAAGCCAAAACATGAGCTGGTGTGAGTGCATAGCATGACATGAGATGGTGAGTTTCTCATTGGATCAACCTAGAACTTTCTAGAGCCTTCATTCACACTCTATATATGCATATGAAGTGATCCCAAGCAAGATTTGGTGAGAATTGAAGGAGAGAAGAGAGATTGAGATTGAGATTTTTCTGTTGCAACTCAGATTCGGTTACAAGCATTTCATCCCTTTCCATCCAATTTCTTGATCCCATTTGCTTCCATTTGTGCTAGTGAGTGTTTCCAGATCAAGTTCCAAGCAAATTGGTGGAGGAATCGTGTTCTTGCCATTGAAAATTCTCATCTGCAACTCAAGATCGGTTTCCATAATCCAAGCTATTTCAACCATTTCTTTTGCATGCAGAAGCCATATGGTGATTCATTGAAGGTGTATTGAAGTTCTCAAGGCTTGATTTGAAGATTTCATACCTCTGTTCATCTCAAATTTGCAGGTAGGTAAACTTCAATCCACAGCTCGATCCAGGTAGTTTCAATTGGTTTTGATTAGTTAGATTCATTGTAGATGATCATGTGGAGCTTTCTGGTAGCTTTAAGATTGATTTAGATGCAATTAATTGAGAGGCACCATTTCTGTTCAGGCAAGTATCTTGTTGTTCTTAATGATATAACCTTAGATTAATGATTAGAAATGATCAGTTTGAAGTGGGGAAGAGATTGAGCCACTCAATTCCAAGATTGGTGAGTTTTGATCATGGGCCAAATTTTGAAGTTTGGTTCGTGTTTTGAGTTAGGTTGTGTTTCAATGCTTGTGATCACCATGGTTAGATTCAGGGTAAAATTTGGAGCAAGTTAGGGTTTTTAATTGTGGCATTTGATGAGGATTTGAGGGAGCACGATGAAGATGAAGATGAAGCCGGATTTTTTTCATCCATGGCTTTTCCCTCCATGAGAGTTTGAAGATTGAAGATGACTCTCCCACCCTTAGATTAAGAGGGAGACTTTGACTAGAATCAACATCCAATGGCCACGATTTAGGTTCATTTGTGAAGGAACTCAGAGTTACAAAACGCACCCTTTCATTTAAAACGTGGCATTGGGTTTAAGTGAACTTTTTGATACTCACACCCCTAGTTAGAGGCCCACGTGATATTGCACTACATTTCATTACTTCCTGCACCGTGGTTTTTTCATTTTTCTTTATAATTTCCACTTAATTTTCTGTAAATATTGGGCCTAGCGTGCTTTCTTATTACCACCCCCCTTCTGGGCCCAGTTGATGAATGCATTGTTTTTAATTGCTATTTGACACGCATGCTTTTCCATTTTTCTCATATTTTCATTATTTTCACATATTTCTTTTAATTCTTTAAAAATTCATAATAAATCCAAAAATAGGGCTTTTGATATGGGAGTTTTTTCTCCATTCTCATAATTGTCTCAAGAAAATTATAGAAAAATAAAATTAGCATTGTATTCATTTTTCTATTTTTGGTGAATTTTTACATTTAGTAGCTTTTATTGCATTTTATTTTGTATATCCATGTTGCTGAATTTTGTTTAGCCATTTTATTTTACATTTTGATGTGCTTCTTTTTGCCATGATTAGATTAGAATATTAGGTTCCCCTTGGAATTATTTCACATTTTTGTGATGTAATTTTAATTAGTTTTGGATAAGGAACTTTAGGGTGCTAGAATTAGGGTTTCAACTTGACATAGGTGCATTCAACATATAGTTCTTGGGTTTTTAACTTGATTTAGGCCTTGGGGTTCATGTGAGGTATAGGGTACATAGCTAGGGTCCCTTAGAAATTAATCTAGGATTTTATGAAGAATACTCCCATTTTATTTGATTTTTGCAAGTTGATTGATATTGGTGTATTTCCCTCTGGGGATGTTGTTTTGTTTGTTGAGTTTTGGGCCTCTTCTTTGGGTGTTGGAGCTTGTGCTTCGCTTGAGGATTGTATAAAGACTTTGAGGATGATTGAAGACAAATAATGATGCTTGGAGCTTGAAGTTGCTTGTGCTTGAAGATTGCTTGATGAAGGCTTAGGAGATAGGAGATATAGGGAGAGCTCTAGGAGTAGACTGATTTCTTCTGTCAAACATAGAGAGCTTCTTGTGCCTCTATTACATCCTATGACACAAGGTCCCCTAAAAGAGTTCCATCTCTCCTTAGGAGGGATGTAGAGCATGCTTTGATTGGGTATAACCTTGAGGATACCTTTCACTAGCTGTGTTAAGATCTTAGTGATTTCCCTGGGTTGTCATTAAGCCTCTTAACATTCCAACTCCCTCTATCAGTTAATTCTCTCCTGTGAGTGTTTGCCTTGAAGATGGAAGTTTATTGAAGATGAAGTGCATTGAAGATTGGGGAAGATGAAGCTTGTACCAGTCAAAGCTGGATATCTGTTGAGGACTAGGGTTTTGCTGCCAACTGAAGATGTCTACTGGTTGTGACTCAGTGCTTGCTAAAGTGGAAGATTATTGGAGATAAGAGCTTATCTGAAGCTTGAAGACCATTGGAAAGTGAAGATGGGATCTTGCCTAAAGTGGTTGTTGTCAACCTTTTGCTGTTTATCAACTGTAGCTGCCAGAGCTGGTGCTGTTTAACTTGCTTACTGTAGGAGCTAGTGTGGTTGTCTGAGCTGGTGTTGGTGGTTTTCCTTGCTGTATTGTTTGTTGGTTTTCCCTTAGGTTTGAGGTGGATCTTGTCTCCTCTTGCCTATTGCTTTCTCCCTTGCTTCGCTTGTATTGTTGCATCTCATGCATTTTACTGTTTACCGTATATCTGCTGTTTCTTTTCCATTTATCCCCTAGGATCTCTGATTTCCTCTGTGCAGGAGGGAATTACGACAGACATTAGGTTGTAATCCATGCCTGACAACATTAGGGTAGTTTTGATTCCCTTTCAAACCCTAGGATTTTTTAGACATCTTTCTCTTCTATCTCAGAACAATTCAAAACACAGTAATAAGAATAATCGATGTCGTACGCTACGAGTCTTAAGCTATTTGAGAAAGGTTGCTGGAGGGTCACTCTTCAGTAATCTGATTGCTTAGTGTGTTACCCTTAGGGTGACATACGACGTAGTCACCCTCAAATCATAGTCTCTAGTGCTTCATAGATTGCAAACATCATAAAAGACATTTCTTGCGTAAAAGACTGAAAACAAACATCAAAGTGTCATTTTTGTCCGCTTGGACTCTTAATCAGGAAAAACCCTTTCATAAGGAGATAAAAAACATTCAGACAAGCTTGTGTCTTCCGTGGCCCGAACTACGTTTGCTCTGATCTTTCATGTTGTATGAAAGTACGTAGGCATAGGATGCAATATCCTAGCGAGCAACCTTCCCCTCCTTTCCAGTAGGTAGGCGAACTACGTTGACTCTGATTTCTCGTTCTAGACGGGAATACGTAGGCATAAAGTGTGATACTTTGCCGAGTCATTTTCTTTTCTTTTAACCCTTGACCTTTAGCGTAGATAGAATAACAATCCGTACTAGAAAACAAGCGTGGATCCCGTCGAGTACGACGGACGTGAGGGGTGCTAATAACTTCCCCTTGCGTAACCGACTCCCGAATCCAGGATTTGGTTGCGATGACCATTCCTTTCCTGTCTTTGCGTGAGGTTTACTTCGAGCATTTCCTTTCCCTTTGTTGGGATAAATAACGCACGGTGGCGACTCTTCTGTTCAGCCGGCGCCGATTTTCGCAGTAGCGACAGCTGGCGACTCTGTTGGGGACTGGAATATCCCCTATGCGAGTCAATCCTAGCGCTTGTTTTCTCGTCATGGGTGTTGTGTAGATTTACTTTTCTGTTTTTACTTTCCGCCTTTTATTATCAGCCTTATATTATTATTGTTGTTGTGGGAAGGGAAGATCTGTTGAGAGATAAGCCGGACCTAGGCTTGAGGTTACACATAGACTTAGAAGTAGAGAGTAGTGGTTGGCCTGCTTGCTTAGCTCGCACCAGCTAGCCACAAAATTTACGCTCGGACGAGATTCTCTTTGATGCTTCTTGCCTGTCCCTTAGGGCTCGACAAGTTGTCTGACCCGAGGATTGTCGACTCTGGGAACCTATCAATTGGGATTCAACTAAGTGAGGCTGCTTCAAGGGATGATGATGCCACACCTTCTGGGTATCGTATCATCGCTCTTGAAAGTCTGTGACGTTGAACCCGCATAGGATGTCGTACCTCGTCTGCGAGTTAAGTACATACCTGTGAGGGGTAGGTAGGGTCTGTTTGCAGGAAACCTTTGACCTCAAAATACCTGGTTTATCTCTGACAGTGAGATATGGTTACAGGGTTCAGTTGAGTGGTTGTCCTGGTTTGAGATAAAGATTGGATGGTTCTCAAGCTTCAGTACAGAACAGCACAGTTCATCAACATCGCACTTGGTCCCTTGTTTGCATATGCATGTGCAGTTTCATGATTGCATTTCATTAACATGTATTAATGTTGCAGGTGATCATTCCCCTCTGATTCTAGTATATCTTCTAGCCAGACATGGAGTCCCTAAAGAAGACAGTTGCTTACCGGTTGCATTCACCAGATATCAGTTCATTGCTGGGTTTAGTTGCTCTGGCAGATGAGAGTGTGAGGGTTGAGTTCAGAGTATCTTATGGGAGATTGCTTAGCTTGTTGTACAGACCTTCGGCATTTGAGACGACTGGGGTGTATACTTTATTGCAGTTTTATGAGCCGCAGCTGAGATGTTTCTTATTTCCTGATTATATTCTAGCACCCACTTTGGAGGAGTATTCTGCGATGTTGGGAGTTCCTGTGCTAGACCAGATGCCATTTGTTCATGTTGATGCTGAGCCTGAGTTGGCTACACTCACTGAGATTGTCAGCTTAGACGCTTCTGAGTTCCCTGGAGGGTTGGTTAAGCTAAATGGAGCATATGGTTTTCACTTGTCTGTCCTAGTTGAGAAGGCTACACAGTGCGCGAAGAGTGGATGTTGGGTTGCTTTCAGTGTCATTCTAACTGTCTGCATCTACGGGATTGTCTTGTTTCCTAGTGTGCCAGACTTTGTCGACTCAGATGCCTTCCTGATTCTTGCCTCGAAGAATCCAGTTCCTACTCTCTTGGGCGATGTTTATCATTTCATTCACTACAAGAATGAGAAATGTCGTGGCAAGAATGTTTCCTGCTGTCTCCCTCTCTTGTACAGGTGGTTCCAGGGGCACCTCCCGAAGATAGGACCTTTTGTGGATGCTGTTGATACTTTGGATTGGTCGTCCCGGTTGATGGGACTGTCTGCTGAGAATATCATTTGGTTTGATCGGAGTATGCTTGGTACTGACATTATATATAGTTGCAGTGGCTTTCCGAATATCCCCTTGATTGGACGGAAAGGCTGTATTAACTATAACCCTTCACTGATGGTAAGACAGTTCGGTTATGCTTTGAGGGACGCTCCTATTGAGAAGGAGATACAGGAATCTCTGTATCTCACGAGCTTATTAGACACGGCTGTTTTGATCAGATTGAGACATGCATGGGCTAACATCCATAGGAGGGGGAAGGCTTTGCTCGGTAAGAGCAACAGCAGAGCTTATGATCCCTATTTGGCGTGGATCCGCGAGAGAGCTAGTACTTCTTTGATGCCTTATCCTGCTGTGGAACCCCTGTATCTTCCATTGATTGAGGTACCTCATGCAGAAGAGAGTGAGAAATATAACAAGTTGTTGGCTGAAAATGAGGAACTGAAGAAAGCCAACGAGGAGTTAGAGAAGAATGAAGCCACCTTCACTGTGAAGGAACAGACTGAATTAATTAACAGGTTGGGATCAGAGCTGACAGAAGCAACCAACAAGAAAGAAAAGGTGGGAATAGCCTTGAACGGTGTTAGCAAGGTGCTTACTTCCAAGAAGGAACTTCTAAGCAAAGCTTATGCCCGTATCAGCAAGTGGGAAGCTTTGTGGAATGCCACGCTTACCAAGCGGAAGGAGCGCGAAGACGAACTGAAGCTGCAGATTGCCACGCTAGAGGCACAGATTAGAGCCCAAGACGCAAAGATTGCTGAAGAGACATCACTTAGGAGCGCTGCCGAGCTCAGAGTAAGTCGAGAGGATATGAAGAGAAGGCCGGTTCCAAGAGGTACAGATTTGACGAGAGTTCTGGCAAAGGAACCTACCAGGATGATGCCAAAAAGCTGAGATCCACTACCGAGCGGCATGCTTTACTGATACAGGAGCTGATCGCCAGGCTAGGGCACTCGGAGACGATGAGTATATTGGAGGACGTCAGAGCACGCCACTTGGCCTGATTTATCTTTGCCTCACCTTTGTTATTTGTACTTGAATTTTGACCATCGCCAGGCTTGTTGGCCGAGGTCTCGTCAGGTGTATTCAGTTGTACTCTTGTACTCAGCCTCTTGGCATTTGTTATATATGAGGGTTTTCTGATTCCTTGCTTGCTTTCTAGGGACTCCATTGTCATAATGGCCTTCTCTCCGAAGCTAGAATCGGGGGGAAGATAACCTGTAGCATATTTACACATTCGCATCCGCATTCGTATTGCATAACCGGTATTTGTGAATCTGTATCTTATTTCCTGCATCTTTAGGTTTCCAGGATTGACGAACAAAGAGTTCATCACTACTCAACCCGAAACAACTGCAAGAGAATCATGGATCAAGTCCAGGTGGAGATGCAGGAAATTCGCGAGAAGTTGAACCTGTTCATGCAGGCCATGGAGAGCATTGCTAAAGGCTAGGAGAATCTCCAGACTTTGGTGCAGCCGCTGCTGACGCGGGCTACTGGAAACGGCAACAATGACCACAACTCTGTGCATGTAGAAACTCTTAATGAGGATGGGCCCCCTACACCTATGGTTCCTCCCGTAGTGACCCCACCTGTTGTGGTTGTGAACAATGACGCTGGCGCTGGCAATGGTAACGCAGGGAATGGAAATGAGACTGTTGTTAACAATGTTGGATTCGGAGACGCCAATATGGGCGGCGGTAACTACAATGGCGGCAATGGTTTTGGTAACAATGGATTTGGCTATAACGACCAGGGGTTTGAGTACGGCAATCAGGGCGGAAAGTTCGGCTTCAACACTCAGGGCTTCGGCTATGACGGTTTCGGTAACGCTAACCAGGGTTATGGTGGAAATGGTGCTGGATTGATTCCTGTCAACACAGGTTTCGGGCAGGGTTATGGTAATGGGGGACGAGGTCCCATGACTAATCAGCAAGGGTTTAGTCGCAACACTAGTTATAACGGGTACGGAAATGAAAATGTGAACTGGGGCGAAGATTGTCAAGAGGACGCCTTTTCCGGAAGAGGTCTGGGATTTGAGGGACCCGTTGACAATACTCAGAGGATTAAAATGCTTGAAGAACAGGTGAAGGGCATGGCTAATTAGAATTCTACCGGACTAGACATGACTACTATGGGTTTGGTGCCTGGGCTGAAGGTACCACTGAAGTTCAAAGCGCCCACATTCGACAAATATAAGGGGGACACTTTCCCTAAGGTGCACGTCCGCGCTTATTATAGAAAGATGTCCGCATATTCAGATGACGAAAGGATGCTTATGCATTTCTTTCAAGACAGCCTATCAGGACCGTCACTCGAGTGGTACATGGAGTTGGAGCCCGCTCAAATCAAAACCTGGAAGCAATTGGCGGATGCTTTCGTCCTACATTATAAGTATAATAGTGATCTGGCACCGAACCGAGTTCAATTGCAAGGTTTGTCGCAGAAGAAAGAGGAAAGCTTTAAAGAGTATGCGCAGAGATGGCGCGATATGGCAGCAAGAGTACATCCTCCGTTGGCGGAAAGAGAAATGAATAGCATGTTCATTAGGACATTTACGGGGATATATTACGAAAAATTGTTTAATGTTTCGTTGAGTAGTTTTTCAGATTTGATTCTCATGGGTGAGATGGTCGAAGACAGTATTAAGGTTGGAAGATTCCAAGCAGGTGAGTCTGCCCCCGCAGGAGGTACAAGAAAAGCATTTGGTGGTAGGCGTCAAGGTGATTCTAGTGCTGTGTTTGGCGGCAGAGGTCGGGGTAGAGGACGAAGTCAGTATGCTCAGCATCAACAGGTCGCTAGTGTTACCATCCCTTTTCCACAACAGTAACAACAACAGCAGCCGCAGTCGCAGCAACAACAAAGGCAACACCCCGCCCAATGCAGAATCTTAGAGGGTAAGCCAAGGCGAGTATTTGAAACGCATCCTTCAACATATGCCGAACTGCTTCAGACACTGTTAGGATTAAAGTTGGTTGAGAAAATGACCATGGCGCTGTTAACGGGCAATCCTCTGTTTGGCTATGATGCTGGTAAACACTGTGATTTCCACTCCAGGGCGCCCAGACATGATATTGAAGGTTGTCATGCGTTTAAACATAAAGTCCAAGACTTGTTGGACAGCAAAGCTATTAAATTTGGACAGGCGGGTCCAAATATAGTACAACAGCCTATGCCCAATCATGGGGCAAACGCCATCCTAACCGAGGAGAATTTGAATCTAGTGACGGATGTCAACGAGCTGAAGACACCGTTGGGTGAGATCAAAAGCAGGTTGTTAAAAGGGGGTGTATTCCTGGGGTGCGA
The DNA here is from genome assembly GCA_963859935.3 of Lathyrus sativus. NCBI lineage: Eukaryota > Viridiplantae > Streptophyta > Magnoliopsida > Fabales > Fabaceae > Lathyrus > Lathyrus sativus. The sequence goes on from OZ012738.1 coordinate 510,651,694, forward strand.
CGAATTTTGTTTGGATTTTTGGATACAGCCAGAGGGTTGTAATGAGTTGAAACATGGTATTCAGGCGTTAATGAACGAAGGAACATTGCAGTTTGATAGAACCGCAGTTGAAGAGCCGGTGGACAATTGAAGAGCCGGTGGAGGCATTGTGTGAGGAGCGGAACGATGTTGCGACGGTAACAATTCCAAGGAAAACAATAACAATAACGGCGCCCGCTAGGCGGCCGACAATCACTATTACTAAAGCAGGACCGATCCCTTTTGAAAGTACCAAAGCAGTGCCATGGACTTACGGGTTGGAGGTATATTGTGACGGCGAGAAAATTGAAGTAAATAAACAACTAGCTGAGGTTGTAGATAATATGGTCGGAACAGGAGGTATGACTAAAAGTGGGAGAATCTTCACATCGCCTGAGGTAGAGGCAGAAAGATTGGCAAAAGGGAAAGCCAAGGTAGTTGAGAGTGGCCCCTCGCAGACAAAGGAAAAGGAAACATCGCTTAAGGATGTGGAAGAGTTTATGAGGCTCATCCGTAAAAGTGATTACAAAATTGTGGAGCACCTTCAGCAAACGCCATCAAAGATCTTGATCTTGTCACTGCTATTATGTTTCGAGGCCCATCGGAACGCGTTGTTGAAGATCCTAGACACGTCCTTCGTTCCTCAGGACATTTCGGTTAATCAATTAGAAGGGGTGATGACGCACGTTAATGCAGGCCATAGTTTGGGCTTTACGGATTTTGATTTGACCCCGAGGGGGAGAGAGCATAACATGGCACTGCACGTCTCAGTTGAATGCAGGGGCACGGTCATGTCCCATGTGCTGGTGGATACTGGATCTTCCTTGAATGTGCTGCCGAAGAAAGCAATGATGAAGTTGGATATCAGGGGGATTCTCTGCACACCCAGTGACTTAGTGGTGAGAGTGTTCGATGGAACGAGGAGGTCAGTTTTCGGATCAATAACATTACCATTGCAGGTGGGGCCTGAAGTTTTGAAACTGAATTCTATATAATGGACATCCAGCCAGCGTATAGTTGTCTCCTGGGACGCCCATGGATCCATGCTGTCGGGGCAGTCACATCCACGTTGCACCAAAAGTTGAAATATATGGTGGGGGATAGTGTCGTCACTGTTTGTGGAGAAGAAGATATTCTGGTTAGCCATCTGTCGTCATTAGGATACGTGGAAGTCGACGGAGAGATTCATGAAACGCCCTGTCAGGCATTTGAAGGGCTAAAGATTAAAGACAAAGCTCCAGCACCCAAGATATCAGATGTGGCAATGTCATCGTATAAAGAGGCTCAAGCTCTAGTACGGGCAGGCGAAACAAATGGCTGGGGTCAGGTGTTGGAGATTCCCGTGAAGAACGACAGGTTCGGGCTTGGATATCATCCTTCGTCATCAGCATCCTCTTCTGGAGCGCCCAAGTTCATAGGGCCAATAACCATTACGCCAAGTGGAGTGAGCTTCGAAACCATCAATGATGTTTCCGATTCTGAGGAAGGAGATAGCGACTGTGATATGGACGCGTGGATCAAGCCAGGCATGCCAAGACAAGGGCTTTGCAATTGGTCTATTCAGGAGACTGTTCCTGTGACAACTAAACAGTAATGATTTGTTTTTTTAATTGTTGAATAATCCTGTGCCCTACTTGGGGCACAATGATTTTGCTTAGGGCCATTTTAGTTATGTACAGTACATTGTTTAATCATGAATAAAGGCGTTTTTCATATACAAATATTGTGATCCTTGTTTTTCCTGTTTTTATTTTTTACAATAAAATGGCAACGTGGTCATTTGCTTTGTCTGCGTTTTGAAGCATTTAACCATTTCCTTTGCAGGATTACTATTTCAGATGACATCTATGAACCGCCTATGACTCATTTTGACTTCGAGCACCCGGTATTTCAGGATGAGGAAGAGATTGTGGAAGATGGCGACGTACCAGAAGAGCTGACCTGGTTATTGAAGCAAGAAGAAAGAATTACTCTGCCTCATGAGGAAGTCATTGAGATTATCAATTTAGGGTCGGAAGGGGTTGAAAGGAACATCCGTATAGGGGCCGCACTGCAAAGCGACGTTAAGCAGATGTTGGTTGAGATGCTCAAAGAGTACAGTGATATTTTCGCTTGGTCGTACGAGGACATGCCGGGATTGGATACGGATATGGTTGTTCATCGTCTGCCATTAAAAGAAGAATGCCTGCCGGTTAAGCAGAAGCTCCGAAGAACTAGACCGGACATGGCTGTGAAGATTAAGGAGGAAGTTCAAAAACAGTGGGATGCTGGTTTCCTAGCTGTTACAAAATATCCCTCATGGGTCGCTAATATTGTGCCAGTACCAAAGAAAGACGGTAAGGTGAGAATGTGTGTAGACTACCGTGACTTGAACAAAGCGAGCCCGAAAAATGATTTTCCACTTCCTCACATCGATGTGCTGGTTGATAACACTGCTCAATTCTCTGTATTCTCCTTCATGGATGGCTTCTCGGGCTACAATCAGATCAAAATGGCGCCAGAAGACATGGAGAAGACTACTTTCATTACTCCCTAGGGAACATTTTGTTACAAAGTGATGCCCTTCGGATTGAAGAATGTTGGGGCAACATATCAACGTGCTATGACGACTCTCTTTCATGACATGATGCATAAAGAGATCGAGGTTTATGTTGATGATATGATTGCCAAATCCCAGACGGAGGAGGAACATTTGGTTAATCTGCTGAAATTGTTCAAAAGGCTTAGGAAGTTCAGGCTGAGATTGAACCCTAACAAGTGCACCTTCGTGGTGAGATCGGGTAAACTACTGGGGTTTATCGTGAGCAAAAAAGGGATAAAGGTTGATCCTGCAAAAATAAAAGCAATACAAGAAATGCCGACGCCTAAAACAGAAAAAGAAGTGAGTGGATTTTTAGGGAGGTTGAACTACATCGCCTGGTTCATATCTCACCTGACCGCAACATGCGAGCCGTTATTCAAGTTGTTGAAAAAGGACTAGGCTGTGACTTGGAATGAAAAATGTCAAAAGGCGTTCGACAAGATAAAAGAATACTTGCAGGAACCTCCTGTTTTGATACCCCCAGTGGCCGGGAGACCGTTGATTATGTATTTGACAGTTCTTGAGGAAAGTATGGATTGTGTTCTCGGTCAACACGACGAGACTGGGCGCAAAGAGCATGCGATCTACTATTTGAGTAAGAAGTTCACAGACTGTGAGTCCAGATACTCAATGCTCGAGAAGATGTGTTGCGCGCTAGCCTGGGCCGCCAAACGTTTAAGGCAATACATGCTGAATCATACAACCCTGCTCATTTCAAAGATGGATCCAATCAAATACGTATTTGAAAAGCAAGCACTCTCTGGAAGAATTGCCCGATGGCAGATGGTGTTAACCGAATATGATATTCAATATGTCTCTCAAAAGGCTATTAAAGGTAGTGTCTTGTCAGAGTACCTTGCGGAGCAGCCTGTTGAGGACTACCAATCGATGAGGTTTGATTTTCCTGACGAGGATATCATGTACCTAAAGATGAAAGATTGTGAAGAACCGTTGCCGGATGAAGGACCAGAGTTGGGTTCCAAATGGCAGTTAATATTTGATGGAGCTGTAAATTTCCTATGGTAGCGGAATAGGTGCGATCATTACTACTCCTCAGGGGTCCCACATCCCATTTACTGCTCGATTGACCTTTCCGGTTACCAATAATGAGGCTGAATACGAGGCTTGCATCATGGGTCTTGAAGAAGCTATTGATTTGCGAATCAAACATCTGGATGTATACGAAGACTCAGCTCTGGTAGTGAACCAGATTAAAGGAGAATGGGAGACACGTCAGCCCAATTTGATACCATACATGAATTATGCGAGGAGATTGTTGCCTTTCTTTGACAAGGTGGAATTGCATCATGTGCCGCAAGCAGAAAATCAAATGGCTGACGCCCTGGCGACATTTTCTTCCATGTATAAAGTTAACTTTTGGAACGAGGCTCCCCGAATTGTTATATCTCGGCTTGATAGGCCTGCGTTCATATTCGCTATTGACGAAGCATCTGATGATAAACCCTGGTACTATGACATCCAGAATTTCCTGAAGAGCAAGGATTATTCGGCTGGGGCATCCAGTCGAGATCAGAAGACTCTCAGAAGATTGGCTGGCAATTTCTATCTGAACCTGGACGGTGTCCTATACAAAAGAAACCACGACTTGGTGTTGCTACGATGCATAGATGAAAAAGAAGCGAAGCTACTCATGGAAGAGATACATGAGGGTACATTTGGTACACATGTTGATGGACATGCTATGACGAGGAAACTGCTGTGGGCAGGTTATTACTGGCTAACTATGGAAACAGACTGTTTCAAGTTTGCGAAGAGGTGTCATAAATGCCAAATTTATGCGGACAAGGTCCATGTACCCCCAAGTCCTCTGAATGTGATGTCATCACCGTGGCCATTCTCGATGTGGGGAATTGATATGATTGGCAAGATCGAGCCTACGGCATCCAACGGACACCGGTTCATCTTGGTGGCGATCGATTACTTCACCAAGTGGGTGGAAGCAGCATCATATGCCAATGTCACCAAGCAAGTGGTCGCCAGATTTATCAAGCGAGATATTATCTGCAGATATGGAATCCCTAAGCGTATTATCACCGACAACGGTTCAAATTTGAATAACAAGATGATGAAAGAGCTGTGCCAGAATTTTAAGATCGAACATCACAACTCTTCTCCTTACCAACCCAAGATGAATGGTGTTGTTGAAGCGGCCAATAAGAACATAAAGAAGAATGTTCAGAAGATGGTTGTGACGTATAAGGACTGGCACGAAATGCTACCTTTCGCTTTGCACGGTTATCGTACGATGGTACGCACATCAACCGGAGCAACCCCTTTTTCATTGGTATACGGAATGGAGGCAGTGTTACCATTGGAAGTAGAGATTCCTTCCTTGAGGGTTTTACGAGATGTCCAACTTGACGAGGCAGAATGGGTTAAAGACAGGTTGAATCAGCTGAGCTTAATGGATGAGAAGAGGCTAGCTTCTCTCGCATACGGTTGGTTGTATCAGAGCCGGATGAATAAAGCATACGATAAGAAGATATGTCCGCGAAGCTTTCAGACGGGCGACCTTGTGCTGAAGAGGATCCTCCCGCCACAAACAGATCACAGGGGCAAGTGGACCCCTAATTACGAAGGGCCTTACGTTGTCAGGAAAGTCTTCTCTGGAGGAGCCTTGCTACTATCTACCATGGATGGTGAAGACTTTACGTCTCCTGTGAATTCGGACGCAGTTAAAAAATACTTTGCTTGAAAGTGACCCGCTGGACAGTAAAAAGAGAGTCCAGGCAAAAATGGGGCATCCCGTCGAACCAAAAACAGAATAAAAGGTTCGGGCAAAAGTTAGGGATAAAATTGAAAAGATGTACACCCGCAAAGTCGAAAACCTACATTGGGCGACTTCGGCAAAAAAAGGGTATCCCGGTGAATTGAAAAACTGCAAAGGGCGGTTCACGCAAAAGTTAGGGATTTAAAAAGCAAATGACTGCGGTCCGAATCTGATACTGCGTTGCTTAGTGGTTTGGGAGCACCTGAGGGTTCGTTTATCCAACACAATCTCTTCCGAAAACTGAATATCGGGAAAGCGCCAGAGTCAGGCGAGTCATGAGAGGATCAGCTCACGATGCTTGTCTGCACCACGTTGCCGACATGTGTACAAATTCGAGTTGTATTTGTGTTTTTATGCTTCTTGTGCATATATGTATGTGTGTACGTAACTTCCTCTTTTCAGGAGTTGCATCCGATGTACAAAACTTTGCCTATTCAGAGGCCTGTTATTAATGAAACATGTTATTCAGTATTTGATGTTTGTGCTTTACTGTTTTGTATGTGGAAAACGCCGATGTTTTGATAAACTTGCACTTGCATAACTTTGCTGGCCCTTGCCAATAATGGCTAAAACTTCGAATTGACTGAAGTAATGTCACGGACACTAACCCGAATAGATTTGGTTGTGTAGATTTTGTCTTGTCTCGTTTGTGTTTTGCAGGGTTCACGCCTTGAAGCGAATGATCAGAAATTATGGCCCCCCAGCCGGAGGTTCATGGTGAAAGACTTGACGTTGTGCGACGCCAATCCCCATGCAGTTCGCATATCATCTTCAAAGGTTAAGATGATTTTGTCCCTTACCGAGGAGATCAATTTCCCAGCTAGTCGCAGCTTATCCCCAAAGGATATCCCCAGCCAGTCAAGATCAGTATCCTCTACAAAGGTGGCACTCCCTAGAGAGTCGAGTATATGAATGATCAGTCCCCTGCTTGGAGGATTCCCGCAGAGTTTAGCCAAGTTATAGTTGGTTCAGAAGGGTTATTCCCATAGAAGATGGTTTTCTCCCCGCAGGGTGTCATGCCTTCGTCAGGATAATTATCCCCAGCGGAGCGATAACTCCGAGCTTGTAAGCTGTGCCCAGACATCATCGTTTCCTCCAGAAGGATTTCATCGTTTCCCAGCTGAGTCGTTTCTTGCTCAGTCAGTTTACCTTCCCCAAGAGAGTCGATTCTTCCCCGGCGAAGTTACTCTCCCCAGCAGATGTTGTTCTTTCCTCCCAGTGGAAATCGAAGTTTAAACTCTCCCCAGCAGATGTTGTTCTTTCCTCCCAGTGGAAATCAAAGTTTAATCTCCTCGGCAGAGTTGGTAGTATTGCCGGCATTTATTTTGCCGGAAGACTTTATGATACCAGTTCATCCCCAACAGGGTGGTATTTGCTCAACAGCCATGATTGAAGCAAGCGTGTCAAAGCTTCCCCAGCAGCTTGAGCCCGCATTCGCATTTGCATATAGTGTCATATTTGCATCTACCCAAAAACGCGTAGCATATCCGTGCTGTACGGAGCATTACGCCATTGTCAAACATGTGCATTGTGAAACATAAGCCAGGTTGGTTAACCTTTTGTCTTCAAGTGTTGTTTTCCTTGCAGGTGGAGAGAGCTCTTGCCCAGATCAATTACCAAATATTAAAAATCTCAGCATGTGATGATAATGCTCGTCTTGTCATTATTCCCCACAGAGTTGCTCGTTTAAGTTTCTCTTACCCCTCCAGCGGAGTATTTCTTCAAGATTGTTGTTATGTCGTTATCAAAAGATCTCGTGAATCAATTTTTGGAAAAGGCCGCCTATGTCGAAGTAGGTGTCTGGCAGTTTGGGTTCAGAAAATTCCCAGTAGAGTCCTTCTCAGATTTATTACCGTGTCAGCATTAAAGATTGAAAGATTGGACCATTATGTGTTACCCATTTGACTGATGGAGTTAGCTACTGCAAAGATAGGCAGAGGAGCTGTATTCAAGAGTTATTACCCGTAGTGATGGCGGTGTTATTTTCCTGTAGTGGTGACAGAGAGTATTACCCGTAGCGATGGCGGTGTTATTTTCCTGTAGTGGTGACAGAGGGTTATTACCCGTAGCGATGACGGTGTTGTTTACACGTAGCAATGGCGGTGTTATTTTCCTGTAGTGGTGACAGAGGGTTATTACCCGTAGCGATGGCGGTGTTGTTTACCCGTAGCAATGGCGGTGTTATTTCCCTGTAGTGATGGCAAAGTATTACCCGTAGCAATGGCGGCGTTGTTTACCCGTAGTGATGACAGTGTTATTTTCCCAGCATATTTCCCGTAGCGATGGTGGTGTTATATTTTTTCCTGTAGCGATGGCAGAGTATTACCCGTAGCGATGGCGGTGTTATTTACCCGTAGCGGTGGCGGTGTTGTTTACCCGTAGCAATGGCAGTGTTATTTCCCTGTAGTGATGGCAGAGTATTACCCGTAGCAATGGCGGCGTTGTTTACCCGTAGTGATGACGGTGTTATTTTCCCAGAGTATTTCCCGTAGTGGTGGCAGAGTTATTACCCATAGTGATGGCGGTGTTATTTCCCGTAGTGGTGGCAGAGTTATTTCCCGTAGTGATGTCGGAGTTATTTTCCTGTATCGTTGGCAGAGTCATGCTTTGTTGACAAAAGTGCTTCCCCAGTGAAGTCGTCCAGGTTATTCCTATATTGGCAAGTTTGGTGCAGTACAGACGGTTAATGTTGAAATCAGATCTGTATCAGTGGGTGATCAGTTGTTACTGTAACAATCAGGTTCAATCGATGAAGGTTGTTCCCCAAGCAGTGGTGCAGTTTATCTCTACGGTTGGCAAATTCCCGGGTTCTTGGTATTCAACCGTCTCGTACCTCGAATGTTTGAAGGTCGTTCGCTCTTCACTCAGTCGGGTCCAAGCCGCTTGAATAGGGGCAGCTGTTGCACCCTAAAATTTGCTCAACCTATTTCATCTGGTTTATGTTTCAATTGCATTGTCATTTGCATAATGAGTCATGTACATAGTCTAATCATTTGCATAGCATAACATCACAAGGTATCCAACAAGGGATCAAGTGCCATTCTTGTCAGAAAGAGGCCCATCAAGGGATTTTATTCAGGTTCAAGACCATCCAAGTAATCAAGAAATGAGTTGAAGCTTTGAAAAAGTTTGAAGGTCAACCAGTGGATTTCTCTCCCAATCTTAGGGATATGTTGAAGATCATCAATGAGTGTGTGAGCCATGGAAGGTGTAGAAAGATCATGGAAGACCTAGAGGGTCATTTTGAAGATGAGATAAGTCATTGATACAAATACCAGAGCTACAGTTGAATGCAGTCAACGGGTTTCATCTGGGTCAACCCTAGGTCAACCCTAGGTCAAATGGTTGATTGGAAGGCATCAAGGCCTACTTGGAGTATGTGGAATTCATGAATTGGTATGTGGATGCATGTGTGGTGTTGTGCCAAGGAGAAATCAAAAGGAATCAAGAAGAAGAGGAGTTACTAAATTAGGGTTTCAGTGTAAAAAACCATAATTTAGGCCCAACTTCCAAGCCAGATAAGTCAAAATGCAAGCTTCAAATGAATTCTTGGCCAACATGAAAGTTGTAGGGATTCTCAATAGCTTTAATTTGAGTACTAGAAGTCTTCAAGAAGATTTTTAGAACTCAAGTTATGGTTCTTGCAAGTTATGGGTCATCAGAGGACACTGAAATTTATCTGTGAAAGACACTTGACTCCCAAGCAACTTTTGCCCATCAAGGAGTTTTCAAATGGATTCTTGGCCAACATAAGAGTTGTATATCTTGATCTTAGATTTAATTTGAGTACTATAAGTCCTCAAGAGGATTTGTAGAACTCAAGTTATGGTCTTGGCAACCCAGGGGTATTTTGGGAAAGTTGAATTACAGGTCATTTTTCAACATAGGTCCAAATCTCCATCTTCCACTCCTCAAATGAAAAAATGTTCAACATGAGATGTGTTCAAAATGATTTTTTTAGACTAGATAAGAGGTCATGAGAGTTTGGAGTGGCTTGCTTCACAAAATCATAAAAATGGCCTAAAATGAAGGTATATTTCAAATGAACCAAAGTTGGAAATTAGGGTTTTTGACCTACACATCCAAACCAAGCCATATGACATACCAATTTGATTGTAAAAGGAATTTTGAGAACATTGACATTGCCACAATTTTGAATTGAGGATTATTTTTAGGACTTGCTTTGTAAATGGCTTACTTGAATCATAAGGCACCATTGCAAAACCACTTGGCAAGGCAAATGTAAGACTCCTTTCCATCCATACACTTCCAATATCTCATTTGGAGAGATTCTCAACTCAGAACAAGTGCAATTACAAGCCAAAACATGAGTTGGTGTGAGTGCATAGCATGACATGAGATCTCATGACATGAGATGGTGAATTTCTCATTGGATCAACCTAGAACTTTCTAGAGTCTTCATTCACACTCTATCTATGCATATGAAGTGATCCCGAGCAAGATTTGGTGAGAATTGAAGGAGAGAAGAGAGATTGAGATTGAGATTTTTCTGTTGCAACTCAGATTCGGTTACAAGCATTTCATCCCTTTCCATCCAATTTCTTGATCCCATTTGCTTCATTTGTGCTAGTGAGTGTTTCCAGATCAAGTTCCAAGCAAATTGGTGGAGGAATCGTGTTCTTGCCATTGAAAATTCTCATCTGCAACTCAAGATCGGTTTCCATAATCCAAGCTATTTCAACCATTTCGTTTGCATACAGAAGCCATATGGTGATTCATTGAAGGTGTATTAAAGTTCTCAAGGCTTGATTTGAAGATTTCATACCTCTGTTCATCTCAAATTTGCAGGTAGGTAAACTTCAATCCACAACTCGATTCAGGTAGTTTCAATTGGTTTTGATTAGTTAGATTCATTGTAGATGATCATGTGGAGCTTTCTGGTAGCTTTAAGATTGATTTAGATGCAATTAGTTGAGAGGCACCATTTCTGTTCAGGCAAGTATCTTGTTGTTATTAATGATATAACCTTAGATTAATGATTAGAAATGATCAGTGTGAAGTGGGGAAGAGATTGAGCCACTCAATTCCAAGATTGGTGAGTTTTGATCATGGACCAAATTTTGAAGTTTGGTTCGTCTTTTGAGTTAGGTTGTGTTTCAATGCTTGTGATCACCAAGGTTAGATTCAGGGTAAAATTTGGAGCAAGTTAGGGTTTCAAATTGTGGCATTTGATGAGGATTTGAGGGAGCATGATGAAGATGAAGATGAAGCCAAATTCTGTTCATCCATGGCTTTTCCCTCCATGAGAGTTTGAAGGTTGAAGATGACTCTCCCACCCTTAGATTAAGAGGGAGACTTTGACTAGAATCAACATCCAAAGGCCACGATTTATGTTCATTTGTGAAGGAATTCAGAGTTACAAAACGCACTGTTTCATTTAAAACGTGGCATTGGGCTTAAGTGAACTTTTTGATACTCACACCCCTAGTTAGAGGCCCACGTGATATTGCACTACATTTCATTACTTCCTGCACCGTGGTTTTTTCATTTTTCTTTATAATTTCCACTTAATTTTCTGATTAATATTGGGCCTAGCGCGCTTTCTTATTATCACCCCTCTTCTGGGCCCAGTTGATGAATGCATTGTTTTTAATTGCTATTTGACATGCATGCTTTTCCATTTTTCTCATATTTTCATTATTTTCACATATTTCTTTTAATTCTTTAAAAATTCATAATAAATCCAAAAATAGGGATTTTGATATGGGAGTTTTTTCTCCATTCTCATAATTGTCTCAAGAAAATTATAGAAAAATAAAATTAGCATTTTATTCATTTTTCTAGTTTTGGTGAATTTTTACATTTAGTTGCTTTTATTGCATTTTATTTTGTATATCCATGTTGCTGAATTTTGTTTTGCCATTTTATTTTACATTTTGATGTGCTTCTTTTTGCCATGATTAGGTTAGAATATTAGGTTACCCTTGGAATTATTTCACATTTTTGTGATGTAATTTTAATTAGTTTTGGATAAGGAACTTTAGGGTGCTAGAATTAGGGTTTCAACTTGACATAGGTGCATTCAACACATAGTTCTTGGGTTTTTAACTTGATTTAGGCCTTGGGGTTCATGTGAGGTATAGGGTACATAGCTAGGGTCCCTTAGAAATTAATCTAGGATTTTATGAAGAATACTCCCATTTTATTTGATTTTTGCAAGTTGATTGACATTGGTGTGTTTCCCTCTGGGGATGTTGTTTTGTTTGTTGAGTTTTGGGCCTCTTCTTTGGGTGTTGGGGATTGTTCTTGGCTTGAGGATTGTATAAATACTTTGAGGATGATTGAAGAAAAATAATGATGCTTGGAGCTTGAAGTTGCTTGTGCTTGAAGATTGCTTGATGAAGGCTTAGGAGATAGGAGATATAGGGAGAGCTCTAGGAGTAGACTGATTTCTTCTGTCAAACATAGAGAGCTTCTTGTGCCTCTATTCCATCCTATGACACAAGGTCCCCTAAAAGAGTTCCATATCTCCTTAGGAGGGATGTAGAGCATACTTTGATTGGGTAGAACCTTGAGGATACCTTTCACTAGCTGTGTTAAGATCTTAGTGATTTCCCTGGTTTGTCATTAAGCCTCTTAACATTCCAACTCCCTCTATCAGTTAATTCTCTCCGGTGAGTGTTTGCCTTGAAGATGGATGTTTATTGAAGATGAAGTACATTGAATATTGGGGAAGATGAAGCATGTACCAGTCAAAGTTGGGTATCTGTTGAGGACTAAGGTTTTGCTGCCAACTGAAGATGTCTACTGGTTGTGACTCAGTGCTTGCTAAAGTGGAAGATTATTGGAGATAAGAGCTTATCTGAAGCTTGAAGACCATTGGAAAGTGAAGATGGGATCTTGCCTAAAGTGGTTGTTGTCAACCTTTTGCTGTTTATCAATTGTAGCTGCCAGAGCTGGTGTTGTTTAACTTGCGTACTGTAGCAGCTAGTGTGGCTGTCTGAGCTGGCGTTGGTGGTTTTCCTTGCTGTATTGTTTGTTGGTTTTCCCTTAGGTTTGAGGTGGAGCTTGTCTCCTCTTGCCTATTGCTTTCTCCCTTGCTTCGCTTGTATTGCTGCATCTCATGCATTTTACTGTTTACCGTATATCTGCTGTTTCTTTTCCGTTTATCCCCTAGGATCTCTGATTTCCTCTGTGCAGGAGGGAATTACAACAGACATTAGGTTGTAATCCATGCCTGACAACATTAGGGTAGTTTTGATTCCCTTTCAAACCCTAGGATTTTTTATACTTCTTTCTCTTCTATCTCAGAACAATTCAAAACACAGTAATAAGAATAATCGATGTCGTACGCTACGAGCCTTAACCTATTTGAGAAAGGTTGCTGGAGGGTCACTCTTCAGTAATCTGATTGCTTAGTGTGTTACCCTTAGGGTGACATACGACGTAGTCACCCTCAAATCATAGTCTCTAGTGCGTCAGAGATTGCAAACATCATAAAAGACAGTTCTTGCGTAAAAGACTGAAAACAAACATCAAAGTGTCATTTTTGTCCGCTTGGACTCTTAATCAGGAAAAACCCTTTCATAAGGAGATAAAAAAACATTCAGACAAGCTTGTGTCTTCCGTGGCCCGAACTACGTTTGCTCTGATCTTTCATGTTGTATGAAAGTACGTAGGCATAGGATGTGATATCCTAGCGAGCAACCTTCCCCTCCTTTCCAGTAGGTAGGCGAACTACGTTGACTCTGATTTCTCGTTCTAGACGGGAATACGTAGGCATAAAGTGCGATACTTTGCCGAGTCATTTTCTTTTCTTTTAACCCTTGACCTTTAGCGTAGATAGAATAACAATCCGTACTAGAAAACAAGCGTGGATCCCGTCGAGTACGACGGACGTGAGGGGTGCTAATACCTTCCCCTTGCATAACCGACTCCCGAATCCAGAATTTGGTTGCGATGACCATTCCTTTCCCGTCTTTGCGTGAGGTTTACTTCGAGTGTTTCCTTTCCCTCTGTTGGGATAAATAACGCACGGTGGCGACTCTTCTGTTCAGCCGACGCCGATTTTCGCAGTAGCGACACATACTCGCAAGTAAAACAACTCGTTTTGAAAATGATGATTTTAATGCAATGCATATGACAATTTTGAAATCCAAATCTGTTCACTTGAAAAAATGTTGTGACATATAGTGAACAAAACACTTATTAGAATATCACATCCATACCAACATGAATGGTAAGGAAAATCCTTTTAGGAGTCAGTTTTGATGTGATCTTTACCGAGGTATGCTTACAAAACAAACCTGCTTCAATTAGGTCTTTTGAGGGTTGTAACATGGCCTGGTTCACAGTTTGGGAAAGAAAGGATATAAGGCTCAATGTTTTGTTTTAACCCACCCATTATCCTTGATGTTCTCCAGTCTTATGTTCAGTTAACTTGACACAAGCACTCACCTTTCAAAGATTATTGAATGGCAGGAGTGATGGTTACGGAACCCACAAGGTTTTCGGAGTGACAGTCATTCGCTTTTCGTCTTTGGTGTATGGAGTCACACGACTTGTTCTTTATTGAGGATTTTTCTTTTGTAATCCTTTTCATTTTCATCATTTTTTTTATTTCCATGCTTTTTCCTGGACTGATTCTTTTAAATTTTTCGATTTTGAAGTCCAGCGGGATACCCTAGTTTTTGCCTAAGTCACTTTTTTTCAAGTTATCGACTTAGCGGGCGTTTTATTTTTATTTTTATTTTCATTCTCTTATTTTTTGGAACAAATCGTGTAACACCGACTTGTCTGACTCATTTGAAAGGGTTGGGACTACCTAACTCCTTGGATAGTGAGGGATAACAATTGTAAGTTTGTGAGGTACGACCTCTACAGGTGTGATTAATCCTTGAACAGGAACACTCCTTTTGCAATTTGGATGCTTGGTCAAATTAACTAACACCTACCCTACCCCAGGTTAAAATTGAGATTTTTACGTTTTCAGAAAGAAACTCCTACTAGGCTCAATAGGGTTGACAAGGGATTATCTTCCTTATATCTCTGGTGTTTGGGGATTTGAAACAATGCATGTACATCATCAGCAAAGGTTTTATTCAAAAGCATACAATCGGAAGTTTTGCGTCTTTCAATTTTGTCATCCTCCCTCAGGTTTTGCTTAAACAAGCATTTGACATCAATAAAAAGGTATGAGTGATCACAAATGGATTTAATACAAACATGCATATTCATTTCATTATCATTATCAATCGAAAACGGACAAGTTTTACAAATGAAATTGCACTTTAATAGAAAAGAAACTACAAATGCAAAGAAATGACATGATATAAAAGACTGCCAGCTTCGGGGAACTAGACTTTCCAATCTTGACTTTCTACTGAGCTAGACATCTTCAGAATTGTTCATCGAAGTTAGTCTGATACTCTTATGAATATCTGCTCTCGGTGAATTCATCCATAACATGGACTGACGAACCCACATGACTGGATGAAGGATGATTGTTGATCTGAATACCCTGAGGTGTGACAGAGAACATATAGGAGTCAAGCAGAGTCTGAATCTTGCTCTTAAGCACCTTACAGTCTTCGGTTGAACGCCCATGTGCCCCACTATATGAATCCCACCTTGATGACCTCCGCCCGGAGGATTAACCACAGTCGGAGTATCGTTTTCTTGAGGAATATTGCCATCAACTAGAGGAGGAATAGCAGCAGTCCCTCCATGTAGAACACCATGACCATCCACCCGTGCTATTAGCGGATGAACCAAGGTTCTCAATTGCTCTTGCCCATTGGCCACACTTTGCATCATCTCCATAAACTGTGTCATTTTATCCCTGAACTTTTGTAGCTCGTGCTATACTTAATCCATAATTCTTCGTCGATTCCCTCTTATAGAATATCTGTGGAAAACTGGATCTACTATCCTGTTAACTGTTGAAGAAAACCAAGCAGAGATATAAGATTGAAGGCTCCAAAAACACCTGTTATGCAAATGAAAATGATGATGCAAAATGCAAGCATGTATATGTAATTCAGGGAGATCTCCCCCTTGATTCTAGTTCTACAAATAAATAACAAAACAGGAGAGATAAAATGGAAGAATCATAAGCTTCTCTCATAAATAAAATGAGAACAAAAGTCAACGTATACAAAACATCAGCAAGAAATACAACTGCATACAAGCCTATGACCACATCCAATAGATCTGGTGATGGTCAAATTACAAGACAAGAAAAGAAAAAGACTACAGAGATACTATATCAGATAACTTTCTTCAACCACTGTAACTCTTGTACCAAGTATGAACTTCTTTTAGCAACTCCTTTGTGTTCGGATGTTCAGGTCTTGTAATCAACTCCTGTATGAGAAGGTATCTTCTGCAGATAACATCTTTCAAGCCTTGAGCATTGTCCTCCCAAGCATCCTCTCCAAAGGCATCTTCAAGTCTTGGTTTCTTCAATTCTGGCCTCACCTTGAGCTCCTCCAATGTTGACAAGGTTTCTTGTAGTTTCTGATCACTCCCATACCTACGAGATGATTCTGTTGAAACTTCTTCATTTTTGACTTTGAGTTGTATCTTCAAATTTCCAATCTGTCTATGAAGTTCATCCTCTCTTCCCTTGTTAGCAGTCAATGTAGCATTCCATTATTCATTAAACTTAGATATCTCTAAATAGGCTATATCTAGTTCTTTCTTATTATGCTTGAGGACACTGTAAATACTTTTAAGGTCTTGGCCAACTCGTCCTCGCACCCGGATCTCTTTGACCAACTCTTTCTCCACCTTAGCCAATGTTTCTGTTTTCACCCTAGCTAGATAAACGACTTCATTCTTGTCACATTTCAATTGACTGATCTCTCCTTTCAGCTCTTCATTTTCCTTATGCAACTCTTCTCTTTCCGCCCATAGCTTATTGTATCTCTGAATGTCAACTGTCACAGGCTCTTCAACTATCAGGGGATACAAGGGTTCTTCAACAAGAAACAACAACAATACCCTTTCAACTCTCTTCTGAATCCAGTCCAAGTAAGGATCATAAGCTTTGTAATCACCCTTGCCGAAAGAAGTTTTCCCTTTTTATGAACTCTTCCCCATGCTTCTTCCATTCTTTCTAGAATATCATAGTCAACTACACCTGTGAAGTACAGAGATTCCTGCACTTCCTCATCCTTTGGGGGTCCTCTCAAGGCATACCCAAATTTCCTAACAGCAAGAGAAGGGTTATAATTAATTCCTCCTTTTCTTCCTATCAGGGGTACATTGGGAAAGCTTCCACAACTAAAGATGATCTCCACGCCAAGCAGATCCTGATTAAACCAAATGATATCTTTAGCCGTTAAATCCATAAGCCTCTTTGACCATTCAGATGTAACCCTTGTATCAACAAAAGCTCCAACACGAGTAAGGTGATCTATAAACCACTTGTGGAAAAGCGGTGTACAGCAAGAAACAGTCTTCCCTCTCCTCTTTTCATTTTTATAGTGCACTGAGTGGTATAAGTCTCCAAGAAGAGTTGGTACATGATTTTTTGAAACGAAAATGCCGAAAGCGTCTATATCAATGAAGTCTGGTATGTTGGGAAACAAAAATAATTCCATATATGCATAGAGCCAAAACAGCACTGAAAACCACCCAACAACCTTCTTTCACATATTTCTAAGCTTTACCCACCAAGAAAGATAAGGTGAAGCCAAAAAATCCATTTCTACGAACCACGTCATCCATCAAGTCAGACTTGCTCAAATAAAGAGTATTGGTAAACTTCTCAAGGTCAGGCTCTTTCCTCTGAATGATAGAATGGTACTTCATCTTGGATCGGAACTCCCAAAATGAAAGCGAACTCTTCCAAAGTAGGAACTAAGACATACCCGGGAAGGTGAAGCAGCATAATGGAGGATCATAGAACTGCAATAAAGCATGGATAACCCCTTGCTCATAGTTTGCAACTTTGCGAACAAGGCTTAGAATTATCTCATAATCTTTTTTGAAATCTTCAAGAACGTCAGGATCAGCCATAGAGATCATACCAAATCTTCAAGAACGCCAGGATCATCCATAGAGATCATAAACACCAAGCATACTCAATTTGTGCTTTCAGATATGGGTTTCTCCCTTCTTCGAGAAAGCATATTTCCAAAAGGACTGGGTTAGGCTCCTCCTTTGCAGGATATCCTAGCTGGTGGCAAGCTAGGATGGGGTTGTAACTAATACATCCTTCTGTGCCAAGAAGAGACACATTAGGGAAATCCCCACAGTTGTGAATCATGGTAACCCCCCCCCCCCCATACATGGGATTATACCAACGGATGTCATTGTGTCTGAGCGATAGAAGCTTTTCTATCTAAGCAATGATGTTCTTCAGATTTTACAAAGAGACCATCCTTGGCAAGTGCGAAATAAACCACTTGCGAAGGAGAGCGGTACAACAAGTAATCTTGCCTTTTCCATGAGAGTTCTTTAGATGAACAGAGAAGTATGCGTCATCTAGCAGGGTGGGAACAGGGTTCCTGATTAGAAACAATTTGATGGAGTTCAAGTATATGAACTCGTCAACACTTGGGAACAGAAGAAGTCCATAAATCAATAAGGCCAAGATAGCCTCAAAAATTTCTACGTTGTGCTTATCAGCGTGAGCCTCAGCTCTTTCCATCAAAGGTCTTGCTTGTAAACTAGAGAATACATTGTTGACATCCAAATGAGTTTGAAGGTCAGATGGTTCTAGGTATAAGGCTTCAGCCGAGACTCTTCTACTTGGTCTTCTTTCTCTCCCAGAGAATGGTTGAGGAGTGACACGTAGTCCTATCAAAGAAGAATACTCTTCCAACATTGGTAGCAACTGGTAGTCTATAAGCGTGAAGCAATGGTAAATAGGGTCATAGAATTGAACGAGCTCCATTAACATCTTCTCATCTACTTGGAGCTCCAATAGAGGTAGTAGATTTCCATACTTGCTGCTAAACGACAAAGGATCTTCCACTAGGTCTCTCAATATCCTCAAATTGTCCAACTTTAGACTTTTGAATGTGCATCTCGGAGTCATTTTCTTTCTTGAGTCCATTATAATGTATGCAAAAAAGTTAGGGCTCCTTTGAATGTTAACAAAAATAAAAAGAGATGCAATGCAATTGGTTTTAAGAAACTCAGAAGATTGATTTGTAAAAGGAACACCTTTTTGGCACAAAAATCTTATTTCATTAATATTGGAAAAACTTACAACTTTAAAGTACAATACAAGAGATCAAAATACAAAGGAAAAAGACTAGACCCTAGAGTATCCATGGAGTCTAGCTAGAAAGATCCTATATGTGCATCCTCTTCTGTCTTTTCAGCTTTGTATTCTCCAATACTAGCTTGTCAACGATTCCTTTCCAAGCACTAGATGTAGGTGGGGTGTCAGAGTACTCATGGGTACTAAGCACAGGTTGAACCCTAGAGAAAAATAAATTCTCTTGTGCCACGTATCTTTCAATAACCCTCCTTTCAAGCAGCTCAATCAAATCATCCTTCTCTTTCAGTTGTCTTTTCATCTCCATTTGCTCGGAATGAATGACATGGTACTTGTCTTCATAAGAATCTCGCTCAAGCTTCAATCTAGACAAATTTTCTTGGTATTCCTCCATTTTATCAACATGAATGATAAAGGAAGAAGCGACAATAATCTGCAAAGGTCTCTCTGGGAGATAAGACATCTTGAGATCACGGGTAAACCTCGTGTCTTGGGCTAGTAAAAGACAATCAACTATTGCACTTTCAACTACAGAAGCAGAATATATCTCAACGTCACTATGCATCACTCAAATACTCTGGATGAAGAATCAACTAGAAGATTTTCATATACATGAGAGTAACATTCCTATCTTCTGTGATAATACTTTTTCTATTTGTTTTTCTAAAAATCCTATCCTGAATTCTAGGGCTAACCATATTGAAATAAAACATCACTTTTACGTGACTATGTTCAGAAGGGTGTTTTTCAACTAAAATTTATGGATACAGATCACCAGTGGGCTAATATTTTCACAAAACCCCTTGCTGAGGATAGATTCGTATTCATTTTAGAAAATTTATTTATAAAATTGTGTCTAGAATGAGTAGATGAAATTTTTGATGTGTCAAGTCACCAGAATTTCTAAGATAAGATTTTGACGTTAAGCAAATTGTTTCTCTCATATTTAATGTTCTTCTGATTGATGATACTTCCACATGTTAGAAGATGTCTTAATCAGAAACTTGTCTAGTCAGATACCTCTTGGTATTCTTGACTTTGTGAACATCAAACGTGTTCTTTTGAATAGACGACTGTGATTTTCTTGTGACACTTGTCCAAAATCAAATCATATCTTACTATTGAAAAGACACCTCGAGCGTTGTAATTTCATGAGACTAGGTTTCAAGTAATTATTTCCTATTACTCCCACCTTTTCATAATCTCAATTTTTTTAAATACTCACATTCTCACTATCATACACTACGCTACTCTTTCACTTCCCACACTTTTTCTTAGAAACCCTAAAACCCTTTATGCTCCAAAAAAAACTCCATCATCGTCTTAAATGGATCCCCAACAACAAAGTGTGTTCGAATTTTCTCAACAACATCAACTTTCAAAATCATCTTCAATTTTTTCAACAACAAATGCTCAAACTGCTTCATCGTCTCTACATCAATCGCTATCCACATTTCAGAAACAAACTGGAGTTCATATTGTGGATCGCTCGGCTCATATTCATCTTACTACTTTTTTAGAACTAGAATTCCTATGTGAATGGCTAGTAGACTTTGACAACTTGTTTGAAAATGGAATTGACTTGTTAAAGGAACTAAATGCTCAAGGTTGGAGAACCTATTTTGATTGTCTCTATGGTCCCATTTTTCCCAATCTCATCAAGGAATTATAGAGATTCACCGACGCTGATGAAAACTTCATCGTGTCACATGTTTTGGGAATTAAGTTCATCATCACTGAGAAATCCATTGCCACATTACTTGGAATGGAAAAATCTGGTGGAAAGTGTATTTACAAGATAAGTTCTAAATCCAAATTTCTTTCTAATGTGATTAATCCAGTAATATTCACGCAATCATCTAATGGTAAACACCCTTTCAAGGGTCAGGATTTATCTAAGGAGGTTCGAGTCTGGCTCAAAATCATTCTGGGATGTATCTATCACAGACCTGCTTCAAGTTCTTCTGATTTCCTCAATACTGATTAAAAGTACATGTTGTATTATCTGATGAAAGGAGAAACGATCTGCCTTCCTTCAATTCTTTTTAGATACCTCAGAGGCTCTGTAAGAGAAACAAGAAATTACTAAAATAAATTCAATAATTACATTCCTCTTGGTTGATTGATCTCATACATTTTAATTGAGAGTGGAATGATTGATCATCTGACAAATTTGAATGTCACAGATGAATTAAATATCATAACTTGAACCCCTCTGAACAATAAAAATCTGAAGAGAATGCAAATTATAGATGAAATCAGAGTTGAACCCAACATAGCAACAGATCGGAACAGTTTGAAATCAAGAAGAATGACTATCAATGGATATCCTCTATTCACCAAGCATGAAAATCTAGAGGTTATAGAGGCCTACATACAACTTTGAGAAGCTAAACGTTATAATCTGTCTAGATTCATAATTGAAGATCTACTTGGTAATCCTCCTGATATGGTGAAGAAGAAGAGACCCCTCAACACGTCTCCTCATAAGAAGACTACAAAGAAGCAGAAGAAAAGTCTAAGTGAAGCCAGCACAAGAAATATTTCCCTGGCATCGTATCTTAAACAGAAAAGTAAGTCTTTTGAATCTTCTTTTATAACTGCATTTGTTATTACTAACAGAAATGCATCTTCATCTATCTCAACATCACCACCAACTTTCTCGACCATTTTGACCACCTCACCCATACCCATTTCTGAACAACCAACTCAAATAACTTTATCCTCTGCACCATCTACACAACTTCCACCACAAATACTCCAAATCATCTCAACTCAATAACCAAGTTCTACCATTTCTGAACCAACCCCTATCATATCCGTACAACCATCTCCAACCATCTCCCTACCATTAACCACTCAACCCATTTCTGAAGAAATGATGCGTGTTATCCACAAGTATACGGAGTACGTCAGAGTAATATAAAACATTATCGATTCCACAGAGACCAATGCCAATCTATTGATTACTATTATTATGGTGTTTATCTAAAGCTAATGAAAATATAGAGTAATATGAACAGAGAAAAAAATATTTAAGGAATGAATTCAAATTCAGAATAAAGGCATATTGGAATGTAATTCTCATCGATCAAATAGTACTCCTATTGTCTAAGTAGTAATACTTGTGGGGCAATGTTTTCTTCCTTGAAAAAGAGTTAATAAAAAAGGAACCATCGTGTTAGCGTAATCAGAACCAGACCCGACCTTTAATTTATATCAGCCGCTCATGCTGCATCGGTCGCATCTTGCATTAAAATGAAAAAGTTTTTTTATATATAACTACCTCTAAGACTCAGTTAAAAAGTGTTTTTGATTGGAAACTTTAATATCAAAGGGTTTCCGGCATATGCTCGGCCAACCAGATCCTAAATCTCTAAACACGTCCAAAAATAGTTTTAAAATCACTTTCTAATAATACCAAACTTTCCTAATTAATTAATAAAGTGCTTTCGTTGTTTTTACCAATTAAAAACTAACCAAATCTTATCTAAAGTGTCGTACAACTTTCGATCTTAGCCAACATAGTCATGGTTACTACGTAAACAGAAACACGGACCCGTTCACGAAATGACCGATCAGTTTAAGTTCAGAAAAATTGCATTAAAATCCAAAACAACCCCTAAAGTGTTTCTACAAATACAACATATGGAGTACCATCGAAACGAAGGTCCTCACATCCCAGCAAAACAAATTTAGCTAGACATGATGGTGATAAACATAATAAATTTGTTTGTAGAATAAATCATTTAGGGAAATAATTACGTGCGTGATTGGTTTTCAAATGAACGAAAGTGTCACTCTTAGGTTCGGTTTAGAAAATGAATCCTTTGAAGTAAAGCAGTATGTAAATGTGCGGAAAATTAAACGTGTGATCGGTTTCCAAAAGTAAGAACGAAAGTGTCACGCTTAAGTTCACTCTTAGAAAACAAATCTTTAAAATAAAAGTGATATGTAAATCGTGCGGAAATTAAAGTGTCACACTTAGGTTCACTCTTAGAAAACAAATATTTGAAATAAAAGCGATATGTAAATTGTGCGGAAATTAAACAAATTAAAGCAAGGCAGGAAGTAATGCGAATAATAATAAAAGTGTGAGTAAAATAAAACCTGCTCCAAATCGGAGACTTGAATTTGGTACAATGCTGGAAAGTAAATCTGACTTGAAATTAAAATGACGGCAAGCTTAAAATTCCTATCCTACGATGCTTAAATCTAGGTTACGACAATGGTGCGATAACCCCTCTATGTGACGAATTATCGCTTCTAATAACTAGGTATATGCCTATGCTACGAACTAAGATTGGATGCTTAAAACTAAAGATCTAGGTCCTATTTATAGTGTAACATTATCTTGGAAATCACATAGCCTCTTCAGAAATCGTGTGGAGGTAATATCTCTGGTCATGGCATCATGCTCCAACTGTCCTTGACCAGACCACCTAATGCAAAGATGGCACCTGCCATCTAGACATGGCATCCTCCATGTGTACAAAAGTTGATGCACATGGTTTAGAACTTATCTAGCTCATCCTGCATAACATTTACTTCTGATATATCATGTATAGCATCTAGACCATGCTGAAATCCTAACAGGTTAGTAAACTCTTATGGTTGAGAATGTATTATTTTCAAAATAATCTAAAGTTAATATGCCCTCTTTTGAATCCTCTACCAGCGTATGGTTCGTAAATGAGAGGGCTGAGGAATTTTAAGGTTAAGTTCCTGAACATGACATTAATTGCATCAGAGTACTCTTCCCAATGGAGTTGATGGTTGAGGTATCTCACACTAGCTTCAAGATCTAAGGTTTCAATGCAGTTGGAATCAGGGTATCTGGTTGGGAGCATGGGTCGCTCAGAAAGGATCACAAATCATTTCCTCTATTTTTCATCCCTGAACACAACGCGCATATCATCCTAGTTCTGCATCCTGAAAAATAATGTTACTGGAGAATGCTATCGAGGGTGATAGGATCTAAGACCTGAAACATAAATATCACACAAGTTAGTCCTGTTAAGAAGATCATAAATGTAAATCATTCACCTTTGACAATAAAATAAAAATAAACAAGGAAATAAAATGGTTGTGGGTTGCCTCCCACACATCGCTTGTTTAACGTTGGTAGCTCAACGATTATGGAACTTACTTAGTAGATGTGGCAATGGGTAGTTCGATCAGAGTATGACCAGAGTAATAGGTAGGGATGTCTCCTCCATAATAGTGTTTCAATCTTTGTCCGTTTACTATAAAAGGACTACATGAATGGTCTCGAATTTCTACTGCCCTAGACCTCAGGACTTTGGTGACCTCAAAAGAGTCATTCCATTTTGAGAGTAACTTACCAGGAAACAAACACAATCTAGAATTAAAGAGAAGTACAGGGTCGCCTATGTTGAATTCTTTCTTAACAATCCTTTTGTCATGCCATGCTTTAGTTATTTCTTTATACATAATGGCATTTTCATAAGCATTGCGATATAGCTCTTCTAATTTATGGATGTCGAGAATGCGTTTGTCACCGGCTGCTAAATAGTCCATATTAAGGGCCTTGATGGCCCAATAGGCTTTATGTTCCAGCTCAAAGGGTAAGTGGCAAGATTTCCCGTAAACTAACTGGTATGAGGTTGTTCCTATAGGGGTTTCGAAAGCGGTCATGTAAGCCCACAATGCTTATTGTAGTCTTAGGGATCAATCTTTTCTAGATTTTGAAACCATATTTTCTAATATTTGCTTAATCTCCCTATTTGACACTTCTACTTGTCCACTGGTTTGTGGATGGTAGGGTGTTGCTACTCTATGTTTAACTCCATATTTATTTAAAAGGTTATCAAATATTCTTGATATGAAGTGTGATCCGCCATCGCTTATAATGTGGCGAGGCACTCCAAATATAGTAAATATGTAGTTTTTGAATAATTTTATGACTACTCGAGTATCATTGGTAGGTGAAGCCACAACTTTGATCCATTTAGATACGTAGTCAACAGCTACTAAAATATACTTGTTTCCCCTTGATGATGGAAATGGTCCAGAAAATCTATTCCCCAAACATCGAAGAGTTCTACTTCTTGGATATTTTGCAAGGGCATTTCGTCGCGTCTCAAGACATTCCCAGTGCGTTGACACCGGTTACATCTGACAATGTAAACATGGATGTCGCGCCATAACGTCTGCCAAAGGTTCTGCTTGAAGAATTTTGGCGCAAGTCTTAGATGTGTCTGCATGTCCACCATAAGGTGCAGGATGATAGTGTTTGATTATGTTTTCTACTTCCTCTTCTGGGACACAGTGACGAAATATGCCTTCTGTGCCTCTCTTAAACAAGAGTTGTTCATCCCAATAAAAGTGTTTCACATCATGAAAGAACTTCTTCTGTTGGTAGTTAAGATCAGGGGGTATGATATCGGCAACTAGGCATTTTACAAAATCGGCGTACCAAGGTACATTTGTAACTGTTAGGGCATTTTCAATATTTGATTCCAAGTAGAGGTTGGGGTCATCACTATGATTGGTTCTAGCTGCTGCTATAAGTCTATCATAAATAAAGTCATCGTTTATCGAGATGTGGTCTGGTTTTATGTATTCTAGCCTCGAAAGGTGGTTTACAACCACGTTCTCGGTGCCTTTCTTATCACGGATCTCCAAGTAAAATTCTTGTAGCAAAAGGATCCATCGAAGTAATCTAGGCTTAGCGTCCTTTTTTATTAATAGATATCTGATAGCAGCGTGATCTGTGTAGACAATAATCTTTCCTCTGACTAGATAAGATTGGAACTTGTCAATAGCGAAAACTACGGCGAGGAGTTCCTTTTGGGTTGTGGCATAATTAAGTTGGGCGGCGTCTAGTGTTCTACTAGCATAATAAATTACATGAAGTTTCTTATCTTTCTTTTTCCCTAAAAAATCACCCACAACATAGTCACTTGCATCGCACATAATTTTGAAAGGTTGATTCCATTCGGGAGGTTGCATAATAGGTGCGCAGATTAGCACTTGTTTAAGGTGTTTGAAAAATTTAAGATATTTATCATCGAAATTGAACTCAACGTCTTTCATAAGAAGATTGGTTAAGGGTTTGGTTATTTTGGAGAAGTCCTTAATCAAACATCGGTAGAAATCGGCATGTTCGAGGAAACTTCGAATCTCTCTAATTGTTTTCGGTGGTTGGAGGTTTTCTATTCCTTCTATTTTGGCTTTGTCAACCTCAATGCCTCTTGCGGAAACTATGTGTCCTAATACTATTCCTTCACTAACCATGAAATGACATTTCTCCCAGTTTAGAACAAGATTGACTTCTACGCATCTTTCTAGGATTCTCTCAAGGTTGGTCTGGCAGTTTCTAAAAATTGGATCAACATACCGAGAAATCATCCACGAAAACTTCCATTATCTCGTCGAGAAAATTTGCAAAGATTGACATCATACAGCGTTGGAAAGTAGTTGGGGCATTGCATAGTCTAAATGGTATTCATCGATAGGCAAATGTTCCATATGGACAAGTAAAGGTTATTTTCTCTTGATCATCAGGGTGAGTATGGAAAAATCCTGAATATCCATCTAGATAGTAAAAGTAAGAATGTCTTACTAGACATTCAAGCATTTGGTCTATGAATGGAAGCGGGAAATGATCCTTCCTAGTTACTTTATTTAGTTTTCTATAACTGATACACATACGCCAACCGCTTTCTATATGCTTAGCTATTTGTTCTCCTCTTTCGTTTTGTACAGTTGTGACACCTCCCTTTTTAGGCACCACATGTATAGGGCTTACCCACTTACTATCAGAAATTTGGTATATTATTCCAGCCTCTAATAACTTTAACACTTCCCTTTTTACAACATCACTCATTATAGGGTTTATCCTTTGTTGATGTCCTCCGGAAGGTTTAGAGTCTTCCTCCAGCATAATCTGTAACACCCCCTTTCTATACCCCCAAATAATACAAATAATCATTTAGGCATAAATTGAAAATTCCATCAGAGTACATTTATATCACGACATAAAAGGGGCATATCACATTATACCAAAAATTCAACATATACAACACCTGCTCAACAGATATGCAACAACGGGGCAACACCCACAAGGAAAATACTTAGAACATAGGCGGAAACATCTAAATATTCCATAACCTCCAAACACATGTAATCACATACATATACATCTTTCAAGTTGATTTACAACATCATCAATATATACAATATTCAACCAACATGTTTACATAAACATTCATCAGTAGATACATACGCGGATGTATCACAAAAGAATCAAAATAATCCCTAACTACCCGGTGCTACATATTAGAGCCGACCGACCAAAAAGGAATGAAGTCACGCTTCACAAAAATACCTCCAGCCAACTAATCTGCGATGCCTCATAGAGCATTATAAAACAGCAAAAGGGTGAGAAACAATATCATAATATATATATATATATATATATATATATATATATATATATATATATATATATATATATATATATATATATATATATATATATATATATATATATATATATATATATATATATATATATATACATATATATATATATATATATATATATATATATATATATATATATATATATATATATATATATATATATATATATATATATATACATATATATATATATATATATATATATATATATATATATATATATATATATATATATATATATATATATATATATATATATATATATATATACATATATATATATATATATATATATATATATATATATATATATATATATATACATATAACAATTACGCATTCTCCGCGTTCTCACCACAACTCACCAATCCATACACCGCAACGTGTCCACACATGTATCTATATATAAATAGAACACCAAGCATACACAATATGCTTCATCAATATTTATATCAATTCATAAACATACACACATATACATATATATTCACACATACATGTATCTTCAAGCCTTCCATTCATGCCAATTATCAACAATTTACATAAACATCTACATTCATGTTTATTCACCATACATCATGCACAAATGTCAACATGCAACTCATAGAGACCGACACACGACTCTATGCAGATGCAAATGCGGTACTGACTCATTTCAGCAGGTTCAATTGAAGAACCAAAAATAACCATCGTTCACACCCCACATGGGCACACGAGGTTCTGCAGATTCTACGCGGAATCAAATATAACCATCGCAACATACGAGGTTCTGCAAATCCACCGAGGGATCAATAAATAACCATCTCTCACACCCCACAAGGGCACACGAGGTTCTACAGATTCACCGAGGAATCAATATATAACCATCGCTCACACCCCACAAGGGCACACGAGGTTCTGCAGATTCACCGAGGAATCAATCGACACAAGAATGCATACCATGATGCTTCACATGCAACATGACTCATGACACCCTTGAAATGCATACATGTTTACAAACATACTCATGCATTCATCACATTCTTCGCATACATTCATTATGCATTCAAAATATATGTATCACAAAGCATATATATATTCGTCATCCATTCAAACCAATTTCATACATGGTTCACATTCACAATCAATCTCGCCATGCATTTCTATTCAATTCAAGTAAATGCACCAAATTGCCAAACGGCCACGTTTCACACTTCACAAATCACAAACTAGGATTCACGCCATACAGCTACCCACAGCACACAAAACAGCATATAATTAGTCATCTCAGATAAGGAATGATCGCAATCAAACCACACAACCAACCCACGGATGGGGAAACACAAGAAAAGAAAACATTATGTCAAGTTCGCTAAGCTTCGCCTGGCGAAGCCCCCAGCGAATGCTCGCTGCCATTCGCTTGGCGAACTCGCTGGCGAAGCCAAATAGAAGCTACTACCATAGGTTTGCTGCCACGTTTGTTGGGATTCTCCTGGCGAACAAGCCAGCGAAGGCTGATCTTGGCCACTGCCATAGGTTCGCTACCAACTCACTGGGCTTCGTCTGGCGAAGCTTCGCTACCACTCGCCTGGCGAATGCTGGCAAACCTGCGAAACCAGAAAATCCCAACTGTTCCAAAATTATCATAACCTCAAAAATCGACCGATTAAATCCAAATCAATCCCAGTAGCATAGTCCACTTCATCACCCGACTAAACTACACCATTTATTCCAGATTCTAACTGATAAAACTCAGTTTCTACCGATTAAACCAACTTCCGACCTAGAAATGGAAACATAGAAAACAATTCAACAAATCCAATCTAGCACATACATGATCATATACATTATTAAGATGATAAAACTTCTCACCCTTACCTGATTAATCGCAAGCTAAGGTTGATTCTTTATGATTCTAGGTTTTATTCCACTTTCTCTTCTCTTTCCCTTCTCCTCTTTTCTTTCTCTTGTTTTTCTTCTTAATGTTTCTATCTTTCTCTTTTCTCTCTATATCACATATTCTATTTTCTTTCCTCCCAAATTCTTTCCACACACTTATCAATTAATCCTCACAAAATATCCACTTAATATTATCACTAATGCCCAAAATACCCTCCAACCTATTTTTACCCGAAACTCTCAAAATCGGCAAAAAAATAGCTCAATATGTAAACATAACATATTATCACATAAATTCCACATAAATAAAATAATTACTTAAATAAATCAAATAAGGACTCAATAAAAATGGAAATTCAGAATCGGGGCGTTACAACTCTCCCCCACTTTAGAAATTTTCGTCCTCGAAAATATTACCCGATCCAAACAGCTATGGATGCGACTCACGTATCTTACTCTCCAATTCCCAAGTCATATTGCCTTCCGCAGCACCTCCCCATGCTACTTTCACAAGCGCGATATCCTTGCCTCTGAGCCTCTTAACTTCACGGTCCAAAATCCTAACCGGTAAAACCTCAACTGTAAAATTATCCCTTACTTCCACATCATCCATCGGAATCACATGTGACGGATCCGGAACATACTTCCGAAGTTGCAAAACATGGAACACATCGTGCAAATTCGAAAGGTTCGGAGGCAACGCCACACGATAAGCCACAACACCAACTCGTGCCGTAATCTGATACGGACCAATGAAACGAGAAGTCAACTTCTTCGACTTCAAAGCACGACCCACACTTGTAACCGGTGTAACCCTCAAAAACACATGGTTGCCTTCTTGAAACTCAAGATCCTTTCTTCTCTTATCATGATAACTCTTTTGCCTACTCTGAGAAACTCTCATCATTTCCCGAATGAACTTCACCTTCTCCGTCGTTTGTTGTACCATCTCTGGTCCAACTACCGACTTCTCTCCGGTTTCATGCCAACACAAAGGTGTTCGACATCTCCGACCATACAAAGCCTCAAATGGTGCCATACCAATACTTGAGTGAAAACTATTGTTATAGGTGAACTCAATCAATGCCAAATAACCATCCCAAGTACCACCTTGCTCGAGCACACAAGCACGCAACAAATCTTCCAATGATTGAATCATCCTTTCGGTTTGACCATCCATTTGCGGATGATAAGCCGAACTCAATCTCATATTAGAATCCAAAGCCTTTTGCAAACTTCCCAAAATCTCGAAGTGAATCTAGGATCCCTATCCGACACAATACTCTTAGGAACCCCATGTAACTTCACAATTACACCAACATAAATCTCGGCTAACTTCTCCAAAGGGTAACTAATATCAATCGAAATAAAGTGAGCAGATTTAGTAAGCCTATCAACAATCACCCAAATAGCATTGTGACCTCTTTGCGTATTAGGCAATCCCGTAACAAAATCCATCGATATACTATCCCATTTCGACTCTGGAATGTCCAACGGTTGCATCAAACCACTAGGCTTCTGATGTTCCACTTTAGACTTCTGACAAGTCAAGCACGAATACACAAACCGGGCTACATCCCTCTTTAATCTGGACCACCAAAAGATTTTCTTCAAATCTTGATACATCTTATTCGCTCCCGGGTGAATACTTAAGTTACTCCGGTGTCCTTCCTCCAATATCATCTTTTTCAACTCTACATCATCGGGAATACAAATATGACCACGAAATCTCAAAACTCCAAAATTATTAACCTTGAAGTCCTCATTCTCATTCATCATCCAATCAACAAACTTCAAATCCAACTTTTGCTTTTCACACACGGTAGCAAGAAAATCATTTGTAACATACAACATACCAAGTTTCACACTACTCGGCGTTATCTCACAAACCAAACTCAAATCTCTAAAACTCTCCAACAATTCCCATTCTCTTACCATCAATGTTGACATATGAACCAACTTCCGACTTAAAGCATCAGCTACCACGTTTGCCTTACCCGGATGGTAATTCAAACCAAAATCATAATCCTTCAAAAACTCTAACCATCTCCTCTGCCTCATGTTCAATTCTTTCTGATCAAATAAATACTTCAAACTCTTGTGATCGCTAAAAACTTCAAATCTCGCACCATAAAGATAATGTCTCCAAATTTTCAAAACAAACACCACGACCGCTAAACTCCAAATCATGTGTAGGGTAGTTCTTCTCATGCACTCTCAATTGTATCGAAGCATAAGCCACAACTTTCCCATCTTGCATTAAAACACCACCTAAACTGGACAAGGAAGCATCACAATAAACCACAAACGATTCCGTCAGATTTGGCAAAATTAAAATCGGCGTCATTGTCAACCTCCTCTTTAGCTCAACGAAACTCTTCTCACAATCAATATCCCAAACAAAAGCCTTTCCCTTACAAGTCAATTGAGTCAACGGAAGTACCAACTTCGAAAATCCTTCAATAAACCTCCGATAATAACCGGCTAATCCCAAAAAGCTTCGAATCTCCGTAACTGACTTAGGAGCTTCCCACTGCATTACCGCATCAATCTTGGACGGATCAACACTAATACCATTACCAGAAATAACATGCCCAAGAAAACTCACTTCCGATAACCAAAACTCGCACTTCGACAACTTAGCATATAATTGCTTCTCTTTCAAAATCTGCAATACAACTCTCAAATGCTCTACATGCTCTTCTTGAGACTTAGAGTAAATCAAAATGTCGTTGATGAACACAACCACAAAACGATCCAACTGATCATGAAAAATACGATTCATGTATTCCATAAACACACCGGGTGCATTAGAAACTCCGAATGGCATCACTGAAAATTCATAATGACCATACCGTGTCCTAAAAGCCGTCTTTTGAATATCTTCCTCTTTAACACGAATTTGGTGATAACCTGACCTCAAATCAATCTTACTAAAAACACGGGCACTAACCAATTGGTCCATCAAATCATCAATTCTAGGAAGCGGATACTTGTCCTTAATAGTTACTTTGTTCAACTGTCGATAATCAATACACAACCGTATACTCCCATCTTTCTTCTTAACCAACAATACTGGTGCACCCCAAGGAGAAACACCCGGCCTGACAAACCTCTTTTCCAACAAATCATTCAACTGTTTCTTCAACTCTACCAACTCAGATGCCGACATACGATACGGTGCCATCGAAATCGGTCTAGTACCCAGAACTAGATCAATCGAAAACTCAACTTCCCTCTCCGGCGGTACGTCCGTAACGTCCTCTAGAAATACTTCTGGAAAGTCACACACCACTGGAACCATATCCAGTTCAACCTTACTCTCTACCGACAATGATGCAAACAAACAGAACACTTGAGCCTCATCCGCCAAAAGTTTCTTTAACTCTTTAGTAGATAGAAAACTCTCTTCCTCATCCTCCTCCAAAGAAGGAAACCTCACCAACTTGTGATAACAATCAATACGGACTCTATTATACTGCAACCAATTTATACCCAAGATCACATCTAATCCTTCTAACGGCAAACACACCAAGTCCATAATAAAGTCTTTTTCATACATGGTCAAAGGACAACTTAAACATACCAAAGACGTAGTTACCGACCCCGAAGCGGGAGTCTCAATAACCATATCGCCACCACAAGAAGACAAACACAAATCCAAACGCTTGGCGCACTCAAAAGAAATAAACGAATGAGTCGCTCTGGTATCAATAATAGCAACTAAAGGCGTATTATTAATAAAGCATGTACCTTTAATCAACCGATCTGCATTAGTAGTGTCTGAACCGGCTAATGCAAATACCTTCCCACTCGTTGGAGCTTGTTTTGGCTTAGTACACTTTGTACTAATATGACCAACTTCCCCATAGTTGTAACAATTCACCACGTTCCTTCTATAATCAGTTGTAGCATGGTCGATACCTCCACAGTTAGCACACTTCGCTCCATCCTTCTTACACTCAAAAGATTTGTGCCCCACTTCACCGCACCTATAGCACTTAATGGGACCAGAACTTCCACCTCCGGACCTCTTAACAAAGTTTTCCCTATGCTTGCCTTTATCAGCAGGCGTCACACAAGGTCCACTCCTTATCGGTTGCTTTCCTCTCTTCTCATTCAAACTCTTATAGTGAGTAGAACGAGCTTTACTGTCCTCTTCAAAAATTCTACAGCATTCGGTCAAGTCCGAAAACCTTCTAATCCTCTGATAACCCACTGCTTGCTTGATCTCAGGGCGCAAGCCGTTCTCATACTTAATACACTTGGAAAATTCTGCCGTCACCGCATCATAGTGAGGATGAAACTTCACTAACTCTGTGAACTTAGCCGTGTAGTCTATCACGAACATATTGCCTTGTTTCAATTCTAGGAACTCCATTTCCTTCTTTCCCTTCACACTCTCAGGATAATACTTTCTAGAAAATTCGGTGCGAAATAAATCCCAAGTGATTTCCTCATCGTCTACTTCAAGAACTTGTCTCATACCGACCCATCAGTCGTCGGCTTCTTCTCTCAGCATGTGAGCCCCAAGTATCACCTTGTTGCCTTCAGCACAATTCATAACTCTAAAGATCCTCTCGATCTCCTTTAACCAAATATGAGCACCATCCGGATCAAACCTTCCCTTGAATACCGGCGGCTGATTCTTTCTAAACTCATCATTAGCGTTCACATTCGGCGCACCCTGCACCGCCCTAGCCATTGCCTCCAATGCAGCATCCATCGCATTGTCATTACGACCAGCCATATTTTGATTATCCCCAAAAATAACAACAAGGTTAAACAACCGTTCAACCAAAAAAACAACGAGACAGACACAACTGACTTAACACTGGCTCTGATACCA
The DNA here is from genome assembly GCA_963859935.3 of Lathyrus sativus. Lineage (NCBI taxonomy): Eukaryota > Viridiplantae > Streptophyta > Magnoliopsida > Fabales > Fabaceae > Lathyrus > Lathyrus sativus. The sequence goes on from OZ012738.1 coordinate 510,685,457, forward strand.
CTTAATGTAACACCCCCTTTCTATACCCCCAAATAATACAAATAATCATTTAGGCATAAATTCAAAATTCCGTCAGAGTACATTTATACCACGGCATAAAAGGGGCATATCACATTATACCAAAAATTTAACATATACAACACCTGCTCAACAAATATGAAACAACAGGGTAACACCCACAAGGAAAATACTTAGAACATAGGCGGAAACATCTAAATATTCCATAACCTCCAAAACATGTAATCACATACATATACATCTTTCAATTTGATTTACAACATCATCAATATATACAATATTCAACCAGCATGTTTATATAAACATTCATCAGCAGATACATACGCGGATGTATCACAAAAGAATCAAAATAATCCCTAGCTACCCGGTGCTACATATCAGAGCCGACCGACCAAAAAGGAATGAAGTCACGCTTCACAAAAATACCTCCAGCCAACTAATATGCGATGCCTCATAGAGCATTATAAAACAGTAGAAGGATGAGAAACAATATCATAATACATAATGCATACAAACATAATATATATATATATATATATATATATATATATATATATATATATATATATATATATATATATATATATATATATATATATATATATATATATATACATATAACAATTACGCATTCTCCGCGTTCTCACCACAACTCAACTCACCAATCCATACACCGCAACGTGTCCACACATGTATCTATATATAAATAGAACACCAAGCATACACAATATGCTTCATCAATGTTTATATCAATTCATAAACATACACACATATACATATATATTCACACATACATGTATCTTCAAGCCTTCCATTCATGCCAATTATCAACAATTTACATAAACATCTACATTCATGTTTATTCACCATACATCATGCACAAATGTCAACATGCAACTCATAGAGACCGACACACTACTCTATGCAGATGCAAATGTGGTACCGACTCATTTCAGTAGGTTCAATTGAAGAACCAAAAATAACCATCGCTCACACCCCACATTGGCACACGAGGTTCTGTAGATTCTACGCGGAATCAAATATAACCATCGCAACATACGAGGTTCTGCAAATCCACCGAGGGATCAATAAATAACCATCACTCACACCCCCACAAGGGCACACGAGGTTCTGCAAATTCACCAAGGAATCAATATATAACCATCGCTCACACCCCACAAGGGCACACGAGGTTCTGCAGATTCACCGAGGAATCAATCGACACAAGAATGCATACCATGATGCTTCACATGCAACATGACTCATGACACCCTTGAAATGCATACATGTTTACAAACATACTCATGCACTCATCACATTCGTCGCATACATTCATTATGCATTCAAAATATATGTATCACAAAGCATATATATATTCGTCATCCATTCAAACCAATTTCATACATGGTTCACGTTCACAATCAATCTCGCCATGCATTTCTATTCAATTCAAGTAAATGCACCAAATTTCCAAACGGCCACATTTCACACTTCACAAATCAAAAACTAGGATTCATGCCATACGGCTACCCACAGCACACAAAACAACATATAATTAGTCATCTCAGATAAGGAGTGATCGCAATCAAACCACACAACCAGCCCACGGATGGGGAAACACAAGAAAAGAAAACATGCTGTCAAGTTCGCTAACCTTCGCCTGGCGAAGCCCTCAGCGAATGCTCGCTGCCATTCGCTTGGCGAACTCGCTGGCGAAGCCAAACAGAAGCTACTGCCATAGGTTCGCTGCCACGTTCGTTGGGATTCTCCTGGAGAACCCCTTCGCTACCACCTTCGCCTGGCGAACAAGCCAGCGAAGGCTGATCTTGGCCACTGCCATAGGTTTGCTGCCCACTCGCTGGGCTTCGTCTGGCGAAGCTTCGCTACCACTCGCCTGGCGAATGCTGGCGAACCTGCGAAACCAGAAAATCCCAACTGTTCCAAAATCATCATAGCCTCAAAAATCGACCGATTAAATCTAAATAAGTCCCAGTAGCATAGCCCACTCATCACCCGACTAAACTACACCATTTATTCCAGATTCTAACCGATAAAACTCAGTTTCTACCGATTAAACCAACTTCCGACCTAGAAATAGAAACATAGAAAACAATCCAACAAATCCAATCTAGCACATACATGATCATATACATTATTAAGATGATAAAACTTCTCACCCTTACCTGATTAATCGTAGGCTAAGGTTGATTCTTGATGATTCTAGGTTTTGTTCCACTTTCTCTTCTCTTTCCCTTCTCCTCTTTTCTTTCTCTTGTTTTTCTTCTTAATGGTTCTATCTTTCTCTTTTCTCTCTATATCACATATTCTATTTTCTTTCCTCCCAAATTCTTTCCATACACTTATCAATCAATCCTCACAAAATATCCACTTAATATTATCACTAATGCCCAAAATACCCTCCAACCTATTTTTACCCGAAACTCTCAAAGTCGGCAAAAAAATAGCTCAATATGTAAACATAACATATTATCACAAAAATTCCACATAAATAAAATAATTACTTAAATAAATCAAATAAGGACTCAATAAAAATGGGAATTCAGAATCAGGGCGTTACATAATCCGATGCATACACATGGAAGGACTTATCCCTTTGAGATCAGAAATGCTATAACCTAGAGCTGGAAGATATTTTCTTAAAACATCTAAGAGTTGATTGGTTTCTTCACTATCTAAGGTGGGACAGACTATGATTGGACGATTTAGTTATTCGTCCAGGAACTCGTATCTCTGATTCTTAGGTAGTTCCTTAAGTTCTATTGGTGGTTTCTTAGGACATGGCATATGATTTGGGGTGAGTGCCAAGCATTCATAAAGGTTGTCATCTATATAAGGCTCAGTTTCAAATTCGTCATCCTTCATTATGGGAGTTGAATGTAACTTAATCATTTTGACTGGATCTGCTTGGTCTAATTCACTTATGCATTCATCAATGATATCGATAGTGTAACATGAGTCATCTATGGTTGGTGCCATCAGGAATTTGGATAATATGAATTCTACTTTTTCATCACCTACTTCAAACGTCATTTTTCCTTTCTTGACATCTATTATAGCTCCAACTATTGTAAAATGGGTCTACCTAGAAGGATTGAGATTTTGTCATCTTCTTTAATATCCATGCCAACAGAATCTTTTAGAATATAGAGTTGGTCAATCCTAACTGGTACGTCTTCTAAAATGCCTATAGGATATTGTCATACCCCAAAATTGTCCTACCTGTATATAATTTTCAACCTCTAACCATTATTCAAAAAATCCAAAAAAAAATGTTGTTTTTGCTTGTGGTCTAAGATCAGGATTTTTGCAAGGTTTATTTGACCTTCAAGTTTATTAGGTGAAATGAGTACAATGATGGATGAGATTTAAGTTGAGTTTGACCTAATCTAGGTCAAACAAAGAAATGTGCTTCATTTTCAAGATATCAGGCTATGTTAAGTTCAAGTGGTTCATATTCCAGTTCATTTTCAATCAGGGTTGTGCGCAGTGCAATTCATTATTCAAGTCATAACTCTGATTTTCAAGGCATGTTGATAGTTCAGGTCAAGAAGGTTCAAGATGAGAATTTGTGGCTTAACAAAATTCAAATGAGTGTTTTTAATGAAGAATCCAAAGTTGTTCAAGGTTGATTCTAAGTGGACTTTTGGATTTAAGAATGACATAGTAATTATGGGGGCAAGTAGTAGCATTCAAGGGTGCCAATAATGATTATGGCCCAAGTTGGATTATTTCAGAAAAAATCAATCAAATTCTCAAAGAAAAAATATACAAATGAGAGCCCATCAAATTTAAAAGCCCATATATCCATTTTAAATTACAAAAGATTTTCCAAAAGTCCATTCAAAAAAAGAAAGAAAACATAATCCAACAAGTTCATTGTACAAGCAAATGACAAAGAGCCTCATGAGGTTACACAAAGTTTTTAGGCATATTTTCAACTTGGAAGCCCATGTACAATGTCTGCAAGTAAAGGTAGCAATCCAAAACTAAGTATAATCATGACACAACCTCCAACAAGCCTTCATGTACACCACTAAACCGATTTTCCAGCAACACTACTTCTACAAACTTGAGTCATACAAGAGCACATGATACCAAGCTACAAGCTAAAATAAGATTCACGCAGTAAGCAAAACACAAGTTGTTATTCCGTTTACCAAAACGACACCGAGCCATCCCACACATGATACGCAACCCACATTTTCTTCACTAAACCATTGCGCAACGAACCGCCCACAAGCCAAATTACATGCGCAGGAATTCCATAACCGAACCGTTATACACCCAAGACGACCCCACAAAGTAATCACAAAGTAGACCAATTCCAAATACGTACAAAATAAAAAAAAATGACAAAAGCGAACAAACTTTCTACAAAATAACCTCACTACTGAAAATGACACAAAACGTCACATCAATTCTAACCTCAATCTCTCCTATAAAAGGGACGCACCTATAGCTCATGGGAGGGGCCTTCTACTTGAAACCTTCATTTTTCCCAATTCGCAGTAACGTCAACTACAACAGAACCATTGCAGAAAAATACCACTGATACAAAGCATCCCCTGTTTTCGTTCAATTCACCTAGCCCCATCTTCTTCGAATAACCTTAAAGTCTTCTCCTTCAATTTAAACAACAGCGAAACCGCAACGACAATCGTTCAGATTCATCCTTCATAAAAATCAAATTAAAATCAGAATCTGTAATCGAAATAGAAAGAGAAGAAGAGATTTGTGTGAAGGAAATCAAACCAAATGAGAACTAGAAGGAGAGAAAACAGTGCAAATCTGAGATAAACTCGATAGACCCGAAACTGTGTTGGATCTTAAACGAATTAGGAAATCGAGTCGAAATGGACGAGGTTGCGCAACGTGAAGTTTGATTCTGAATGTTATGTTGATGTTGTTGTAATTTCTCCTCTCTTTTTTTCATGGTCGTGTTCCTTCTCCATAGCTTTCTCTACCTTCTGTGGTTTTAAGAAAAGGAATTTTGGAAATGATAATGATAATAGAGTTTTTTAATTCAACCTACTTTTGTTTGTTTTTTTTATACATATATTTGGTTGTTGACCGTGTGGGTCGCGGTGGGTTTCATGACCCATTAAGTTTACATACACCCCATTTCATGTTAACGCCTCCCCCTTCCATGTTTTTGTGAATTAGAGCTGCTTGTTTTTAGAATGATGGGCTTTTGAAGCCCATTTGATTTCTAAGTACACACACCATCCAACTTTTCCAATAAACCCCCTTTCCCTTTTGTTTTTTAATTGGATTTAGTATCTTGTTTTTAGATTTTCTTAAAATACTTTACTATTAATTTCTTGACTATTTTGTGTTTTTATCCATTGATTTTATTTACATTCTATCTTGATCTATTTCCCTTTTTATTATTTATTTATTTCTCATCCCATTTTCATTTTCAACTTCGTTCAATGAAGTCTTTCAATTCATAAATGTTAATTTTTTGAGGTTGTTAACCTTCATTATTTCAAATCTGTAGAAAATGATCATTGAGATCATTTTTTATACTTTTGGATCGTGATAGGTTACCCTCAATTAATCGCACGAGTTTGTGATTAAGACAAGACCGTCACCTTTTTGGTCTGTGTGACACGATTACACTGGAAAATGATCCTCAATATCATTCTTCCATCGTGTTTTTAGCATGGATGTCAACTTGTGCGACCTCTTATAGCTTGATCTTCGTCATAGATCGAGCTATGATGGTTTAGTGCTACATTTCGTCCCGATTCAATTCAAATCAAAATAACAACTAACTTTACTTTCTGTCAATATATTCTTGTTTTATTTTTAGTCAATATATCTAGATTTTGTTATCTTGTTCATATACTTGTTAATATCATCTCAATTATACTGTTGTGAATATTATCTTGATTATATTGTTATATATCTTGCCATATTATTGATATTATACATATTCATAATCATATTGTTCATATCTTATTCACACTCTTTCGAAAACACTTAATAATTATCGAAACAATAAAATCCTAAATTAGTGGACTGTTGGTTACTTTTCCGATCAACGGAATTTGGACTTTATCAGAAACCCTAACTTGGAGCTTTTGTTATACTTTCGTTCAAGGCTTAGTTTAGGACATTTTGCACACACATGGCTTCCTCTTGGGCTACCTGACAATGAACCCTTTTTATTTCGTGCAATCCCGTGTAACTTGCATGTACCCCTCTTCTATTCCGATGTACACATTCGTATTTCTTTGATTGTGGTTTTTCTTCTAGGAGCACCTTCAGGGAGTAACGTAGATTAAACTGTTTTCAAACTAATTCTCGATTCGTCATCGAGCCATTTTCAAACACCCTCCGTAAGTCGAGTGCTCGTACGCATTCACCATCAACCTATCGCACACACTTTCAAATTTCATCGTGGTTTCGTTATTAGGAGCACCCTCAGGGACTAATATCGTTTCTCACAACCTAACCTTTGATTCGTCGTTATGCCGGTTCCATTTTGAACTAAACCATTGACTCATCATCGAGCCATTTTCAAACCAACTTCCATTCCACCACGGTTTTGCACGCAAATATAAGTCAAACCCTTGATCCAACGTCAAGTGGATTTTCTCAATAAACTATCAAAACAATTAACAACTATCAAAACTCTTTCAAGGTGAAAAGAGGGGGATTGAGCCTTGGATCTCCCTTCAATTGTTTGGATGTGAGTTATCTTACTTGTGTGTGAGTAATTGACACCTCCAAAACATTTCCAACTCGACAACATTCACCTATCTTCTAACCACTTATCATTCAAAACACCATTCAAACACAACTTCTTTTCAAGTTGAAAAAAAGAGAGAGTCAGGTCTTTGACTCACTCTTCCGATTACTTGGGCCCGAGGAGCCTTTCTTAAGCTTCGAGTAATCGTGATCCATACCTCACTTCAAACCCATTTCAACCCTTCATCCTTTCATGGTCGTCTCCACGAACTACGGACGCTTTGATTTTTCATTCATTTGAATGTAAGATACGTAGGTACAAGATTGCGATGATATTGGCGAGCTACCCTCTATCCATCTTTCGTTTCCCTTTATCCTTTCCTGTAGTCAAACAACAACAGCTCTGATTTCTCATTCTCGTCCGAATGAGCATACGTAGGCACAATGGCCCTAATCCTTTCCGAGCACCCTATCTTATAACCACCCATTTTCCCCTAGCATCGTTATCCTCTTATCGTACCGTTTAGCATTCATCATTGAGAAGAAAACAACAAAGCTTAGCTAACGTTCATCATAATTCGAATTAAGAGGTTCCCGTTGATTACAATGGATGTGAGGGGTGCTAATACCTTCCCCTTGCGTAACAGACTCCCGAACCCAGAACATCGGTTGCGACGATCGTCTTCCTGTTCTTTCATTTTAAAAGGTTTTCTCGATATTTTCCTTTCCCGTCTCTTCGAGATAAATAAAGTTTGGTGGCGACTCTGTCGAACTGCTTTTCCGCGCCTTTGGTGCAAGGGTCGTGTGTTTGAATAATTTTTTGAGGTGCGACAGATATTTAACAAATCTATCGGCTAATTTAAGGGACATCCTATCGCACCTCGAAAAATCACATCGAGAAACAAACCTTACGCTAAAGGTGTGGAAATGCGGTTCGACGAAGTCGCCAGTGAACTTTATTTATCCCAAAAAGGGAAAGGAAAATATGGAGAAAACCTTTTAAAACAAAAGGACAGGAACATGGTCTTTGCAACCAATGTTCTGGGTTCGGGAGTCGGTTACGCAAGGGGAAGGTATTAGCACCCCTCAGGTCTGTTGTACTCAACGGGAACCTCTTAGGGTGATTTGCGGTGGGCGTTATCTAAGCTTTCTTGTTTTCTTTTCAATGATAAATGCAAAACAATACAATAAAAGGATAACGATGCTAAGGGAAAATTGGTGGTTATAGGATAGGGTGTTCGCCAAGGATTAGGGCTCTTATGCCTACGTATGCTCATTCGGACGAGAATGAGAAATCAGAGCTCTCGTAATTCGACTACGAGAAAGGTTAGAGGGGAAAAGGAAGATGGATAGAAGGTAGAATGGCGGAGAAAAAAGGAAGTGTGAAAATATGGAAAAGAGAAAAAGGTAGCTCTCTAAGATCATCGCAATCTTGTCCTACGTATCTTACATTCAAACGAGAATGGAGAATCAGAGTGCCCGTAGTTCGTGGAGACGACCACAAAAATATGAAGGGTTTGAATTGAGTTTGAAGTTTGGTTTAGGAAAGAAAGACTCAATGACAAACAACCCAAGGGGCGCGCCTTGAGAGTTGTCCCTCAAGAATTCAAGGAATGCGAGATTCCAAGAACCCAGTTCTTTCAAGAATTGCTTGAAAATAGGGTAGGAGAACGGGTTAAATATTTTTAAATTCAAAAGATTAAATAAACAACAGCTCAAGGGTCGTGCCTCGAGATCTATTCATTTGAAGGTTCAAGGAATGCTAGACTCCAAGAATCTCCTTCTTTCGTAAGTTGTTTAAGAAAAGCGTTTATAAAAAGATTGAATCGAATTAGTTACGAAAAGAAGTGGACTGCAAGGTAAAAGGCACTCAACTTACAACTTGGTTTAGAATACCGCTTGACGTTGGATCAAGGATTTGACTTATATTGCGTGCAAAGATGTGTTGGAAAGGAGGTTGACTTGAAAATGGCTTGACGATGAGTCAAGGGTTTGATTGAAAATGGAATCAGCTTGACGATGAATTAAGGGTTAGGTTGTGAGAAACGATACTAGTCCCTGAAGGTTCCCCTAATATCAAAACCACGATGAAATGTGAGAGTGTGTGCAATAGGGTGATGGCGAATACGGACGAGCACTCAACTTACAAGGGAGGTGTTTAAAAATGGCTCGATGATGAATCGAGAATTAGTTTGAAAATAGTTTAGTCTACGCTAGTCCCTAAGGGTGCCCCCTAGAAGATAAACCACAATCAGAAGAACACGAATGCGTACATCAAAATGGGAGAGGAATACATGTGAGTTACACGGGATTGCACAAAATAAAAGGTCTCGTTGTAAGGTAGCCCAAGATAAAGTTGTGTGTGTGCGAGGTGTCCTAAACTATGCCTTGAACAAAAAGTCGAACAAAACTCCAAGCTAGGGTTTCTGACAAAGTCCAATAATCCGTTGCTCGGACAAGTAACTAACAGTCCACCAATTTAGGCTTTTATTGTTTCAATAATTGTTATTGCGTTTTGAAAAAGAATGTGAATAAGAGATTAACAAGATGAATATGATATGAATAATATTGCAAGATATATAAATACAATCAAGATAATATTCACAATAGTATAGTCAAGATAATATTAAAAGTATATGAACAAGATAATAAAATCAAGGTAATATTGACTGAAAATAAAACAATGGTATATTTGACTGAAAAGTAAAACAATAATATGTTGAAGGAAAGTAAAAGTTATTTGTTAGTTTAATTTGAATTGAATCGGGGGAAAATGTAGCGCTAAATCGTCGTAGCTCGATCTATGACGAAGATCAAGCTATATGAGGTCGTGCAAATTGATATACGTGCTAAAAATTAGATAGAGAAATGATATTGAGGATCATTCTCCAATGTAATCGAGTCACACGGACTAAATAAAGGGGTATCTAGTCTTAATCATAAACTCGTGTCGATTAATCGAAAGTAACCTATCACGACCTCAAAGTATAGAAAATGATCCCAATGACCATTTTCTATAGATTTGAAATAATGAAAGTTAACAACCTCGAAAATCAATGTTTATGAATCTGAAGACTTCATCGGTCGAGAAATTGAGATGAAATTGAAATGAAAAAGATGGAGAAAAAAAATGAAAATAGAATAGAAAAAAAGTGGTGGTCTCATCTAAATCACTATTTTGTCAATAAATTGACAATAGTAATGTTTGGTTTCTTCATCGACCAAAAAGAAATAAAGTGGATAAAATCAAAAATGAAAAGATAAAATATACAAGATTCTTCATAATTAGTATATTGGCAAAAATGAAAAGATAAAATCAAAAATGAAAAGATAAATCGATAATAGTATATACAAAAACAAGATTCTTCATAAAATATTGGCAAAAATATATAAAAAAATCTTTGAAAAAAAATTGAACAAGGGGTGTTTAAAATAAACAGACATGTATAAAAAGAAATAACAAAAAGGGATCATTTGGGCTTTGCAAAGCCCATCACCCTAAAAAAAAGGTGATTGCCACAAAAAAAGCGAGGGTGTGGGTCACAAACATGAACACGGGCCGACGACCCAACATTCCCCCAACAACTCTCTTAAGGAAGTTTTACCTCATACCCCTACACTTGTACCTATACCCCTACATTAAAAATTTTTGGACCAAAATATCCTCGTATAAAAATTTATTATTTTTTAATTTTTTTATATTTTTTTATTTGTTTACCGGAAGACTTTTTGGAAGTCTTCCGGTTCATATTTTTTTTCGTATGTTTACCGGAAGACTTTTTGGAAGTCTTCCGGTTCATATTTTTTCGTTTGTTTACCGGAAGACTTTTTGGAAGTCTTCCGGTTCATTTTTTTTTTAATTTGTAATTAATATTTAAGATTTATTAACTTTATATAAAGACCAATTTAGTAAATTTTTGAATATTATACTTAAAATATAAAAATTCTATAAATAGAGAATTATTTTCAGAATATTTTCTATTTGCTATAATTATTAGAATACAATGAGATTAAAATTATTTATTTTAAATGATCATAATAATAAAATTTTCTCAAATATCTTATTAATCTTAAACATTAATAAATAAAATAAATTTAAATATAGAATATAAGTTTATATTATTCAATATATTTAATCAAATGAAAACATATGTGATAAATAAATAATGTATTTTAACTTAAAATGATCACAATAAGTTAACTTGCAAAATAATATAAGTAATAAATTAATAATGTATTTTATTTAAAATAATCACAATAATAGAATACGCAAATAATGTGTTTTATTTATAGGACTGATATAGTTTTATTGATTATTTAATTTTGAATACTACTATGAATATAGTATTTAATCTATACTTTAGAACTCACATAATTATAAATATAAAAAATATTGTTTTATTACCCATATTTTTATTTAATTAAAAAAATAAGAATATAAATTTATTATTTGTTTTTCATTTTCGTTTGATCTTTTTTTATTTATAAATTTTTTGCATATTCTATACTGTGCTCACTTTAAATAAAATATATTATTTATTTTATTAAAAATATTAAATAAAGTGAAATAATTAAAAAGATCAAACAAAAATGAAAAACAAATAATAAATTTATATTCTTATTTTTTTTAATTAAATAAAAATATGGGTAATAAAATAATATTTTTTATATTTATAATTATGTGAGTTCTAAAGTATAGATTAAATACTATATTCATAGTAGTATTTAAAATTAAAAAATCAATAAAACTATATCAGTCCTATAAATAAAACACATTATTTGCGTATTTTATTATTGTGATTATTTTAAATAAAATACATTATTAATTTATTACTTATATTATTTTGCAAGTTAATTTATTGTGATTATTTTAAGTTAAAATATATTATTTATTTATCACATATGTTTTCATTTGATTAAATATATTGAATAATGTAAACTTATATCTTATATTTAAATTTATTTTATTTATTAATGTTTAAGATTAATAAGATATTTGAAAAAATTCTACTATTGTGATCATTTAAAATAAATGATTTCAATCCTAGTATTCTAATAATTATAGTAAATAGAAAATATTCTGAAAATGATTCTCTATTTATAGAATTTTTATATTTTAAGTATAATATTCAAAAATTTACTAAATTGGTCTTTATATAAAATTAATAAATCTTAAATATTAATTACAAATTAAAAAAAAAAACATGAACGGGAAGACTTCCAAAAAATCTTCCGGTAAACAAACGAAAAAAATATGTACAGGAAGACTTTTTGGAAGTCTTCCGGTAAACATACTAAAAAAATGTGAACCGGAAGACTTCCAAAAAGTCTTCCGGTAAACAAATAAAAAAATATAAAAAAAATTAAAAAATAATAAATTTTTATACGAGGATATTTTGGTCCAAAATTTTTTAATGTAGGGGTATAGGTATAAGTGTAGGGGTATGGGATAAAACTTCCCTCTCTTAAAACAATAAACATCGTGGAAAAAGGAATGCCATCGGTTTTAACACAAATTAAAGCCTTTTTTTTTTTTGCAATACGACAAAACAAATGCTACCAAAATGAAATGAATATCAACAGTAGAATATCATCCACCTTCAATAAGTACAATTTCTCCCTGATTTCATCTCGATTTCGCTTCGGTTTGTCCACTCAATCTCCCTCACTCCGCAATCGCCCTTCTCGTTCGAGCTTTTTCCAGGTCTGTAAGGTTTCGTTTTACACTTTGATTTTGTTTAACTCTTCTTCATCTCAGTCTTTGATTCGTTTGTTCGTATTGGTTTGGATTTGAGGTGTGGGTTGAAAGAGATTTGGGGATTCAGAAAAACAACAGGTTAAAGGATGATGTGAAGAAGGTTGAAGATTGGGTGAATATGTGCGTTTTAGGGATTGAAGGAGGAGGATTTAAAGGAAAGGTGATTTGGGGTTGATGAAGGTTAGGCGATGGAAGAAAATGAGGTTGAGCAAGGAGAGAATGAGGGAATTTACGAAGGGTTCTTGAAGCTGCAACATGACCTCCTTTGATTCTCAGAGAATGTTCAGGTTTTATAGGGAGTAATATTTTTCACACGTTGCCCCTTTTTTTTTGTGAATTCCAATCTGTTATTTGGTGCCTCACGTATTGGCTGATGTGTGTAGTGTTGTACATTTTTCACAGCTGGAATTGGTTTCGTACGATTTGTGTAGCGGCATCCGTTTTGTCCTTTACCGCAGGTTTTCTTTCATTCTTGTAAGGTGAAGAATCATGCCCAGAATGTGATGCGTGTTATCCCTTTTTTTTTGCTTATACAGTATGGCTATTCGGTTATGGGGTCCGGCTAGTATGTGTTTGGACGATGCTGGATTTTTCAACGTGATTTGGAATCTTTGAAGCTAAAAGTTGTGATACCTTATTCAAATCCCTTTTTTATTCTTTGATTAAAATGGTAGTAGATTAAACCTGTTGTAGAAAGTTTTTATAACCTATGGGCTTAATCAACAAATGGTAGTAATAATAAATAAATAAAAGAAAAAGAAATGGACCTTGCACTAATATGGACCCGATTTTTGTTTGGGAGCATTTTGTGTGTGAATGAACTTTGGATTGTAACTATAGTTTTGTGGATTTTGTATGTAAAATATGGTATGGACAATGTATGGGATGTTGTATTAACAACGTGAAAAGAAATGGATCAGGATCTTAATTAACAAAGGAATTGGATAGACTTGGTTAAATACTTAGATATGGAATCAGAATTGATTAAATACGGACACTTGATTTTGGACACAAAAATTGAATGAAATGAATTTGGGTTTGAAATCTTGATTTCATATAACAATGAACCTTTAAAATGAAACTTATGTCCTGAATATGAACCAAAGGAACAGGAACAACGCCTTGAAAATTAGAAGATTACGCCTTGAGATATGCACCCCAGTACACCAAAACCCTAATTTAAAAATGAATCGAATTCTGATAATTCTCAACCATGAAGCTCTTTCCTTGATTCAGTCTGATAACTTAGTCCATATACATTTTGAATTAGCCCAAATCCCTGATTTAAAGCCTCAGATTCACACACCATATAAATCATATATCGTGGCCTCAGTCTTGAAATAAATTTGCCTGACCAAAGTTAGGTCACAACCAGACTTCAACCCACACTCTTGACTTGATATCCTCAAATGAATCTTGAACTCATCCTTGCAACAACATGGATTTAGGAAACTGGAAAACAACATATACTTTTTTTTCTGAATAAAGGTTAGTGGGTAGATTTATAGAATAAAAGCTATACACAGGTGGGACAAATTTGGGGTATGACACATACTAGTTGGTTGCAATTCTTCTAGGTTTAACCTCTTACAAACTGCTAAAGGCATTAAGCTTACACTGGCTCCTAAGTCTATAAGTGTTTTATCGATAACTTGATTTCCTCAAACGCAAGGTATAGAAAAACTTCCTGGGTCTTTCTCCTTTTTAGCAAGCTTATTTTCAGCAATAGAATTGCATTCTAAGGGTTTTGGATCATCAAGCCTTTGTTTGTTGGTTAATATGTCTTTAAGGAATTTGGCGTAAGACGGTATCTGGGTAATGGCTTCGGTGAATGGAATCTCTACGTGGAGTTTCTCGACCACTATTATAAACTGTTTATATTGGTTATCTAACTTGGGTTGTTTCAGTCTTTGTGGGTATGGAATTGGAGGTTTATAAGGAGGGGGTGGTACATAAACTTTATCGCATTTTACTCCTTCGTTATTTTTAATTCTTTCATCCTTTGGTTGCTCAGATTCTACTGATTTCTCTACTTCTTTCTTGGGTGTGGTCACTACATTTTTCTTAGGGGATTCTGGCTTATTCAACCTAGGGTCTACAGGCCCATCATAAGCAGTTCCACTCCGTAGGGCAATAACGTTAGCATGCCCTTTGGGGTTAGGTTGAGGTTGTCCAGGAAATTGTCCTCCTGGTAAAACTTGAGTAGGTTGTTGTTGTGCCACTTGAGAAATATGGGTTTCAAGCATTTTGTTGTGAGTAATTACAGAATCGAGTTTGGTGCCCAATTGTGTAATTAGTCCATTTATATGAATGTTTTGGTTCATGAAATCCTTGTTTTGCTGAAACCTTCCACTATTTTCTCAAAATCCGGCTTTTGAGGAGCATATTGCATAGGTGGTTTGGTTTTTGAGCTTGGAAACCAGGTGGTCTTTGGGGTGTAGAATTATGAGTAAGGTTGTTATTCTTATAGGAAAAATTTGGGTGATTCCTCCATCCAGGGTTATACGCGTTAGAATAGGGGTTGCCTTGGGCGTAATTGACCTGGTTTATGGTTGTCTCAGCTAAAAGATGACATTCAGCTAGAGTATGTCCTTGGGTTCCACAGATCTCACATTCGGGTTGAACTGCAGCTACAGTAGCTGTAGGGTTGATAGTCAGGCTTTCTACTTTTTGGGTTATGGCGTCCATTTTGGCATTTATATGGTCGAGGCAACTGACTTCATAAACACCTCCTTTGGTTTCTTTCTTCTTTACTGGGGCTCTTTCCGATCCCCATTGGTAATGGTTTTGTGTCATATCTTCAACAAGAGCGCAAGTCTTATGGTAGGGTTTGTTCATCAAGGCGCCACCGGCGGCAGCGTCGATGGTCATCTTGGTGTTATACATGAGTCCGTTATAAAAGGTGTGAATTATGAGCCATTGTTCTAGCCCATGGTGAGGACAAGCTCTTAATAGTTCCTTGTATCTTTACAAATCGTCAAAAAGTGATTCTCCCTTGTTTTGAGTGAATCGAGTTATTTGGTTTTGTAGGATAGCAGTTTTACTCGGTGGAAAGGATCTAGTTAGGAATACTTTCTTTAGGTCATTCCAAGTGGTTATGGAGTTTTCTGGAAGGGAATCTAACTGTGATCAAACTCTATTTTTAAGGGGGGAAAATAGTCTTAGACGTATCGCCTCGAGAGGAGCACCGTTGGCTTTCAAGGTGTCGGTTAATTGGATAAAAAAATCCAGGTGTTAGTTCGGGTTCTCTGTAGGAAGACCTGGGAACTGGTTCTGTTGCACTAATTGTAACAGAGATGGTTTTAGTTCAAATTTATGAGTTGGTATAGTTAGGTTTACTATACTAGAGTGGAGTTCTTCGTTAGATGGTAGGGAGAAATCCTTAAGTGGTTTCTCGTTCTGATCTTCTACCGTTGCTTTTTTAAGTCTTCGGAGCAAAAGACGAGCTCGAGCATATTGTTCGGTTTGTCTATTAGATCAACTAGGTTTCCGGTGCTGCGAGTTCTTCGCATTGACCGGCTAAATGGATGCTTTAGTCTAGATGGTGTAACAACAGGGTATGAAATTTGACGAAATTGGTCCCCGACAACGGCGCTAAAAACTTGATGCGTGCTATCCGCAAGTATACGGAGTACATCAGAGTAATATAAAAGATTATCGATCCCACAGAGACCAATGTCAATCTATCGATTACTATTATTATGGTGTTTATCTAAAGCTAATGAAAACAGAGAGTAATACGAACAGAGAAAAATAAATAATTAAGGAATAAATTCAAATTTAGAATAAAGGCATACTGGAATGTAATTCTCATCGATCAAACAGTACTCTTATTGTCTAAGTAGTAATACCTATGGGGAAATGTTTTGTTCCTTGAAAAAGAGTTAATCAAAAAGGAACTGTCGCGTTAGCATAATTGGAACCATACCTGACCTTTAATCTATACCAGTCGCTCACGCTACACCGGTCGCATCTTGCGTTAAAGTGAAAAAATCATTTTTTATATAACTACCTCTAAGACTTAGTTAAAAAGTGTTTCTGATTGAAAAATTTAATATCAAAGGGTTTTCGGCATATGCTCGGCCAACCGGATCCTAAATCTATAAACGCGTTCGAAAATAGTTTTAAAATCACTTCCTAATAATACCAAACTTTCCTAATTAATTAATAAAGCGCTTTCGCTGTTTTTACCAATTAAAAACTAACCAACTCTTATCTAAAGTGTCGGACGACTTTCGATCTTATCTGACATAGTCACGGTTACTACGTAAACAAAAACACGATCCTGTTTACGAAATGTAGATCAGTTTAAGTTCAGAAAAATTGCATTAAAATCTAAAACAACCCCTAAAGCATTTCTACAAATACAACATATGGAGTACCGTCGAAACGATGATCCTCACATTCCAGTACAACATATTTAGCTAGACATGACGGTGATAAACATAATAAATTTGTTTGTAGAATAAATCATTTTTAGGGAAATAATTACGTGCGTGATTGGTTTTCAAATGAACAAAAGTGTCACTCTTAGGTTCGATTCAGAAAACGAATCCTTTGAAATAAAGCAATATGTAAATGTGCAGAAAATTAGACGGGTGCTCGGTTTCCAAAAGTAAGAACGAAAGTGTCATGCTTAAGTTCACTCTTAGAAAACAAA
This sequence comes from Lathyrus sativus, assembly GCA_963859935.3. Classification (NCBI taxonomy): domain Eukaryota; kingdom Viridiplantae; phylum Streptophyta; class Magnoliopsida; order Fabales; family Fabaceae; genus Lathyrus; species Lathyrus sativus. Next base: position 510,702,610 of record OZ012738.1, read on the forward strand.
TCTTTGAAATAAAAGCGATATGTAAATCGTGCGAAAATTAAACACGTGATCAGTTTCCAAAAGTAAGAACGAAAGTGTCACGCTTAAGTTCACTCTTAGGAAAAAAAATCTTTGAAATAAAAGTGATATGTAAATCGTGCGGAAATTAAACAAATTAAAGCAAGGCGGAAAGTAATGCAAATAATAATAAAAATGCGAGTAAAATAAAACTTGCTCCAAATCGAAGACTTGAATCTGGTACAATGCTGGAAAGTAATTTTGACTTGAAAGTAAAATGACGGCAAGCTTAAAATTCCTATGCTACGATGCTCCAACCTTGGTTACAACAATGGTGTGATAACCCCTCTATGTGATGGATTATCGCTTCTAATAACTGGATATATGTCTATGCTGAGAACTAAGATTGGATGCTTAAAACTAAAAATGTTGGTCTTATTTATAGTGTAACACTGCCTTGAAAATCACGTAGTGTCTTCAAAAACCGTGTGGAGGAAATATCTCTGGTCATGGCATCATGCTCCAATCGTCCATGACCGGACCACCTAATATAAAGATGACGCCCGCCATCTAGACATGGCGTCCGCCATGTGTACAAAAGGTGGTGGATATGGTCAAGTGACGGTTAGAACATGGGAGAAACCATATACATCATGGCTAACCCCATGGCCAACACCATATGGAACGCCGTGTGTGTAATTTTCACCCAAAACTCTATTTATTGCTCTTTTCGCTCCATTTCTTCATGGAAGGCTCTTATTAGGCAATATACATGAAAACAAGATAAAATACAAGCATAATGCAAGAAAATAACAATTAAACGACAATAAACATGTGCAGTCCGAGCCAAATACGCAGTGTGTTTTAGTGTTATCAAGAACCTTCTACTGAACTTCTTCAAACTACAAACTCTCCATCACTCACACCATTAACCTCTCCACAAATAATCCCCAAAACCATTCAGACAATCCTGAACCTTCTTCACCAAAATCAAATCCTGAAAATAATGATATCACCAGTCTAGGTGATTCTACTGAAGAAACCCAATCATTCCCTGGGAATCAACCTTCTGACCTTCCCCCTCCTAACATAGATGAAGTTATTTATGCTTTTAAGGACAATATAGTTATGAGATTCAAGACACTTTCTGATGAATCGAGTTCTAGAGATGAACCTTATGCTTTGGGTACTCCCTGGGATCAATTCAATCAGTGGATGTCATAAGAATTTCAGAAGATTCAAAATCTCTCTGTTCAGATAAAAGATAATTTTATCCAGCAAGCTGAAAAGATATCAAAAGCTAAGATGGAAGCTGAAGCAAAGCTAACTGCTGAAAGGGAATTAGCTTAGAGATTAGCCAAGGAAGTTCTTGACAGAGAAGCTGAAAGGTTAGCTAAGGAAGCTCAAGATCAAGCTGAGAGAGAAGCTGAATTGAAAAATCAAGAAGAAGCTCTGAAAGTTGCTGAAAACTCTACTTATATTCCAGTTCTTAAAACTTTGGAAAGCATACAGAAGGAGCAAGCTTTGTTTAGAACAAGAATAGACAAGCAAGATGAAGTCACTTCCAGCATTCATAATGCATTTGTTATGATCCTTCAAAGGCTCCCTCCTCCTCCTCAACCTTAGACACTCCTTAAGCCACCCCTTAGTTTCCTTTGTCTTTTTTTTTTTATGCTTATCTTATTATGTATTTGTTTACCTTTTTATTATGACAAAAAGGGGGAGTATATTAATGGAAAATTATTTTGATAAAAATACCTTGTCTCTGAATCATAGCTCTGATATTGTAACTTTTTAAATGCACACAATTTTTCTTAGAATGTTTTTCAGGAACAAAATTGATATCTTGGCAATCAAGCTCTGATTTAACCAATCATTACCACTATAATCAAGCGTTGTTATTCTGGATCTAACAAGATCTTTATAATCAGGCTCTGGTATCCCAAATCTGATAAGATTTTTTTTAAGTCTTAAATTCAGGGGAGCTTGATAAAGGAAAGTTATTTCTAAAACTTATCTCTATCATTTCCTATTGATTATCTTCGTACAAAATTGTGTCATCATAATACATTATTTTTTCATTATTAAAAAGGGAGAGATTGTTAGAACAAGATTTGGTTCTGCAAGATATCTCTAAGTTTTGATAATAACAAAGTAGTATTTATGTGAGAACAATTTCGGTACTCTAACGTTTGCTTTTCTGAAGAATTAACAAATAGGTTCTAACTCTGATAGAGACCATGTGAAACGTCACTCTGATCTGACCAAAGTTGCTTCTACGCGATAAAAGCAAGTCTACTTCTGATCTACTCACATTCAAAAAAATCCTAAGAAGACAGTATGTTGCTGCTGCAATGCTCTCTTGGATTCTGGTTCTGAGCATCACTCTGATGTCTTACTTCTGAAGGTTGTCTAGCTTCTAAAGTCATTATCTTCTGAAGACTAAGTGTTGAAGACTCTGAAGACAAGGTTCTGCTGAACAAAGTTCTGAAGATCTCTGAAGACTTGAGTTTCTAAAGATTAAGTGTTGAAGACTTTGAAGATAAAGTTATGTTGTACAATGTTCTAAAGACTCTGAAGACTTAAGTTAATATATATCAAGGGTTTAGTGCTTAAGATTCTTAAGACAAGGTTCTAGTGAACAAGTTCTGAAGACTCTGAAGACTCAAGACTCTGAAGACCCAGTGATCAACTCTTCTACTTATGCTTCAATCATCTTTATTCAAAAGCCTTTGGTGTACAGAAAATACGATCAAACGCTTACGAGGGAAATAGTACATAGTACATATCAAACACGTTATATTTCACTACCATTCCACTACCCTGATTTGGTGGTACAAAGGACAACTTTTGTGTACAATTTTCATCCCTGCGTAACGATATTATTTCAAGTCGCCAGCTATCTAAAGGATATTCCTGATCTACCCTCCAACTGATCTATTTCAGGCTACATAAGGACTTGATTACTTGAAGAACATAAGAAGAATGAATGAAAAACAAAAGAAAACAGACTATGAAGAACTGAAACAACAATATTGAAGCACTACAATACAAAGAAAGAACATTGTTCATTCTGTAAAAGTTTTCTTTAAGTCATTTGAGCTATTAATAGTGTTTATATTTGCTTGTGTATAAGAAATTCATTGTGAACATCTGTAGCACCCCAAAATTTTCCCATCTTTTCTCTTGGATCTTGGCTTATGTTTCATTGCATTCTAATATTCATTTTTGCATAGCATAGTTCTAGATAAAGTATCAAGGCATCATGGCTTGCTTCTCAAGATAGGAGGAGCATGTTTCTTCAACCTCAAGCAAGGTTTCTTCTTAACTTTATGGTATTCTCAATCCCCCAAAGGTCCCTCATCTTCAAGTATGATCCAAGGCAACATGATTTCAAGATCATATGTGGTTCACCATGGCTTATTTTTGCAAGAAACAATCAAGAGATCCAAGTTTGGTACAAAGTGTTTGACCTAATTTAACAATTTGTGGATGCTATAATCAAATGGGCATAACTTCTTCAATTTTCAACATCTTGAGATGGTTCTTTTTCTAATGAACTCTTATCATCATCCCTAACAAGTTCTCTTTGCAAGGAAAGATCCAATTATGCTTGTAAAGTCATCAAACGTTTGAAGACATTATAGGTAATTTTGAGTTTTGGAAGGACTTTCTAGTCAACTTCAAAAAGTTATAACTTGGTCAATTTTTATCATTTGAAGCCCATTCTTTTTCTAAAATGAACTTAAAGATATCTTCTACAACTTTGATTCAAGATGGAAGTGCTAGAAACCCATGGAAGGCTTTAGTTTTTATCAAAACATTATAGGTCATTTTTGGCCCCTAAAAAGACTTGAAATTTTTCTATGTGTTTTGCAATTGTGAACCTTTTCATGGAGGCTACTTTGAAGTATCATATCTCTAAACTCAGATTTCCAAATTAATACTTTCTTTTCACATTGCAAAGATTTCATCATCCTCTATCCAATGCAAGAAGAATCATCTCATAAAGCCTTCTACATTCTGAGAACCATGGTGGCAAAAATTGAATTTCAAAGCTGAAAATCCACTTTAAGTCAAAATTGGAATTGTTTGAATTGGCCTCTAATCACCAAATTAAGCCACAAATTCAATCTAAACATGATTAACCAACTTGCCTAGGTTGATTAGAGCCTTGAAACACAAGGTTTGAGTAAGTTTTGACAACTTTCGAGTCACATTTTGCTCATGCTGTAGGTGTGCACGAATTTGTTGAAATTGACATCATTCACCCTTCCTCAACATTCAGAAAGCTTCCCCTATAAATAAGGGACTCATTCCACTCATTTTGACATGCTTTGATAGCAAGAATCACCCTGATGAGATCCCATTTGAACTCTTAAGCTTGAACTTCGAATTTTCATTTCCACACCCTAAACACTCAAATTCTCCATTCAGTTAGCTTCACCAACATTCAGTGAAGCTAACCAGCTCAGGAACTTGAAGGATCGTGGCTTGAATCAAGCTGGTGGACTCCATTTTCAAAGCTTTGAAGTTGAACTTCAACAAGTACAATTCTTAACCATTTCAACTTAAACTTGTTGCTAAGATGTAGTCCTTGATGTGTTGGTGCTGTTAGGATTGTTATATTTTGGTTTTGGTTGAGTTTTAATGCTTAATTTTCAAATCTGTGTTTGCTATTCTTTCTTGTTTTTTTTCAAATCGAGTGAGTTATGGTTTAAAGAAATATGGCGTGATGATATGGTTGAGATTGTCATGAAAATACGCATCAAATGAAACCATTATGAGCTTCAATGGTTATGGTTTGATGGATCCACGATTTTCTGCAAATTCCTTTGGATTTGAAATGGCTGGAGGGTGAAGATGATGAGCTGGTATCATCTGACCGTCCATGCCTGACTGTTGTTATAATCTGGTGCCTCTGACTTTTGTTGGCTTCGTGTGGTTGAGTTGACTTGAGTCTATCATGGATACACGCTTTTGGATCCTTGGATTAACCACGTCATTTAATGAGGTTGGATCCAACGCATCTTGTTTTTTCTGTTTTATTTTCTTTTTCTAATTTGTTTTTAAATTCATTTTATTTTCAGAAATTCATAGAAAATTCATTTTTAATCAGAAAAATATCAAAATATTTTCTAAAATTTCCTTTTATTTTTCTCTTTCTGATTTTTATTTTTGTGCATTTTTATTTTTCCATTTGCTATTTTTCTTGAATTTTAATTTGTTTGAGCCAATTTTAATTAGTTTAAAATTTTTACATTTTAAAATTATGAGGAAAATATTATATGATCCTATGATGGTTTTCAACATATGGTGATTTTCTTTGATTTTTATTTCTGGTTTTACTATTTTTCCATGTTTATTTGATTTATTTGGTTAATTTTAATTGGTTTAGAATTATTTTTGAGCAATTTAAAATTATGAGGAAATTAGCACATGATCCTATGATGGTTTCTGACCTATGATGCTGTTGGACTTTTGTTTGTGGTCTAACTAATTTCCATCCTTTTTTAGGTTTTATTTGCCTTTTTATTTTGTTTTTAATTGATTTTAAATTTTAAAATCGATGTGATCTTTTTTTTAATCCATCCTTGGTTGTTTTTCTGTCCTTCTTCATGTCTTTTGAGGTCTTGATGGTTACTTGTTTGTGTTTTGCTTTTTGTGGATCATTTGATGTTTGATTCTTCTTGAAGCATATTTGGTTTCCACTTGTGTGATTCTATTTGCATGATCTCTCTTGTATGTGCATGTGTGAATGTTGAACTTGTTGATCGTGTTAATGTTATGATCTCTTCTTATACTCATGTCATGTTCATATGTGTTTCCCTTTAGGGATTTTTATATGCATGCTTGTGTGGTATGGTTTGTGTATGATTGGTATGCATGATTTGTTGTCTTGTGCCCTTTCTTTGATCATTGACATGACTTGAGTATGATATGGTGTGCTTGTTGTCCTACCTTGTTTCTTATGCCATGTGACTTCATCTCATCTTGCTTTGTGTTGGTGAATGTTTGTTTGATGATTGACTTGGTGACGATGCTTTCTTTGTTGGAGATTGAAATGAATGTGCTTGTTATTTTCATCTTGGTTTGATAATTACTTCTTGTTTGCCAATTCTTCATTCTTCTTCATTCTTCTTCATCTTTCTCCTCTTTTTGGAACTTGTTTAAGTTTCCTTCTTGTTTTCATTTGTGATTGAATTAATTGGTGTTTACTTGTGCTTGCTCATATGATCCCTTAGGATTCCTAGTCCCTCTGTTTAAGATGGGAGTAGGAGAGACATTAGGCTTTCAATCCTTTGCATGATAACAATTAAGATATTCCCTTATACCTAAACTTTAGGTCCATCATTTGCACGATAACATTAGGTAGACTTCCTTTTCATCCTAACTTTAGGACCATTTTGTATGACAATATTAGAGTTTTCAGTTTCCCTTTAGTGTTTTCTTTTGTGTCTTCTCTTCTCATCTCAAACAATTCTAAGACACTTAATAAAGAATGATGAAAGTTGTGCACCACGAGCCTTAAGTATATGGAAAATGATGAGTGAGGGGTTTCTCCTCACTTGTCTAGATTGTTTAGTGTATGCCCTTTGGGCGATACGCAACGCATTCGCTCCTATGTCATAGCCTTTAGTGCAACGTGAATCTCAAATAAATTCAATTCACTTCACTAAAACTCTTAAACCAAATTCAAATATTTTTATCCTTCGGGATTTGTTTCGAAATCATTTTCAAAAAAGAGTACGTTACTTTTCTATTCTACCGCAAACAGGCATCGTCCCTAACTGCTGGAATGGGAACTTAAAGTCGCTCATAAAAAACACTTAACCAACCAGTGATCTAGTTTTCCCAAACTACGCCTGCTCTGATTTCTCATACCAGATGAGGATACGTAGGCACAAGACAATGATGTCTTGGCGAGCAACCTTTCCCCCTTCACCCGTAGTTTTCTGAACCATGTTGACTATTACTTTCCCATTGCACGAGGGAATACGTAGGCATAGGGCGGTGATATCCTATTGAGTCTCCGTTTTCTTTTTCATCCCCCTGTTTAGCAGTAGCTTTTTGATAACTCACCCTTTTTTATAGACAACAAGCATGGATCCCGTTGAGTACAATGGACGTGAGGGGTGCTCATACCTTCCCCTTGCGTGACCGACTCCCGAATCCAAGATTTGGTTGTGATGACCTTGTATTTTCCTTTTCTATTATATTTCCTTTGATCCTTTCCTTTCCCTCTCTCTGGGATAAATAACATTCGATGGCGACTCTTCTGTTTGTTTTCGCTTCCTTTTCGTATTTGCAACAACATCTTTGTTCAAAGAGTGGTTTGTGATTCCTTAAGGGACTAGTTAGGTCATAATTCTTAAGAAGAGACAGTTAGTTTTTTGGTTGTTAGTCACCAGCGGTTGTTAGTGCAGTGTAATCAGTTGACTATAGTAGATTAAGTCCTTGTATATAAGGCGAAATCACCTTGGCGGGTGGATTGGATTAGCTTGATAGTTTTCAAGTGAACCAGGATATATCGTGTGTCTTTCTCTCTTGTTAGTTTAATTGTGGTCTTTGTTTGAGTTTCACAAAAAGCTTTTATTTTTGAAAACCCAATTCAAACCCCCCTTGATTGTGTTTTATCACACCTTCATTAAGTTTGCACATAATTTGGATAGTTGAAAAATGGTATGGAAAGGGGTATTTATAAGAGTCCAAAACCCTAGGAAATACCTAGGAACTTCTTCAACTTTGTGGAGAAAAAGTAGGAACCATTTGGGATTCCTTGGAGACCAAGCTTTTCTGGTTTGTAAATGTTTAGGAATTCCAAAGGATGGCATGGGGTCATCCCATTTTTCATCCTTTTTCATTCAAGCACAATCACATTAAACCCGTTATTTGTACACACTCATAGTAAGCCGACCGATTAGTGATTCTGATCCTTTGTATGGGGTTCTGGTACCTATGGTGGCGTAACCCCTTTGTTTACCCAATTGTAATTGCAGGGCATCAGACTGTAATCTGCCCTGCCAAGTTCAGCACCAAATACCTCTAAACCAATTAACAACGGGTTTTTATTCTATTTTTGTAGGTTCCACAACCATTGGGTTAAGCGACCGGGTGAGGGTCACCAAACTTAGAAGGTGGATTCCCTATTTTCAATTAATTAAAGCATAAAATTTTAGATCATTCACTTATATTCTTCGACTTCCCTATATAGAGCATGCTTAAGATGGTGCTGACTACTAAAATAAATTATTTAAAGACTTATTTAGGGGTGAGATTTTAAGGCTAAGGCATAACAATTATCCAGATCGATTTCTATAATTAAGAGACTTACGGTGTTAAGACGTTATTGATATTTCAGGATATTTCCCAAGTCTTTATAACTTGTCCTAAACTTGTCTAATAGCTAACAAATTTAAAACAAACACTATTTTTCTTTGCAAAAATTTTCAGTATGGCTCAAGAAAAGGAAGAAATTTAATCGACAACAAAAACTACGCCTAAAGACTTGACAATACATGTAATGACTAGATAAAACAACGAAAGTAAAATAAAGCAATAAATCTAACTAGAAATAAGTAAAATTCATATCCCACACTTAAATCAAACATTGTCCCCAATGTTTTTATCCAAGGTGAAAGAGAAATGATAGAACCTGTATGAATGCTACTGCGTCGTGCGTTTTGAGATACCTTCATTTGTTGAAACTGCTCTTTCCTGAAGCAGCTCATCATGTTGCCCGTTCATGGAAGAAGTACCTGCAAATGTGTTAGAAAAATACAGTGCGGTGTGTGTGGGTGGAACCTGACCATGGGAAGAATGAGGGGGAGGTGAGTTACGAACGAGATGATAGGCTCTCTCCTATCATACTCATCATCGGTGTCACCACCAGCAGCGACATTCGCAGGAATGTCTGTCGGCACCAGCTCATTTCTAAGATTCTATCTAGAGATTTTTTTGCCTAGAAGTAGCTAAGACACGACAAGCAATGCATTTCTTTATTTTTTGCAAACACAAACAATAAAAAGGAAAACATTAAATTAAAAGCTCGTGGGTTTCCTCCCAGATAGCACTTCTTTTTACATCGTTAGCTTGACAACCCGAGAGTGTAAGTACTCATGGTGGTTCTCTCGAGAATGATTCCTCGATCAAACTTTTAATAATCTTCGGTTTCCATAGACACTTATCAAGCCATCTCACATATCCCTTACCTTTTCTTTTCTTCCTTATATAGGGTGGTTCACTCTTTTGAACTTTTGGTGGTGGTTCTGGCTCTATCCTCAATATCAGCTTCTCAGGTTTGAGTTTAGTTCTTTCATCCGCCATCTCAAAGGTAAAGACTCCCCTCTTAGGACTAATGATTTCTCTAGTTTCATGGTCCTATAATTTTCTCTTTTTATGCATGACCTCACACAAAGGTGCATTGGTGTGGATATTTTCCAATACCTCCACATACCTTTTGGGTCGGGAGTCTACTTTAACTTCCACAAACTACGGGAAAGAAATTGGTGGGGTATAGGGAGGAGGAACAACGATAGGTGTTTCCTTCTCTATATCTTCAACAACCTCCCTTTCGGGTGGTGTTGGTGGGGTTTTCTCAATCTCTACGCTTTTCTCACCAGAACTCTCCTCAACCTCATTATCACTCTCCTTAGGATTTTTGATTTGTTTTTCACTACTGGTTTTTACAACATCCACATGCTCCTCAGGGGAGGGTCCTAAAGTTGTTTGTGCAAGCAGGGAGATTTGAGTCTCCAATGCCTCGTTGTGAGTCGCAAGGGACTCGACCACAATGCTAAGCAGCCTAAGGTTTTCAGTAATGTGGAGACTTTGTTTTCAAAATTCTTCATTCTGGAGAGTTTGTGTCTCTACAAAGCGCTTCATCATAGATTTGAGCCTAAAGTGAGTTTGCATCACAACGAAATCCTCCATTAGTATTTCGAAGTTCGATTTATGGGCATCTTGTTGTTCCTCAAAATATTGGGAGTGGTAATCATAGACAAAATTTTGGTGATACATAGTAACAGAGACAAGAGTTCCTTAGTTTAACTGGTGCAACAACGGAAATACAATATTTGACGTAATTGGTCCCCGGCAACGGCGCCAAAAACTTGATCTGGTGTAAACAAACTAACTGCAAGGGCACAATCTATTGTGTAGTTTTAAAAGATATAGATCCCACAGAGACCAATAGTCAAAGATTATTGTTCCTAGTTGTTATTGTGTTTAGCTAAGGCGAATGAAATAGTTTAAAAGGAAGGAAACGAAATAAAAGGATTTAAATAAAACAGATAAATAACAATGCTGAAATATAATTCACATTAATCGACAGTGCTCTGATCATCCCCACTAAGATATCTTACGGGGCAATGTTTCCTACTTAGAAAATAACTAATTTAATAGGAACTATCGCTTTCGCGTTTTCAGAACTGAAATTACTCTCTAATTTATACCCCCAGTTTGTCACTTATGGAAAGCGCTTACCGCGTTAAAGTAGTAAGTTCACTTTTAAGAAATTAGTCTCTTTACTTAACAAAAAAGTAATTTTGATTGGAAAGAATAACTTAAAAGGATCCCTTAGCTTTCACTTAAGTGTCGGATCCTAAATCTATAAATGTGTCCACAAATAGTTTTAAAACCTCCTTCTAGAAAAGTTAAAGCTTCCTAATTGGTTAACAAAGTGCTTTCGTGGTGTTTGTTAACCAAAGACCAACCAATTTTAGTCTTCAGTGTCAGAAGGCTTTTGATCTTACCCGACCTTTTCACTGCATCACTTTCGTGAAGGAAGATTAAAATAAGTTCAGAAAAATTGTGTTTAAACCAAAACAGCCCACAAAGGTAATCCTAGGGAGATGACATGTAGAGCTTCGTCTATTAACGCTCCTCACATCTTAACATAAAGTAAATTAGCTGGACATGTTTGGGGGGAAAAATAAACAATTTTAATTTCGAAAGTAAACATAATTGCGGGTAAAGAAAAGTAATTAAGATGGAGGGAATAAGTGCGATTAAATAAGGCAAGGAAAATAAAGAGCAAGACAAAATAAAGATAAATGTTGAATAAATAAATAAACCTACTCCGAATGGAGTCTTGAATATGATACAAACTGCAGTCCTGAAAGTAAATCTTGACGAAAAGTAAACGACTGAAATAAATTGTTGCAGAAATAAAGGGTGCTTCAAACTTGATACAGACTCAATCGACACTACAATACCTCTCCGATATGAAGAGAATATAGTTTTACAAATTCGACGGTATAAGGGCTTAAGTTTGCACAAAGTTTGGATGGTTGAAAAATGGTATGGAAATGGGTATTTATAGGAGTCCAAAACCCTAGAAAATACCTAGGAACTGCTTCAACTTTATGGAGAAAAAGTAGGAACCATTTATGATTCCTTAGAGACCAAGCTTTGTTGGTTTGTAACCGTTTGGGAATTTTAAAGAGTGGCAACCGCCACACCCTCATGGAAAGTGGCCATGACTAGGTTATCCCACTACTTGGTGCGTGGACCACCCATGGCACCCCTAGGATGAATGCCATGAGGGTTGCTAGAGGTGCTTGTCTGCTCCATTTCCTTGCTTTTTGTCTATTTTGCCTCGTGTCTTCACAAACAGCTCCTGATTAGTGATTCCTGAAACAAAGTAAATAACTAGCATAATAGTATAAAAATAAATTAAAAACAATAGGAAAACATGCATAAATCAGGTCAAATAAATGATAGGTTTAGGCGTCATCATATATGGTAGCATAAACAAAGGTGATATACTCAGGAGGAGAGATTACCTACTACCAAGTGTTAGACGATGACGCAGATCTAGAAGGGGGGTTGAATAGATCACTTGTTAAAAAACAGAATCGACTCTACCAATATTTGGTTTTAAAATGTTTTTAGGCGGAAGCGGCCGAGGAACTATATTCGTCTAAAACGAACCTTTACCAAAAAAATCAGATATGCGCAAAGCCTATGGAATCCGATAAAAATAAGATTTAAGAATCAGTAATTTGAACACATCAACCAGAATTTATTCACTATAAGGTTTGACTATTTCCAATGCTTGAAAAATATAATCAAATTGAAAAGACAGCACAAGCGCTTGTTGTTCACACAATTAGTCAAACACTTGATGTGCAAGGCACCACAAGTGAATTGCAATATGAGAGTGAAGTGCTTAAGTATTCAATTACAATCAAGGATTGTAATAGGCTTCAAAAATGGTTCAGCACTACTCACATCAGAATTTTGATTAACTCAATTGTTTTCACCCAAACTCGGAAATTAAGCAATTGAAAAGTAAAGAGAGAACACCAATTTGTTGAGGCAATTCCCCCGTCGTCCACGCTCGGGGTACGTCTGCTCTCAATTCTAAAAATAGAATTGAGACTTGTATATAGATATAACCTGTTGGTAAATGTTTACAAGAGAAGCAATAGAAATCAAACGATCAAACACAATTGTTGATGCAGAGCATATTCCTTCTCTTCCCTTGATTCAAGCTGAATCAAGTCCTTCGAACGCAATGAATAAGCCTCTGATTCTGGCACACCCTTTGAACAACCCCACGGTCTTCAATTCTTGCCCGACTGATTTCAATCACCAATGCTTTGAACCCGAATCTTCCTCTCATAATCCTCTGATTACCGCTACTAAACTGACAAAAAAAGCCATTCTTCGATAACCTTCGCTCGACTGAATCTGTGATGGACCGATTCGTGCAAAAAACCCCAAAATCCAAGATTCTTGGAGGACAAAACCCTAACGGTTTTATTCAAGAAAAACCCATTGATTTCTCAACCCAAACCCGATTACATCAATCCTATGTTTGGACGTTATCACCTCTAACAAGCAAAATGCACAACAAAAATGATTATGTGTAGTTGTTGAGAAAATGCAAGGAAGAGGATGAAGATGATGAGAACAATATGTATCTATGTTCACTTTTCTTGTTTTTTTTAAGAAAGAGCAAAACTCACTATATATGCAAGTCAAAAACAATTAACCAACATAACAACCACAAAGACAGTTTCACATAATAGAATTTTAATTGAAAATGCGCGAGCGGTCGACCTATGCAGAAAGGAGGGTCGACCTGAGCTTACCCGAATTTCAGATTGTACAGAAAATAGAACTTTGCATCAGCCGGAGCAGGTCATGCGTCGACACAAAGCATGCAGAATTAGACAAATAGAAATGGACATAGTATGAGTCGAACGGAGGGTCGACGAGAGCATTCATGAGAGTAGACCATTCAAAATGCTTTCTGTATGAGTCGACTGGAACAAGTTTGAGTCGACTCAAAGACCTAAAATATTCCATGTGGTCTTCTTTAGTCTTGGACTTAGAAATCATGTCATCCACATAAAATTTAATTTCCTTATGCATCATATCATGGAAAAGAGTAGTCATATCCCTTGGATAGGTTGCGCCTGCATTTTTCAGACCAAAAGGCATCACTCTGTAGCAAAACGTACCCTGATGTATGATAAACGAAGTCTTCTCCATATCTTTGAGAGCCATCCAGATTTGGTTATAACCTGAAAAACCATCCATGAAAGAAAATACCTTGAATTTTGCATTGCTATCGACCAACATATCAATATGTGGCAGAGGAAAATCATCTTTCGGACTGGCCTTATTCAAATCCCTGTAATCAACACACATATGAACTTTCCTATCTTTCTTCGGCACAAGCACAATACTGGCTAACCATTTGGGATACTTGGATGTGACGAGAAACCCTGTGTCAATCTGTTTTTGCACCTTTTCTTTGATCTTGAGGGCCACGTCGGGACGAGTTCTTCTTAGCTTTTGCTTGACTAGCGGACATTCTGGCTTCAAATGCAGTCTATGCTCCACAATATCTGCGTCTAACCCACACATAGATATGACCAAGCAAACACATCAACATACTCTTTAAGCAGCTCAATCATCCTCTCTTTGACGGCGAGAACGAGCAGCGCCCTAAGCTTTTCTTTTCTGTTTTCCTCTATACCCAAGTTGATTATTTTGATTGGCTCTTTGTGAGGCTGAATGGATTTTTCCTCATGCTCAAGTAGTTTAGAGATTTCATCAAGAATTTCTTCTTCATCCTCCTCTTCTGCTTCAAACACAGGAAACTCAAAATTAGGAGAAGGCATTGGGTCAGCGTTTTCAATGGTTTGTTCGTGAAATAATCTGCACAAAAGGGGTTTTGCTTTATTTTAGAATCAATGTAGAGTGAGTGTGTGCAAACATAAAAGTGATTGCGTGACATATTTTTTTAGGTTTTTTATAATTACCATTTTCTAGAAAAGAAAAAAGTAAAAACAATAAGATGGAACACAAAATGGAAAATTTATTGATGATAGCAATTTTGAAACAAAAGCCCTAACACAACTACACCTTTGCCTTGGGAAGAGTAAAGTAAATTATTAAAACAAAGCTCACACAACTACTCATTCGCCTTGGGCAGAGCGAAGAGTTTAAAACATAATAAATAAACTTACTTAGATAAATGGACAAGGGTGGGGATATTAATAGCGCTCCAATTTTGGCACATTGCTCCATGCACAATAAATTCTGGAAAATCTTTGTCGGATTCATCTTCAATGATGGCGTCAACTTCAGGCAGATTAATGAACCTGCCACTATAAAACACTTCTTCAATTGGTCTGATAATCCCATCTTCAGCAGCATCCTTGGTGGAAACAGCAGAGAAGCCAAGACCTTTTCTATTCTTGTTTTCTGGAAATGTTAAAACTTGCCCACATCCCTCATTGGAGCCACTCTCTATAGCATGTTGAGCATATTTTAAAGATGAAATGGAAATCCCGCTATTGTTGGCGCTACTGCCAAGAATTGAAAGAGCCTGGAGCTGTGTTTCAATCGCTTCATTTGCATCTATATAGGAGAAAGAGGAGAGGTGGCTCACCACCAATGCTTGCTCTCCACAAACTGTTACCAACTTCCCTTCTCGACAAACATGAGCTTTTGATGGAGCGTTGACATGATTGCCCCTGCTTCATGTATCCATGGTCGGTCTAGCAAACAACTGTAAGCCGCACGAATATCCATTACTTTGAAGGTGATTTAAAAAGTGTGAGGCCCAATAGTCATAGGAAAATCAACCTCTCCAATAATGATCTTCCTTGATCCATCAAAGGCTTTGACAATAATTCCACTTGGTCTCATGGGAACCCCCTGATACGACAATCTGGACAAAGTTATTTTAGGCATCACATTCAATGACGATCCAGTGTCAACCAATACACTAGAAAGCGCATCATTCATACAGTTCATCGAAATATACAAAGCCAAATTATGATTCCTCCCCTCCTTTAGAAGCTCTTCTTCACAAATTCCCAAAGTGTTGCAAGAAGTAATGTTACCCACAATTCCACTGAATTGATCAATTGTCATGCTGTAGTCAATGTAAGCTTGCTCGAGAGCTTTCTGTAGAGCCTCTCTATACGCTTCTGAATTCATTAATAACTGTAACACCGAGATCTTGGATGGCGTATGTAAAAGTCCGTCACCGATTTTGTACTCACTCTTCTTAATCAAATTTAATACTTCATCCAAATCAGAAACAGGAATAGTTCCACTAGACTACCTTACAGTAGAATCATTCATAGGTGGTTATTTAAAGGAAATCTCAGCTTTCTTTGGAGGTGTTGTGGAGAATACACAACCGCTTCTAGTAACCCTGCTTACATCAACTATATTGACAGCAGAAGGTAAAACAGGTAAGGGTACCTCTTTTCCATCTTCCACCATGATTGCATTATATTTGTATGGAACTGCCCTATCAGAAATGTAGGAAGTTGGGTCGGGCATATTGATAATCAGAGGAGTCACATAAGACCTTATGCTATCATAGGTAAAATTTACACGCTCCAATCCATTGAAATGTGGTACTATCACAAACACTTCTTCATCTTCATCCATGGCATATGGATTTCTATCATAAGTGATGGTGATAGCTCTTCTATCCAACAACTCTTTGATATCATTCCTCACAAGATGACATCCTTACGGGTTCACAGAGCAGATGCGACATGTAGTATAGTTGTGACGTTGATGGATGAAAAAGGAAAATCTTGTCAGACTGTCATGCATACTCACCAATAACTCTTGAATAAATCTGACATCAGAAACAACGTACTTTTATGGGCATCCTTGAACCATGTTGATATAAGGATAAATTGGAGGGGCATTCCTGTTTCTGTAGCACTTGATAATTCCTTTATCCATTAGGTCTTGTAGGTTGTTTATCACAGTTTTATACCCTCATCTTGTAGGTTGCAAACGACCACGTCTGACCGTTCCTTCATGCATTCTGACCAAACTATCGTTTAAATACAATACATTATAAATTTTGAAATCACCAGGACAACCGTATACCATATTTACATTGGTTGTTCCGTGTTAAGGAAGAGGATTCACTTGAACATTTGGGTTAGTGTCCTTGAAGGACAAAATCCCACACTTAATCAGTCTTTGGACGTCATCTTTAAGCCCATAGTGATTCTCAATGTTGTTACCTGGTGCTCCTTGATGATACAGACAAAACTGGTCTACTTTATAACATTAAGGCATCTCTTTGGGAACGACTAAAAGAGACTTGGTTTGAATGTGGCTCTTATATAGTAAGGCTCGAAATAAATCTGCGTAGGTCATTGGAATTTGATCAAAATTCGACTTCCTTTGAACACAATTCTAGTTGTTGAGTTATTGTCTAGCCTGTTAAAAAGGTTGTTGATTTTGTTGGTGTTGAACTGGTTGAATCTGTTGTTTTTAAGGTTGATATTGTTATGGCTAAACACGCTTCTGTGTGAACTATGGATGATAGGCTAGAGTATTAATAATTGGAGAAATAATTGCAATGTGTTGTTGTTGGTATCTTCTTTTAGACATGCCATGATGCACGACACTCACCTCCTGTTCTTTCTTCTTTGTAAAACTACTTTCGTACTTTTTCAAGCTAGAAGTACCTCCTTCTTTGGCCAACCTGCCTTCACGAACACCCTCTTCTAAGCGTATCCCCATTTTTACCATTTCAGTAAAATCACTGGGAGTACTAGCAATCATTCGCTCATAGAAAAATGAACTCAAAGTCTTCAAAAATATTTTAGTCATTTCTTTCTCCTTCAAGGGTGGGTTGATTTGAGCAGCCACCTCGCGTTAATGTTCTCCTTGTAACTTTCTTTGTCTTTCTGAGCCATGGCTCTCAAATGATCTCTTATGGTGCCATATCAATATTGTACTTATACTACCTTATGAATACTTCACCAAGATCATTGAAAGTACGAATCTTTGAACTGTCTAAACCATGCACCATTTAAGAGCAACACCAATTTTACTATCTTAGAAATAATGAATTAATAGATGATGGTTATCTGTCTGAGGAGATATCTTTCGAGCATACATAATCAGATGGCTTTGGGGACAAGAGTTGCCCTTGTATTTCTCAAAGTCTGGAACCTTAAACTTGTGTGGAATTTTAACATTAGGGACCAAATAAAGATCTGAAGCGCATTTTCCAAACAAATCCTTCCCTCGGAGGGCCTTGATCTCCTTTTTCATCTCTAAAAATTAATCTTGAAACTCATGTAGCCTTTCATCCACTCCCACACTCTCACTTGGAGCGGCATGGAGTATAGGCTCTTCATTATAAAGGGTAACATGGACCATAGGTGGTGGTACATACATAACAACAGTAACGACTAGAGCTTCAGTTGCTTGTGGGTGATACTCTGCTGCCATAAAGTGAGGAGGCATGCCGCAAGGAAAACCGAGAGGCATGATGTATTATGGATCATTGATTGGTGCCACAAAAATAGGAATTGAGACAATTTCAGAAACCATAGTCCGTTGAGTAGTTTCTTGAGAATTAGGAAATAATCAAGACGATGGAAGAATCATGATTCAGATACCTAATATGAGGCATTTTAGTTTGTTACATTATAGCATTCTGATAGTCAGCTGGATTTTGAGATGACGGCCAGACAGTGCTAGTCAAACTCTAATGAGATGTCAAACAGTGAATTATTTCCTCTCTAACTCATCTCCTGTAATTCAAAAATTTATTTTTGTGAGTCTTGAACTCATGGGGAGACTCTCAATAAGCATAAATAATTTTTGGGCTAAACAAATTCAGGGGGAGCTGGTTAGCTTAACTTTTTAAACTTGTTAGTTTCGGTTATTACCCCGTATAAATTGTTTTATCAAAATACATGGGTTTGTCATCATCCAAAAGGGGGAGATTGTATTAACAAGATCTGGTTCTGCACCTGGCCTTAATTTTTTTATGATAACTTCACATAGAGAATAATTTCATACCCTAATGGTTTTTGTCCAGTGTGTAGTTTCGGCTATAACAGGTTGTGACTCTGAAGGATAGATGTGTGACGTCATTAGACTCTGAACTCGAAACTCTAGAAGAAAACATACGATGGTTACAAATTCAAGTCAAGATTCTGAAATGCTTCTGATACAACAGTTCTAAAGAACGTTAGTAGAGCTTCTGAGCAAGACTTGGTATGATAGTTCTCAAGTTCTGAAGGTTCTGAAGAATTAAGTTCGGAAGTTTTGATTCTAAAAACATCTCTTATAGTAACTTAGATTATGAGGACTAAGTTTTTTATTCTTCTGAAACATACTTCATCAACATATATCAGAACCTCTGAGATTAAAAGCTAAAGATTAGAAATGTCTTGCATGAAAGGATAAATATAAAAGTACAAGTACACTGTCTACTATCCTGCTAAAGTAATCTTTTTGATACGTTGATGACTGACAATTCCACATTGACCGTTGAAGACATAAAAGCTGGATTTCTATATCCTATTCTACCTTTCAACGGATCTACTTTTAAACTTTAAAAGGAAGACTTAAAAGATTTAGAAAATTATCATTCTTCTCTACAAAACTCATACTAAAATGCTGCACAAAATCTCATGTGAGATCTACTCAAGATAGTTTTATAAATTAGCAAGGAACTTTTGTTCATATCTTGCAATTAACATTATTATGTTATTTAAGCTTAAATATTTTGTAATTTGCTTATGAAGAAGCATTCTGTATGCACATCTGTAATCTCTTTGAATTCATGTTTCCACAAGTAACTAAGTCTTAGTCTGTATACTTGAGAGGGCTAAGATGTTTTTCTAAACACTTAGATGATTAGCTTGTAATCTTTCAAGATTATTGGATTAAGTTCTTTTTGAAGGCAAAATCACCTTGGAGGATGGACTGGAGTAACTTAGTTAACAGTGAACCCGGATAAAAATATTTGTGTTCTTTATTTTCATTCACTTGTTAGCTTTGGTGGATAAAATTTTGAACGATTTATATTTGGTGAAACCCATATTCAACCCCCTCCCCCTTTCTTGTGTTTCTCATACCTTCACAATATTACGTGTTGTTACTGATTTCTAAGCAAGACTCTCCTTCACTAAATGAAGGCTCGCTGAGTGAGGATGCCTAGAACAACAAAATACAGGAACGTGATTCCGCCATTGGAGCCCTATCGAAGCTTCGATTTTGACCCCCAATCGCCTAATTCGAATAGGAGAGAACATATACATATCATACCATGGTTACTACATCATATATTCACTGATTAAACACTTAATCCATCTCTTATCATGAATCCAAGGTTATGTTCATAATGCCAAAAACATACACATGAACAACAACTCAATCAATTAGCACTTACAGAGGCATACAAAAATCAGTAATAAAATAACATACATTATTCACAGCAATTACAATATAGTTTACACAATCCTTTCCAAAAGAGCACATAAACATCTACAATGGTGAAAGTAGGAGAATGCCTAGAGGAGGGTGAGGATTCTCCTCTACCTTTCATGTATTTGACACCAACATTAGAGTAATCCCCATACCTTAATTTTCAGTAGCAAGTTTTCAACTTTGGATATGTCTTCTTCTTCCTCGAGTTCTCCTTAGGGTTCCTAGCCACTTGCCTCCTTTTCCACTTTTCTCAAATTCTACGTATCAGATAAAAGTTTCAATCCCTCACATTATCTATAAATTACCTAATTATGTTTTTCATAATTCTCATTTTTTCCTCAACATACAGGCTTTTACTCCTTAGCACACTAATTTCACTAAAATTATAATTCCACCCCATAATTCACTATTTCTCTTATTTTATTATTTTTAATTGAATAAAATCTACTAACTCTTAATAAACCCAACAAAATACCACATAATTCACATAAATTGTATAAAACATTTTAATCTCTCAAATAATTAAATAAAAAGAAATAAAAATTCAATTAAATAAATTAATTGAGTTTGGGGTGTTTAAGACAACACTAAAATCTAGTCAATAATTCCAAGTGAGGTATGGGAGGATGAATATGATCATTGCATAAAATAAAACACATCACGAACCTGAAGTTTACCTACCATGATATGTTGAGACAATAGAATCCTTGGCATGATTGAGTAAGGTATATATGTTCATTTCAATATGCAACTTGTTGTAAGATTGATATTTGTTTAGACTCGGTCAATTATGGCTATGTATTTTAATTTTTAATTTTTTTACTACGCTAGGGTTGTGTATCGCGTTGCTTTTGGATGTTGTAAGATTTATGTATATTTAGAGTCAATCAATTATTGCTATGTATTATTCTTAAATTTAAAGTATGTTATTGTGTTATATCTGTGTAATATTATTTATTGCAAAAATGAGAATTTCAAAATTGTTAGTGTGCTTCGTCTGCCCCATTTTGTGACTATTTAGATTTGCATTAGCAATTGCATTCATGCTTCTACTCAACCAGAACTCAGATTGTTAACTAACACTCAAATCCATCTCTTTATTTAAGGAGTGGACTATCATTGTCAGGATGAAAATGTCACTTATAAGAATGTCATTATACTAAAATTATTAATAAAAAAGAAAGAAATTATCATATAAAGGGATTATTTTTATAATTTTCTAGAGGTTGAAAACAAAATTTTTGGTAAACAAGCTAAGGGGCGAGTATTATGCATGAGAGGTGCTTAAAAACTTCTAGTTGTCTGCTATAAGAATTCGTAAAAATACACTAATCAAAATCATCACTTTCAGGTCCACAATAACACAATCATACAGGTAGAAAGCTCCAACACAAGACTCATGAGGATGTCTCATAATGTTAGTTCCTGATTGGCAGGTATGTTGGTAAAACTTGGTGTAATCACAAGATGTCCTACAGGATGTCGTGACATCTGTTTCTAAGGTTCTGCAGGTTGATTTGTATGTTGTAGCAGGACTTATGTCATGATGTCAAACATGATGTTCTGACTCTTATGAACAAAACATTCTGCATGAATGTGGTTGTTTGTCTATCTCTCTTGTGCAAACCTGTTGCACTAATCTGGTGTAAATCTGTGAGGATTTTGGTATTGTGCAAAGGCGTTTCTGATTCACCTGTTGGTTTCAGTAGAATTATTATCAGAAGATTACATTGGAGATTTGAAGAGTTATTTGATTGGATCTGATTGATTAAATCAAATCTGTTTCATTGATGAAAATTGTGAAGATTGATCTCTTTACAATCTGCTGTTACTTTTGCCACAGCCCAAGCCCGTCTAAGTATTTCTATTTAAGGATGCGCAAACCCTGGCCTTCAGATCATAGAAGCTAGGATTAAGTGTATGCAATTGTGTAAGGTTTAGTGATCTAGCCTTCGTGTGTTTTAGTAATTTGTGAGTCATTAACTCATTATCTTAATGTGTGAATTGGACTAAGTTCAGTATTGTAATTTGTTCACTCAAAGCTTGTAAGTAAGAGTGTATTTTACTTGATTGAAGCTTTTAAGAAATATCAAGTTATGTCTTTGAAGAGTGTCTTCTAAAGTCTCTTTATTTGTTGTTGTTATCACTGTTGTGATTGAGGGGGAGTGAGAGGTGTCTCTTATCTAGGAGTGTCCTAGGTAGAAATTGCAAAGGTAGAGATTAGGTGAGAAGATGGTAAACTAGAAAGAGTCTACTGTATATCTTCAAACTAATTCTACTTAGTGGATTTCCTTCCTGGCTTGGTAGCCTTCAAACATAGGTGTGTTTTCACCGAACTGGGTTAACAATTGCTTGTGTCTCTTTTCGTTTGTTATATGATTATCTTTGTTCTTATTGATGACTTAATATATATTACTGTCAAAAACATCGCCTTCGACATCTGATATCTGATACTAGAATTTCAATTGGTATCAGAGCAGGCATCCTGCTCTGGTTCTAGGTGAGATCTAGGGACGACAATTTCTGGTACCATGGACAAAGAAAGAGGATTTGTGAACAGACCACCTGTTCTAGACGGGAGTAATTATGACTATTGGAAACCATGAATGGTTGCTTTCTTGAAATCTCTGGACAGTAAGGCCTGGAAAGTTATCATAAAGGGATGGGAACATCCTGTGATTATTGATAAAGATGGAAAGGCTACATCTGACTTGAAGCCTGAGGAAGAATGGACAAAGCAAGATGATGAATTAGCTCTAGGCAACTCCAAAGCCTTGAATGCCTTGTTCAATGGAATTGATAGGAATATATTCAGATTGGTGAACAACTGTGAGGTAGCTAAAGAAGCTTGGGAGATACTGAGGATTACTCATGAAGGCACATCCAAGGTAAAGATGTCTAGACTTCAACTTCTGACTACTAAGTTTGAAAACCTGAGGATGAAAGATGATGAAAGCATACATGACTTTCATATGAATATTCTTGAAATAGCCAATGCTTCAAGTGACCTAGGAGAAAAGATGACAGAAGAAAAGCTGGTAAGAAAAACTCTCAGATCTCTTTCCAAGAGATTTGACATGAAAGTAACTGCTATAGAGGAAGCACAAGACATCTGCAAGAGGAGAGTTGATGAACTTATTGGGTCTCTTTTAACCTTTGAAGTAGGAATAAGTGACAAAGCTGATAAGAAGTATGCTTCTATCTCACTACTTCTAAAGTGTTGAAACTTCTTCACATGGACTTAATGGGACATATGCAGGTGGAGAGTCTTGGTGGAAAGAAGTATGCTTATGTTGTAGTGGATGACTTTTCAAGATACACCTGGGTGAATTTTGTAAGAGAAAAATCTGAAGTGTTTGATGTGTTTCAAGACCTGTATCAGAAAATTCAAAGAGAAAAGGAAAGCAAGGTTGTCAGAATCGGGAGTGATCATGGGAAGGAATTTGAAAATCGAAAGTTTGTTGAATTCTGCTCTTCTGAAGGAATTAGCCAGGAATTTTCTTCTCTTATTACTCCTCAACAAAATGGAGTTGTAGAAAGAAAGAATAGAACTATCCAAGAATCTGTCAGAGCAATGATTGTCACACCCTAAATTTGTCCTTTCCTTTTTTTTTAATAATATTTTCGTATTTTTCGATTCTATTTTTAATTTTGCATTCTTAATTTCATGCCATTTAGACACGTGTCCACCCACGATTGGGCGTTTTTTCAAATCTCTGTTATTTTGCCCAATGAGCGTGACACGTGGCCTAAGGATGTTATTTTTGTAAATTTTAATTCCATTTTAGTTTCCTCTTTTTTTTTTCTTTTCAAAATATTATTATTTTGTACATATTTTATTTTTATTTATTAATAGTACTAATAATTAGAATACATTTTTTATAGGAATTTATTTAGAAAATTAGTTTAGATTATTTAATTAATTAGAATTTTTAATAGAATAGTCTAGATTAGAATTTTTAAAAGAATAGTTTAGAATTAGATTTTTATTAGAAATTAGAACTTAGAATTTTAATTACATTAGATTATATTTTTTAATTATAATCTAGAAATAAATTAAAAGTTAGAATTAATTAGTTAGTTAGAATTATGATTAGTTAATTAGTTAAGAAGTAGTTAGATTTAAAATTAGTTTATTAATTAGAAATAAGATTAGGCTGTTAATATTAGATTTTTATTAAAACAGAAAATTAAACAAAAAATAGAAAAGGACACGCGGATGAGGATAAGTAGCCAAGCTACCGTTCATTGCCTTCTTCGAATGGAGAACCCTAAGTCAGCCACCCCCTTCTACTGTGCATCTTCTTCCACTATTTTAACCTAGACACCCATTGTTCATCATCATCTTCTTCTATAGAAGAAAAAACCCTAGCGCCACCCCAAGTCCATCTCTGCTTCCCTTTTCGTTTTCCGCCGCGAACCTTTTCCGTTTTCCGCCGTGAACCTTTTCCGTATCCATTCTCCTTCATCACCTTCAAACAACACAACCCAAACCTCTATTCTCAAACCTCCAAATCCATTTTTTGCCACCGTAAAACCTTCCTTCGATCCCCTCTTCCGCCGCCCTTTCTCCTCCTCCTTCTACACGACCCCCACACAAACCGTTCGAACCTCTTCTTCCATCAAACCATAAAACTTTCCTCTTCTCCCTAAGCCACCGTGAAACCTTTTCAAACTCGATCGTCCTCCATCCCCATGTTCTTCGGCACATCACCATCAATCCTCAAACATTCCACCTCAAACCGGAAAACAGAACATAAATGAGAGAGAATGAGAGGTGAAGAGAAGTTATTCAAAACCAAAACAAAGCAAACCGTGATCAAAATATACAAACCTGAGTTGGAGCTAGTCGGTGATGAGAAACGAGACTCAAAGAGGAAGAGTCAGAAACACATAATGAAAGAGAGTAGAGAGATGAAATGGAACAAGATCGGGCTTTGACGGATTCGAAGATTTCGTTTCGAAGGGAAGTTGTCGTTGATTGCGTCGCTTGTATTTTCTTCCATTTTCGTTTTTCATGGCCATTCTCTTGTTCTTGATTCACTACTTGGTCAAAGGGTCACGTTACTGTTTTTAAGATGATGATCCGTGTTTGGTTTTGTTCTACTTGAACCATCCTTCCATCAGCTTTGTTGCGGTTCACCCATTTATTTGATTGTTTCTCTGCCTCGCTTCAAAGTGATGAGAATAGAGGAAATTTGTTTTAGTAATGATGTAATGAATCGTGTAGAGGAGATCTGATCTACCTCGGGTGGGCTTTGTGCCTGCGTTTTGATGATCCAAGACCCATTTTGTTTCCTCATAACCTCATAGGATGATGGGCTTGTAAAAAAGCCCAAATGACTCCCTCTTTTTTTCAAACACCTATTTTTTTCTTAACCCCCTGTCGCAGTGAGAATTGGATATCAAATTACTAATTAATTTGAATCTTAATTTATTGGTTCACCACCGGTATTTAATTTGTCCAAAGGAAGGGAAAAAGGTCGAATTACCCGCAATGCAATGCAAATGCAAAAGCTAGAGAGTTTAAGTTCGGGGATTGACTAAACTTAGGGAAGGTGCTAGCATCCTAAGTTTCTGTAGTACTCTATAGGAACCTCTTGTTTTATTGTGTTTATTGCTAAGGGTTATATGCTTAAGGGTAAAAGGCCTAGTGGTTTAATTCTAAGTATACTCGCCAAGACGTCGCATATTGTGCCTACATATCCTGACGGGAATGGAATCATAGTATTTGTAGTTCCCCTAAAGGGTTTGAGGAATCATTGACTGTTGGTCAAAGTTCCAAAAGGATAAGGTTTGTTGATTGATTGATTCTAGGAGAAAAGACGAGTCGTCATCTTAAGGGAGAACGCTCGACTTAACCACCACAACTTATAGGAGATGGTCTTTGTGTCGTCTTGAGAGAAGGGCTCAAACACTCGGATTTCATCGACGAGTATGCCACTAGCTCCCTCAAGCAAAAAAGATCTTATATCTCACAATTGTGTTATGTGGCAGGAGAATTATATCTCAACTTTCAAGATGACTAACGTCTAATTCTCTTGTATGGAGAAAAGTTTGATTGAGTTGAATACGAGTTTATCTATGTTGTAAAAGAAAAAGGTCATCCTTAAGGGGTGAAAAGTTCAAGGATCGAGCGGGGAAAAAATGATGCATATGAGGTGCAATACGCACAAATTGTTAAGTTATGCGTAGTTTCTTCCTTTCGACATGATGCAATGCGATAAAAATAAATAACGGTAAAAATAAAATCATACACACATATAAAAGTGCTTAAATCAAGACAAGTGCGGGAGTTGTGCAAATATTCGAAATAAATTCGGAGCTGAGATATGGAAAGAGATGAAGCGTCACGTTGATTAAGTTTATGAGATTTATTTTAAGAAAAAAAAGTTGTATTAGATTTATTAGTTTTAGTAAAAGTTTTCAGGTATGAATTAATTTTAACCAAGAAATTAAATTATGAGTTGATTAGTTTTTGTTTGAAATAATTAAATAAAGAAAAAGGATTTTCTTATTAAGTAGAAAACTAGGTTGTTATTATTATATATTACTTAGATTATTATTTAAAAAGTTCTAATATTATAAAAAGAGTTGTAGTTATTATTAAAATACAAGTTAATTTAGAAAAAAGGTTTTTGTGAATAATTATTATAAAGGTTAAGTGATAAAATAAATAAATTAATAAAGTGAATAGAATAAATTAGATTATTAAATAAAAAGTAAACTAATTATTTAATTAAATAAAATGAAAATTGATAGGATAAAAAAAGGGAATTAGTTGATTAATTAAAAAAGGGCTGATTTAAAAAAGGTTAAATATTGGTAAATTAATAAAATTATGGTAATTATTAGGTTAATTAAAGGTTAGTCAAATATTAAGAAAAAAGTGAACTAATTAGGTTATTAATCAACCGATTAAGGGATTAATGGTGGTTAATGGGCGCGGGAGATCTAGTGTGGCAGGCCAAGGGAGGCCTACCGTGGGTGAGCAATGTGGATCGCAAAATCGTGATCAGGTGGCGATGAGTGGCAGTGAGTGAAGGTGCACGGTAAATGCAGTGTGCGCGTGTGTACAAGATTACAATTTAATATAAAACAAAAATTAAAAATAGAAAACCCTAAAACTAAAAGCTCTCCTCCTCTCTCTCCCTCAAGCGCCGCAGCTGGTGTTCTCTTTTCTCTCTCTCTCTCTCTCTCTCTCTCTCTCTCCACTTCACGATTTCTTCTTTCTTCTCTTGGATTTGCATGCCGCGACTTTTTCTACTTCTTCTCTTGCATGTCCATTTTCTTCCTCTCACCTGTAAACGAAATCAAAACACCAAAAGAATGTTAACAAAACGGTGGCTTACGTAAAATCTGTGGGATTTGGTGATGATTTTCGTTGATTATTGACGGTTTGGTGACGATAATGACGTCGAGGACTCCTCCTCGCTTCTGAGTCCGCGGGTTTGGCGATTTTATTTTTGTGATGTGCTTTTTGGTTTATGATGTTTCTAGGATTTGACGGTTTGGTTCTGGTTTTTTCGCGAACGATTTGTGGGTTTGATTTGAGGCGATGATGATTGTCAAAAAAAATCTGAGCCTCCTCCGAGTTCTCTTCTTCTTCTTATACTCGGATCCGAAAGCGTTGCAATAAAGTTTTTTTTAAAAAAATTTCCTCTTCTATTTGGTGTTGTCTGATGCAGATTTGGAAAGATTTTCAAAAATCTTTGATCTGTCTTTACTCGTTTTAATTTGCTGTTATTTTTGGAAGCAGATTTGGAAACTTCATTTTCGTTATTTTTAATGATGATGATGATGATGCCCGAATAATCTTTGATATTGATGATGTTGTTGGACTGTTCGAATTTTGGATTTGTTTATTGTTTTTGGAAACTTTCAATTTCTGATGTCGTCTTAATGACGATGATGTCCAAATAAACGTGATTGATACTGATGCTGGACTTCCGTTTTGGGATTTGTTCATTTTGGAAACTTTGTACTTTGGTTACTTTGCTGCTGTTGGATATCGCTTGCGGGTTTTGGATCCGGTTTTGGCCATACTCCATTTTGGACTTTTGTTGACATTTGATGATGGTTGACTTTGAGAAGTTGGACTTTTGGCTGTCTAATTTTGACCGTGTTCCTTTCCTTTCTTCTTGCTGTGAAAATACTTTTATTATTATTAAGAATAGACTTCTGCCTTGATTCTGCTTGATGCTGTAGAAAAGAAGCATTGGTGATGATGACTTGGTCTGAACCGTAAAAAAAACCACTATTGTCCGTTCTCTTTCGGAAGCCAGTAGCAATTCCTATTGTTGCCCTTTCGTCTTTGACCCGATGATGATACCTTTCTAAGGGTCGAAAAACGATAAAATCCTTCTTTTGAATTTCTTGCAGATCCGTAGCTATTTTGTCCATATTTTGCAGGTACTAAAGACGAAGATGGAAAACAACTTGAAGATCTTTGGGCTTTAGGACATCTGGGTAGTCCTTAAGATTTAGTCTTAGGAGTTTTCTTGATATAATCCGAAAAAATTGTATCCAAAAATAGTAACTTGTAACCCATGTCTTGCGATAAAATGCAGCCAATTTGACTAATGAATAAATGTCTTATGATCCAACAAAAAAATCTTGATTATGAACTCAAATCTAATGCACACGGCTGACTTAAAAGAGCTTGAACACCCGTAATCAAACGTTCACCTCCCGTCTTTGGATATTTTAATAAAACCTTCTGACCAAATCTTGAGAAATCCAATAATACGTCTTTGCTGCACGGACCAAATATCACTGCAATGTCCTGGAAGATCATAAAATCCAAATTATAACCGACTCCGCTCTTTTTAGAAACAGTGTCCCGTGACTTTGTGGAACTCTTGATATAGACAGTGCGCCCTTCGGAAATGATCCAGAGATAGTCTGAGGCGCTTAAATTTGATAGAAACAGTATCACTAATCTTGGCATGCCTGCACAAACTGGTTAGTCGCAATAAACATGAATACGAAATTATAAAGCCAAATAACACAAGGAACGCACAAAGAGGTGGGATCTTAAAATCAAAAATTAGGGTGTGACACCCCCTATGACCTTTTTTTTTAACAATTTTTTTAATAAGTTTTAGAGTTTGTGTTTTTATTTTTCTAAAATAATTTTAGAGTTTTAAAATTACTATTTTAATAAATTAGCTTTTAAGTTGTTAATATATTTTCTAAAATTAATTTTCAAGAATTGTTAATTTATTTTTCTTTAGATTTTTAATATTTTATAAATTAGTTTTGAGACTTATATATATATATATATATATATATATATATATATATATATATATATATATATATATATATATATATATATATATATATATATATATATATATATATATATATATATATATATATATATATATATATATATATATATATATATATATATATATATATATATATATATATATATATATATATATATATATATATATATATATATATATATATATATATATATATATATATATATATATATATATATATATATATATATATATATATATATATATATATATATATATATATATATATATATATATATATATATATATATATATATATTAATCTAGTTTTTTTAGAAATTTTATAATGTTTTTCTAATTTTATTTTTTAGAATATTTTTCTAAAGTTAGATTTTTTTTTTATATTTATTTTTGGATTATTTTGTTTCGGTCGATGAAGAGACCTCCAAGTTGTAGTTTATCAAATTATTGACGAATAGCAACAAGTCCGAGACCAATTTCTTTTTACCTTTTCATTTTCGATTTTTATTCATTTTATTTATTTTTATCTTTTTCTTCGGTCGATGACGAGACCTCCGAAAATCATTATTAGTCAAACTATTGATAAATAATGATGGATCTGAGACCACCACTTCTTTCTCTCCTCTTTTCTTCTTCATTATCGATTTGATTTAAGTTTTCGCGATCTATGATGTCTTTCAATTCGTAAGCGCCGTTTTATCGAAGTCGATAAGCTTCTCGATTTTAAATCTATGGAAAATGACCATTTGGGTCATTTTCTTTACTTTGGGATCGTAATAGGCTATCTTCGATTAATCAATATAATGTTTGCGATTAAGACGAGATCCTACCTTTTTTGGTCCGTACGACATGATTAAATTGGAGAATGATCCTCAATATCATTTCTCTATCTTGTCTTTTGCATGGATATCGATTTACGCGACCTCATATAATTCGACTTTCATCATAAGTCGAGCTACAACGGTTTAGCATTACATTTGTACCGATTCATTTCACTAACAAACTAACCACTAACTTTACTTTTTGTCAAATATCAACTGCTTTAAATTCAGTCATTATATTCTTGTATATTATCTGTATCCTGTATATATTCGTGTTTGTTTCCTATCTTATTCACATCTTTTTCAAAACTTCTTTTCGAAACTTTTTCTCCTAAAATCTCGGTCCCGTATCGAGTGCATTTTCAAACTCTTTTCACAATAAAACTTGAATGGTTGTCGAGTGGTTAGGCGTAGGCCTTTTCCTATCCCTAGTGCTTGACATTACCGTTAGGGTTCATTGTCGCTAAGCACTTATCATTCGAAATCAAAACACCTTTTAATAATAGAATGAAGTTCTCTTTGTATTGAACTAAAGAGAGGGGATTGAGCGTAGACTTCTTCCTCTCCGAGTGTTAGGATACTCACTGTAGAGTGTGTGGTCTCAATACTCGTCTTTCAATACGAAGACGCGACTGTATTCGTCACACCTTTTCATAACAAAACTTTGAGATAAAGAATTAGGTACTACCTGCAAGGGGTTACTATCCGAGGATCTATTTCACCCCTAAAAACAACCTCACAAATCAAATGCGACATCTTGCCTCGATGGCGAAAATTAATCTTTTAAAAAGGATATATTACGTCCGTTCTACCGCAAACAAGTAAAGCTTAAGTCTCCAATGAGCGAGCAACAATACACCTAACTGCTAGAATGCGTACGATAACATCATTCACAAAACACCGATTAACCATACACGAACTATGTTTGCTCTGATTTCTCATGCCTGATGAGAATACATAGGCACAAGACGGCAATGTCTTGGCGAGCACACTTTTTTTCCTTTATCCATAGTAGGTCGAACTACGGCTGCTCTGATTTCTCACACTTGTTGAGAATACGTAGGCATAGGATTGCGATAATCCTAGCAAGCACTCTTCTTTCTTTTCCACCTTTTCCCCAAAAGGACATGCTACGTACATTCTACCGCAAATAGGTAATGCCTAAGACTCCACAAGCGAGCAACAATACACCTAAACTGTTAGAATACGTATGTTAGCATCGTCTACCAGAACTTCCCAGCAAACCGTAGGCCGTACTACGACTGCTCTGATTCTTTACTTCTTTTAAGTAAAGATACGTAAGCATAAGGGCCCTAATCCTTGCCAAGCACACCTCTATAATTTCTATCCGTAGTTTCCCGAACTACGTCGACTATGACTTTCTCATACCTGTTGAGAATACGTGGGCATAGGAGCGCGAGGTCCTACCGAGTCTCTTCTTCCCCTTTATCTCTCTTTTCTCTGTTTCTAAACCTTTCTCTTTATCCCTTGGAACACTCATAGAAAGAAATATATTTTAGAAGATACCTTCACACATAGACAAACAAATGGTTCCCATCAAGTACAATGGATGTGAGGGGTGCTAATACCTTCCCTTCGCATAACCGGCTTCCGAACCCTTTTTCTTGGCCGCGAGACCATCTTATCCATTTCTTTCTTAAGGTTTTCTCGATATTTTCCTTTCCCCTCATGGGATAAATAAATTTCGGTGGCGACTCTTCTGTCTTTCATTTTCGCCTCTTTGTCGTTGCATTTTTCGAGTAGCGACAATGATTCATAACAGA
The DNA here is from genome assembly GCA_963859935.3 of Lathyrus sativus. Classification (NCBI taxonomy): domain Eukaryota; kingdom Viridiplantae; phylum Streptophyta; class Magnoliopsida; order Fabales; family Fabaceae; genus Lathyrus; species Lathyrus sativus. The sequence continues at coordinate 510,734,245 of OZ012738.1, forward strand.
GTAACCTTAAGAACAGAGTAACCTTAAAAACAGGAACTATGACCATACTATATGAAATTTGGAAAGGAAGAAAGCCTACTGTAAAATACTTCCATGTGTTTGGAAGCAAATGCTACATACTTTCAGATCATGATTATAGAAGAAAGATGGACCCTAAGAGGGATGAAGGTATATTCTTGGGCTACTCTATCAATAGCAGAGCCTATAGAGTGTTTAACTCTAGAGCTAAGACCATGATGGAATCTATCAATGTTGTTATAGATGATGTGCATAAGGAAATTGATGTCCCAGAAGATGTTGGAACATTCTTTGATATCTCAGCTGAATCTGAAGACAGAAACAATGATTCTAATCCTACCATCACTGAACCTGAACTTGCTAACAAAGGATCATCCACCAGAGTCCAGAAAGACCATCCTATGGATCTCATCATAGGTGATCTAAATAAAGGGGTAACCACTAGATCTAGAGAAGTTGTCTCAAGCTCCTGCTTTGTGTCCAAGATTGGGCCTAAAAACATCAAGGAGGCTTTAACTGATGAATTCTGGATAAATGCCATGAAAGAGGAGTTGGGTGAATTCAAGAGAAATGAAGTTTGGGACCTTGTGCCAAGGCCTGAAGGAACAAATGTTATTGGAACCAAATGGGTCTACAAGAACAAGTCTGATCAAAAGGGAGTGGTCACTAGGAATAAAGCCAGATTGGTTGCTCAAGGATGCACACAGATTGAAGGGGTTGATTTTGATGAAACTTTTGCTCTTGTAGCTCGTCTTGAATCTATCAGACTTCTTCTGGGAGTTGCTTGCATTCTGAAAATCAAGCTGCTTCAAATGGATGTTAAAAGTGCCTTTTTAAATGGTTACATATATGAAAAAGTCTATATTGAACAGCCTAAAGGTTTTATTGATCCAACCTTTCCTAATCATGTTTTTAAGTTGAAGAGAGCTTTATATGGTCTGAAGCAAGCTCCTAGAGCTTGGTATGAAAGACTAACAGAGTTTCTTGTTGATAATGGATATAGAAAAGGTGGGATAGATAAGACTTTGCTTATCAAGGAAGAAGAGGGAAAACTCATGATTGCTCAAATCTATGTTAATGATACTGTCCTTGGTGGGATGTCAGATGAGATGGTTCAAAATTTTGTGCAGCAAATGCAATCTGAATTTGAAATGAGCCTTGTTGGGGAGTTAACTTACTTTCTTGGGTTGCAAGTCAAACAAATGGAGGAATCCATATTCCTATCTCAAAGTAAGTATGCCAAGAACATTGTTAAAAAAATTGGAATGGAAAATGCCAGCCACTGCACCTACCCATCTAAAGTTGTCAAAAGATGAAAAAGGAGTTACTGTGGATCAAAGTCTTTACAGAAGCATGATAGCAAGCTTGTTATATCTTACAGCAAGCAGACTTGACATTGCCTTTGCTGTGGGAGTTTGTGTCAGATATCAAGCAGAACCCAAGGTTAGTCATATTAATCAAGTCAAGAGAATCTTGAAGTATATCAATGGGACAAGTGAATATAGGATGTTGTACACTCATGGATCTGGATGTGTACTATCTGGATACTGTGACGCTGATTGGGCTGGAAGTGCTGATGACAGGAAGAGCATATCAGGAGGCTGCTTCTTTTTGGGAAACAACCTCATCTCGTGGTTTAGCAAGAAACAAAACTGTGTATCCCTGTCTACTGTAGAAGCTGAATACATAGCTGTTGGAAGTAGCTGCTCTCAACTTGTCTGGATAAATCAAATGCTTACAGAGTATAATGTCACACAAGATGTCATGACATTATACTGTGATAATCTGAATGTTATAAATATATCCAAGAACCCTATCCAACATAGCAGAACCAAACACATTGATATTCTCCATCATTTTATAAGGGATCTTGTTGAAAGAAAGATCATTACCCTAGAGCATGTCACTACAGAAAATCAGTTGGCTGATATTTTTACCAAAGCTTTGGATGCAAATCAGTTTGAGATTTTGAGAGGAAAGTTAGGGATTTGTATTTATGAGGATTTATAGAAATTACTGCTGAGAGGGATATTTGCTCTTAAAAGATGTTTTTTTCTTAAAATAGAGATGTTCCAACATCCCTCTTATTGCATAGCACGCCCTTGTCTACTCAAACACGCTATCCCACTCAAAATTTTCCCTCCAACTGCCCCTTCAACTCCCACACCTCCACTACTTTTCAGATTGCCTCCCACTCTCTGTGTATCCATCACATTACAACCTATTTTCATTCTCCTCTAAACCTCTATTCTCTCAGGAAAATCAAGATGTCTCCCAAACGTGATGCTACTTCCTAAAAAACTTCCAAATATGATGCTCACCCCATGAACATCTCCTTCAAAGATGTTCTTGACGTGACTCCTCTATCCATAGTTCCCAGCCATGAAAAGGAAACCCCCAATACCACTCCAACACATGCAACTCAAACTTCCAAAGGTAAAACATTTGGAAATTATGTTGACAATATTACAAGAATGAAGAACAAAGAAGGTACTACTTATGTTGATAGATCGATTAGGGAACTTGTCACTAAGGTTCTCTATGGTGGTCATAATGTGTCTGGTATTTCCACCCATTCATCTCGCATAGATCCCTCTTCTAGGTCTGATGATAACCCAGGAAAGGATGATGAAAAACCCTCTACTAATGACAACCCTAACACTGAGAACTTGCACAAGCTTTCTAGTTCTGTGCTTCATGATGTGAATGAAGATGATGCTGTTGGTCTGAATGTTGGTAGGAATGATGCACCAAAGTGTTCTGCTTCAACCAAAGAAAAGATCAATACCTTTGACAATGTAATGGATGTTGAAGATGTTCCCTCTGATGATGAACTTATCAAAAATGTTGCCCCAGGAATTGCTAAAAGACTAAAGACAAGAAAATGAAAGGTTGTGCTTGAGGAATCCCCTTCCAAAAGCCACAAGAAAAAGACCCCTGTTGGACCCCCTAAAGCTTGGAGCAAGGTTACTCCTGCTACCAAAAAGAGAAAAGTCAGGTTGGAAAATAATGACTCAGATGATGATGTTGTAAAGGATGTCCTGACATCGCCTCTGCAAAAAATTCTACTGATAAGAAGACCCCAAGACTTGTGCCTGCTGCACCTCTTGACAATGTTTCTTTCCACTGCATCAGCATTGTGACAAAGTGGAGATATGTATACCAGCGTAGGATTGCCCTAGAAAGGGAGCTAGGAAAATATGCACTAGATATCAAGGAAGTCATGGATTTAATCACTGAGGCTGGCTTACTCAAGACTGTCAATGGTTTTTCCAAATGCTATGTGATCCGCTGTCACGCATGGATCAAATTCAAGTAGTTTGAAAAATGGTAGTTTAGCGACAATGACTCAAGTCGTATCACAAGGATTCTTGTATTATTTAAACTAACTAAATAAAAGGTTTATGGGGGATTTTAAGTTTTGATTTAGAATTCGATTAAGAAAATAAGCAGTAAAATAAGTGATTTTGAAATATGTGATTTAAAACAGGTTAATCTACCAGTTCGACTCCCAACTCATCATCGGTTATTACAATTCCAATTCCCCAAGCGGTTCCAATCCCTATTCAATTGCAATATTGACAAACAAGCGTCGACAATACCACACGACTTATATTCCTAATTACTGAATTAAGCAGACGGTTAAAGATGGCGCAAATTAACGAAAAAGCAAGTTAATCCGCGATTAAGTTAAGGAACATCAATCAATCGAATTAAATCCAATTTATTTTATAAGAACAAATTAAGCAAACAAAGTTATAAAACGAATTGGAACGGAATTAAATTAAATCAGAATTATAATAAACCTCAAAGGATTACGGGTTTCGAAACCGACAAATTTTCCCTCAGGATTAGTTCCCCATGGAAAACATGAAAGCTAAAGAAAAATTTGTGAAAAACTAGGGTTAGAACTACTGTAGCACGGCAGGAAACCTTATAAACAAAATAAGGTTTGCATTACACACTCAACTGGGTCGGAGACATAAACCAGGCCCAATAGGGATGACCTAAAACAACTAAATTATTACAGTCAAAATGTCAACGAATTATTCGAGACTCAAGCAATCCGAATCAGCTTCTTCGTGCAACATGAAAGTTGTATATCTTTTTCTTAGCTTTCCAACGACTGGTAGAACACCTCGATTCGATTCCTGTAGCTCCAGTTGTGAATTTTTTTATTAAAAACTACTAATACTGAAAATAACAAACAGAAATCAAATAAAGCTGAAAATAAATTGAATTGTAAAAACATCATAAAATAGGAAATTAAACAAACTAAACTATAGAAATGCCTAGGTCTAAACATAGAGGAAAATGCATAAAAATGCACTGATCACTATGATGGGCTGGTAAAAGAGTTTATTGTGAATATTCCTGCTACCATTATAGACAGGAGTAGCAAGGATTACATGAAGGTTTTTGTTCGGGGACGATGTGTGAAGTTTTCTTTTATGGTGATCAATAGATGTTTGGGAAGAACGAATGAAGGAAAAGATAAGATGACCGCATCTGAAAACCGGGTCTGCAGAATCATTACTGCTAACTAAGTCAATGTTTGGCCTTCAAGAGGTAAGCTCTCTGCCGGGCAACTCAGTGTCAAATATGCCATTCTTCACAGGATTGGTACGGCTAACTAGGTGGCCACCAATCACACCGCTACCATTTCTGTTGGTCTTGGCAGATTTATCTATGTTGTAGGTACTAAGACTGAATTTAATTTTGGCCAATATATCTTTGATCAAATCACCAAACATGCAACTACTAGTGCTATAAAAATGCCTATTGCGTTTCCTTGTCTCATTTGTGAAATCATTCTGAATCAATATCCTGGTATTCTCAATCCAAATGATGTTGCTTGCAAGAGGGAATCGGTGTTGTCCCTTCATTATAAGCTGTTTACTAGAAGACATGTCCCTGACATTGTCTTAACTTCTGCTAAGAAGGCTTCTGCATCAAGGGTAAGGATTATTTCAGAGTTGAAGGAAACCTGCAGGGAACTGGGTGATACGATTAATGTTGCTACTGCTAGAAAAATTAAATTGGAGTCTCTAATTTAGTGCCTTGAAAGTGAAGAGAATACTATGAATGGTGATGATAGTGAGGATGGGTTTGAGAAGGAATCTGAGGATGGTGATGTTTCTGTGCCAACTGATACTGATGATGTTGTTGCTGAAAGTTCTGAGTCTGATGATAAAGAATAAGTTGCTTGGTTTGCTAGTTGTTTGTTTTTGGGTTATTTGATTTGTCTGCCTTGACAGAATGAACTTTATATTTGCACTTCATGTGCTTTTGGGTTGTAATAGTATTAGGTCTCTATACCCTTAACTCGTCTTGATTCTGACATTATGATATTTTATGCTTTTGTTCTAAAATTTATGGCTAAAAAGGGGGGAGAAGCTTGGCTTGGTAATAGCTTGGTCAGTATACAATTTGGTATATGGTTATGGCAGGTGGCAGGTGTGTAGCTGGTTGGAAGATGTTGTTTGTTGCTGCTGCTCTGTTTGTTCTGACTAGATGTTGATCCTGTTGAATGGTGTTGTTTGGGCTGTTTATGAGTTTTTGTCTTATAGGTTGCTGAATGCTGAAGTGAGTTTGGCTGTTTTATTTGTGTGCTTGGGTTGTTGTTTGTGTGTGAACTTGCATTTGCTGAGGGGGAGTTTTGCAGAGTTTTTACTCCTATGTTATTCCTTGTTTTTTTTTTGTTTTTGCTGTGCTCTTTGTTGTTTTTGAAGCTCTTGTGATCTGTTTATGTTTTAGCCAAAATTTTCCAAAGGAGGAGTGTGTTAGTTCCTGATTGGCAGGTATTTTGGTAAAACTTGGTGTAATCACAAGATGTCCTACAGGATATCGTGACATTTGTTTCTAAGGTTCTGCAGGTTGATTTGTATGTTGTAGCAGAACTTATGTCATGATGTCAAACATGATGTCCTGACTCTTATGAACAAAAAATTCTGCATGAATGTGGTTGTTTGTCTATCTCTCTTGTGCAAACCTGTTGCACTAATCTGGTGTAAATCTGCGAGGATTTTGGTATTGTGCAAAGGCGTTTCTGATTCACCTGTTGATTTCAGTAGAGTTATTATAAGAATATTACATTGGAGATTTGAAGAGTGATTTGATTGGATTTGATTGATTAAATCAAATCTGTTTCATTGATGAAAATTATGAAGATTGATCTCTTTTCAATCTGCTGTTACTTTTGCTACATCCCAAGCCCGTCCAAGTATTTCTATTTAAGGATGCGTAAACCCTAGCCTTCAGATCAGAGAAGCTAGGATTAAGTGTATGCAATTGTGTAAGGTTTAGTGCTCTAGCCTTCATGTGTTTTAGTAATTTGTGAGTCATTCACTCATTGTCTTAATGTGTGAATTGGACTAAGTTCAGTATTGTAATTTGTTCACTCAAAGCTTGTAAGCAAGAGTGTATTGTACTTGATTGAAGCTTTTAAGCAAGATCAAGTTGTGTCTTTGAAGAGTGTCTTCTAAAGTCTCTTTATTTGTTGTTGTTATCACTGTTGTGATTGAGGGGGAGTGAAAGGTGTCTCTTATCTAGGAGTGTCCTAGGTATAAATTGCAAGGGTAGAGATTAGGTGAGAAGATGGTAAACTAGAGAGCGTCTACTGTATATCTTCAAACTAATTCTACTTAGTGGATTTCCTTCCTGGTTTGGTAGCCCCTAGACGTAGGTGTGTTTTCACCGAACTGGGTTAACAATTTCTTGTGTCTCTTTTCGTTTGTTATATGATTATCTTTGTTCTTATTGATGACTTAACATATATTACTGTCGGAAACATTGTCTTCGACATCTGATATCTGATACCAGAATTTCACATAATAACTTTCTTCTAATCCAAAACGGGTTTCAAAATAAAGCCTTCTCCAAAACCAGTAGACGACACTTGGCACCTAAACCTAAGCATATTTATGGTATTTTTATAAGGATATCACAAACTACAATCATAATCACCAATGGAAGAACATTTCATTAGATCAAGCGCAACAGAGGAATCTTAGACACATTATGGGAATGGAAAAGTAGAAATTATTACGCAATCACAATCATGGATACTCTCACTATCCTCACATGAAACCCTACATCTATTATATGGGCTGCTAAAACCTAAAATTTCCCTAAAATAATTTCTTCAATTTATACTACTACATTTGACTTAAAAGTGAGAGTAATACCTAGAGACAAACTCTTTATCAGAAAGAGGGAAGTAACAAGTTCACCATTAGAACACATTTCTTTCAGTATCACCATCACAAAGTAAATGAAAGAACAAATAAAAACTTTAAAAAAAAAATAAAAAAAGAAATAGTACCTTTGAAAGAAACAAAGAATACAACAATAAGATTACTTAGGGTACGAAACAAAGAAAAATGAGAAACTTGATAAAAAAAAAGAGCAATGAATAACGTATAATTAAAATACTATAAAAGAATAGAAGAAGGAAACTCTATAGTCACATCAATCAAGTGTGTAAAAGTTGAAGTGATAACCTACTATATTAGTTGACACATAGGGGACCGGACACACACATTCACAAAGATAAGTGGGGTAATAAATACCTTTTGATAACCATAATATCAACAACATAGGGAAACACAACCATTCAAATTCCTCGATCATAAGAAAATAATGTAAAGAAAATTTCATTTTCAATATACCAAATGTGACTCCCTATTAGGGCTGGAAATGAGTCGAGTCGAGTCGAACCCACCTCAGCTTGGCTCAACTCGTTAAGAATTGTTCGAGTTCGAGTTCGACACGAACTTTTTTTAAGCTCAAACTCGACTCGTTATAAGTTCACGAACAGTTCGATTCAACTCGTTAGGTTCATCTCATTAGGTTCAGCTCACATGATTCACGGACTTAAAAACTATTTTTTTAAATATATATATTTTTTAGTATATTTGACATTTTAAATAAATATATATTTTTAAAATAAAATAAAAGTTATCATATTGAAATTTAACTTTATCTTCGAAATCTACTAATTTAAAACCTACACAACTTTCAAGAGATACATTTGAGAGTCTAATTCAAAAACTACTAAATTGAAGATTAAATTTGTCTAAAATTTGGAATAAATATTTAAACCTAATCTTAAAGACAATATAATTCTTCTCATATGTAATCGAGTTGACTCATGAACCTAACGAGTCAAACTATGTATAGTTCAAGTTCAACTCATTTAGTTAACGAACTTAATTTTTCGCTCATGCTCAAATCATTTGGTTAATGAACCTAGTTCAACGATTTAATTGTCGAATCGAATTCCAAACTATTTTCGAGTTGATTCGGTTCATTGTCAACCCTACTCCCTATAGATAAATAAAAAAAACCAATCTAAAACAACCCATAATAATCAACTTATAGAGATTTGATTCACCTTGTTCCTACAAGGCGTCATGCATTAAAGACTGGTGGATTGGGGTAATATATTCAAACAATTTATCCCTACAGGGCCTCTTACTTACCAGGGTTGATGTATCGAGTAATATCTCAAACATTTTATCCTTACCAGTAATGTTTAGGAGTTTGCAGGCATATATAAATCTAAAAGGACCGCGAGCATGAACTCACAATAGTTACATAAACATGTCTCTTAAACCAATAGTTATGTTGCAACCCATGTATATAGGACAAACCCAAAACACCAAACCAAATAGAAGAGGATACGAGAGACTAAGTGTTATTCTTAGTTGGTGATCTAAAACTTGACCCTAGCAGATCCATAGGTCAAACTTGAACTAACAATAGAAATGAGGGTGTCCATCATCCCTGAATAAGAAGTACATATCACACCATGTTAGAAGGCAAAAAAGACAAATAAAAAAAATATTCTTACACATCTACAATCATTATGACAAAATCGTTACCCAAATAACATCCATAATGACCAATCAAAAAATATTCTAAACACTTTATTTATCTTTAGAAAAACTCCTTCAATATTTTATTTTTAAAGTTTCTAAAAGGTCTTCTCTAATCCAAAGATTATTTAATTTTTTATTTATAAATTTTTAATTTTGTATTAATTTATATACATATCACCTCTTATGATTTCGTCATTTAGTTTGACAAAAGTTTTTTGTGTAAGTTTTTGAAAATTGAACATTTTATTTTATTTTATTTATAAATTTAAAAAAAGAAAAAAAAAACCTTTTGAATTCACAATGCCTGTATGAGGTATTCATACAAAAGAAAGAGGTGCCGTGATAAGGTGGGACTGCAACCTTCACGTACTACAAGAAACACAAAAAGTGTACAACCCATTACAACTACATGACATTTTCTTTTGAAAATAAAATATAAATATAAAATAAAATAAAACAACATAAAATCATCCAAATCCAACTATATAATACAAATAAATTTTTTTTTTAATAAATTACCATGAACAAAAACAATAATGTGTGTATATAAATAAATAAATAACTATATAAGAAATGAAGAATTGAAAACCACCCAGCTGTAAATACACAACTTGTCCCTCTCATCTTCTGAAATTTGTGGCGTTTTGCTGTTTCTGGTTCTCTTTGTCTTTCATTTTATATTCTCAGGGTTCTTATTCTTTTTCTTCTTCACCAAACCAATTATTATTATTATAATTATAAATAATAAATAAGTAAAATCTTTGTTTACTGGCTCAGTAACCAAAGGAAGGACAAGTGTTTTCCTTTTCAGTTCACCTCATTTGTCTTTCTATGTTCCATCACTTCATCTTTCACATTTCTCATCTCAACAATATATTGCTTCTTCTTCTTTCACATTTTCATTTTCTTCATCTCAACCTTCCATTTTTTTCACATTTTTTTTGCCTCAGTTTCTAATTTCTATCTATTATTACAATTTTCTCCTCAAAAAATGAGGTTTGATCATCATGTCATCTGCATTTCTCTTTTCTTTTTGGTAATGTCAAGCTGCATCCTCCAAGGGTTAGTTATTGAAGCCAGAAAGACTCCTAAACAAAGTGGTTTTCACAAGGTAAATTTTCTCTTACATATATATATTAGTGTATGTTTGAATTCACCGCGAGTTTGTCAGAATCACGAGATTCCGACAAACTCACGAAAATATAAAAGGATGAGTTTAAGTTGAATGATGATGAATTTTTTTTAGACATTAGGTGATGAGAAGATGTTTCTAAGGGCTCAAATAGGGTCAAGGCCACCAAAATGTGATAGAAGGTGTAGAACATGTGGACACTGTGAGGCTATTCAGGTGCCTACAAATCCTCAAGTGCAAAATGGAAAGATAAACTCTTCAAAGTTCAATTCAGTTGCTTATTCAAGAGGAAAGGACAATTCCAATTACAAGCCTATGAGTTGGAAATGCAAATGTGGAAGCCTCATTTTCAACCCCTAAATACAATTAATTAATCTAATTAATTGTATAGCAATTTATTTTGTACATGATTAATTTATTATAATTATACATCTTTTTAATTTTTTTTTAAGGAGGTAGCTTTTTTGCTTTATCAATTGTATGATGTAATCAATTCATTGTCCTTATATGCTATCCTTCATAGCTTTTATTATGTTACATCACTCTAATTTGATGCAATATATTATTATTATTTTTTTTATTTTTTATTTATATATATATATTTAAATAATTTGTAGTGAGTACTTTGTGGCCTGCATATGCAAACAGAGGAAGCAACAAAAAAAAAGGGCACGCTAAGTTTTGATTGTCCTATATTTTCTTCTTTTATATACTTGCCTCCAAAACACGAAAGAGATTGATTAATACTTGTTCTGACGAGTATATATTCAGTTGCTTTCATTTGGATTTCATAGGGGAATTGAAATAGGATAATACTAATAATATATATAGAATAAGTGATGAATATAACAAATTTAGATGATATAGTAGTTTTTTTTAATATTTTAAGAAAGAATAAAATTTAGTTTAAAATGTCACCCGTCCATTCTTGATCACATGACCAAGATTTGGATGACTGTTCAACTAATCCAAAAGAGCTATGACAAGAAATATTTTGGCTAATTTTATTAAATAACATTAAAAACTCAGACATATTTTTTAAAATAAAGTGTTAGTATTAAATCTACTCAATAATAATGTATCGATATAAAGGTGTTTCATTCAATTTAATTAGAGATCTTGTGTTCGAACTCAGTTATAAATATTAAGTCGTGTTAAATGAAGGAGAATGTTGTCACCTATTATAATTTTATCTGGTATAAGAATTAGTCTCTACAATTGCGTGCAAAGAATATATAATTTAAGGTTGACAAATGAGTTCGATTTATTAAGCATGCTCATTTTATTTATATTTATTTTAAAAGATCAAGATTTTAGACTCACATTCTTTAATATATATATATATATTTCGTTGTATTTGCGATTTTTAATGGACAAGAAGAATAACAAGAATTTTTTTTTAATGATTTTAAGCCTTAGAAATGTGAATTTTTTTCATCCCTACCATCATTTTAAAAATTTATTTCTAAAATACCACAAGTTTCAACAAATATACTAAAATGTCACCGTTTCAAAAAAATGTTTTTTTGAATATTTTTTTAAGGTGTCGCCCTTTCAATGGACGACAGTGACCAAGTCTGAATTTTTTCTTATGTTTTAATAAAGACACTGCCGCCCATTGAATGGGCGGCACCCTTGTACCAAAAAGCCAATTTTTTTGAAACTATGGTATTTTAGTATATTTGTTGAAATGTATGACATTTTGAAAATAAATTTATAAAAAGATGGTAATGATGAAAAAAATTTTAAAAATGTAAGGCACGTATGTTTGTCTCACTCTAAGATCAAATATTTAGATTTGCATCTTCAACGGTGACCGTTTTGTATTATTTCGTCTCATCTCACCTTGTTTTGGAGCTTTTACACAATTGATTTAAGATCAACCATCCTGATGGAGTTTTAACTTAAAAACGTTGGGTATTGGAACTCACCTCAATTTGATGATATCTTTCTACTACTAAAAAAAATGACAATACAATAACAAGTCACATGATGTAACATACTTTCCATCTTGCATGCTGTTGATTTGTGCATCAATCGTGAGAAAGCATATGATAAAACCCTACGTATTTTTTAGTGTAAGGTTAAAATTTCTTTCTCACATTTGAGTGGTTGAAACTTGAAACGATTGAAAAGAATGGACTAGAATAATTTAGAGCTGAAAGTGAAAACAAAGATTGGAAAAGAAAGTGGATGGGATACAACATCGTCCCATGTTCCTAGTTCTTACATCATACCACACACAGAATCAAAAAATCATTATTTTTTGTTATCTGCAGACATGACTCAACGGGAGTAGTTTATATTGCAACTCATGTACGAAATCTTCTTTTCATTTTTTTATGTATCCGTTACGTCAATTCGGTCTTGTTTAGTCCGTTTGGATTGGTATAAACGGATTATGCATCATGGCAAATTTTATTTCAAAGTTTTGAAATTAATATAATAACATTTCATGTTTGTAGATTAGTACAGTAATAATCATGATAATTAGAGAAAATTCACACATTTCTTAAAATGTCCATACTGTACCTATTTCAAACCAAAAATAATTTGAGATGGACCCGCCAAAGCAAATGAAGTTCCTCTATGAAAGGTTTGAGATTTTTGAATATAGGAAATGTTCTTGAATCAATTCTAATACTTTAAATTGATCTTCTCTTTCAAGGTACATTTCAAATAGAATAACTTTAATTACTCAACTTTTTTGTTGTTGCAAAGATATGACAATTTATACATAAAAAGTTTCAAGATTTTGGATGAATGGATCACTTGAAACATATTTGAATTGTATTTAAATTAGAATGAAAGATCTCATTTGAAAATATGATGTATATAATCTTAAATACACCATAAGAAACCTCTATGAATAGATGCATAAGTTTGAGACATTTTCATGAAGGTTTCCAATAGTTTAGAACGACAATGATTCATGAAAAGACAAAATTCTACATTTTGTACTCGATTTTTTAAATTAGGTAATCGATTATCTGATTTAAAAAGTGTTGAAATATTTCTAAATTTCAAACAACAACGGTCATGTAACCGGTTTTTTAAATCAGGTAAACGATTACCTAACTTAAAAAGTGTAAAACATTTTAAAAATTTTCAAATAGAATGAACCTATAACCGGTTATACGAAAAATATACTTTAAAAATGCTTAAATTAAGTGATTTTGATGCATGAACTTGATAGATTTAAATTAATTTAATAGATACAAATTATAACATATTAGATATTTAAGAATAATCAAGAACGATAAAAACGATGTACCTTTTAGTATTGGAGAGATTACTGTCAGAGATAATGAGTATAAGAGAATTACTACCCGTTTAGGATTTTCAGAGTATGTTAATTGTCTAATTGGGAGACACTTAAATAGCTAAACGGCTCAGGGCAAAGACCTCTCATTGGACTTAACTGAATGGTCCAACCCAGCGCGGTTCATTCAGGCACAAAACCCGATAAAACAATTCATCTATTTAGTGTTTAATAATAATAGATCATAATATAATTAACTAATAATTAATTATGTCAATTAATATTTGATTAATTAAATAATTAATCTAACAAAACGCTTAGAAACTTTAGAAATGAATGAATGAGTTTTTATGAACATCTAAATTTTATACATAATTAATTGCAATTAAGTACCTTGGCACCAAAATGAATTTCCTTAAATCCAAAACATCCGATAATTTATGCACTATTGATATTTGATTGAGTTAGACTTCAAACTTTTTCTTCTTTGATAATCTTTTGTCTTCATCAAAACTAAACTAAACTAAGATAGATGATGTACATCTTCTTCACAATCTCCCCATTTTTTTATGATGATAAAATGTATTGATTGAATTTTTTTGTTAGATGCTTGATGCTCCCACTATCTTGTATATCTTCCCCTTTATTTTGAAATTCATGCTTTGTTTTTTGGTTTCCTGAAAAATAAACAAAAACAATCATTCATCTTCTCCCATTTTTTGACATTATCAAAAAGGAAAAGAGTAAAATTCAAAGTAAAGTAATATAAGGAAAATATACATCCTATATTAAAGTACTTATCTTCTTCACAATGCTAGTTGAAAGTGTCTATCTTTTTAATTCATCTTCAATCAAATGAAACTTTATTCTTACCATATCATATGATCTTATTGTATCTTGAACAATCAATCTTAATTTTACAATGTTAGTATATGGTTTCCAAGTAGCTACAATAAACAAAAAATAATACTTTCTAGGTACCCAATATTCTTTGGGTCCTTTTGAGTTAGTTTCTCTTCTTAACCACACATACTCACTATTAGGAACACCAAAGTTTCTTATGTAGCAAATATTAGGAGTATGACCTTATGTATTGCAATAAAAATATGTAGCCTTAAAGAAATTCTTTTCTTTAGAGACATAAGAATTATTTTTAATATAAACCCTATTAGGATGAATTTCAACTTGCACTTTCCAATTAATTCTATATTATTAAATTTATTGCTAGCCTTAACAAAGATAGTTTTGCTTATACTCGATTTATCAAATTTAGCGTATCAAAGCCAACATTTATCATTAAAGTACCTTTGTTTTATTAACACATTTTTTAGACCAAGTTGTCCTTTCTCGTATTTATTTAAGACTTGATTCGATTCAACATTTTTTTATTCAACTGTTTCACATTTATTACATGCAGAATTTTTGACTTTGTCTAATTCCACTTTCATGTCATAAGTCTTACTTTCTAGAGATAATTATTTTCTTTTATTTTGAACATGTTCTAAAAGCACTCAAACATTCTACATGCAATTCAAGGAAGACATTATACAATTTATCATAAGATGGTTCAAGATCACTAACCTCATTTTCTTCATCATTAGAATGGTGTGAAGCTATTAATTTCATATGTGTTTGTTCTTCATCTAAAGATGAATTCATCTCACTGTCTTGGCATACCAGGTAAGCTCTTTTTAATATCATACCCTTCTTGTTGTTGACTTTGATATTCTTTTGAAGAGTAAGGCACTAACTTTTGACATAACCTCTTCTTCCACATTAAAAAAAAAGTAACATTTTTTCTTAAAGTTGATGCTTCTCTTTGACTAATTTCCTTTGTCTTTTCATTTCTTAAAAAAATTTCAAATTTTTTGATCAGTGCATCATCTTCATCATCTACAGGTTGAGATTCTTCTTCTTGATTCACACCCTTCAAGTTTATCTTTGTGATCTGTTAGTCACCACCTGTTGATTGCAATTGTAATCAAATGAATATAGTGGATTAAGTTCTTGTGTATAAGGAGAAATTACCTTGGCGAGTGGACTGGATTAGCTTTGAGTGTCAAGCGAACCAGGATAAAAATCCTTGTGTCTCTCTCATTGTTCAGTCTTTTAATTGTTGAGTTTTTGAGTTGGTAAAAAGCTTTTGTTTTTAAAACCCAATTAAAGTCCCCTTTCTTGTGTTTTTCGCACCTTCAAATACTAGTTCAATAAGCCTTACTAAGATCTGGTACTACATTCACAGACCAAACATTTTGAGATCTGACACCATTTCCTTAAAGATCATGTTGAAAAAAGGGATGTTAGTTTTGAATACATCGACACTAAAACTCGTCTTGATAACATTTTTACATAACCATTGTCATTGGATTCCTTTCACAGATTTTTTAGGGATTTGGGAGTATTAGACTCTTCATGCCTTAAATAAAATGAGAATTTTGTTTAGTTTAATTTGCAAATATGTTTTGTTTTCACTAACACTATTTTTTAGAAAATCACAACTTTTACCAAACTATAATGGTATGTGTTGCGATGAGAATCATATATCAAGTAATTGATTGACTTGAATCACAAACCATTGAAGTTCACCACCGAGCTTTGGTTTATCCAAAGGAAAGGGTAAAGATTGAAGAAAACCCTAAGTGTGCTATGTAACAACAAAGCTAAGATATCTAAGGTTCGGGGGTTGGTTATACCTAGGGAAGGTGTTAGAATCCTAAGTATCTGTAGTACTCTACAGGAATCTCTTGTTGTATTTGTGTTATGTTATTGTTCGTTTGCTATTGATTGGAAATATTATATAGTTATTAAGTATGCTCTCCAAGACGTCGCATCTCGTGCCTACGTATCCTAATAAGGATGGAATTAGAGCATTTGTAGTTCACCTAACTACGAGTGAGGAACTCTTGATAGTGATCAAGGTTCCAAGGCGGAAGATAAGTGTCCATAACCATGACATTTACATAGAGTTTACAAAACTCTATACTAAGTCTAAGTTGAAAAGTTGGTGACTCTAACAATGTCAAAAGGGGAAGGTTAAGGTAAGGTTAAGCTACCTATGACTTAAAGTAACCAAGAATACCTTTCCTTTGGATTTTGAACAAAATATCACTTAGTCATGAATACAAGACAACATATGGATAAATCAAAACATTACTTAAACATGGATAAGATTCAAAGTTAAATAAGGCAAATATGTATAAGTCAAAACATTACTTAAACATGATATCATTCAAGATTCATGGTAAATATGTATAAGTCAAAACATTACTTAAACATGGTATGAAAGTAAAATATGAAAGACACTCAAACATGGTATCAATCAAAGACAACACTCAAACATGGTGTAAAAGTGAAACATGAAAGACACTAAAACATGATATCAATCATAAGCAAAGGGAAAGATGTTCAAACATGACATCAACTATAAAAAAATGACACTCAAACATGGTATCAAAGATAAACCTAAAAGACACTCAAACATGGCATCAATTATAAACAACAATGACACTCAAACATAATATCAAAGGCATAAACATGAAAGACACTCAAATATGATATCAATCTAAATGAATCAAAGTGATCTTCATAAATGATATAAATGGTCATAAACAAAGCATGAGAAGATATTCATACATGATATCAAAGCATAAAGATAAAGATGTTCAAGCATGACATCAAAGCAAATCAAAGTGATATTCAAACATGATATCAATATACAAGACAAAGATATTCAAACATGATATCAAACAAAGTGACAAAAAATGATATTCAAACATGATATCAATACATAAATGATGAAGATGATAAATGATGTAAATATTGACCAAAAGTTCCTTCAGACAGATTTAAAGGTAACTTCCACTGGTGGATGTTCATTGCAAAAATTGACCAAAAGTTCCTTCAGACAGATTTTAAGATAACTTCCACTGGTGGATGTTCAGTGCAAAAATTGACCAAAAGTTCCTTCAGACAGATATTAAGGTAACTTCCACTAGTGGATGTTCAGTGCAAAAATTGACCAAAAGTTCCTTCAGACAGATTTGAAGGTAACTTCCACTGGTCGATGTTTAGTGCAAAAATTGACCAAAAGTTCCTTCAGACAGATTTTAAGGTAACTTCCACTAGTGGATGTTTGGTGCAAAAATTGACCAAAAGTTCCTTCAGGCAGATTTAAAGGTAACTTCCACTCATCATATCTCACTCATTTCTTGATGAAATTTAAAAGTGTAAGAACCAAAATTACTCAGTTTTCAACAAGGAATTTAATGGTATCATTTATACAAGCTGGAACTCAAACGATGAAGCACACAAAGCATAAAACCAGACCTAGCCCTAAAAGTTCAAACACCACAAACTTCACATACAAGCATGACAAATTGTAAACAGTATAATGGTCATTCTTAACATACTAATGTCTACATTTTTGCTTTAAAATCAATCAATAATGATGCATGAAAAAGGATTTTTAAAGTGTAAGAACCTTACCTATTAGGTCAAGGTCCAATTCCTCTTCTCAAGTATTCCAAAAGCAAAATAATGATCCCTTTAGCCTTCTTGAACCCTAATAAGAGAGTTTAAATGCTTGGCTTATTCTGCAACTGCTTGCGATCCTTCACACGGTTCTTCTTGAAAATGAAGGATGTGAGGTTTGAAGGATGGTGATATGGTTGTTACAGAAGTTGTTTAAGTTTTAATACAACCTCTATTGGATGTTTAGAAGATGTTTAGATGGTTTGATGTGTAGAAATGCAGATGAGGGATTTTATGCAATATAAGGTTTTTCGGTTCAAGTGAGGGCTGCTTGTAAGATGCTAAAGCAAAGGTTGTTGGAGGATGTTTTTGAGGTATTTGTTGTGTGTTCAGAAGCATGATACAATGCTCTATTCATAGGGAAAAGTTAGAGCTCAAGCTAATGCAGGATTGCAAACTTGGGGTTTGCTTGGTTTATTTAGAATCAAAGTGTAGTTTCAGTACAAAGTGGTTGTAAAGTACAGAGACTTTGCTTTTGTGCAGGAAAAAGTTTGAGTGTAGCTAGAAAAGTTGGAAGCTCAAGGAGATTTGGATTTGTCATTAAAGTTACTTTTCAGACATGGAAGTGTGTACTTTCTTCCCAAAATGGAACGATTCATTGAACAATGCTTGGAACCCTTGGACAATGCATTATTAACCTATGTATTTTCTGATTAGGGGAATATTTGCAAGTAACATAGGCTACCAAGAAAGATCACACAGATTTGGCTAGGTTTTGCAACTGGGATTTGTCAAGAGCATGACCAAAGTTCAGCATGAAAGAGGCCAACTTCCCTTCTTCGAAACTCACAGCTCAAAAATGGTATGAATGAGTTCCTAGGCTATTTGGAAAGCTTGAAACATGATCTATAACTTTCATTTTTTAAGTTTTTACTGAATAAAAATGGATCATGATGAAAAATGGCTCACAAGTTGGTTAATTTTACAAGGCATATTTGTCTCAAAAATTTTCTAAGTGTTGCAAATCAATTTTGAATGAAACACCAACTTCATGGCTTCATAACTTAAAGTCTAAGTAATTTTTGGGAATTAATACTCATTGACAAAGTTGTAGTATGTAAAGAGATCTTCAAATTGGTATTTGTATCAAGGAAAATGGATGCTTCGATTGCGAGTTATGGCTTTGGCAAGGTGGGCAAAAACCATTGTGCATCCATAACTTAGAAAAAAATCACTTTCTTCAAAGTTGCCCTTTTTGCAAGTAACCTCAATTCTCTTGATTTTTCTTGATCAAACTCAATCATCAAACACGTTTCCAATGAATATTGACTTAAGGAACTTATATTTGACCAAAAAAAACCTAAAGTCAAAGGTTTGACTTTCCAGTGAATGGCTTATATATCAAAGGAACTTTCACTTCTTGATCTTCAATGATTTCCATCTCTTGAGCTATTTGAACACCATGGGTGGACTCTAAGTGTGTATTTGAATGTCTTGAATCATGTCCCAAGGCTTGAAATCATGTCTTGATCAAAAGTCAAAGATGCAGTTGACTTTGATTGAGAAAACCTTAATTGGATGGCCAGATGAACTTGAAACTTGACGCACTTGTAATGAGGCCACAAAGCACTTAATTATTGATGGAGGGAGGTCCCTTGAGTGCATGAGATCTTGTTTGGCTGATGATCCATCCAAAAATTTGACTGATCAGTCCCTTGAGCCTCTTATGGCAAATCTTAGTTCACAGATGAACAAAACAAAACAAAATCTTGATAATTGGTTAGCTATGCATGATTGATACACCTAAGATGAAAATGATTATGAAATCTAGGGGTAAAACATAGGGTATGACAGTTGCCTCTATTTAAATAAATTTACCGGATGGCATGATTGATTGCAAATCCTCATGAAACCAGGGTGAAAGGTATTTAAATATAGCAAATTGGAAATTTTGCCCCTAGATGCAATTACATGCCATGATATGGAAAAAAGACCTATGGCAATACTGACATGCAATAAAATATATCATAATGATATGATTATATGATGACATAATGATGCACAATACAGACAAAGGAAAGTGAAAGGGGTAGTTCCAACGACAACGGGTAACAAACTCACTAGGGATGACAAAACACTGGGAAAATATAAAGTGATTGATCAACAAGTTCAAGCATGACCGGTTGACACTTTAGAATAAAGGATCCTCACTGGAGGTAGAACAAAAAAAGATGGTCTCCACTGGGGAATATCCAGAATGATAGATCAATGGGTTCAAGCATGAACGACTGACACTCTAAAAGAAAAGACAAAACATGACCCTTATAGCAATAAGATCATGCAAAACAAGACACAATCCTCAAAGCCTTAGAATTGGGCCAAAGAAAGACCCTCAAAACCTTAGGATCAAACAAGAGCAACATCCTCAAATCCTTAATATGAAACAAAGACACAATCCTCAAAACATTAGGATTGGACCAAAGCAAGATCCTCAAAGCCTTAGGATCAGGCCAAACAAAGCTGGAGTTTTCAACCAAGAATAAACACACAAGCCTCTGGAAATTTCTTAAAGTTAAGAGATCAAACAGGATCTTTAGGAAACGTCAGGAAAGATACAGGGTAATTAAACTCTTTTGTATGTGCCAAAATAATTGGACTTAAACCGTAAGCAAAGGTATCGTGACCAGCTTCCAACGGATTGATGCCAACAACAACTGGACTTTAACAATGATGCCAACAACAATTAGACTTTAAAAAATGGTGCTAACAACAAATGGGCTTCAAAGGGATATACTGGTGATAGCCAAAAAGCAAAACCAACAACAATTGGATTCTCAACATAAATGCCAACAACTATTGGACTTGGGATCAAAGAGCTATAACCAACAACAAAGACTGGGGTTAATGATAAATGCTCATGATATCAAATGATGTGAATGCTCATGATATGAAATGATGTGAATGCTCATGATATACAAATGGTGACTCTGGAGAGAGAGGCAATGAATCTGGAGACTCAATGGGGAATATACAAACATATCCACTTCGCTGGGGAATAAAGAGTCAAGAGACATCATTGAGGAGGAGAGGACTCTATAGACTCACCGGGGAATGTACATCCAATTCAATGGGGAAGTAGGAAGTTAAGGGAATTCACTGGGAATATAGGGCGACTTCAATGGGAAGCAAATGATGACTCTATTGGGGAAGAAATCCTCAACACCAATAAATATGTATAACAAGATGGACAATGGTGATATTTTCTTCAATCTTGAAAGTCACATATGATCCAAAGGTCCACCCAAGAGTGCTGTCAATTTATGCTTCACTAAGGACTTTTGCTGGAATGGTCTAAAAGTGCTTATGTGACCTTAAGACTTCTTAGGGAACAAAAGATTTCCAATACCAATAAATCGGGTTTTCAATGAGCATGCCAGTAACAATTGGATTATACTAGAGATTCATAACTTTAGTGGGAGTCTCACAAAAGATATGCAAGCCGGTTATTTTATGAATAAGTCTTCTTAAATAATGAGAAAAGTCATCAGGGTCTGCATCAAATTTCTCGAAGAGATGCCATTTGATAGAAGCAAACTAAATAGCGGGCTTGCAGGAGAATCATCACCATTTGTAATAAAATTCCGTGTATAAGGATATCTCAAATAAAGAGAAACCACTTGTAAAGTCTCCAACAAAACTTTCCTGACAGACTTCTAGGGGGATGGCATTTGTAATTGCAAAGGTTTCAAGAAAACACCAAGGATGGGTAAGCTTCTCAAGAGAGACTTCCACTTGTCGTTGTAAAGGTTGAAGAACCATCAAGAACAGATAAGCTTCTCAAAAGAGACGGTTGTTTGATAGAAAATGACAAAACAAACTTCTCAAGGAGACTTCCACTTGTAGAAAATGACAAAACAAGCTTCTCAAGGAGACTACCACTTATCGTCTGGGTATAAATTCCAAAAAGATGTTACAACAACACTGCTGGAGAATGAATTGTATCTTCAATGGGGATCTATAAATAGATTTTTCTTACGAGACATAATGCAAAATAAATACACGCTCAAACTAGGTTCAACAACCAAATTAGGTTCAAAAGAAAAATTGCCAGGGACCTAACGTTCAATCTAGGAACAAGCTAGAGAGAAACGGTCAAACGAGACTATACCCATTGAGGAATGAAATCAATTAGGGATGTATCTTATCCAAACATGGAAAAGATAACCAAAGCAACCCATCTTCCATGATCAAACTCAGTAGAGAATTAGAAAAGATGTACATTTTCTGTTTAAGGCACACGACTCTATTGGGAAAGAAGACAAATCCAATCCCTTGGGGAATAAACATAGTCAAAGTGAAAGAAATAGGTAAACACCAGAAGGTAGAAAAAATGCTCATATGTGGTGCATCTCTATATGATGGTATGTATGTTATGTTTATGCTTATGCTAAAAAAACAGACACAGAGAAGTAAAACAAAGATGAAATAAACATCTCGACATGAATACTTAGCCAACCTTCGCTAGATGGGAACATAACTAGGGATGAACAGGAAACCACATGAGGAACCACAATCGTGCTTCAAGGTTTGAAACTTTCTATGGGGAGAAGAGTATTCCACTTAGGGGCACAACATCATGACTTTGCCTTAGGGACTGCCATCATGAGTCTGATTTCCTTGTTGGAGGAAGAAAAATCCATGGAGAATTCCCAAGATCAACTGAAGCAACAACTTACTGGGGTAATTGGCAAAGGATGTCAAGAGAACAACATAGTTCTGCATTTCAACTGCATAGTGATCATAAAAAACGGACAACAGCTCTTGAAAAATAATCTTCAAATCTCAACTGCCCCAGATTATTATGGTCCTTGAGAAGAAGCCACCAAGAGGATTTTACAGAAAACTTGGCATACAAGATGCTTCAAAGTATTCAAACTCTTGGAGAGAGTCAATGAATCTCGACGTAATTACCCCAGATTACATGTATTTTGCACAACGGAGTCCCCAACTTGTCCTTTAGGGACATTCATACTGTGGGAGTAACAACTGGGAAACAAAATTGCCCTTGTTAGTGAAGTCTTCAAGTATCATGTCCTTGCTCAGTGAAGTCCTCAGGCAAACATGCCCCTTGATATGATCATCTTTTTGAAATGATTGTCCATCCTCTCATCAGGGTTTAGCTCATCCCTGATGTTTATATGCAAACTTCTGTGATATTATGTAATGTTAGGGAGTAGAGAAATGTTAACTCTGAAACTGCTAATGCAACACACACATTTGTCTTGAAGTTTTAATTGAAAATATATCGCAATAACCTGTGACCAAATCATGAGTTAGGATATGCCATTAATTTTCTTTTGCAGAGCCAACACAAATTTGAGCATAGCTCAATAGGAGTCAAGAAACATTGTCTCATTGAGTATGATTTTCTAAAATAAACCCTCTTTAATTAGGTAATATGAGGGTTGTAACGTGGCTCGATTATCGTTTTTAAGAAACAACGGATAAAATGCCCAAAATTTTTTTGTACCTACCCCTTCTTCGTTACGTTCTTCAGTCCTACACTTAGTTAACTCGGACTATGCATTCAGGTTCCAAGAGGTTTGGAATTTACATTAATAATGATGGTTCAGAAGTCTAAGGGACCATTGAGATGGAAGTCACTGCTTCCTTACAACATTTGGTCTTTTTTTGCCATTGAGGACTTTCATGGTGAGGATTTAAGGTCAACTTCTTTTTTTTTGTCATACAAAACTTTTTGTATAAGGCAAGGTCATGAGCTTCCCGTTTTTCTTAGCTTTTTCCTTGAAAGGGACTCGACTCATTCTTTGAGTAAGGATTTCTTAACGATCCTTATTTATTTATCACCTTGGGAACAACTTGTACAACATTTTTTCACTTGATTTGAAAGAGTTGAAAGGTGTCTTGCATGAAGCTCTTATATTCAAATGTATAACCAAGTTAAACTGAGAACTACTCTGCCCCATGTTTAAGATTTAAAGGTTTTTTTAATTCCGAAAGAAAACAACTAGTTCTAGGCTCAAAGTGGTTGGCGAGGGATTAACTTCCTTATTTCTCCAGTGTTTGGGAGTTTGAACCAATGCCTAACATAATCAACAAGTTTTATTCAAAAGCATGTTATCGCAAAAACAAACGGCGGAAAAACAGAAGAGTCGTCACCAAACACTATTTATCCCAAAGAGAGGGAAAGGAAACGATCAAAGAAAACCTAAGAGAAAGGAGTAGACAAGGTCATCGCAACCAAATCTTGGATTCAGGAGTCGGTTACGCAAGGGGAAGGTATTAGCACTCCCTCACGTCCGTTATACTCAACGAGATCCATGCTTGTTGTCTAATCCAAGGGTGAGTTACCTAAAAGCTACTGCTAAACGGAAACGGGAGAGAGAAAATAAAAAGGAGACTCGATAGGACATCACCGCCCTATGCCTACGTATTCCCTCGTGCAATGGGAAAGTCATAGTCAACATAGTTCGGGAAACTACGGGTGACGGGGGAAGGTTGCTCGCCAAGACATCACCGTCTTGTGCCTACGTATTCTCATATGGTATGAGAAATCAGAGCGAACGTAGTTCGGGTAACTACATGTGAAAGGTCTCGATCGCACTAGGGCGAGAGAAAAGGTTCAATTAACAGGTTGGTCTCGATCGCACCGGGGCAAGATAAAAGGGAAGTTAGTTGTTAGTGTGCTCGCCAAGGATAGGAATCCTCGTGCCTACGTATCCTCATTAAGGAATAAGGAATCAGAGCATCCATAGTTCACGGAACCACGAGAAAGTGGGATCTCGATCGCACGGAGGCGAGAGAAAAGATTATGGTCCTGAAAATCCTTAACAGAAGTGAATTGACTTTGTTTGAGTGCGTATCACACTAAAGTCTATGACATAGGAGGGAATGCATCACATATCGCCCACGGGGCATACGCTAAACACTCTAGACAAGTAAGGAGATACCCCTCACTCATCATTTCCCATGTACTTAAGGCTCGTGGTGCATAATAATCATCGTATTTATTAAGTGTTTTGATTTTTGTTTTGAGAAAGAAGAGAAAGATGCACGCAAGGTCTAAGGAAGCTGAATCCTAACTGCTATCATACAATAAGGTCCTAAGATCAGGATTAGGAGGGAAGCTAACCTTATGTTGTCATACTTGGATTGAGAGCCTAATGTCCCTCCTACCCCCAACTTAATCAGAACTTAAATGGAGATAGGAATCCTAAGGGATCATGTGAAT
Organism: Lathyrus sativus; assembly: GCA_963859935.3. Taxonomy (NCBI): domain Eukaryota; kingdom Viridiplantae; phylum Streptophyta; class Magnoliopsida; order Fabales; family Fabaceae; genus Lathyrus; species Lathyrus sativus. The sequence continues at coordinate 510,759,261 of OZ012738.1, forward strand.
ACAGAGATAATCAACAGGTAAACACGAAGCATCACAATCACAAACAACATCAAGTATCGAAACTCAAGTAAATATTCGAGAATAAATTCATATTTGTCGTCATAGCAAACATGTACAAGTATCATCAAAGAAATATTCACAAATATCCTCAAGAATTAATCGAAACTAAAACCAAAGTTAATAATAAAAATAGTCAAAATTAACAAGGTTAGTTCAAAAAACAAAATCAAACAAAATAAAAATTAGAATCAAAGTCTAATTAGGTCAAGATTATTTTCTAAAATCTAATTCTAATTAATCTAAATCAAAATAAGTTTCAAAATTAAAATCTAATTAGAAAATTCAAGATTAAAATCTAATTAAAAGTTATACCTAATTCTAATTAATGAAAACAATTAATAGTTAAAAATGTAAGATTAAATCAAAATAGCATCAAAAATAAAATCTATATAAACCAAATATTAATTAAAATTAGAATCTAAATCAACACTTAACTAAAATTAACACATAACAAAAATATCTAAAACAATTAACTAAAATTAATAAAAACAAATAAGGTGCAACAATAATTCTGGGGATGAAAACAGGAAATGGGTCGCTTGGGCCTAAGCCTTCAGGCCCATTAGCTTTTTGAGTATGAATCAAAGGGGGGGGGGGGGGGGGGGGGGAGGGGTGCGGTCAGTGTTTTTGGTGGTGCGAAAGTGAATCCATAGAGGGTTAAAGGCCCGGTCCACAACCCTGGGATTAACTCAAGAAAAACCCTAAAGGTCTTTCAGCTAACACCCGCCTCTCTTCTCCTCAAAGTTTCCTTCATCTTGCGCCACCCCCTGTTCCTCACACAACTGTGTCGTCTTAACAAAAACACTCTTTGTCGTCGTCTTCTTCAACCTCTTCCTTTGACGGCCTTCACGCACAAAATCCTTCACCTGTGATGCTCACACAACAAACATCCATTCAAACCCCTCTCCTTCCTATTCATCTTCTCCAATCTTTCACTCCTCACCCTCATCCTATCAAACTGGTTCGATCCAACAACAACAAAAACTAAACCAGTCACAACAAATGCAAAGGAATTAAGAAAATAGAACCTGAACCAGTAGCTTGGAGAAAATAAACTTCAAAAAACTAGAGAGGAGAATCCTTCCAGGTAATATGTTCTTGATCTCAGTTAACTTCTTCTTCCGCTGTGCTTCAAAATTATGGTTGCGGTATTATGACTTCTTGCTATTGCAGAGTCGATGAAGAGTTTGCAGAAGGCTATGAAGAAATTATTATGGTGAAATGATAAGGTACGAATGTTATTATAATTCGATCTGCTTCTTCTCTCTTTTGCGCACTGCTTATGTTGTTGTGCTCAAATTGCTTCTGTGATGCTGAATAGCTGTTGTGATATTGTTGAACTAAATTTTATTGCAAGTTGTTGAATCGTTGTGCTGTTACTTTGAATTGTAGGATATTAAATTTGATGGAGAATTGATTATTAAGGTTTGTGCAGAATTGCAAAATTGATGAAGAGGAAGATGAAGGTTGGAGCAAAGGGTATGGGAAGCTCGAAGAAGATGAAGAAGCTCTCCCTCCAATTTTGTTGCAGTCTCAATTTTATAGATGATTTAAAGAGGGATAATATGGTCTTTTAAGTTGAAATTCTATTAGAACTTGTTAGAGGTGATTTGTGAGTCCTGTTGGAAATGATTTTGCAAAATGAAATTATGTTAGGACTTTTGTTTTTCAATTCTGTTATTGAATTTCTGTTACATTATGTTATCAAAATTTTTCCAAGACTAAATCCAGTTATAAACGTTTCTTGTAATTTCCTGTGTTATCTTCTTTGTATCACTGTTATGAATTTATTTTTTCTTGCCACTCATGTTGTGTATCATGTGGTAAGGCTGTTGTAAAACTTGGCTTGGATGTGCGTAATTTATGTTGCTCTATTTGTCATGTGAACTGATAACATGAAATTACATCGTGTATTTGACTTGACATGCATGAGTTTATATTATGTTTTATTTGATTTTCCCCTATTATATGTTATATATTACTCGTATTCGTTTGTTTTTCTCAGGTACTCGGTTCGAGGTGAAGAATTAAAATGAGAAGAAAAAGAAATGAAAAGAAAATAGAAAGAAAATAAAATGAAAAAAAAGGGTGGGCCCACCACCACCAAGCAAAGTGGCGCAAGCCACATCCAAAAAAGTGGCGCAAGCCACTGATAGACCTAAAATATATTGTTTATTTGACTCGACTCACACGTGTTACTTAGGATTTTATCTCTGTTTTCTTGTATTATGCCTCCATTTTGTCTCTTTTTCAGGATTTAATATTTTCAGAGCTACCCAAGAAAGAAATGAAGAAAAACAAGCAAAAAGACCAGCTTTTCAGGAAATTGTACACATGGCACTCACCATGGCGGGCACCATAGTAGAAGCCATGAGTGGGATAAGAGACCAAATTCTGACAACTGCCACGTCTCCCACTTCTTTCCACTCTAGTTCATATGGAGGGCGCCATGAGGGCATGGCAGGCGCCACCCTTGCATTTCGTTTCCCTCCCAAAAGAAGTTGGGGGTCAGTCTAGTCTTTCCCTGTACTTTCCTAGCATTATAAATAGAAGAGTTCTGCCTCATTTCTAAGCATCCAAGCTTAGTTACAGAACTCAAGCCATACATTTTCATCTGTTGTATAGTGATAAACTTCTCACATCGAGTAGTTGTCACATTGTCTAATCGAGTCTGTAATCGGTTTGGAGCATTCTGGTAGAAGTTAATCTTGCTGCATTTTATTTCAATCTTTTACTTCAAGTTGTACCAAGATTTAAAACCTCCCGTTTGGAGCAGGTTTCTATTTATTTTCCACTTTTTATTTATCCACATTCATTTCCTTCACTTTATTTATCGCACTCTATTTATCCGCATTTATTTCCTGCATTTTACTTATCCGCACTTTATTTAGTGCCTTTATTTAATCGCAATTTATTTACCATGTCTATTTACGTTTCCATGTCCGGCTAAATCTTAGAGGTTAGGATGTGAGGATCATAGTTAAAAGTGGTATTCCATACGGATTTCGATAGAATCACTTAGGGGTTATTCTGACTTTTAATACATATTTTCCACACTTAAAACCTGTCGAGTAAAATCGAAAGTCGTCCAACCTTTAGATAAATTTTGTTAGTCTTAACTGTTCAAAGGAAGCGAAAGCACTTAGTCCAGTTAAGCAGGAATCTTTAATGCTTTAGAAAAATGATTTTAAAACTATTTTCGGACGCGTTTATGGATTTAAAGTCCGGTTCGCGAGAACCTCTTTTTGTTAGAAATTCCAGGTCAAAATACTTTTCAACTAAGTCAAGAAACTATATTTCTTAAAAATAGGTTTAATCACTCTAACACAATGCGCGCCTTTTTATAAGTGACAATAAGAGTGATTGATTAGGGGATAAACTCGGTTATGAATATGCAAAAGCGACAGTTCCCATTAAATTAGTTCTTTTCACGAGTGGAAAACATTACCCCTTAAAATGTCTATTTGTACGCATTTGGAATATTGCCTAGCTATGTGAATTACTTCCAAGCCTACTTATTTTATTATTGAATTTATTCTCGCACTTTACTTTTATTTCGCACAACCCAATTCCTAATTGACTTACCTTAGATAAACACCTTAACAACAATAATCAATAGATTGACGTTTGGTCTTTGTGGGATCAATAATCTTTTATATTACTCTGACGCTATTTGTGCACTTGCGAATCACAGCATCAGCCACCTATTGTAACGAAGGGAGGTGGCGCAAGCCATCTGGGAGTGTGGGGAATTTTTCTCCCACTCCCCCTATTTTCCAGGGCACGTCCAGATTTGTTTCACGGTTTCGAAGGAGATTTTTACGGCACGTGAGGAAACCTTTCTCAGTTTCAACCTACTATATGAGGAAAATGACTCTTCAGAGGGGTTCGAAGTATTTTGTAGATTTCAGAGTTTTTATTTACTAGTTTTCCTTTTCCAGTTTTCTTAAAGCATTAAGTCCTGTAATTTCTTTTCGTACCGGTTTACATTGTGTACCAAGTTTGAAGAACGGTGATTACCATTTCAAGCCTGCCATTATTTGTACCTCCAGTTCAAATTTAATTCCAGGTTTTTAATTGATCTGTTTATTTTATTTATCGCAACTACATCATGATTTACAATTATATTTTGTATTGTATTGTGCTTGATTGTTCCACCATGTTCGGCTAGAGTAGTTGATGTCGGTATGTAACAAATTTACCGGAGGGGATTGAATAATAATCGGTGTAATTTTTATTTACAAATTATTTTTTAGGCTCTAGTCTCTTATTTTAATCAATCGACCTTTTTTGCAAGAGTAAAAAGGGAAACTAAGGTTAAGGTCAAGATAAACGAGAGTTTGAGGTATTAACCAGATAGCTGAGATTAGGCATTAATTCTAAACACAGTGGGAGCACTTTAGAATTAATTAGGACTTATTTATTTTCAAAGGGTATTGTTGAATTCGAATGATACAGCGAGAGTGGTCGTTTTAATTCAACGATATAGTCTAAGTCAATAAACACGAGAGTGTGAGGTGAGGATTTTTAAATGAGTATTTTTCTAATAAAAAGTATTTTGAACATCTGACATATAATGACTATTTATTAAATCCCCGACGTTTGATGTGTTGCATACTGACATCCCGTTATTAATTATTCTTATTAGAAATTTTAGCATTTTTAGATTTAAATCCCTTCGCACTTAACTTTCCTAAAACGATTAGCGTTAGATTTACACAGTAACATTATAATACGGTATGTTCGATTTCTAGTCCCTGTGGATCGATAATCTTTTAAAACTACGCGATACGACTGTATTCTTGCAGTTAGAGTATTTAGACACACTAAACCGCAATCAAGTTTTTGGCGCCGTTGCCGGGGACTAATTAAGTTGATATCATAACTCCTTTGTTGCGCCATATAGACTAAGGCAAAAAACCTTATTTCCCATTCTGTCAGTTGTATGCCAAGTACTCGCTCACAAGGCGAGAACCTCACTCGATCAATAGACAAACCTGAACGCCTTCTTACCGAAAGATGACGTATCCGAGAATACTGCGAAACTCACGAAATCGCTTTTCCTAATTCAGAATCTGAATCTGAAACCGAATCTGGATCCGAATGAGAATCTAAAATTAACCAAGACATGGGCGACATACCACAAAACCGTACTCTTAAGTACTATGCTACCCCGTCTAAGCAAGAACCGTATAATAGCATTGCTGCCCCTACTATCAACCGAAAGAATTTCGAGCTGAAACCCTCGTTGTTGTCTGCAGTTCAACAAAATCAATTTTTCGGAAACCCTACAGAAGATCCCAATGAACATTTGACTAAGTTTGTGCAATACGCAGACATAGTGAAGGCAAATGGTGTATCCGTAGACGCGATAAGACTACGCCTTTTTCCTTTCTCATTGAGAGATAGAGCTTGGGCTTGGTTGCAATCCTTACCATCAAACTCCGTCACTACGTGGGAAGAGTTAAAGAAGGTTTTCTTAGCACGTTATTTTCCACCAAGCAAGACAGCCATGCTGAGGACCCAAATTAATAGCTTTCGAAAAAAAGACAACGAGTCTCTTTTTAAGGCGTGGGAGAGATTTAAAGACACGATAAGGATGTGCCCGCACCACGGTCTTGAATATTGGTTAATCATCCACATGTTTTACAATGGTCTCTTGTAAAATACAAGAATGACAATAGATGTCACCGCTAGTGGTACACTTATGGATAGACCTTACAAAGAAGCCTACCAACTAATCGAAAGTATGGCTCAGAAACACTACCAATGGGGAGGTGAAAGAACTCCAGTGAAAAAATCCCAACCAAAAGGCGGAATGTACGAGGTTAATAGCCTTGATCACGTATGTGTTAAGGTAGATGCCCTTGCTCAAAAGATAGATAACTTAACCATAACACCCACAACCACCGTGGCTGCTGTAGCTCTAAACTGTGAAGTATGTGGAACTCCTGGACATGCTGCCCCTGAATGCCAAATTTTGGCAGGAGCCTCTACAGACCAAGTGAATTATGCTCAAGGAAACCCTTATGCAAATACCTACAATCCTGGGTGGAAGAATCATCCAAACTTCTCCTACAAAAACAACAATGCACTGTATGCACCTGGTCAAGCACCTTCTACACCATCAGGTTATCAAAAGGCTGTCGAACCTGCTCCTAATGCTCCTAGAAAGTCTAACCTTGAACTAATGATGGAAAACTTTATAGCTTCCCAGACTCAAACGAACAAGGACTTCCATAACAGAACATACACACTGCTGAGCAAATTAAGCAATTAACAAACAAAGTAGACGCTTTAGCCACCCACAACAAAATGCTTGAAACACAAATTTCACAAGTGGCACAACAACAAGCACCTACTGCTGCTCCTGCAGGAACATTTCCTGGACAACCATAACCTAATCCGAAAGGACATGCAAATGATGTTATATTGAGAAGTGGAAAAGAATTAGATGGACCCATTGATCTGAGACTTCAGAATCCAGCCATGTATCAAAATCCTAATAACACAACAACTGAGAAGGACAGTGAACCCAAGGAAAAGGAAGATAATAAACAAGAGGCTGTAGATAAAGAAAAACCTTATGTGCCTCCACCACCATATAAACCACCTATTCTGTATCCTCAAAGATTTGCAAATTCTAAAATTGCAGGGCAATTTAAGAAATTTGTTGAACTTCTGAAGCAATTGAACATCACAATACCTTTTACATAAGTTATCACCCAGATGCCTTCATATGCTAAGTTCCTTAAAGAAATCTTATCCAATAAGAAAAAGATAAAGGATAACAAAACAGTTACACTTACTGCTGAGTAGTAGAGCCTCCTAAGCTGAAAGACCCAGGTAGTTTCTCCATACCCTGTGTAATTGGAAAGTTCGTCATAGACAAAGCTCTATGCGACTTAGGAGCCAGTATTAGTGTAATGCCCTTATCCATATGTAACATATTGGATATGGGAGAATTGAGGCCGACTAAGATGTCTGTTCAATTAGCTGACCGCTCTATTAAATATCCTGTTGGTATACTAGAGAATGTTCCAGTTCGTATAGGTCAATTCTATATTCCTACCGATTTCATAATCATGGATATTAAAGAAGACTCTACTACTCCTATCATATTAGGAAGACCATTCTTAGTTAATGCCGGAGCCATTATAGACGTGAAGAGAGGTAATCTAACATTTGAAGTCGGTGAAGAAAAGGTTGAATTTGTTTTAACACAATTCCTACAAGCACCAGCTATAGACGACACATGTTATCTACTTGATGTCATAGATGAGTGCGTAAGAGAAATGAAGATGGAACCAACCATATATTCAGATATTATAAAAATTCCAATACCTCCTATTTTTGAAGATGATGATTGGCGTGAACCTTACCAAGATGATAACCTAAGCGAATGTTTAGCACTTACGTTTGATCATCTACCTTGCCCAAAGAAACCAGCTCTAGAACTGAAAACACTACCTAATAATTTAAGATATGAATTCCTGGATATAGGACTCGAACGAACTGTGATAGTCAATGCAGATTTAGGACAAATCGAAACTAAGAAACTTTTAGATGTCTTAAGAAAATACCCAACTGTGTTAGGCTACAACATCGCTGACCTTAAAGGAATAAGTCCTTCTATTTGTATGCATCGCATTATGCTAGAGGAAGACTGTAAATCCCATTCTGAGCGACATAGTCAAGAAAGAAGTACAAAAACTTTTAGAAGCAGGAATTATATACTTGATATCAGACAGTAAATGGGTTAGCCCAGTACATGTCGTACCAAAGAAGGGAGGTGTTATAGTTGTCAAGAACGCAAAAGGTGAATCTATAACACAGAGAGTAGTAATAGGAAGTAAAATGTACATCGACTATAGAAAGTTAAACAAAGCTACTCGTAAGGATCATTTCCCATTGCCATTCATTGACCAAATGTTGGAACGATTGGCCAAACATTCTCACTTTTGATATCTAGATGGTTATTCAGGATTCTTTCAAATCCATATTCATCCCGATGACCAAGAAAAGACAACTTTCACATGTCTCTATGGTACCTTTTGCTATCAACGAATGTCGTTTGAACTATGTAACGCTCCTGCCACATTCCAAAGATGCATGATGTCAATCTTTGTTGATTTTATAGATAACATCATGGAAGTATTTATGGACGATTTTTTTGTTTGTGGGCAGAGTTTTGAAAGATGTCTATCGAACCTAGAGATGGTACTTGAAAGATGCGTAAAGGTCAATCTTGTATTAAACTGGGAGAAATGCCATTTCATGGTCAATCAAGGAATCGTACTTGGACACGTATTATCTGATAGAGGAATTGAAGTTGATAAAACTAAGATAGAGATTATAGAAAATATTCAACCTCCGAAAACTGTACGAGAAATACGAAGCTTCTTAGGACACGCTGGTTTCTACCGACGATTCATAAAAGATTTCTCAAAAATTACCAAACTATTAACCGGTTTATTAATGAAAGACGCTGAATTTATCTTTGATGAGAAATGTCTAAAAACGTTTGAACAATTGAAAACAACTCTTATTACTGCACCTATCATGCAACCACCAGATTGGAAACTACCATTTGAGATTATGTGTGATGCGAGTGATTATGCCGTAGGTGCAATTTTAGAACAAAGAAGGGACATAAAACTCCCTGCCATTTACTATGCAAGTAGAACCTTAGATCCTGCCCAAATGAACTACGCCACCACCGAAAAAGAACTTTTAGCTGTCGTGTTCGCTTTGGATGAATTTTGTTCTTACTTGATAGGAGCAAAAATGATTATCTATATCGATCATGCCGCCATTAGATACCTACTAAGTAAGAAAGATGCCAAACCCAGACTATTAAGATGGATCCTACTCCTACAAGAATTCGATCTAGAGATAAAAGATAAAAAGGAACCGAAAATGTAGTTGCAGACCATCTGTCAAAAATAGAAGGCATTAAGCCTGAACAAGTTCCTATCAATGATGATTTCCCATACGAACGACTCATAGCCCAAGTAGAAAGCAATATGTCTGAACTAACCTTGAATGAAATCAAATCAGAAGAATCAGTGGAAGAAATTCAAACAAACACAACTCTGTCGTGGTATGCTGACTTTGTCAACTACTGAGTTTCCGGAGTACTTCCACCAGATTTAAGTTATCAACAAAAGAAGAAATTCTTTCATGACCTTAAACAATATTATTAGGATGAGCCTCTGCTTTTTAAGAGAGGTACCGATGGCATTTTTCGTCGATGTGTCCCTGAAGACGAAATAGAAAACATAATCTCTCATTGTCACTCTGCTCCTTATGGCGGACACGCAAGCACTTCCAAGACTTGTGCCAAGATCTTACAATCTGGCCTTTTCTGGCCTAATCTATGGAAAGATGTCCATATCGCGATATTAAACTGTGATCGGTGCCAACACACTGGTAACATCTCTAGACTGATGAAATGCCACAAAAGGGTATTTTAGGATTTGAAGTCTTTGAAGTGTGGGGGATAGATTTCATGGGGCCATTCCCATCTTCCTTTGGTAATAAGTATATACTTGTTGCTGTTGATTATGTTTCAAAATGGATCGAGGTTGTAGCCTCCCCAATAAATGACACACGAGTAGTAATTATGCTTTTCAAAAACACAATCTTCTCTAGATTTGGTGTGCCAAGACTTGTCATCAGTGACGGAGGCTCCCATTTTATATCAAAGATATTTGAAAAACTTCTGTTGAAGTATGGAGTCCGACACCGTGTAGCAACACCGTATCATCCACAAACAAGTGGATAAGTCAAAGTCTCAAACAGAGAAATTAAACAAATCTTAGAAAAGACTGTAGCAACCTCTAGGAAAGATTGGGCATCAAAATTACATGAAGCTCTGTGGGCATATAAGACGGCTTATAAGACCCCAATAGGAACCACACCTTTTAAGTTAGTTTACAGAAAATCATGTCATCTACCTGTCGAATTAGAGCACAAAGCTTACAGGGCCATTAAGACCCTTAACTTAGACTATACTGCCGCAGGTGAGAAAAGAGTCCTAGACATTCACGAACTAGAAGAACTTCGTTTAGACGCATATGAAAATGCTAGGATATATAAAGAAAGAACTAAAAAATGGCATGACAAACGAATTTCCCGTAAAGAATTTAATGAAGGCGATGTAGTGTTATTATTTAATTCACGCCTAAAACTTTTCCCAGGAAAACTTAGATCCAAGTGGTCCGGTCCTTTTATAATAACTAAAGTCTTTCCAAGTGGAGCCGTAGAAATCAAAAACAAATCTTGTCAACCATTTGTAGTAAACAGACAATGCTTAAAACATTATCATTGTGTAGACAATAAAGACTACTCTGCTAGCTTAAAGCTCATAGAGTTGCCCGTTCATTCTGAAAACTGACGTTGCACTAGAACTTTGTCATGCTTAAGACGTTAAAAACAGCGCTTGGTGGGAGGCAACCCACGTATTTTATTTAATTTTTCAGTTTTTATCCTTTAAATACTTTTTAGATTTTATTGCATTTATTGTTATTTTTTTTTTTTAATTTTCTCTCCTTCATCTCCATTCTGAATGCCATAAGTTTTAGTCACTAACTTTGCAAACTATTGTCTACTTACTTACAGGCTAACTTAGTTTAGTTAGTAACTAACTTTCACGATGCAACGAGTAGACTACATGAGCATTGTTTTCAGAGGCAGAACTCAGAGAAGGAGATTTGAGGAGTTAGCTCAGAGAGACATGGATCTCACTATTTACTGTGATGGACGTACTATGGATAAGTTAGGTATCAGGGATAGCGTTCTGTATTTGTTTAGCCAACTAGGGTGGGAGACTGCTGCTTTCAAAAGAAGATTCACTTCCTACCGTCAACTTACCCTTGAGTTTCTAAGCTCCCTGACTCACATCCCTAACCATGGATATGGATTCCATAGTGGTCTGGTCACTTTTAGGTTGTTTGGTAAAAATTATACCTATAACCACAGAGAACTTGCTGAACTTCTAGGATGCCATAGTTGCCCTGATGCGATTACCGTAGTCCAGGAAGAATTACTCCTTAACCTTGACCTGAACTATTTTTGGGGTAACATCACTGGAAATTACAACCTTGAACCTTTTGGCATGTTTTCTGAGAATATTCACAACCCTGCTATCAGTTATTTTCATAAGATTCTAGCCCATACCATATTTGGAAAAGAAGAAAACGATACCTCGGTATCAAGGAATGAACTTTTTCTTTTGTACTGTGCCTCCCAAGGTCGGCCAGTGAATGCGACTAACTTTATGATAGCCAATTTTGTTAGTCTTGTTCTGAATGCTCGTACACCAATCATTATAGGGGGATTGGTCACCATGATAGAAAATGCCATTGGCCTGAGACATCCTACGAACAGGCTCAACCCTTTAGGTACCATTCGACCTATGAACATTAATTTCTATTTTAACCGACAAATCATAGGAAACCTGGGGCCAGATACCTTTGACTACCTGATTGATAATGAGGTTGTCTGTCTTTTCACTCTACCAATCACACACCGTACCATCCTCCTCTGAATATGTTGCAGGAACATCATCTAGACGCAGGCCTAGGAGACGAGAGGAAGAATCATCTGGAACGCTAGATAGCATATATGCTGAGGTGATGAGACAAGGCGAATCAGACGCTCTCCGCGACCAACGGTTACAAAGCCTCGAGACTCAGCAAGCTCAAATGATAGCCCAGTAAAACCAAATGTACACCCAACAGTCGGAGATGATACAAATGTTACAGCAAATACAGCAAGGCTGAAATTCGATGACGGAGTTGATATAGGGGATGCCCGGTATGTCCTTTCAAGGACAGGACCAATATCCAAATAGGGGAACATCGGACCAGCAAACCAGAAATGCCAGGCAACCACGAACTCGCAAAAGAGGCCGCCAGTAGCCCGATTTTTCCAAGTTTCTCCTTCCTTTTTCCACCTTACATTTTGCATTGCGGACGATGCTCAATTTAAGTGTGGGGGAGGAAGTTTTATCGCTTTCATTTAATTGTTTTATCTATTTACTGTATTCTAGGTAGATTTAAAATTTGTATGCTTATCTCCTTTCATTAGTATGCTTAATATTTATGATTCAATAAAAATAAATTCATGTATTGTCGAGTCTCTACGCATAGTTTCTGCTATTATTTGGATTCTCCCATCTTTCTTGAGCCATAACAAACAAAAATTGTAATTTTTGGTTTGATACATGACATGGCAGTTTAAAAGCATTAGGCTAAGTTAGAAAGACCTGGGAAAATGTTAATAGTATCAGTACTGTCTTGACACCCTGAACCCCTTGATTATGCAAATGAATTTGAATACTTATTATGCCAAGACCAACCTCTCAAGTAGTTTATACCAGCAGTTAGCACCATCCTCAAGCACAGCCTAAGTGATAAGCCGATGCAAATTTGTGTTTGATCTCAAAACAATAAAAAAAAATTGTTTATGAATTTAATACCGAAGGAAAACTAAAGATATGTTCCTTCTAAGTTAGGTGGTCCTTACCCGACCATTTATCCCAACAGATCGGACTCTTGAAACTCGAAATTAAAAGAAAAACAAAAAGGAAATCCAAAGAAATTTGTGAAATGAGATCGATTGAACACTAACAGGTTTACTCACCATGGATGTGTGGGGATAATGGGCTTAATGTGATTGCGCTAGAATGAAAGAGAGGTGCGAAAAAAGTATAGGTCGAGTTATAATAACATAATTCGGATCTGTTTGCATAGGATAAGAGTTTTTGAAATAGTGTCACTACGGTATCCTTATTGTTGATATTTAGTACCTATCTTCTTGACTGAAGCTTAAGCTTTAACGTATGTCTGTTTCACACCCGTGGCTAAAGAGTTTTATTTGCTTGAGGACAAGCAAAGGTTCAAGTATGGGGGAGTTTGATAACGCGAAATTACATCATGTATTTGACTTGACATGCATGAGTTTATATTATGTTTTATTTGATTTTCCCCTATTATATGCTATATATTACTCGTATTCGTTTGTTTTTCTCAGGTACTCGGTTCGAGGTGAAGAATTAAAATGAGAAGAAAAAGAAATAAAAAGAAAATAGAAAGAAAGTTGTTTTTGAAAGGATTGAATCGAAAGATGGCATGCGAGGCCAAAAGGAAGTTGTTTTGAACTGGCTCGACGACGTGTCGAAGATTTGATTGAAGATGGAACCGACTTGACGACGTGTCAAGGGTTAGGATGGTGAGAAACGATATTAGTCCCTGAGGGTGCTCCTAATATCAAGACCACGAGGAATTGTGGATGAAATGTGGGTTGCGAATGCGGATGAGCATTCGACTTAGGAGAATGTTTGAAAATGATCGAATTTGAAAGAGTCGAAAGGTTGAGTGGATAACAACTCAAGAGCGTGCCTCGAGAGCTATTCACTCGAAAATTCAAGGAATGCTAGATTCCAAGAACCTTCTTCTTTCGGTCGAGTTTTAATCGAGAAAAAGTTGAGAAAATGTTTTGGAATAATTTGAAGTGAAACGAGGTGTGAAAATAATTTTAGGAGAAGTGATAATTATTTGATAAATGAGACGTCGGCCTCACAATCAATTAATCGAAGTATTATCGAGATGCTAGATCTCGACAACACCATTTTCACTTGAAAATGTTTGGATGAACAACGGAAATATCACACAGAATGATAAATCCCTATGATATTTCTTTGTTCAAAGGAGTGCTAAAGAAACGACAAGTCGAACAATACATTATTTAAGGTGTACACCTCAATAATGATCGTCCAAAAAATCCAAGAAGTGCTAGACTTCAAGGATTTAGTTTGCCCCTTTTATCGAATAGGAGGAGATAACGCAAACGTAAGTGCATACCGACCATATTGACTTGAATTTAGTAAGCTTTTGGTCTTGGCCCACTTCATTCATCGAGGCCAAGATGAGAAAAGATTATTGAAACACTTAATTAGTTTAATCTAATTTAATTATTAAAATTATTTGATTAACAACTAATGTGATCAAATAATTAAATTAATTAAGATTGATTAAAAGGATTAAATGATTTGAATTCAATTAATTATTTAATTATGTTAATCAAAATCAATTATCTAAATTATTCGATTAGCTCAAATAATTAAGTTAATTAAAATTTATTAACACAATTAAAACAACCAAATTAAAAATAATAATCAATATCAAATTAACTTTTTTAAATAACTTCAAGCAGCCCACACCAATTGATCCTACAAGCTCAAACAAGACCTTGGACTCTCCAGCTTGCCTACGTATTCCCGGTGCACATAATTTGGGTTCTTGTTAAATTAATGATCTTCCAAAAGCACATGAGTGAAGCAAAACAATCCTCAATTCCAAAACAAATCTTTTCAAACTGTAACAAAACCAACATATTCATTGCCGCGAGCCAAAGACTTGTTGAGTCGGACCAGTTGGGACGTTCTCTAGTTGACACGGATGAAGGTGGACTTCATGATGTCGCTTGTTTGTTGATCTGAATCACAGTCGGGGTTGTTCATGGTATTGCTACCGCTATGAACTTGGCTTGAATCTGATTCACGACCTGCGCAAAATAATCATAACCCCAAACAGAATAACAGGCTCTTATAGAAATAATAACAGACGAAGGATTGAATTGAACACATGAAAGATATCGCCAACTTGCCACTGCTACCTGCTCATCAGCCTTTGAAAATGCTTGCAAACAGTTAATGAACATAAACCTCATACCAAATCGTTAATCTCAAAACATTACCACAGTAGAACATTTTCAACAACTTCCATGTCCATCACATTTAAACTCAGCACATACAGAAAATAATTGGATTGGAACCGATGCAAACAAGGTAACAATATTAAATACGGGACTCGAAACCAAACTTTAACCAGCTACCTATTATGCACAGCAGTCAGACCAGCAATGCATTAACCAAAAGTATAAACAAAGATCAAAAAAAAGAAAGCTCAGTTGACTTAAAAAGCTGTTAGAATCCAAAAAAAAACACCCTGATAGTAACTCATCAACAATTTTAATGTGATATTACCAATCCGACATAGTCGATACCGCCGGTAGTGGAAACAGGTAGCATGCGAAAACTGTTATTACTCTCAGTCTTTCAATAAAACCTTGCTGTTTGAGATCATACAATTGGAAAGAAAAGTCAATCTTATCATCAATTGGTGCATTGGGATGAAAAACAAACAGAGCACGTGCAAACTCTTCAAAATCGAGTATCCCATTGTGCTTTGTATCAAACAAGTCAAACACCCTGTCTGCAAGTAAGCTCTCCTTCTTGTTTGATTTGAACAATGCCAACTGAAATTCTTCCTTATTAATTAGCCCATCGTCAATCACTGCATTGCTGATCTTCTTGAAGAGTTCATATAGTGCTTCAATCTCACTTACACTAAACATTGTCTCTCTTGCAAGAAGTTCTGGATTTTCTAAACCTCTAGGTTGATTTAACGAATCAGAATCGCAACAATTTATTACAGCACCAAACAAATGCTTTAACATGATCTCTTCCGGATGTCAAAACACTCCATACCAACATAAGTCAAGGCTGTGTAGAGCTGTTGAATGGTGTCAGCGCGAGGTTGAGTCTGTGAATCCTGCTGCCGTCGAGTCACGTTGTTGTCAAACCGGGTAGGATTCTGAAGTCACGGCTGCTACACTTGATATGTCGCGGCTGCTGTCGAAGTTCGAAGTCGCAACCGTATAAGCACAATCAGGACAGCAACATGTTTTGCTAACAGCAAAATAACGGCAATGAACGTATTCAAATTAGAACAGAACATCTTAATCACAACAGTAGAAAATTTTTTTTTTTGGGTTGTTACTGCGACGAGGCGGCGATGTGGTCGGAGCTAGCTCAATGACGAACTCGCAACGAAACTTGCCGGCATACCTCAGTTTGCTTGACCAACTCGAGACTGGAACATGGCCATGTCAATAATAGTCTGAAAACAGAGACATTAAATACCAACAATGGTCATACGAAAAACAAACAAAATGTGCATATTTCCGCTCGTGTGTGATTGCTGCTTTAGGCCATTGCTACTCGGTTCCTATCATGGTATATTTCAAGTGCTGCAGGGATCAACCGTTGTTCCGTGCCATTCGACTTCATACTTGTTATTGCGCAATCAACATTCAGCGACGCCGTAACTGAGATGGGATTGTGCACTGGAGATGCAGAATTGTAGTTGTTGTAGTGTTACAATTGGATGGAACCAATATTGCTAAACCAACCTCAACCTGCACACGAACAAACAGAACAGCAAATAATACAAAAAGCTGAAAACGAAAAATAAAGAGCTAAGCATATACGTCCATTCACTCTTTTCGCTTCGCCTCCGTCTTGTCTCAAGACGTGACTATAACGTGACGAGGATGGTCGAAGATGCTGTGTTAAGGTCCTGCTGAGCTACGGCCACCGAAACCTTGCGATTCGCCTGTTTTGCTTCCATCTTGATGGACCTATTCGACTCCATAATGTTATTAAACAATCTTAATCCGGCAACGTCATAACCTTAAAACCACAAAAAAGACAATGTGAACCCAGGTCCCTCTCATTCATGATTTTACTTTGACGATACCGCAACCTACACCAAAATCAACAGCCCAAAATAGAAGTATAACACAATTAGTGAAAAACGAAATCAGCATAAACGGCATTAAGCTATAACGGCTGTTGTGAGATCCCTTGACAGAAATTTGAGTTTGTTGCGAGGTTGTCGGCATCGAGATGAAAGCTCTGGCTGTGATATTTTTGATAGTCGAACAAGAAGTCTTTACGAGAAGTGTAGGCTCTGTGTTGTTTAACCTGCACTCAAAATTTCCAACATACAGCATCCTTCGTTGAAACATTGTTGGCGGAAGTGGAAATTACTGACTTTGGACCGACTGAATTGAATCCAGAATATTGCTTGAGTTACGTAATAGTGTCGGGGCTCGTCGTCTTTGTCGCCTTTATCAGACTAGGGCCGAGACAGCCAAGACGTTCTTGCTGAAAAACTGAAAGAACTGTGTCTATGTTGTAAATAATAGATTGCGGCAAACCGAGCCCACTTCCTTAACCTGTTTCCTAATATATGAACACCAAACTTCAACCAAATTACGTCAAACTGAAATCAATTTTCAATGGAAAATGCAAGAACCGAGACTATAATAGATTGCTTCAACTCAGAAGCCAAACTTATGACTTATACACAAAGTGAAATCCCAATCCAAATGCATGAAAACCTGCCCTTTGCAATCCTTTAAGCAACACAGAACACCAATGTAAGCTAAGAATAATAACAAACCTCAACCTTTCTCCCTACATTAAACAGCAAGGCAACAAATCGAAACCAACTGGGAACTCTTACTGCTAGAAAATAAGGTAAATAACAATAAATAACAAACAATTTTATTACGTTTCGACAAAATACTGTAGCGAGCCCTGTCTCATCCCTGGTGCTTCTCAGCTAAATATTTGCCAACCCCAGACTCCAATAAGTTGATAAGCTTCTAGTTGATGTTGCTGTTGGGCAGAAATGACCCCCATATTACGACTTCGTCAAGCTAGATGCGAATCATTTTTAATGGAGGGTGTTGTCTTGCCTCAAACGAAGTTGCGATTTTGCGAAACCATGCGTTGAACAATGTTGTTGTGAACATTGTTGTCACCGCCGTGGCTATTGGGATACAAATATGAACGTCGAAGATCGTAACAATGGCGGAGAAGAATATGTGGTGGAAGTAGAAGGGGGTGAGTTTCGATGTTGATGGTGGTGAGGTCGGACGAATGAGAAGGTGAAGGGTTTTTTAGGTTTTCGGCAGCGGCGACTAGGGTTTGTGAGGGGTGATGGATGATGCCGGCGCCGTTCTTGATGATGAAGAGGAATGAACAGTGCTCCCCCCTTTTGGTCTGAATTTCCTCTTTCTTAAATAAACGGTCGATGCCCAGAACCCTAATGGGCCGCATGGAGTGGGCTTATGCATCCAATATTTTCTTTTCACTTAATTTATTAACATCTATTTAAAATGTGAATATTAACAAATATATGATTAATAAATATTAACAAAATATTATAATTAAATCTAAATTAATATTAAAAACTATTTACTAAATATTAACAATAACTATTAAACAAATATTCAAATATATAAAATAACTAAGATTTATATAAAAAAAATGTAATTACTAAAATGTTATTAGTAACACTTAAAAGAAAACAAAGTTTAAGAAAGTAATATTCACAAAATTAAGTTTAAGCCACGTGTCACCTTTTAATTGGTCAAAAAGATAAAGTTCTGAAAAATCAACCAATTGCGAGCAGACACGTGTCTAAAAGGCATGAAACGATAAATGCGAAAATATTTACAAAAGGGTAGGACAAATTTAGGGTATGAAAGATGCCCCTATCTAATAGGCTTAAACCTAGGAGAATGAACCGCATTAGCACTCATATTCCTGAGGTAGAAGTCAATTAGATATGAAGAAGACCCTGAATTTGTCCGAAAGAAAAAGGGATGTCTGAGAGTTAAAAAAGCTGGATGAGGTAAAACTATGAGTAAGCTATGAATACTGGAAAAGGAGTCGTCATCACCAAAAGGATGATGGGAAGAAATGAACACGGCTACTACCACCAAAAGGGCAGTAGAGCAACACCATCGCATAATCTGACATCGACGAAATGCCATACCCAATACCAAAAGGATGACGAAGCGAAACGCAAACAAAATATCGTGCAATCTGACACCGACGAAATGCCAGACCCACCACCAAAAGGAGCACAAAGCGAAACACAAACAAAATATCGCACAATCCGACATCGACGAAATGCCATACCCACCACCAAAAGGATGATGGAGCGAAAACACAAACAAAACATCGCACAATCTGACATCGACGAAATGCCAGACCCACCACCAAAAGGATGATGGAGCGAAACACAAACAAAACATCGCGCAATCTGACATCGACGAAATGCCAGACCCACCACCAAAAGGATGATGGAGCGAAACACAAACAAAATATCGCGCAATCTGACATCGACGAAATGCCAGACCCACCACCAAAATGATGATGGAGCGAAAACACAATCAAAACATCGCACAATCTGACATCGACGAAATGCCAGACCCACCACCAAAAGGATGATGGAGCGAAACACAAACAAAACATCGCGCAATCTGACATCGACGAAATGCCAGACCCACCACCAAAAGGATGATGGAGCGAAACACAAACAAAATATCGCGCAATCTGACATCGACGAAATGCCAGACCCACCACCAAAAGGATGATGGAGCGAAAACACAATCAAAACATCGCACAATCTGACATCGACGAAATGCCAGACCCACCACCAAAAGGATGATGGAGCGAAAACATAAACAAAACATCGCGTAATCTGACATCGACGAAATGCCAGACCCACCACCAAAAGGATGATGGAGCGAAAACACAAACAAAACATCGCGTAATCTGACATCGACGAAATGCCAGACCCACCACCAAAAGGATGATGGAGCGAAAACACAAACAAAACATCGCGTAATCTGACATCGATGAAATGCCAGACCCACCACCAAAAGGATGATGGAGCGAAAACACAAACAAAACACCGCGCAATCTGACATCGACGAAATGTCAGACCCACCACCAAAAGGATGATGGAGCGAAAACACAATCAAAACATCGCACAATCTGACATCGACGAAATTCCAGACCCATCACCAAAAGGATGATGGAGCGAAACACAAACAAAATATCGCGCAATCTGACATCGACAAAATTCCAGACCCACCACCAAAAGGATGATGGAGCGAAAACACAAACAAAACATCGCGTAATCTGACATCGACGAAAATCCAGACCCACCACCAAAAGGATGATGGAGCGAAAACACAAACAAAATATCGCGCAATCTGACATCGACGAAATGTCAGACCCACCACCAAAAGGATGATGGAGCGAAACACAAACAAAATATCGCGCAATCTGACATCGACGAAATGCCAGACCCACCACCAAAAGGATGATGGAGCGAAACTCACACCAGCCACTACCACCATAAGGATGATAGGGCGAACACAAATTGAAGGTAACCAACATTGAAAGGATGCAGGCTATGCTGAACCGACGAAGTTCGGCTATCACCAAAAGCATGATAGTAAGGCAATTGACAACGGTCACGCTTGCTGGGTACAACTCACTGGGGAACCCCCAAGAGGAAAATTGGGTTGAAATGAATCAGCGGGGACAGCCACCGACTTGCTTGGAGATCATCGTTTTGTTGAGATGATTTCATGGTTACGCCCATGGATTCTGAAGAGGATGCCCCTGACTGGACTAAGTTTGTCTTGATGTCTTGGTTTGCTCAACAAAAGGTTGAACAACTTCATGAGGAACGCTCACGGGTTTGCTGAAGATGCCCCTGCTCGGGTTAGATCTTGCACTGAACTTCTTGGATTCGCCCAACAAAAGGTTGAACAACTTCGTGGGGAACGCCCACGGTCTTGAATGGTATGCCCCTGACTGGGCTGAATGTTGATTTGCATATTTGATCAACCACGCGGTTGAGATACATCGTGGGAGACGCCCATGGTCTTTGAAAAAATGCCCCTGTCTGGGCTGAATCTTGCTTCGAACAACTTTGAATTTTGATGAGGGAAACCCACAATTGCAGAAGATTGCCTCTGACTGGGTTGATGATTGCTTTGAAGCTCTTGAAAATCGTGGGACAAACCCACAATCTTGCGGAAGATGCCCCTGACTGGGCTACCAATAATCTTGGAAATCTTCGAGATTGATCCTGGACCTTGACTTGCATATATGAATGTTGGATGATAAATAATATTACATATGAGTGGACGTGCAAATGCAAATGCTGACGCGCGGAGATGCAAGAATTGGGGAAGCATGATATGGTTATGTATGCATATGATGCAAAATGCTTATGATAGCGAATGTAATGCGCGTGATGCATATGATTGCAGACGGGTAATTGAAAATGCGTGTGAAGCCAGCATGGTAGATTTTGGTAGTTGCCAATGCGGATTGGACTTCGGGTGGTGGGAGGGATTGACTTCCTCGACACGCTGTTCATTGAAGACATCATGATTGACACAGGCGAAGATACTCTATATTCCCCGAGTCTGGGTACTTTGTGGTATACTGTGGATTTGCTGCAGAGGAGGTTACAGCTCTGCTTGATGATTAGGGTAACTTGATCTTGCCCTAGTCTGAATATGGTAATGATATGCCCCTGCTCGAGCTGTTGAATGATTTTCCCCAGCCTGTGGGTTCTGAAATGATCTTGCCTCGTGTACGCCACTGAAAGTCAAGTTCCTCCTCGGTTGCCCCTTATTGAGATATCCTTGAATATCTAGCACTGATTTGCAATTAAAATTGTACATTCATAAATGGTAATATTAATGCAAAGTTCAATGTAAGTTTTGAAAAAGTGTGTCATTTATTGAGGTGTCGTGAAAGTGTGAGACGAATGGACTGCTAGCCCATACGTTGTGCTAATTTGATTGGTGCGAAAGATATAGCAAGCAAAATGACACCAATATTGATGATTAGAAATCATGTGAGGAGTCAGGTTACGCAACCTTGCGACAATATGCTTTCAGAATAAACCTTGCCTCAATTAGGTCTTTTGAGGGCTATAACGTGGTCTGGTTCACGGTTATGAAACAAAGGATATTAGGATCAAAGTATGATTTGCACCCACCCCTCTTCTTAATGATCTCCAGTCCTACGTTCAGTTAATTCTACACTTGTCTGGACGGTGTAAGCTTGAAGGTTCAAGGTTTGCTCGTCATGGCAGTCACCTTATTCTGATGGACGTCAGTGCCCCTTTTGATTTGGGTGGCCACTGAATCCTTTTTTTTGATTTTTTTGTTGAGGGTTTCGGGGTCCTCTTTTGCTTTTGTTTTTTGATCCCTAACTTTTGCATGGATTGACTTTGCTTGTCAGATCCATCGGGATTACCTTGATTTTGCCTAAGTCCCCTCTGAGGTGTTTGACTTAGCTGGCTTTTGATTTTTTGGATTTTGTTATGACTGCCATAGCATGGGTCTTTGATGAACAACCGTCTTTTAGATATTGATTTGAATATGGGATTGGATTAACTGAACACTACCCTGCCCCAGGTTGAGTGTAAGGGTTTGAATATCCGAAGGAAACTGCTACTTCTAAGCTCGAAGTGGTTTACTAGGGATTAACTCCTTATATCTCCAGTGTTTGGGGAATTGAAGCAATGCCTGTACATCATTGACGAGATTCGGTCTGAAAGCATACGATTTGCAATTATGGGTATCTTGTTTTCATCATCCTCCCTCAAATCAAGCTAAACAATAGTGAATAGAGTGGAGTGAATAAATATGTCGGTGATAAGTGAAAAATGAGTGAATACGACATAACTAATTCAAAACATTCATAAACGATACATTAATGAAAAACCAAATACGAAATGGCAATTGTTCAAAGCATACAGTACTAACACAAACAAAGACAAAACATAAGGAAAACGAAAGATTAAATGGCAGCATGACGGCCTTCTTCAGAGAATGGACTTGACTTGATTAGATTTGACGTTGGCACTAGTTGGCTGGTGGCATCGGGTCGTTGATGGCACTGAGATACTTCCCATCAAAGGTGAGAGCTTCCTTGTCAATCAGGTCTTGAATTTTATGCTTGAGAAACCTGCAGTTCTCAATGTTGTGACCTGGAGCGCCCTTATGGAACTCACAATGAGCATTCGCGTCATAATCAGCAGGAAGGACAGTTGGGGGAGCTAGATCTCTTGGGACGATAGCCTTTTTCTCCATTAATTGAGCAAAGATATCTGCATATGTCATTGGAAGACTATCAAATACTCTTTCTGGCTTCCATGTTCTGTGTTGACTTTGCTGACGCGGTCGTTGAACGGTTCGCTGTTCTGGTTCCTTTCCAGTTATGGAGAGAGCTTCGAAGATCTGATCCATCTTTCTATTGAGGGACTCCAGCTCCTTCCTGATAGCAACTTGTTCTTGCTGAATCTGCTCCATTGTTCGTCTTGTATTGGCTCTAGTTGCGTACTGGTGTCGGGAATCAACTTGATTTACTGGAGAGGAAGGAACGAAGACATAAGATTCCGTTGAAGGACTGGAAATGCAAAATGCACAACATATGAAATGCAATGCAAATGATATGCAAGATGCAATGCAAGATACAAGATCCAGGATCACAGGATCACAAGACCATAGTTCGAACAACTCCTGAAGCTAGTAGTTGTGATAGATAAGTAACCATAGTTCCTGCTCAAAGAAAAATGACAGGTATAACCTATACGGAAAGATCTAAACATTCTACCCATAAACCCACTTACGGGATGGTTTCTATGTTTGGTTCCCAGGATCACGGACACTAGTCGTATTAGTGTCACGCAACAGGCTGGCTGTATTACAACGATAATGACGATAAGGTCTCTTCTGAGCGGGGTCCTCGTGCTAGGCGCACAAGGAGCGAGTCCTTGGAGACTAACACTACACGACCACCAATATCGGAACTGGTGCTAACAAAAGGTTCCCAGAATCACGGACCCTTCATTAATCAAGTCGTGCAACAGGCTAGCTGCGTTACAATGAGATCTACGAATAGGTCTCCTCTGGAGGAGCTTTCATGCTAGGCCCACAAGGAGTAAGTCCTCGGAGACTAACATTACTCGACTACCAATTCTAAACTAAGTGTTCTCTCTGCTTTTACCAAAGCTCGGGTGTAGAGCTTTACTCATGATGTTATCCCAAGAACCAACAGGCAACCAAGATAACAAGCGCAAATAAAATCTACAAGAGAAAAAATACAAAAATAAAACAAATAAAAACAAACACTCCTCACAAACCAAAAGATAGGCTCGACTCTCTCTTTGCATGGAGCAAAAAAGTCCCCAGCAGAGTCGCCAGCTGTTGCACCTCGAAAATTCATTCGAACATATGACCCTCGCGCGAAAGGCGCGGAAATGCGGTTCGACAGAGTCGCCACCGAACTTTATTTTTCCCGAATAAGCGGGAGAGGAAAATATCGAGAAAACCTCTTGAAACGAAAAGGATAGGAACAGGGCTGTCGCAACCAAGTTCCGGGTTCGGGAGTCGGTTACGCGAGGGGAAGGTATTAGCACCCCTCACGTCCGTCGTACTCGACGGGAACCTCTTAAGGTATTTTGTGGGGAGTGTTGTCTAGGTTTACTTGTTTTCTTCTCGTTGTTAAAGGTAGAATTGGTAGGTTAAAAGGTTAAAGACGTAAAAGAGAGATGGGTGGTTAGATGATAGGGTGCTCGCCAAGGATTGGGGCCCTTGTGCCTACGTATGCTCATTCGGACGAGAATGAGAAATCAGAGCGTCGTAGTTCGACTACGGGAAAAGATGGGGGGAAATGGGAGATGGATAGAAGTGTGCTCGCCAAGATCATCGCAATCTTGTGCCTACGTATCTTATATTCAAAAATGAACAAAGAATCAGAGCGTCCGTAGTTCGTGGTAACAACCACGAAAACATGAGATTTGAAAAGGGTTGAAGTTTGAGTTTGAGACGAAAGGGTGACTGACAAGCAACCCAAGAGAGCGTCTCAAGAGCTTGTCACTCAAGAATTCAAGGAATGCGAGACTCCAAGAACTCAATTCTTTCGGGAATTGACTGAATAGGTTGAAGATAAAGAGTTGGGTATTTGAAATTGAAAGAACAAATTAATAACAACTCGAGGGCGCGCCTCGAGAGTTATTTATTCGAACATCCAAAGAATGCTAGATTCTAAGAATATCCCTCTTTCATAAGTTTTGGAAATGTTTTTGAAAGGATTGAATCGAAAGATGGCATGCGAGGCCAAAAGGAAGTTTTTTTGAACTGGCTCGACGACGTGTCGAAGATTTGATTGAAGATGGAACTGACTTGAAGACGTGTCAAGGGTTAGGATGGTGAGAAACGATATTAGTCCCTGAGGGTGCTCCTAATATCGAGACCACGAGGAATTGTGGATGAAATGTAGGTTGCGAATGCGGATGAGCATTCGACTTAGGAGAATGTTTGAAAATGATCGAATTTGAAAGAGTCGAAAGGTTGAGTGGATAACAACTCAAGAGCGTTCCTCGAGAGCTATTCACTCGAAAATTCAAGGAATGCTAGATTCGAAGAACCTTCTTCTTTCGGTCGAGTTTTAATCGAGAAAAAGTTGAGAAAATGTTTTGGAATAATTTGAAGTGAAACGAGGTGTGAAAATAATTTTAGGAGAAGTGATAATTATTTGATAAATGAGACGTCGGCCTCACAATTAATTAATCGAAGTATTATCGAGATGCTAGATCTCGACAACACCATTTTTACTTAAAAATGTTTGGATGAACAACGGAAATATCACACAGAATGATAAATCCCTATGATATTTCTTTGTTCAAAGGAGTGCTAAAGAAACGACAAGTCGAACAATACATTATTTAAGGTGTACACCTCAATAATGATCGTCCAAAAAATCCAAGAAGTGCTAGACTTCAAGGATTTAGTTTGCCCCTTTTATCGAATAGGAGGAGATAACGCAAACGTAAGTGCATACCGACCATATTGACTTGAATTTAGTAAGCTTTTGGTCTTGGCCCACTTCATTCATCGAGGCCAAGATGAGAAAAGATTATTGAAACACTTAATTAGTTTAATCTAATTTAATTATTAAAATTATTTGATTAACAACTAATGTGATCAAATAATTAAATTAATTAAGATTGATTAAAAGGATTAAATGATTTGAATTCAATTAATTATTTAATTATGTTAATCAAAATCAATTATCTAAATTATTCGATTAGCTCAAATAATTAAGTTAATTAAAATTTATTAACACAATTAAAACAACCAAATTAAAAATAATAATCAATATCAAATTAACTTTTTTAAATAACTTCAAGCAGCCCACACCAATTGATCCTACAAGCTCAAACAAGACCTTGGACTCTCCAGCTTGCCTACGTATTCCCGGTGCACATAATTTGGGTTCTTGTTAAATTAATGATCTTCCAAAAGCACATGAGTGAAGCAAAACAATCCTCAATTCCAAAACAAATCTTTTCAAACTGTAACAAAACCAACATATTCATTGCCGCGAGCCAAAGACTTGTTGAGTCGGACCAGTTGGGACGTTCTCTAGTTGACACGGATGAAGGTGGACTTCATGATGTCGCTTGTTTGTTGATCTGAATCACAGCCGGGGCTGTTCATGGTATTGCTACCGCTATGAACTTGGCTTGAATCTGATTCACGACCTGCGCAAAATAATCATAACCCCAAACAGAATAACAGGCTCTTATAGAAATAATAACAGACGAAGGATTGAATTGAACACATGAAAGATATCGCCAACTTGCCACTGCTACCTGCTCATCAGCCTTTGAAAATGCTTGCAAACAGTTAATGAACATAAACCTCATACCAAATCGTTAATCTCAAAACATTACCACAGTAGAACATTTTCAACAACTTCCATGTCCATCACATTTAAACTCAGCACATACAGAAAATAATTGGATTGGAACCGATGCAAACAAGGTAACAATATTAAATACGGGACTCGAAACCAAACTTTAACCAGCTACCTATTATGCACAGCAGTCAGACCAGCAATGCATTAACCAAAAGTATAAACAAAGATCAAAAAAAAGAAAGCTCAGTTGACTTAAAAAGCTGTTAGAATCCAAAAAAGAACACCCTGATAGTAACTCATCAACAATTTTAATGTGATATTACCAATCCGACATAGTCGATACCGCCGGTAGCGGAAACAGGTAGCATGCAAAAACTGTTATTACTCTCAGTCTTTCAATAAAACCTTGCTGTTTGAGATCATACAATTGGAAAGAAAAGTCAATCTTATCATCAATTGGTGCATTGGGATGAAAAACAAACAGAGCACGTGCAAACTCTTCAAAATCGAGTATCCCATTGTGCTTTGTATCAAACAAGTCAAACACCCTGTCTGCAAGTAAGCTCTCCTTCTTGTTTGATTTGAACAATGCCAACTGAAATTCTTCCTTATTAATTAGCCCATCGTCAATCACTGCACTGCTGATCTTCTTGAAGAGTTCATATAGTGCTTCAATCTCACTTACACTAAACATTGTCTCTCTTGCAAGAAGTTCTGGATTTTCTAAACCTCTAGGTTGATTTAACGAATCAGAATCGCAACAATTTATTACAGCACCAAACAAATACTTTAACATGATCTCTTCCGGATGTCAAAACACTCCATACCAACATAAGTCAAGGCTGTGTAAAGCTGTTGAATGGTGTCAGCGCGAGGTTGAGTCTGTGAATCCTGCTGCCGTCGAGTCACGTTGTTGTCAAACCGGGTAGGATTCTGAAGTCACGGCTGCTACACTTGATATGTCGCGGCTGCTGTTGAAGTTCGAAGTCGCAACCGTATAAGCACAATCAGGACAACAACATGTTTTGCTAACAGCAAAATAACGGCAATGAACGTATTCAAATTAGAACAGAACATCTTAATCACAACAGTAGAAAATTGTTTTTTTTGGGTTGTCACTGCGACGAGGCGGCGATGTGGTCGGAGCTAGCTCAATGACGAACTCGCAACGAAACTTGCCGGCATACCTCAGTTTGCTTGACCAACTCGAGACTGGAACTTGGCCATGTCAATAATAGTCTGAAAACAGAGACATTAAATACCAACAATGGTCATACGAAAAACAAACAAAATGTGCATATTTCCGCTCGTGTGTGATTGCTGCTTTAGGCCATTGCTACTCGGTTCCTATCATGGTATATTTCGAGTGCTGCAGGGATCAACCGTTGTTCCGTGCCATTCGACTTCATACTTGTTATTGCGCAATCAACATTCAGCGACGCTGTAACTGAGATGGGATTGTGTACTGGAGATGCAGAATTGTAGTTGTTGTAGTGTTACAATTGGATGGAACCAATATTGCTAAACCAACCTCAACCTGCACACGAACAAACAGAACAACAAATAATACAAAAAGCTGAAAACGAAAAATAAAGAGCTAAGCATATACGTCCATTCACTCTTTTCGCTTCGCCTCCGTCTTGTCTCAAGACGTGACTATAACGTGACGAGGATGGTCGAAGATGCTGTGTTAAGGTCCTGCTGAGCTACGGCCACCGAAACCTTGTGATTCGCCTGTTTTGCTTCCATCTTGATGGACCTATTCGACTCCATAATGTTATTAAACAATCTTAATCCGGCAACGTCATAACCTTAAAACCAAAAAAAAAAACAATGTGAACCCAGGTCCCTCTCATTCATGATTTTACTTTGACGATACCGCAACCTGCACCAAAATCAACAGCCCAAAATAGAAGTATAACACAATTAGTGAAAAACGAAATCAGCATAAACGACATTAAGCTGTAACGGCTGTTGTGAGATCCCTTGACAGAAATTTGAGTTTGTTGCGAGGTTGTCGGCATCGAGATGAAAGCTCTGGCTGTGATATTTTTGATAGTCGAACAAGAAGTCTTTACGAGAAGTGTAGGCTCTGTGTTGTTTAACCTGCACTCAAAATTTCCAACATACAGCATCCTTCGTTGAAACATTGTTGGCGGAAGTGGAAATTACTGACTTTGGACCGACTGAATTGAATCCAGAATATTGCTTGAGTTACGTAATAGTGTCGGGGCTCATCGTCTTTGTCGCCTTTATCAGACTAGGGCCGAGACAGCCAAGACGTTCTTGCTGAAAAACTGAAAGAACTGTGTCTATGTTGTAAATAATAGATTGCGGCAAACCGAGCCCACTTCCTTAACCTGTTTCCTAATATATGAACACCAAACTTCAACCAAATTACGTCAAACCGAAATCAATTTTCAATGGAAAATGCAAGAACCGAGACTATAATAGATTGCTTCAACTCAGAAGCCAAACTTATGACTTATACACAAAGTGAAATCCCAATCCAAATGCATGAAAACCTGCCCTTTGCAATCCTTTAAGCAACATAGAACACCAATGTAAGCTAAGAATAATAACAAACCTCAACCTTTCTCCCTACATTAAACAGCAAGGTAACAAATCGAAACCAACTGGGAACTCTTACTGCTAGAAAATAGGGTAAATAACAATAAATAACAAACAATTTTATTACGTTTCGACAAAATACTGTAGCGAGCCCTGTCTCATCCCTGGTGCTTCTCAGCTAAATATTTGCCAACCCCAGACTCCAATAAGTTGATAAGCTTCTAGTTGATGTTGCTGTTGGGCAGAAATGACCCCCATATTACGACTTCGTCAAGCTAGATGCGAATCATTTTTAATGGAGGGTGTTGTCGTTGCCTCAAACGAAGTTGCGATTTTGCGAAACCATGCGTTGAACAATGTTGTTGTGAACATTGTTGTCACCGCCGTGGCTATTGGGATACAAATATGAACGTCGAAGATCGTAACAATGGCGGAGAAGAATACGTGGTGGAAGTAGAAGGGGGTGAGTTTCGATGTTGATGGTGGTGAGGTCGGATGAATGAGAAGGTAAAGGGTTTTTTAGGTTTTCGGCGGCGGCTAGGGTTTGTGAGGGGTGATGGATGATGCCGGCGCCGTTCTTGATGATGAAGAGGAATGAACAGTGCTCCCCCCTTTTGGTCTGAATTTCCTCTTTCTTAAATAAACGGTCGATGCCCAGAACCCTAATGGGCCGCATGGAGTGGGCTTATGCATCCAATATTTTCTTTTCACTTAATTTATTAACATCTATTTAAAATGTGAATATTAACAAATATATGATTAATAAATATTAACAAAATATTATAATTAAATCTAAATTAATATTAAAAACTATTTACTAAATATTAACAATAACTATTAAACAAATATTCAAATATATAAAATAACTAAGATTTATATAAAAAAAAATGTAATTACTAAAATGTTATTAGTAACACTTAAAAGAAAACAAAGTTTAAGAAAGTAATATTCACAAAATTAAGTTTAAGCCACGTGTCACCTTTTAATTGGTCAAAAAGATAAAGTTCTGAAAAATCAACCAATTGCGAGCAGACACGTGTCTAAAAGGCATGAAACGATAAATGCGAAAATATTTACAAAAGGGTAGGACAAATTTAGGGTATGACACTACCATCGTGATTTGCGTCTTCATAGGAACACAAATGTCATTTCTGAGACCATATTAATGGAGGGCAAAACGGTAGAGTTGAACCTATCTAGGGTTCCAAGGAGGTACCACCGAGAGGACATGAAACCTCTACCTCAGTTGGTGTTGTTGTTGATTCTGACAAACATCAAGCCAAAATCCCACGTGTCAACAGTGTTGTTCCCAGTGGCACACTTGGTCAATTATATTCTTACTAATGTGCAGATCGATGTGGCTCAGATAATTGTCGATGAGCTGCGGTCCGTAGTGGAGAATGGCCTGAAAGCGGGGGCGCGAGTTAATTGCCCCCTTATTTTCCCCTGTCTCATTCTGGCCTTGTGTGTTCAGGAGAGAGTGAGATTACCTTCTCGTAGACAGGTGACTATTTCGGTCGCGATTGACGACAGTTACGTGGACAAGTATTGCCGACCCAAGGGATTCAAAGCAAGTTCAGCTGCTGCAGATATTGGGGCTTCTGATGGCCCTGATGTTGCTTTTTCATAGGGTTTTGATCCATTCCAGCAGTCTGTTTGTAATTACAACTGGAATTGGATGGCAGCGACTCAACGCGCCATGATGGATATACATGATTCTATCCAGGTACTTCAGCTGCAATGTTGTGACCCCTCCGTGGAGTGCACTATGATAACGCGTGAGCAGTTCTTGCAGCACGCGAGCTGACCTGAGGTCAGGCCTATTTTTGGAAAGGGGGCGGGTGCCTCTAGTTCTGATGATGGTGGCGCTAAGGTGGATGATGATGATGATGTTGATGATGATAATGATGATGGTTCTGAGAGCATCGAAGAGACCGAGTTCGAGGAGGACTGATTTTTTTTTGATATTTTGATCTTGTGAGCATGAATTTGAGCAACTTCCTTTGGTCGTCAAAGTGAAGTACTTTTATGCTTGAATCATTGCTTTTGTTGTTTTTATTATACTATCAGTTTAGATTTTTGGCTCTTGTACTATTTTGGGGTGTTTTTTCCCCCATGCACATTTTATTAATGTTTAAGTAATGTTAAGTTTTTATGTTTAAAATATTTTGTTTCTTTTCAAGTGGTTGTTAATAGTTTCTGCCTATTGAGCTTTCTAAAACTTCTAGATTGGTTGCTCTCTGAAAAGAAGTATCCAATGAAGGTGCATCCTAGTTTAGATGGCGATGATAATAATTAAACAAGCGAACAATGTCAAGGTACATGGTTACCTTTTGTTAGAATTTTAAAATGCTTAAGGACTTTAATCTTGTTGTAAATGAATATTGTTCTTTTGGTAACATTGTTGAATGAATATTTCACTAGGACTTAGAATCGCAAATTGTGAGGAAAACCTTCACTGTACACTAAATGTTGGATTCTAATAAACTTTGTTAATTCATTTGATTCATGCTTTATCTTTTATTATTGTGAATTTGTGGAAGCAATTAGAAATGATCAATGCACTTGTTTTTATCGAGCACAACCAGTTCCAAATGCAACTTACCCGTGAGCAGAGAGTATTGGTGAACCCCTTGAGCCTAAACAGTGTGAATCTCGGCCTGAAATTGTGCGAGATTTCAAAAACTTTTTTCTTGAACCCTTGAATTTTGTGTTAATTGTTCTCTTTGCCTTAAAAAGTCAAGAGCATTCACTTGAGGGTTGAGCAAAAGCTAAGTTGGGGAGAACGAAAAAGAAGTATGGTAGGTTGCTACAACTCTTGAAAAATCAAGCAAGCATTGAGAAAAAAAATTTGTTGTTATGTGAATATGATTGTAAAAAAAAAAGAGAATGCTTTCTTGGAAAAGAAAAAAAAAAGAATAAGTTGTGAACTAAGAGTTGGGAAGGTTTCCAAATGAGAAACAAGTGGAAGGAAGTTGTGATGTGTAAATAACTTGTACAGTGAATGCCTCTGTTGCATCGGCAATTTCGTTTTAATGGCCTAAGATATGTCCCTTATTTGTTAACTCGACCAAGCTACAATCGAAAAAGACCTTAGTGATCTTCTTGCTTCCATATTTTCATCTATAATTGTTAGATATTGTATGAATTGGATTGATTTTGGCATTGTTTGTTAGTTTAGTGAAATTATCCCCGCGGTTGCAAACGCGTAATTTCTTTAATCCTTATTCGAAGAGGAGAGATAGGGTGATTCATTCAAGATAACATTGTTGTTGATTGATATATGTTTTGCGTTGCTTTAAGACTTTAGTTCTTGTGTGTTGTTTTATTCTAACCAATGGGAACCTGTGTCTGGTTGCATTCCTTGTGTTTGAGCCATTTAATCCAATTTCGGAGAAATCATTTTCTTGAGAAAATCCTCTTGTTTCATCAGGAGGCATATATTGCTTGAGGGCAAGCAAAAATCTAGTTGGGGAGAGTTGTTAGATGCTCAACTTTGCTTATTTGATCTATCAAATGTGGGCATCTTTCACTCCTTTTTGTCAAGAAAGTGTTAAAAATCAATCTTGCTTTGGTTGTTTTGCAACATTATGTGAAAATATCTTGGTACCTTTGATATGTGTGTTATTGTGCAGGAATTAGGCATGAAAGAGTGAAAATTAAGACACAAGAAAGATGACAAAGAAACCAAGACAACATGCAAACAACAGCAAGTTCACGAACTTGCTAGCGAAGTTGCCATCAAAACATCATAAAGTTCGCTAGGCGAACTATGTAGCGAAGGCCAGGAATTCAAAACAGTAAGGAAATGGCCATAAACTCGCTAGGCGAAGTGGTATCTAAGAGGTAGCAAACACTCCCAGACTTGAGACAGTAAGGAAAGGGACACAAACTCGTGCGAAGTTTTCAGCGAAGGCTTCGCTAGGCGAACAATTCTTTGCACAGGGAATATTGGGATTTCTGTCTGGGGAGCTTTCACAGGACATAGGCACTTCAAGTGCCATTTTGGGTGTTCGTTAGGCGAACAATTCGTTCACACTGCGAACGTGACAGCTCATCAGTCACTTATATAAGTAGTATGAGCTACTTTTTGTAAATCTATCTAATTTTTTGTACTTGCATTTGAGAGGATTTTCTGACCTAGAAAACTCATTCCTCCATTTCTCATCATCTCTTAGCAATATTTCAAAAAAGGAAGGTGGATTCCCATCCAATCTCGATTATTCGACTCGAATGTTGATCAACCTTCTTCCGAAACTTGTTGCCCAACCTATCATGGAAATAGTAGACTAAATACCTCTCTTATCAAGGTTAGAAGTAGTTAGTTCAGATTTTATGTATTCCATTTGATCTTTTGTATGTGAAAAAATGTTGTGGTTAATATAGATGAAGTTATTTGCTACTCTTTGTATATTTATGGTTTGGATTGCTTTAGACATGAAATTTCCAAGTCTTGACCTAATATCTTCATCTATCAACTATAAAAATTCTAGACATAGGTTTGAAAGTTGATATCCGCTTTGTATTGATCTTAATGCTTATTATTTTGATTGTTACTTAGAGAGATCATTTAATGGTCGAAACAATAACATTCACGAAATCGATTTAGAAATGAACGTTTTTGCGAGGATACGTGGTTATGTTGGTTAAAACTTTGTTCACATATTTGATCGGTTGGATACTGTTGCACCTTAAAATTTGCTCAACCTATTTCACTTGGTTTATGTTTCAATTGCATTGCCATTTGCATACTAAGTCATGTACATAGTCTAATCATTTGCATAACATAGCAGAACAAGGCATCTAACAAGGGATCAAGTGCCATTTTCATCAGAAAGAGGCCCATCAAGGGGTTTTATTCAAGTTCAAGATCATCCAAGTAATCAAGAAATGAGTTGAAGCTTTGAGAAGTTTGAAGGTCAACCAGTGGATTTCTCTCCCAATCTTGGGGATAGGTTGAAGATCACCAATGGGAGTATGAGCTATGATTGAAATTATGGAATGTGCACAAAGATCATGGATGACATAGAGGGTCATTTTGAAGATGAGACAAATCATTAATACAAGTACCAGAGCTACAGTTGAATGCAGTCAACTAGGGTTTCATCTGGGTCAATCCTAGGACAAATGGTTGATTGGAGGGCATCAAGGCCTACTTGGAGTTTGTGAGATTCATGAATTGATATGTGTATACATGTATGGTGTTGTTCCAAGGAGAAATCAAAAGGAATCAAGAAGAAGAGGAGTTACTAAATTAGGGTGTTCAGTGTAAAAAACCCTAATTTAGGCCTAATTTCCAAGCCAGATAAGTCAAAATGCAAGTTTCAAATAAAGTCTTGGTCAACACGAAACTTGTAGGGCATTTCAATAGCTTTAATTTGAGTACTAGAAGTCTTCAAGAAGATTTATAGAACTCAAGTTATGGTTCTTGCAAGTTATGGGTCCTCAGAGGACACTGAAATTTATCTGTGAAAGTCACTTGACTTCCAAGCAACCTTTGCCCATCAAGGAGTTTTCAAATGGATTCTTGGCCAACATAAGAGTTGTAGATCTTGATCTTAGCTTTAATTTTAGTACTAGAAGTCATCAAGGGGATTTGTAGAATTCAAGTTATGGTCTTAGCAATCCAGGGGTATTTTGGGAAAGTTGAATTACAGGTCATTTTGGAGCATAGGTAAAAATCTCCATGTTCCACTTCTCAAATGAAAAATTGTTCAACATGGAATGTGCTTAAAATGATGTTTTTAGGTCAAATAAGTCATCATGGTGGATTGATCGGCTTATTTCAAAAAAGTCACTTAAAATGGCCTAAAAAAAGGGAATAAGTCAAATAAAGTTTGGTGGAAAAAAATCAAATTTTGGATTAGAGGTCACAAACAAGTCATATGACATACCAATTTGATTTTAAAATTCATTTTTAGAACATTGACATTGCATCAATTTTGAATTGAGGGTTATTTCAAGGACTTGCTTTGTAAATGGGCTACTTGCATCATAAGGCACATATGCAAAATCACACTTCCAAGCAAATGCAAGGCTCCTTTTCTATCCATACACCTCCAATATCTCATTTGGAGAGAATTTCAAACTCATAACCAAGTGAATTGCAAGCCAAACCATGAGTTGGTATGAGTACATAGCATGATATGAGATCTCATGACATGAGAAGTTGATTTTCTCATTGGATCAATCTAGAACTTTCTAGGGTCTTCAAATACATTCTCATTGGATCAATCTAGAACTTTCTAGGGTCTTCAAATACATTCTATATATACTTGTGAAGAGGTTCAAAGCAAGAGTTGGTGATTCATTTGTGCAAAAACCATAGATTGACATTGGAGTTTGGAAGAGAAAAAGTGAGAAATCAAAGTTGGATTCAAGGTATTTTCAAGAGTTATCAAGAATTTAATCTTCTCCAACAAACTTCAAAAAAGGTTTTCCGCACTTTTTTGGAAAGAAAAAACGAGTTCCAACTACTCCGTTTCGACGCTCCGAAGCCGGTATGGGAAATTTAGTTTAATTCATTTTCGTTTTTTTTTCCTGTTTTGTTAGCTGTTTGGATTAATTGCGTTAAAAATAGTAAAAATGATCGAAAAATTATGAAATTTTTTTCTGTAGATCTTGATTGTCTTAAGAAACTGTAGGAGTTGAGTTTGCAGTTTTAGGATTTTATTTGAATTAGTTACGAATTTTCTTTTGTGCTAATATTCATTGTTATGCATAATTGATATTGCTGTTTGTTTAATTTTGTTCTCTTTGATACTTTATGCTTTTGAGCTGATTCTTTCGATATGATTTAGAGGACATCCATAGGTTTCCCCAGGAATTTTCTTAGAATTTGTAAAATTGATTAGATTCTGTTTTAGGCGTGTAGTTTAGAGCCTTCCCAAATAATGGTTTCCCATGACCAAATTTCATTTAGTAATTGTTTAGATGACCTAGAAATTGATTTAGGTCCTGATGCTAGAATGTTAGAATGTTCAAACATGCATATTCACATAGGAATTTTATTAGAATTTTACAATTTAGTTTGCTATTTTTTTTGGGTTTTGCAAATGATTGTTGCTTTCGGTGTTCTCTCTTGAGTGCTTTGCCTTGTTTGGAGCGTTTGGTGGACTTGGAGCTTGAAGACTTTGGATTCCTTTTTAGAGGAGCTTCTGGACATGATGAAGTTGCTTTGGCTAGAAGAGTGGGGCTTGGAGTGGAGCTTTCTTTCTCTTTTAAGTTTGTTTTAGGAGTTGGTAGAATTAGGCTTTTAGGGAGAGCTTTTGTAGAATTAGTTCATTTCTTCCATCAAACATAGAATGCATTGTTTGCTTCTATTCTATCATATGATGCAAAGTCCTCTTAGGGAAGTTCCATCTCTCCTTAGGAGGGAAGTGGGGCATACCCTAGAGAGTAGAACTTTTGAGGATACACTTCCACTTCGATGTTGGTTCTTGTTGAATTCCTTTGGTTTTCAGCATGTATGCCAACATTGCAACTTGATCTTGATGACAAATCTCTTCTTGGAGTGTGCTTGCTAAAGCTTGGAGATGAAAATTGAAGAAGCTTGAAGATGGAATCTAGCTCAATGATAAAACCTTTGCTGTTATTTCAACTTTACTGTTCAGAGCGGGTTGTTGTTGTTTGTTGTAGGAGTTTGTTGCTGCTGCTTGAGCTGCCTTCTCTGTATCTTTTGGTTTTTCTCTGTATTGTCTGTTGGCCTGTACTGCTTGCCCTTTAGGCTTGAAGTGAAGTTGATTCACTTTGCCTGTTGCTTTCTTAGGTTCGAGGATGAGTGGGATTCCCCTGCCTTGCTTGTTTTGCTGCATCTCATGCATACTTACTGTTTATTGTATTTTTGTTGTTTCTTTTCCGTTTATCCCCTAGGATCTCTGATTTCCTCTATGCAGGAGGGAATTATGACAGACACTAGGTTGTAATCCATGAATGATAAGATTAGGGTAGTTTTGATTCCCTTTTAAACCCTAGGATTTTTTAGACTTCTTTCTCTTCTATCTCAGAACAATGCAAAACACAGTAATAAGGATAATCGATGTCGTACGCTACAAGCCTTAAGCTATTTGAGAAAGGTTGCTGGATGGTCACTCTTCAGTAACCTGATTGCTTAGTGTCTCACCCTTAGGGTGACATACGACGTAGTCACCCTCAAATCATAGTCTCTAGTGCGTCAGAGATTGCAAACATCATAAAAGACAGTTCTTGCGTAAAAGACTGATAACAAACATCAAAGTGTCATTTTTGTCCGCTTGAACTCTTAATCAGGAAAAACCCTTTCATAAGGAGATAAAAAACAGTCAGACAAGCTTGTGTCTTCCGTGGCCCGAACTACGTTTGCTCTGATCTTTCATGCTGTATGAAAGTACGTAGGCATAGGAGGCGATATCCTAGCGAGCAACCTTTCCCTCCTTTCCCGTAGGTAGGCGAACTACGTCGACTCTGATTTCTCGTTTCAGGCGGGAATACGTGGGCATAAAGTGCGATACTTTGCCGAGTCATTTTCTTTTCTTTTAACCCTTGACCTTTAGAATAGATAGAATAACAATCCGTACTAGAAAACAAGCGTGGATCCCGTCGAGTACGACGGACGTGAGGGGTGCTAATACCTTCCCCTTGCGTAACCGACTCCCGAATCCAGGATTTGGTTGTGATGACCATTCCTTTCCCGTCTTTGCGTGAGGTTTACTTTGAGCGTTTCCTTTCCTTCCTTTGGGATAAATAACGCACGGTGGCGACTCTTCTGTTCAGTCGGCGCCGATGTTTGCAGTAGCGACAGATACGTTTAGGATGGACTAGCAAACCCTAATCTTGACATGTTTTTATCAAACTTTGATCAAATTTTGTTCTGCTTTCTTTCTTGCAAACTTTAGTCACGAAAATTGAAACCATTATAAAAAAACCCTTTTCTTAAGACATTAAACTGTTGAACGGCAAGCATTTATATTCTCTTCAGGCCCTATGGAGACGATAAAACACTACCCCAAGATACTATCTAAGACCAGTTCTGTTGCTGCTCAGGACTCTGAAGCTATCAAAATGTGTCGTGATCTAGCTGAGAAACTCCGAGTCATAGAAGGGCATAGCTCAAACTCTCTCAGTGCTCTAGAATTGTGCTTGGTACCTGATGTCATTATTCCTCCTAAGTTCAAAGCACCATAACTCTCAAAGTACAAAGGCCTCAGTTGTCCGAACATTCATCTGAAGATGTATTGTTGTAAGATGGTCGTGTATGCCAGAGATGAAAAGCTGATGATTCATTGCTTCCAAGACAGTTTGTCTAGGGCATCGCTCAAATGATATATGCAGCTAGAGCGTAATAGTGTGTGCACTTGGGCTGAGCTAGCTGACGCATTTGTCAAGCAGTACAAGTACAACATCGACCTTGCTCCGAATCGTACTTAGCTTCAGAGTATGACTCAGAAGGACAACGAATCTTTCAAGGAGTACGCGCAATGATGGAGAGAGCTAGCTGCAAGGGTACATCCACCTCTTGTTGACCGTGAGTTGATTAACATTTTCATGGGTACCTTGCAAGGCCAATACTATGAATAGTTGATCAGTAGTGTATCTGTTGGATTCTCTGACTTGGTAATTGTCGGTGAAAGAATTAAAGAAGGTTTGAAGAGCGGAAAGATTCCAGGAGGTTCTAACAGCCAGGCCAATGCCAAGAAGCCTTTCAACGGATACAAGAAAAAAGAGGGTGAAACAAATGTTGTCTCTGTGCAAAAAAGGCAAGATCCTCAACAAGCTCCTGCTCTTATGCCTTATCAAATCCCCTACTACCTGTATCTGTATGTTGCTGCTGCATAATATGCTCCAATACCTTATCCTCCAGTTGTTCAAGAAGCTCAAGCTCATATGCCTCAGCAACAGGCTCCTCAGCAACAAGCCTACAATCAGCAAGGATATTAGTATCCTCCTCAGCAACAACAACTGCAAGTTGCTCAACAACAGCCAGGTGCTCACCAACAGCGTCAGCAGAGAACGTGGAGGCCAAACAGAATCTTTGATCACCTGCCAATGTCGTATGCTAAAATCTTCGCTCAGTTGATGGGGAAAAAGGTTGTTGTTCCGAGAGATTTGGCTCCCCCAACTGTCATTCCTGCCGACTATGATACAAATGCTCATTGTGAATTTCATAAGGATGCTTCAGGTCACACCATTGAGAACTGCAGGACTTTCAAACACAAAATTCAAGACATGATTGACAGAGATGCTATCAACTTCAATGGGAAGTCTTCAAATGTCATCAATAATCCAATGCCACTGTCCAGCTAGTGCCAGCATCAGATCAAATCAAGTCAAGTCCAGTTCATCTCCCCGAAGAAGGCAGTCATATTGCCATTTCCATTCTTGTATTTTGTCTGTTTGTTTAAGTATTGTATGCTTTAAGCATTGCTATTCGTATTTGGTTTCATTGATGTATTGTTATGCACGTTTTGAATTAGTTATGTCGTATTCGCTCATTTTTTATCACAAGCATTGACACATTTATTCACTTCACTCTATCAATTGTTGTTTAGCATGACTGGAGGAAGGATGACGAGAACGAAATACTTATAATTGAAAACGGTATGCTTTCAGGCAGAATCTCATTGATGATGTATAGGCATTGTTTAAATTCCCCAAAACACAAGAGATATAAGGAGTTAATCCCTAATAAACCACTTCGAGCCTAGAAGTAGTCGTTTCCTTCAGATATTCAAACCTTTACACTCAACCTGGGGTAGGGTAGTGTTCAGTTAATCCAATTTCTGCATTCAAACCATAAAGCAGAAATCCAAAAGACATGACGGTTGTTATTCGAAGACCCGTGACTTGGCAGTCACAATCCCCTAACAAAAATATTATAAAAAAATAGAGCCTGCTAAGTCGAGCACCTCAAAAGGGGACTAAGGCAAAAATCAAGGCAATCTCGATGGAGTCGACAAATATTCCATGCAAAAGTTAGAGATCAAAAAAACAAAATCAAAAGAGGTCCTCAAACCCTCAACAAAAACAAAATAAGATTCAGTGGCCACCCAAATCAAAAGGGTCACTGATATCCATTAAAATCAAAAAAGTGGCTGCCATTTCGAGCGTAACTTAAACCTTCAAGTTTACACCATCAAGATAAGCATGTGCGGAATTAACTGAACGTAGGACTGGAGAATGTTACGAAGAAGGGGTGGGTACAAATCATACTTTGAGCCTAATATCCTTTGTTTTGATAAACCATGAACCAGACCATGCTACAACCCTGTAAAGACCTAATTAAGGTGAGGTTTATTCTGAATGCATACTATTGTAAGGTTGCATAAACAGACTCCTCACATATATGCTAATCATCAGAATTATCATCATTATCTTTGTTGTATCTTTACACCAATCAAATTAGCACAATGTCTGGGCTAACGGTCCATTCATTTCACACTATCAAGACACTTTAATAAATGACACTTTTTCAAAACATGCATGAACTTTGCATTTAGGATTGCTATTTGTGAATGTGCAATTTTAATTGCAAATCAGTGCTAGACATCAAATATGCTCCAACGAGGGGCAATCAAGGAGAAACTTGACTTTCAGTGGCTGACACGAAGCAAAATTACTTCAAAACCTACAAGCTAGGGCAAATTGTTCAACAGTTCGAGCAGAGGAAAGTCATCAGAGTTCAACTTCCATATGTCAGAGCTGGTTAATCTGGGGCAGACCATTACCATGTTCAGGTTGGGGCAAGACTAGGTCGTCTTGACCATCAAGCAAAGTTGTAATCTTCTCTGAAGCAAATTCACAATAAATCACTAAGTGCTCAGACTTGGGCCATCAAGAAACATTTTCTGCTCCAATCATGGCGTCTTCAGCAAACTGCGTGTCAAAGAAGTCAATCCCTCCCACCACCCAAAGTCCAATCCGTATTGGCAACAACCAAAAGTCCACCAAGATGGTGTCGCCTCCACCTGCATTTCCAATTATCCGTCTGCAATCATATGCATCATACGCATTTCATTTGATATCATAACCATCTCGTATCATATGCATATCCAAACCATATTGTACTTCCCCAGCTCTTGCATCTCCATACATCAGCATTTACATTTGCACTTCCATTCGTTATGGAACATCGTTCTTAGCATTAAGCATTCGCATATGCAAGTCAAGGTCCAGGATCAATCTCGAAGATTGCCAAGACTATCTTCAACTCAGTCAGGGGCATCTTCCGCAAGGCCGTGGGCTTCTCCCACGAAGTTGTTCAACCTTTGGTTGGGTAGATTCAAGAGCTTCAAAGCAATCATCAGCTCAGTCAAGGGCATTTTTTGCAAGACTGTGGGCTTTCCTCCACGAGATTCAAGGATATCAAAGCAAGATTCAGCCCAGTCAGGGGAATCTTTTTTAAGACTATGGGTGTTTCTCATAATGTCATTTCAACCTCGTAGGTTGATCAGTTCCTCGAGTTGACAATTCTTCCCAGTCAGGGGTATATCATTTAAGATCGTGGGTGTTCCCCGTGAAGTTGTTCAACCTTTTTTCGACCAAGACAAGATTCAAAGCAAAACTCAACCCAACCAGGGGCATCTTCTGTAAAGTTCATGGGCGTTCCTCATGAAATTATTTCAACCTTTTATAGTCAAAACTATGACCTCCAAGCAAGTCAGTGGGAGTTCCCCGTTGATTTGTTTCAATTCAATCTTCCTCTTGGGTGTTCCCTAGTGAGTTGTCTCCAGCAAACATGACCTTTGTCAATTGCCTCACTATCATCCTTTTGGTGATAGCCAAACCTCGTCGGTTCAACCTAGCCTACATCCTTTCGATGTAGATGGCTTTCAAATTTTAGTGTTTCACTACCATCATTTTGGTGGTAGTAGCCATTGTGTATGAGTTTGCTCCATCATCCTTTTGGTGATGGGTCTGTCATCCTTTTGGTGCTAGGTTATGCGAGTGTTGCTCTATCATCCTTTTGGTGGTAGTAGCCGGTGCGAGTTTGCTTCATCATCCTTTTGGTGATGGGTCTGTCATCCGTTTGGTGTCAGATTGTACGAGTGTTGCTTTATCATCCTTTTGGTGGTAGTAGCCGGTGTGAGTTTGCTTCATCATCCTTTTGGTGCCAGATTGTGCGAGTGTTGCTCTGTCATCCTTTTGGTGGTAGTAGCCGGTGCGAGTTTACTCCATCATCCTTTTGGTGATGGGTCTGTCATCCTTTTGGTGCCAGATTGTGTGAAAGTTCCCCTACATCCTTTTGATGTCATGGTTATGTGTGTTTCGCTCTATCATCATTTTGGTGATGTGTCTGTCATCCGTTCGGTGCCAAATAGTGCGAG
Organism: Lathyrus sativus; assembly: GCA_963859935.3. NCBI lineage: Eukaryota > Viridiplantae > Streptophyta > Magnoliopsida > Fabales > Fabaceae > Lathyrus > Lathyrus sativus. The sequence continues at coordinate 510,801,642 of OZ012738.1, forward strand.
TGTTTCTCTACCATCCTTTTGATGGTAGTAGTCAGTGTGTGTGTGTGTCGCTCCATCATCCTTTTGGTGATGGGCCTGTCATCCTTTTGGTGTCAGATTGTGCAAGTGTTGCTCTACCATCCTTTTGGTGGTAGTAGTCGGTATGTGTGTGTGTCGCTCCATCATCCTTTTGGTGATGGGTCTGTCATCCTTTTAGTGCCAGATTATGAGAGTGTTACTCTATCATCCTTTTGATGGTAGTATCCGGTGTGTGTCTCGCTCCATCATCCTTTTGGTGATGGGTCTATCATCCTTTTAGTGCCAGATTGTGTGAGTGTTGCTCTATCATCCTTTTGGTGGTAGTAGTCGGTGTGAGTTTGCTCCACCATTCTTTTGGTGATGGCCTGTCATCCTGTTGGTGCCAGATTGCGCGAGTGTTGCTCTACCATCCTTTTGGTGGTAGTAACTGGTGTGAGTTCGCTCCATCATCCTTTTGGTGATGGGTCTATCATTCGTTTGGTGCCAGATTGTGCAAGTGTTGCTCTATCATCCTTTTGGTGGTAGTATTCGGTGTGAGTTTGCTCCATCATCCTTTTGGTGATGGTTCTGTCATCCTTTTGGTGATGGGTTTGTCATCCTGTTGGTGCCAGATTGCGCGAGTGTTGCTCTATCATCCTTTTGCTGTTAGTAGCCGGTGTGAGTTTGCTCCATCATTCTTTTGATGATGGGTCTCTCATCCTGTTGGTGCCAGATTGCGCAAGTGTTTCTCTACCATTCTTTTGGTGGTAGTAGTCAATGTGAGTTCGCTCTGTCATCCTTTTGGTGATAGTTCTGTCATCCTTTTGGTGCCAGATTGTACGAGTGTTGCTCTACCATCCTTTTGGTAGTAGTAGCCTGTGTGAGTTTGCTCCATCATCCTTTTGGTGATGGGTTTGTCATCCTTTTGGTACTAGATTGTGCGAGTGTTCCCCCTATATCTTTTTGGTTTTAGGGTTGTGTGTGTTTTGTCCCATCATCCTTTTGGTGATGGCGACCTTTTGCTAGTTATTCACTGTCTACTCAAGTGTTTCTATCTTAAATTTTGAAGCTTTTTGTAACAAAATAGAAAGTTCTTGAATTCATGAATCCATCTTGTAATCATTGAAGAAAACTTATACTTGAGCTCACAATTTGAATGAATTTTGAACACTTTGATGAATTTAAGATAGAAACCAAAAATGGTCCTTGAACCTTGAAAACCAATATTGAATTTTTTTTTGAACTTGAACCTTAAAGCATGGACTTTGTACTTAAACTTAATTTTGAATACCTTGATGAATCTTAACCTTTTTTGAATTTGGAATTAAGCTTCAAAATTTAGCATTAAAGCATGAACTTCATGATGAAATTAATAATGAACCTCCGAGTCTTGAATCTCACTTTGAGATCTTATAGCGAAAATTGATTCAAGATTCTTATCCAAACTTACAACCTCACAACATCAAGAAGAAAATTCCAATTCTTTCTCTTAAGATCAAAAGATCGTAATGGTTCAACCTCCTAGATAGGAACAGAGTTAAACTTAATCTTTAGTTTGATTGCAATCCCAAGAAGCAAACACATTCCAAACTGATGAAGTCTCAATCTATACAATGGAGACACATTCTTTTACATACCCTCTTGAAAGCAAAGCACCCAAGCAATACCCCATTCCCTAAATAATCGTACTTCATCAATGTACAGGAAAGTTTAATCCTCCTTGTGGGAAACCTCTGAAAAATCTTGGAGAAAATGACCTTGTATTGATCAAGGGCTATACGAACAAGGGCATCTCTTTATTTTATATCCATGGGAATTCAAACACGGCTTGTAGAGGACTATGAGCATGCACAAAGCCTTCATGACCTCTGAACCTTATGCAGCAACCCTATCTTCACAAATAAATTAGACAAGAAACTAAAAAATGGTTAGCTATGCGTGTATGATTGACCTAAGATGATATGCAACAAACCAAAGAATCTAAGGGTAAAATTTGGGGTATAACAATAGGCTGAATTCTTTGACAGGTGTATTGCATTTTGAGTATCACATTTAACAGTGATAACTCGATCATGAAGTTTCAGCTCCTTAGCAAAACCTTCAAGTCACAATGTTTCTTTCACAACTTCAGTGAGGGCAATATATTAAGTTTCAGTGGTTTATAAGGCAACAACCTTCTGAAGTGTCGCTTTCCAATTAATTGTTATGCCTAACATAGTGAACACATCCTTCAATTTTGACTTTGTTATCATCACCATAAATCAGGACTCTTCTCAAAAACCCATTGATGTACCTAAGAATCCATTTTAATGCTTACCAGTGCGCCTTTCGAGGATTGGCCATATACCTGCTTACAAGGCTCACTCCATACGTTATGTATGGCCTCGTATAGACCATAGCATACATAAAAGAACCTATTATACTAGTATATGGGATGCTACTCATTGTCATACCCCAAATTTGTCCTACCGTTTGCAATTTTTCTTACGCCAAGTGATTAGGTGGTGTGCAGGTCCTTCTTTGAATAATTATCTGGCCTTTGGCCATGGTCCTCTATAATTTAGGTTTTGGAAGACTTGTGTACCATTGTAAGTATGTTTAAATGTCAAAAAGAGATAATCAGAACATGGGTTGTTCATTCATATGTCAACGATTCATTCCAAAATAAATATACGGCAAGACATGATTGGTTTCAAGATCCATCTAGAGTTATATTCCAATTCTGGGCCATGTTCCAAAATGAGTTCAAGCTATAGTCTAAGATGATGCTAGGTTTCATGGTCATGATTAGGCTTGCTCTAATATAAGTGTGACTTGGTGCAAAAGGAAGTGATTATCCTAGGTCATATGGTCAAGTGCAACGACTAGGACTCATTTTCTTAAAACCATGCCCAAAGTTGTTTCGGGGATGGACACGAATCTTATGATTATTTAAGACAACCTCAATTGGTGTTTGAGACATGGATTTCAAGTTAAATTACAATTGCAAGAGAATCAAGCCATGGCTTAGGAGATGCTTGAAAAACTCATGGCATGAATAAACTACAAAGTTTGGGTTGCTATCAGGGCATGATTTAATAGCAAGAAACCATGACTAAATCTTCTAGATTATGCTCACTTTATTAAATTGTTCTGAGCTTTGAACAAGATCTTTTCAAGTCATATTTTAACAAAATTTCCAATTCCTCTCGTTAAGGACAAATTAGGGTGAGTTTTTGTAATCTGTTTAGGATTAGTTTCAAGTCAGCCAAGAAGTTTCAGATTCATTCTAAGCAGTGTATTTTAAGTTTATTAGATTTTGGAATCAATTCAGTAAGGCCATGAAGAGTTTAGTCCCATATTTAAAATATTTCAAGTTCTGGTTTAGAAGACCTAGCATGAATTATAGAGGCAAAGCATGAATCGTTGGGAACACATAGCAAGATATGAGTTCTTTCTTCTTAAGGAAAAATCAATGTGTGGTTAAGATGAGAAAAGCAGGCCTAAGTTTGGACTCTTTTTGACCCATTTACTTGTATAGGCGTAGCAGTATTAGTAAAGGATCATAAATCTGGGTGAATCTTGAACCTCAGCGTATCTTACCAACAACAATCGTAGCTTAAAATAGAACCCAAAAGAAACATCGCAAAAAGAGTACCCAGTTATCGACTCTTCTTCTTCAACCCAACGTCCACCTTCAACCTATGTTTCCGTGACTTCCAACTTTTGACAAGATGCAACTTCAAATCGAGAAACAAAGAAAGTTTGAGAAAAGATTATGAGCAAAACCATTTTCGAACGAATGAGAAGGAGATGAAAAAAGTCGATAACAAGCTCAAAGATCAGAATAGAGAAAGCGAGAAAAAGGGGGATCACTTACAGTAGCCATCAAAGCCACGATGAGGTAGATTTCTTGTTGTATTCCTTTATCATTCAACTGTTGTTTGAACTTTCATGTTTTGATCCGTGTTTTTTTTTTCTTCGATCAATGAAATATGGGTATTTTGGGACTCTCTAGCGCCGATTATTATTGTGCACCTCTAGTATCTGTTGACGGATTCTAATGCTATTAGGGTTTGGCATGAAATTTTAGGGGATATATAGTTGTTGGCCATGGTCGTTTTCTATTGATTATTTTTTAGAAGAATGAAAAGAAAGAGGAATCATTTGAGTCTACGAGAAAGAGAAAGATATGTTTAAGGAGAATTGGTTTTTTTATATTTCAATTCAATCCGGTTGTTTTTGTTTTATTATAGTGTCTTAATTACTTTTACTTTATCATGATTAATAAGCTTTGATTGACTGACTCTTGCTCTGTCAGTATTAAATTGGGTTGCTTGTTTTCAAAATGTTAATTGATGACCTCTGTAGTGTTGTCTCCCACACCACTCATGGAAGAAGCTAAGCGAATGTTTTTTTTTTATTTTTTGCTTTCATTCTCATCGAACCAAGGATGGTGAAAGGGTTACGGGCTTCTTGCCCAACCCGAACGGATAAGGGTCCCAACATTATCGGTCCTCGTGATTCAATACTTTTGGGTATTCTTGAGCACTCAGTCCATTTAGAATTGTTTTCTTCTTCTTTGGTATCCATTTAAAGGTTTATATATTTTTAAATAAGGTGGTTTGTTGTCACAACGTGATTTTGGTTTTTACCTTTAAGGTTTCATTTATCTTTTTTTTTAGAATGTTACAAACAATCTTTTTTTTATGTAAATAATTCATTACTATTTTCTAAATATTCAAATCAATAGCTCAAGATTCATTTTTTTTATAAAATACACTTAATCAAATCTTTATTTTTCATAAAAATTACGAAAGAATTAAATCCTTAAAGTCTAGCACTTCTCGGGTTTTTGAATGACCACTATTGAGGCGTGCGTGTAACGCTCCGATTTTGATTTCCCATTTTTGTTGAATCTTTTATTTTATTTGGATGATTATTATTTTATTTGTGGAATTGGTGTGTTAATATGTTATGTTTGCATATTGTGTTATTTTATCGTTTTTGAGAGTTTTCGGAGAAATTAGGTTGGAGGGTATTTTAGATATTTCTTAATTAATGTTAAGTTAGAAATTTTATGTGAGAAAATGAATTATTAGATATTTTGTGAGAAAATGATTTATTAGATATTTTGAGAGAAAAAGTAATAGAAAAGAAATAGAATAGAAAGATATAAGAGAGGAAAAAAAGGAGAGAAAAGAGAAATAGAAGAAAGAGAAGAGAAAGAAAGAAGAAAAGAGAGAAAGTTTGGAAAATCATCAAGAACACTTTTAGGAATCGATTTGATCAGGTAAGGGTGTGAAATATTTGAAGGTGAGATAATACTTAGAAGGGGGGGTTGAATAAGTATGAAAGATTAAAACTTAGAAATAAAAACACAATAATTTTTATCCTGGTTCGTTGAACTCAACTACTCCAGTCCACCCTTCCTAGAGTGATTTGCCTTTCTCAACAAGGACTTAATCCACTATTTAATCAAACAGATTACAATAGTAACACCTATGAACAACTGTTCTTAGTCTTCTCAAGAGCTACTGATTCCAACTGAATCCTCTTAAGGAAATCCTTTACAATCAATGTAAATCTAATACAAGAGTATGAATGCTTCTAAAAAGCTTTTATCACAACAATGACATTTCTCTTAAGTTTAAGTACAAATAATTCTAAGAAGAATATGAAAGAATGAGAGCTTTGAATGTTATGATTTCTTTTCAGCAAAATTTCCAACTGAAGAATTTGGTGGAGTCTTCCTTTTATAGGCAGCTGATCCAAGGAAGCTGAACGTTGAGAAGTGTGTCCCAAAAAGGTCTGAGCCTTTTTGTCTTCACATCAAGTGACCTTTCCTAGAAGTAGAAAGCACAGAAAAATCCTTTTTGTCTGTGTTCTTGTGTCTAGCACCAATGAGGAAAGAGACGTTTGATTTACTCCAACGGATATAATCTTTGAATATTTCTTCTTCAGTTTTCAGCAAGTTCATCAGAATCTGATTGAGTCAGAGTCTTCTAATGATGTTTAGAACTTTGTTGTATCAGAGTCTTCTGCAACATGTGTGCTTTCAGCGTGTTGATTATCAGAGCATATTTGACACAGAACTTCAGTACTGGCAGCTTTAGTACTTTCAGAAACTTCTGTAGAAACTATGCTTTGAGAAACTCTTCATACTATATTCTTCTTAGCTTCAGATGCTTCTGACTTGCTTCAGATGCTTCTGCTTGCTTCAGATTCTTCTGGAGCTTCTGCTTCAGAATCTTCTAGAGCTTCTTGCTTCAGATCCTTCTGGAGACTACGCTCAGGAACTTCTGTAATCAGCAATCAGAATCTTCTAATGAATGCATCTGGAGCTTCAGAGTCTAGATAGCTTCTAGTATACAATTCAGATTTGCTTCTGGAGTGTTAATTTCATTTCAATCTACAGTAAAACTCTCAAGCAAATTTTAGAGTATATAATTCTTAAATACAAAATTTCCTAACAGTTATCATCAAAACAAAGAGATATTATTAAGAACCAATCTGTGTTCTAACAATATTGTTATCTTATCATTGTGTATGGTTATGAAATAGATGTTTTGGTTTTGTTTGGATTGTTTTGGTTATTTTTCCACATATTTCCATTTTAGGTTGAATTGATAAAATCAGTAGAAATCGATGTTTTCACGGTTAGAATTCGAAATAAATTGCGTAGTTTAGTCGAGGAATGTTAGGTCGTGACTATTGAAACTTGTTTGATTGAATTCGGGTGATTTTGTAACTTTTGACATTTGTGGATAATTGAGGATTTGAGATTTGAGTGGAAATCAGACGTCATCGAAATCGTGTTTAATGGTTCTAATTCACTGCTATATGTTAGGCGAGTATGAGTATGTGTTTGTTTCGAAGGAAAGGATTGAATCGGTCGGATTTTCGGGCAAAAATGCAAAATCCCGTAGCAGTTTTTAGGCAAAATTCTGGTTTTTCAGAAAACTTCAAAAATTCATATCTTTTGATCCGTAAGTCGGTTTTAGTCCCCGTTCGAAGCATTGGAAAGGTAAAGAGATGTTATTTCTAGAAAAAATGGTTTTGATGTTAATGTATGATCCAATTATAGCAGAAAATTTGAAATGTGTCATTTTGTCAATTTTTACCGTCGTGGCGTTTGATGTGTAATCATACTGTATGTTTTCGATATATAATGTGTAGCTTGTGTGCTGTTATATGATATGTTGTGGGTAGCTGTATGGCGTGAATCCTAGATTGTAGAATATATTGTGAATATATATATATATATATATATATATATATATATATATATATATATATATATATATATATAAATATATATATATATATATATATATATATATATATATATATATATATATATATATATATATATATATATATATATATATATATATATATATATATATATATATATATATATATATATATAGATTGTATGTGATAGAATGAAATGAATGCATGAATATATTGTAAATATGTATGCATTTTAAGAGTGACTTGAGTCATTTTGTATGTGAAGCATAATGATGTACATTCTTGTGTTGTGTGATTCTAATGAGAATCAGTTGTAACGTCGTGTGCCTATGTAAGGTGTGAGCGATGATTACAAACAATTGTGTGTCTAGGTGAGGTGTGAGCAATCGGATTGTGTGCCTATGTGAGGTGTGAGCAACCCACAAACATTGTGTGCCTATGTGAGGTGTGAGCAATGGGTGAACATCGTAGGCCCGACGGGGAGTTACATTGGTAACGAGCGATGGTTCCAATAAGTTCCTGAGTGAACTTGAGATGATTGAGTCGGTACCGCATTGCATTTGCATAGAGTCGTGAGTCGGTCTTTATGATTTACGTTTATCCTCTTTATAATTATGCATTGGTGAATAAACATAAATGTGTATGTTTATATGGAATGCTAAGAATTGTGAAAGTATGCATGATGAATATGCTTGGTTTTATATATATATATATATATATATATATATATATATATATATATATATATATATATATATATATATATATATATATATATATATATATATATATATATATATATATATATATATATATATATATATATATATATATATATATATATATATATATATATATATATATATATATATATATACACATTGTGATGTATATGAGTGAGTTGTGATGAATTATGGTGAGAATGTAGAATATGTGTATTTTTATGCTAAGATATATAATTATATGCATTGTTGTTATGATAATATTTCTCACCCTTCTGCTATTTTATGATGCTCTATGAGGCATTGCAGAGTAGGTATGCTGGTGGTCTTTTTGTGAAGCGTGTCTTCATTCTTTTGGTCGGTCGGCTCTGATATGTAGCACCGGGTAGCTAGGATGTACATGATTCTTTTGTGATACATTTGTATATGTATCTTGTTGATGAATGCTTATGTAAACATGACTTATGTTGTTGAATCATACTGGATGATATATATATATATATATATATATATATATATATATATATATATATATATATATATATATATATATATGTTTGACGTTATCAATGTTTAGATTTTCTGTTTTTATTCTAAATTTTGAGATGTGGGTGTAAGGACTAAGTTCGTCTGTTGCAAAGTTACCCCACTGTTGCATATCTTTTGTTGAGCAGATGTTGTATGTTTTAATTTCAAGCGTAATGTGACGCGCCTTTTTTATACTATGTTTATAATTATACTCTGACGAAATTTTTAATATGTGACTAAATGATTATGTGATTATTTGGGGGTATAGAAAATGGGGTGTTACAGTGCGCCTTGGATAGTATCGTTCGACTTTTCGTTTATAAAATACGCTCCTTAATCATTTAGACAAGGAAATGTCATTGGATTCTAGCACTCCACATGATACTTTTGTTTTTCATCAAACAATATTTCATGATTTAATTAAGTGAAAAGGGTGTCGTTGGGATCTAGCATCCAAATAACGCCCCGATTAATTGGTTGTGAGATCGACGTCTCATTTATCAAATAATCGTCATTTCTCCTAAAAACACTTAATAAATCCAACCTCATATTCTTGCTTGATGCAAACAAATTCTTCGCCTACCCTAATTCGATTCAAATTCTTAACCAAAAATTTTCTCGATTAAACTTTGAAAGAAGAAGGTTCTTGGAATTTAGCATTCCTTGAATCTTCGAATGAATAATTCTCGAGGCACTCCCCTTGGGTCATTATTCATTCAATCTTTCGACTTTTTCAAATTAAACCATTTTCAAATACACCTCGGTAAATCGAGTGCTCATACACATTCTCTATCAACCAAACATTTTCTCATACACCCTGGTTGACTTTTGGTTTCATCTCAACTCTTGGTTGGTATCCAGAGTTTGTCATCCCAACTCTTGGTTGGTATCTTTGCTGAGAAGCCGTCAAGGATGTTTCCCTCAGCAGAGTTTGTTTTCATCCCCGACAGGGTTGGTCGCTTCTCTCCAGCATTTATTTTGCTGGAGTGGCTCCTTAGCATTTGCATTTTTGCATAGCATTCTCCCAAATGCGTAGCATTTCCATTTTATATGGAGCATTACGCCATTTTCAAACATATGCATTTGAAGCATAAGCCAGGTTTGGTGCCAGAGGTTGTTTGATTCCGGACATTTTCGTGTTATCCCTGTTGGTGTGGATCTTTGGGTTGGTCATTTTATCGGATTCTTCCCAACTAGTCATTTGGTTAAACGTCTTCTTTCTTCAGGTGAGTCGTTTGGTTAAATGTCGTCGTTCTCCCCAGGTGAGTCGCTTGTAAGCGCCTTCTTCCCTGGTCGAGCCTGTTGTTCTGATGTCTCTTTTCCCCAACAAAGTTGTTTGGTGAACTGATGTTCCTTGACAGAGTCGTGTGTTTGAACCTCTCTTTCCCTGTTGGGACTTTCATTGCCAAGTGTGAGTCGGTTGATTATGTTGCTTGCCTATTCTGGATACGTTATCCCAACTTTTGGTTGGTAATCACCGGTGTAGTCCGAACTATGGTGATGGGTATTCCAACTTTTGGTTGGTAATTCTAGGGTGATTTATCCCAACTTTTGGTTAGTAATCTCTAGTTCCCCCTCGCAGAGTCTTTGTTCCAACTCTTGGTTGGTAGTCTTTGTTTCATTCCAACTCTTGGTTGGTGACCCATTGGCGTTTGGATGTTATTCCAACTTTTGGTTGGTGATCCTTATTTTCCTCAACAAAGTCGGGGATTCTAACTTTTGGTTGGTAACCTTTGTTGTGGTCAGCTTATTTTCATTTAGCGTGGTCGGAAATTTTAACTCTTGGTTAGTAGCTTCTATTCTAACTCTTGGTTAGTAGCCTTTTATTCCAACTCTTGGTTGGTGGTTCTGGATGATCATCCCAACTTTTGGTTGGTAGTCTTCTGTGGTAGAGTCAGATGTGTTTAGCGTCCCCGGTGATCCTAACTCTTGGTTAGTAGCTCTTGTTCCGATTTTTGGTCGATGAGGATTTTTCCTGGAAATCCTAACTCTTGGTTAGTAGCTTTTGTTCCGACTTTTGGTCGATGAGGATTTTTCCTGGCATATCCTAACTCTTGGTTAGTAGCTCTTGTGTCCCGACTTTTGGTCGATGAGGATTTTTCCTGGCAATCCTAACTCTTGGTTAGTAGCTTTTGTTCAAACTTTTGTTCAATGATGATCTGTCTTGATGTTCCTAAATTTTGGTTAGTAGCCTTGTTTTCCAACTTTTGGTTGGATGTTATCCCCTGCAGTTGTTATCCCAACTTTTGGTTGGTGGTCTATTGCTTGATTGGTTGTTGTTCTAACTTTTGATTGGTAGTCTTCCTCTATTCCTCAACGGAGTTGTTATCCCAACTTTTGGTTGGTAATTGGTGACTTGACAGGTGTTTGTTTCCAACTTTTGGTTGGCGAAGTTTTATTGTTATCCCAACTTTTGGTTGGTAATCTTCGGTGTGTAGGAGTTATCCTGACTTTTGGTTGGTATTGTTTTCCGGGCAGATTTGTTGGTAGTGTTGTTTAATTCCAACTTTTGGTTGGTAGCCTTGCTTGTTATTCTCAACTTTTGGTTGGTAAGGTTTGGTTGACGTTATCCCTACTTTTGGTTGGTAGCTTTGGTTCCCCATTGGAGTCTGAACCCAACTTTTGGTTGGTAATATTCGATTTGGTCGTCTTGTTGACGTTATTCCGACTCTTGGTTGGTAACCTTGCTTTCCTGGTTGATGATTCCGACTTTTGGTCAGTATACCTCCTCGGCGAAGTCGTCTCGCCCTTTAAATTTCAGTTAGGGTTGTGGTGATTCCAACTCTTGGTTGGTAGTGCTTGGTTGTTATCCCTAGAGAGTAAGTATTATCCCGTCTTTTGGATGTTATCTTGGGATAGATGTCTATCTCGTGCAGAGTCGTCTGGTTAGTCTACTCTTTTCCCAGTGAAGTCATCACAAGGCTGTTTGGTTAATTTTCTCTTTTGTTCCCCAGCAAGGTCGTTATCCCAACTCTTGGTTGGTATCCAGAGTTTGTTATCCCAACTCTTGGTTGGTATCTTTGGTTTCATCTCAACTCTTGGTTGGTATCCAGAGTTTGTTATCCCAACTCTTGGTTGGTATCTTTGGTTGTTTCCCAACTCTTGGTTGGTATCATTGGTTGTATCCCAACTCTTGGTTGGTATCCAGGGTTTGTGATTCTAACTCTTGGTTCGTTATCCCAACTTTTGGTTGGTCTCCTTCAGTTATTATCCTAACTCTTGGTTGGTATCTATCGGTTGTTTCATCCCAACTCTTGGTTGGTATCCAGGGTTTGTGATTCCAACTCTTGGTTGGTATTCCTTGGTTCGTTATCCCAACTTTTGGTCGGTATCCTTCCGTTGTTATCCCAACTCTTGGTTGGTATCTGTTTGTTGCTTCATCTCAACTCTTGGTTGGTATCAGTTGGCTTTTATCCCAACTCTTGGTTGATATCCTTTGGTCGTTATCTCAACTTTTGGTTGACGTGCCTTGCTTTATCCCAACTCTTGGTTGGTATCTGGTGTTCGTTATCTCAACTCTTGGTTGGTATCCTTTAATTGTTATCCTGACTCTTGGTTGGTATCTTGTGGATGAAGATTATATTGGATTGTAATCTCCAGCGTGTCGTATTCTAACTCTTGGTTGGCATTCGCTGTTTGGCATCCCCGCATGGTGCAAATTTCCGGGTTCTTTTGTATTCAATCACCTTATACCTTGAATGTTTGAAAGCAGATGTTTTTCCTCCCTTCAAGTCCAAGTTGTTTGAATAGGGGCAGCTGTAGCACCCCAAAATTTACCTTTCCGTTTTAGTAGCATCTGGTTTTTGTTTCTTTGCATTTTCGCATTTCTTCATTTGCATAGCATTCGTTCTTGAGACACAGGATCAAGGTTTTCCTGTGGTCCAGTTTTCATTTTTGGTGCAAGAGACAAAACAACAAGCATCAGAGTCCCTGGCCTTTATTTTGCCTAGCGGTCGGGCGACCGATTTTATTTTGTTTTACAGGGTATTTTCAGCTCAGAAAGAAGCATTTAGGCTATATCAAGCATTCTCACAATGATAATATTCAAGAGCAAGATTCGGAAGCTTAACAGAGCTCAAAACAGCAAGAAACGGGCGAACAGGCAGATTTCCCTCCAAAAGGCGCCAAATTCAAAATTTTGAAGGTGTTAATCGGTTAACACATTTAGTTAATTGATTAACCAAGTCAAAATTAGGGCAAATTGAGATTTTTAAAGGTGTTAATCGATTAACACATATGGTTAATCGATTAACCAGTGCAATTTGTGCCTCTGTACGTGAATTGTGAAGAAAAATCACTTTGGGGTCCAATTTTGATCACTTGGAAATTGAATTTTACACTTAGGAAGGATCTAGAACCATTTCAAATTTTGGTTAATTTCATTTTCCCTCCAAATCTCCATTCCTCATTCCAAACCAAATTTCATAAACCACATTCCAAACCTCTCATTTGGATCCAAGCCTAAGGAGTATTTAAGTGATCTTCATTTTTCATTCTCAATTTTTCATTCTCAATTTCAGAATTCATCTCAATTCTCTCAAGTTTTCTCTCAACTTCCAAAACCCTCACCAAAGCTCTTCATCCATTGAATTCTTTGATTCTCCATTGGAATCATTGAGTTCTAGAGCTCAAACCTTCATCCATCATCTTCATTGAATCGATTTCTCCATCCAATTTTCGTGCAAACTTGGATCTGAATTTTGAAGTGGATTTAGAAGTGATTATTTGGATCATTTTGGCTAAATCTTGGTGGATCTCCATTGCTACTACAAGAATTGATTTGGATCTTGAAGGAATTCCGGATTTCTTGCTTGGATCTATACATTTAAGGTAAATCAACATTAACCGAAGCATGGTCTGATTCTGCTTTTTTTCAACTTATTTGCATAATCATGTTGATTTTCATTTTTTGATTGATTTGGTTGATTCTTGATCCATGTGAATCATGATCTTGATGTTTAAATGTGTTTGCATATTGATTGAATCATTGATTTCTGGTTTAATTTCGTGCACAATTGATTACAAGATCATGTGGATGATTGCTTAAGTAATAAGTTGCTGAAAAGTGTTTCTGAACTGTTGTTTTCTGTTGTTTTTCACCTCTAGAACAGTGTTAATCAGTTAACCAAATGGTTAATCGATTAAACAATGCAAATATTCAAATTTTCCATCATTTTTAAGTGGTTAATCGATTAACCCCTGGTGTTAATCGATTAACACTGTGCCAGCAGGCCTGTTTTGCTATTTTTCAAGGTCGTTTTGGTATCGTTTCACTTCGAATCTTCATGGATCAATATGATGCATTAGGAGTGAAATATTTTAGATATATGCCATTGTTCTTGATTGTTTAATCATGATTTGTTCGACACGTACGTTCGATTTCCACTTGGATGCCTACTTTCGTAGTTTGTCGTTCAAGGTGATGTTCATCTTTTGTGCTTGCATATTCATGTTTGCTTGCCTTCTTGCATTTGCATTTCCTCTTGTGTTTTGCATCTTTATTTCTTGCATTAATAAAGGTCGAGATGTGCTTGTGGTGGTGCTTACCTCACACTTTGTTCCTCCCTTTGCTTGTGTGTTGCATTCCATGTTTGCATCCCTATTTTCACTCTCATTTGTGTTGGATCTTTCTTCTTCCTTTGTCTCCCTTTGCCATGTTCCCCTAGGATCTAACCTTCCTTGTTTAAGGTTGGTTATAATAGACATTAGGACTCAAACCATGCCTACTAACATTAGGTTATATGTTTCCCCTTTCAATCCTAACCTTAGGACCATTTTGCATGACAACGTTAGGGTCGAGTTTCCCTTAGACCTTCTGTGCGTCTCTCTTCTTCTCATCTCAAAACAATTCTAACTCATCTAATAAACGTGATGAACATTGTGCACTACGAGCCTTAAGCTACATGGGGAATGATGAGTGAGGGATCTCCTCTCGCTCATCTAGAGTGTTTAGTGTACGTCCCGTTTGGGGGCGATACGCGACGCATTCGCCCCTACGTCTTAGTCTTTAGTGCAACGTGAATCACAAACCGAATTAATTCACTTCACTAAAAAAACACAAAACAAAACATCAAACCTTTTTCCTTCGGGATTAATTAGGAAAACCTTTTTCAGAAAAGAGTGTTGTTAAGCTTTGGTTCTACCGCAAACAGGCGTCGTCCCTAACTGCTAGAACGAAGGTTTAACCCTACTCGGTTAAAACGCTTAATCAACCTGTGGTTTCGTGTCAACCTGAACTACGTTTGCTCTGATTTCTCATACCAGACGAGAATACGTAGGCACGAGACGCGATGTCTTGGCGAGCAATCTCCCCCCCCCCCCCCTTCGCCCGTAGTTAGTCGAACTACGTTGACTCTGACTTTCCCATTGCACGAGGGAATACGTAGGCACAGAGCGGCGATGCTCTGTCGAGTCTCTTTTCTTTCCTTTTTGTCCTGTGAGCCTATATATTAAACACACCTTTAGATAGACAACAAGCATGGATCCCGTCGAGTACGACGGACGTGAGGGGTGCTCATACCTTCCCCTTGCTTAACCGACTCCCAAAACCAGGACTTGGTTGTGATGACCTTGTCTTTCCCTTTTTCGTTAGGTTTTTCCGATCGTTTCCTATCCTTCTCTTTGGGATAAATAACAAAAGGTGGCGACTCTTCTGTTTTCTGCCGGGTGTTTTTCGCAGTTGCGACACATGCTTTGGGTTGTCATTCATCCACTCTCTTGTCTTAAAATACCTAATCCATATTCAAACATTTTCGTAACAACTTACGAAAGAAGGATATTCTTGGAGTCTAGCATTCCTTGAATCTTCGAATTAGTAACTCTCGAGGCACGCCCCTTGAGTTGTTATTAGTTCACTCTTTCGAATCTAAAATGTTTAACCTTATCTTCAACCTGTTCAATCAATTTCAGAAAGAACTGAGTTCTTGGAATCTCACATTTCTTAAATTCTTGAGTGACAGCTCTCGAGGCACGCCCATGGGTTGCTTGCCAGTCAACCTTTCGTTTCTTCAAACTTATTTTCAACCTATCTCTTTTCGTGGTCGTTACCACGAACTACGGACGCTATGAGTCTTCATTCACTCTTGAATGTAAGATACGTACGCACAAGATTGCGATGATCTTGGTAAGCATACTTCTATCTTTCTCCGTTATTCCGTTCACAATTATATCCATCTTCCGTTTCCCCCCATCCTTTCCCGTAGTCGAACTATGGTGCTCTGATTTCTCATTCTCGTCCGAATGAGCATATGTAGGCACAAGGGCCCCAATCCTTGGTGAGCACTCTATCCTATAACCACCCATTTCCCCTTAGCGTCTTTATCTGTTTACCCTACCAATTCGCATTTATTGTTGAGAAGAAAACAAGCAAGCTTAGATAACGCCCATCGCAAATTATCCTAAGAGGTTCCCGTTAAGTACAATGGACGTAAGGGGTGCTAATACCTTCCCCTTGCGTAAATGACTCCCGAACCTGGAACATCGGTTGCGACAACCCTGTTCCTATCTTTTTGTTTTAGAAGGTTTTCTCGATATTTTCCTTTCCCTTTTCGGGATAAATAAATTTCGGTGGCGACTCTGTAGAACCGCATTTCCGCGCCTTTCGCGCGAGGGTCGTTTCTCGTTATGATTTTTCGAGGTGCGGCACTCATATAGGCTCTTTCGACTTCAATACTAGGACTTTGAGTTGTACTCAGCTTGTATTGAGAATTAGTCGGTGTTAGAATAGGATTTGAATTCGACATACCAAACTTGTTGAGAATCTTCTTCAGGTATGTCTCTTTAGATAAGCATAATCTCGTCTGCTTTCTGTCTCTATGGATGTCAATCCCAAGAATTCAGGAGGCAACTCCCAAATCCTTCATGTCGAGCTCTTTATCGAGTTCAGCCTTTACCTTCATAACATCTTCGACACTTTTGCTTGCTATGAGGATGTCATTCACATAAAGCAACAAAATAACAAGTTAGATGCTAGGTCAAAATCTGAAGTAAACACAGTGGTCGAATTGGCTCCTAGTGAAACTAATGTGTTCCATGAACTCGTCGAATATCATATTCCATTATCGAGGAGATTGTTTTAGGCCATACAAAAACCTATTCAGCTTGCACACATAATCTTCCTTTCCCTTTTCTACATACCCTTCCAGTTGCCTCATTAGGATCGTTTCATCTAGATCACCATACAGGAAGGTTGTCTTCACGTCCACTTGTTCAAGTTCTAGGTCGAAATTTGCCACCATGGCTAACAACATTCTAATGGAGCTATGCTTTACAATAGGTGAGAACACATCATTAAAGTAGACACCTTATTTTTGAGTGAACCCCCTAACAACCAACCTTACCTTAAAGCACTTCGACATCAATCCTTTGATTCGTTCCTTAACCTTAAAAATACACTTACAACTGACAAACCTGACTCCTACAGGTTTCTCAATCAGCTCCCAAGTGTTATTATCATGAAGAGATTTCATCTCATCATCCATGCCTTTCAGCCATTCAGTCTTGTCTCGACTCCTCATAACTTCCTTATAATCTCTAGATTCTTCACCAAGGACCTCACTTGTAGAAATTAAGGCATAAGCTATGAGATCTGCATAACCAAGTCTCTGAGGTGGCTTGATGACTCTTGTCAATATGTCTCTTGCTAGAAGGTAGTCATTATCAGTCTCATCATCTTTAACAACAGCTTCTACTTCTTCTTCAACTTCATCTGGGTCTTGCAATTCAGCATCATTATGCTCCACCTCAACAGGAATCTCTCCCTGTTCTAGCTATTCTTCAAAAATCTTCAAACTTTGACCAATGTCATCAGTTTTCTTGATAGTCATCCCAGCTTCATTAAAAACTACATCTCGACTTTTGATATACCTCCTGTGACCTGGCTCTAGGCACCACGGCCTATAAGCTTTGACTCCTTCAGGATATCCAAGGAACATACATTTTAGAGCTCTAGGTTTGACCTTGTCTTGCCTAATTTGAGTATAGGCTAAGCAGCTAAATACTCTAAGTCAACCGAGACTAGGTGGATGTCTCGACCAGACTTTTTCAGGTATCTTCATTCCCAAGGCAGTTGAGGGACGCCTATTTATCAGGTAAGTTGCAGTCACAACAGCTTCTGCCCAAAACACCTTCTTCAATTTTACACTTACCAACATGCACCTCACCCTTTCTAGAATGGTTCAATTAAACTTTTCAGCCAAACCATTTTATTAGGGTGTCCCTGTAGTACTTCGGTGCCTTACAATAATAGACTCAACACAATAGTTGTCGAATGCCTCATTGCAAAATTCAAGACCATTATCGGTCCTCAAACTCTTAACCTTCCTGCTAATTTGGTTTTCAACTAGAGTCTTCCAACTTTTGAGATTTTCAAAAGTTTTATCCTTAGTCTTCTGGATGAATACCCATAACTTTCTAGAGTAATCATCAACTATAGATAGAAAATATTTTTCACCTGAGTGTCAAGGAATCCTTGCAGGCTCCCAAAGATCAGCATGAATGTAATCAAGGGATCCATGTGTTCTTTGTTTACCTTTGTTAAACTTCATTCTACAGGATTTACCAAATACACAAGGTTCACAAAACTCCAATTTTTCGATTTTGTCACCACCTAGCAGATTTTGTTTCGACAATTTGATCATCCCTCTTTCACTAACATGGCTAAGTCTCTTGTGCCATAATTTAGTCTTCGACATAGGTTTCGTGGATGCCATATCTTCTGAACCACCTACAACCTCAACCTCAAGGGTATACGAGCTATATTTCTTCACGCCTCTCAAAACTTCCTTTGACCCCTTCATTACTCTTAGGATGTTTTGCTCTTCTTTGAAAACATATCCTTTCTTGTCGAATTCACCAAGAGAAATCAAATTCCTCTTAAGATCAAGTACATACCTAACACTAATCAATAGCCTTATTGACTCATCATAGAGCTTGAATCTCACATATCCAATACCTGCAATTTTGTATGCTTTGTTGTTTCTCAACAACACTGATCCACCATCTTGATCACACAATTCCTCAAACATGTCTTTGTTTGGAGTCATGTGCCTAGTACACCCTAAATCGATAATCCATTCCTTGCTAGAGTTGTTGCTTGACACCACCAAGACATAAGATGATTCATAACCATATTGGACAATGGTAGCATTACCATTATCTTTTTCACCATGATTGTTCAGTCGATCAAGGCATACTTTTCTTGTATAACCCTCCTTCTTACAATGATAACACTTAATAGTAGGAGCATTACCACCATAAGAATTTTGTAGAACTTTACCCTTCTTCTTCTCAAACCTACCATCTTTCTTTAAAAATTTCCCCTTAAAGGACAAACCTTCACCAACAGAAGATGGCTTGTGCTCCTTTCGTTCGTTCAAATCCTTAGAGTACAAGCCAAAATGAACATCTTCAAAAGTCAACGACTCTTTTCTATACAAGAGAGATTCTTTTAAGGGAGCATGCGACTTAGGTAAAGAGCACAACAACAAAAACGCTTGATCTTCATCATCAATATTAACCTTAATATTTTCAAGATTAAGAATTAACTTGTTAAACATATCCAGCTGCTCAGCCAAGGATTTGTCTTCACTCATCTTGAATGAATACAAAGCTTGTTTTAGGTAGAGACGATTAACCAACGATTTTGTCATGTACAAACCTTCAAGTTTTGTCCATACACCCACAACAATTTTCTCCTTTGAAACATGTCGGAGAACCTTATCACCAAGGCTCAATACAATGGCATTGTGAGCTTTTTCGACCATTGTTGTCTTCTCCTTCTCCTTTAGGAAACATCCATCTTCTCCGATCCTTTCAACACTTCTAACAAGCCCTGTTGAATAAGAAGGGCTTGCATCTTCAAGCGCCACAAACCGAAATCATTCACACCGGTGAATTTCTCAATCTCATACTTTGTTGACGACATCTTCTCATTCATGCTCACCAGACTAGTTTGTTGTGAAACGATGTCGTCAATAACAAAGCAAAGTTAACAGATAAAGATTGAGTTTCTTAAGCAAACACAAGAAACCCTATTAGGCTTCACAAAGGAAAAGAGAATAAGGAAAAAGAATAGAGAATTGGTTAAATCTATTTTACTATTCACTTTCTCAATAAGAGTTCAAAGATTACAAGTGAATACCAACAATTAACCTCTCCCAATAACCTGAAAGAACTAGTCTATTTATAGACTACTAAGCTAACTTAGATTACAAGCTAACTTAATAATTGGGCTTACAAGCAAGACCCAATTCAACATGCTAACAACCTTAGCATCTCGACTACTGTATGCTTGAGTATACTTCGACTACAGCATGCAAGATCAGTATGTGAACAGACTTTGACTTCATACAAAACTTTTTTTGAACCATGAAGCTACCCTTATCGACACTAGAGTTCGGTCCAAAATACCACACTTAATATATCCATTTGAATATGTTGGTTTACTTTAGGATCCTCTTGCATGTACGCACTTTGTTGGTTTTGAAATTTTTTTCCTCAATCTTTTTCTCTTAAATTGTTAAGTGTTTTAACATTAGTGGTTGAGATCTGGTACCAATTAAAGTAGATCTAAATGTCACTAGAAGGGGGTTGGATAGTGACCACTTTTAAATTTGTGTTTTCTATTGCTAAAATAAGCTTATCAAATAATATGTAAAGAAGATCAATAATATAATATAAATGTTATTGTGTGTAATTTGCGTGTAAAATAAGTATGATTAAAATAGAAAAGTTCAAGAAGAAGTATACATGAATTTATACTGGTTCACAAAAAGTAGGTTATTTAAGTCTTTATAGTTTATGAGATTTTTCACTTGATGTTCAGTATTTCATTTGGTCTTTTCTTACAAGATCGTCTATTTTCTTAACTTCGCTAGACTTACAATGGTGATTAAGAAGCTTCAATAAGCTTACAGTATCACACAAGTTCAAACGGACTTGAGGATATACAAAAGATTTTAGAGATTTCTGTGAGGATCGAATTTACAGCTTCACAATAAATGATTGTTGAGGCATGATTTTAAGGAAAAATATTCTTAACAATGTTGATCCTTGATTCTAGAAATAAATTTAGTAAGAGTGTGATTTTGGAGGAATATGATTGTTTCTTTCACTTGAAGTTTACTTGAATGAATGTGTGATATGGAATAAGGATGGAAAGGTATTTATAAATTCTTGATCCTATAAAATTTTGAGAGACAATGATGCATATGTTATAAATCCATAACTATAGGACTGTCATTAAGAGTTTATTTGTTAAGAAGTTTGATCCTCAAGCGATTATACTTTTATTATTCAGTGGAAAAAGTCTGATTTTTTTAAATATGAGACATATTTATGATAGAGAAATGATATTCTTACACTCAATTCCTACACCTACCCCATATTTTACTGTTCACCAATACGATGAACAGTGAAATGTTATAATAATATTATTTTTTATTTTTTTAAAATTATTTTTTTATTTTTTATTAAGAAGTATTAATAATAAATTGTGTGATTAACCAACTTCATAACTTTATTAACCAACATTTTATGTTGTATTAACCAACTTTGGTGATTGCTCAAAATTATTTTTAATAGTTCGACGTTTATTAACCAACTTTATAACTTTATTAACCAACTTTTTACTTTTTATTAACCAACTTTGATTTGCTACTACAAATTATTTTTAATATCTGAATATTTATTAACCAACTTCATAACTTCATTAACCACTTTTTTACATTTCATTAACCAGCTTTATTCATTCTTAAAAAATCACTGTTCATATACTGCATGCAAACACTGTTCACGTTACTATTCACAGACACATGCACTATTTATATGGCACTGTTCCACACTGTTTATGTATTGTTCATCACTGTTCACTATATTAGTGAATAGTGCATACGGTGTAGTGTATGTTTTGGTATAAACATAGCATTGTTGTTTATGATATCATCAATTGATAAGATTGTTGATCTTCAATGTGATGTATAATTACGAACATGTCATTATATGTCTTATCTTTTTGTTACATTTGATACTTTGTGTGATTTTTTTACCCAAATAATCTAATTTTTGAAAAATATTTCCAAAGTATCCCAGTTAGAGTTTGGACTTACATAATGACGTCATTACAATTGGTGACCCTTTATTGAGGGTATAAGGGTATCACCAATTGGATTGGAGACATCTCATGCAGTCTCTAATCCAATTGGCGACTTGGTTATGTACTTAAAAGGGTGTTGCCAATTCATCTGGAGACCCCTTGTATTTTGAATTTTTTTTACAAAAAATAAATAATTATAAAAAGGATTAATAAAATAGAAGATATTATGAATATTATCAAAAATAATTATTTATTTTTTTGAATTTTTTATATAAACTAAGTCAGAGGGGAAAATAAATATTATCATTAATTAAAAAAATATTACATAAACTAATGTTGGTGACCGGGTTGGTCATATCGGTCACCGGTTCCACATCCCCTAGGCACCCTAACTCGCTGCGCTCGGTCCCCTCGTTGTTGATTCACACCAGGTATTTGAGGAGTTGAAGTCTCAGGAACATTCTCAGATGGTTCCCGAAGGATTTCTTATATTTCCATTAGGTCCTGTGTGTTGAAACTGAGTGTGCGACCCATGCCAGAGTAGTTCGGATGTGATGAAGGGGTCATTGGTGTGCGGTCTGGACGGTTGAATGGGGACATTGGTGTGAATGATTTGTTGCTGAAAGATTGAAACAATAGTGGTGTTTGAAAGCCATAAGGTTGTTGAGATGGTTGAGTGGGTAGGCCAGGATATGATGTCGGAGCGTTTTGGCTATGGAAAGATGTTTGGGCGTTATGGTTATGGTATGATGTACCCTCGTTATGGTTATATCTTGATGTTGTGTTGGGGCCATAGCCATATTGGATTTCTGGATAATAGTCAGTGTGTGGGAGATGGTATGAGGGATGCTCTTGGTATTATGGTTGGGTGTTTGGCATGTTTGGATGGTGAATGAGTTGGTAACTCTATTGGGTAGGGGTTGTGAGTAACATGGTCTTTCTGGTGGGTTAGACGTCGAAGCCTCTTGTGTGTAGGTGGTTTGGCGTGAGTCGTATAAATACCTGTCTTCAAAGAGAAAAAACCCAATTACAACCGATCTATACCAAGCCATATAATTAATAGTTAGTATAGACGGGGTTGCCATCACTGGGTCACATAAGACATGGGTGTTGCGGTTCATCCATTTACGACGCTCAGATTTTGCAAAATCCTTCCAGTCGGGAAACTCTCATTAATCATTAACTCTTTTTATATGCCATTTACTGATGTCAACAGGAGGACTTAAGATGTTTTGATGCATTCTAAATTGTAGTTTAACACAGTAACTATTGTGTATCTCCACAGTTATGAATCTGATGATCGGACACATGCAGTTCAAACGACAACATCTTCCTCTCTGACTTCATGTAGGTACTCCATAGATATGTACACCATATGAACTGAAAAAGAGAAAAATGTTAGATTATAAAATAGTTGATATAAAAATACAAATTGATGTAGTTTAGAGGCCTTACATCTGCAGGTGTTAGGTGATCCAACAGATTGCGGTATTGAATGATACAATGTCTAGGGAATTTATTATAAGTCATGAAGGTGAGAAAAACACTTAGAAGGGGGGTTGAATAAGGGTTTTGAAATAATTATGGCAATAAAAACAACATAGTATTTTTATCCTGGTTCGTTGAACTCAACTAATCCAGTCCACCCTACCAAAGTGATTTGCCTTTCTCAACAAGGACTTAATCCACTATATTCAAACAGATTACAATGTCAACCACTAAGAACAACTGTCTTAGTCTTCTCAAGAAATCCTGACCACAACTTGGTCTTCTTAAGGAACCCTTTTACAAATAAATGTAAACTAACAAGTGTTTAAGATGCTTCTAAAAAGCTATATCACAACTGTGATTTTTACACTTAGTTTAAGAACGAATAAAAACTATTTAGCTTATGAAATAAATATTGTATGAGATCTTGAGAGTAGTTTTCAACTTGATTTCTCAATAATCCGTCAAATACGTCAACTTTGAAATGTTATTGAAGACATCCTTTTATAGAGCAGAAAGTCCAATGCTTGAAGACTGTGCGTAGCAGAGTAGCTGTAGCCTTTTTGTCTTCTATTGACTTTAGCTTTCCCAAAAGAGGAATGTTCAGACACATCCCTTTTGTCTGATTTCCTGTGCCATACATGAATAAGGAAAGATTCGTTTGGAATATTCCAACGGATATATCTTTGAATAATATCTTCTTCAACAATGCTTCTGTCTCAAAGTTATCAACATCAGAGTCTTGATGTAATCAGAGTTTTGCAGCCAAAGTGCTTCAGCATGAATATCAATCAGAGCAGAGTTTGAATAACAAAGCCTCTGTACTTGTAGCATAAAGTACTTCAGAGTCTTCTTGAAACAATGCTTGAAACTCTTCATACAAATTCTTCAACTACGCTTCAGAGTCTTCTGCAGCTTCTGCTTCAGAGTCTTCTGCAGCTTCTGCTTCAGAGTCTCTTCTGGCAGCGCTCAGAGTCTTCTGATGACTTGCTTCTGATGCTTCAGAGCTTTGCGTAGAGTAATGTTTAGATGCATTTTTGCTTCCATAAGAATATTTATTTTAATATCTGAAACAAAAACACTTGAATAAAACTAGAGTATATATTTTCTTAATACAAAATTTCATTAGTGTTATCATCAAAATCATAGAGATATATTAAACACCAATCTGTGTTCTAACAATCTCCCCCTTTTTGATGATGACAAAAACATAGGAAATTTTGTTCAATAAAAAGGATAAATATATAACTCCCCCTGAGATAAAGAATCTCCCCCTGAAATGAATACTCTAATAGAAGAAAATACTTCCCTTTTTGCATGAGTATACTTTTCATATTAAGAGCCTGGTTAAAATTCTGGTTAGAATATACTTTCCAGAATCAGAGCCTGGTTTACTTTTAGGATCAGAGCCTGGTAATCAGAACCTGGTTTGAATAAAGGTCTGATTTGGGGATTCTCAGGGTAACTTCAATGAATTTTGTCAGATGATACGTTATAGTTATGAATGACTAAAATTCAATGTTAGTTATAATATTATGTCTGAATTTCATTTTAGTAACTGTTTATTTTTGAACAAACAGAATTTCTTTTTCTCCCCCTTTTTGTCATAATCAAAAAGAAAAACACTTTTTAGGACAAAAAAGAATAGCAGAGAAAAATAACAAGATAAAACAAGTAGAAACAGAAACCAAACATAGTCATTGATCAAACACAATATTCAGAGGATAACAAAACAACAAAATAACAGCAAACAGGTGCACAAACATAACAGAAAAGAAACTAAGGTTGGCGAGAGGCTATCATCTTCAGAAGGTCTGTGATCTGAGAAGTAGATTCCTCTTATCTAGACATCCAAGTCTTAATCCCATCTGTGGTTTGTTCTTGCTTGACCATCCAAGTTCTGATCTCTTTGCTGCTGGCTTCTAGTAGAGCAAACTTTTCTTCTAAATCTGGTCTTTCTATCTTGATTTCAGAAGAAGCTGGAGCAGATGCAGATGCAGTAGCTGGAGCACTATCAGTGACCATAGCAGATGCAGATGTAGTTTCTTGAATCACAGAAGTAGAAGCTTGTTCCACAATCATCAAATCTGATTGATTAGGCACAAGAGTTTCTTCAGCAACAGCCTCTTCTGGAGGAGTATCTTCAGACATAGGTTCTATAGCAGGTGCATTTTCCATAGGAAGAACTGGAGGTCTACTCATGTTCAGAAGAGTCTTCCTGATAATTTCAGCAAATTTCACCTTTGCATCATCAGAGCAAATTGTGCGAAGATTTGAAGCTACTGAGTTGAACCTTGAGATGAATCTATTCCAAGTGGCTTCAGAAGCATCTGGATTCACACTAAACAAACATTCCTTCTTTACAGAAGATATCCACAAGTTCAGTTCCTTCTTGAATCCATCAAATAATGTACTAACATCCAGTCTCGGTTTTGGTTTCAGAAAGTTTTCTAGAGATGGTGTTTTGGGTTGTTCTGGTGGGGGTGGTATTGTAAAGGTTGGGATAATAAACAAAGGACGAGGATAAGATGAACAAGATGTTTGGCTAGATGATTCAGGGATACTCTAACGTTTTGGATAAAAGTGTTTAAGTTTGAGTCCAAAGGGAAGGTCATCAGATGGTAAAGGTTTTAATGAAGCAAAAGAAACAAAATTATATGATCTTGGTTCATAGCCACGGAGAGAATGGGGTGAGTTTACTTCTAGGGGTACATCAGATTCAGTAGAATCAAATGATGCAGAATAATGACAGGATGTGGAAGAGACGTCAAACATAATTTTCAAAGGTTGAATATCAATAACCTCATAATCAGATATGAATGATTCAGAAGGTTGATGTTGTTCTGGTTGAGGAACAGAAGGAATGGGTTGTTCTGGTTGTGATTCAGTAGTTTGTGGTTTTGGTGGGGGAATTTCAGAAGTTTGTTGTGGTGCAGATGTTTGTTTGTCAGAAGGGGGAATATCAGATGGTTGTTTTTCAGATGGAGTTGGTTGTTGTTGGGGTACAGAAGGAGTTGTTTCAGAAGTTTTCTTTGTTTTAGGTATAGAAGGAGATGGTTGAGATTGTGTTGGTTTAGATGGAATTGGTTCATGAGGAGGAGAAGGTGAAGGTATGGGTTCATAGACAGGGGGATCAGATGTTAGTACCTTTTTGACAGTTTCCAGAATTGAGTCTAAACTGGCTTCAGGATGATTAGCTTTTTGCTTCTTGATCCTCCTGGGTTTAACAAAAGCAGCTTCACCAGAGGCCTTCCTCTTGGGTTTTGAAGATCCTTCTTCAGAAACTTTCCTCTTCTTCTTGTGTCTTTCACTATAAAGATCTGGTGCAGGTTTGCCTGCTTTCTGAACTAGATTTTTTGGTAGAGGAGTTCCATCTGCCAGACACGTTGCAATATACTTCAGAATAATTTCCCTTGGTTCATCAGCGTAGAACATAGGAAAATCATCCAAAGGTATCCTTCTTTTTCTGACCTCTTCGGAGTTTATTTGTTTTGGTGCAGAAGTGAGTTCTTCTACAACCTTCATCCTCTGGAGACTTTTCCCATTCAGAGCTTTTCCAACCACAGAAGCTAATTCTTCCTTCAATCCTGCTTCTGTCAGATGTCCAACCAAACCATTCTCAGTCAGAATGTCTGAAATAAGTCTTCCCATTGAAATCCAATTCCTCATCTTCTGATGTTTAGTTCTGACTTCTTCCCTTGATTGTTTCACGTGAGTCCATAGATGATTGAAAAGTAGATAAGGCAGATCCACTTTTGTGCTATGACTCAGACAGTACATGAAGTACAGCTGATCAGTATCTACATAATCAGGAGAGTTTGAAGACTTCCTGTGATGAATACATCCCATAAAGATCTTAGCCCAGATCATGTAGTTTGGCTTCAGATCTTTCACTTTGTTAGAAGCTTCTCCAGATGAGGAAACTTCCCTATAAACTTCAGTCATATCAACACATCTAGTTGGCAGATTTGTAACACTATCAGTTTCTTCATAACCTATGAGCTTCCTAATCAGATCCTCAGTTATGATGATTTCTTTACCTAGAACATATGAAACAATGAACTTAGGGTATGTGATAGCATGGATCCAAAATTCTTTCACTAAACAAGGATAAACTGGTCCCATCAGCCTATCAAAGAACTTTGTCCAGCATTGAGCATCAACAATGGGATGAAGATCAAACCCATTTTCAGGAATTGATTCAAAGTTCACAATCGATTCACACAATACTTCAAGTTTGTCAACCAGTGTGAGTAGAGTTCTAACCGGTTCTTTGAAAGTAACAGCACCCATGTTAGAAGATGAGACAACATCCATAGTTGATTGAAACTGAGCAGAAGTTGATGAAGAAGTAGCCATTGTTGTTCTTGAGAGAGATTTAGGGTTACGAACGGTTTTGGGTTTGGGAGAGAGATGAAAACAGTGAAACAAACAGAAATGCATACAAGAGTGTGAGAGAGTGAAAAGTGTGAAAAGTGAAGTGTTGTGGTATTTATAGAAGAAATTAGGGCACACAAGAGTCACACGTTCAGCACGTTTACACTTAGCATTTAATAAAAAGAATATAATCATTTCAAGCAATTAATGATTCTAACAATTTGGGGGGAAAACGAGAAACTCAATATTCAAAAACAGTACCTCAAACGTCATTTCAGTAATGTGCACTCCACCTTTTCAGATTCAGAGTTACACGTGTTTGCTTGCATGTGCTTCTGAAACTTCTTTGAGAAATGAAACGTTAGCCAATGTTCAGATCCTCTGAGGCTTGTTAGTTCAGATTTGCACACAATAAATAAAATATTAAATAATAAATAAATAGATGTAATACTTCAGAGTTAAAACATTTTCCATCTAAGGAAATTTTCTTCTGATAAACATTTTATTCTGGACAGAAATCCATACTTATATTTTTCAGAATAAATTTAAATCTATCTTCAGCAAGGGGTTTTGTAAAGATATCAGCCCATTGATGGTCTGTATCAACAAAGTTTAAACTGATAATTCCCTTCTGAACATAGTCTCCGATGAAGTGATGTTTTATCTCTATATGCTTAGCTTTAAAGTGTAAAATAGGATTTTTAGACAAGCATATAGTAGAAGTATTATCACAGAAGGTTGAAATGTTACTCTCATGGATCTGATAGTCTTCTAGTTGACTCTTCATCCAGAGCATCTGAGTGCTACAACCAGCAGCAGCAATGTATTCTGCTTCTGTTGTTGAAAGCACAATTGTGGGTTGCTTCTTACTGAACCAAGAGATCAGATGACTTCCAAGAAACTGACAGCTTCCAGAAGTACTCTTACGCTTTACTCTGTCTCCAGCATAGTCAGCATCACAGAATCCAACTAATTTATAATCATCAGATCTTCTGTAACACAAACCCACATTAGTAGTACCTTTCAGATACCTTAGAATCCTTTTAACAGCTATTAAGTGAGATTCTCTAGGATCTAATTGGAATCTAGCACACAGACAAACACTGAATAGAATATGAGGTCTAGAAGCAGTTAAATACAGAAGAGATCCTATCATACCTCTGTAGAGCTTTTGATCAACCTTCTTACTTACCTCTTCCTTACCAAGAGTGCTTGTAGGATGCATTGGAGTTTTTGCTAATTTGCTTTCAGTCATGTTAAACTTCTTCAGAAGCTCCTTCACATACTTAGTCTGATGTATGTAGGTGCCTTCTGGAGTTTGATTGACTTGGATTCCTAGAAAGAATCTGAGTTCTCCCATCATGCTCATCTCAAATTCAGCCTGCATAGATAGAGAAAACTCTTTTCCAAGCGTATTATTGGTAGATCGAAATATAATATCATCTACGTAAATTTGACAAATTAACAAGTCTTTCTTAAATGATTTACAGAAGAGAGTTGTATCCACTTTGCCTCTGATAAAATTCTTTTCTAGAAGAAAATTACTCAGCCTCTCATACTGAGCTCTGGGAGCTTGTTTTAAGCCATAGAGTGATTTCTTAAGTTTAAAAACATGTTCTGGAAATTTATCATTTTCAAAGCCAGGAGGTTGATGAACATAAACTTCCTCTTCTATAATACCATTTAAGAAGGCACTCTTAACATCCATCTGATATAGAGTGATGTTATTCTATGCAACAAAAGAAATGAGTAGGCGTATAGACTCTAACCTGGCCATAGGAGCATAAGTCTCTGTGTAGTCAATTCCTTCTTGCTGACTATATCCTTGAGCAACTAGCCTTGCTTTGTTTCTTACAACTTCTCCTTGCGCATTCAGTTTATTTCTGAAGACCCATTTAGTTCCAACAATATTGAATCCTTTTGGTCTTGGAACCAGATCCCAGACGTCATTTCTAGTGAATTGATTTAGCTCTTCTTGCATAGCAAGTATCCAATCATTATCGTTCAGAGCCTCATCAATAGAAGTTGGTTCAATGATAGAGACCAACCCAAAAAGTGACGTTCTAGATGATCTGAGAAAAGACCTTGTTCTAATAGGGTCATCCTTCTTTTCAATTATCATCTCCTCTGGGTGAGAGGCTTTGATTCCGGATGATCCTTTAACATTTGGTTCTTCAGAAATATTCAAATTGTTCATCTGAGCAGCCAATGGAGTTGCATCTGGCGTTGCTTCTGGTGCTTCTGCTTGAGCTTTATCTGCCTCTGAGTCTTCAGAGTCTGTGAGAATGACTTCTCTATCTGCAGAATTTTCAAGCTGCTTTGGCTTTTGATTGCCAAGCTTATCATCAAATCTGACATGAATTGATTCCTCCATAATTTGTGTCTCAGTATTTTATACTCTATAGCCTTTAGAGCGTTCAGAATACCCAAGCATGAAACACTTATGTGCTTTAGAATCAAACTTGTTCAGATTCTCTTTAGTGTTCAACATAAAACATACACATCCAAAAGGATGGAAATAAGAAATGTTGGGCTTTCTATTCCTCCACAGTTCATAAGGAGTCTTCTCCAAAAGAGGTCTAACTGGCACTCTGTTCTGAATATAACAAGTTGTATTCACTGCTTCTGCCTAAAAATGTTTTGCCAGATTAGTCTCGTTGATCATGGTTCTGGCCATCTCTTGCAATGTTCTATTTTTCCTCTCCACAACTCCATTCTGTTGAGGAGTTCTACGGCAGGAGAAATCATGTGCAATTCCATTTTCCTTAAAATATTTTTCAAAATATTTGTTTTCAAATTCACCACCATGATCACTTTTGACTTTAACAATTTTAAAATCTTTTTCGTTCTGGACTTGTTTGTAGAAGTCAATGAATTCAGAATGAGACTCATCCTTGTGTTTCAGGAATTTTACCCATGTCCATCTGATGTAGTCATCAACAATATGAAGCAGCTCTAATGGTCTTGAGGTTGAAACAACATTTTTTGTTTTGAAAGAAGATTTTGAAAATTTTCTTTCTGGCATGCTTCACAAAAAGCTTCTGAGTTGAACTTCAACTGAGGAAGTCCTCTGACCATATTGAGTTTATTAATCTGAGATAAACGTCTCATACTAATATGCCCCAATCTTTTGTGCCAAACTCATTGCTCTTCATTAACAGACAGAAGGCATTTTACATTCTGAACCTTAAGTTCTGAAAGATTGATTTTATAAATGTTGTTCTTCCTTTTTCCATTAAAGAGGACTGAGCCATCCTTTTGACTGACAACTTTACAACATTTTTGATTGAAGATTATGTCATAACTATTGTCACTTAATTGACTTATGGACAATAGATTATGTGTTAATCCTTCAACAAGTAAAACATTAGAAATGGAAGGGAGGTTACCATTACCTATCGTTCCAGAGCCAATTATCTTGCCCTTTTGGTTCCCTCCAAACTTCATATCACCTCCAGATCTAAGCTCCAGGCTTTGGAACATAAACCTTCTTCCCGTCATATGACGTGAGCAGCCAGAGTCCAGGTACTAGGACTGGTGTTTCAACTTTGCTGTTAAGGATGTCTGCAACAAAAATAATTTTGTCTTTAGGTACCCATATTTTCTTGGGTCCTCTAGGGTTAGTAGGTTTGAAATTCTTTCTGAATTTCTTTCCCTTATAAGCATCCTTGTTCTTCTGAGATTTTGATTTATTAAACACAGGTTTGTTCAGATTAGAACTTGTGTGTTTAATATCATTTAAATGACCAAATTTGAAATGAGTATATAGAGGAGAATACTTTATGATCATTTTATCAACAGGTTTTGGATTTAAATCCTTCCCAGAAGAAGATTCATATCCAATACCCTTCCTGTTGTTTCTGCTTACGCCATAGATCATTGAAGCCATCTTGCTTCTATCTAGGCCTCTAGCCAGAAACTTTTGAAAGCTATAGTCAAACTCTTCTAAAATATTTTTAGAGCATGATATAGGTTCTGAGTCATATTTCTGAGCATTTTCTAAATCATTTTTTATTTTAAGATTTTCTGCTTTAAGCTCAGTAACATCAGACCTCAGCTGATCATTCTCAGATGCAAGACAGCTTTGAAGCTTCTTGTATTTGATTTTTGATTTTGCTGTAGTTTTCCAGAATTTCTGATAAACTTTCAGAAAGTTCTTCTCTAGTGAGTTCAGAAAATACCTCCTCAGAATCTGATTCTGATTCTGATCCAGATGTTTTTGCATGGTCTTCTACGTCATCCATGAGTGCCATGTTTGCACATTCTTCTTCTGGCTCTGATGAAGAATCAGATGCATCTGAATCATCCCAGGTTGCCATCAGAACATTCTTTTTATGATCATACTTCCTTCTTGGCTTCTCCTTCTGAAGTTTTGGGCATTCATTCTTATAGTGCCCAGGTTCCTTGCATTCATAGCAGACAACCTCTTTCTTTCCAGATTTTCTGTGTCCAGAAGACTCTTTACGTTGATCTGGTTTCTTGAAGTTCCTGAACTTCTTCTGTTTATGCTTCTAGAGTTTGTTGATCCTTCTAGACAGCAATGACAATTCATCTTCTTCTTCAGAAGAAGATTCTTCCGAACTTTCTTTTATAACCTGCAACACTTTAACAGATTTTTTAGACTTTAAAGAAACAGACTTACCTTTCTTCTGAGGTTTGTCTTCTTCTAGTTCAATCTCATGACTCCTTAAAGAGTTGATCAGTTCCTCCAGCGTGATCTTGTTCAGATCCTTTGCAAGCTTTAGAGTTGTGACCATTGGTCTCCATCTGGTTGGTAGACTTCTGATGATCTTCTTGACATGATCAGCAGTGGAATAACCCTTGTCCAGAAATTTCAAGCCAGCTGTGAGAATCTGAAATCTAGAGAACATAGCTTCTACAGATTCAGATTCCTCCATTTTGAAGGCTTCATATTTCTGGATCAGCGCCAGAGCCTTGGTCTCCTTTACTTGGGAGTTCCCTTCGTGAGTCATCTTCAAAGATTCAAACATATCAAATGCAGTATCTCTGTTTGTTATTTTCTCATACTCTGTATGAGATATTGCATTTAACAGGATGGTTCTTGCTTTGTGGTGGTTTCTAAACTCATTCTTCTATTGATCAGACATAGATTTTCTGTCGATCTTTTTCCCTTCATCATTGGTAGGATGAGTGTAACCATCAGTTACTAAATCCCACAAATCAGCATCATAACCGAGAAAGAAGCTTTCTATTCTGTCTTTCCAGTAGTCAAACTTCTCACCATCAAACATGGGAGGTTTGGTGCTGATTCTATCTTTATCATCGTATCTGTTGTTGTATGAAGTTGAAGTAGAAGCTTCAGCAGCCATGATGAATAAAGAATAAGATATATGGAGTTTTTCTCAACTGGATCTTTTCTGTTCACGGAGAAGTGAGAGCACTAACAGAACCGGAGCTCTGATGCCAACTGAAGGTGAGAAAAACACTTAGAAGGGGGGTTGAATAAGGGTTTTGAAATAATTATGGCAATAAAAACAACACAATATTTTTATCCTGGTTCGTTGAACTCAACTAATCCAGTCCATCCTACCAAGGTGATTTGCCTTTCTCAACAAGGACTTAATCCACTATATTCAAACAGATTACAGTGTCAACCACTAAGAACAATTGTCTTAGTCTTCTCAAGAAATCATGACCACAACTTGGTCTTCTTAAGGAACCTTTTTACAAATAAATGTAAACTAACAAGTGTTTAAGATGCTTTTAAAAAGCTATATCACAACTGTGATTTTTACACTTAGTTTAAGAACGAATAAAAACTATTCAGCTTATGAAATAAATATTGTATGAGACCTTGAGAGTATTTTTCAATTTGATTTCTCAATAATCCGTCAAATACGTCAACTTTGAAATGTTGTTGAAGACATCCTTTTATAGAGCAGAAAGTCCAATGCTTGAAGACTGTGCGTAGCAGAGTAGCTGTAGCCTTTTTGTCTTCTATTGACTTTAGCTTTCCCAGAAGAGGAATGTTCAGACACATCCCTTTTGTCTGATTTCCTGTGCCATGCATGAATAAGGAAAGAGTCGTTTGGAATATGCCAATGGATATATCTTTGAATAATATCTTCTTCAATAATGCTTCTGTCTCAAAGTTATCAATATCAGAGTCTTGATGTAATCAGAGTTTTGCAGCCAAAGTGCTTCAGCGTGAATATCAGTCAGAGCAGAGTTTGAATAACAAAGCCTTTGTACTTGCAACGTAAAGTACTTCAGAGTCTTCTTGAAACAATGCTTGAAACTCTTCATACAAATTCTTCAACTACACTTCAGGGTCTTCTGCAGCTTCTGCTTCAGAGTCTCTTCTGGCAGCGCTTAGAGTCTTCTGATGACTTACTTCTGATGCTTCAGAGCTTTACGTAGAGTAATGTTCAGATGCATTTTTGCTTCCATAAGAATATTTATTTTAATATCTGAAACAAAAAAACTTGAACAAAATTAGAGTATATATTTTCTTAATACAAAATTTCATTAGTGTTATCATCAAAACCATAGAGATATATTAAACACCAATCTGTGTTCTAACAAGTCATACCCTTAGTATGGGTTGCAAGGACAAAGGATATTGAACAAGTATTTGGCAACTGGGAGGATTCATACAAAGAGTTACCGCAATTTTTGGCAGCGCTAAAGACATACACACTGGGAATTTTTGCAATCATGTAGACAGTGCGTGCATGTAGGCCAAATGGAACTATTGTTAATGGAAATGTCATCTTTCATCGTCTTTTTTGGTCGTTTCAACCATGCATAAGAGGTTTTGCATTCTGAAAACTTGTTATTCAAATTGATGGAACATGGCTCTACGAAAAATACAAGGGTACCTTGCTTATGGTTGTTGCACAAGACGGTAACAATAATCTCTTTCCCATAGCCTTTGCTCTGGTTGAGGGTGAGACTACTTATGCTTGGAGTTTCTTCCTTAAGAATCTCAGAACACATCTCACTCCACAAGCCAATCTCCGTTTGATTTCAGATAGGTATGATGCTATAGAGAGAGCCTACAATAACCATGATAACGGGTGGCATAACCCTCTTTCTACCCATGTATATTGCATTAGACATATTGCACAAAACTTCATGCGTGCAATCAAAGACAAGAACCTTCGCAAAAAAATTGTGAATGTCGGGTATGCTCTAACTCAACCAACATTTCAATATTACCTTAACGAAATTAGGATGTCAAATGCAGATGCAGGAAGCTGGTTAGATAACATTCCACTCGAAAAGTGGACAAGAGCTTTTGATGGTGGATGTCGTTGGGGCCACATGACGACAAACCTTGTGGAGCCCATGAACAGGGTATTTAAAGGAATTAGAAACCTTTCAATCACTGCTTTTGTAAGATCAACATATTATAGGTTGCCATCACTTTTCGCAACAAGAGGCAAGAAATGGAGTGCAACGTTAACATCCGGTCAAGTATTCAGTGAAAGCATTATGGAATTAATGAAAGAGGGTACTATCAGAGCCAGCACACATGCAGTTACAGTCTTCGACCGTCATAGGCAAATATTCAGTGCACAAGAAACAATGGACCATAATAAGGGGAGACCCAATTTATCCTATGGCGTCAGACTAAACAGATGTTGGTATGACTGTGGCAAGTACCAGGCCTTCAGTGTACCTTGCTCACATGTCATTGCGGCATGCGCACATGCTCGTCAGGATGCTTATGGCTATCTGTCTGATGTTTACAAGGCGATTAATATTATGAACGTATACAACGAAGGCTTCGCAGTGCTATAATGGAGGATTATTGGCCTCCATACCAAGGTTATATAGTTTGGCACAACAATGACATGAAAAGAAAGAAAATAGGACGCCCGAACAACAAGCGTATAAGAACCGAAATGGATACGACTAATAAAATGATAAGATTGTGTAGTATATATCGTCAGCCCGGACACAACCGTAAAAATTGTCCTAATGTCGGAGGCACATCTGCTTTATGAGTTAGCTTATCGTTTAATTTGTTGTAACCAAATATTTTCATATATTGATGAGTCTTTATTACAACGGTCTTAACAACAAACAAGACTAACAACACACAATACATACTAATTTCATTAAACATAAAACATTAACTAAGTGACTACAACATTCCTAACTGGTTACAACAATAAAACTAATTTTATTTGGTCCAAACATGACTTCTCTCACATCCTTGTCGGTCTTAACATGAACTTATCCACGCAGCCGATCAAGTCTCTCAATACTACGAATTATTCCCCCTTCACCAATATCTCCTTCCAATCACTGATTCAGCTCCCTCTTAAGTTGATTGAAACTTTGTATGTTCCAAAACAACATGTCCATCAGAGGCTTCTCTCTTGAATAGACGATTTTTCTCCACTAGCGACGATACATGTTATCAGTAGAAGAAAGATATCAGATGAGATGTGGAAGTAAATGATCAAAACACCTCT
The DNA here is from genome assembly GCA_963859935.3 of Lathyrus sativus. Classification (NCBI taxonomy): domain Eukaryota; kingdom Viridiplantae; phylum Streptophyta; class Magnoliopsida; order Fabales; family Fabaceae; genus Lathyrus; species Lathyrus sativus. The sequence continues at coordinate 510,837,530 of OZ012738.1, forward strand.
ATTTATAGAAAAAAATTCAAAATACAAGGGGTCTCCAGATGAATTGGCGACACCCTTTAATGAACATAACCAAGTCGTCAATTGGATTGGAGACTGCATGAGGTGTCTCCAGACCAATTGGCACCATTCTTATGGCCTTAATAAAGGGTCGTCAATTAAATTGACACCCTTATATAATCTCAAACTTAACTGGGGTACTTTAGAAATATTTTTTAAATGTGGGGTATTTTAGAAAAAATTTTCAAAAATTAAGTTAATTGGATAAAAGATTCACTTTGTGTTTCCTTCAAATATATATTTTTCTTTTCTTGTAATGGATTTAATAAGTTTGAGAACCATTACTTCTCATATTATTAAGTAATACTCCTTCCTTTCCTTATTAGCTCCTCTCTTTATTAATTGTCACTTTTCTTGAAAAAGATTTGTTTTTTTATAATTGTATTATTGTGAAAATTATCAAGAAAAGTAAAATTAATATAACAAAAAGTAAAAATATTATATATATATATATATATATATATATATATATATATATATAATTTAATTGGTATGCACGGATAATTAAAATAATTTTACTCTGTTATACTGTTAATTTAATGATATAGCATAATACACGATAGAATATACGAATGTGATTGATTGACAATGTAAAATAATTTTATTATGTCAGTGTATACCAATTAAATTTTAAAAAATAATAATATCTATTAATTTTTTTATATGTATAAAAAGTTTTAAAAAATATAACATTTAAAGAAGGGAGTATTATTTTGGACATTGAAAAGGAGATGATTTTGTTTTCATTGGACATTGAGGGTGATATTGAATCGTATCGGACGGTGGTAGAGGGTAACCGACATTATGAATGGTTGAGATTCGTAGAACGTCACGTGTGACGTGGTGAGTTCGAACCGGCCAAAGCATCACCATTCTTGCGCTTGACGGTGCTCCCTATTTCCCCATTCAAAGACAACGTCATTTTGTACCGCTTTCATTTTAACTTTGAGTGAGAAAACAGTTAAATTAAATAATTAAATTTAATTGATAATTAATTATTAGTGTAATTATGAAATCTGTACTTCAGATCTAATGCTAAGTTGTTGCTATAAATATATCACACACATCACCAGTCATCTTCTTCTTACATTTCTGAGATCAGAATTCAGATCCTAAGAAATTCCACTTCCAAAATCTCACTTTCTGTAACTGTATTCATTCTCATTCATTCCTCTGATTCATAGTGCAGAGGAAGAAGAAGAAGAAGAAACACGCTCTTTGTTTTATGCACTTGTGCTTCGTAAAACCACCGTCTCTACCGGAGAAGAGAGATTAAGATACATTTTCGGTTGAATATAATCTCATTCTGCGCGTAGGTAATGTTAACCATTTCTTGTGTATTTGAATCTTGTTCAATTTTGTTGTGTACACAAATTAGTGTAGATCTCTGTCAATGCGTTTGATCTGGATTTGGTTGCGGAAACTGTATGATATGCTTCTTGTTCTCGTGTGATTTGTTTGAGTTGATTTGAAATTAGGTTATGAATGCATGATTTTATAGAATTTATGATGATTAAGGTGTTTTGTTATTTATTTATGGGTAGGTTGCAAATATTGAATGAACTTGTTTTATTGTAAATCTTGCATTGTATGATATCTCAAGTTCAACTGATGAAATTTTAGTTAACTAATTATTCATCCATAAGTAATATGTAGATCAATCTCTATATCACATACTTATATGTTGAATTTGGTTCTGTGGTGAAAAAATTGATTCTCACTGAATTGATTATGGCTTAACGTGAGTTGAAGGTAAAATGATTTGTGTTTGAAGAAATTCTTGCAAAAGTGAGTTCAACTGTAAATTTCAGTGTAAAAATCATGTTTAGACTCAAAAATTACAAATTCTAGCTTCAAGTTGAATCAATTCTAGAAAACGAAATCAATTTTACTAATGAGCAACCAAACATGTTAAAATCAATTCTACACATCCAAGATCAATTGTAAGTGCTCCTACCGTGAAATCAAACATACATTTAAAGTGTGAACATATCATAATCAATCATATGTATATGACTTTAGAAGTGATGACAAAAGTCCTTTATATTATAATGAATGACAATTATGATTGATTGAGAATGTAAAATTTATAATATGTGCAGGCATTTAGAAAAGAAGCGAAGTTTGAGGCTAAGGAATATTAGGTATGTTTAAGTTATCTCCTAGGAGGAGTCAAAGATCTAAAGGCTTCAAGGTGAAGCATGCTTTACAAATATGTGTTCTTGTTGGTGTTTGTATCTGGTTGGTTTACCAAATTGGACACTCTCGCCAGAAAAAGGTGTCGTATGTAGAGAATACACAAATTGGCAATGAGGTTATTAAGTTAGGGAGGAAGAACCTCAATCCTCCTGTGAAGGAAACATCTGTTATAGATGCAAGACACAAGGAAGACGAGGAGGAAGATGAACAAGACAATAAGCATGAAGATCCAACCAAATTGGATGATGTTAATGTCGTGGAAGATGATTCTGAGCATAAAGAGGATTCGGGAGTAGACCAAGAGAGTGAAGAGAGTTCTCAAAATGCTAGAACTGTCACTGAAGGTGAACAGCATGTGGAGAAAGAAGATGAAGAGAATGATAATGCAGACAACAAGGAGAGTGAAATAAAAGATGAAGTTGAGGACAAAGAAACGGGCGAAGCTAGTGAGGAAAAGAGTAAATTAGAGAATGAAGAGAACAAAGATGAGGAAAAGAGTAATTTAGAGAATGAAGAGAAAAAGGAGGAGGAAAAGAATAATTTAGAGAATGAAGAGAGCAAAGGTGAAGAAAAGAGTAATTTAGAGAATGAAGAGAACAAAGATGAAGAAAAGAGTCATTTAGAAAATGAAGAGAACAAAAATGGAGGGGAGGACAAAAAAACTGGACAAAATAAAGAGGAAAAGAGTCAGCAAGATAATGAAGAGTCAAGTGAAATAGACACCAAAGATAAGGAGAATGAAGAAAGCAAGCAGAATGGAACCGATGCGAAGGACCAAGTGGAGGAAAATCACAAGCAAGATAGTAAAGAAGGGACGGAGGAGAGCAATGGAACAGAAGAAGAGAAAGAAGAACATGATAAGATTCAGAAAGAGACTTCATCTGAAAATCAGGTTCAGGATGGCAAAAAGAACGAGGCTAGGGAGGAAAATTATGCTGGAGATAATGCCTCCAGTGCTGTTGTAGATCCTAAGTCGGAAGACATTTCGAAAGAAAATGATAATAACAAAGAAGAGCAGGTTGACAATAAGGAAAAGAATGAACTTGAGTTGAAGTCTCAGAAAAATAGTGATGAAACTACAGAATCCACTGATTCTCCTGCTACAGGAAACAGCCAGGGAAATCAGAGTGGGAATGATCGGGCACAGACCGAGAATGATTCACAGAAGAGTTCCGTGTCAGAATCAGATGAACAGAAGCAGGAGCAGAACAACAACACCAAGGATGATGAACAAAAGGAAGATTCATCGTCACAGAATGGGAATGACTCAACTGATAAACAGAATGAAACATCAGAAGATAGTTCCAACACACAAAATACAATGGCAAAAACTGAAGATTCTAAGTCAGGTGCTGCCGGGGATCAGGCAGATTCCACTACTAAATCTTCGTCGGAAACTCAAGACAGCAATACAAATCATAGTGAATACAAGGACACCACTAATGAAAACCCAGAAAAGAATTCTGGCCAAGAAGGAACACAAGAAAGTGGTTCATCATCCAACACAATTGATAACAAAGATGCCACTGGCAATGAGGCTCAACTCACTACCTCTGATACATCATCAGAACAAAAGAAAGATGAATCATCGAGTAATTCCGAATCTGCACAGAACGACAATGCAAACTCAGTTCAAAGCAACACCAACAATGATGAAAGTGCTAATGACAACAAAGATTCTAGCCAGATCAATTCGTCTGAACAAAGTGGAGAGGGAAACACAAACTCGGAAAACAACAGTGATTCTAACCAGAACGACTCAAACAAAAATGAAAGTACCAATAACAGTGGAAATGCCTCAAACGATGCCAATGAGAACAAGAACTCTGCTCAGAGCAAAACTAGTGCGGATGAAGGTGACGCTCAGAATGAATCAGTGGAGTCAAAAAAGGAGAATGACGAATCTTCTCACACTGAAGGAGATAACAATTCTAACTTGAATGAGCAGGGAACTTCTGATACTTCAGTCGCACAGGATGATAAAGAATCCCACGTAGATTTGGATACGTTGCCAGAACGCAATGGAGAAAGCAGTCACCATGATGTTTCATCTGCAGAATGATAATTCAAATGAATCAATTGTATCTTGCTGCTGCTTCTGATCCTACTTTATTTTGTTTCTTTTTTGTTGAGCCATGTATTGTTCTTTACTTAGCAAATATGCTATCAAGTTTTCTTTAAGAGGGTCAGAACAAGAATTTAGATAGTTATAGAATTGTATTAATATAAAATCATTTTATGTTTCATATGTAACCTGCACTCTTTCCTGGAAAATAATTACCACTTTAAATTGTCATCAGAGATAAGTTCTTCTCTTTAATTGAGTTCTTGTTATAATCTTTAGCCTAAACATTCCTTAAAGACTTTTCCCTCAACTTCTAGTCTGAATTAATTTTTAACTTAAGTTTTTATTTGAGAATTGATATAAGTTTGATTTTTTAACTTAACAAAACAAACTCTTGGAAGTTTATAGCGGTATAACTGTCAGCAAGTGTTAATTATAACAAATGCTGAAAGTCATTATTTATAATATACATAATCATAATCACTTCAACTTGTTTTAATTTCTTCTACAAGTGTTGCATGAAAAATTCATCTTAACTAAACATCAAAATCACTTGCTAAGATTTCAGCATTTTCCCATTTGAGCTTTGAGTATTTGAAAGTAATGCTAATCAGATGATATTTTTTAGTCAAAAAACGGAAAGAGGTCAATTGAAAATAGCCATGGAGAAAAAAACAAGCAAGGTAGTTTGTCTTTCACTAAGGAGATAGTGCCTTTGCAGCTAACAGAGTAGATAGATAACAATGTCTTCATAACTGCTGCACGATAAAATGTCACTTACATTTCAAATTCCAAGAAAATGTGCATCAACCAACCAGTCATTTTAGATTTAAAAATTGACCTTCAAATTATTGAATGAAACTGTTGAAGTATTGTATATCATCTAGACTAGTTTCCCTTTAAAATTTCAATTTCGGAGACTAATACATTAAAGCAATTGAAATTCGATAAAGGAGTTATTAGATAAATCGATAAGGTTGAATGAATTCAAGTTTGAATTATGAATAGTATTATTTTCTTTAAAAGTATTTCAAACACTCTCTTATAGTCTTAGAGTTGGAACACAAGAATCTCCAGAATAATTCAGCCTTTTAATCGAATCTGCACAAGACTGGTGAAAATTCGAATGCAAGAAAGAGTGTCTGGAATTATGTAAAGAGGATGCATGATTTTTTGTTATGATTTTCGAATTCTGAATAATGTATTTATAGATCATGCATGTGTTGTTTCACAAAATTGCAATTCTTGATGAAACAACATCTTTTCATCATAAGTTTGCAATGATTCACCTATGGTTACATTATGCACCACTTTATTAAGTGTTGCATATTTTCGAAATTCAAACTTTAAGCAATGACCAAAACTAGGACCCGATCAAACTTTTAGTGCTCAAGTGCCTCCTACAAGCCGTCACTAGGGCCTTTACGCTCACGCCATCGATCTGGTCCCAAAACCGGAGCCAGTGGCACCGACGAGGGGTTGTTTGGATGAGACGTGTGGTATATTGCTTGGGACCACCACATTTGTCCATGTGACATTTTATCCTCTTTAACTCCTTTGTTGAGCTTAATGTTTTAAGTCTTTATAAATACTTTTAAAGTGAGTACTACTTTTTATGTGGGACTATTGGCAATGCATTTATTGTCATTAACTCGATTGCACACTTCTTGTCATATTGGAAAACTCCCATGGACATTAATTGTCCATAATTTCCAACAATCTCCCGCTTGTTCTAATAATGACAACTCTAATTTCAAAAAGGAGGTATAAAGAATGTTAATACAGTTAGGTAACTTAACCTTAGTGAGGACAACGCAAAGTCTAATCGAACTGTTAGATAGCAATTCTTTTAAACCATTAATCCATATGATTAGACTGACGTTACCTTACACACACTCTTGAACTTCATTAAGAGTTTGGAAAAACTCAACCCTCAATTTAAAATAGTCAACATTATTATCAAATGTCCGACAAACATCCAAATCAACGACTTGTTGTTACCCATTGAATATTAAGGTTAATGTTTTGTTAACGTAAGATCGGGTTGTCGTCGCTGTTGGAACTCTTATTCACGGAGTTTCAACCACATACATCTCGAGGTTGTCTTTAATAAGTCTCTGGTCAGTGGCTTGGTAAATGGATCAGCCAAATTATAGCTCATTCGTATATAGGTGAGTCAAATGATTCCACCCTTAATCAATTTTCTCACGAAGGAGTGTCTAAGTCCTATGTGTCTATCCTTTCCATTATATACTTCGTTGAATGCTCTAGCTAAAGTGACTTGGTTATCGCAATGTATCAAAACCTTTGAAACATTGTTTTTCACCAATGAGACTTCCAACAGAAAGTCCCTTAACCATTCCGCTTCTTGACCAGCGGAAGCAAGAACCACAAACTTTGATTCCATGGTTGAAATGGAAATGTGTAACACCCTTATTCTACCCCACAGATATTACGGTAAAATAACACGGATTTCAGAGTAAAATATTAACTTTCATTAAAAAGTCACAAAGGGCGTACATTTCTCAAAGTCAACAAAATTGGTCAATACTCCGTAACACACGGGTTTTCTCAAAATACATCAAAACATCATATACAGCGGAACTCAAAACATAACTCAATGTTTTCCTCATAAGGGAACATCAGTAAAATAACCTAATGATATACAATCAACTCAAAGAATCCAACCCGATGTTACATATCAGAGCAAGACCCTCTACATTAACCATAAGGCTAACGACTCTAAAACGTCACAATACTCCTCGACGGCGTCCACGGCTAAACTTGCTCATCTGCACGTTACCCACATGGAGGTAACATTCAAACAGGCAGGGTGAGTAAGACAATTCATAATAATCAATGTATAACAAGTAATGCATAAACGGCATATTACTCATAATTATATTCAACACGTTGATATTATTCAATTATGCCTCAAAGGCCACAATGTCATAATTATACACAAAGGCTCATAAATGCAAATGCAACATAGACTCAATGCATGTGGTACCAATCATCACAGCTCGATGGACACTAGGCCATCAACCCTCCATAGATCCCCATCAATAGGATCGGAGCACATCAAAATACTTCACATCCACACAGTGGGATTGAAGTCAAAGTAATCAAGGTCCTGAACCGAAGTCCGGATGCACATGAATGCATGATGCACACTTCACAATAATCCTCATAATAACAGCATATGGTGCATCATCATTCATCATATTTATCATCATTACACGTCATATCTCATCGTCATATTCATCATCATAAATCATGTCATCATAGCTCATCGTAACAATCATCATCATACATCATGTTATCATAGTTCATCGTAACAATCATCATCATACATCATGTTATCATATCTCATCACAGTAATCATCATTATACAACATATCATCATATTTCATCATATTAATCATCATAATTCATCATCTTAATCATCATACTGAATATCATCATAATTCATCATATCAATTAATCTCACACATCATGTCATCATATAATCACGTATAAATCACATATTAACTCATAGTCATATTATCTCATATTATCCCATATCAATTCATAATACTACCCTCATATCATCTCATATTAATTTATCAAATTATACTCACGGTAATCCCCACACTATCGCCTATCAATCACATAAACTTCACGGTTCTACTCATGTTAATTCATCATATTATCACAGTTACCCTCATGGTAATTCATCAGGAAAATCGCAGCATCAAAACATCAAGACATCCTTGAACCAGAACATGATTCATTAATAGAACATATACACAATTGACTTCTCAAATATAATTAGATATAAAAATATTGGGAAAAAAATTCCCTTATCTATACTATGTTATAGCTCTGCTTGTTAGCTTTCCAACGCTTTGAACGGGGGTCAAAACGGACTTACGGATCAAAAGTTACGTCAAAAACAATTTCGACCAAAAACATGAACAGTCGTGACGAACAAAAAGACGCTGTTACGCTCCGGAACTGATTTTTACTCAATTATTCTTACGAATCACTCACTCAACGTACCCAAAACATCACTAAAACATTCCTAAGGTTATACGGCAATAACAACACAACTTTTATGGTTATTAGGCTCATCTGACAACATTTGCAACGCCTAAAATACTATTTCCTGCAATTACTCTGAGTACTTCAGAGTTACTCACACATGAACATTCTTATTCCTACAGGGTCAAACATATCACAATCCAAGGTTTTGGCCACGAAGGCAAAAATCATTATTTATCATCTCTACACTCAAAGGGTCGAGAATACTAACTACTAACCTACAGGGTCTACCGTCAATTTCCTTACAATTGCTGCGAAGGCATCGTAATTTCAAATATCAAATATTCTATCCCTTATGGGCAGATATATAACAATCTAAGATTTTGGCCACAAAGGCCTAAGGTTTCCTTTCTCATATCAATATTCAGTGATACATACCATTAGTCATACTCTCAGAGTCTTATCATCATTTTCCCTAATTTTCCCAAATCAACCCAAAATACATTAAATCATAGACCAACCATAAACACATCTAAAGGCATACATAGAAAATCATGAAATGTGATACTCCCCATACCTTAGTCGATTCGCAACTTTCACGATTAATCTTTGGGATCTTCTGCTTCCAGCCTTTCCTTAAGAGCTCTGGCCACGAACTTTCACGTTAAACACAAAATGAAATCTGATTTCCTTTCATAACTCAAATTTGTCTAACTTAGTCTTGGGCCTCACAAATTGGGCTTTTCCCATAACACCCTTACTAACTCTTCATAATGCCCAATTTACCCTTATTTCCCTTATATTCATTTTAATAATAATAATACTAATATTCTCATATAGTATACTATTAATTAAATAAATAGTCCAACATGCACATCTTCTCAATAATTCCCAAAATCACCGAAAACACCAAAAATACGAATATTCTCAATTAAATAAATTAATTAAAATATTCCGATTAAATTTGGGGTGTTACAAAATGCATGTTTGTTTTTTGCTCCTCAAAAAAATTGCTCCTCCAGCTAGTGTAAATATCCACCCAGTTGTGAACTTGTGATCTCCAACATTAGATATCCAACTCGTATTGGTATATCCTTCTAGTATGGCAGAGAACCTACCATAGTGAAGTCTAAGATTTTTGGTTTTTAGTAGATATCCAAAAATTCTTGTGATTTTCTTCCAATGTCATTATTTGGATTACTAGTAAATCTACTCATTTTACTACCTGCAAATAATATATCGGATTTGGTACATTGCATTAAATACATAAGACACCAATTGCACTTGCATATTATAATTGAGTTATTTCTCTTCCATTGTTCTTTTGAAGTTTGACGCTATGATCAAATGGATTAGTTACTTCTTTAAAGCATAGGTGTTTGAACTTATCGAGTATTTTTTTAATATAGTGTGTTTGACTAAGTTCATAACCCCCACTGTTTCGCTTTACTTTGATCCCTAAAACTTTATCAACTAGTCCAAGATCTTTCATCTTGAATGTGGAAGTCATAAACCTCTGTCTCTAAAATTCTATTCATATCAATGGTAACTATAAACATGTCATCAACATAGAAAAAAAATGAATATTGCAATGTCCTTGTGCACCTTATGTATAAACACTTGTCGTAAGAATTGAGAATAAGTTCATTTGAAATTATGACATAGTCAAAATTTTAAAGTCATTGTTTCGGTGCTTGTTTTATTCCATATAAGGATTTGACAAGCTTACACACCATTTGTTCATTTTTCAGGAAGCACATAGCCTTCTAGTTGTTCCATGTAGATTTCCTTATCGAGATTTCCATTTAGGAATGTTGTTTTAACATCCATTTGATGAACTATAAGGTCATTCAAAGAGGCTAAGGCAAACAATACTTTAATGGTTGTTGTCCTTACCACTAGTGCATATCTTTTGAAGTAATCAACACCTTCCTTTTGTCTAAATCCCTTTACTACTAATCTAGTCTTTTAAGTGTTTAGAGTACCATCACTAAGATACTTTTTTTAAACGCCCATTTGTATTCAATGGGCCTTGATCCCTTTGGTAACAAGTTCCCAAGTATGATTTGACATAATTGAATCCATTTCATCTTGGATGGCGTCCTTCCAAAAAGAAGAGTCCATTGAAGCCACTGCTTCCTTGTAGGTTTTAGGGTCATTCTCTACTTGAAGAATAATAGGAATGCTCCAAACATAATTCTCATAATTTCCTTCAACTAGATAAATGGAAATAAGTTGAGGATCAATTTCGTTAAGTCCTAGAGCCTATGTTTTTCAGATTCTCTTGCTTATCGTAGGCTCGGGTTGTGTTTCAATAATCCGAGAAGTACTTTCAGGTTGTATCTCTACAATCCGAGAAGAATCTTCTTCACAAGATTCTTTATTTGCGGAAAACTCAAATTCCTTATCCTTAGTAATAAGATTTTCAAAAAAATCTACATCTTTGAATTCTACAATTACATTAGACTCTAAGTTTAAAAGTTTATCTGCTTTACTATTTGGTGCATATCCTACAAATGCACATCTTATCCCTCGAGGACCCAATTTAGTTATTTTAAGATCCTTGTTTTTATAGTAGGCCATACACCCTTATACTCTAATGTAACCAATATTTGGTGCTCTTCCTTTCTATACCTCATATGAAGAAATAATGGTTTTCTTCAAATGAATTTTGTTAATTATGTGGCAAGAGGATAATAATGCTTCACCCCACAAATTGAATGGTAATTCATAATGCATTAACATGACATTCATCATCTCTTAATATGTTCGATTCTTTCTCTCAGCTATATCATTTTTTTATGGTGTGGGAGGTGTGGAACATTCATGTATAATGTCGTGTTCTTCAAAAAATGCATCAAATTCAGTAAAAAAAATGTTCAGCGCCCCTATCACTCCTAAGGACTTTGATACTTTTACTTAGTTGATTTACCACGTCTGCTTTGTAAATGTTAAATGCGTTAAAAGCATCATCTTTATGCTTTAAGAGATATACATGTGTGAAACTAGAAGAAACGTCAATGAATGTAATAAAATATCTATTTCCTCCACGAGTTAACATGCCATTAAATTCAAACAAATATGAATGTACAAGATCAAGTAGATTTGTATTTCTTTCAACACTTTTGAAAGGTTTCTTAATCATCTTTGACTTAACACATAATTCACATTTTTCGAAATCATTCATATTACATGAGATCAAACCAGATTTAATTAGTCTCTTCATAGAACTGATACCGGTATGTGTTAATCTATTATGCCATAAAGAAACAGACTCAAAAGTGTAAGTAGAATTAGAAATTTCTTTAATAATATTGTCGGTAGTATAAAGTTTGATCATTCCCTCTGCAGAATATCCTTTTCCAACAAATACACCATTACAGGTCAATATAAGTTTTCCTGATTCATACAGAGATTTAATACCCGGTTTTCCCAACAAATTGTAAGAGCACAGATTGTGTCTTAGTAATATCTCTAAGTTTTGATGATAACATTAATGATAATTTGTATACAAGAATTATACTCTCTAAATTTGTTCTAAACTGTTTTCTACAGGCACAAAAGATTTTAATCTTAAAGAGCAAATTTGATGTGAACAATAAATTCTGAATGGCTCAGAGCATCTGAAGATTAGAAGAATCTGAAGTATAAGAGCTTAGTCATCAAGATTCTGAAGATACAACACGCTGCATATATTATCAAGAATCTGAATGAAAGAAGACTCTGAGTGAAGAGACTCTGAATGAGAGAAGACTCTGATCTGAGTGAAGACTCTGATCTAAGAGCATGTTACGCTTCAAGCACACAGCTGCACCAGACTCTGATTCAGTAACATCTGAAGAACATCTTAGGCTCTGAAGTTTCCAGAAGATTCTGAAGACTGAAGACTCTGATATTGATTGTTGATCTGAACTATCTGAAGAATTATTTGAAGAAGATTATTTTAATATATCCGTTGGAATATGCCAGCAAATCTTTCCTTAATTGGGATAGACATAAATCTCTGCAAAAATATTATTCCTCTGATACATTCCATATATGGTAAATTCACAGCTCAGCAGACAATTGCTACACCCACATTTTGTGCGCCGTCTCTCTGCTGCAATAGTACAAAGGACAGTACTATTTGATATTGGAAATATCTTCTCCAACGGTATTATATTCTCTCCAATATTCAAGTGGCTATATAAAGGATATCATAGCACTTTCTTCAGTGGTGAAAAAGTAGACGAAGTTTGAAAAACTTATTCTCAAGTGAAGAAACTCTCAAGCTCTCATATTCTTTATAGTTCATACTTTGTTCTAAACTTAGAGAAATAACACAGTTGTGTTTATAGCTTTCATAGAAGCAATTTATTACTCTTACATTGTATTACATTAATTTGTAAAGGAAGTTTTCCTTAAGAGGATCTAGGTTAGATCAGTAGCTCTTGAGAAGACTAAGAACAGTTGTTCTTAGGTGTTGCTATTTGTAATCAGTTGATTTGAATAGTGGATTAAGTCCTTGTTGAGAAAGGCAAATCACTCTTGAAAAGGGTGGACTGGAGTAGTTGAGTTCAACGAACCAGGATAAAAATACTTGAGTTTTTATCTTTGATTATTTTCTGTCATACTTATTCAACCCCCCTTCTAAGTATTTTCTCACCTTCAGTTGGTATCAGAGCTCCGGTTCTGCGTGTGCATTCACTTAACCGTGACAGATAAAGATCCAGTGAGAAGAATACTCTGTTATTTATTTGGTTGCTAATATGGGTGATATTCCTACATCAAGCAACAAATATGAAGGAGACAGAATCAGCACCAAACCTCCAATGTTTGATGGAGAAAAATTTGATTATTGGAAAGATAGACTTGAAAGTTTTTTCTTGGGGTATGATGCTGATCTCTGGGATTTAGTCATTGATGGATATGAACATCCTACTAAGGATGGCAAAAAGATTGATAGAAAATCAATGACTGAGGAGCAGAAGAAAGAATTCAAGAATCATCACAAAGCCAGAACCATACTTCTTAATGCAATCTCTCATACAGAGTATGAGAAGATTACCAACAGAGACACTGCTCATGATATGTTTGAGTCTCTCAAAATGACTCATGAGGGAAACTCTCAGGTGAAAGAAACAAAGGCTCTGGCGCTGATACAGAAGTATGAAGCGTTCAAGATGGAAGAATCTGAGAACATTGAGACTATGTTTTCCAGATTTCAGATTCTAACAGCTGGGTTGCAAGTTCTGGACAAGGGCTACTCAACATCTGATCATGTCAAGAAGATCATCAGAAGTCTTCCTACCAGATGGAGACCTATGGTGACTGCATTGAAGCTGGCCAAGGATCTGAACAAAATCTCATTAGAAGAACTCATCAGTTCTTTGAGAAGTCATGAGATTGAGCTGGAGGAAGATGAACCCCAGAAGAAAGATAAAGGTAAATCCTTAGCTTTTAAATCTAACAAATCTGTTAAAGCTTTGCAGGTAAATGAAGAAAGCTCTGAGGAATCTTCTTCTGAAGAAGAAGATGAACTATCCATGCTGTCCAGAAGGATCAACAAACTCTGGAAGCACAAAGGGAAGAAGTTCAACAACTTCAGAAGATCTGATCAAAAGAGAGAATCTTCTGGACACAGAAGATCTGGCAAGAAAGAGGTCACTTGCTATGAATGTAAAGAACCTGGACACTACAAGAGTGAATGTCCCAAACTTCAAAAGGAAAAACCCAAAAGGAAGTTTGATAAAAAGAAAAAGGTTTTGATGGCTACATGGGATGACTCAGATGAATCTGAATCATCTTCTGAATCTGAGGAAGAATGTGCAAATGTTGCGCTGATGGCCAACACAAATGATCAAGATGAAGGAACGTCATCATCTGAATCTGAGTCAGAATCAGACTCTGACTCTGAAGAGGTATTTTCTGAACTCTCCAGAGCTGAACTTGTTGAAAGTTTATCTGACATGTTGGAAAGCTACAGCAAGATTAAACTCAAATACAAGAAGCTGAAAAGCAATCTTGAATCTGAGATTAATCTTCTGAGAACAGAACTTGTTGAGCAGAAAGAAATAAATTTAAAACTCAAAAATGATTTAGAAACAACTCAACAAGAATCTGATACTGAAACAGAGTCAAGTGAAAATATTTTAGAAAAATATGACTCCAGTTTTAAAAGATTCCTCACTAAAAGCATAGACAGAAGCAAAATGGCTTCTATGATCTATGGTGTTAGTGGGAACAACAGAAGAGGCATTGGATGTGAATCTTCCTCTGGAAGCAATCCAAAATCTGTTGATAAACTCTTCATCAAGAAGACTCCTCTGTATTCTCATTTTAAGTTTGGTCATCTGAATGATATTAAACATACAAGCTCTGAAAAGAGTACTTATGTGTTTAAGCCAAGGGCTAGCCAGAATAAACACTATGTTGAAAAACAGAAGTTTAGGCAAAACCACAGAACATCTAACCCCAAAGGACCCAAGAAGATCTGGGTACCTAAAAGTAAAATAATACCTGTTGCAGATGTTCTTAGCAGCAAAATCCAGACACCAATCATGGTACCTGGACTCTGGATGCTCACGACATATGACGGGCGAAAGGTCTATGTTCCAAAGCCTGGAACTTAGATCTGGAGGGGACGTGAAATTTGGAGGGAACCAGAAGGGCAAGATCATTGGCTCTGGTACAATAGGTAATGGTAACCTACCCTCTATTTCTAATGTTCTGTTAGTTGAAGGATTGAAACATAATCTATTGTCCATAAGTCAATTAAGTGACAATGGTTATGATATCATCTTTAATCAAAAATGTTGCAAAGCTGTATGTCAAAAGAATGGTTCAATCCTATTCAGTGGAAAGAGGAAAAACAACATTTACAAAATTAACCTTTCAGAACTTAAAGTTCAAAATGTAAAATGCCTTTTATCTGTGAATGATGAGCAATGGGTCTGGCATAGAAGATTGGGACATATTAATATGAGACGTATATCTCAGATTAATAAACTCAATCTGGTCAGAGGACTCCCTAATCTGAAGTTCAATTCAGATGCTCTGTGTGGCGCATGTCAAAAGGGTAAATTTTCAAAATCTCATTTTAAACCAAAAAATGTTGTTTCCACTTCTAGACCATTGGAATTACTTCATATTGATCTGTTTGGACCAGTGAAAACTGCATCCATCAGAGGCAAGAAGTATGGGTTAGTCATTGTAGATGACTACAGCAGATGGACATGGGTAAAGTTTCTAAAACACAAGGATGAGTCTCATTCTGTGTTCATTGACTTCTGCAATCAAGTCCAGACTGAAAAAGAATGCAGAATTATTAAAGTCAGAAGTGATCATGGTGGTGAATTTGAAAACAAATATTTTGAAAAATATTTTTCTGAAAAAGGAATTGCACATGATTTCTCCTGTCCTAGAACTCCACAACAAAATGGAGTTGTAGAGAGGAAAAATAGAACATTGCAAGAAATGGCCAGAACCATGATCAACGAGACAAATCTGGCAAAATACTTTTGGGCAGAAGCAATAAATACAGCATGTTATATTCAGAACAGAGTGTCTGTAAGACCTCTTCTGGAAAAGACCCCCTATGAATTGTGGAGAAACAGAAAGCCCAACATTGCTTATTTTCATCCATTTGGATGTATTTGTTATATGCTTAACACTAAAGATCATCTGAACAAGTTTGATTCCAAAGCACAGAAGTGTTTCATGCTTGGTTATTCTGAACGCTCTAAAGGCTACAGAGTATTCAATACTGAAACACAGATTGTGGAAGAATCTATTCATGTTAGATTTGATGATAAGCTTGGCTCTGAAAAGCCAAAGCAAGTTGAAAGTTCTGCAGATAGAGAAGTTATTCTCACAGACTCTGAAGGCTCAGAGGCAGACAAGACTGAAGACAAAGACTCTGAAGCAAACCCAGATGCTACGCCTCTAACTTCCCAACTTGACAATCTGCATATTTCTGAAAGACCAACAGTCAGAGGATCTTCTTCCAGAATGAAAGCTTCTCATCCAGAGGATGTGATAATTGGAAAGAAAGATGATCCAATAAGGACAAGAGCATTTCTCAGAACTTCTGAATCTTCCTTCTGTGGCTTAGTGTCAATTATAGAACCAACATCTGTTGATGAGGCTCTGGAAGATAATGAATGGATTTTAGCTATGCAAGAGGAGCTGAATCAATTCACAAGGAATGAAGTCTGGGATCTGGTTCCAAGACCTAAAGGTTTCAATGTCATTGGAACAAAATGGGTTTTCAGAAATAAACTTAATGAGAAAGGAGAAGTTGAAAGGAACAAAGCAAGACTGGTTGCTCAAGGCTACAGTCAACAAGAAGGCATAGACTACACAGAAACATATGCTCCTGTTGCAAGGTTAGAGTCTATACGCTTGCTTATTTCATTTGCTGCACAACATAACATCACTCTTTATCAGATGGATGTTAAAAGTGCTTTTCTTAATGGAATTATAGAAGAGGAAGTGTATGTCCACCAACCTCCTGGTTTTGAAAATGAAAATTTTCCAGATCATGTTTACAAACTGAAAAAATCTCTTTATGGACTAAAACAAGCTCCCAGAGCTTGGTATGAGAGGTTGAGTAATTTTCTTCTGAAGAAAAATTTCATCAGAGGAAAAGTGGATACCACACTATTTTGTAAAACCATTAAGAAAGATTTGTTGATTTGTCAAATTTATGTAGATGATATTATTTTTGGATCAACAAATATTATGCTTGGAAAGGAGTTTGCTAAATGTATGCAGGCAGAATTTGAGATGAGCATGATGGGAGAATTGAGATTCTTTCTGGGAATCCAAGTAAATCAGACTCCAGAGTGCACCTACATACATCAGACCAAGTATGTTAAAGAGCTTCTGAAGAAGTTTAACATGCTGGATAGCAAAATGGCAAAGACTCCAATGCATCCTACAAGCACTCTAGGTAAGGAAGAGGTAAGTAAGAAGGTAGATCAGAAACTCTACAGAGGTATGATAGGATCTCTTCTTT
Source organism: Lathyrus sativus (assembly GCA_963859935.3). Taxonomy (NCBI): domain Eukaryota; kingdom Viridiplantae; phylum Streptophyta; class Magnoliopsida; order Fabales; family Fabaceae; genus Lathyrus; species Lathyrus sativus. The sequence continues at coordinate 510,854,872 of OZ012738.1, forward strand.
ATTTGACTGCTTCTAGACCAGACATTCTGTTTAGTGTTTGTTTATGTGCTAGATTCCAATCAGATCCTAGAGAATCACACTTAACTGCTGTTAAGAGGATTCTAAGGTATCTGAAAGGTACTGCTAATGTTGGTTTGTGTTACAGAAGATCTGACGAATATTCACTAGTTGGATTCTGTGATGCTGACTATGCTGGAGATAGAGTTGAGCGCAAAAGTACTTCTGGAAGCTGTCAGTTTCTTGGAAGTCATCTGATCTCGTGGTACAGCAAGAAGCAACCAACAATTGCACTATCAACCACAGAGGCAGAATACATTGCTGCTGCTGGATGTTCCACTCAGATGCTCTGGATGAAGAGTCAACTAGAAGATTATCAAATCTATGAGAGTAATTTTTCTATCTTCTGTGATAATACTTCTGCTATATGTTTATCCAAAAATCCAATTTTACACTCTAAGGCCAAACATATAGAGATTAAACATCATTTCATCAGAGACTATGTTCAGAAGGGTGTAATAAATTTAGCCTTTGTTGATACAGATCATCAATGGGCAGATATTTTCACAAAACCCCTTGCTGAAGATAGGTTTAAGTTTATTCTGAAAAATATTTGTATGGATTTTTGTCCAGAGTAATATTTCTCAGAGTCAACTTCTCAGATGCTAAGTGTTTAACACTCTGAAGTATTTCATCTGTCTTGCTTGTTTAATTTATCTGTGAATTTTTTTTGTGTGAAACTCTGAACTGACCATCTCAGAGGATCTGAAAGTTGAAAACGTTTCATTTCTTAAGAGTTATAGAATCACATGCAAGCAAACACGTGTCACTCAGAATCTGAAAAGATGGAGTACACCTACTGATTATGACGTTTAAGGTATTGCTTTGAAAATCTCAATCTGTCTTGATTTTCCCCCAAATGTCATATTATAATTAAAAATGATTACTTTTCATTTAATGCAAACGTGCGTATGTGTCCTATGTGTGTCTGTTGTGTTTCCCATGCTTGCTTTATTTGTCTATATAAACCATTCTCATAACACATTCACACTTTTCACATTCTCAAACACATATGCGCTTTTGTTTGTTGTTCTCTCTCTTTGCAAACCCTAAAAGAACTCAGAAACCTTCATCTTCTTCATCATCGTCAACAATGGCATCTACTTCAAACGCTGTTACTACCAAAAATGCTACCACTGTCATAGAACCAGTACGCACTCTCCTAACTGCTGTTGATTCACTAGAAGTACTGTGTGAAAGTTTCGTGGACTTAGAAGATCTTGCTGAAAATGGGTTTGATCTGATTTCTTCAATCAAAGCACAAGGCTGGGACGGTTACTTTGACAGGCTTATGGGTCCTGTGTATCCAACGTTAGTGAAGGAGTTCTGGATCCATGCAGATACTACTCCAAAGTTCATTCACTCCTCTGTGCTGGGAAAAAAGATAGTTATCACTGAAAACCTGATAAGGAAACTCATAGGTTTTAAGGCAACTGATGGAGTAACCTCTCTGTCTTCTGCGCGTGAAGACCTGAAAGATGTATGTCAAGAAATCTGTACTACTGGTGAACCTTGTAATAAGGTTAAGTTCTTGAAACCCACTTACAAGATATGGGCTAAGATTTTCATGAGCACCATCTTTCACAGACCCTCTTCAAACTCTTCTGATTATGTTAATGCTGAACAACTTTACTTCATGTATTGTTTACACCAAAACATTCAGATTGATCTTCCATATTTGTTGTTTAATCATCTGGTGTCTCACGTCAAGGAAACAAGGGAAACAGCCAGAGATAAATCTGGAAAAGTCAGAACATGGATCCCTATGGGAAGGCTGATTTCAGATATTCTGATAGAAAACCAACTTGTGGCGCATCTGCAAGAGGCTGGGTTGACAGAAGATCTGACTTATATCATTGGCTCTGAAATAAACGGTTTAACTTTGAGAAGGATGAAACTGGTTGATGATTTATCTGAGAAACCAAGGAAAACTAACTCTGAAGAAGTTAGGGGAAGAAGGATTCCTGTTAAAGATTTTCCTTTATTCAGATGAAAATTCAGAAAGGATTACAGCACTGCTGCAACTCATTGCTTCTCAACAAGCCTCATCTGCTAAACCTACTTGATGTTTTGCACAAGTTTTTCATGTTTTGCTTTGTTTTGATTTTCTTCTAATATGTTTTGTATGCTTTTATCTGAATCTGGATGTTCTCTTGACTTAATGACAATGATCTTTTTGCTTATCTGGATATGTGTTTCTTCTGCATCTTTACTGTCTGTTAAAATTCTTTTTGATTATGACAAAAAGGGGGAGAAACAAAATAGAATCTGATTGTTCAAATCTATAAGCAATTATCTGAACTAAGTCAGACATGTTACTAACATTCTTTGAATTTAAGTGTCCCAGATATTATTAAAAAATCTGACAAATTTCATTGAAGTTTTTCCTGAGATCTATCTTTTCAGAACCTGATCAAAAATAGCTAAATCTGAGTAGACCAGACTCTGATATCTAACCTTGAGTACTATGATCTAAAAGATAACTCAAGACAGGAAATGGCAAGATAAACAACCAGGTGTTCTGAAGTTGTTCATCTGGCATCAAGCTTTAATATGGCATCAAGCTTTGACTCTAGAAGTCAAACATATGTCAACCAGGCTTCAATCAGGCTCTGAATCTGAAATGTACTCAACCAGAAAGGGAAGTATCTAATTCCATTAGAGTATTCATTTCAGGGGGAGATTGTTAATCTCAGGGGGAGTAATTTTAATTCATATTTTTATTGAACAAATTTCTCATGTTTTGTCATCATCAAAAAGGGGGAGATTGTAAGAGCACAGATTGTGTCTTAGTAATATCTCTAAGTTTTGATGATAACATTAATGATAATTTGTATACAAGAATTATACTCTCTAAATTTGTTCTAAACTGTTTTCTACAGGCACAAAAGATTTTAATCTTAAAGAGCAAATTTGATGTGAACAATAAATTCTGAATGGCTCAGAGCATCTGAAGATTAGAAGAATCTGAAGTATAAGAGCTTAGTCATCAAGATTCTGAAGATACAACACGCTGCATATATTATCAAGAATCTGAATGAAAGAAGACTCTGAGTGAAGAGACTCTGAATGAGAGAAGACTCTGATCTGAGTGAAGACTCTGATCTAAGAGCATGTTACGCTTCAAGCACACAGCTGCACCAGACTCTGATTCAGTAACATCTGAAGAACATCTTAGGCTCTGAAGTTTCCAGAAGATTCTGAAGACTGAAGACTCTGATATTGATTGTTGATCTGAACTATCTGAAGAATTATTTGAAGAAGATTATTTTAATATATCCGTTGGAATATGCCAGCAAATCTTTCCTTAATTGGGATAGACATAAATCTCTGCAAAAATATTATTCCTCTGATACATTCCATATATGGTAAATTCACAGCTCAGCAGACAATTGCTACACCCACATTTTGTGCGCCGTCTCTCTGCTGCAATAGTACAAAGGACAGTACTATTTGATATTGGAAATATCTTCTCCAACGGTATTATATTCTCTCCAATATTCAAGTGGCTATATAAAGGATATCATAGCACTTTCTTCAGTGGTGAAAAAGTAGACGAAGTTTGAAAAACTTATTCTCAAGCGAAGAAACTCTCAAGCTCTCATATTCTTTATAGTTCATACTTTGTTCTAAACTTAGAGAAATAACACAGTTGTGTTTATAGCTTTCATAGAAGCAATTTATTACTCTTACATTGTATTACATTAATTTGTAAAGGAAGTTTTCCTTAAGAGGATCTAGGTTAGATCAGTAGCTCTTGAGAAGACTAAGAACAGTTGTTCTTAGGTGTTGCTATTTGTAATCAGTTGATTTGAATAGTGGATTAAGTCCTTGTTGAGAAAGGCAAATCACTCTTGAAAAGGGTGGACTGGAGTAGTTGAGTTCAACGAACCAGGATAAAAATACTTGAGTTTTTATCTTTGATTATTTTCTGTCATACTTATTCAACCCCCCTTCTAAGTATTTTCTCACCTTCACAAATACCCCATAACTAGGTTCCTATTATGTCGGGGACATGAAGCACATTGAGAAGGCTGACTTTCTTTCCAGAAGTGAAGTTGAGTTCTGATCGGTGGATTTCACTTGTGTTTTCAAACGTTGTTTGTTGTTAATTTCGCACCGTTTTTATCTGTTTTCGAAGCTTTAGTTGTTATTATCTGAATTACTCGTAGTTGTTTGTCTTCAAGTCTTATTTTGAAGTTTGTATTACTTTTGACGATAAAATAGCAAGTGTACTATTTTTACCGATTGTAGTAATAAGGGAAAAGTCCCAAGTATCGATCTCGAGGACTGCGTAGTAATTAACGGGATTTTTAGGATTCAAAGGAACAAAAGATCTAGTGGTTTGTTTGGTAGCAGAGTAATATAACAAGTAAATAAAGACTTATAAATCAATCTAAGAACAGTGTTAGGGGAGTGGATACGATGCGAGTAAATACCATGTATGATTATCCTGCTATAAAAGTTATTAACCTTAATTCATCAGTTGGCCAATTTAGTTTTTCTTAATTCCTTAATGAAAACCCTTTGATGAGTTTCATGTACACTAATTCCTCAGTGTCCATGGAAAGCATCAAGCAATAGTTCCTACCATAAAAGACGTGATACGGGATATCCTCATTCCTAAGCAATATCGACCGTGAGACTATTTTGCAAAAGTGTTAGGTTGACTTTCCAGACTAAAACCTAAGCATAATTCGAATTCTACTTTCCAATATGAATACGCATTAAGATTGATGCAAAATAAAATATATAAGGTGAATAACATAGTTCTCATAGAATAATCAAACAAAGGTCCTTACATCGCAACTTAGGACCACCCCCTAACAACCTGGGGTTTAGCTGCTCATGTTCTTTGTAAACATAAATGCAATTAGAAATGAAAAGGAGAAGATCATTACAATTTGAGTTGGATCCCTTGGATCATCAATTGCTTCCGCTTTTGATCGATTCTTTGTTCTCCAGAAGAACTCTCCTCAGTTGTCAATCCTAATATCAATTCAAAAGTGTCTCCTACTTTCTAAAAAGTGGCTCTTATATCTAAATTCAAATTACATCGCGAAATGTCTTAAATGCCCTTCGAAATAGGTCTGACAGCAAAAAATTAGAAAATATAACAATTTCACTCTCAGTGGCCCTGACACGGGCCGTGTTGTGCAACACGGGTGGCCGTGTCAGGCTGCTGACTCCTTCAGGGCACGTTTTCTTCTACAAGGGCTGCAACACGGGCCGTGTTGCATGACACGGGCACCCGTGTTGTACGTCTGTTTCCCATTTTATTCTGCTTTGGTCTACCCGTGTCTGCCAACCGTGTCCTCCATGACACGGGCCGTGTTGTGCAACACGGGTACCCGTGTTGTGCAACACGGGTACCCGTGTTGTGGCTCTGACTTCCCTTTTTCCGACTTTTCTTTGCCTCCGAAAGCGGTGCGACTGTCATGCTATCCATTCCTGCCAAAAACACACTAAAAGAAACCGAATTAAACGCACCAGCGGCAAAAGTAATACAAACTTCAAAATAAGACTTGAAGACAAACAACTACGAGTAATTCAGATAATAACAACTAAAGCTTCGAGAACAGATAAAAACGGTGCGAAATTAACAACAAACAGCGTTTGAAAACACAAGTGAAATCCACCGATCAAGTTCGACGGATCTGATTCTAAAAAATCTAGATCGTACTTCATTTCCCATTTGTACTTCATATACATCATTTTCCTCAGAATAGGTTTTGAAAGCATCCTTGTCATAAGATACATGTACGATAGCACATGTATCATACCACTATCCCTGCATTTTGCCTTTAATTTCCATTATTTCGCTCATTGTAGTTATTATGTCGTCATTTTCATGAACTACGTTGATTTTATTTTTGACTTGTTGTGTCTGTAATTTCGAGAATAGTGGTCGGGTTTAACGCACATGAAACATTTGTTTTTTGGACCTTTTGGACCGCCAGTACTCTTGAAATTGTTATGTTCCTTGCTTGGGCCAAAATGATTTTTCATGCCACCGTGTTTCTTTTTTCCTTTAGCAATAACAACATTGAATTTGGAAAATTCAATGGACTCTAATTTCTCTCTGTCCTTCGATCCCTCCTCGATTGAAAAGTGATTTTGGATTTTCTCCTGACAGAAGTCCTCAAAATTATTAAGAAATTTATATATATAGCCTTTCCACGAAGGCGGAAACTTTGCAATGATTTCATTGGCTTGAAAAGTTTCAGGAATGTCTATTTTCACAGCTTTTATTTTATTCACGAGAACCTATAACTCGTGCAGTTAGGGGAAAATGTGCTTGGAGTCTATCACTTTAAATTCAAAATATTTAGAAATTAAAAACTTTTTCATACCTTGCTCTTCGACCTTGAATTTAAATTCGAGTGCTTTTCAGACTTCTATTGAAAATGGAGTATCCATATAGAGGTCGTAGAGACGATCAGATAGCGTATTCAGGATATGTCCACGACATAGCAATTCGTCCTCTTTACGTTTCTTGCGCTCCTTCTTAAGTTCATCAAAGTCATCCTCGGTTGGTTCAAGAATTAGTGTTAAGTCAGGATCTAAGACATAGTGAACCTTCAGGGTGGTCAGTTGGAATATCATCTTATCTTGCCATCTGGTTAAGTTGGTTCCATCAAAGTAATTCAACTTGACAAGGTTCTAGCTCATAACTTTGATGCTTGAAACTGATGCGTCGAAAGCCATCCTTTGAATACTTTTAAGACTGTTAGATAAATCGTTAAGGTTAAATTGATTCATGTCTGAATTGTGAATAGTGTCACTTTCCTTAAAAGTATTTCAATCACTCTCTTATAGTCTTAGAGATGGTGGAACGCAAGAATACCCAGGATAATTCAGCCTTCTAATCGAATCTACACAAGACTCGTGAAGATTCAAATCCGAGGAAGAGTGTCTGGAACTATGTGAAGAGGATACACAACTTTTTGTTATGATTTTCAAGTCCTAAATAATGTATTTATAGGATATGCATGTGTCATTTCATAAGGTTGTAATTCTTGATGAAACAACAATTTTTTAGTATAAGTTTGCAATGGTTCACCTATGGTTACATTATGCACCACTTCTTGAAGTGTTGCATATTTCAAATTTGAAATTCAAATGTTAAGCAACGTCCAACACCAAGAACGATAATTAATAATTGTTAGTTCCATGGTTCTATGATTGGCTAAATGTTGGTAAAACATGATTCTGCACTGATGTTAAGCAAGATGTTATAACATATTCATCTACTGTCAAGACAGAACTGCTGTCATGTGCTTTAATCAAGATGTCATGACATCTTTGTCTAGTACATCAGGAGCTGCTATTTTATATCTCTTGACAGAGGTGTTTTGGTTTGATGAGATCCTGTTGGATATACCTCATCAGTGTGTGCAGGTCAAAGAGATTTATTTAGAACAAAGTGCAGATTTAATTGGTGTTCATAAAAAGGATCTTCGAGACTTTTTAGGAAACTATAATGTATTTGTTTCTACTGTTATGAAGAAGATTCTGCAGAAGAATGGGAGTTTGTAGATGTTCTTGATTGGCTACATTCTATGGTAAAAACATTGTTGTGTGTAGATGTTTTGACTGATGTCATGACATACTTGTGTAGTGTACTGCTGGGTAAGTTTGGTTAGCTAGAACAGAGTGTATTGGATGTCATGTTGAATGTTATGACATCAGGTAGCTGCCAGCAAGGGCGCGTGTTTGTTTTTCTGTTATGGTTCCTGAGTTATATTAGGATAGATTTCAGGAAACCTGCTAGGGTTCCTTAGTTATCTCAGGCGAGACTCTAGGCAGTGCTGAGCATTACATGAAATGCCTATGACCTATTTGATAGCACCATGAATTGTGGAGATTGGATTAACTTGGTTAAACCTAATTTCTGTTGCAATTTATGAACATTGAAATCTTCTCTCCCTGCTGTTACTTTTGATCAGCCCAAGCCCAGACTGCATTACTATTTAAGGAGGCACAGAAGCAAGGAAAATTAAGCACTCACAACAAGAACAACTTGAGTGTAAAATAAGGGTTTAGGGTTTTGAGAGTCTTGTGTGTGTGACTTTGTAAGTCACCCTTTGTATCTTTGGATGCATTGTGGTAGACATATTGTTAATTGTTAATTGTTCACTCAAAGCTTTTAAGCAAGAGTGTATTGTTCTTGATTGACGTTGTTAAGCAAAATCAATTATTGTGACTTTGAAGAGTGTCTTCTAAAGTCTTCTTTTTGTATTGAATTGTTTATCACTGCTGTGATTGAGGGGGAGTGAGAGGTGTCTCTTGTCTAGTGGTTTCTAGGTAGAAATTGCATTGGGTAGAGATTAAGTGAGGAGTTGTAAATTGGGAGTTTAGCTCTGAATTAATTATGCTAATAGTGAATTTCCTTCCTGGCTTGGTAGCCCCTAGATGTATGTGATGTTGCACTGAACTGAGTAAACAATTTCCTGTGTTCTTTACTGCTTTCGTTACCTGTTTACTGCTAAGGTTAATAATCTGTTTAGAAGCGGATGTCATAACATCCGATATAACATCGACTGTTAGTTACTTATCTTTCTGCATTTAACATTCTGCTCAATTTAAATGGTTAGATAAACTGTTCTGTCAGTCTCCAGATGTTACAGCAGATGTCACGACACTGCTAATTTTTAAAGTGAATTAAAATGCACATGTTATGTCCTTGTTCTGTTTTAGCAGAGATCAATGTTCTTAGCATCTCTTAGGACATCTGAGATCTGCATACCAGAATTTTAATTGGTATCAAAGCAGGCATCCTGTCTGTTCTGGATGATATCTTGGGACATACTTTCTGGTTTTTTGAACAAGGAGAAGTAGTAGCTGATTTGCTGATCTTGCTAAATGTTTGAGTTGGTGCTTATGGAGTTTAGGGAGAGTTTGTGTCTACTCCAAATTTTGAAGGATTCTTTGTATCTGTTGTTGTGCCCTCTGATATATGAGCTTCTGTGACCTGTTGAATGTTTTGCCAAAGAAGGAGTGGCTACTTTTGTATGATGTCCTATCAGATGTTTTGACATCTTGTTTAGGGCATGTTGAAGTTGTTCTTTTGGGTGGTTCCGCTGCATATTTTTCTTAGGAAAGAACTTTGGTAGCCCTGGGAGAAGATTGGCCTATATACAGTTTGATGTATGACTGTGGAAGGAGTGTAGATGGTTGGAAGAAGGTGTTGGTTGCTGCTCTGGTTGATCCTGTTAGATGCTGTTTTTGTTTGGGATGTTGCTGTTTTTATTCTACAGGTTGTTAAATGTTGTAGTTGTGTTGTTTGTGTGCCTAGGTTGTTGCTTGTGTGCTTGGACTATTATGTTGTGTATTACAGCTTGCTGAAGACTGCTTTGGAGAAAATAGTGAGAGGTGATTTATTTTCACCACTCATGACTTGCAAGGGTTCTATCAGCAGAGGAAGTCATAGGCAGGTTGAGTCAAGGGTGTCAGCCTTGATGTTTCAACATTAGAGATACTTATACTAAAGAATACTTCTGGTATTAATGAAGTGTAAATATCTATCAAATGGTCTTCTCAACAAGTTGTGTGGATTTAAGATCAGTTGGTATTTGTGGACTACACACGTATTTAATTGGTTATCCATGAAATTCAGAGAAGGATTTATTATAAGGATTTAAGATTCATTTCTATTTGAGATATTCTCAAATATTTAACGGATTATCCTTATTTGATGATCAAAGTGTCTCATCAGTTATTGCACAAGTGTCAGACCCCTGATTTGTTTGGTCTACTTCAAGGATCTGATGTTCAACCAGATGTGGAGACATTCCATCAACAGAGATTGTGTAGAATTCTTTTGATTCAAGGAGTGAATCATTATATCAAAGGAGATATAGTTAGATTTGTCCTTATTCTAGTAAGGTTCTTGGCAAGAAACTAAGGCTAGAATGTGGTGCTAATGGAAGTGAGGATGAAGATTTTTTTCTTAGATCTGTTTATTTCTAATCTAGGAGTATTGGAGTGCAGTAGGTGTCAAGGATAAGTAGCGATTATCTTTGACTTCCTGAAGAAGTCTCTACTCAAGGAAAGTGGGAGTCCTTTTGTAAAGATTTTGGTGACCCTTCCTCTCTGAAGAATCAAGCTTTGGCATGTTTGGGTTCTCTAAAGAGGAGGTTCTGAAGCAAATGCATTTCAAGGGATTTGTTGTGAAGCAGAATATAGGTTGTCTACTCTAACTTGCTATCAGAACATGGAAATCTTGATGAGGTTCTTCTAAATGGCACAATGAAGGACTGAATTCACCAGCAGGATGTCTTATCTGATGTTGTGACATCAAGCAAACTTCAGGACCTTAATTGATGTTGTGGCACATCATTGTAAGATAGGTTGATCTTCTCGGGTATGAACGAAACTAATACTATCTCATGCAGTTTACGGGAGCTGTGTGAAGGAGTAGATGTTACAGGTCCAAGTCTTAGTGTATCTAAGTTGCCTTGGAGCATGTAGGATATGAAGATCACATTTGCTTAGATTTTCTAGAGCTCTGAAAGAAGCTGAGTTAACTAAACAGTGGCATTTGGTTGGTCTCTAATGTGATTCCAAGCAGTGAGCTTGGAACTAATTACTCTTGTGCAGAAGGGTAGTTGGTTGAAGATCAAAGAAGGTTCTGGTTCTGTTCATATATTGGAGCTTGTGGTAGAATCCCTAAGTTGCTTATAGAAGATTACCTTCTTTTGGAGATGTATTTGATCAAGCTGGTGGAGCTGTGCTCTCTGAAGATCCTCAGATTGGATTACTGTTCAGATAGTAAGTCCAAGTGGTTAATGTATGATGTTTGTGATATAATATCCTAACTAATGTCAAAACATCATTTTGTTTGCTGGACTTGAAGATCTGTTGTGGAACTTGTGATTCACATATTGACTAAGAAGTACTTTATCTTGTCATACGGGAGAATGATGAGGTAAAAGGATTGTTTGGGAGTATTATGTGAAGGTATTGTACAAAACTGGAGTGGATCATTGGCTAATTGGATTCTGATAAGTTATATGGAAGTGAATATTCACCATTTAAACCAGAAGTGTTCCATCTTATCATACGGGAGAATGATGAAACAAAGATTGTCTTGGATTAATAGTCATTTTGTTTGTTGAACTTGGGGTTCAGATTATGGAAGCTGGTATTCACTAGTTGAATCAGAAGTGTTCTAACTTATCATATGGGAGAATGATGAGGAAAGAATGTCTTGGATTATGGGGTGTCTATCTTGTTCTCTGACTCAGGCTAGAAGTCTTGTGGAGAAGGGGTAACTCTAGAAAGAAATGGAGCAGATTGGTGCCTTCTCACTGTATGAGCATGGAGTTGGTCATGAGAGATAATATGGTGATCTTGGGTATCTCTTGCTGAAAAGAGCATCTTCTATAAAAGATAAGGGGAGAACTTATGTTTGAAGGGTGTACTATTTGCTTGTGGTTCAAGCAGTAAGTGAATGTATTCAGCAGGTGTGTTGAACAAAGAGTGAGCTCTTGAAGACATGAAGATGAGTCTTATGTTTTCCATTCACGTGCTTCTGGAAAAAGAGCACTAGTTATCCTTGATATGGGGAGTTATACTTCTAGGATCTGTTGCTGCAATAGTACAGTTTCAAGATTGTTTGTGGTTTCAAGCAGTTTGTGATTGTATGCCTCTACGAGGATGGAATGTCAAACAAGATGTTGTGACATTATGTTACTGCTCTAGCTCATGGTGAACCTGACAGTGTATTTTTTGGTTCTGTCATTGGGTATCAATGGATCAAATCATATTTTTGGGCCTTTATCCAAGTGTTTTGTCTTGTATGGCTGGTGAAGATGAAGATCAAGACATCATTAGCTCTGATTTTGTGCATAAGGAAGGACCTTCGCCCTGTCATCTTGGAGATTTTTCTAGCCCTTCAAAGCTGAATCTGAGTAATCTTACAAATAGTTATGTCTATCCTGCAACTACTTCTGTTATTTGGTCAGGTGTGGTTTGTGAAACAAGGGGTGCAGAGTTACATGTGTTTCCTGTGCGTGAATATGAAGATGTTGAAGTGATTCCTCATGTGTTTGGGTTCTCTCTTTTAGGGGGGGTACTGACTATGCATGACAGGAGGAGCTATGTACCTGTCTGATGTGTGGCTGCATTACTTGTGTTGACATTGTGCTGATATGGAGCTATGTGCAAAGTTTGTTGAATCTCAAGCAAGCTTGTGTTCTTGAACCACTGATGAGGTTGTAATGTCAGACAAGATGTCCTGACATTATGCTGTCTGGTGTAATTTTTCTTGACAATGTGGCTGTGGGTTTGGCTTTGTAAGACTGTTTGGTTGAACTAGGTTTGTACTTAGTTTTTATGAATGACCTAGGAAACAACATTGGTTTGTGTCTAGGAGAATTTATTTTTGTGTCTCAAATTGGGGATTTAAAATCAATTGCTACTTTGCAAGTATTTAATTGATTATCCTTTAATTGGTGATGTCAAAAGTGTCTCTCCTAAAGGTGCAGCTTCAGACAAGGCAAGAACTCAAGATTCAACGACTTGGTGCTTAAGAATCTTTATTGTATTTGTAATGTCAGACAGGATGTCTGAACAGTATATCTCTGAGGAAGCTACATGAGAGTTTATTTCTCTCTATGATGTTCTGGTGTTTGTGATGATCTGTTAAGTTGTTGCTGTTGTGTCCTACTAAGAACTTCGTGTGTATCTGATTTAGTCTGTGTTTATCTCCTGGGAGGTTGTGCTTTTGATTCAGTTTTTGTGTGCATCTGAGTTTATGTGTGCACACTTACTCCATTTGTTGTCAATTTTTGACTAAAAAGTGGGAGTAAAGTATTGATGTTATCTGTTGTCCTGATGTTATGTCACATGTATTAACATGATGACCAACATTGTGATAGGACCTTGCTACTGCTAAGGGAAGACTAATGTGTTGGTGTTGCTTGCTGGATGCAACTATTAAGGGGGAGCATGATAGTTTGTGAGGCTGGATGTATTTGAGAAAACTACTGTTGTTGTTGTCCTGATAAGTTTGTTTGGTTGTTTTAGCCAAAATTTTCCAAAGGGGGAGATTGTTAGTTCCATGGTTCTATGATTGGCTAAATTTTGGTAAAACATGATTCTGCACTGATGTTAAGCAAGATGTTATAACATCTTCATCTACTGTCAAGACAAAACTGTTGTCATGTGTTTTAATCAAGATGTCAAGACAGATGTCATGACATCTTTGTCTGGTACAACAAGAGCTACTATTTTATATCTCTTGACAAAGGTGTTTTGGTTTGATGAGATCCTATTGGATATACCTCATCAGTGTGTGCAGGTCAAAGAGATTTATTTGGAACAAAGTGCATATTTAATTGGTGTTCATAAAAAGGATCTTTGAGACTTTTTAGGAAACTATAATATATTTGTTTCTATTGTTATAAAGAAGATTCTGCAGAAGAATGGGAGTTTGTAGATGTTCTTGGTTGGCTGCATTCTAGGGTAAAACATTGTTGTGTGTAGATGTCTTGACTGACGTCATGATATACTTGTGAAGTGTACTGCTGGGTAAGTTTAGTTAGCTAGAACAGAGTGTATTGGATGTCATACTGAATATTATGACATCAGGTAACTTCCAGCAAGGGCGCGTGTTTGTTTTTCTGTTATGGTTCCTGAGTTATCTCAGGCTAGATTCTAGGAAACCTGCTAGGGTTCCTTAGTTATCTCAGGCGAGACTCTAGGTAGTGTTGAGCATAACATTAAACGCCTATGACCTATTTGATAGCACCATGAATTGTGGAGATTGGATTAACTTGGTTAAACCGAATTTCTGTTGCAATTTATGAACATTGAAATCCTCTCTCCCTGTTGTTACTTTTAATCAGCCCAAGCCCATACTGCATTACTATTTAAGGAGGTGAAGAAGCAAGGAAAATTAAACACTCACAACAAGAATAACTTGAGTGTAAAATAAGGGTTTAGAGTTTTGAGAGTCTTGTGTGTGTGACTTTGTAAGTCACCCTTTGTATCTTTGGATGCATTGTGGTAGACATATTCAGTATTGGATGTCATACTGAATATTATGACATCAGGTAACTTCCAGCAAGGGCGCGTGTTTGTTTTTCTGTTATGGTTCCTGAGTTATCTCAGGCTAGATTCTAGGAAACCTGCTAGGGTTCCTTAGTTATCTCAGGCGAGACTCTAGGTAGTGTTGAGCATAACATTAAACGCCTATGACCTATTTGATAGCACCATGAATTGTGGAGATTGGATTAACTTGGTTAAACCTAATTTCTGTTGCAATTTATGAACATTGAAATCCTCTCTCCCTGCTGTTACTTTTAATCAGCCCAAGCCCATACTGCATTATTATTTAAGGAGGTGAAGAAGCAAGGAAAATTAAGCACTCACAACAAGAATAACTTGAGTGTAAAATAAGGGTTTAGGGTTTTGAGAGTCTTGTGTGTGTGACTTTGTAAGTCACCCTTTGTATCTTTGGATGCATTGCGGTAGACATATTATTAATTGTTAATTGTTCACTCAAAGCTTTTAAGCAAGAGTGTATTGTTCTTGATTGAACCTGTTAAGAAAAATCAAGTATTGTGACTTTGAAGAGTGTCTTCTAAAGTCTTCTTTTTGTATTAAATTGTTTATCACTGCTGTGATTGAGGGGGAGTGAAAGGTGTCTCTTGTCTAGTGGTTTCTAGGCAGAAATTGCATTGGGTAGAGATTAAGTGAGGAGTTGTAAATTGGGAGGTTAGCTCTGAATTAATTCTGCTAATAGTGGATTTCCTTCCTGGCTTGGTAGCCCCCAGATGTATGTGATGTTGCACCGAACTAGGTAAACAATTTCCTGTGTTCTTTACTGCTTTCGTTACCTGTTTACTGCTAAGGTTAATAATTTGTTCAGAAGAGGATGTCATAACATCCGATATAACATCGACTGTCAGTTACTTATCTTTCTGCATTTAACATTCTGCTCAATTTAAATGGTTAGATAAATTGTTCTGTCAGTCTACAAATGTTACAGTAGATGTCACGAAACTGCTAATTTTTAAATTGAATTAAAATGCACATGTTTTGTCCTTATTCTGTTTTATGAGATCAATGTTCTTAGCATCTCTTAGGACATCTGAGATCTGCATACCAGAATTTTAATAATGAGCAGTTGCACACCGACTACCGAAGCGCCACAAGTTCCACTAGAGCCGCGAGTAGCGTGATTGCTCGGATGCATCGTACCTAAGTGCTCAAGTTCCGCCTACAAGCCGCCACTAATGCCTCTACGCCCATGTCCTCGAATCTGGACCCGAATCTAGTGTCGTCGGTGGCGACATCAACAAGGGGTTGTTTGGATGAGACATGTGGCATAATGCTTGGGACTACCATATTTTTCCATGTAGCACTTTATCCTCTTTAACTTCTTTGTTGAGTTTAATATTTTTAAGTCTTTATAAACATTTTTAAAGTGAGTACCACTTTCTATGTTGGCCTATTGACAATGCATTTATTGTCATTAGCTCAATTGCACACTTATTGTCATATTCGAACACTCCCATGGATATTGATTGTCCTTAATTTTCAACATGACTTACCTAGTGAAACTTATTTTTTTATTATACTCACCAACAAGAGATTGATCTTTTGATCAAATGGTAAAAAGGCCCAAACGTTTATTATGACAATTTTTGCCTATATTTACGAGAGCAACTTACATTATATAAAAAATTAGTGAAATAATTTATTTATTTATTTATACATATATGTCATAATGTGGACCTAATAGACTCTATTCAAATATAATTTGGATAAAATACTAAGGAAGTCTATGTTGAAAAAAGAGACCACGCAGTTACCAAACTAAATATGACGTAGGCTTTATATGGTCATTTCGGTATGTAGTGCGTTAACGACTCTGGACATTATGAATGGATAATGGCCAGTTTCGGTTGGGTTCGGATGAAAAATCATCAATCCGAACAAACCAACGGATGAGAATATCTCACTCAAATTTGTCACTATGCTATTTTCGGTTTAAATGGTTTCGATTTAAACGTATAATTGGATACATGGATAAGTTCCTGCGGGTTTGCAAACCTCTCGTAAGAAGAAGAAAAATCATACCATCTTCCATCAAAATCAACTAATTTTATTGCAACTTATCCATAATAGATTTGAAATATATTTTCTTCTTCGTGTTTCTTATTCTTCTTAGAAAATGTGACGGGTGAAAGTAATTGTTGCATTTTTCTCTTCTTTAAAGTAAACATTCGATGAATAGAGGGTCAGTGAAAAAGATGAACTCATATGCAATAGTAACGAGTTGCGATTTTATTATTTACAGGTTATGGCTAGTTGCTGCATTGAGATGTTGAAGTAAATTGTGTCTTAATTTTGCATGCGAGAGAGAAAGAGAAGAAAAAAAAGGTTAATATTAGTACTTGTTTGGCTTTGTGTTTGTATGTTATTTCTCACATCTCAAAGCTTCATTCATTTGACATTGTTTCCAAAGACTACCTAAGTGTTTCTTACAAACAAATTAATAGTTTAATTATAGCTATTTTCACTTGAATATAATATATAATTATAAAGGTTTGGTGTTATTATAAAAGAAAGTGATATATGGGACTTGATAATCGAAAGTGCAATGACTTAAGAGTAAAAATATCATTAAAAATATAAATTTTAATGAAGAGTTACCTGTTCAGCAGGTATTGAAAAGAAGAAAAGGAAAACTCTATTATGCATTAGTCGGTATTAAATTTTATTGGGCTAAAACTTTCAATCTGAAAATTCGTCTGTTTCAATCCATTGGTAACTAAAAAATATAGGTTGTGAGCATGTAGACCGGTTTCGAACCGACCATCTCTTTTATTATTTATAGGTTAATACAGGTTTAGAGGGTTTTCAATTTTCTGTCCACCCCTACTCGACATCATCCTTGGATATAAATATGTCAACAGATAAAGGTTCAAATAGAACTGACATGTTTTTCACTGTGCTGATAATTTAATTCACACCTCACTTGTATGATCCTTCCTCGTGCTCTTCCTAACTTCAGTATTGGATTATCTTTAAGGTACACCACCTCATTCGGAGAATGAACTTAGAGATGAATGCATAAAACTCAATCACGTGATATGGAGACTACAACACCAGCTCTAGTGATATATTGTTGAATGTCAAACTTGCTTTAAATTGATCCTTATTTATTAGCATTTTCCAACTCTTTTGTTATGTTGGATTTACTCCATGGTATCATGTTATTATTCAATATTATTGAAAATATTTTGGTTGCTTTGATTTGTGTGTTATTGTGCAGAAGTTATGCTTAAAAACATCAAAGTGTAAGAAACAAGTAATTGGACAAGGAAGCCAAAGACAAGAAAAGATTCAGCATGTTCGTTGTGCAAACACCAGCGAGGAGTAGCAGCGAATGTTCGTTGGGTGAACTCATGGAGAAACCCCAGCGAACCCTCTCAAAATAGAGTCAATAAGAAAATGGCACTACGTTCGTTGGGAGAACTGGTAGAGAATGTTCGTTGTTGCAAGGTCTCAGCGAAGGACCAGCGAACCATCCCAGATTAGAGGCAGTAACTAAAGGACCATAAGTTCGTTGTGGGAACTTGTAGTGAGGTAGTTCCAGGGTGAAGAATTGCTTGCACAATAAACTTCAAATATTTCTCAGGGGTGGGTTAACTGTTCAGAGGCACTTCAGATGCTTAAAAGTGTGTTCGTTGGGGGAAGAAATGGTTTGCAGTGCGAACATGACAGATTTCAAAAGTATTATATAAGTACTTTTCAGAATTTTTGGGGATCATAACCCATTTTTCACACCAAAACGTCATTTCTCAGCATTTCTTCACCAAAAGGTGATATTTTGCAAATAGAAGTTGGATTCGCATCCGAGTTTGATTCTTCGACGTGGATGCTCATTCATCTTCTTCCAAAAATTGTAAAGCAAGATACCATGGTTATGGGTAGCTAATTTCCTTTGTATCAAAGGTAGAGGTAGTCTAACATTAACTTGTATGTATTTCTTTTGATTGGCCTTGTATGTGAACAAGTGATGATTAATATATGATGAATATTTTTGTTCTTAATGATTCATTCTTGTTTTGTAAAACTCTAGACATAGATTTTGTGAAAATTGACCTAAAATATTCATCTATCAGTTTATAGATTGGAGAAATCAGTGTATGGTCGATAGTTGCTTTGCTTTGAGCTTAAAGCTTACTGTATTGGTTTCTATATGGAGAAATCGTGTAGCGATGAATACGAAATTTCTCACGATGATGCTCTAAAGATAGACGGTGTTAAGAGAATGCGCAACGATATTAATCAGATCCGACTTCACATGCAAGATTGAAATAATATGTATAAGTTAGGGTAGATGAAAACTACTTTTGATATACTTTGTTAATCAAACTCTTTAGAATTTATAAGCTTTGCTCCTAAAAACTTGACAATTTTATGAACAAAATTTTGAAAACCCTTTTCTTGAAACAATAAATTGTTGAACAACAAGCATCAAAATACCTGCAATCCCTATGGAGACGATAACAAAAATCCCCCTTTAATTAAGATTCGAACAAAATGGCGTCGTTGTCCGGGATTGTTTAATATTGCAAGCATTGCAATAGTTTATTGATTTAAGAACTTTATATTGTATTCCTCCTACCTCTATGTTTTTTTGTGTGCTGCTTAATTTGTTTGGTTAAGTGTGAAGATTCTATTTATGCGAGGGAGTGTACCTGCGGACCAACTTCTTTTTGATCCTGAGATTGAAAGAACCGCTCGTAGGCTCAATAGCATAACTAGACACTATTGAGCCTACGAGCAGTTCTTTCAATCTCAGGATCAAAAAGAAGTTGGTCCGCAGGTACACTCCCTCATATAAATAGAATTTGCACGCTTGTTAAAGAGAGACAAGAGCACGGAGAAGCTTCTTCATCTACACCCATTATTACGTCAATCATGGCTGAAATACCACCACCACCACCTCCTACTTCAACTCCATGTATTAACAGTCCAAGACATAACGCTTAGTTTATGCGTAACGCTCACAATGGGAGGCATTTGATATAAAAATTGGTATCCTTGATATTTTGTGTCAAAACCATTTTGCTGGTATGGACCACGAGGATCCGTTCACACATCTCACCAAATTCTAAGAAATTACGGTGCAACAGGAGCGCTGAAAACAGAAGAGGAATCCTTGTTTAAGAGACTATTTATGCATTCCTTAATTAGGAAGGTGAAGGAATGGTATCTTGATCAATCAACTCTAGTGATGGAGGATTTGAATTTATTGGAAGAAGAGTCCCTTGAACGGTTTTTCCCCCATAATAGATTCATGGAAGCGAAGACGGCGATATCGGTGTTTGCTCAAGGTGGAAATGAATCTCCCAATTAAGCTTGGGAGTGGTTCAAATCTATATTACAAAAATGCAAAGGTCGCGGTTTTGATGAATTAACTCAAGTGTGCATCTTTCGAAATGGGCTCCAATCGGTTCACAAGACTTTGTTGGATGCTACTTCGGATGGATCATTAATATCCAAAAGCACTGAAGACGTAATTGCTATTATTGATAGGACGACACTCAATGATTACCAAGAAAATCACAATCGTGGCACACCTCAAAGAAAACCGGGCATGATAGAGTTGGGAACGAATAATGTTATTCTTGATCAAAACAAATTACTCTTGCAACAAGTGGAGTTATTGACAGAGAAAATGTAAAATATTCCACAAAAAATCAAAGAGATGCAAGAAGTTCCCAACCAAAATCAACATGTAGCAAGTTATAAATTTTGCAAAGGTGATCGTTCTACCGGCTATTGTCCACTGGTCATTAAAGAATCCAATTATGCGAGAAACCAAAATCAAAGTTTTCAACCAAGACCACCATATCAAAGCAATAACCAAGGCTACCAATCGAGAGGTAATAGTCAAGGTTACCAAAAAGGGTGGAGGCAAGGGCCGAGTTCTTCAAACCGTCAACCTTACCAAAATTACAACCAACTGCAACTAAACCAAGAAGGAGGCTCTAAGATTGAGGAAAATTTCAACCAATTTATGCAAATGTCAATCTCCACTAAAAAAAAGTACATATACGACAATTCAGAATCTTGAGACTCAAGTTGGACAATTATCCAAGCAACTAGTCGACCAACATAAAGAAATCTTTCCGGGTAATACTCAAGTTAACCCAAAGGAGCATTACAAGGCCATCTTTACAAGGAGTGGAAGAACAATTGGTGGGGGAGTCAAAAAAAATGTTGAAATTGAAAAGGAGGATGAAATTGTGGAGGAAGTTGAAAAAAAATGATAAGAATGCAGTTGAGAAGAAGGATGTAGAAAAGAAGTTGAAAGAGGAGAAGTTGAAAAAAGTGAAAAAGGAAAGGAGTATGGGGGAGAAGTTCTATAGAAAAGTTACCATACTCTATTGCTCCTACAAAAAAAGAAAATGAAAAGCATTATACGAGATTCTTGGATATATTTAGTCGGTTGCAAATAACCATTCCATTCTCTGAGGCTCTATAGAAAATGCCTAAGTATGCAAAGTTTTTGAAAGATATACTTAAGAAAAAAAAGAGGTACACGAATAAGGAAACCATTGAGATTAATGCTAATTGTAGTGCTATTGTCCAAAGCATTCTTCCGTGAAAAGAAGGAGATCCTGGAAGAGTGGCTCTACTTATAACTATAGGTAGTGATTTCAAATGCAAAGCTTTGGTCGATATGGGAGCTAGTACTAATTTGATTCCTTTATCTGTGGTCAAAATAATCAAGAACATGGAGATGAATTCAACCAACATGACTTTACAACTTGGGGACAAGTCTAGGACTCGTCCTCATGGAGTTGTTGAAGACGTGTTATTGGAAGTCGACAAATTTTTATTTTCGGTTGCTTTCATAGTCATGGACATCGAAGAGGATGAGGATACACCAATAAACCTTGGAAGACCCTTCATCAAGACCGCTAGGATGTTAATCAATGTTGATGAAGGTATAATGAACGTGAGGACAAATGATGAGGACGTGTGTTTCACACTTTTCAAAGGGGTGGTGTATTTGAGTCAATTGGAGGAAAATTTTCAAGTAAAAAAAAATGATGCAAGAATTGTGGCAAAGAAAAATAAAAACGAAGACACAAAGGTTACATCAACGAAAAAGAAGGAAGAAAGAGTCAATCATGAAGAGGTGTGTAAAAAGAAGGATGAAAAGACCAAGGAGGCTTTGATGAAGTTATGTTGGGACTTTTCTTTCTTAAGAAAAAGTGGACCAAGAACAGGCCATGATAACGGTTGAGGTCTTTGGTGGTAGAGTGTTCTTCTCAGAAGCTAATTCAAACGCTTTTAGTTTTGAGGTTCCAAACCTCCAGACGGTCAACCTCAAATGATATTAAACAAAGCGCTAGTTGGGAGGCACCCCAACATTGTATGTACCCTTTCATTTTTTATGCTTTTGTAGGGTAATATAGTATGAAAATGTTATGGTAGAATGAGATGAAAAGAAAAAAAAATTTCAAAAATCTGTCTCATTCGCCTTGAGTTTGCTAGGCGAACCTGGGGCGAATGTTCGCTGGAAGTTCGCTAGGCAAATTGAGCGAGACAGAGAAAAATAAAAGTTTTTCTGCCACATCACTTAAATGTTATTATATGGTAAGCCTAAGCTGCATGGACCCAAGACCCTCTTTTCAGATTTTGTTGGGTAAACTTTCCCATATTCCCCTTTGTGTCCTTCCCTTTTCCCTCTTGTCTCTTTACTTTCCACAAAAACATCCAACACACATTTCTCTGCTCTCTCCATTTCTTCCGTGCGAGTGAAGTTTGTTTCCAAGTTTTAATACAAGTTTCATTCTATCCTTTCAACACAATTTAGGTTTGAGATTTCTTTATTTATTGCTTGTTCTTTTTAGAAAAATATTGTTAGGGTTGATTTGAGTAAATGTTAGAAACTTTCTTCTAGGCTTTGTGAATTTGTTTGCATGTTCTTGATTATTAGTTTACATTGCTTTGCATGTTAGGTATTGAACTTTAAAATTTTGAGAGTTGAACTTGCTTAGGTTAAAGTTGAATTGATTTGAATGAAGCTTATGAACTTTGAACCTTTGCTTGAAAAAATGTGGCTTGGTTGGTGTTGTTAATTGATACTCATTTTGTACTATAAATAGCAATGATTGAATGATAAAAAATTACTTTGTGGTTGTATTTTTGTTGAATAGGAAGAACCTAGAATTTTAAAAATTCGCAGGGTTCGCCTTGAGTTCGTTGGGCGAACCTGGAGCGAAAGTTCGCTAGGTCTTGCTAGGTGAACTCAAGGCGAACATGACAGCTAGTTTGATCTTTGATTTCTTACTTTATTATATAAGGAAATCACTTGTTTTATTCCAAAACACGCCAAAAATTTCTTTTGAGTTTTTCCTTTTTCCCTCTTATAACTTTGTTGTCTTTTGAATTTTTGAAGCGCCAACTTCTCCCTCTTTCTTTCTACTTGTTAAATTTTTTTGAGTTTTTTCTTGAATTCTCTTTAGAGAATTATTTTAATTTCTATTAATTTGAGTTGAGAAATTATAAATTATTAATTTTTAGATTCTCTTTGAAAAAGTATTTAAATTTCTCTTTGGAGTTTCTCATACCACTAATCTTACCGGTATTGGATAAGTGGAGTTGAAGTCCACCTCAGGAAAGACTTTTATGTCTTGCATAGCCGTGATATTATAAAGAAACTTGTTTCTAGTTTTTCCTTCTGAATAAGGAAGGGTTTAGTCAGTCTATTAGGGTAGATTTTTACACAACCACTAAGAATAATATTTTTGTAAATGAAATTGATATGTTTAAAAGTCATGTAAATGAAATTGAAAATCAATTTATTAAGAAGATTAAGAGACTTCGTAGTGATAAGGGAACTGAATATAGTTCTATTTTATTTAATGAACTATATAAATAACATGGAATTGTACATGAAATGATTGCACCACTTTCTCTTGAAATGAATGGTAAAGCGGAAAGAAAGAATATATTTCTTAATGAACTACTCATTGCTATTATGTTCAATTTTGGTGTTACGTCTCACTAGTGGCGGGACATTTTATTGATTGTTTGTTATGCCCTAAATAAAGTTCTCAAGTCTAAAAATAGATCTCTCCTTATGAGATATTGAAGAAAAGACAACCAAACTTATCTTACTAATTTAGAACTTGGGTTAAATTTGCTAGTAGAGCCTATACATGTGTATTCATTGGGTATGAAGCAAACAGTAAGGCATATATGTATTATGACCTAAATGTTAAAGTTATCATATAATCAAATGATGTTGAATTCTTGGAATACAAATTTCCTTTTAAATCGAAAAATAGTGGGGGCACTAAATCGAATCACATTCCTGTGGTAAGAAGCACCAAAAGCAACAACGAAGTAAAAACAGAACTTCGACAAAGTAAAAGAGTTAGAGTTGCTAAAGACTATGACCCTGATTATATGGCTTATACATAAGAAAAAGAAGAAGATCCAAAAAAATCTTCAAGAAATCTTGTCATATCTGGATGTAGATTTGGGGCAAGAAACTATTAACGATAAGATAGATTCTCTAGAATCTAACACAACCTAACACTTAGTATAATTGCCTCCTAGTTACAAACCAATTGATTGTAAATGATTTTTGAAAAAGACACTAAAACATGATGGAACAGTTGATAAGTACAAGGTTCGCCTTGTAGCCAAAGATTTTATGCAAAGAAAAAATATAGATTTCTTCGATACTTTCTAGTCACTAGAATTATATTCATTAGGGTACTGATTTCAATTGATGTTGTTTATAACTTAATAGTACACCATACAAATATTAAAACAATTTTGGTAAAATATCATTTTTGTCTCTTAATTATACTCTTAAATTCAAATTGGTCCATTAATTTTTTTCATGTTAGATTGATCCATTGACTCTTAAAATGTATCATTTTTTTTCTAATTAGGGACGAATTTAACAACCAATTTTTAAATTTTTTCCGTCGCTAATCCAAACGTTATTTCAAATAACGTTTTGATTTGTAGCTTATCAAGTGTTCTTCCGTTTTTATCCTTATTATTTAAAAAAAAAACTCTCTTTTATTCTTTATAAATTATTTTAGTTTAAAATAATATAAATATATATTAAATATGTTTTATATCATTTTCCATTTATAAGTTAGTTGAACTATTAATTTACCCAAACATTTCAATCAAATTATTACTTACCTGCTATTTTTAGCATACAAAGTCTTCTTATAGTAAATGAAGAAAATAAAAGAATGAAATTTTAAATGAAATATTTTTCTCTCTTTAAATGATATTTTTTCTTTGTTATCTTTTAACTATTTGATTAATCCAACACGGCATTATTGCACATGAGAGGGGAGAGAAAAAATTGGAGACTATCTCAATTCGGAATGCATATTGTGTAATGTTAATACATCCTTGTAACCTGCTAAAGAGATGCATCATACATCCCTCTACTAAAGAGATGCATCTCCAAATGGAGATCAATTTGAATGTTTTAGTTAAAAGAGATGCATCTCCAAATAAATTTAGAGTAATATTATTTTTACACTAAACTTTGACACTTACACCTAATAATCATACAGTTTTGTATTTTGTTAATATTTTATTATTACTTTTACTTTATTTTGACACAAACAAACACATGCATATACTTCAATTCACGGTGTAACTCTTGAGTGTATTTGTTTTAGTGTCAAAATAGCAAACCTGATAGATTTAAGACAAAATGAATGTCTTAGTTAAAAGTGCATGAGATACGCATAGGGTTAATATAAGTACTTCCTGGCCATTTTCATGTAAAAATAGAGATTTGTCTCATTTACCCATGTATTTAATGTGAAATATATGCGACAGAAAATGCATTCAGGATTCTCCAGGACATTTTCGAATTTTCTTAAGGTGTTTTTTCACTTAGGATGGGAGAAGTAAGTCCAATTCAAAAACTTAAATCTAAATCAAACAGGCACAATCATCCAAGTTAGAGATGAAAGGAACCTAGTCATATATAATTTCCTAACTTCCAGAAAAACACTGGCAGTTATAAAATATTAGAAGTTTTTCTTGCTATATCCAATCATTTTCTGTCAAAATTGAAACAACTAGACAAGACTCGAAATGAAACACCATATTGTTGGGAAATTTTATTTTACTTCAACCATGAGAAGAGAAGACAAACATGAAAAACACCATACCATGTGAAGTTCTAGATCACAATTCAATAAACAATACGAAACTAGAATAATAACTTTTTTTCTGAGGCTACAGACATCATTGCCCACAAACAACCTTCATGAAACCACTAATACTCCTAGTGGTCCTCTTCCTTGAGTTCAAATAGCCCATCAGGACCTGTGTATCATTAAAAAGCAATGTCATACAGACTGGAATTTCAGGTCAACCAAATAATTTGAAAATAAAAGCAGACACATTATAGAGGGATAACTTAGCAGCAGTCCTGGCAATGTAAAATAGACCCCAAATAATTACTATGACAATAATCTACAAACTTACATGTACAAAAGTATAAACAACCAACATTTGGCAATTAACCTCAGAGGATGATTAATAATACACACGGATAAAACCAATACAAAATGCATGGTAAAAAATTTGATCGAGTGTTAACCATTACATTAGTCACCTCTCAGAAAACTCATTTATTGTGTTGAGGGTTGTCTCTAAGAAAGATTTGTCTATCAAAATTTATTCATGAAGATTATAGGTATTAGCAAGAAGAAGACCCGCTTATTCCTCAAAGATTAAAAGCCATGATCACATAAATCCTTGAGCTAGAGGCAGGAAGGCCTTGGAAAGTGTGATGTGAACAAAAAAAGCAATAACGGTTTTCTTAAATTGTGGATAAAGAAATGGAACAAATACAAGATCCACCATAATATTAAACTTATCATATTAACTGTAACTAGCCTAGTTCAAACAAACTATTAGAAACAAATGATATGCAGTGCATGCAAACTTGATCATACTAACCAACTAGATATGAGTGCTCTTCGTTTAACAAATGTCAAAGAATGCTGTAACATTATTAATGTAGCAAAATACAAGAATCAAAAGACTGCAACAATTAAGGAACTGGAATTTTTTAATCCATTCCACTAATCTAAATGTTTTCAGGGAGCCTCATGCAGGTGAAGGAAAATATAATAACACAAGGAAAAACATCAAAGATACATACCCCATGGGAATTCCTTATTGCGGATATGCAAATATGGGTATGCCTGCAAGAGAAATAAAAGAGTTAGAATTCTTTTGACTTAAAAAATCAAAGGAAATAGATATCTTAAAAGATGACTTATATGAAAGTTAAAGAAAAGTAACCAGCAGGTAATTAAAGTTTGCATCAAAATAGAAATTCATTGCACTTATAGTGAAAAGTCACACAAAATATGGCCTGAAGGATAAATTTTAAGTGGGGAAATGATCATACATCAGGAACTTCAATCATAGAGTAACTTATGAGCTATAATAAGTTATTTATTTATTTTGGTGCATACACCCCCCTTGCTTCTCTCTGTATTTTATGTCTTCTCACATAGACAAATATGAATTGTGGGATACATGCCTCGATTTAAGACCTGCGTTATTTTTGCTCTTTCAGTAAATAGAGGGGTGTTAATTTCATGAGTGGTTTTAATAGAGATCCAAAACTTTTCATAAAATCATGTCATTCATATGCACATGAGTACTCATCATTGAGACTAATATTAATTAATTATCTGTTACAGTCCTGTAACAAAGGCTTGATTCCTGATAAGCTATTCAGATTTTCAAAACTTAAGAATGTTGATGAAAAAAAGAGAAACACAGCATGTTCACACTGGAATTCTAACATGAAAAGAAAAGAATTATAAGATAAAATTCCATATAAAGGAAAGCTTACAGGAGGTGCATCATAGTGGTGGTGACCCTTTGAGAGAATATAGGCGGCTAAAGCGGTGCATGAAACAATGCCTAGATATGTGATCTTCTCCCATTTGGCGGTTTCGTCTGATACAACGGAGAAGATAAACAATCAGATACAAAAAAATAGTATTCAAATTGAAAGCATGCAAAAAGCAATACAAGGAAGTAAGCTAGATAAAATCAATTAATCTCAACCTGGCACAGCTAGATGATGATATATTAAACAGAAAAGTCATTTGAAATAATGGATCAAAATTAGTATTGATATATCATATATGTACCACAATAAGTATAACATGTGATGATACATGGCAATGCAAATACATATTCAAATGCAAACTTAATGGACTCAATAATAATATTTTAAGTAAAAATCTATAATTCATCATTTCTAGATAATAAACATTCAAATACGCTCTGTGACATTTTTTCAGATAACTCGTCTTATTTTTCTTTTCTAATTTTTAACAGGCTGAATCACAATCAAATACATTTTAACAGAGAAAATTACAAACACGCTATGCGACATTTTCTTGGATAATTCATCAATTATACAATTTCACATATAAATATATATAACTCATCATTTCTGGATAATAAGCATCGTGCATAAACATTCAAACGCACTATGCCACGTTTTTCAGGATAATTCATCATTTTTTGCTTCTTTAAGTTGTAACAAGCAGAATCACGATCAAATCCATTTCAACAGACAAAAATTACAAACACAAATCGTTTAATTCAAAAACGAAAAAAAAAACCTAAATCAGAGTAAACCGGATCAATCTCAAAACTCCACATAACATTTCTCACATTCATAAATTAAAAAACGAAACGCAAATTTACCTAACAAACGAGACGCCTGAGAATGCGAATTATATTTAATAATTTAATAATGATGAAAAACTATTAATCGAAACCCTAAAACAATTTTAAAAAAGGGCTAGCTGAGAGAGAAAAAGGGGATTAGAGTACTGACATGCATCATCGTGATGAGCAGAGGAAGAAAAGGTTCGTTTGGGAGCGGGGGAGCTGCCGGAGCCTCCTCGTCGTAGGACGTTGCGAAGAAAACCAGATCTCGCCAAAGTTGTCGCCATTTACTCTTCTCGAATTGTTTAGCTTTTTGTTTTGTCAACAAATTTTTTTTGAGAAAATAGGGACTGAATAATTTTATACTAGTAGGCGCACGGTGGCACGTGTGAATGAATTAGTACTTTAGTATTTTTTTAAGCCAGTTTTATTCTTTTTATTTAATTATTTCAGGTCTCTTTTTAAAAAACTCAGTTTTCTTATCTCTCTCTATTAATTTTCTTTATCATCGTTTTAATTTTTAAAAAAAAAATTAACCATAACCAAGAAAGGTCGAACCTTCAACAAATGATTTTTTGGACGTGTGAATCAACCAATAGCCTACCATTTCTTTTGTTAAACTTAATGCAACCAAATTGTAATATAGTCATTTTTCGTAACGGAATCCAACTACATATATTGTGATGTTTATGTTGAATTAATTCAATTTTGTATAATTTTGAATTAATTTTGATGAATAAGATTTAATTAATTAATTAAATTTTTTTTTTGTTTTTCATTATTCACTCGAGTGAATCAATCATATCTTGATTGTAAGAATGATTCTGCGTAGCAATTATTAATGGAAGAAGAAAGAAAAATTAAATTGGAAAGAAAAGGGAACTAGGATTTGACCCGAATATGAAACAAAAGAATTTCTGCAGAGTTTCTCTCTAGTATTTAAAACTGAATATTATTCTTTGCAACGACAAAGATTGTTATACAATAATAGAGGTTACTCTTTATTTATAGATTTTGGAATTGCTTGCTCCCTAAGCAAATCCCAAAATTACAAAGTCCAAAATACCTAATTATACTAACTCTACAAAATTACACCTAAATAGTGTCGAGACTAACTCCTTCGACACTTCGACAACTACACAACTCAGACACACTAGATTATTTCGACATTACCTTATTTATGTCGAGCAACCTGCTTCAACACAAGAAATTACATTCTCAACTGTCTGCTTTACTATTTCTTCTTCTTCTTCTTTCGTTTAATAACTTACACTTTTTTTTTGCTGGGCCACAATTATACGGGTTTGTGATTCCTTGGGGTGAGTTTCAATCTTAATAACCCATGTTATATTTCTAAAATGATGTCATAATTGCTGTTAGATTCATAAAAACCAACAATAGCAACAATATCTTTTTTATTGAAAAAAATACCATTTTTGGTCCTTGGGGTTGATCCTTTAATTGTTCAATTAGTGCCACAGAAGACATTTCCGCCCATTTAGTTGAAATTGACGCTTGTTTTGGTATGCGATTTGATATTTCATCTTATTCGTTCCATCCTCTTCCTCCCTCTCTTGCTAGGTTTTTTACCAATTCGATTTAGGGTTCCTCAATTTGGAGAGGTCTACATTAAAATTGGTCGTGGGAATTGAAATTATCATAATCAATAAATTATGGGGCGTTGTGAAGGTGTGAAATAAACACAAGAAAGGGGGGATTGAATTGGGTTTATGCCTTCTTATAAACCTTTTTGATTTCTTGTCTTCTTCTTAACTTGATGCTTTTATGCGCTTATATTAAATATATTGCGGAAGCATAAATAACAAAGCATACTGAAAGTAAAGAACACAACATATATCCTGGTTCACTTGAGCAACTCTCAAGCTAATCCAGTCCACCCTTCCAAGGTGATTTCGCCTTAATCAAATAAGGACTTAATCCACTATAACCGAACTGATTACAGATGCACAAGCTAACTGCAAGTGACTAACAACTTGACAATGACACGTTCAGGGATCCCTAAGGATATAACGTTCATTGACACCTTAATAGAATCCGATCACTAAAGATCTCCTATTAGGATTTCCACAAATGACTACCGTCACTTGTCATCTCAAGTATACTGATCTTCACAAGATCACTTGAGGAACCACTAATTCTAAAATAGAACTTGTGTTGCCGGAGATTACATAAGTGCTTCTCAAATAAGCAGATTACTCCTAATTAAGTTCCTAGCAAGTATTGAGCAACAACTCCTTGCTTTCTAATATAGAAACTAATCTAATAATAAATCTCTAAGAGATTATAAGAACAGTAGTTTCCATATTGCTTAAAAGCTTTTCTGTGTGTGAGCACTAAGGCTTCTTTTCATTTAAGCTTTTCTTCTCTTTGCAACAGTAGCAACAGAGCAACAGCTCCAGCCACTTAGTAACCACTTCAGCTCACCAAGCAACATTTGAATAATCAAATGATTCTGCCTTTATAGTGCTTCCAAGAATGACGTTGTGAGGATAGAAAAGTCCTTTCTATTTCCAACGGTCATATTTCAACGGATAGATAAGCACGTGTTGGATGACATCACTTTCTTGTCCTTTTCTTGCAACGGTAATATTTCATTTAACAGCTTGGACAAATATGCTTCTGGCTTGGTTCTTCTGATGATGTTACAGATGAGTAGTTCAGAAACTACTTTGGTATAGATAGCATAGTAAACATCAGATTCTGACTTCAGCACTTTGTTCATCAGAGTTGATAGCAACACCTCATCTGATTGAACACGTCTTGTCTGGTGAAGCTTCATAATCTTTCTTCTTCAGAGTCTGGTCTTCAGAGTCTTTTGCACTTGGTCTTCAGAGCCTTCAGCCTTCAGAACTTCAAGTCATCAGAGTCTTCAGCACAAACTTCTTCAGATGATTATATCTTCAGAGTCTTGACCTTCAGAACATGTCTTCAGAATCTTCAGAGTCTTGACCTTCAGAACATGTCTTCAGAGTTTTGTCCTTCAGAACATGTCTTCAGAGTCTTGACGCACTTGGTCTTCAGAGCCTTCAGCCTTCAGAACTTCAAGTCATCAGATTCTTCAGCACTTCAGTTCTTTAGAGGGCTCACTCTTCAGAGACGCTCGTTAGCTTCCAGATCAGATGCACAACTCAGATCAGAATCCACAGATGCATTGCAACTGCAATATCCAGCATCCTTGATTCTTTATTGAACATGATCAGATGCAGAAACAAACTTGCTTCTTTACTGAGCTTCATTTGCTTTTAGATCAGATGCACTTCTTCAGATCATAAACCACAGGAGCATTGCAACTGCAATATACAGCATCCTTGGTTCCTTACTGATGGTGATCAGATACATAAGCAAACTAGCTTCTCCCAAGCGCTTCATGACGTTACACATAGTAATTCCATATATTACTAGCTGCACACGTTGCTTTTGTTTGTTTGGTCTAATATATTTAATTTAATATGACCTGCACAAAACAAACATTAAACCATAAAATGGTTCTTTCACAAATACTCAATTGTTATCATCAAAACATAGAGATAATCCTGTAGAGACAAATCTTGCTCTTACAATCTCCCCCTTTTTGATGATGACAAAAACATGTATTTTGATAGAACATTTTATACAGGGTAATCACCAAGCACTAACCTATTCAGAGTTCTAAGCAACTGCTCCCCCTGAATGTGTTAATCTTAAAAACATTTTTATGCTTGTTCAGAGACATACTCTGATCCCAAGACTTACAAAATATAAATTTGATAAAACACAATCAAATAGAATAGAATAGAAGGAATACTTCCCTACAATATAAGAGAGCATGAGTCTTCAGCATCTGGACTAGTTCAATCAGAACTTCCATCTTCAGATCTTTAGAACTTATCTTCTCTAAGCATTGTATTAGGGTCATATAACTTCAGAATCTTCTAAAGCATTTTCTCTTATTCTTCAAAACATCCTTCAGATGAGAAACTCCCCCTGAGTTTCATACTGGGTGAAAATCAAATATCCTGACTTGTGAACCTTCCTGGGAGAACTCCCCCTGATTACAATATGTCAGATATTTGGATCTTCTGATCTTGATACAGTCTTGATTCTGCTTTTTCAAACTTGCTTTCTTCTCAGATTCTTGATAGATTCTTGATTTCTTGAAGTAGTCTGATACCAAAAGAAACTAGTAGAATGTTTACTTATGAATCTGATACCAATGTTGATTCTAAGACAGATACCAATACATGATACTCATGATTCTGTGTCTAAATCCAAATCTTGCTTCTATGAAGATTTCTGATTCTTATGCTCTGACTGTCATTTTCACAGACAATTTACATCTTCTGAACATCATGATTCCAGATGACTTTAACTTTCAGATCTCTGAACAGTATTGGGTCCATCTGATTCTGAATCTATGTTCACGAAGTGTATAACTTCTATTATATGAACACCAGTTCATTTGAACTCAGATTTCTTTCATTTATCCTGTTTAGAATGCCTAGTGAACTTGTTCAGAGTTCCTTGGAAAACATCAAACAGATAATTAGTAATAAACGCAGTTTATATGTTTTTGCATTCTCTTTCAGGTTATAGAATATATCAAAGTTATATTCTATTTCTCAAAAACATTTTCCATTTCTCCCCAAGTTATATTCTATTCTTCCAGATAATATCAAAATCATCTTTCATTTCTCCCCCTTTTTGACATCATCAAAAAGTTTGAGTTTTTCATCAAAACAGATTAAAAAAAATTTCTCTTTTTAAAGTCAGAAATTAAAAAGATAAGAGTTGAGAGATAGCACCTGAGAACTTAATCATCTTTCATTTCTCCCCTTGAGAACTTAATTCTTACAGGTTGATACCAATTAAGGTAGGTTGATATCTTTTCTCAGATTTCATCTTCTATATCTCCCCCTGTTTCTTTGAGAGTGACAATTCTTCAGAATTTGTAGAAGCATGCTCTGACGAGGATTGTTGGCAGGTGTCTGTTTAGCAGAACTTTCTCTGACAACTTGTTGTTCATCCTTCATAGCTTGTTGATCTCCTCTAAACTTACTAATGTCACGTTCTCAACGTACAAAAGTAGTTTCACAAGAGAATCCAACTACAACATTTTGCTTAGTCTTCTTAGCATCTTCAGCTTCTTGTACTAATCTGGAAGTTTCGTTTCTGAAATTTTCCTCTGCTAGATTTAGACAAGAAGGTTGAAAATTATTCTTCCTTTTGGCTTGATCTTGATACCAATAATTCTAGTCCTTAGAGAAACTTGAAATACGTCCAATTTCAGAGTCTAATTACTTCTGAAAAATATCTCAAGAAGTCTCAAGTTCCAGAGTTGAAGTACTTGTTCTGGCCTTTGCTTTGATTCTTGATTCTGCGCCCAGAACCTTCTGTATCTTCACTCAAACATCTTCTAAAGTTTTTCTCAGAGTTATCTGACACTTTGCTTCTGGTTGGATGTCAGAGACATGATACCAATTTAAGATGTAAGATACCAATTGAAGGTTCTGGGCGCAGAATCAAGAATCAAAGCAAAGGCCAGAACAAGTACTTCAACTCTGGAACTTGAGACTTCTTGAGATATTTTTCAGAAGTAATTAGACTCTGAAATTGGACGTATTTCAAGTTTCTCTAAGGACTAGAATTATTGGTATCAAGATCAAGCCAAAAGGAAGAATAATTTTCAACCTTCTTGTCTAAATCTAGCAGAGGAAAATTTCAGAAACGAAACTTCCAGATTAGTACAAGAAGCTGAAGATGCTAAGAAGACTAAGCAAAATGTTGTAGTTGGATTCTCTTGTGAAACTACTTTTGTACGTTGAGAACGTGACATTAGTAAGTTTAGAGGAGATCAACAAGCTATGAAGGATGAACAACAAGTTGTCAGAGAAAGTTCTGCTAAACAGACACCTGCCAACAATCCTCGTCAGAGCATGCTTCTACAAATTCTGAAGAATTGTCACTCTCAAAGAAACAGGGGGAGATATAGAAGATGAAATCTGAGAAAAGATATCAACCTACCTTAATTGGTATCAACCTGTAAGAATTAAGTTCTCAAGGGGAGAAATGAAAGATGATTAAGTTCTCAGGTGCTATCTCTCAACTCTTATCTTTTTGATGATGACAAAAACATGTATTTTGATAGAACATTTTATACAGGGTAATCACCAAGCACTAACCTATTCAGAGTTCTAAGCAACTGCTCCCCCTGAATGTGTTAATCTTAAAAACATTTTTATGCTTGTTCAGAGACATACTCTGATCCCAAGACTTACAAAATATAAATTTGATAAAACACAATCAAATAGAATAGAATAGAAGGAATACTTCCCTACAATATAAGAGAGCATGAGTCTTCAGCATCTGGACTAGTTCAATCAGAACTTCCATCTTCAGATCTTTAGAACTTATCTTCTCTAAGCATTGTATTAGGGTCATATAACTTCAGAATCTTCTAAAGCATTTTCTCTTATTCTTCAAAACATCCTTCAGATGAGAAACTCCCCCTGAGTTTCATACTGGGTGAAAATCAAATATCCTGACTTGTGAACCTTCCTGGGAGAACTCCCCCTGATTACAATATGTCAGATATTTGGATCTTCTGATCTTGATACAGTCTTGATTCTGCTTTTTCAAACTTGCTTTCTTCTCAGATTCTTGATAGATTCTTGATTTCTTGAAGTAGTCTGATACCAAAAGAAACTAGTAGAATGTTTACTTATGAATCTGATACCAATGTTGATTCTAAGACAGATACCAATACATGATACTCATGATTCTGTGTCTAAATCCAAATCTTGCTTCTATGAAGATTTCTGATTCTTATGCTCTGACTGTCATTTTCACAGACAATTTACATCTTCTGAACATCATGATTCCAGATGACTTTAACTTTCAGATCTCTGAACAGTATTGGGTCCATCTGATTCTGAATCTATGTTCACAAAGTGTATAACTTCTATTATATGAACACCAGTTCATTTGAACTCAGATTTCTTTCATTTATCCTGTTTAGAATGCCTAGTGAACTTGTTCAGAGTTCCTTGGAAAACATCAAACAGATAATTAGTAATAAACGCAGTTTATATGTTTTTGCATTCTCTTTCAGGTTATAGAATATATCAAAGTTATATTCTATTTCTCAAAAACATTTTCCATTTCTCCCCAAGTTATATTCTATTCTTCCAGATAATATCAAAATCATGAAGGTGTGAAATAAAGAAATTATTTCAGCTCGTTTCTTCAACATCAAAACACTATACTACAGAAGTATCAATGTTTGATTTAACAAACCATCTTCTAATAGAATCTTTTATCCAGAGTTCCAGATAATCCAGATCTTCTGATAGTCTACGACTTCAGATTTGCTCAGATCTTTAGATATCATCTGATATCAATTGAAGGTGATGTGCCATATGATCCTTCAATCTTCTGTACATGAATGTCCTTCATTTGACACTTCATCCAGAGCATCTGATACTTCAATCAGCATCTGATGTATTTTGCTTCTTTAAGGGATAGTGCTAACCAGAGGTACTTTTGCAACTAACTCTGACTTCAGTATCATCAGCATAACAAAAACCTACTAAAAATAGTTATCTGGTTTTCTGCAACACAGAGTCACGTTAGTAGTACCTTTCAGCTACCTCAGAAATCTCTTAACAACTGTTAAATGAGATTCTTTAGGATCTGATTGGAATCAAGCACATACACATATACTGAAAAGAATGTCAGGACTAGAAACAGTAAAATACAGAAGAGTACAACTCATACCTTTGTAGAGCTTCTGATCTACCATTTTACTAACCTCTTTCTTTCTCAGAGTGTACGTTAAAAACATGAGAGTCTTAGATGGCTACTCTCTAACATATTATCCTTCTATCTACTACATTCTTTATCTGATTCCTCCTTTGGTCTTCATCTTCTGATCATCCATCTTTGGATGCCGATGATCATGCTTCTTTATCTTCAAGATGACTTGTTTCCAGATGAAAGCTATATCTTCTTGCACCAAGAATTTATCCTTTGGACAGACGTGGTTGATCATCATAAATTATCATCAAACCAAGATGAATTTCTTGAGCTGATTTGAATGACAATCTTGTTCTTATCAATCAGTATCTGAGGGTGACTTCTTCTTCTAGAATTCTCGTACCAACTGAAGGTGTGAGAACTTCTGAGTACCAATAGAAGGAGTAGGATCTTCTGCTAAATCACCTTAGGTTTCTCCACCTTTGGTTTCTGATTCCAAGCTTGTTATCAAAACTTGAATCTTAGCATCAGTGCTTCATTAGATAATACCTTATACCAATTGAGACAATCTTTCCTTTCTGAATTAGCTTCATAAATCTTCAAAGCTTCTGCTCTAATCTTCTGAAGAGATTCTCTACACCAAACTTTCTAACCATAACTATTTCTGTTATGTTAGTAAGTTCTTCTGATCATCAACAATCAGCCTTTGCCCAAAAGCACTTAATCAACAGATGTTAGCTCAATTAATAACATCAAACCCAGAAGTGCTTCTTCAGAAGGTTGGAGACTGATAACAGTCTGATACCAACTTTATGATATCCAAAGTAGACTCTTCTGACAGTGAAGTTGCAACCCAACTTATCTTGATCAGCATCTATTAAGTGAACAACTGTGGAAATGATTCCTTGTATTAGATCCTCTGCTTCAGATCTATGCAGCTTAGCTCTAGAGAATGATTCAACCAACCGTTCATCCAGAGGTATGCTTTAGATCAAACCAGATCTTCATTCTTCAGGTGTCCTTATTATCCAGAAGTGAGCTATGTTGCTGACATATCAACCAACTGCTCAGAGTCTTTTATAGAGTTGCTTCTCAACAAACTTTCAGAATCTCCTGTTAGCGTTGCTTCATCAGATTCTTCTGTAATTTTGCCTCTGTAGCTTTTCTTCTGAGTCTATAATGATACCAACTTAAGTGTCTTCAGTATCCTGCCTCAGTTGCTTTGCTTCTGATGCTTTGAACTATCTTCTATAGCTTTGCTTCAGAGTCACCAACAATTGAAGGAGAGATGTCTTGATTGACAGAGCCTCTACAAAATCAGTGTTACAGAACCTTCTGTACAGCTACTGATCTGACTTCACTAGCCTCTTCTAGAATGCTAGTTTTAGCTACTGCCTGCATACACTCAGCAAACTCCTTTCCAAGTGAAGTATATGGTTCTAAATAGAAGTATCATCAATGTAAATAAATCTGACAGATTTAAAATATCTTTCTTAATAGTCTTTAAGAAGAAGAGTAGTAACAACTTTACTTTTGACAAAATAATTTTCAAAAAGAAAACTGGGAAGTTGATGAACATATACTTCTTCTTCAATAAAACCATTTAAAAGTATTTTTAATATTCATCTGATTTATATTGATGTTATACTGATCAACGAACGAGATTGAAAAGAATATGAATTCTAACCTTGTCACAAAAGCATATGTCTTCTGTATAGTCAAGAGTTTCTTGCTGACAATCTTTGAGAAGAAAGAATCTTGTTCTTCTGGAATCATCCTTCTTTCCAATGAACGTCTCTTCTGGAAAAGAAGATTTGATTCTGGGGGGAAACTTCTCAGAGTTGATTCTTCAGAAGCAGCTAATTGAATAGCATCTGGAGTAGCTTCTGATTCTTCAGCTGGAACACATTCTGCTTCTGATTCTCCAACATCTTGTGTGACAAACCAGTAACAGCAACTAAAGTAGAATATTCTGAATAACTCTTCTTGAACAGATCTCAATTCCTTTGTTAGAGTTCTGCAGCATCTTCATCAACACAACAACATCCATCTGATTCTTGAGAGACATCCTCAGAGCACAGATAATCTGATCTTCATGTGTAGAGAGAATCTAGCTTCCATCAGGCTTCATCTTCTGAATTTTTCTGCTTGAAACAAATACAGATCCAATCTAGATACAGTTATCATCAAACTTAGATGCATCAAAAGACACAGTCTGACTGACAATTTTGCTCTTACAATGCTGAGCTAACATGTAAGGAGTTAGATTATCAGAGTTGACATAACATCTGCTCTTGAAAAAGAATGTTTACTGACTTATTCAAATTGAATAACCCCAGAAACTTAAATCCTTTTTACATTTGACAGAATGACTACTGTCATTGTATCTTTCCTCATATCTTTATTTCTCAAAACATTCATTATGAATTTCTGAAAAATAATGTCTGATAGCATCTGACCAATTTCAGTTTGTTCAACATCTCGAGTTAATAGAACTTAATTGTCCATGCTACTTCTAATGAGATCTTCTGAATTCATCATATCATCATAATCCAGATGAGTTAGAAACACTGCCTTTCTAGAAACCTCTGCAGAATTCTTTGAAGCTCTTCAAGGAGAGCAACTTTCAAATGTTTTGGATCTGAAGAATCATTTCTTCCAGATTTGAATATTTTTCTAAACTTACCCTTTTCTGCAGACTTCATTCTGGCGTTCTGATGAATAGGATTCATTAGCCAACAATATATCTTTTCTTACTTAAGATAAATCCCAATGAGTTGTCATGAGAAAGTCAAGTGTGGACTAATCCGTTTCTTGAAAACATCTCATACTCACCAGAATTAATCTTTAGAGATCAAGAATTATTGCTTGCAGAAGATTTATCTTTGAGCAAATATGTTGTAAATCCAAACGTATTTTCAGATCAGCATTCAACAGATATATCTTCTTATCTGATGAATCTATCCTGTCAGCTGATTCTTCATTCTTCTTTCAGAATCTTCTGGAGGAGATTTGCTGTTGAAGGCTTCAACACTTCAAATTTCAAACTTCATAGAATCAGTGACTTGCTCAAGGTAACTCAATAGATTACAATTTTAGTACTCATTATCCTCAAAAACTGATATGAGACTGAAATTGTAAGAACAGTGAAATATCCCCAAAAGTATTTCTTCACACAGCCTATGGATCTTTATCTGACACTGTTAGGTGTTTGATATCCATCAATAACAGAACCAGGCTCTGATACCAATTGAAGGTGTGAAATAAACACAAGAAAGGGGGGATTGAATTGGGTTTATGCCTTCTTATAAACCTTTTTAATTTCTTGTCTTCTTCTTAACTTGATGCTTTTATGCGCTTATATTAAATATATTGCGGAAGCATAAATAACAAAGCATACTGAAAGTAAAGAACACAACATATATCCTGGTTCACTTGAGCAACTCTCAAGCTAATCCAGTCCACCCTTCCAAGGTGATTTCGCCTTAATCAAATAAGGACTTAATCCACTATAACCGAACTGATTACAGATGCACAAGCTAACTGCAAGTGACTAACAACTTGACAATGACACGTTCAGGGATCCCTAAGGATATAACGTTCATTGACACCTTAATAGAATCCGATCACTAAAGATCTCCTATTAGGATTTCCACAAATGACTACCGTCACTTGTCATCTCAAGTATACTGATCTTCACAAGATCACTTGAGGAACCACTAATTCTAAAATAGAACTTGTGTTGCCGGAGATTACATAAGTGCTTCTCAAATAAGCAGATTACTCCTAATTAAGTTCCTAGCAAGTATTGAGCAACAACTCCTTGCTTTCTAATATAGAAACTAATCTAATAATAAATCTCTAAGAGATTATAAGAACAGTAGTTTCCATATTGCTTAAAAGCTTTTCTGTGTGTGAGCACTAAGGCTTCTTTTCATTTAAGCTTTTCTTCTCTTTGCAACAGTAGCAACAGAGCAACAGCTCCAGCCACTTAGTAACCACTTCAGCTCACCAAGCAACATTTGAATAATCAAATGATTCTGCCTTTATAGTGCTTCCAAGAATGACGTTGTGAGGATAGAAAAGTCCTTTCTATTTCCAACGGTCATATTTCAACGGATAGATAAGCACGTGTTGGATGACATCACTTTCTTGTCCTTTTCTTGCAACGGTAATATTTCATTTAACAGCTTGGACAAATATGCTTCTGGCTTGGTTCTTCTGATGATGTTACAGATGAGTAGTTCAGAAACTACTTTGGTATAGATAGCATAGTAAACATCAGATTCTGACTTCAGCACTTTGTTCATCAGAGTTGATAGCAACACCTCATCTGATTGAACACGTCTTGTCTGGTGAAGCTTCATAATCTTTCTTCTTCAGAGTCTGGTCTTCAGAGTCTTTTGCACTTGGTCTTCAGAGCCTTCAGCCTTCAGAACTTCAAGTCATCAGAGTCTTCAGCACAAACTTCTTCAGATGATTATATCTTCAGAGTCTTGACCTTCAGAACATGTCTTCAGAATCTTCAGAGTCTTGACCTTCAGAACATGTCTTCAGAGTCTTCAGAGTTTTGTCCTTCAGAACATGTCTTCAGAGTCTTGACGCACTTGGTCTTCAGAGCCTTCAGCCTTCAGAACTTCAAGTCATCAGATTCTTCAGCACTTCAGTTCTTTAGAGGGCTCACTCTTCAGAGACGCTCGTTAGCTTCCAGATCAGATGCACAACTCAGATCAGAATCCACAGATGCATTGCAACTGCAATATCCAGCATCCTTGATTCTTTATTGAACATGATCAGATGCAGAAACAAACTTGCTTCTTTACTGAGCTTCATTTGCTTTTAGATCAGATGCACTTCTTCAGATCATAAACCACAGGAGCATTGCAACTGCAATATACAGCATCCTTGGTTCCTTACTGATGGTGATCAGATACATAAGCAAACTAGCTTCTCCCAAGCGCTTCATGACGTTACACATAGTAATTCCATATATTACTAGCTGCACACGTTGCTTTTGTTTGTTTGGTCTAATATATTTAATTTAATATGACCTGCACAAAACAAACATTAAACCATAAAATGGTTCTTTCACAAATACTCAATTGTTATCATCAAAACATAGAGATAATCCTGTAGAGACAAATCTTGCTCTTACACGTTGTTCAAATGAATATAATTTGAAGAGATTTGGTAGTTTGGATTCCAATGTATGCACATGCTTCAATTTGCGAGGGAAATCCATATGTCGCTGTGGAGAAATGGTTGTTCTTCGCAGGGCCTCAACTATTACGAACTTTGGGAAACAATTTTATGGATGTCGTCATTATAAGGTAAGAACGAATTTGAATATTTTCTTTTTTGTTGGTTGTTCTGATATAGACCATTTGCCAACTACACAGGGTGCAACACATGCTGGTTGTGGATATTTTGATTGATTCTATGAGGATGTGGTAGTTGAGAAAGACCAATTTATGAAGAAGCAAAAGAGTATGTTGGATAAGCTAAAAAACGAACTTGATGCAGCAAAAATGGAGGTAGAGTATGTCAGGGCTACAAATGAGGGACTGAATCTACAATTGAGGGAATTACAAATTCAAATTAAGAAGATGGTGAAATGGGAAAAAAATTTGGAAGAACACGTTTTGTAGTGTTTTAGGTGTGGTGGTATTTAGAATGTTGTAACAACTGCATGAGATTGAACTAGTTTAAATCTATTTATATCAGTTTGAATGGCATAATGTTTTGAATTTGTTTGTATCTGTTTGTAAGAACATCATCTCTTAATGTTAGCAATTGACATCACTTAATGTGTGTATTAATTACTGTGTATCAATTCATTATGTAGCAATCAACATGTGTTGGTTTATGAATTGTGTATCAATTAATGTGTATCAGTCCATTATGTATTAGTTGGTTTATGCCAGAACAAATAAAATAAGGCACTAATATTCTGCATTACAAGGCACAATTGTGTATACCATCAATTGCGTATCAGTTGGTTTATACCAAAACATATAAAACAAGGCACTAATATTCTGCATTACAAATATGAAGTAAACCACTAATATTATGCATTACTAATATGGTATAAACCACTAATATTCAGCATTACTAATGTGGTACAAAACACACTTTATAGGTTCAAAAGGAACTGCATAGGTTTAAAACACATTACATTTCTAAAACATATGTTCAAACTTAAACTAACATATAAATTAAACTGAGTTCAACAGAAAAAATGACAGACAACAATTATAAGTTAAACTAAATTTTCTTCTTTGGTGCGAATCTCTTAGTTGGTGTTGTCCTTCTTGTCGTTAGCCCGACTGCAGTCTTGGATGCACTCAATCTAGTTGTAGGTCCTAGTGGTACAAATGGTGTTGTTGGCCTTCTAACGGGCAGCTTCTTTTCCGTTCCATGAGTCAACTGATGGGATGTTTCAGTGGTTATTTGAGATGCCCTATTAATTG
Organism: Lathyrus sativus; assembly: GCA_963859935.3. Taxonomy (NCBI): domain Eukaryota; kingdom Viridiplantae; phylum Streptophyta; class Magnoliopsida; order Fabales; family Fabaceae; genus Lathyrus; species Lathyrus sativus. The sequence goes on from OZ012738.1 coordinate 510,896,895, forward strand.
GTTGCTTATTTTCCCTTCCATGAGTTAACTATTGGGATGCTTGAGTAGCTGCTTGAGTAACTTGTTGGGGTGCTTGTTGTGATGCTTGTTGGGATGCATGAGTAGGTACTTGTGGGATGCTTGAGTAAGTGCTTGTTGGGATGCTTGAGTAAGTGCTTGTTGACTAGCTAGTGTCACCTTACAAGTAATTTTGTTGTGACCTGGTTTCTTACATCTACTACGCTTGACAATGAAACAAGTTCTTCTCATTTTGCGATCAGAGGCATCAATCTCGCCTTGCTCTAGATTCCTCCTCTTTTTTGGCCTTCTAGGCATTTTCCTATACTTAGGTGATTGCACATCAAGATACTCTATTATAACCCACAAATTTGAGCCAATTACAGGATAAATCACATGTTTGTAGACTTCCATATATCTTGATTTCCTGTAATACTCAGGGGTGTAGTCATCAACCATATGGTTTCTACTCTTCATAGTTGAAAGTGCACGAACACAAGGTAGACCTGTTAGTTCCCATCTTCTACATGAACATAGGTGTTCCTTCAAATTTACTGAAAACTTATCTACTTGGTTTTCAAGGTGCCTCACTTCAAAGATGTGTTCATCAAACATCCTAAAATAGAAAATTTTGGTTAAGTTATGAATCATGTATGAAACTTGTATAAAACTTGTAAGAAACTTGTGAATATTACTTGACAAGCCAAAAGTTTGTATATGTGCTTGTTTTTTCAATTTTCCTTCTAATATTGGATAACACTTCAACATCTACCATGTTTTGAAACCTTGTCCTATTGGTAGCCCATCTTTCCATCATGTAGGTCCTAATTTCTTCCACCATAGTTATCAACGGCTTGGCCCTAGACTCTAGAATGACACTAGTAAAAGCTTCTGACATGTTATTGAGAATAACATCACACTTGTTAGATATCTTAAAGTATGATATATTACAAAATCTTAGTGGGGTGTTCATCATGTGTTTGTATGCATCTACATTGACATCCTTCATTCCTTTCATTTCTCTTTCCCATGCTTGTGAGTATGTTGATTCTGCAGCCTTCCATATGATTTCCTTCAACATCTTACCAAGAAACATCTTCCTAAAGTTGTTATAAAGACGCATCACACAAAATATTTGTTCAACTCTAGGTAGTAGCTCATCCATTACAGGTAATAGTCCTTGTGTCATCAGAATTGTAAACACATAATTATAACATTAGAATTGTAAACACATAATTATAACATAATAATTGTAAACATATAAAACATACCTTTTGTTGATCAGAAATAAAAGTGTATGCGAATCACTCATCTCTTCCACCAAGGTCATCAATAAGAAGCTCCAAGAAACATGTCTAGCAATCCTTATTTTCACTCTCTACTACTGTAAAAGCTATTAGTAGCATTTAATCATTGGGATCTCTACATATGACTACCATGATTTGACCTTCACAAATACCTTTAAAAAAGCCATAGAGGCCTATGAAATGTCTACATAACTTAAAGCTCTCATTAGAAGTTGCATAGCATATGTATAGCCTTCTGAAATGGGGTCTTTAATCATTAATACCTTCTTAAAAAGGTTGAACATTTAGTTTTATTGTTGACCCTGGGTTTGATCTTAATAACTCATAGCAATAGTCATAAATCCTAGTATAATCCCCTAGGAAAAAAAACACCAATCATGCCTCTAGCTGCAAATCTAGCTCTTATGGCCTTAGTCTTGTTGACCCCTTGTTTACACTGAAAATTGGTAAACAAGCGCTAGTCTATTTAGATAAAGGTTACTTGCAGGATCAACTAGTGAATCATAAAACATAGTGCTAAAACCTTGTTGTATAGTTTTCCTTTGGTAGAACTTAATTTCGTCTTGGTCGCAATAATGGCTAAAAGAGCGTAGAAAATGTAGATTTAGGCAATGATGAAAAGTGTAAAGAAGATAGCAAAATTGAAAGTGCAAAAGTAATGTAATTGAACGAAACCAAAAATAAATTAGTAAGGCAATGTAAAGTGAATTTTAAAGACTTTGCATTGAAAATAAAAGGTGTTATTTCAATGTTCATACATTATCTCAGCAATGACTCTTTTCTCTTGACACTGGTACTTCGAGTATTAAGTGAGATTTTTGTAGTGAAATGAACAAACTAAATTCTACAAATGAATTACTATATATATACTAGTACGAAAATAATTGTTTAGAACATTTGAGTGTTCGTCACGTGAAGTATTGCATGTAGTTCGCCTCTACACTCTCTATATGTGTCCTTTGTAATGGAATCCCCATGTAGTTATTTATATTTGAATGTAACATCTGTGTGCCCAAATAACCGCTTCTTCGATGCACTTGATGTTGTTGAAACTCCACGCGGTCGAAATGTTCCTACAATATTTCCAAAAAATACTACGTCCCAAATCTCTTTGACCTGAGACTCACCTTAAGTACATGTCATCGGTGTACCTTTAGCTTTGCCCTTTACTAAGATTTCTTGTCGAAAGCCCAACTAACAAATTGCTCCCCAAAAAGGCATCTTTCAACAAACCTAAGAGATAAGGGCATTTTTTATCTTCTCAGACACTATTCACCTAGTGGGTTGACGTCACGACCATCATGACGTTTCTTTCAATCGTCACCTTGAAAACGTGTGTTGCCCACTATCCCATGACTTTACTCATCATGGCTCCGTTTCCGTAGGGTGGCATGGCTACGTGTAGCAGGTCGTTTCAATCCTTCCTCTAAGGGGACGACACGTGCCACCTGCTTCCTTCATTTTTTAACTCTTTCCTCTATCTTCTTCAGCTCTTATACTTAGAAAAAATTTCTTCTTCCAAAGCCTATCAGAACTTCCCAAACTTCGAACAATGGCTCTTTCAACAAAGAACACTAAAGCGTCCAAAGATCCACTCCCCATGGCCAACATGCTTACTTGTGCCATCGTGGTTGGAAATTGGGAGTATGTTTCAGAGCCTCCAAATAACGAGGAAAAGCTACATATTTATATATCTCATGTACTTATTCCTTACACCATTTATGAAATGAACCATGCTCTTATGAGTCTTATGCATGACCCTTTTCAAGACCTTACTAAGCTTGGAGATTTCTTCCATGCTTATCACAAGATAAAACCCCTAGTTAGCATTAAAGGACCAATGAATCTAGAATACATGACCACCACTCTGAGAGTCTTTCGCTCAGCTCCTCCAACTAAAAAACATGATGATTACATCTCTTGACTAGATAAAATATAAGCCAAAATTGGTGAAATATGGAAAGAGATAGGTATCTTCAACTTGATCCAATTATCGAGAACCAGTTTGGCATACTGCCAAAACATGTTGGTTGCGTCCCTTTGCTATTGGGAAAGTACCACCAACACCTTTCAACTTTCCTGTGGAATGTTGACACCCACGCTCTTCGACATGGCATCCATTATCGGCCTTCTCCCTACTGGTAATAACTTCGACCCCAATAAGAGAGACGGGGACAATGTTGATTTCGACAACAATTGTGTCGGCTTTAGTAGGTACATCGAAGACTACCATGTTACTAGCACCACTAAAGAACACATTGTGTTCCTTGCATTATGGCAATATATTGGATAATGTAATCTTTAAGTATGCCTTTCATGCCATTTGACAATGTTAAGGTTATTAATTTTTTAGTCTTCTTAATTTTGAATTTATTTTTTTGTTTTGCGTTAATATGTACTTTCTGCAAAATAGGCCTATATTATTTTAAATACTTGTCGTTTATTTGAAGGGTTCGACCTTCAAAGGTCAATTCTTCGATTCCATATTCATTGTTTGAATAAGCTTGCAGAATCTTAAATGGCCCATCCTAATTTAGGGACCATTTCCCAAAACTATATCTTTTCGATCCATGGGAAATATGACTTTCCAAACTAACTCACCCAAATTGAATGTTTTGGACTTAACTTTTTTATTGTAAGCTTTAGCAACTCTCTCCTTTTGTCTCATCAAGATACCTAGAGAGGTTAATCTCTCTTTGTCCAATTCAACCAACTCGTTGAACATCATACCCTAATAAAACTCAGTGGAGATTTCAGCTTTCCTTAAAATCCTAACTGATTGCAGAAAAATTTCTAAAGGCGGCATTGCATCGTGTCCATAAACAAGTTGGAATTTTGTAGAGTTAGTCGATTCTTTAGGAGAATTTTGACATGCCCATAGAACTTTGTTTAGGGTTTTATGCCAATTCTTTGGCTTTTGACCCACATGCTTTTTTATTAAACCAATTATAATCTTGTTTGCCGCTTCAACCTGACCATTAGTTTGGGCATAATATGATGTTGAGGTCAACAACTTCAAACCTATTTTTGAGGAAAACTCCACCATTTTGTACCGTGTAAAAACTAAGCCTTAGTCTGTGGCAATAGTTTCGGGTATCCCAAATCTACATATAATATGATTCTGGATGAAACTTATTACTTGCTCTTGGTCAATATTAGGCAAGGGCATGGCTTCTATCCACTTAGTGAAATAATTTATTTCCACCAAACTGCATCTATGCCTTTTTGACAAAGAGGGTTTGATTTCACCAATTATGTATAAAGCCCAACCTATGAAAGGCCATGGCTTAACTATTAAGTGTAACTCACATACCGAGATATGTTGAATACCTAAATGTTTATGGCATTCTTGGTAACCTTTGGAGAAATATATGCAATCTTTCAACATAGTTGGCCAATAGACCTTAGTCAAAATAACAACCATTTCATCTTGTGACCAACTTGGTAGGAGCCACATGATCACCTATGCACCTCAGAGACCACCAAATATGTCTCGCTTTCACCAAGGCATTTGAGGAGAAACCCTTCAGGAGTTTTCTTCAATAATTTGTTGCTCGTGACTACGTAGCTCAAGGCTCTGTACTTGACTTTTCGATCAGTTACTCTTGTTGGATATCCTAAATATCCGATTATAGGTTTTTCCAATCATTATCTAACATTAAGTTAATGGCCAAAACTTCATAGTTCAAAAATTTATCAAACTCGGAATTTTCTAAGTTTGGTGAATCCTTGAATTCATCTACCCCCCATCCCCCCAAGTTTTGACACTGATGGTGTCTCTTGAAGGTTCTCTTTCGAGACTAGTTTTTCCCTTATCTCGACTAAATCTCCCAACCTCTCTTTAGAGATTTTATATCCTGAGGCTATCTGAGCCAAGTCATTAGCCTCTTGATTTTCCAGTCAAGGAATGCGGTCGATCGAAACATGATCAAAACGTTTCAACAAAGAGTTACCTATGACAAAGTATAACATCAAGTTCTCTTTGATGCACTTATACTCTTTCTTCAATTATTGAACCACCAACTCCAAATCTCCCTTTATTTTGACGTCTCTTTCCCCCAAGTCCAACAAAATCTGCATGCATGTTATCAAGGCTTCATATTCAACCTCATTGTTGGAACATGACTCTTTGAACCTATATTTAAACTTGATTGGTATGCTTTCTAGCGAAATGTTAAAGATTCTTACTCTGGTTCCATCTTTATGTTTGGATCCTTCGAAGTATGACCTATAAGGCTTAGTTCCTACGTATGCTTCCATTGTTTCGACCACTGAATGGTCAGTAATAAAGTCTATGACAATTTGTTCTTTTATTGCTTTCTAATGACAATAAGTCAGTGAATATTCGGTAAGCGCCAAGGCCCACTTTCCTATTTGACTATGAAATATAGGCTTTGAAAACATATGTTTAATTACATTGAAATGAGAGTAAACATAAACTTCCACCGGCTTTATATAATGCTTCAATTTTGTGCATGAAAAGTATAGGCACAAACATAATTTTTCAATCGGGTTATACCTAGTCTTTGCATCTATTAAGATTTGACTAAGGTAATATATGGCTCTTTCGACGGCATTATGATCCTCTTGAGCTAACATATTGCCCATGGTTGAATTTGACACAACTATGTACAATTTCATGCTCCTATTTTTACTTGGAGGTAACAACACTGGAGGTTTCATCAGATATTTTTTTGATGTTATCAAAATCCTTTTGTTGCTCGTTCCCCCAAATAAAGTCGTTGTCTTTCTTGAGTTTAAGCAATGGCAATTTTGCCACTTAGGTTGGAGATAAACCTTCTCAGGAAATTTATTTTCACCAACAAAGACTGGAGTTGTTTCTTTGTTGACGGAGGCTTGAGATCTACAATTTATTTCATCTTGTTTTGATTGATCTCTATGCCTTTCTTGTGCACCACGAATCCTAAGAAGTCTCCTGCACCTACGCAGAAAACACATTTTAATGGATTCATTTTTAATCCATATTTACTCATCCTCCGAAAGGACTGTCGAAGTTGGTCCAAGTGATCATTTTCTGATGAGGATTTTATGATTATGTCATCAATATAGACTTGCATAAAATTCTTGATGAAGTTATGAAACATAGAATTCATGGTTATTTGGTAAGTCACCCCAGCGTTTTCAGACCAAAGGGCATCAATATCCATTCATAAGTGCCCAACGTACCTGGGCATCAAGAACACCGTCTTAGATACATCTTCCTCATCTATAAAGATTTGATTATAACCAAAGTACACGTCTAACATACTTAATACTGATGGCCTGCGGTTGAATCGAATAGCCTTTCTGTAACAGGCATAGAGTACTCGTCTGTAGGCGTAGCATTATTTAGATCTCTAAATTCTATGCAAACTCTAAGAGTTCCCTTTTTCTTTATAACTGGAACAATATTAGCTAACCATTGATGTACCTAGATATTCTTATGAACTTACTTATGAGCAGCCTTTCGATCTCTTCCTTGACCTTCGATTTCATCTCTAGCACGAACTTCCTTGGAAACTGTTTCACCGGCTTCTTTCCAGGTCGAATTGGTAGCTTCAATTCCACCATGTCCCGACTCAATCTTGGAATTTCATTGTATTCCCATGCAAAACCATCTTTAAATTCATTGAGCAACTCGAGCATTTTCTTTTTCATATCTGGTTCAATCTTGACGCTAATGTATGTTGGCCTCTTCACTGCTCCTTCACCCAAATGTACCTCTTCTAAGGGTCTTGAGATTACTTTTTCTTGTTAGACTCCAATGGGTCTTTTATAAACCCCAAAGGCTCATTTTCATAAATGCAATCAAGCCTCCAGCTTTCTGAAGTTGTTGTCTGGCCTTTGAGGCCACCTCCAAAATTCTCGGAGCTTTCGACATTGGCTTCAAAAGCCATATTTTGGGAAGCCTCGGCCTCTAGGGCCAAGTTTATTCTGTTTTTGACCATATAAGCTGAAATTTGAGGCAATGGTCTTGACTCATCAGTCATTCTCATTGAACAATGTCCACCCTGTAAAGGGTAGACTTCCTTCTTTGGCAGTGTTAGAAGTATTTTTCAGGGGTGTTTTGTCGTATTCACAGGGATTGATGAGAATATTTGATACTTGTCGTTTGTAACACCCCATTTAAATTATTCAGTCGCTTTGGTATTTTCTGTGATGTGTAGTTGTGCGGTGTCCTTAATTAAGGGTATGAGGTTAAGAGTAAGGGAGAGAGGTGACCTTAGTTGGGGTACTGTGGACCTAGATAAAGGAGTAAGTTAATTATGATATCGAGAACATTATAGTGATTAATATTATTCCAACTATTATTAATAATAATGTTAATGAGATTATTATTATTATTATTATTATTATTATTATTATTATTATTATTATTATTATTATTATTATTATTATTATTATTATTCGTATTAATAATATTATTTGGTGGAATATTATTATTATTCATATTATTACTATTAATATGAATATTATTATTAGTGGGAGAATAATATTAGTATTATTATTATTATATGATTTAAATAATAAAATAAGAAATAAGGGATTAAAGGAAATAGAGAAGTTTTTTTGGAGAAAGAGAATTAGAACACGATAAACTGTCAGAGAAAGGTTTTGGGAGAAAAAGTGAGAAGAAGAACTAGAAGGAAGAGGAGGAGGCTAGGGCTGTCAATCCTTCAAGATTCTTCAACGATTGAGCAATTAATCAAGGTAAGGGGGGAGAATGGATTTCAATATGGGTGAATTAACATGAGAGGGTAGTGAGAGGTCCTTTCTCTCATAGGAATTATGTGTTCTTGAGGATCCTTGAATCCAATTTTCGTAACTTGATTTGTTCTTAAATTTTCTGTTATTGTTGAATACTGTTTGTATGATGTTTTGTGTATCCGAAACCAGAATTAATACGGAATTCGTGTGAGAAATCCTTGATGCTGTCATAGAATACTAGTGAGTAGTAGATCTGGAAATCTGAACTTTTAGGGATTTGGACAAATATGTAGAAATGAATGTGTTATATCGTTATTAGTACGATGCTCTAAGGTTTCCCTAAGGTTTAGGGATTTGGGTTAATTGTGGGAAATAGGGAGGTAACCGTAAGAATCTGAGGTTATGGCCAAATGGCCAAATGATATGTATCGTTGAATATTAATATGTGCTTGTAGGGAAAAACTTATGGGAAATTGAACCTTCGTGACCAGAACCTTGACATTGTTATATGTCTGACCCTGAAGGGGTTAAATATTAGATAGTGGGTAATTTTAATGTCGTAGGGTGTAATTGAAGGAAAAATTGTAATATGTTGTCCCTATAGGAATAGGAATATTCAAATGTGGGTAACTCTGAAGTACTCAGAGCAATTGCAGGAAATAGTGTTTTATGTGTTGCAAATGTTGCCAGATGAGCATAATAAACCATAGAAGTTGTGTCGTTATTGCCGTATAACCTTAGGAATGTTTTAGTGATGTTTTGGGTGCTTTGAGTAAGTGATTCGCAAGAATAATTGGGTGAATATCAGTTCCGGAGCGTAACAGCGTCTTTCTGTCCGTCACGGATGTTCATATTTTCGGTCGAAATTGTCTTGGACGTAACTTTGGATCCGTAAGTCCGTTTTGATCCCCGTTCGAAGCGTTGGAAAGATAATGAACAGAGCTATTACATAGAATAGATAGTGGATTTATTTTCCCAATATTTTTATATCTAATTATGGTAATTCCCGAGAGGATTACGGTGAGCAGATGGCTCACGTGGATCAAGATTGATCGTGAGTTATGTATGATGTATTATATTGCATAGTCGTGTTGACATACATTTCATATCATGTGTATTATGAAGACGGCTAGGTGGGAATCCATGATGGGTGCCTAGTTTCATCCGGACTTCAATGTGGGAGTCGTTGTGGAGATAAGTTGTAGTTCAGAGGAACGTATATACGACTTATCCGGATTCCGAGGGGAATCGGGTTCTAGTGTGAACCATATGAGATTGTGTTGGTACCACATGCATTGTGTCGAGTCAATGTGCCACATTGCATTATTGTAATTGAATGTGGGCTATGAATGCCAAGTGATTGAGGTGGCACGTGTATGTGCGTTAATTGTGCTTATTTTATGTGTGGTGTGTAACTACTCTTTAGCATGTGTATTTCACCGTTTATTTATTGAATGTAGTTCTCACCCCTTTTTGTTATTGTGTCTGTGCTCTCTTAGGAGTACAGGTGACCAGGTACTTGAGTAGTGCTTGGAGTGTGTTGCTATTTGATCGAGTCTTAGGAGTCGCTCTGATACGTAACATGGGATGACGAGATTGCGTTGTTATTTGACTACTTTATTTGTTTATTGTTATGTATCTTCATTTGTTGGACTTATTTTGTATGACCTCGTGTTGAGGAGAATTATATTGAGAATTGATTTGTATTCTGCTGCTTAATTGAAAACTAAATAATATTGAAGGTTTTAATGAAATGAAGTGACTTAGTATGATATCCCACTGTATTGGAAGACTCTGATGAATTTCATGAATTGTTTCTATATATTTATTATATTACACGTACGGGGTAAAGTGGGGTGTTACAGTTGGTATCAGAGCAGGTCGGTCAGTCCGGCCAGTGTTGTAGTAGAGTCTGACTATAGAATGTTTATAGTCATGTGTGTGTTTCTAACCTGTGTTTCCGTGGTTGTTGAGAAGTATGGCTGGTAGGAATGATGCTGCGATGGCTGCTGCGTTACAAGCTGTTGCGCAGGCAGTGGCAGACATTGGTCAGAACGTCAACCGAAATGATGACGACGGAGAGTTCCGTAATTTGGGAAAGTTTCAGAGTAATAAGCCGCCTAAGTTCGAGGGAGGACATGATCCAAATGTAGCACAGAAATGGCTAAAGGATATTGAGAAAATCTTCAGAGTCATGGGCTGCTCAGAGGATAAGAAGGTACGGTTTGGTACTCATATGCTGGAAGGTGAAGCTGAGGACTGGTGGGACAACACCCGTCAAAGGTTGGAAGCTGGTGAAGGTCCCATTAGTTGGACAGTGTTTAGGGCGGAGTTTCTGGAACGGTATTTTCCAGAAGATGTTCGCGGGAAAAAGGAAATTGAATTTATTGAGTTGAAACAGGGGACCATGACAGTGGTTGAGTATGCAGTTAAGTTCGAAGAGCTGGTAAAGTATTGTCCTCATTACAATACCGATGCAACTATGAGTTCGAAGTGCATCAAGTTTGAGAATGGACTGCGTCCTGAAATCAAGTTGGTTATCGATTATCAGAAGATCAGATACTTTCCTGAGCTGGTGAACAGGTGTAGGATCTATGATGAAGATAACAGAGCTAGAATCGCTCACTATAAGAATCTGAGTGACAGAAGAGGCAAACGGAAGCATGAAGATACATCTCATCATGCTCCAGCGGATAAAGGACAACAGAAAGATGTTGCTGGGAAGAAACCGAGTGGGGGAGGATATCCGTCCGACCCTCTCAAGTGTTACAAATGTGGTGGCGCAGGTCACCATGCGAATGAATGTCGGAATGAGGCGAAGAAGTGCTTTAAGTGTGGGAAGTCAGGTCATGTGGTTGCGGATTATAGGAGCAACATGCCAACCTGTTACAACTGTGGTGAGCAGGGTCATATCAGCATCCACTGTCAGAAACCGAAGAAGTCCCAGGCAAGTGGGAAGGTGTTTGCATTGGCAGGAGCTCAGTCTACCAGTGAGGATCGTTTGGTCAGAGGTACGTGTTACATTCATGACACTCCTTTGATTGTTATTATTGATACGGGTGCAACCCACTCGTTTATTTTTGTGGATTGTGTGAAGAGACTGGGGCTTGCGCCGTCTACTTTGACTAGAGGGATGGTGATTGATACTCCATCTATTGGGCCAGTCACTACATCTCTAGTGTATTTGAATTGTCCAGTGTCGATCTTTGGTGAGGATTTTGGAGTGGACTTGATTTGTTTACCACTCAGCGAGTTGGATGTTATTTTAGGAATGAATTGGCTTGAGAGCAAGATGCGAGAGTCGTATCCGGAACTGTTCTCATCAGATACATTTTCGAGGACGAAAATATTTTAAGTGGGGGAGAGTTGTAACACCCCATTTAAATTATTCAGTCGCTTTGGTATTTTCTGTGATGTGTAGTTGTATGGTGTCCTTAATTAAGGGTATGAGGTTAGGAGTAAGGGAGAGAGGTGACCTTAGTTGGGGTACTGTGGACCTAGATAAAGGAGTAAGTTAATTATGATATCGAGAGCATTATAGTGATTAATATTATTCCAACTATTATTAATAATAATGTTAATGAGATTATTATTATTATTATTATTATTATTATTATTATTCATATTAATAATATTATTTGGTGGAATATTATTATTATTCATATTATTACTATTAGTATGAATATTATTATTAGTGGGAGAATAATAATAATATTATTATTATTATTATTATTATTATTATTATTATAGGATTTAAATAATAAAATAAGAAATAAGGGATTAAAGGAAATAGAGAAGTTTTTTTGGAGAAAGAGAATTAGAACACGATAAACTGTCAGAGAAAGGTTTTGGGAGAAAAAGTGAGAAGAAGAACAAGAAGGAAGAGGAGGAGGCTAGGGCTGTCAATCCTTCAAGATTCTTCAACGATTGAGCAATTAATCGAGGTAAGGGGGGAGAATGGATTTCAATATGAGTGAATTAACATGAGAGGGTAGTGAGAGGTCCTTTCTCTCATAGGAATTATGTGTTCTTGAGGATCCTTGAATCCAATTTTCGTTACTTAATTTGTTCTTAAATTTTCTGTTATTGTTGAATACTGTTTGTATGATGTTTTGTGTATCTGAAACCAGAATTAATACGGAATTCGTGTGAGAAATCCTTGATGCTGTCATAGAATACTAGTGAGTAGTAGATTTGGAAATCTGAACTTTTAGGGATTTGGGCAAATATGTAGAAATGAATGTGTTATATCGTTATTAGTATGATGCTCTAAGGTTTCCCTAAGGTTTAGGGATTTGGGTTAATTGTGGGAAATAGGGAGGTAACCGTAAGAATCTGAGGTTATGGCCAAATGGCCAAATGATATGTATCGTTGAATATTAATATGTGCTTGTAGGGAAAAACTTATGGTAAATTGAACCTTCGTGACCAGAACCTTGACATTGTTATATGTCTGACCTTGAAGGGGTTAAATATTAGATAGTGGGTAATTTTAATGTCGTAGGGTGTAATTGAAGGAAAAATTGTAATATGTTGTCCCTATAGGAATAGGAATATTCAAATGTGGGTAACTCTGAAGTACTCAGAGCAATTGCAGGAAATAGTGTTTTATGTGTTGCAAATGTTGCCAGATGAGCATAATAAATCATAGAAGTTGTGTCGTTATTGCCGTATAACCTTAGGAATGTTTTAGTGATGTTTTGGGTGCTTTGAGTAAGTGATTCACAAGAATAATTGGGTGAATATCAGTTTCGGAGCGTAACAGCGTCTTTCTGTCCGTCACGGATGTTCATGTTTTCGGTCGAAATTGTCTTGGACGTAACTTTGGATCCGTAAGTCCGTTTTGATCCCCGTTCGAAGCGTTGGGAAGATAATGAACAGAGCTATAACATAGGATAGATAATGGATTTATTTTCCCAATATTTTTATATCTAATTATGGTAATTCCCGAGAGGATTACGGTGAGCGGATGGCTCACGTGGATCATGATTGATCGTGAATTATGTATGATGTATTATATTGCATAGTCATGTTGACATACATTTCATATCATGTGTCTTATGAAGACGGCTAGGTGGGAATCCATGATGGGTGCCTAGTTTCATCCGGACTTCAATGTGGGAGTCGTTGTGGAGATAAGTTGTAGTTCAGAGGAACGTATATACGACTTATCCGGATTCCGACGGGAATCGGGTTCTAGTGTGAACCATATGAGATTGTGTTGGTACCACATGCATTGTGTCGATTCAGTGTGCCACATTGCATTATTGTAATTGAATATGGGCTATGAATGCCAAGTGATTGAGGTGGCACGTGTATGTGCGTTAATTGTGCTTATTTTATGTGTGGTGTGTAACTACTCCTTAGCATGTGTATTTCACCGTTTATTTATTGAATGTAGTTCTCACCCCTTTTTGTTATTGTGTCTGTGCTCTCTTAGGAGTACAGGTGACCAGGTACTTGAGTAGTGCTTGGAGTGTGTTGCTATTTGATCGAGTCTTAGGAGTCGCTCTGATACGTAACATGGGATGACGAGATTGCGTTGTTATTTGACTACTTTATTTGTTTATTGTTATGTATCTTCATTTGTTGGACTTATTTTGTATGACCTCGTGTTGAGGAGAATTATATTGAGAATTGATTTGTATTCTGCTGCTTAATTGAAAACTAAATAATATTGAAGGTTTTAATGAAATGAAGTGACTTAGTATGATATCCCACTGTATTGGAGGACTCTGATGAATTTCATGAATTGTTTCTATATATTTATTATATTACGCGTACGGGGTAAAGTGGGGTGTTACAGTTGGTATCAGAGCAGGTCGGTCAGTCCGGCCAGTGTTGTAGTAGAGTCTGACTATAGAATGTTTATAGTCATGTGTGTGTTTCTAACCTGTGTTTCCGTGGTTGTTGAGAAGTATGGCTGGTAGGAATGATGCTGCGATGGCTGCTGCGTTACAAGCTGTTGCGCAGGCAGTGGCAGACATTGGTCAGAACGTCAACCGAAATGATGACGACGGAGAGTTCCGTAATTTGGGAAAGTTTCAGAGTAATAAGCCGCCTAAGTTCGAGGGAGGACATGATCCAAATGTAGCACAGAAATGGCTAAAGGATATTGAGAAAATCTTCAGAGTCATGGGCTGCTCAGAGGATAAGAAGGTACGGTTTGGTACTCATATGCTGGAAGGTGAAGCTGAGGACTGGTGGGACAACACCCGTCAAAGGTTGGAAGCTGGTGAAGGTCCCATTAGTTGGACAGTGTTTAGGGCGGAGTTTCTGGAACGGTATTTTCCAGAAGATGTTCGCGGGAAAAAGGAAATTGAATTTATTGAGTTGAAACAGGGGACCATGACAGTGGTTGAGTATGCAGTTAAGTTCGAAGAGCTGGTAAAGTATTGTCCTCATTACAATACCGATGCAACTATGAGTTCGAAGTGCATCAAGTTTGAGAATGGACTGCGTCCTGAAATCAAGTTGGTTATCGATTATCAGAAGATCAGATACTTTCCTGAGCTGGTGAACAGGTGTAGGATCTATGATGAAGATAACAGAGCTAGAATCGCTCACTATAAGAATCTGAGTGACAGAAGAGGCAAACGGAAGCATGAAGATACATCTCATCATGCTCCAGCGGATAAAGGACAACAGAAAGATGTTGCTGGGAAGAAACCGAGTGGGGGAGGATATCCGTCTGACCCTCTCAAGTGTTACAAATGTGGTGGCGCAGGTCACCATGCGAATGAATGTCGGAATGAGGCGAAGAAGTGCTTTAAGTGTGGGAAGTCAGGTCATGTGGTTGCGGATTATAGGAGCAACATGCCAACCTGTTACAACTGTGGTGAGCAGGGTCATATCAGCATCCACTGTCAGAAACCGAAGAAGTCCCAGGCAAGTGGGAAGGTGTTTGCATTGGCAGGAGCTCAGTCTACCAGTGAGGATCGTTTGGTCAGAGGTACGTGTTACATTCATGACACTCCTTTGATTGTTATTATTGATACGGGTGCAACCCACTCGTTTATTTCTGTGGATTGTGTGAAGAGACTGGGGCTTGCGCCGTCTACTTTGACTAGAGGGATGGTGATTGATACTCCATCTATTGGGTCAGTCACTACATCTCTAGTGTATTTGAATTGTCCAGTGTCGATCTTTGGTGAGGATTTTGGAGTGGACTTGATTTGTTTACCACTCAGCGAGTTGGATGTTATTTTAGGAATGAATTGGCTTGAGAGCAAGATGCGAGAGTCGTATCCGGAACTGTTCTCATCAGATACATTTTCGAGGACGAAAATATTTTAAGTGGGGGAGAGTTGTAACACCCCATTTAAATTATTCAGTCGCTTTGGTATTTTCTGTGATGTGTAGTTGTATGGTGTCCTTAATTAAGGGTATGAGGTTAGGAGTAAGGGAGAGAGGTGACCTTAGTTGGGGTACTGTGGACCTAGATAAAGGAGTAAGTTAATTATGATATCGAGAGCATTATAGTGATTAATATTATTCCAACTATTATTAATAATAATGTTAATGAGATTATTATTATTATTATTATTATTATTATTATTATTATTCATATTAATAATATTATTTGGTGGAATATTATTATTATTCATATTATTACTATTAGTATGAATATTATTATTAGTGGGAGAATAATAATAATATTATTATTATTATTATTATTATTATTATTATTATTATTATTATTATAGGATTTAAATAATAAAATAAGAAATAAGGGATTAAAGGAAATAGAGAAGTTTTTTTGGAGAAAGAGAATTAGAACACGATAAACTGTCAGAGAAAGGTTTTGGGAGAAAAAGTGAGAAGAAGAACAAGAAGGAAGAGGAGGAGGCTAGGGCTGTCAATCCTTCAAGATTCTTCAACGATTGAGCAATTAATCGAGGTAAGGAGGGAGAATGGATTTCAATATGAGTGAATTAACATGAGAGGGTAGTGAGAGGTCCTTTCTCTCATAGGAATTATGTGTTCTTGAGGATCCTTGAATCCAATTTTCGTTACTTAATTTGTTCTTAAATTTTCTGTTATTGTTGAATACTGTTTGTATGATGTTTTGTGTATCTGAAACCAGAATTAATACGGAATTCGTGTGAGAAATCCTTGATGCTGTCATAGAATACTAGTGAGTAGTAGATTTGGAAATCTGAACTTTTAGGGATTTGGGCAAATATGTAGAAATGAATGTGTTATATCGTTATTAGTATGATGCTCTAAGGTTTCCCTAAGGTTTAGGGATTTGGGTTAATTGTGGGAAATAGGGAGGTAACCGTAAGAATCTGAGGTTATGGCCAAATGGCCAAATGATATGTATCGTTGAATATTAATATGTGCTTGTAGGGAAAAACTTATGGGAAATTGAACCTTCGTGACCAGAACCTTGACATTGTTATATGTCTGACCCTGAAGGGGTTAAATATTAGATAGTGGGTAATTTTAATGTCGTAGGGTGTAATTGAAGGAAAAATTGTAATATGTTGTCCCTATAGGAATAGGAATATTCAAATGTGGGTAACTCTGAAGTACTCAGAGCAATTGCAGGAAATAGTGTTTTATGTGTTGCAAATGTTGCCAGATGAGCATAATAAATCATAGAAGTTGTGTCGTTATTGCCGTATAACCTTAGGAATGTTTTAGTGATGTTTTGGGTGCTTTGAGTAAGTGATTCGCAAGAATAATTGGGTGAATATCAGTTCCGGAGCGTAACAGCGTCTTTCTGTCCGTCACGAATGTTCATGTTTTCGGTCGAAATTGTCTTGGACGTAACTTTGGATCCGTAAGTCCGTTTTGATTCCCGTTCGAAGCGTTGGAAAGATAATGAACAGAGCTATAACATAGGATAGATAATGGATTTATTTTCCCAATATTTTTATATCTAATTATGGTAATTCCCGAGAGGATTACGGTGAGCGGATGGCTCACGTGGATCAAGATTGATCGTGAATTATGTATGATGTATTATATTGCATAGTCATGTTGACATACATTTCATATCATGTGTCTTATGAAGACGGCTAGGTGGGAATCCATGATGGGTGCCTAGTTTCATCCGGACTTCAATGTGGGAGTCGTTGTGGAGATAAGTTGTAGTTCAGAGGAACGTATATATGATTTATCCGGATTCCGACGGGAATCGGGTTCTAGTGTGAACCATATGAGATTGTGTTGGTACCACATGCATTGTGTCGATTCAGTGTGCCACATTGCATTATTGTAATTGAATGTGGGCTATGAATGCCAAGTGATTGAGGTGGCACGTGTATGTGCGTTAATTGTGCTTATTTTATGTGTGGTGTGTAACTACTCCTTAGCATGTGTATTTCACCGTTTATTTATTGAATGTAGTTCTCACCCCTTTTTGTTATTGTGTTTGTGCTCTCTTAGGAGTACAGGTGACCAGGTGCTTGAGTAGTGCTTGGAGTGTGTTGCTATTTGATCGAGTCTTAGGATTCGCTCTGATACGTAACATGGGATGACGAGATTGCGTTGTTATTTGACTACTTTATTTGTTTATTGTTATGTATCTTCATTTGTTGGACTTATTTTGTATGACCTCGTGTTGAGGAGAATTATATTGAGAATTGATTTGTATTATGCTGCGTAATTGAAAACTAAATAATATTGATTATTTTAATGAAATGAAGTGACTTAGTGTGATATCCCACTGTGTTGGAGGACTCTGATGAATTTCATGAATTATTTCTATATATTTATTATATTACGCGTATGGGGTAAAGTGGGGTGTTACATCGTTCAATAGTTTAATGATTTAAGAAGGGGGTTTTTAAATTGGTTTCTATTTTGTAACAAGAATTTGTAAGAAATAAAACAAAGTAAAATTTGGTTTTAGTTTGATAAAAAGCATGCCAAGATTAGGGTTCACTAATCCGTCTTAAACGTATCCAACCAATCAAATATGTGAACTTAGTTTTAACCAACATAATCGTGTATCCTTGCAAAAAGGTTCATCTCTAAAGCGATTTTGTGAATGTTATTGTTTCGATCGTTAAATGATCTCTCTAAATAACACTCGAAACAATAATCATTAAGATCGATACTCTGCAAATATCAAATTTCAAATCTATGTCTAGAGTTTGTATAGTTGGTAGATGAAGAAATTAGGTCAAGACTTGAAAAGTTCATGTCTAAAGCAATCCAAACCATAAATATAACAAAAGATAGAATATAACTTCATCTATATTGATCAAAGCCTTGTTCACATACAAAATATTAAGAAGAATACATAAAATCAGAACTAGCTACCTCTAACCTTGACAAAAGTGAAGTTTTATCCACCCATTTCCATGATAGCTTGAGCAACAAGTTTCGAAAGAAGATTGATCAACATCCAAGTCGAATAATCGAGATTGGATGGGAATCCACCTTCTTTTTGTGAAAGATGGCTAAGAGATGATGAAAATGGAGAAACTAGGGTTTTTATGCTGAAAAATATCAAACTATGAAAGATACAACAAAAAAGATATTTTGGCAAAAAGTGGCACACACTACTTATAGACATGCTGCTAAGCTGTCAAATTCGCAGTGCGAATAATATGTTCGCCTAGCGAACAATAAAAAATGGCATTTGAAGTGCCAGTGTACAGTGAACACGCCCTTGAGCTATTTCCACATGTTCGTTGTACAAGCAATCCTTCGCAGAACGAATTCTTGTCCAAATACTTACTGCCTCAGGTCTGGGGGTGTTCGCTTGGTATTCACTTCTTCTTCTCTCTAGTGAACGCTTCGCTACTTCCTTCGCACAACGAATTTAGGCTCCTTTTCTTTCTGTATGAACAGTACAATGCTCTCCAAGGCCTTCGCTGGCAAGTTTGCTGTGGGAACTTGTTGATGTTTTTCTGGGTAGATTCACTAGGAAGTTCACTGTGCGAACTTGTTGATACTTTGCTGCTGACTTGGTTTCCTTATCGAAGTTCTTGTGTCTTACTCTTCATGTTTTCATGCCTAATTCCTACACAGTAGTACACAAATCAAAGCAACCAAGATATTTTCACACAATGAAGCATATCATCAAAAACAAGAATGATTCAATTCAATTTCTTTACAAAAAGAATGAAAGATGCCAACATTTGATAGATCAAATAGGCCAAGTTTGACATCTAATAACTCTCCCCAACTAGATCTTTGCTTGGCCTCAAGCAATGTATGCCTCTCATTTCAAACAAGAGGATTTGGTCAAGATTAAGATTCTCCCAAGAATGGATAAAATGGCTCAAACACAAGGAGTTCAACCAAGCACTGGTTTCAAATGTTAAGAATCAAACAATGCATAAGAACTAAAGTCTTAAAGCAAATATCAAGCCATGCATCAATCAACAACTATGTTTTTCTTGAATGAATCACTCTATCTCTCCTCTTCAAATAAGGATTGAAGAAATTACGCGTTTGCAACTGCGGGGACAATTTCACTCACCTAACAAATAATGCCAATATCAATCCAAATCATACAATATCTAACAATCGAAAGTGAAAATATGGAAGCAAGAAGATCACTAAGGTCTTTAAGGTTGTAGCTTGGTTGGGTTCACAAACAAGGGACATTTCTAAGGCCATTGAAACGAAATTGTCGACGCAAAAGAGACATTCACTGTACATATTATTTACACATCCCAACATCATTCAATTTGTTTCTCAATTGTAACAAGATAACAATGCTTCCACGGATTCACAGATTCACAATAATAACAAGATAAAACATGCATTAAACGAATCAACAAAGTTTATTAGAAATCCAGCATTTAGTACACAATGGAGGCTTTCTTACAATTTGTGGTTTTTTTTTGTCCTAAGTGAAATATTCATTCAACAAGTTGCTAAAAGAACAATTTTCATTTACATAAAGATTTAAGTTCTTAAGCATTCTAAAATTTTAAACAAAGGTAACCATGTACCTTGGCATTATTCACTTGCTTAATATTATCATTGTCATTCAAACTTAGACGAATCTTCATTGGATACTTGTTTTTAGAGAGCAACCAATTTAGAAGTCCAATTAAAGCCCAACAACATGAGAAACATTAAAAACCACTTGAAAAACAATATTTTTAACATAAAAAATGACTGGCATTAATAATACTCAATAAAAATGTGCTTAGGTGTAAAAACACCTTAAAATAGTACATAAACAATATCTGAAACAAAGTACAATAATAATCGTAAAAGCAATAATCTAAGCACAAAAATACTTCACTTTGAAGACCAAAGGGAGTTGCTCATGATCATGCCCATAAAACATAAATAATACAAAATCATCGGACTCTGTAACCTCCATCTCTTCGGATCCTTCCTCAGTGCCATCCTCCTCATCCTCCTCCTCAGCAGCATCAGGGCCAGAAGCACCCGCCCCCTCTCCAAATTGTGGTCTGTCCACAGGCCAACCAACATGCTCTAGGAACTGCTCCATAGACATCATGTTATGAATCACCGAGGGTTCCCGGCACTACAACTGAAGTACCTGCATAGAATCATGAATGTCAATCATAGCTCTGTGAGTCGCCTCCATCCAGTCCCAGTTGTAGTTACACACAACTTGTTGAAAAGGGTCGAAACCCTGTGAGAATGAAGCTCTAAGGCCTGCAGTAGCCCCGACATCTCAAGTAGATGGTGTAGATGAACCCCCTTTTACACCCTCGGGATGACAATGCTTATCCATATATCTATCATCAATTGCACATTAGTGAGGATACTGTGGACAAGATGTGCCACTGGGATCGACACGGTCGACGTGTGCGACTTGGGCTTGATGTTTGTCAAGACCAAAAGAAGCACAAGCTGAGGAAGTGGCTTTATGTCTTCACGGTGGTATCGCCTCGGAACCCCAGATGGGTTCAACTCCACCGACTTACCCTCAAACAGAAGAGCTTTAGAGATGAGATCGGTGTTCCTATGTAACTTGAGATCCCGATGGTAATCGTCGATCTCATCTTCTTTGAGAGTTAATGGGTTTCCAAGAACTTTGTTGATTGTATCTCTATCAAAGGCCACCTCTCTTCCCATCACTTGGGTCTTTCACCTAAAAGGTTCATCATCATTGGTCAAGGCATTAGCATAAAATTCTCGTACTATCTCAATGTTGTAGCTATCACATGGTGTTACCAAAACATCCCACTTCTTGTTGTGTATTAGTGCAGCAACGGTTCGATATGATCCTTCTGGGTTTAGAATGAACCGCTTCTCAGGAAAAATTCTTCGTTTTTCAAGAGCCACATATCGTGCAGCCTTCTTTGGCCCCAAGAACCGATCACTGTCATATTGAATATGTATCGGGCGAGACGAATTTCCAACCCGACGCTTTTTTGATGCAATTGCCCTAGACGCCATCTGCACAAACAACAGAAGAGAAGAAAAAAACAGCAACCAACATAAAAAAATTAGTCAAAAATAATAAACAAGAAGGTGAACAAGGTCCCTTTCATCATAAAAAACAAAAATTTGTCATGTTCGCTGAATACTCCGTCGTGCGAAGGCCTGGCGAAAACTCGCCTCAGGTTCACACTGCAAAGAAGCCAGCGAAGGCTGCAAAAAATAAAATTTCAGCCCTGTTTTTGTTCCTCAACTAAGATACTTTAATTATGAGCATATATTTCAGAGAAACCATGATGTGGGTAACACTAGGAATGGCTAACAATCACATGCAACATAATTTTTTGAGCAAAACTAAACCTACCCTAATCAACCAATGTGAAATGTTTTCCTCAAACTATCACAGTCTTAACACAATACAAATGAAGGAAGATGGACAAACCTAAATTATTGCAGATTGAAGGAAGTCTTTGAATTTATTTATTTTTAAGGTTTCACTTGAGGTGCTCTAGTGTTAACGTGAAAGTGCGGAGAGATATGGAGTGACATGTGAGTGAGAGGGAAAACACTTAAAATAAATTCTAAATCATAAGAGATGGTGGGCCCACATAGGTGGCCCAATGCTTTTAAAAGAAAATACTGATGTGGCAGGAACTTACCTGTTTCGCATTGCTCGCACTGCGAGCTTCCTAGCAAACTTGTTCGCTCAACTGTTCGCACTGCGAAGTAGGCAGCGAACATGACAGGTTTTGTTTTGAAAAATTGTGTTGCTTTTTCTCCTCAAACTCCTACCACATCTTGCATAAACAAACCTATCTACAAGAAATAAAACAGGAAATACTTACAATGTTGGGGTGCCTCCCAACTAGCATTTTGTTTAACATTGTTGGAGCTCGATGGTCCAATGTGATCAAGGATCGCACAGAGGCATAAAGGTAGTGCTCCGCTTGAAATCACCTCCCAAATAAATCTTCAGTCTTTGGCCATTTACTGTCCAACTTTCTTTGGACTCCACATCTTCGATAATGATTGCTCCAAAGCTCATGATATCTCGAATTCGGAACGGACCCGACCATTTTGATTTTAGCTTCCCTAGAAACAATTTCAACCGAGAGTTGAATAACAACACCATCTGTCCCGCTTCAAACGTTTTATGTATAATTTTTTATCATGATAACCCTTCACCCGGTCTTTGTAAATTTTGTTGGATTCACAAGCTTGCAAGCGTAATTCCTCCAACTCATACAGTTGGATTTTCCTCTTCTCGCCACTTGGCTTTTGTTCAAAATTTAGCAACTTTAACGCCCAAAAGGCCTTGTGTTCCAACTCGACTGGTAAGTGATAGTTCTTACCATAAACCATTTTAAAAGGAGTGAGACCAATCAGAGCCTTAAAAGCTGTCCAATAAGCCCACAAAGCATCATCTAACTTAATCGAACAATCCTTTCTTGAAGTGGACACAGTTTTTTCTATTTTTTTTAATTTCTCAATTTGATACTACGGGCTGTCTGTTAGCTTGTGGATGATATGGTGTTGCAACTTTGTGCCTCACACCATACTGCTCCAAAGCTTTCGCTAACTGAGTGTTACAAAAGTGGGATCCTCTGTCACTTATTAACACTCTCGGAGTACCAAATCGAGAAAAAATTATTTTTTTTCAAAAAATTTATCATGGTTTTCCCGTCTGCTTTAGCGCTTGCTATGGCTTTAACCCACTTTGAGACGTAGTCAACCACAACCAAAATGTACTCATTTCCAAAAGACGGTGGAAATGGACCAACAAAATCAATTCCCCAACAATTGAAAACCTCGACTTCTAACATGTTTTGCAAAGGCATTTCATTCCGTTGCGAAATTTCACCAATCCTCTGGCATTTATCACAACTTTTGGTGTGCGCATGCGCATCTTTGAACAAGGACGGCCAATAGAAGCCCGATTGGAGGACTTTTGCGGTCGTTCTTGTGTCGTTAAAATAACTTCCATACAGAGAGTTGTGACAATGCCAAAAGATGTCTTTGGCTTCCTCTTGAGACACACATCTCCTTAAAATATTGTCGACACCAAGTTTGAACAAATGAGGCTCATCCCAGACAAAATACTTGGCATCAGACAATTTTTTTTCTCTGGTTATTAGTTAGACCTTTCGGCATTAATCCGGTAGCTTTGTAGTTAGCCATGTCGGCAAACCAAGGTCTAACTTTCACCATATACAACTTTTCATCTGGAAACTCTTCCTTCACCTTCTGCTCATGTTTCGTGACTTCATCATTCAAAAGACGGGACAAGTGACCCGCCACCAAATTCTCGGATTCTTTTTTATCACGAATTTCCAAATCAAATTCTTATAATAAAAGGATGCAACGAATTAGCCTTTGCTTAGAATCCAGCTTGGTGAGCAGATACTTGATTGCCAAATGGTCAATGTACACCATAACTTTGGAACCTATCAAATAAGACCTAAATTTTTTCAATGCATACACTATTGCAAGTAACTCTTTCTCAGTTGTTGCATAATTTATTTGAGCATCATTAAGAACTTTGCTCGCATAGTGTATAACATGAATTTTTTTTATTTTTCTTTGGCCCAACACCGTGCCAACCGCATAATCATTAACATCACACATGAGTTCAAAACTATTTTTCCAGTTTGGTGCGACGATTATGGGCGTGGTGATTAAGCTTTGTTTTAAAGAATCAAAAGCTGTCATACAAGACTCATCAAAAATAAAAGACTTATCTTTGTTAAGCAAATTGCTCAATGGCTTCGCGATCTTTGCAAAGTCTTTGATGAATCTTCGGTAGAATCCTGCATGACCCAGAAAGCTTAGGATCCCTTCACATTCAGAGGTGGTGGTAGCTTCTCAATAACTTCCATTTTGGCCCTATCAACTTCAAGTCCCTTCAAAGAAACTTTGTGCCGAAACACAATTCCTTTCGTGACCATAAAGTTGCAATTTTCCCAATTAAGCACTAAGTTAGTCTCCACACGCCTCTCCAGAATAACATCTAAATTTTTCAGACAAAGGTCAGATGATGGACCGAAAACTGAGAAGTCATCCATAAACACCTTGATAGTCTTTTCGATCAAGTCCAAAAGTATAGCTTACATACACCTTTGAAAACTCACTGGTGCATTACACAAACCAAACGACATCCTCCTATAAGCAAAGATTCTGAAAGGACAAGTGAAAGTTATTTTTCCATGATCCTCTGGGTTGACAATGATTGGATTATACCCCAAGTATCCATCGAAAAAATAATAATACTCTTGACCGGAGAGCCTCTCGAGCATTTGATCTATAAAAGGAAGAGGGAAGTGATCTTTTCTTGTAGCTTGATTGAGCCTACAGTAGTCGATACACATCCTCCACCTCGTTACAGTTTTTGTTGGAACCAACTCATTCTTCTTATTATGGATAACCTTCATTCCTCCTTTTTTCGGCACCACGTGTACCAGACTAACCCACGGACTGTCAGAGATAGGATAAATCATCCGGCGTCCAACATTTTTACAACTTCTTTCCTCACCACCTCTTTCATGATAGGACTCAATCTTCTTTGTGGTTGAACTACTGGTTTGAAATCTTCCTCCATGAATATTCAGTGCATTCAATAGGATGGAATTATATCTTTCAAGTCGGAAAGAGTCCAACCTATTGCCTCTTAATTTTTCTTCAAAACACCAATTAATTTTATCTCTTCCTTCTTGGTTAGCTCTGAACTAATGATCACTGACCATTTTCCTTCCTCGTCAAGAAAGATATACTTGAGATGAGAAGGCATCACTTTCAACTCAAGTTTGACTTCCTCGTTGTTTTCTTTTTTCAAAATTTCCACCCTTTCTTCCAAAGGAGGAATTTCTTCTAACTCTTCAAGCTCCCGCAAACACTTTCCAATCTCTTTTTCTTCTTCCTCATTGACATTTGAAAGAGCATTGGTAAGAACTTGTTGTAATGGTGTGGGAACTTGCAATAACTCTTTAACTTCTTCGATCACCCCTTCCGTTGCGTCGATTCTAAAATAATCGGTCTTGTCCTTCTGTCATACCCTAAATTTGTCCTACCCATTGGTAAATATTTTTGCATTTTTATTTTGCATTTTCCATTTGATTTCATACCGCTTAGACATGTGTCCGTCCCGATTGGGCATTCTTCAAATCTCGACTTTTTTACCCAATAGGAGCGCGACACGTGGCCTAAGGGCATTCTTGTAAATTTTATATCCATGTTTATTTACTCATTCTTCTTTTCAAATATTTATTTCCCGTATATATTTTTATTTTGACTTTTTATTTTAATTAAGTTTAGAAATTTTATTAGTATTTAGTTGTATTATTATTATTATTATTTTTAAATAGTTTAGAATTAGTTTAAATAGGGTTTTTTTTTAATATTGATTAAAAAATAAGTGGGTAGAACAATGTTTAGTGTATTTTTTTTTATTTTTAGGAATTAATTAGAGTTTCATTTTATTTTAATATAGAATTTTATTCTGTGTGAATTTTTTTTAAGATTTTTAGAATTAATTAAAGTTATTTAAAGTTATTAGCTTATTTATTTATTTATTATTTTATTAGAATATTTAGTTTAATTAGAATAGATTATTTATTTAAATTATTTATTGATTAGATTTTTTTATTTTCTTTTTTAATTATTTATTTAGATTATTTATTAATTAGGATTATAAGTTTTATTAGTTGATTTTTATTAATTTAGCTTTAGGTTAGTGTTAGATTATTAATCTTATTAAGATATTTTAGTTTATTTAGATTAGGAATTAATTAATTAGGGTCAATTGCTATTAATTAACGTTTTCCTTTGTCATTAATTACCGTTAATCATCATCAGCCAATTAATCACCATTTAAAAACCCCATCATGCCACGTGGCAGCCCTATATAGGGTGTGCCACTATTCACCTTCCCCAACATCAGACACAACCCTAAACCAAAAACCCTAGCCGCAGCCCCTTCAGTCTCCACCAACTCCACCTGCATCTTCTTCCCAACCTCATTAAACCATCAACACTTCAACGCAAACCCAATCTCGCCGAAATCGCAATCACAACTAACAATAACCCCATCAAACCCCCAAAACATCATCTTGATTCAACCAAAAATCCTTCAACCCAAATGAAATCCATAACCAAATCAAACCCAGACAGAAACAAGAGTGAAAAGAGATAAAGAAAACAGATTGAAACCGAAACTAGTCGAGATTCCCTCACCAGAAAAACGAAAACTTTAACCTGTTCTTCCATCAAATACCCTCAAGACTTCCATTTTCGTTCATCCCTTACAGCTTCAAATCCCTAAACAGAAACCCAGAAGAGCACTCTTCAAATTCATCTCCCTTCAACAATATCTCCGAACAACCGTTACGACGACCCGTTTCCAGAAAGTCGAACAAACTTCACAACCTAGAACTCCACCGAAACCATTTCGACCACCGTAAATCCACTCATTTCGAAACCCATTTGTTCAGATCCATTTCACCATTAAAACCGTCAAAAAACACCATTAACGAACCCAGTCGCAAATCCTTCATTCCCAAATCTTCAAACACCATATCCTTCATCTTGTCACATTGAAACATAATCGAAATGGAGAAGGGTTTGGAACAAAGATCAGAGAGGATATTAAAGAGGGAAATAGAGAGATTAAGTTGATGATGAGAAGAAGAAGCGAGCGAAGCGGAGAGATTGAGAGCGAATCAGAGAGTTTGAGTCTCGTTCTTTCAATCTTTTCGGTTTCAGAGAGAGTGAGGAACGTTGGATTTGGATACGATGAATATGACTTGCTTTTTGTTGTTGTTTTGTTCAGTTTATGGTTGGGCTTTCAAAGCCCATTGAACTCCAGCCTGAGCACACCCCCTATTACTATTGGATTGAGGCCTCACGGCCCATTTCATTTGGGACGGCACCCTTTCGTTATTATCGTAACCCCCTCTGTTCTTCTTTAAGTTTTTTTTTCAAAAACTTTGTATTATATTTTATTGATTTTTATTTTCTGTAAATATTATTATTTATATATTATATTATATTTAGATTTTTATTTATTTTAGAGTTTATATATATATATATATATATATATATATATATATATATATATATATATATATATATATATATATATATATATATATATATATATATATATATATATATATATATATATATATATATATATATATATATATATATATATATATATATATATATATATATATATATATATATATATATATATATATATATATATATATATATATATATATATATATATATATATATATATATATATATATATATATATATATATATATATATATATATATATATATATATATATATATATATATATATATATATATATATATATATATATATATATATATATATATATATATATATATATATATATATATATATATATATATATATATATATATATATATATATATATATATATATATATATATATATATATATATATATATATATATATATATATATATATATATTAGACCACCTCTTTTCTTTCTTATTTCTTATTCCGATTCGATTTTATTTTTGACTTGTGGATCGAGGAAGTCTTTTTATCCGCAAGCGTCAGATTTTCGAAGTCGATAACCTTCCCGATTTCAAATCTATGGGGGATGATCATTTGCGTCATCTTCCTTACTTTGAGATCGTGATAGGCTACCTTCGATTAATCGGCATTATGTTTGCGATTAAGACGAGATCCATTCTTTCATGTCCCGATTCGATTCATTAACCATTGAATTTAATTTCTGTTGAATATTATTGTGGATATTATTGTTATATTATCTTACTATATTATTGTCATATTATTTATTCATATTATTATTATCATATCTCATTATTCATATTCATTCACCCATAATCGAAAACACTTAATAAATTATCGAAACTCCTAAAAGCCAAATTGGTGGACTGTTGTATCATTGGTGATTTGCAGGTATCTTGATTTTAAGTCGTGCTCGACTTTGCTCAAGGCGTAGTTTAGGACACAAATGCACACACACGGCTTTCTCTTGGGCTACCTGACAATGAGACCCCTTTATTTCGTGCAATCCCGTGTAAATTACATGTATCCCTTCCCCATTCCGATGTATGTTTCGCATTTATTTGATTATTAGTTTATCTCCTAGGAGCACCCATAGGGACTAGAGCGGATCAAACTATTTTCAAACTAATTCTCGATTCATCATCGAGCCACTTTCAAACAACCCGTAAGTCGAGTGCTCATACGCATTCGCCATCAACCTATTACAACTCGACCCTTGATGCGTAAGTCAAGTCGGTCTCTTTTTCAAACAATTTCATTTTCAACACGCTTTGCACACGATAATGTGTCAAACCCTTGATCCAACGTCAAGAGGGTTTTCAAAACAAACTATCAATTAACTAACAACTATTCAATTCTTTTGCGAGGTGTAAAGAGTGGGTTCAAGTCTTTGAGCTTGCTTTCGATTGTTTGGATGCGAGTTATCTTATTCGTGTGTGAGCAATTGATGCCTTTAAATAATATTAACAAACTCGACAACATTCAACCACCTTTCAATTACTCATCCTTTCACTCATCTTTCAAACAACTTCTTTTACGATGAAAAAGAGAGTGTCTCAAGTCTTTGGTTCGCTCTCCCGACTACTTAGATCCGAGAAGTCTTTCTTAAGCTTCAAGTAGTTGTCTTCCGACCAATCTCATCTTTCAAACACCATTCAAACAATTCCTTTTACGATGAAAAAGAAGGTGTTCCAAGTCTTTGGTTCACTTTCTCGATTATTTGGGTCGGAGAAGTCTTTCTTAAGCTTCAAGTAATCGTCATCCGATTCACTCACTCGTATCCAATTCCATTAACATTTCGATGAAAAAAGAAAGTGTTCCAAGTCTTTGGTTCGCTTTCCCGATTACTTGAGGTCCGAGAAGTCTTTCTTAAGCTTCGAGTAATTCTCATCTGTTAACCTACTCGAACCACATCTTATCCTTTTGCAATTGAGGTTGAAAAGAGAGAGTTCCAAGTCTTTGGTTCACTCTCCCGATTACTTGGGTCCGAGAAGTCTTTCTTAAGCTTCAGGTAATCGTCACCTCCAGCTAAACATCTAATACATCTAACTAATCTTTTCCTCGCCCTGTGCAACCAATACCTTTAACAACCTATTCAAATCTATCTTCTTGTCTAAACCAAAATGCTTAACCAATCAAACTCTACTCGCCCTCGTGCGATCCATAACTTAAACAACTCTTACCAAGAACATTGTTTAGTCCCTTCTTCCGCGCATAACAAACTCATGCTTCAGCCTCCCCTAGCGAGCAGACAAGCCAACGTTTAGCAGTTAGAACGCGACCTAAACACTCGTTCATTTTCAAACCCTTTTACCATAGTCGGCCGAACTACGGCTGCTCTGATCTCTCATATTTGTTGAGAGTACGTAGGCATAGGATTGCGATAATCCTAGCGAGCACATTCCCCACATTTCCCAAACCTTTTTCCCGTAGTCCCATGAACTACGAATGCTCTGATTTTCCACTTCTTATAAGTGAAGATACGTAGGCACAAGTGCCCTAATCCTTGGCGAGCACCCTATCTTAATAACCATCCCTTTTCCCATTAGCAAGCAAGTCCCTTTAGAAGATACACAAACATAGCTAACTTCTCTCGCGAATTGATCAAGAGGTTCCCGTTGAGTACAACGGACGTAAAGGGTGCTAATACCTTCCCTCTATGTAATCGACTCCCGAACCTAGAATATTGGTTGCGATGACCATGTTCTTATCCCTTTAAAGGTTTTATCGATATTTTCCTATTCCATTCTTGGAATGAATAAAGTTCGGTGGCGACTCTGTTTCGAACAGTATTTTCCGCGGCCATCGCGAGGATCGTATTTTTCGAGGTACGACAGATGGCGACTCTGCTGGGGACAACGCATAGCCCTATGCTAGAGAGAGTCAAGCCTAACTTGACTCGATTCGCAAGAGTTAGATCCGCTTGTTTGTGAGTTTTTATTTTACTTGTCTTATTTATTTGCTATTTATCTGCTTGCTTTTATATATCTTATTATTGTTGCTTGTGATGCTATTGGGGTTCTCTGATTTTGGGAATTTTATGAGATGGCTCTACACCCGAGTCCGAGAAAAAACATATGATTAGAATGGTGGTTGTGTAATGGAATCCCTCGAGGAGTCTTTCTCGTTGGGAGGAAGCGAAAGCCCCGCTTAGAGTTGATTCACTAGAGGATGTTGTTATCGTGGTGAGTCTTTGCCATGGCAATGATGTTTTTGAGTTTGAATCTATAACTCTAAGGACCTTTTACCCTCAAACCATGGTGGTTGGTAGTGTTAACTCATGAGGGTTACTCCTTTTTGGGTTGATGCGAATGCCCCAATCAGATAAGATCCCTTGAACGTATCGTTATTCTGACAATGATACTTTCAACCTCGATCTATGACTCTGAGGTCCCTTTAAGAAACCTTGGATTCGATGGTTGTGTAGTAGAGACTCACGAGGAGTCTTTCTCGCGGGACGACACGAAAACCTCACCTAGAAGAGATCCTTCGATGGAATTATTATTGGACGAGTCTTCGTCATGGTAATAATATCTTTGAAAAGGTCCATGACTCTAGGCACCTATCCATTTAGAGCCTACCTATGGGGTTCCTTTAATCGGAGATATCTGTTATTTACCCTTTCTCCCGTCTGAGCTCGTAACGTGATGGAACTTATGATCCTGTTTGTGTTTACATTGCATTTGCATATCATTGAATCTGCATTTCATTTGCATTGCATATCATCTTCCAAAACCAGAAAGCTTATCCATCCTTTGTCCATAACCCTCAGGTGATTTATCGACACTCATATTGAACTTGTGGTAGCCGCAAAGAAGTTGAAGTGAGTTCAAGTGGAGTTAAGAGGAGCACAAACAACTCGAAGAACTGTTCAGACTAATCAAGTGGAAAGCTCGGGTAGTTATGTCAGAGGATAATTTTCAACATGTTAGCATGGAGAACCTTAACTCCTCATCAGGTTTCACTATGTCGACCAATCCCTTGTATGATCATCTGGCTAGTTGTAATATTGTGCCAATAAATATTCCTGCCCAGTCTCAGATGATGCCATTGACTAAGTCTATGGAGGAGAGGTTTTGTGCCATTGAAGAAAAAGTTCAAGCTTTGAAAGCGCGCGATAATTCTGGACTCGATGTTATTGATATGTGCCTTGTGCCAGACCTGGTAATTCCTTCGAGATTCAAAGTACCTAACTTCCAGAAGTACACCGGTCTCAGTTGCCCAAAGCGTCATTTGGTAATGTTCTGCCGAAAGATGACTTCTCATGTCCTTGATGACAAGTTGATGATTCATTGTTTTCAAGACAGTTTGAATGGAGCATCTTTGAATTGGTACATGGATTTAGAGAGAAGCCGCATTCAATCATGGAAAGATTTAGCCAATGCTTTCCTAAAGCAATATGAGTATAATTTGGACATGGCTCCCGGTCGCACGCAGTTGCAAAGCCTATCTCAGAAGAGCGATGAATCCATTAAGGAATATGCACAACGGTGGAGAGAGTTAGCAGCCAGGGTGCAACCACCACTCTCGGACAAAGAATTGATTGACATGTTTTTGGACAGCCTGCATGAATCTTATCATGAAAGAATGGTTGGAAGTGCATTCTCAAGCTTCCCTGACCTTATAATAGTAGGAGAACGCATCGAGAATTACCTTAAAACTAAACAAATCCAGGATGCCTCGAGCAACCAGACGGGCGAGACTGAAGCCTTTAGCAATCCTCAAGAGGAAGAGGATAATGAAATTGATGTGGTCATAGCAAATGTCGAGTATTCTCAAGGTGCACCAGAAAAACTATATGGTTCATCCTCTTCTCGACAATTATCATTGCCTGCGCCATATCATCATTATAGGCGACCAATCAGGCCCATGGTACCATACCAGAAACCCTGGGTTGCTCCTCATGCAAATCAACAAACCCGTGGCCGAGGTTATCAGAACCAGCGTCAGAATCGGCATAGGCCTCGAAATAACTTGGAAAGAATGACCGCTCCTCTTCATCTAGTTCCTATGTTGTATAGTCAACTTTTGCCGCATCTGGTCCGAAACTCGCTGGTAGAACCCAAAGCTATCAAGCCTTTGCCAAAACCATACCCGCCTGGGTATGATCCCGATGCTCATTGTGGATATCATGCTGGATCAATGGGACATTCAACTGAGGATTGCAAAGCTTTTCAAGCCAAGGTGCAACATTTGATTGACAAGAAATTCATATCCTTTCCAGAATGAAATTTGGTTATGCACGTCAGCTTCTCACCGAAATGAGTTCCAACACTTCAAGAGGCATTTGTTAAAGCCCGTGGTTCAGACAAGAAGCCATCCTCAACACTGGCAACTTTAGGACATTTTTATATCATTTGCATTTGTAATTTCTTTTCTGTTAAAATGCAACTTGCTTTTAGAAATTGTTTCTTATTAATGGTATTGTTAATGTGATAATTATGCATGTTTTGAACAAATTCATTCGTATTCACTCACATTTTGTTGTTTATCGCAAAAAAAAATCACAAAAATATTTCACTTCACTTCCTTTATCGCACTGCTATTTAGCAAAGATTTGAGGGAGGATGACGAAAACATGATACCCATAATTGCTGATAGTATATTTTCGGATAAAATCTCGCCGATGATGTACATGCATTGCTTTAAATTCCCAAACACTGAAGAGATAAGGAGTTAGTCCCTAGTTAACCACTTCGAGCCTAGAAGTAGGAGTTTCCTTCGGATTTCTAAACCCTTACACTTAACCTGGGGCATGGGTAGTGTTCAGTTAACTCGAGTACGCACTCGAATCACGAGACAAAATCAAAAGATGACGTTTGTTCATCAATGACCATTGACATGGCAGTCACAAGCATTTCAAAAAAATATAATAAAAAGCCTGTTAAGTCAAACACCTCAAAAGGAGACTTAGGCAAAAATCAAGGCAATCCCGATGGATCTGACAAGCAAAGTCAGTCCATGCAAAAGTTAGGGATCAAAAACAAAACCAAAAAGAGGTCCTCAAACCCTCAACAAAAATAAAATAAGATTCAGTGGCCACCTAAATCAAGGGGTTACTGACATCCATCAAAATAAGGTGGCTGCCATTTCAAGCAAACTTTGAACCATCAAGTTTACACGGTCAAGCAGGTGCAAAATTAACTGAACATAGGTATGGAGATCATTACGAAGAAGGGGTGGGTACAAATAATACTTTGAGCCTAATATCCTTTGTTTCTATAACCGTGAACCATACCACGATACAACCCTCAAAAGACCTAATTGAGGCGGGTTTGTTCTGAAAGCATAACTACAGCAAGGTTGCGTAAACTGACTCCTACATATTTGCTAATCTTCTGTATTGGTGTCATATTTTTGCTATATCTTTCACACCAATTAAACTAGCATTGCGTTTGGACTAACAATCCATTCGTCACACACATTTTCACATCATTCCCAATAAATGATATTTTCAAAACTTACATGAATGTCGCATTAAAATTACCATTTTTGAATGAACAATTCTAGCTGCAAATCAGTACTTGGCATAATGGAATTTCAACGAAGAGCAACCAAAGAAGAACTTGATCATTCACTGATACTGGTTTGAATAGAGAAATTCTCGTAACCGATCTGAGGCAAATTCTTCTGAAGTTCAAACAGGGGCAAACCATTGCGAGATCTAGATGTTGGGGCAAATGGGCTCAAGATTTGTTTTGGTACAGTCACTCCTAAAGTTCTCATCCCAGAAGAAATCCTCCAAATACCCGGCAGACTGGGGCAAACCATTTGAACTGGGGCAGATTAGGTGAGCATGGGCGATTTCCCTTCATGCTTTCAAATTGGTCAAGCGGACCATGCCAGAGACCAGCAATGGTAGAGGTCAACAAGTGTCAAAATCCTTAGGGCTGAGCAAAAGTACGACTAACATGCATTGGTTAAGTCGCTACGCTCACGCAATCCTTATGCATTGGTTAAATCGCTACGCTCGCACGACTAACACGCGTTAGTTAAGTCGTTACGCTCGCGCAGTCAATATGCTTTGGATGAGTCTCTACGCTCAACATTTGTAAGCCGTCATGATATATCAGCTAGAAGCTAGGTTCTTACCAGAACGAGTATACCACTTCTGCAAAAGATCTGACTAAAGGCAGGCTACCCAGAGTTTCTTTTGATTAAGGGAAAGTCTCTCCAATGTTCAATCAGCACTAGGCATGTCGCTTCAATGCTCATTCTGGAGCAGATTACCTCAGGAATAATTACTCTGAGGGTCAGTTAATCAAGGTCAAAACCCTTCCTGACTAAATATAGGGGCAACCATCTCGAGATCATCTCATGGTACAACTGCTTCCAAATTCCTTTCATGACTTGGAATTTCGGAACAAACCATCTCGAGTTCATCTCATGGTACAACTGTTTCCAACTTCCTTTCACGACTTGGAACACTGGGGCAAGCCATCTCGAGTTCATCTCATGGTACCGCTGCTTCCAGTTTCTGCTCAAGGAAAATTTATTCATAGACCTAGACTGGGGCAAGTTGAACTATACTGGGGCAGTTGTTCAAACAAGTTTATTCTCATCCGCAAGAGTTGAGTGTCGGGGAATCATGCCATCTCCCCACCAAATAACCTTAACCTCCGGAAAGGGCATCGCTTTCATTGGGTTTCATCCCCACGGCCTGGACCTGTTACCTGTCAAAACCGTGTAACCATTTATTTCCAAAGTCCAGCTCTCGTCTGGCAAACATTTTAAAGCCCAGTTCTCGTCTGGCAAACTCTTTAAAGTCCAGTTCCCGTCTGGCAACCTTTTTAAAGTCCAGTTCCCGTTTGGCAAATCATTTTAAATCCCAACTCTCGTCTGGCAAACTCTTTAAAGTCCAGTTCCCGTCTGGCAACCTTTTTAAAGTCCAGTTCCCGTCTGGCAAATCATTTTAAAGCCCAGTTCTCGTCTGGCAAACTCTTTAAAGTCCAGTTCCCATCTGACAACCTTTTTAAAGTCCAGTTCCCGTCTGGCAGATCATTTTAAAGCCCGGTTCTCGTCTGGCAAACTCTTTAAAGTCCAGTTCCCGTCTGGCAACCTTTTTAAAGTCCAGTTCCCGTCTGGCAAGCCATTTTAAAGTCCACCCCGTTGGCACCCTCATGAAACTAAGGCCCAACTTCGTTTGGCACCTATCAAAGCCCAATCCATTTGGCAACCACTAGAAGTCCACCCCTGTTGGCATCCTCAATAACCAAAGTCCAATCTCATTTGGCAATTACAGTAACTAAAGTCCGAATTCATTTGGCAATTACCAAATCCATTCCCTGGTGGTATTCCCACCAGAAGTTCATCCCTAACATACCTGATCATGTGCATTGTCATAAGCATGGCATATAAGATAATATCATAGTCATATCCAGCATTAACACATCATTTGCATACGCGTCTTACACTCCCTAGCAATTGCATTTTTAGTTGCATGTTGATGCATCGTAACATATAGCATTGCTATCTCCATTAACATAACATGGCATAACAGCATAGCAGGATCCAGGATCGATTTGCGAGCATCTTGGCCAGTCCTTCATCAAAGTCGTCAATATTTCTCTGCAAAGAGTTGATATCCCGCAAGTTCAAGAATTTTACTCCCCAACAAGTTTTTTTTTCAAACATGAGTTGATGACAATAACCCCCAGTAGTTGTTGCTCTTATGATCCCCCAAGCAGAGGTTATCTTAAAAAGTTTCTTGAAGACTTTCCCCTACAGAGTTTGGACAATGTTGTTCCTCTAATAGGAATTTTAGCTCAACTATTCCCCAGCAAATGTATCACTCAGAGATACTGCTTTGGTATCATCGAAGAATCTTATTGGATAAGAGGTTGCTTCGACCACCCGAAGAATCGTCAAGTTGTGCTCAGAGATACTGCTTTGGTATCATCGAAGTATCTTATTGGATAAGAGGCTGCTTCGACCACCCGAAGAATCTCAAGTTGTGCTCAGAGATATTGCTTTGGTATCATCGAAGGACCTTAACGAATGAGGGGCCGCTTCGACCACCCAAAGAGGCTTGTTTATACCGCTTTGGTATCACGAGGGACCTTAACGAATGAGGGGCCGCTTCGACCACCCGAAGAAATCTTGGTGTTCAGAGATACTGCTTTGGTATCATCGAAGAATCTTATTGGATAAGATGTTGCTTCGACCACCCGAAGAAATCTTGGTGTTCAGAGATACTGCTTTGGTATCATCGAAGAATCTTATTGGATAAGATGCTGCTTCGACCACCCGAAGAAATCTTGGTGTTCAGAGATACTGCTTTGGTATCGCGAAGGACCTTAATGAATGAGGGGCTGCTTCGACCACCCAAAGAGGCTCGTTTATACCACTTTGGTATCGCGAAGGACCTTAACGAATGAGGGACTGCTTCGACCACCCAGAGGATATCAGGTTATCTCGTTCATCTATTTTGCATCCTGTCATCCCGTTCTGGTACCTAATCTCTGCACTTTATTTACTTGTCCGACAAATTTCGGGGTCTTCTTGTATCTAATTGACTTCCACCTTAAAATGAACGCCTTGCGGCTGTTCATCTCTAAGGTTTAAGCCAATTAGATAGGGGCATCTGTCATACCCTAAATTTGTCCTACCCATTGGTAAATATTTTTGCATTTTTATTTTGCATTTTCCATTTGATTTCATACCGCTTAGACATGTGTCCGTCCCGATTGGGCATTCTTCAAATCTCGACTTTTTTACCCAATAGGAGCGCGACACGTGGCCTAAGGGCATTCTTGTAAATTTTATATCCATGTTTATTTACTCATTCTTCTTTTCAAATATTTATTTCCCGTATATATTTTTATTTTGACTTTTTATTTTAATTAAGTTTAGAAATTTTATTAGTATTTAGTTGTATTATTATTATTATTATTATTATTATTATTATTTTTAAATAGTTTAGAATTAGTTTAAATAGGTTTCTTTTTAATATTGATTAAAAAATAAGTGGGTAGAACAATGTTTAGTGTATTTTTTTATTTTTAGGAATTAATTAGAGTTTCATTTTATTTTAATATAGAATTTTATTCTGTGTGATTTTTTTTAAAGATTTTTAGAATTAATTAAAGTTATTTAAAGTTATTAGCTTATTTATTTATTTATTATTTTATTAGAATATTTAGTTTAATTAGAATAGATTATTTATTTAAATTATTTATTGATTAGATTTTTTTATTTTCTTTTTTAATTATTTATTTAGATTATTTATTAATTAGGATTATAAGTTTTATTAGTTGATTTTTA
The DNA here is from genome assembly GCA_963859935.3 of Lathyrus sativus. Classification (NCBI taxonomy): domain Eukaryota; kingdom Viridiplantae; phylum Streptophyta; class Magnoliopsida; order Fabales; family Fabaceae; genus Lathyrus; species Lathyrus sativus. The sequence continues at coordinate 510,934,590 of OZ012738.1, forward strand.
TTAATTTAGCTTTAGGTTAGTGTTAGATTATTAATCTTATTAAGATATTTTAGTTTATTTAGATTAGGAATTAATTAATTAGGGTCAATTGCTATTAATTAACGTTTTCCTTTGTCATTAATTACCGTTAATCATCATCAGCCAATTAATCACCATTTAAAAACCCCATCATGCCACGTGGCAGCCCTATATAGGGTGTGCCACTATTCACCTTCCCCAACATCAGACACAACCCTAAACCAAAAACCCTAGCCGCAGCCCCTTCGGTCTCCACCAACTCCACCTGCATCTTCTTCCCAACCTCATTAAACCATCAACACTTCAACGCAAACCCAATCTCGCCGAAATCGCAATCACAGCTAACAATAACCCCATCAAACCCCCAAAACATCATCTTGATTCAACCAAAAATCCTTCAACCCAAATGAAATCCATAACCAAATCAAACCCAGACAGAAACAAGAGTGAAAAGAGATAAAGAAAACAGATTGAAACCGAAACTAGTCGAGATTCCCTCACCAGAAAAACGAAAACTTTAACCTGTTCTTCCATCAAATACCCTCAAGACTTCCATTTTCGTTCATCCCTTACAGCTTCAAATCCCTAAACAGAAACCCAGAAGAGCACTCTTCAAATTCATCTCCCTTCAACAATATCTCCGAACAACCGTTACAACGACCCGTTTCCAGAAAGTCGAACAAACTTCACAACCTAGAACTCCACCGAAACCATTTCGACCACCGTAAATCCACTCATTTCGAAACCCATTTGTTCAAATCCATTTCACCATTAAAACCGTCAAAAAACACCATTAACAAACCCAGTCGCAAATCCTCCATTCCCAAATCTTCAAACACCATATCCTTCATCTTGTCACATTGAAACATAATCGGAATGGAGAAGGGTTTAGAACAAAGATCAGAGAGGATATTAAAGAGGGAAATAGAGAGATTAAGTTGATGATGAGAAGAAGAAGCGAGCGAAGCGGAGAGATTGAGAGCGAATCAGAGAGTTTGAGTCCCGTTCTTTCAATCTTTTCGGTTTCAGAGAGAGTGAGGAACGTTGGATTTGGATACGATGAATATGACTTGCTTTTTGTTGTTGTTTTGTTCAGTTTATGGTTGGGCTTTCAAAGCCCATTGAACTCCAGCCTGAGCACACCCCCTATTACTATTGGATTGAGGCCTCACGACCCATTTCATTTGGGACGGCACCCTTTCGTTATTATCGTAACCCCCTCTGTTCTTCTTTAAGTTTTTTTTTCAAAAACTTTGTATTATATTTTATTGATTTTTATTTTCTGTAAATATTATTATTTATATATTATATTATATTTATATTTTTATTTATTTTAGAGTTTATATATATATATATATATATATATATATATATATATATATATATATATATATATATATATATATATATATATATATATATATATATATATATATATATATATATATATATATATATATATATATATATATATATATATATATATATATATATATATATATATATATATATATATATATATATATATATATATATATATATATTATTCTATTACTCTATTTTCTTTTAAAATTTCTATTCTATATTTTTAGAGTTTTTATATATATTATCTTTTTTAAAATTTCAACTTTATTTAGAGGTCTTATTAATTTATCTTTTTTAATATTCATACTTTAGGGTTGATTTCATTTCTCTTTTATTATTGAGCATTTTTCGCCTTTTGGGTCGATGAAGAGATTTCCATCGTTTACCCGTCAAATTATTGACGTGAAACAAAGGATCTGAGACCACCTCTTTTCTTTCTTATTTCTTATTCCGATTCGATTTTATTTTTGACTTGTGGATCGAGGAAGTCTTTTTATCCGCAAGCGTCAGATTTTCGAAGTCGATAACCTTCCCGATTTCAAATCTATGGGGGATGATCATTTGTGTCATCTTCCTTACTTTGGGATCGTGATAGGCTACCTTCGATTAATCGGCATTATGTTTGCGATTAAGACGAGATCCATTCTTTCATGTCCCGATTCGATTCATTAACCATTGAATTTAATTTCTGTTGAATATTATTGTGGATATTATTGTTATATTATCTTACTATATTATTGTCATATTATTTATTCATATTATTATTATCATATCTCATTATTCATATTCATTCACCCATAATCGAAAACACTTAATAAATTATTGAAACTCCTAAAAGCCAAATTGGTGGACTGTTGTATCATTGGTGATTTGCAGGTATCTTGATTTTAAGTCGTGCTCGACTTTGCTCAAGGCGTAGTTTAGGACACAAATGCACACACACGGCTTTCTCTTAGGCTACCTGACAATGAGACCCCTTTATTTCGTGCAATCCCGTGTAAATTACATGTATCCCTTCTCCATTCCGATGTATGTTTCACATTTATTTGATTATTAGTTTATCTCCTAGGAGCACCCATAGGGACTAGAGCGGATCAAACTATTTTCAAACTAATTCTCGATTCATCATCGAGCCACTTTCAAACAACCCGTAAGTTGAGTGCTCATACGCATTCACCATCAACCTATTACAACTCGACCCTTGATGCGTAAGTCAAGTCGGTCTCTTTTTCAAACAATTTCATTTTCAACACGCTTTGCACGCGATAATGTGTCAAACCCTTGATCCAACGTCAAGAGGATTTTCAAAACAAACTATCAATCAACTAACAACTATTCAATTCTTTTGCAAGGTGTAAAGAGTGAGTTCAAGTCTTTGAGACTTCTTTCGATTGTTTGGATGCGAGTTATCTTATTCGTGTGTGAGCAATTGATGCCTTTAAATAATATTAACAAACTCGACAACATTCAACCACCTTTAAATTACTCATCCTTTCACTCATCTTTCAAACAACTTCTTTTACGATGAAAAAGAGAGTGTCCCAAGTCTTTGGTTCGCTCTTCCGACTACTTAGATCCGAGAAGTCTTTCTTAAGTTTCAAGTAGTTGTCATCCGACCAATCTCATCTTTCAAACACCATTCAAACAATTCCTTTTACGATGAAAAAGAAGGTGTTCCAAGTCTTTGGTTCACTTTCTCGATTATTTGGGTCGGAGAAGTCTTTCTTAAGCTTCAAGTAATCGTCATCCGATTCACTCACTCGTATCCAATTCCATTAACATTTCGATGAAAAAAAAAAGTGTTCCAAGTCTTTGGTTCGCTTTCCCGATTACTTGAGGTCCGAGAAGTCTTTCTTAAGCTTCGAGTAATTCTCATCTGTTAACCTACTCGAACCATATCTTATCCTTTTGCAATTGAGGTTGAAAAGAGAGAGTTCCAAGTCTTTGGTTCACTCTCCCGATTACTTGGGTCCGAGAAGTCTTTCTTAAGCTTCAGGTAATCATCACCTCCAGCTAAACATCCAATACATCTAACCAATCTTTTCCTCGCCCTGTGCAACCCATACCTTTAACAACCTATTCAAATCTATCTTCTTGTCTAAACCAAAATACTTAACCAATCAAACTCTACTCGCCCTCGTGCGATCCATAACTTAAACAACTCTTACCAAGAACATTGTTTAGTCCTTTCTTCCGCGCATAACAAACTCGTGCTTCAGCCTCCCCTAGCGAGCAGACAAGCCAACGTTTAGCAGTTAGAACGCGACCTAAACACTCGTTCATTTTCAAACCCTTTTACCATAGTCAGCCGAACTACGACTGCTCTGATCTCTCATATTTGTTGAGAGTACGTAGGCATAGGATTGCGATAATCCTAGCAAGCACATTCCCCACATTTCCCAAACCTTTTTCCCGTAGTCCCATGAACTACGAATGCTCTGATTTTCCACTTCTTATAAGTGAAGATACGTAGGCACAAGGGCCCCAATCCTTGGCGAGCACCCTATCTTAATAACCATCCCTTTTCCCATTAGCAAGCAAATCCCTTTAGAAGATACACAAACATAGCTAACTTCTCTCGCGAATTGATCAAGAGGTTCCCGTTGAGTACAACGGACGTAGAGGGTGCTAATACCTTCCCTCTATGTAATCGACTCCCGAACCTAGAATATTGGTTGCGATGACCATGTTCTTATCCCTTTAAAGGTTTTATTGATATTTTCCTATTCCATTCTTGGAATGAATAAAGTTCGGCGGCGACTCTGTTTCGAACAGTATTTTCCGCAGCCATCGCGAGGATCGTATTTTTCGAGGTACAACACCTTCGAGTGCTTCAAGGCTTCAAAAAGATTGAAACATATTTCATCATCTTGAACTCTAACTTTCATTAGACCATCATCCATATCAATTACCATGCACGCGGTCTTCATAAAAGGTCGCCCAAGAAACAAGGGAGAGTTTTCATCTTCCTCTATGTCAATCACCACAAATTCGATTGGAAACAAAAGTTTGTCAACCTTTACCAACACGTCTTCTGCTACACCATGAGGGTGAATGGTAGATTTGTTGACAAGTTGCAATGTCATTTGAGTGGACTTCAACTCCATGTCTCCCAACTGCTTCACAATAGACAAGGGTATCAAATTGATACTAGAACCTAAATCGATCAACCCATTGCCAACATAAGTGTTTCCAATTGTAACGGGCAAAGTGACTCGTCCCGGATCACTTTCTTTCCTCGGGAGAGTACGTTGAATGATTGAGCTACAACTAGCATCCACCATGATAGTTTCTTGATCTGTATACCTCTTCTTCTTTGTAAGGATGTCCTTCATGAGTTTCGCATACTTGGGCATTTGTTCCAATGTTTCAAAAAATGGAATATTGATTTGCAACTACTTGAATATATCCATGAGCCGAGCATAGTGTCTCGCACTATCTTTCCTTGATAAAGCATGTGGATATGGAAAATTTTGAATCGGGATAGTGCTCGCTTGTTCTTTTCCTTTCCTAGACTTTTTCACTTTTTCTTTTCTCTTATTTTTCTCTTCTTCCTCACTCTTTTTCACTCTCTCTTTTTCAACTAAATCTCCCTCAACATTTTTTTCTACTTCTTTCTCAACATTTTCATTTTCTTTTTCAACTACAACCTCTTTCTCTACTACCTCCTCACCTACACCCATGTCAATCTCTCTACCACTTCTTGTGAGAATTGCCTTGCAATGCTCCTTATAATTTGGGAGAGCGGTAGCCGTAAATGGCCCTTTTTGTTGATCGACCAATTATTTTGATAATTGAACCACTTGTGTCTCCAAATTCTTTATAACCGCATCAGTATTCTTTTGATTTGACATTGACATTTGCATAAATTGAGTAAGAGTTTCTTCCATTTTTGAAGGTGCACTTTGAGTTTGTAGAGGTTGAGTGTAATTTTGGTATTTTTGACGATTTGAAGTTCCGGCTTCTTATGGCCTCCAAGGTTGTTGATACCCTTGATTTGGTCTTTGATACCCATGATTTGCTTGTTAGTAAGGTGGCCTTGGTTGGTATCCCTGATTTTGATTTCCGACATAGTTAACCTCTTCCACTACCGGAGGATAATACCCGATAGGATGATCGCCTTTACACAATTTGCAACTTGCCACTTGAGCTTTGGTTTGAACTTCTTGCATCTCTTTGATTTGTTGTGAAAGCTTCGACATTTGTTGAGTTAAAAGCTCCACTTATTGTGATAGAAGTTTATTTTGATCAAGAATAATATCATTGGTACCTAACTCTAGCACTCCTGGTTTTCGTTGAGTTACTCCACGGTTATGATTTCCTTGATGATCATTAAGCCCCATCTTGTCAATGATTGCAATCTCTTCTTCGGCACTTTTAGACATCAAAGAACCCCCCACCGTAGCATCCAATAAGGTCTTGTGAATTGAGAGGAGACCATTGCGGAAAATGTGAACTTGCGTAAGTTCATCAAAACCGTGTTCTTTACATTTTCTCAACACCGACTTGAATCTCTCCCAAGCTTCGTTGAGGAATTCATTTCCTCCTTGTGAAAATACAACGATATTCGTCTTTGCTTCCATGAACCGGTTATATGGAAAGAACCGTTTAAGAAAATTTTCTTCCAATAAATTCCAATCCGTCATTACTATTGTAGACTGATCAATATACAATTCCTTTGCCTTCCCGATCAAAGAATAAGGAAATAGCCTCCTAAACGGTGACTCTTCATCAACTTCTGGTGCTCCAGTTGCACCCGCAATCTCATAGAATTTGGTAAGATGTGTAAACAGATCCTCATGATCTAACCTAGTGAAAGGATTTTGATAAATGAGTGCAAGGATTCCTGTTTTCATCTCAGTTTGCCTTCCATTTTGGAGATTGCGCGCAAACTGAGCATTGTGTCTTGGACTATTTGTACATGGAACTGAAATTGAAGGTGGTGGTGGTGGTGGTGCTGCCATGATTGGTGAATCAGATGGAGTGGATGAAGAATATTCCCCGTGCTCTTGTCTTTCCTTAGCTTGTTGCCATCTTTGCCTTGTTCGACTGTTGAATCGGCGAGCAATTCTTTCAATCTCAGGATAAAAAAGAAGGTCTTCCGGCCGGACTTGTCCTCGCATAAACGAATTCTGCACACAAACGAAACAGATCAAAAAGCACAAAGAATTAAAGAGATAAGAGATTCATAATACACAAATCTTAAAGTCATTAAACTATTGCAATGCTTGTAATATTCTACTGATAATCCCCGACAACGACGCCAATTTGTTAGACGTATTTGTCAGGAGTGTTTTATCGTACCCACAGGGATTTATGAGAATATTTGATTCTTGTCGTTCAATGGTTTAATGATTTAAGAAAGGGGTTTTTAAATTGGTTTCTATTTTGTAACAAGAATTTGTAAGAAATAAAACAAAGTAAAATTTGGTTTTAGTTTGATAAAAAGCATGCCAAGATTAGGGTTCACTAATCCGTCTTAAACGTATCCAACCAATCAAATATGTGAACTTAGTTTTAACCAACATAATTGCGTATCCTTGCAAAAACGTTCATCTCTAAAGCGATTTCGTGAATGTTATTGTTTTGATCTTTAAATGATCTCTCTAAATAACACTCGAAACAATAATCATTAAGATCGATACTCTGCAAATATCAACTTTCAAATCTATGTCTAGAGTTTGTATAGTTGATAGATGAAGAAATTAGGTCAAGACTTGAAAAGTTCATGTCTAAAGCAATCCAAACCATATATATAACAAAAGATAGCAAATAACTTCATCTATATTGATCAAAGCCTTGTTCACATACAAAATATTAAGAAGAATACAAAAAATCAGAACTAGCTACCTCTAACCTTGACAAAAGAGGGGTTTTAGCCACCCATTTCCATGATAGCTTGAGCAACAAGTTTCAAAAGAAGGTTGATCAACATCCGAGTTGAATAATCAAGATTAGATGGGAATCCACATTCTTTTTGTGAAAGATGGCTAAGAGATGATGAAAATGGAGAAACTATGGTTTTTGTGCTGAAAAATATCAAACTATGAAAGATACAACAAAAAAGATATTTTGGCAAAAAGTGGCACACACTACTTATAGACATGCTGCTGAGTTGTCAAATTTGTAGTGCGAATAATATGTTTGCCTAGAGAACAATAAAAAATGGCAGTTGAAGTGTCAGTGTACAGTGAACATGCCCCTGAGCTATTTCCACATGTTCGCTGTGCGAGCAATCCTTCACACTGCGAAGGCTTCGCTACAAACTTTGCACAATGAATTCTTGTCCAAATACTTACTGCCTTAGGTCTAAGGGTGTTCGTTAGGTATTCGCTTCTTCTTCGCTCCAGTGAACGCTTCACTACTTCCTTCGCACAACAATTTTAGGCTCCTTTTCTTTCTGTATGAATAGTACCATGCTCTCCAAGGCCTTCGCTGGCAAATTCGTTGTGGGAACTTGTTGATGTTTTCTGGGTAGATTCGCTAGGAAGTTCACTGTGCGAACTTGTTGATGTTTTGCTGCTGAATTGGTTTCCTTGTCAAAGTTCTTGTGTCCTACTCTTCATGTTTTCATGCCTAATTCCTGCATAATAGTACACAAATCAAAGCAACCAAGCCATTTTCACACAATGAAGCATATCATCAAAAACAAGAATGATTCAATTCAATTTCTATACAAAAAGAATGAAATATGCCAACATTTGATAGATTAAATAAGCAAAGTTTGACATCTAACAGTAGGCTGACTCTCTACCTGATCATTGTCCCAGATAAACCCATAGTTTGGGTGTAGGTTCTATAAATAGGTGGAGTTTTTCTCAGAGGTATACACCTCCTCTGCAGCATAACATGGCGATATCTTTTCCAAGTTGCTATCGAAGTCTTTTCTTTCGACCTTGCCCACTTCAGCTTTGTAGTAACTTTGGTCGGCTTATATGCTCTCAAAAATACCATTTCCCCTACAAATGGTGACTCTTTGGTGCAGTGTTGAAAGCACTACACCAATTCTATGTATCCACTCGCGTCAAAGCAATAGGTTATAGTTAGCGTTGGACTTGATGACCATGAATAACATTGGCCTAGAAGTTCATCCAACTGATAAGTCTACTTGTATCACACTTAGAATGTTATCGGTTTATTCCACCTAATTGGACAACACCATATTATGGGGCCCGAGATCTTCATCGGTCTTCCCCATTTTCTTTAACAGCGAATGTGGCATCAGGTTAATTGGCGCTCCTCCATCAACAAATATCTTATTGACAACCATGTCGTCTACCTTCGCACTAATGAATAGTGGCTTTAGGTGATACGTCATTCCTGGATCAGGCCTTTCAAACAAAACATTTTATTCTTCGACCACACCATTATTTATGACATAGTAATAAAGAGGCTTCTGGTTACCAGTCTCGTTGTGTACAAAGCCCTCTTCAGTCTTGGACACTTCAGACACCCTATCGTATTCAACTGGAAGAACAAAAATTATGCCACAATTAATCTGTAAGTCATCCTCAGAGTCTTCATCAAAGTTATCTTCGACCATTTCATCATCTGATTGAGGTGTGTACTCCGACTCTTTATCCTCCAGTTGAGGAGTATATTGGGTCTCCTCCTCTTTAGGCTAGGGGTGTACTCTAGAGTTTCATCTTTAGACTACCAAGAATATTCGGGCGTCTTCGCCCTCACCCTGGGTGCCCCTTTTCCCAAACGGGCTTCCTTCAAGGATGGTCCTTGATTGGTTCTTGGTCTGTCTTCCTTGTTGAACTTCTTCGAGTAAGGCCTTATTGAAGCCTTTGACGCAGCCATATTGCACTTCGTCTCCCGGGATTCACGCTTTATTGTGAAGGCTTCTCTTTCATCCTTCTTTTTTCTTTGATGACGCATCCATTGGGTTCGCATCATGGGATTGTTACCTTTGTAGGTTGGAGGGATGTATGATTTTCCCTTTGCGTCATAGGATTGTCTCCAATAGCAATAAGATATTATTTAGAATTCTCTTCTCAGGCAATCTGCTGATCATATGTTCTGAAATGGTTCTCTTAATAACATACAAGCTAAGTCAATTACTCCTCTCCCACTTAGCTAATTTTTCTTTCTCTTCAGGTGTATTCTGAGTATTGATCACACGATTGGTTTCACACATGACATGTCAAGATCAATAATCCATAACGGAATATCTAAGTCTTGCTTTCATTTCTTAAAATTAGACCCATTCAGGATCTCGATAGAAGTAGAAGAATTATTCATAGAGAAGGCCACTATTGAGACAAAACAGGAATGCGTTAGAACAAATATTAAAGGCAATATATAGCTTCAATGAACACAAGTTATCATGAAGATACCAACATTATCAAACAATCCCCTTTGGGTGGAATGTACAAAATAACAAAGTTCAGAACCTCGGATAAGTTACTCAATGGGCATACATTGGATTTGAAAATCTATCTCCTTTGGGTAAATAAATTCTCTAAACTAAAGCACCTCCAAAAATTTCATCCACAAATTTCAAGAATAATTTACTCAGTGAGCATACATTGGGTTTAGAAATTTATCTCCTTTGGGCAGATAAATCCCTTAGACCAAATCATCTCCAATAACTATATCCTTAATTAAATACAATCTCTACATACAATTGTCCTCCTTTGAGAAGACAATTATAGTAATGCCTGGAAATCATACCTCAAACTACAAAGAGGATTTTATAAATTAAAATTATTTATATCACTTTAGTGTTAATCACACAACAATTTATAGAAGTTTTTGCATATAAATCAAATTTCTCTTACCCAAAAAATCATGAATGAGTCATGAAGTTAAACAATATAGCCTTCTCAATAAATTTTTCCTCAACCAATGTCAACTTCAAGAAGGAATATTACACGGTGTCTCAAAATATTGTATCACTAAATCATACTATTATATTCAATTGGTTTATGTATATATATATATATATATATATATATATATATATATATATATATATATATATATATATATATATATATATATATATATATATATATATATATATATATATATATATATATATATATATATATATATATATATATATATATATATATATAATCAATTTCAATTTTAATTGATATATTATACAATGCAAAAATTCAATATTATTAAGTGGTCAATTCAATTAAGAAAGATATTCAAAGTTTGGATGTAGCATGTGTCGCGGTGCAAAAAATACTCGGGCGTAAGGAACACTCTAAATATAAACAAAATACAATCGCCACCAAACTTTATTTATTCCCAAAGAGGAAAATGGAAAATATTGATAAAACCCACGAAAACAAAAAGAAATTGGTCATCGCAACCAGATTGGATTCGCGAATCAGTTATGCGAGGGGAAAGTATTAGGACCTCTCACATCTATCATACTCAATGGGACCCATTTAGTTAGCTTTTAAGGAGGAATATTTTAGATATATCGAGTGTTTTAAACCTTTACTTATTGCTCGCTCTTGAAGACTGAATCCTTTGTTTCTTTCACATGAAAATGGATAAAGCATACTCATTTTTAAAAAAGAGTTTAAGTTGCTTTGTGAGAAGTGAGTAAACGTTTTAGCAGAGGCGTGCACCAAGCGCGTGTTTACTCGGGATTCACATGAGTGTGCTTCCACTGTCCCTTTATTCTGAATGGGTTTTTGATTTGAAAGACTAGTAGTCATTTGAAGTCTAGTGTGCTCCGAACGCTCGACTATTAAGGGGTCTAAAGAGATGTGCATCTCTCGGTCTTTTATCTTTCAATTTTATTACAAAAAGGTTTAAACGAATTGGTGTTAGATCAAGTATTTTAATCTACCATATAAGAACATTAAATGTTCTGGAAAAGACCGTGGTGCCCTTGCTGATCATACATGTTGCCACATGCTCTTTTTCAAGTTTTCCTTCTTTGCCTCAAGCCTCCACGTGTCTTGTTTTTTTTTCATTCCTCATCTATTTCTCTTTCTTCTTCTTTTCGAATTTACAACTTCCCTTTCATTTCTCTATCTTCTTCTCTTGTCTCTCTGCTCTTCTTCTTTTTGAATCGTCGTTGCCGTTTTCATCGGTGATCTTCTTGGCTGCATCTTCACTTTTTTCTCACCATATGGATTCTTCATTTTCTGTACATTTTTCTCTCTCTTCTATCTTTCCTTCAAAAATTTCTTCATCATCTTTTCACTTTGCTATGAACCTTGTATTTCATCTTCATTCTCTCAACTTTATTCATCATTTTCTCTCTAAATTTATTCTCTTTTTTATTTTGGTGGCAGATCTACGTTTTCGCAGGGTGACCTAAGTCGGAGCTGAAACGCAAACGACGATAGTTGCATTTTTTGATGAATGATTCAGAGTCGGTGTTAGTTTCCGATGGCCATTGGTAATTATTCTGAAACAAGATCAGATTCAACTTTCTCTTTTTTTTATTTGCTATGTTAATATGTTTGAGATTTGATGGATTTAGAGAGTTTTCATCAAGAATTATTTTTGGTGTTACTTGAAAAACTTGTTGTTTTTAATGTCTAATGTTGTTTATATATGCATATTTTTTACATACATTTATTATATATGGAGATTTTAGGGTTTCCGAAACAGTTGTGAACTTATGAAGAAGAAACCCCCCAAAAAGGTAAATTATTTTAATTTGAAATTTGATTCATATCTACTTGAAGTGTGTTATATTTTGATTTGGATTTTGATTCATCTTTGTTTATTGAACCCAAAACATTAATATGGGAACTTTATATACTCTTCATAACTTTTTTATTTTCCTCTATAATTTGCTTCAGATGTACCTGTGCCAGTTGAACAAACACCACCACTGTTGCAATACTTTGGAACTCTGTTAACCACGGGTAAACAGAACGCTTTTGAGCATCAAGATATTGTTGTTTGAAGTTTATAAAAGCTAATCTTGTAATTGTATGCATGAGCCAAATTACGAGGAGACCTTAAATCATGTTGCAACTATTGTGTACTTAGCACATAATGGAAGTCAAGATGCTAATTAGAATGATGTTTGTCGTAGGAGATGTTTTACTATATAGTGAGTGATATTGTTTCCATTGGCGATATTGGTTAAATACTATTTATTGCAATATGTTGCTTTTGATTTCAGGAAATAGTTCAATGCTAATTGTTCCAGACTGGGCCGGGACCTGCCCCTTAACCAAGCAGGTCCAACCCAACACTACGTTGGGGAGACCTAATCCTCCCATGTCGGGCACAATCCATATATGTGGGGCAGACGACTCCTTTGGCGGGAAGACTCACACGTTTCCCCCACGTTCTCCACGTACTCCCCGATGCAGGGACACATCATCAGGAAACTACCCACCACCAAAAGAGTTGGTAGCCTATCTTCCGAAGATCACGGGGCAGTTGATCTAGGTCAAAGACCACATGCTGGTCTTCACTATGCCACGTAAGTCCTGGCAGTTACTTGGGTTGGGCCTGGCAGTCTGGCCCAATGCAATATAACTGTTGGCCCTGCGTTGGGGTCTCTCTATAAATACCATCTTCCACTAGAGGGTCAAGTATCTTAATCTCTATACCTACTTCTTTATATTTGCTCTTGCACTCTGATCCTTTACTCACTTAAGCATCAAAGTGCCTTACAGGTACACCCCACTCTTTCTCCCTAACTCCGGTGAAAGCTACAATCCAATGATGCATGGCAGACTATTGATCCTTTCTGATCAGGTGAGATAAGTGGCGTCGTCTGTGGGAACCTTAGATCCCCGTTCTTTCTTCTGTTCAAGCACAGAAGCTCAAGAACTAAAGCGAAATCAACCTTCAACTTCCATTCCAATCATGGCCAGCCCATGCAATAACAATGCCTCAGGATTTTCCGTTACCCCCTCGCCCAACGGGGACGACCATGACCCTAACACGGTTGTTCACAACGAGGAAGATGACCACAGGGACGGGCGCACCGCCTTCCCCTTCTCAAAAGACGTGGCCTTCAACGTTGTCCAACGCTTAGACAACCCGACTGTCTACCAACCCATTCTGGCATCGGCGGGCGCCAATCCTACCGTCACGTCCCTATTCGTGGCGATCAATCAAACCAACCTAATGATATTCAGGAAAAAACGGATAAGGATGCTCGAGAGAGAACAACCGTCGCGCTCTTCCTCGCGGAGACACTATCTCTTGGTTTCTCCCAGCTCGTCTCCTCCCCTACAGAGACACAATCGACGACACTTTGTCAGCCCCTCTCCCCTGAGGAGACACCATCGACAACATTCTATCAATCCTCCCTTAGTCTCTCGTCTCCTCCACGGCAGACACGGTACGTGGAGGACTCCACGAGCCCATCGCCCCGATCGGTGGGGCGTTGTCCCTGCCTGGAGGGACCTCGGCTGATGCTCTCTCACAAGAGGGACATGTCCCCTTGTCACAACTGCGAAAAACACCCGGCAAAAACAGAAGAGTCACCACCTTTCGTTATTTATCCCAAAGAGAGGGAAAGGAAACGATCGGAAAAACCTGACGAAAAAAGGAAAGACAAGGTCATCGCAACCAAGTTCTGGATTCGGGAGTCGGTTACGCAAGGGGAAGGTATGAGCACCCCTCACGTCCGTTGTACTCGACGGGATCCACGCTTGTTGTCTATCCAAGGGTGTGTTTAAACTATCTAAGCTACAGGCTTACGGGACAAAAAAAAAAAGAAAAGAGAGAGACTCGGCAGAGCATCGCGTCTCTGTGCCTACGTACTTTCATCTGGTATGAAAGATCAGAGTCAATGTAGTTCGGCTAACTACGGGAGAGAAGGGGGGAAGGTTGCTCGCCAAGACATCACGTCTTGTGCCTACGTACTTTCATCTGGCATGAAAGATCAGAGCAAACGTAGTTCGGGCGCACATGAAACCACAAATTGATTAAGTGTTTTAATCAAGTAGGGTTAAACAGTGATTCCATCAGTTAGGGATGAAGCCTGTTTGCGGTAGAATCAAAGCTTAACAAAACTCTCTCTCTGGAAAAGAAGTTCCGATTAATCCTGAAGGAAAAAGGTTTGAATTTGTTTTGTATTTTTAAGTGAAGTGAATTAATTCGGTTTATGATTCACGTTGCACTAAAGACTATGACACGGAGGCGAATGCGTCGTATATCGCCTTTATTAGATGAGTTAGCATGATTTTGAGATGATTAGAGAGACACACGGAAGGTCTAAGGGAAACTCGGCCCTAACGTTGTCATGCAAAGTGATCCTAGAGTTCAGATGAAAAGGGGAAACAACTACCCTAATGTTAGCATGCATGGTTTGAACTCCTAATGTCTATCATAACCTCAAGAGGTTAGAGAACTTATGGGGAGCATGGAAAAGGGAAACAGAAACAAAGCAAAAATCATCAAGCAATTGAAAGAATAAAGCTATAAAGCTAAAGAAGCAAGCATAAATGCATATGCTATGCAGCAGTACAAGCAAGGGAGGAACACCTCGACCTTAAATTCAAACATGGGCAATTACAAAAAAACAAACAAGCAAAGGGAGGAAATAGTGTGGGGCATAAGACGCCACAAGCGCGTCTCGACCTTTAATGCAACCATGCACCTAAATAAGAGTATCTATTCATGAAGCTCTATCCTAAAATTTCTAGTAAAAAATACAGAGGTCCCTAAGGATGTTATGAAGTCATGGTGAAAATTCCAGATCAAAACTCTAAGTTTAAAGGCACTAACCTAAATGCTAAACCTAAAGTGTGTTATGGGAAGTTCAATTGGGGAGGGTCCTAAAGAACTAGTTCAAAACCTATCAAGATTTGAACCCTAAAAATCCAAGAAAAATATCTAAGGGTCACCTAAGATGTCTAGAGCAATCATGCAAAAATTCAGATCCTAAATCATAACCATGATCTAGTACAAAAATCAGCAAGCCAATCATGCATTTTTAACATTTTTAATCATCTAATTAAAATGGGAAAATGATATTAAATGGAAAATTAGCCAAACATTCAATTAAATTGCATAAAAAATTAAAGGACATGCCAAGAATCATTCATGATTTTTTTTCATAATTTTCTAACAAATATTCCTATTTTTCTTGAATTAAAAACAAACAAGGCAATAAAAGAAAATGGAAAAGCAAGTAAAGAAATTCAGAAAATTGGAAAATAATGTGGCCTTCAGATTGCAAGACCAGTCAACTAATCCAAGGGAGGGGGATGATGCCACGTAGCACTGAAGGCACTTTAATGAAACTGTGCGTTTCATTGTAAGTTTAGTGTATTGCGCTTGACTTCAGTCCACGATACTCTCTAATCTGGTTCGCTCATATCAAATTACAATCTAAAGACTCATGCCTTGCCACATCACCAGTCAAAAGTCAATAATCCTCAAACTCAATCTCACACACTAGATGCAAATACAAAGTCAGCAAAGTCTAGATGATCTAACGGTTCTGGCTTGTCTTCTTCGTTTTAAAACTGAAAGCAAAGGAGGGAAATTCACGGTGGTCGGAGAAGATTCCAGTCATCTTCTCAGATGGCACCAACATCACCATGGTTTCAACCTTCACCAAATTCAATAAAAATCACATGGATCTCTTCCTCTCCTCACAAGGAACAACCTGGCAACATTCATTTTCATTTTCTCTCAAAGATCAAGGCTGTATGAAGCCAAACAGAAAATGTGCATCAACAACATTCCTCACCAATCTCTAAATTCTTGATACCAATCAAAACTACACACTACACTGCTCAAGAATCCATGATCAAATCTTGATTTCAACCAAGAACAAGCCTAAATCGAATCATCAAAGATTTGGTGCATCATCAAGAAACCTCACCAACAGCCACGATTCTAATCCTAAATCCATCTAGGAAGTTCACTGATCCTAACCACATGTAAAATCTACTCTAATTGAACATAATTTAGGAGTAATCGTGAAATATAAGAACCTGATAAAATGCTTCAACAGAGGTAGATTCAAGCACCAATTCTTGATCAAAGCTATGCAGAAACACTAAGTGATGATTGGAGATGCTTCTTGAACCTTCAATTCCCTCTGAAAGTGCTTCAATCTCCAAAACTGAAAATCACTCACACCTCACTTTTTCAAATGTGTATTACCTGTTCTTGCTCAATCTATCACCAACCTTCATCTGCACTCACTCAAAATCTTATATAGAGTTGATCTGGGCTGAAATGGAGTCCCAAAATTGGCTCTAGGATCTAATTCAATTTTTCACTTTTCTTCTCTTTTTCACTTCATGACAGTCAAGAAAATGGTGTGTGGAAGCTTCCATTTCAGTTCATTTAGCTTGCTGAGTACACTATGAACATGAAGGGCCAAGATTGATTCCTTAATTCCATCTTATGGTGTGTGTTGGAAGTGTTGCTTCACTCTTAAGTAACACATGAAATGACCATGAAACAAGTCTCAATTTGAAATTCCAATAATGCCAAAGTTCTTAAATCATCAAATGCACTCAAAATATGCACAAACATGCAATATTTTGAGCCCATATGAATTAATTTGAATTTTCCCACTTTAATGCCTTTAAAATGCCCTTTTGCAAAATTTCCTTCAACAAACTCTCATTCTAGTCCATATCAATGAACCCTTGATGCTTGGTTGAGTAAATAACGTCATTTTGAACAACTTTCAAGTTGGACAAATCTTCATTTGAGGTATGCATGATGGTGAAATGGACCCATAATCCAAAATGACTTGTAATCTCAACTTCCCAAAATACCCCTGTCTTGCAAGCAATGTATCTTGAGTTATACAAATCCAATCAAGGACTTCTAGTACTCTTTGGAAATCTAAGAAGATAAGGAACAACATTCATGTTGGCCTGAAGTTGAGGAGAAGCCTTTTTCTAGGTCAAAAATGGCATGGAAGTTTGTTGACTTTCAAGGACCAAAATCACATTCATCTGAGGATCCATAACTTGTCTGTCTCATAACTTGAGTTCCATAAACCCTATCAAGGAGTTCTAGTACTCAAATTAAAGCTATAATCATGCTCTAGAACAATCATGTTGGGGTCAAGGTGAGATGAAAATCACATCTTAAGTTATGTGGTATTGAAGCTAGGCACCAAACTAAGGAATTTTACACTGTCAAGCTTAGAAACCCTAGCTTAGGAACTCCTCACACTCTTGAGTATTGAAGAATTGATCTTGAAATGATATATGGAATGTCTCAACACAACATTCCATGATCACAAAGACTTTGAATTGAGTCCTAATCTCCTTAAATTTCACAGATGACTAATAGTTAACCAGATGAAAACCCTAGATGCAACATTCTTGACTGTGGCTTCTTCCACCTCACACAACAACTTGAATAAGCTCCAACATGGCTATCAAAGCACTCAATGAGCTCTCTCAACATCTCATATCCATAATCATGAATTCACCATCCTCTGATGATTTTCCACTGGCCTCCAAGTTAGGAGCTGACCCCCATACATCCATCAATCCTTTCACCAGACATTGACCACTTCCTGATGACTTGATGACCATTCAAACTTGAGCAACACTCCTTGCTTAGGCTCAACAGTCTGAGTAGACTCCTCTTGCTATGCACAACCTCTTGATCCCCTGTTTAATGAAAAATGCTATGCAATGCAAATGCTAGAAAGAAATGAAAGGAAACATAAACCAAGTTAAGAAAAGGTTGGGCAAATTTTGGGGTGCTACAGCTGCCCCTATTCAAACAACTTGGACCTGGAGGGAGGAAAGGCATCCGCTTCCAACCATTCAAAGCACAAGGTGGTTGAATACGAAAGAACCCAGAAATTTTCACCCTGCGGGAATGCAAAATAGCGACTACCAAACAAGAGTCGGAAAATGACGTGATGGGGATAACAATCCAACATAATCTTAACTTCATCCAAAAGATTCCAACCAAACGGGAAAACGTCCCGGATATCAACCAAGAGTTGAGATAGAAACCAACAGGTGCCAA
Organism: Lathyrus sativus; assembly: GCA_963859935.3. NCBI lineage: Eukaryota > Viridiplantae > Streptophyta > Magnoliopsida > Fabales > Fabaceae > Lathyrus > Lathyrus sativus. The sequence continues at coordinate 510,952,893 of OZ012738.1, forward strand.
CCAAGAGTTGAAATAACAACTAACAGAATACCAACCAAAAATTAGGATAAAATCCAACATATACCAACCAAAAGTCGGGACAACCCTCTCTCACAAAATACCAACCGAGAGTTAGGAATAGCGAACTCAGAATACCAACCAGAAGTTAGAACAAACCCTGCTGAGGAACAAAAAGAGTAACCAAGCAACCCCGTGGAGACTCCATAGGGAAAAGAGTAGACTAATCAGACGACTTTGTGGAGAACAAACATCTACCGAAAGCTTGCAATCAAAGAATTCCATCCAAGAGATGGGATAAAAATCCAAACATTACCAACCAAAAGTCAGGATCACCGCAACACTAACCGAAACTTCCATGACGACACGACTTCACTGGGGAGTCCACACCTATCACAAGACATCAAGCTAACTGCATCATCTAAAAGATGAGATAAGATTTACTCTGGGGATAAAACCACCCTTACCAACCAAGAGTCGGAATCCACGACTCCGCTGAGGAGGCATACTAACCAAAAGTCGGAATCAACAACCAGAGTGCCAACGTTACCAACCAAGAGTTGGAAAACGTCAAAAAATAACCACACCGGATACAGAGACCTCACTAGGGAATCCAAGGCTACTGACCAAGAGTTGGAAAACGAACCGACATCCACAACTGACCATACCGGAGAAATCACAACCACCAACCAAAAGTTGGAAAATGCCCAATCTCTTCATCAACCAAAAGTTGAGATAACGACTCCGCTGAGGAATAAAGGGAGGACTACCAACCAAAAGTTGAGAATACCAGATCCTCTTATCAACCAAAAGTTGAGATAACGACTCTTCAGGGGATAAAGGAAAACTACCAACCAACAGTTGGAACAACAATAGATGTCTCAAACCGACCCTACTGGAGATAGGGGCATGCCAACCAAGAGTTGGGACAACCGCAGGGGAAAACATCCAACAAAAAGTTGGGAAACAAAGGTACTAACCAACAGTTAGAATCACCATGAAACCCCGCTGATCTGAGGGACGCTACATGAAGCTGACTCCACCACCGAAGACTACCAACCAAAAGTTGAGATGACCATCCTAGATTATCAACCAAGAGTTGAAATAAAAGACCACTAACTAAAAGTTAAAACAATGACTACTAACCAAGAGTTAGAACAACAACCACTAACCAAGAGTTAGAACAACAGGTACTAACCAAGAGTTAGAACAACAAAGATTATCAACCAAGAGTTGAAATAGAGACTCTGCTCGGGGAAGCCAAAGATTACCAACCAACAGTTGGGATCACCAAATACAATCATCTGAATTACGCAGGAAGGCACCGACCAAAAGTTGGAAAACGCAACTCTGCGGAGAGAAATAAAGAACAATCACCAAAAGTTAGAATAACATCCAAACACCACTGGGTCATCAACCAAAAGTTGAAATAAACAACGATGACCAACCAAAAGTCGGAACAACTCCATTGGGGAAGAACCACAAGCTAGACCAGGAAAAGCAACACACGCAAGCGACTCACCTGGGGAAAACAAAAACATTCACCCAAAACTACTCAGCTGGGAAGAATCTGGTAAGATACCTAACCCAAAAATCCATTCTGACGCGGATAACACGAAAACCCCTTGATTCAAACAAATCTCTACCGAAACAAAAATCCGGTCCCGGAACACCAAACCTGGCTTATGCTTCAGATGCTTATGTTTGAAAATGGCATAATGCTCCATACGAAATGGAAATTCTATGCATTTGGGAGGATGCTAATGCAAATGCAAATGCAAAAGAACCAGCCCAGCAAAATAAATGCTAGGGAGAAAAGAACCCACTCCGTCGGGGAGAGAGAACAAACCATGTCGGGAAGAGAAATCCACACCGTCGGGGATCAAATCTTCTGGGGAATCTGAATAACTCTGCGGGGACACAAGCAATCCTATGCTTAAATCAAACCCCTTATGATGAGGAAACCGTCTCTCCGGGGGAAAAACAGTCGATCACCGAAGATTGACCTTACTTTACTAGGGGAATCATCCCTGACTGGCATTCCCAAAAACTCTACCCTGCTTAGGGAGAAAAATCCACTTTGCTTGGGATTACATCAAATAATCAACCTATCTCACCGGGAACATCAAATACTCCTACTCTACGGGGAATTTGAGTCAACTCGAGAAATCCCAGACTCCTGTTCCACCACTTACTCTATCGAGAGAATCAACACTGCATTCTGCTGGAGAAAATCCTGAACCGACTCCATGGGGAAAGGACGTCACCGACGTTGCCTCTGTTGGAGAAGAAAACTGGTTCACAAAACCACCCTACTGCTGAGGGAAACTCTGCTATCCTGTTCTGCTGAGAACAAACTTCCACCCTGCTGGGGACTCACCTTCTCACGAAGACAAAGCTTTGTTCTGTTGGGGATACAACAATTCCAACTTGATAATCGGGCTCTGCCGGAGAGGACACAACTCTTCCGGGGATAAGATGACCACTTCACTGAGGAAGTGAAATCTCTGTTAAGGGAATCAAACCTCTCATCTACTCATGCCTGACTGCACTTACCTGTAGGTAATCTGCCCCTTCTGCCGGAAGCATCACACTTAATCCCCTGAGGATACCCGGCTAACAAAAACTGCCACTTGAACTGCTGAGGACCCTGTTGACCTGCAACAAAGAAAAACAACAGAAATGTTCCACATGTGAAATGGTTACCTCAGTTACCATCCATGATACATACTGATCAAGAAAAGTCAGCGCTTTTGTTATGCTCTGCACAACATATTGCTTTTACCTGCAATGTTTATAAAAAATAACAAACATTTTGCAAACAAAACAGTAAAATGAACAAGCAAAAGAAAGCTCTTTGAATGAAGTGAATACTTTATTGATGAAAGGCCTGTAAATAGGCAAATTACAATTCAGAGGCAATTCCTGAAAAAAGGTAATTGCTTAAAACAAGAAAACAAATACAACATAAATGTCGGCAATGTGGAAACAGACAACCACCATGTGTCGATTCAGATATGACTCGTATGTCTTCGATGTTACCCATGTTTCGTCTTCTAACAAGACTGACTGGACTGATTCCTTTCCTTCGGGATAACTGTTCACAAATTACAGATCGAACGCGGACCGTGATCATTTGCTTTTTAAATCCCTAACTTTTGCCTGGATCGCCCTTTCGGGTTTTCAATCCACCGGGATACCCATTTTTGCCAAAGTTGCCTTTTCAAGTTTTCAACTTTGCGGGTTTACATCTTTTATTTTTATCGCTAATTTTTGCCCGAACCTTTTCTTTTTATGGTTCGCCGAGATGCCCCTTTTTTGCCTGGACTCTTTTTTTTTCTTTCCAGCGGGTCTCTTTCAAGCAAAGTATTTTTTAACCACGTCTGCGTTCACAGGGGACGAAAAATCTTCACCATCCATAGTAGATAGTAATAAGGCTCCGCCAGAGAAAACCTTTCTTACCACATACGAACCTTCATAGTTAGGAGTCCATTTTCCCCTGTGATCTGTCTGAGGAGGAAGGATCCTTTTCAATACCAAATCACCTGTCTGGGAGCACCGAGGACGCACTTTCTGATCAAAGGCTTTCTTCATCCTACTCTGGTACAATCGGCCATGCTCGATGGCTGCTAATATCTTTTCATCAATCAGGCTCAACCGATTCAACCTGGTCCGCACCCATTCAGCTTTGTCAAGCTTCACATCCGACAAAACCCTTAAAGAAGGAATCCCAACTTCTAATGGCAGGACTGCTTCCGTACCATACACTAGTGAGAAAGGCGTTGCCCCGGTTGATGTACGCACCGAAGTACAATAACTGTGAAGAGCAAAAGGCAACATCTCGTGCCAGTCCTTGTAAGTTATGACCATTTTCTGCATAATCTTCTTGATGTTCTTATTAGCTGCCTCAACAACACCATTCATCTTCGGACGATGCAGGGAAGAATTGTGATGTTCTATCTTAAAACTCTGACACAGTTCCTTCATCATTCTGTTATTCAAATTTGAACCATTATCGGTAATGATTCTCTCTGGAATACCATAACGACAAATGATGTCCTTCTTTATGAATTGGGTGACCACCTGTTTCGTGACATTAGCGAAAGACGTTGCTTCTACCCACTTCGTAAAGTAATCAATTGCGACCAAGATGAAGCGATGCCCATTTGAAGCAGTCGGCTCAGTCTTTCCAATCACGTCAATTCCCCACATGGCAAAAGGCCAAGGAGATGTCAACACATTCAGAGGAGCTGGTGGCACATGCACCTTATCTATATAAATCTGGCATTTATGGCATTTTCTGGCGTACTTGAAGCAATCGGATTCCATAGTCATCCAATAATACCTAGCTCTCAGCAATTTTCTAGCCATTGCGTGTCCACTGGCATGTGTTCCAAAAGAACCCTCATGGACTTCCTCCATCAACAGGTTTGCTTCAAGCTCATCAACACAATGCAATAAGATCATGTCGAAATTTCTCCTGTAGAGCACATCATCCTTGTTCAAATAGAAGTTACCAGCTAACCTCCTCAGAGTTTTCTTATCCTTGCTAGATGCCCCAGATGGGTACTCCTGAGTCTTGAGAAAATGCTTGATATCGAAATACCAAGGCCTTCCATCAGATGCTTTCTCAATGGCAAACACAAAAGCAGGTATATCAAGATGCATGATGGTAATAACAGGAGTTTCATTCCATAAATTCACTTTATACATCGAAGTGAGTGTAGCCAAGGCATCCGCCATCTGATTCTCAGCCCTCGGCATATGATGAAAATCAACTCTATCGAAGAAAGGCAGCAGTCTCCTTACATAATCTCTATAAAGCACCAGGTTGGCCTGACGAGTTTCCCATTCTCCTTTGATTTGGTTAACGACCAACGTGGAGTCACCGTATACATCCAGATTCTTAATCCTCATATCAACGGCCTCTTCTAAACCCATAATGTAAGCTTCATACTCGACTTCATTATTGGTGCAAGCGAATGTCAATCGAATGGTGAACGGTATATGAGAACCATGAGGAGTAGTAATGATCGTGCCGATTCCATTACCATATGAATTAACCGCTTCGCCGAAAACCATTTTCCACTGAGATTCTCTCTCAGGTCCCTCGCCAGGTAAAGGCTCATTACAGTCTTTCATTCTTAGAAACATGATATCTTCATATGGGAAATCAAACTTCATCGGCTGATAATCCTCAATCGGCTGTTCCGCGAGATATTCCGACAGGACACTTCCCTTAATGGCTTTTTGGGAAACGTACTGAATATCATACTCTGTTAACACCATTTGCCAACGGGCAATTCTTCCAGAGAGTGCTTGTTTTTCAAAGACATATTTGATTGGATCCATCTTAAAAATCAATAGGGTTGTGTGGTTTAACATGTACTGTCTCAAACGCTTTGCGGCCCAAGCGAGTGCACAACATGTCTTTTCCAGTATTGAGTACCTCGACTCACAATCGGTGAATTTCTTACTCAGGTAGTAGATGACATGCTCTTTTCTACCTGACTCGTCCTGTTGACCGAGCACACATCCTATTGAATTCTCAAGAACTGTGAGATACATGATCAGTGGTCTTCCTGCAACTTGAGGCATGAGTATTGGAGGTTCTTGTAAATATTCTTTTATTCTTTCGAAAGCCTTCTGGCAATTTGTATTCCACCTGTCCATTTGATCTTTTCTTAGAAATTTGAATATTGGTTCACAAGTGGCTGTAGGATGAGATATAAACCTTGCAATGTAGTTTAATCTCCCCAGGAAACCACAAACCTCTTTTTCCGTTCTCGGCTCAGGCATTTCTTGTATAACTTTTATTTTGGCAGGATCTACCTCAATACCCTTTTCACTAATAATGAAACCCAATAACTTTCTAGATCTCACCCCGAAGGTGCACTTGTTAGGATTCAGCCTCAGCTTGAACTTCCTCAGCCTTTCAAACAATTTCAGAAGATCGACCAAATGTCCCTCCTCCGTATGTGACTTTGCTATCATGTCATCAACATAAACTTCCACCTCATGATGAATCATATCATGAAACAAAGTGACCATTGCCCGCTGATAAGTTGCCCCTTCATTTTTCAATCCAAAGGGCATCACCTTATAGCAAAAAGTCCCCCATGGTGTGATGAAAGTAGTTTTCTCCATGTCCTCTGAGGCCATCTTGATTTGGTTATACCCAGAGAAACCATCCATGAATGAAAACACAGAAAATTGAGCGGTGTTATCAATCAACACATCGATATGAGGGAGTGGGAAATCGTCTTTCAGGCTCGCTTTATTCAGATCTCGATAATCAACGCACATCCTGACCTTTCCATCTTTCTTAGGCACAGGAACAATATTAGCGACCCACGGAGGGTAATTTGCGACAGCAAGAAACCCATCATTCAACTGCTTCTGAACTTCTTCTTTAATCTTAACTGCCATGTCAGGCCTTGTCCGTCTCAACTTCTGCTTGACTAGCGAGCAATCTTCTCTGAGAGGAAACCGGTGTACCACAATATCTGTATTCAGCCCAGACATGTCTTGGTAAGACCAAGCGAAGATATCTTTATACTCACGGAGCATTTCAACCAATCTTCTTTTGAAACTGTCTTCCAATGCAACCCCCACTTTGACATCTTTCTTGTCATCCTCGGTACCCAGATTGATAATCTCAATATCCTCCTGATGAGTTACAATGAACCTTTCCTCTTGCTTGAGAAGTCTGGCTAACTCTTCGGCCAGTTCACAATCTTCGTCAGTCTCATCTTCAACTTGATAAATGGGATTATCAAAGTCATACGAAGTCATAGCTGAACCTGAACCGATGGCATCTGATGGAAAAGACTTGCATGAGGATGTTATGTTTATTATGCGATGCAACAAACAAACACATTGTCATTTTTCTGTTAAGTATAAATGCAGAACAAAACAAGAAAAACAAGGATCACAATATTTTGAATGCGAAACGTCTTTTATTAGTGATAAATTGTAAATAACAAGAAGGCCCCACAAATGGGTCACTATGTCTTGGGCAGAACGCAGGACTGAACATAATTGTCATACCCTAAATTTGTCCTACCTTTTTTGTAAATATCTTCGCATTATCGTTTCTTTCCGTTTAGTCATGTGTTCACCTGAAATCGGGCGTTTTCCAATTTTCTTTTCTTTTAGACCAATAATAATGTGACACGTGGTCTAAAAGAGTATTTTGTGAATATTAATTCTTTCCTTAATTTCCTAAATCTTTTTCTTCTTAAAATATTCTTAATATGCACATATATAGTTCTTTTATTTTTTTTTAAAATATTATTTTTTGTTTTTTACTTATATATTTGTCAATATCTTTGTTTTTATATTTAGTATTTATATATCTAAATAGTTTTTAATTTAGTGTAAATTAAGTATTATGTTGTTAATGATAATTAAAAAAAAAGAAGGAAACAAGTTGGGGAGAAGGCCCAATTGTAGCGGCCCATTAGGGTTGTCTTTGGGGTGGATTCTAAAAAGAAGAAGACCGATGGAATAGTGGGGGGATTGGTTACTGTTCATCCCTAGAAAACCTTAGCCGACGCCGTCCACTTTCTTCGGAGCTCATCAATTCGCCACCCCTAAACCTCAAAATCCACCGCCACCTTCATACCCGCCATGTAAACCCTCCGTTTCCCTTCAAATCCTTCACCGCCACCATCATCAAACCTTAACATCCCTCGACGAAGCCCTTACGCAGAACTCCATCTTCGTCAATTCATCGTTTTCCTCACATACATCTTTTGGCGTCACATCCGACTTCGGCAACAAGAGGTGCTCGACTAGCTCCGTTTTTTTCTCATCTCGGCGAAGACAAATCACAGCGTAAACGGTAAATCCAAGGTTATCCTATTTGGTATCATTTGAGGTTTCTAAGTTTTTCCTTTGCATCAGTACTATCAATTTCAGCATAACATGTATTTCAAGTTAGCATATGGTTCAAACTGTTAAGGTCTTCCCATTGGGATGTTTGTTTTAAAAGTTGTATTGAACTTACATTCATGCTGTTGAAATAGTATTTATCATTTTCTTGTGTTTTTGTTTCACATTCCATTTGTTATAACTTGAGTATACACCGCGATTAGGTTTGTGCCGTTTTCTGCCGTTAGATTGTGAATCTCGATTGATTTACTATTATCTTATCTGTGTTGTTCCTAACTGTTGTCATGCTCACGAAGGGTGTTTTGGTCTTGGTTCTAGTTTTTAATCACTGTTGTAATTGATAGCCGCAAAGGAAAGAGACGGTGGCGAGATTCATGATTAAACTCCGTTCTCCCGTGACCACACTAACAACAGGATTTGCATTCAGTCCTGTTTTCATGTAGATCGTGCTACTGTTTCTGTTAATTTTCATGTGCAGGTGATATAAATTGTTTCTCGGCACCGATACTCGACACTGTTGCAGTTAAGGCTAAAAATGCGGTATCCCAAATCATATCAGAAATCCAATGGAGGAGGCATTCTTCGCAATTCGCTCCATCAGCTCTCAACTCGTGACGACATTGACGTGCCAATCGGGTGGCATGTCGAATTTATGTATCATTTTTGTTTTGGGTTTATTGCAGGTAGGTCAAAAGGTTGGAATATGAAGTATTAACTCAGGAGGATGTTGTTGTATTGACGTGCCGAGATAATAAACAGCGTTTTCTGCCTCGACACGGTCACGCACCGAGCAACATCTCAGCAGGCATGTACCGGGTTCAGCGTGAAAACAATTTTCGGATCATTGGTTGGTAATATTTGTATCCTTACCCGAGGTCAACATTGTGTAATTATCATTCGACTTTTTCTCATATGCTTTTGCTCTCTGATTTTGGTTTCGGTTAAACATAATATCCAATGAATGACTGTTGCAGAAAAAAAACATGTTAAACTAATCTACTGGATTATGCTACTAAGAATATTGGTTGTATTGTAAATGATTCGGCATTGGCTCGACGGTTTATACTTAAAACTCGTATTCTGTGTTTGCTCGGATGATTATCTATTATGTGCAGGTTTTAAGGTCTAAACTCGAGATTCGGTTGGAATTGATTGCGTGCTGGCTGTGATATACAAAGCGATTGGTTTTTTTTGAGTCATCAGTTTTTTTACTAAATTTTGTTTTCTGCTTCTATTTGGATGGCGATTTTTTTGTGTAGGTTACGGCATCGCCGAATTTCGATTGCACAATAATAATATGAAGTCAAATGCAGCAGCAGCGCTAACCTTTCAACAATGCTTCATCTTTGCGCTCCCGTTTGCATAACACTCTGCCACAACAACTTGCAATTTTGAATCGAAAGCAAGATCGAAAGGGATTGTGTTAAGACGTTGTTGTAGGTCTGTTCGTGTGGATTTTGTTTTCATTGAAATTGTTTTTCTATTTCATTTGGACTGCTGTTTGTTGTAGATTCTTATGCAGGTTGTGTCCTAACTCAAGATCTGGATCCCATTGCATTCTTTTTGTGACATTGCAACATTCTGCTTTCGACTACACAACCATGGATTCCAGTAGCAGCAGCAACTCACTTGTCGGTAAATTGCATTTTAGACACTCGTTTACTTTTGTGATTGCCCAGAGTAAGTTCAAAGTTATTATTCTGATTATGTTGTATGGCTTAGATTAAATTGATACGCCTGGTTACTTTGGATTGCTAGGAAGTATTGGTTAAAATACCATCTTTTGTTGATAAAATTTGAGTGATAAGGTTGTGGTGATTTAAGTAGTTTTACTGATGTCGGGTATTTGTTGAAGTAGGAGTCGTGTTTCAATGCTTAAAACATTCGTGAGCTGTTATGTTTTCCTTCTTCTTGGTTGCATCTTCCTGCTATAGTTTAAAACGCTTTGGAATTTTGTATCAGGTCAAATCAACATTGAAAATTATAAACATGTTTGAACTTAGTCTATTTTGAATATCCCGGTGTCATAAGGTATCACGTGTCTGTTGCAAGGTTCCCTGTAGGTTTTGCTTTAATCCAACAAATCTTCCGATTCCAAGCTCGTCCAAAGATCTGTCGCCATGGATTGTAAAAACAGAGATGAAATCAGTGTTTGAAGCTTGCCAACAAGTGCTTAAGACGACAACGACAAATGCGACATCCTCAGCTTATGGGGCTCCAATTGGTGGCATGACAATAGTGTAAGCTTTGATTTTACTGGCTCAGCAAGCACTCAAGACCGTTCTGGTATAGTTTCTAGCTCAACAATAACTGCCCAGACCGACAATTTTGAATTTCCTGCGGTAAATTTGAATGATACAAAACCTGAAGAGGGGGCTAATAGTTCCTCTAACAAGGAATTTGACTGGATGGGAGATAACCAATGGCAAGATAATGATAACAAGGCAACTGATAATGTTGGTACTAAAGAAGCTACTGTTTCGTTTGATTCATGGAATGATTTCACTGGTCCAGCAACACCGCCAAACTTTTGATGAAGCATCCGACTACATCGCAACGGTTCGAGTTTGTTTTGGACGGTTTTCAAATCCCTTTCGTATCCTTTTTGAAGTTCAGCTGGCAGTATATAGTTCTGGTGTTGTTTCTGATACGAATTTATTGATTTGTGTTGTCATTTCGTTTTGACTTCATGATACTGCAAGGTCTTGTAAAATAATACAAGTATCAAAGTTTTAGGTACTGATTTATGGCCTAAGCTGCTGGGTATTATATCATTTGCATTATGGAGTTTTTGGATGAAACTATAATTATGTTAGAATTTCAATCTAGATGCTGATTTATAATTTGTTCTGTTTTGTGGAGTTGCTATATTTATTTCTGTTGATTTAATTTTATATCATTGATAGGCTTATCATTAACCATCAATCTTGTTCTTGTTATATTATTTACCCTTTTTGTTGACGTCGGTAAATCCGAACAAAATTTTTTTTCTTCCATACTAATGCATAGTGCAGGTTGAAGATTGTTACTAAATGATGGTTTCTTTGTGCCGTGACTCCCGAGTATCAAAATTGTGTATAAAGCTTCATTGGTTTTGATTAAGCATAATAGATTCAAAAATTATTTTCACTTAATTTTAACTAATTGGCAATTTATATACTTAATCAAGCTTTTATTTTATAATCAATCACGAAAATTGAACTCTCAAGGTCTAGCACCTCTTGGGTTTGTGAATGAATATTATTGAGGCTTACGCCTTAGGTAATATCGTTCGACTTTTCGTTTCAAAATACGCCCTTTAATTATTTAGACAAGGAAATGTCATTGGAGTCTAGCATTCCACATGATACTTTTGTTGTTTGTTCAAACAATATTTTATAAATTATATCAAAATCATTCTTCCATTTATTAAGTAGTCTATTTTTTTTTAGACAATTTCAAAATAGATTTTCTTTTAAAGAGAAAAAAACTTTGAAGCAATAATATTCCTTAAGCATGTTTAATCGAATCATTTTTAGTTAAATTACGAAAATTAAACTCTTGAAGTCTAGCACTTCTTGAGTTTTCGAACAATCATTATTGAGGTGTACACCTTAAATAATGTGTTGATCAACTTTTCGTTTTTAGCATTCTCTTTTGGACAAAGAAATATCATAAGAATCTAGCATTCCATGTGGTATTTCCGTTGTTCATCCAAGCATTTTCGAATAAAAAAGGGGTGTTGTCGAGATCTAGCATCACGATAATACTCCGATTAATTGGTTGTGAGGCCGACATTTCATTTACCAAATAATCGTCATTTTCCAAATCCAAATTCGTATTCTCACCTCTCGTACCGCAAACTCTTTTCGTACCCTCGATTCAATTCAAATTATTTCAAAATATCTTTCTCGATTAAAACTCCGAAAAAGGAGGTTCTTGGAATCTAGCATTCCTTGAATCTTCGAGTGAATAATTCTCGAGGCACGCCCTTTGAGCTGTTATTCACTCAACCTTTCGACTTTTTTCAAACTCAATTATTTTCAACGCTCTCCTAAGACGAATGCTCGTACGCATTCGCGGTCATCGACATTTCGCACACACTTCACAACTCCCCGTGGTTTCGATATTAGGGGCACCCTCAGGGACTAATATCGTTTCTCACAATCCTAACCCTTGACACGTCGTCAAGTCGGTTTCATTTTCAATCAAATCCTCGATACGTCGCCGAGCTACTTCAAAACAACTTCCTTTTGGCCTCGCATGCCATCTTTCGATTCGATCTTTTCACATACGTTTTTTTAAAACTTACGAAAGAGGGATATTCTCAGAATCTAGCATTCTTTGAGTGTTCGAATGAGTAACTCTCGAGGCACGCCCTCGAGTTGTTAAGAGTTCATTCTTTCGATTTCAAAACATCCAACTCTGTATCTTCAACTTACTCAGTCGATTCCCGAAAGAACTGAGTTCCTGGAATCTCGCATTCCTTGAATTCTTGAGTGACAAGCTCTTGAGGCATGCTCTTGGGTTGCTTGTCAGTCACTCTTTTGTCTCAAACTCAAACTTCAATCCTTTTAAACCTCCTTTTCGTGGTTGTTACCACGAACTACGACTGCTCTGATTCTTCATTCTCGTCCGAATGTATGATACGTAGGCACAAGATTGCGATGATCTTGGCGAGCACATTTCCCATTTTTTCCCCTATTCCACACTTCTATCTTCCTCCCTTATTCCGCCCACACATTCCCAACCTTTCCCGTAGTCGAACTACGACGCTCTGATTTCTCATTCTCGTCCGAATGAGCATACGTAGGCACAAGGGCCCCAATCCTTGGCGAGCACCCTATCCTCTAACCACCCATCTCTCCTTAGCGTCTTTAACCTTTTAACATACCAATTCGCCTTTATCAACGAGAAGAAAACCAGTAAACCTAGACAACACTCCCCACAATTACCTTAAGAGGTTCCCGTCGGGTACGACGGACGTGAGGCGTGCTAATACCTTCCCCTCACGTAACCGACTCCCGAACCCGGAACATGGTTGCGACAGCCCTGTTCCTATCCTTTCGTTTTAAGAGGTTTTCTCGATATTTTCCTCTCTCGTTTATTCGGGAAAAATAAAGTTCGGTGGCGACTCTGTCGAACCACATTTCCGCGGCTTTCGCGCGAGGGTCGTTTCTCTGAAATGTCTCCGTGATTTTTCGAGGTGCGACAATAATCAAAGCAAATGAACATTACTCTGCAGCAGTAACATGAATGACTTCTTCAGTAGTCCAGTTGCACAGCTTCTGGCCGGGAGTACATGGACGAATCCAGGCATCCATGTCGCAGTCACTGTCACCTTCATCGTCTTCGATGGCATTGATCCGAACAAATTTTTGATGAAACACATACGACGGAGTGATCACGTGATCAAAGTGAAAGTGATTCAATCTTTTTACAAATGATGGATAAAGTGATTAACACACACAATTCTCAAAGATCATTAGGAGTCAGGTTATCAAACCTTGTTGTAATATGCTTTCAAAATAACCTTACCTCAATTAGGTCTTTTAAGGGTTGTAACGTATCTTGGTTCATGGTTCATGAAACAAAGGATAAAGGCTAAAAGTTATTTGTTCCCACCCACTCTCCATGATGAACTCCAATCCTACGTTCAGTTAACTCAAACTACACATTCAGGTTCTTACAGGCTTAAGAATTAAACTGATGATAGTTGGTGATGGTTCAGAAACCTAGGGTAGTTACTACTCCCTTACAGTATTTGATAGCTTTTGCTATTTGAGGATTTTTAAGAGTGAAGGCTTTTAAAGAACTCCTCTCTTTATTATCCCTAACTTTTGTCTGAATTGTTTCAATTGAATATACAGTCAACGGGATTCCCCACTTTTGCCTAAGTCTTCTTCATAGGTTTTGACTTAGCGAGCTTTTTTTTTCTTTTTTCTCTGAGAAAGAAGGTGACTACCTAGTTTAATGGCTATGGTGAACCATCATCGACTTTTAAGCTGGGAAAGCATCTTTGACACTTGTTCGTTGTGTGCAAAGGAAAACCTGAGTGCACCACCTTTATGTGAAAAGTGTCTTGCATGCACACATCTCTAAGTTAACTGAGAACTACCCACCCCGGGTTTGAGATTTAAGGGTTTTTTTTGTAAAGAAAGAAAACTCCTACTTCTGGGCTCGAAGGGGTTAACGAGGGATTATCTTCCTTATTACTCCAGTGTTTAGGGATTGAAACAATGCCTTACATCATCGACAAAGTTAAATTGAAAGCATATCAACAACAATTATGGATATAGTTTTCATCATCCTCCCCAATCTTTGCTTTAAACAACAGTTTGGTAAAGAAAAGAAATTTTTGCATTTTTGTTTTTTTTGTTTTCTTATAAAAATGAAAGGAAAGAGAAAGAGTGAAACGAATGGACTTAATCAAAAGATGCACAAACATATCATTAATCTTGCCAATTCAAAATGAGCAACAACTTACAAGCAATACAAATGCAAAGAAAACATAAAAAAAATGCTGAAATAGTCTACAACTGCTAGCCTTAGGGGATTAAACTTTGACAGACTTCAGATTTCAGGCCCAGACGGGGAAACACCTTCAATAACTACCTGCTATTTATGGTATAGAATTATGAGAGGTCTCGCGGGTCCTTTGCCTTTGGATTTAGGAATCGCGGTACTGTCATTTGATTTATCCTCCTGAGGTTTCAACAACTCTTGCAGTCTCAGTTTAAAACCTCTAAACTCTTCAACTAGGTGCCATGTGGTCCCAATATGATATCTGCATTCAACTTTTGGGTAGTCTTCTTCGAGGATCAAGTATTTGTCATTGATCAGCTCTCGCACAAGAAAACCTAATTCCAGACATACATCTAAGTTGTGTCCCTCGGCTCCTTTGTAAAATTCACAGGTCAAGTTCTCATTGTGCCATGGTCCTGGCATAAGATTGGCTAGTCGCAGAGTCACTAGCGAGTTCTGAATCAGTAGCGGGTAAAGTTTACTTAGCGGTACTGGAATTGGTTTAATGCAAGTCTTATTTTTCCTGACATGATTCTTCTTGTTCAAGCTCTAGCTTTGAGAAACTTGAGGAGGAACAAGTACTGAGTGCTAAGAGTCTTCAGTTGAACGCCCCAGTGCCCCAGTATGATAGTCGCATTTAGCGTTGGTATCAAAGCTTATAGGGTAAGGAGGAATTCCTGGTTTCAGCTCCTTTGGTATTATCAATCCGCCTTGGATCAAGTCTGGCAGTATCTGATTGTATGACATTGGAAACATACTGAAATGTCTCTCTGGTTTCCTTGGTCTTTGTCGGGCGTGCTGACGCGATTGATGGTTATTTGGCCGTTGATACCGAGGATGTCCTTGAGTTGGTGGAACCATCGGAGATAATGCATCCCTAGTTTCTCTGGACGCAACATGGTCGGAGTGACCTTCTTTCTTCATCATGTTCTACAATGTCTCTAGAACCCAATTCATCTGACACTTGAGAGATTTGATGTCCTCTTTCAGAATTTCATGAGCTCTCAAAAGTTCATCCATTGTTGCCATTTGTCTTGGATATGTGCTAGGTATCCCTTCTCTCTCTGAACAAAAGGGAGACAAAGAGACGCAAGGCTGAGGAATGAAAATGCATAATGAAAACATAATGCAAAAAGAAAACTGGTTTTACAAAACTCAAGATCTTGATTAGGTCAAAACCTCATTTTATTAATCATTGGGAAAAGTTACAACTTTTTAAAAAAACAATCGACTGAGTTTTACAAAACCAGTTGCGACATGATATGCTTATAGTGATATGATGGGAATATGCACACATAACACAAATGCGAGTATTCATAAATACAATGCACATGCACACACAAAGGCAAGTATTCACAAATACAACACACATGCACACACAAAGGCTCCCTAGGCTCAAGGTCCAAGCATGGAGTTGAAGGTCTACCCATCCCCAAGGATTTGTACTATGATTTGTTTGTACCTGCCAAACGGGTTCTAAAAAAGTTCTAAGATTCATAGTAAATCCTTCGGATATTTCCAACTAACGCGACTACTCACGTGAGTCAACAATATTCTCAAGATAAACTCGTCTGAGTGTAGCATTGCGTGACAACTATTGAGGGACTACTCCCTAACAGTTTCCGCGCTACTGTTGCACCCTAAATTTTGACCCCTTAGATCTTCATCATCATTCTAGGATCATCTTCATTTTTTATCTAACCTTAACCTATTTCAAGTTTGTCTTTGTTAAGTTACAGGTGAATCAGGGTTTCGTACAGTCAGGAATCGAGGTTTCGATTGTCCAATCAGTCAATGCCTTGGATTGATTCTCCATGAAACAGGTCTCCACATCATCAAATATGATCCATTGTTTCAAGTATGAATCCAAATTGAGGTTGTCACTCAAAGATCAAGAACAGTGTAGTCCAGGATCCCCGATTAGGGTTTCTGATCAAGAAAAGTTAACTGTGGTTTGAATTTTGATTTAAAAGGTGTTCCAATGATGGAGTTATGGTACATGAAGCTTATATGGATTAATGAAGTCCACTCAAAAGTTTCAAGGCCTCAGAAGACCCAGAACATCAACAGTCAACTCGGTAATCATCGATCGATCGTTTCATTGACCGAAAAGTCAACTCTTCAACCATAAGGAGTTTGACCTTAATGTGTGAAGCAAAAATGTTACTAATAACATATTACACCTATCCATGAAGTTTCATGACCATTGGATCAAGGATTGAGGAGTAATCAAGAAAGTCGGGAATTAGGGTTTTGAAAAGGGCAAGACCATAACTTTCTAACCACACATCCAAATGAGGTGGTTCAAAACTTGTTGGAAAGGTCTTGACAAGCCCTAAAAAAGTGTAAAACTGACCCATAGGAAAAAATGCATAGATTTGGAGTTATAGCCAAAATCATCACAAGAAGGAGAAAACACTTAGAAAATTTCTAAGTTTCTGGCCTTTCAAATCATGTTTTCAGCCAACTTTGAGGGTTTTTTTTACCTAGTTCCACTTGGAATATGAAGATCATGAAAACATGAAAGTTTTAGAGCTCCATGAGGGATTTTCAAAAAGTATTATAAATCCTTCATAGCCCTTGTGAGATGAGAGTTATGAATCCAGCAAGTTGGGGTCTCAAGACTTGAATGCACCATTTCAACTTTTTTTTACAAATTCACTTTTCAGCCACTTGAATCATTCTCAACCATTTGATCAAAATTTGATCTGATAATTATAGGGAATCATGAGTATAAATTCAAAAGAGGTGAAGGATTGAAGGACTTGACAAGTTGGCCAAGCAAGTGGCATTATTTTATTCAAAACAAAGAGGAAAGAGAAATTTTTTATGAGAACTTGCAGCTGCAGCCTCCCTACTCTCTAGCCTCACTTCAGTCACCTCCATGTCCTTCATATCACTTGATTTATGCATCATAATGAGCCAAGAACTTGAGTGTACAACTGCCATAAATCTGATGGATTTTCTTCCAAAAATCTCCCTCCAAGACCACAACTGAAAATCTGCCCCAATACCTCTCTTGACCTATAAATAGAGACTTCATTCCACTCTTTAAAACACACTAGAGCTATCTAAAACACCATAAACACATATCTCTCCTTCTTTCCCTCTTTGCTTGAAAGTGAAGAAATTCACAAAAACACAAAAAATTGCCTCTTTGCATTTTTCACACCAGCATCCTTTCTAGTCATGAAACCTTCATAAAAACCATCCACACACCCTTAAAATCATCATTTGAAGCTATTCCAATAATTAGTTTAATCAAAAACACCATAAATCTAAAAGTCAACTGTCCACACACCATAGTTTGACTTTTATGCAAGTTTCAAGCCAAAACACTACACAAGCCTCTTTCCATCAATTTAACACTTGGAGCACTTCATGTTTATGACATTTTAACTGTACAAAACCTCAAACCACAGCTGGAAGTTCATTTATGAGATCTGTCTATAAGATTGTATTCTTTCTTCAAGAGGAAGCAACTCCACAAGCTGGTTCAAAGGGAAGGAATTCTTGATTTTTGCAGCTAGACTACGAGAGGTTGTCATGAGGATTAGCATTTGGTTTGCTTGGCATGGTGATGTCACTTTCATTTGTTGGTTTGATAGAAAGATATTTGTTGCATTGTAGTGATGATTTGTGTTGTTTGCTTCTGTTTCAAACAAAGCACTTTGGTTTGACTTGGGCTTTCATGACTTGCTGCAAATTGGATTGGTAAGAGTTGTTGTCATTACAGTTTGTTTTAACTTTGGTTGGATACCAAATTTGTTGTAAACTATTTTCCATGATGTGCAACTTGATGTCCATTTCTTGATTTATTGAGAAACTGAGTTTTTTCTTAGAATTTAATCCATGAGAGGCACATTTCAAACATGTGCAGACCTTTGTTGGGACTTAAACTCATCAGTTTTGGTCATTGATCTTCAAAATGCATTTTAAGGCCTCAACTTGCATGTTAAATTGAGTTTCATTGTGTGTATTATTTGAAAAAAAATGGTTGGTACCATCTTAATCCTCATCAAAATTCAGGTGGAATAGACTTTTATTTCATGAAAATTGATTGAGTTTTGACAAAGTTTGAATCAAACCGTTTTTAAGTTGTCACTTGGTTTTGCCTTGAACATGCCCAGAAAATATATGCCTTTTGGTATATATTTAAATGGGGTGGCTTGATACATTGGATGTATTGCCACCCCAGTGGTTATTTCCTTTCCCATAAGTACTATGTAATGTCAATGAACCTGTGTTCGACTCTCAGCGAGGGCCTTTTTGTTTCATTTTATGGTTTTTTATGCTTTTTAGTATTTTAATTTCCTTTTCCATTTAATTTTACACGTGCATGATGGTTGAGTTGGTATTGTTTTAAGCCTATGACCCCAAGGTCTTGGGTTCAAGCCTTGGGTGAGGAATTTCATTATTTTTAGCAACTATTTCATTTAATTTTATTTAATTCCATTTAAATTTCAATTTACCATAACTTCTTCATTTTTAATCTTTTTTTAGTGATTCTTTTTGACAAGTTTTTGTGTTAATGTATATTTTCACATGATAATTAAAGAATTCTAAAAATCCTATTTTAGAAACACTTTATGTCGTGAGAAAATTGCGATTTGTTTTAGGGTTTTCACCCTCCTATCTTTCTTTCTTCAGTTCAAAACTTTGACTTTATTCTCCTTTGAGTTTTATTTGAAGATGACATGAACTTGGATTATTGGCTTCCTTGTGCATTTAAGTTTGATTTTCAAATTTTGCTCATACGCATTTAAGCAGTCCACCTTTAAAAAAAACTGTTGATTATCCCCATGAGGTTCTCTTTTGAACCTTTTGTTTACATCATTGTGACATTGTTGGTTTATGTATAATATCCTTTACCTTTACCCTTTATCCTAGCCTTAGGATCTGAGTCTCCGTACTCACATTTAGCGTCCCTCCGTGGACATCCTTTACCTGTTATCCTAACCTTAGGATCTGAGTCACCGTACTCATGTTTAGCGTCCCGACGCAAACATTCTCTTTCTGACAATCTCAACATAGGTTCAGGAGTCGTTGTACTCATATTTAGCATCCTTCCATGGACATCCTTTATCCGTTGTCCTAACCTTAGGGTCTGAGTTTCCGTACTCATGTTTAGTGTCCCACCGTGGACATTTTCTATCATAATTTGTAATTTAGTTTAAAGTCGCCGCACTCTATGTAGGTGTCTCACCGTAGACATTTACTTGCCCCTGGAACCTTGACCATAGTCAAGAGTTCCTCACCCCTAGTTAGGGAAACTACAAACGCTCTGATTTCTCGTTGAGAATACATAGGCACAAGATGCGACGTCTTGGCGAGCCCACTAACTCAGTAATAACTAAATTCCTGTTTACATTTGTAATTTAGGATTGGAGTCGCCGTGCTCTATTTAGTCGTCCCGCCGCGAACATTCCCTTCTTTGCTAACTTAACCTTAGTTTAGGGTCGCCGCACTCTATGTAGGTGTCTCACCGCAGACATTTAATCTTTTCCCTTTGTAACCTTGACCATAGTCAAGAGTTCCTCACCCCTAGTTAGGAGAACTACAGTTGCTCTAATTCCATTCCCGTCAGGATACGTAGGCACGAGATGCGATGTCTTGGCGAGCATACTTTGTATATACTTTAGATCTTTACCCTAGCACTTTTCCTTTAGCAAGAAACTTTAGCATAACACAAATACTAATAAGAGGTTCCTGTAGAGTACTACAGATGTTTAGGATGTGAAATACCTACCCTAGGCATAACCAACCCCCGAACCTTTAGATCTCTTAGCGTTGTTGTTACATCATGCAAAAAGGTTTTTCTTTCTTTAAACCTTTCCTTTGGATAAATTAAAGTCCGGTTGTGAATTCAAGAATTAAGATTCAAGTTAATCCAATAGCTTGGTATCACGATTCTCACCGTAACAGCTACGTCCTAAAAAGGCCAAGTGGGGTAAAAATGTCACTAAAAGTCCTAAGCTTCGCAGACTCGTATTGGAATAATTAGTGAATACATAACTACTCATGCATTACCAATCATCTCAAAGAGCCTCCACTGAGCGTGGTTACATCATATGTCAGACATATTAGGACTACTCCCAACATCCTAACTATTGATCATACCACAATCCTATCTTATGTGTCACTCAAATTTGGGTTAGGATTTATCTCACCACTCAAAACACCCAGTGTCCACAATACAAACAGATATATTGACAAATATACATGTTAATCAAATATTCACATATATAGCATATAAGCATACAAAATAGGCTAAACCCTCAAGTCTTGTCCCCAGCGAAGTCGCCATTTCTGTTGCGGTGAGAATCGTGATACCAAGTTATTGATTAACTTGAATCTTAATTCTTAAAATTCACAACCGTACTTTAATTTATCCAAAGGAAAGGTTAAAGAAAGAAAAACCCTTTGCGCGATATAACAACAACGCTAAAAGATTCGGGGGTTGGGGGTTGGTTATGCCTAGGGGGTAGGTATTTCACATCCTAGACATCTGTAGTACTCTACAGGAACCTTTTATATGTTTGTATGCTAAACTTGCTAAATGTTTGTTATGGTTTGGGATTGGGTATAAGGTTAGGTAAATACCTAAGGATAGTTTCTAAATTTTCTCACAAAGATATTGCATCCTCTGCCTACGTATCCTAACTAGGATAGAATCAGAGCAATCGTAGTTCACCTCACTATGGGTAAAAGATCACTTGATTATGATCAAGGTTCAAAGGGGAACAAGCATAACAATGCTTGTGTAGAGTTTAACCAAACTCTCTAGATCTATATTGAACAATTAAGAATGGGGAGTAACTAATCATTGCCATGACTCTTACATAGAGTTAATCAACTCTACCTAATTCTACGTTATAAGACTAATTGGTTCTAACCAAAAGGAAGGAGGGGGGTTGCTCTTCAAGATGTCGCATCTTGTGCCTATGTATTCCCATTAACAAACGAGAAATCAGAGCGTCCGTAGTTCGGACACGACTAAGGAACGGGGACCAATTGGTTCTATCTAGACCAAAAGGAGGGAAGAGGCTCTATCCATGCCTAAAAAGGATTAAGAACTCTAAACCTAAGTTATAAAGGGTAAGTCAAATTGGTTCTATCCAGACCAAAAGGAGGAGTGAAGCTCTATCCAGGCCTATGAGGGTAATGAGATATCTATGACCTAAGGGTCAATAGAGAGACTTTTCTTTGGAAGGGGAAAGATGAGGCAACATGGATGAGAACTAAAAAGTTCCATCACTTGGGGAATAACTTAACAAAGCATAAACATTCAAACATGATGAATATATAAGAGTTATGGTTACTGTAATGCCCCATATTGCTTTCAGGATTACTGACTGACCCCACAAACCAACACGGGACTTTTCAGCATGCTTTGTCCTCAATCACACGCTTTCTAGGAAACTTCCCAGAAGGTCACCAATCCCAGAATTGCTCCAAGTCAAGCACACTTAACTGTGGAGTTCTTATGAACAGGCTACCGAAAAGAAGATGCATCTTGTTTTCGGTAGCCCGTTCATAAGAACTCCACAGTTAAGCGTGCTTGACTTGGAGCAATTATGAGATGGGTGACCTTCTGGGAAGTTTCCTAGAAAGCGTGTGATTGAGGACAAAGCATGCAGAAAAGTCCCGTGTTGGTTTGTGGAGTCAGTCGGTAATCCTGAAAGCAATATGGGGCGTTACAAATGGTATCAGAGCCATACCTCTCCCAGTACGATGTGGTTCGGGGACGAACCAAGCGGAAGCTGGTGGGCATGTAACACCTGAGGTGAAAGAGGACGATGGTTACATGTAACACCCTTGGGCGAGGGAGTGGTTGTCGGTGCATGAGGCATGACAATGAGACACTCCTAGCAGCTTCTAGGGAAAACCGAATTCACATCGGAATGAGAGGGATTGTGAGGCTATGCAGGTATGGGACTGCATGGTTGAATGAAGGCTTATAAGGATTAATTGGTACTACCCATACCAACAAGATGCATCTTCTTTTCGGTAGTCCGTTCATAAGAACTCCATAGTTAAACGTGCTTGACTTGGAGCAATTCTGGGATGGGTGACCTTCTGGGAAGTTTCTTAGAAAGCGTGTGATTAAGGACAAAGCATGCTGAAAAGTCCCGTGTTGGTTTGTGGGGTTAGTCGGTAATCCTGAAAGCAATATGGGGCGTTACAGTTACAACCAAGAGCATGCAAGCATATGACAATATCAAGCAAATATTTCAATTAAGGTAAATGGTTACAACCAAAAATGCACAAAGATATTACAATATCATGAATGGGTTCTTACAAGACCAACATAAGAGGTAAAAACCACTTGAAACATCTTGACAAAGATGAAGGGGAATGAGGTAACAACCACATGTTTAAAATGCAAACAAGTTTAAATGCAAGCAAGTCACAACTTAAGACAAGCGTGTCATAGGTTTTAAAAGATGTCAAATGTAACAACGTGAGACCAACAATCATGCATTGATGGCAAACAAGTAAAAGTAGGCATACAAGAAGTGTTACAACAAATCAAGTAAGAAATTCAAGGTTCCATGGGGAAACACACACAAGTTTATGGTAACAACGAAAACAAATCAAGCCCTAGCATGTTATGGTTCTAAAAAGACACATAAACAAGTAGAATAAAACATGACAAACACATTCAATAGATTACAACATCAAGAATCATGTTATGAATCACAAAGAAGTTTCAAGGTATACCATTTATGTTCAAGCTTTCACAAAGGCAAGAAACAAACCCTAAACATGTTATGGTTATAACAAGACACATAAAAAAGTATAATAAGGCATGGTAAACATATTCAATAGGTTACAATATCAAGAATCATGACAAAGTTCACAAATGAAGTTCAACAGACCATTTTCACATATATGCATTTACAAAAGAAAGTATGAACATGGTAGGCAATTAATAAAACATATTTGAGCATTTAAACATGTTAAAAAACATATATGAATCACACAATATCAATATCACAAGAAAAATCAAGTTATAAGTTTGAAAAAGTTCAAGAACACCAAGGTAAAAACCCTAAAAACACATGTTTTTCAAGTGGATCAAAGTCTTTCTAGGATGAAAATCCTTGAATTATTTTTTCACTCAAAGACATGATAAGAAGTAGTTTGCAAAAATAATGTCATCAATAGCACAAAAATTGAGCAAGTTATGGTCATTGCAAGTTGGTGCACTAGAAGGGCAAAAACTAGGGCAAGACAAGGTTACAACCTAAGGGTCATTTGCATGAAGGATTGTAACTCAATTCCTAACCAAATGGAGTGAAACAAAAGTGAAAATTGTGTATTTTTGAATAAAGAATCCAATGGTACCATTTTTTTTTTCCATACCATACACCCAAAGAAAAATTCGATAGCAACATGGTTTAGGCAAGTTTGGTGACAACCAAAAACGTACACATGTGAACAGTCATGTGTAGTGGTGTGCTTGGTGAAAAAAGTGTACAAAAATCACATATATATCATATTAAGAGGTTATCACAAAATAAATCAAGATATGCACACATGGTTTGGCATATTGGATGCAAAACGCAAAAAGTGACTAGGTTAGGCCTAGTTTGTGGCCTAGCTTGTGACCAGAATTTGATAGTTCAAAAACTACATGTTTTGATGCAAGCAATGGTTCATAAATGACACATAACATATATAAGATATGTTCAAACAATGTATAACACCAAATCATAGCTAAAAGTCATGGTAGCATGTGAAATGCAAGTGAAAATTTCATGTTTTCTTGTGTTTTAGGCTTACCTCTTGAAGCAAGCTTGCACAATAATAAAACCAGATACTTTGAGTGCTTCTCCAAGATATACAAATGCTCCTAGTATGATGATAATATGCTCCAAATCAAGCTCAAGCAAGTTGATGGGCATAATGGCTTGCAAGTGAAGAAAAACCTTCAAAAAACCAATGATTTTCAAAGACAACTCCTTCAATCCTTGTTACAGAAGTTTGTATTGGTTATGGACAGCTTTTATATGTCAAATATGAAGTGTTAGAGGTCTTAAAGCTCAAGGAAAGGCAAGGGACCAGTGGTTGTCCTTTAAAACGCAAAAAGTCAACAAAATGAGGTTTTGAGGGTTGACTTTTGGATTAGATGAGTTCCTGGCCAAGGTGAGGGTTTAGACAGCTCTAACACATCATTTGTGATGTGTTTGAATCTTGGTTTGAGTTTGAAAGTGTTTGGAAAAGGTTTTAGGGGTGAAAGTGCAAAACAATTTTGTTGTGATTTTGGAAATTTAGTGAGTTTTTGCAAGAACTTTGCAATCAGAAAAAAGAGAGAGTTCTTGCTTGGTTTGATGCTTGATATGGTGTGTGGATTATCATAGAGGAAGCCTCTATTTATAGGCAAAACAAAAGTGAGGACAAATTTACACAAGCGGTTTGCAATTGGTGGTTTTAGTGAAAAATCTCATGAATTCATGTGATGGTTTTGCTATGCTGGTTTTGCTTGCTTCCAAGGTAATTAGACCTCTAAAACCAGCTAGCAATGAGCTGTGAGAAGTTATCTTAGAGTGCACAAGGACACCCTCCATGCTGCAGCCACCAATACTCTCTCTCATGGTGTATCTTTTGTACTTTTCTTCATTAAACTAATGGATTATGGATGGAACTTAGGTTTTGCTTGGATGCTCTTTTGATCCAGCTCATTTAACCCTCTAAAACAACATATCAGGGGTCACTACATGGTTAGAAATGAAGTACATAGTTGGAAATCAAGTTTATGTTGAGTTTTGACATGATGGCAATCAAGTGTTTTGGCCCAACTTGTCCAATTCGAAACTCTCAGCTCACAAGGGCTATGGAGGAGTTCTTGTACTTTTTGGAAAGCCCTCATAGAGATCTACAACTTTCACTTTTACTGAATTTCCAAATTCCAAGTGGAACTAGGTCAAAAACCCCCTCAAAGTTGGTTGAAAACATCCCTAAAAATGCCAACAAATTATTAGGAATATATTTTCTTCCAACTTTGAGGTCAAATTCCCTTTGGTCAAAGAGTTGACTTTTCAGTCAAACGAACCGATTGATCGATAACCACCAGATCGACTGTTGGTATTCTGGGTCTTTTGAGGTCTTGAAAAATTCTTGAGTGGACTTTCCTAATCCATATGAGCTTCATGGACCATGATTCCATCATTGGAGTTCCATTTAAATCAAAAGTCAAACTACAGTTGACTTTTCCTTATCAGAAACCCTAATCGGGAGTCTTGGTCTGCACTGTTCTTGATCTTTGGGTGATAACCTCAAATTGGATTCATACTTGATCAAATATAGTATCTTTGATGATGTGGAGACTTATTTCATGGAGAATCAATCCAAGGCATTGACTGATCAAACATCGAAACCTCGATTCCTAACTGTATGGAACCCTGATTCACCTGTATCTCTTGACAAAGACAAACTTGAAATAGGTTAAGGTTAGATAAATAAATGAAGATGATCCTAGAATGATGATGAAGATCTAAGGGGTCAAAACTTGGGGTGCAACAGCCCTCAACACTTGTCCCCGGGGAATTCATCCAAGATCAACCTACCTTCCCGGGGTCTTCAACATTTGTCCCCGGGACATTCATCCTAACCCTACCTTTTCTTCAAAGGGTGCCCAACATATTCACCAAAAAATCCTGTGATCTCCCTGAAACCTTCATCATGTCCGCCGTGGGATCGTCAGAATATAGGCAAAACAAGATGAAAAAGGTTAAAGACGGAACAAAAAATCCAAAACTTACTTGGAACAACGTTTTAGACAAAGCACGATGCAGTCGGTACATCATTTGATGGAGGACATTACAGCATAGAACTTGAGGAGACAGAAGAGAAAGGAAGCAACGTCAAGAGCAGAGAGAAATTGAAAAGTGAGAAATGGGGCAGGACATGGCTATTTATAAGCCTAGCACGAGACTCGAGGCGCCCCTAGGCATTCAAGCACTTCTATAACTAGCCGCCCTAGGATGGGCAATGGGCACCCGACGTGTGGCAACTGTGACTGACTGTGCCCCTTCATTTTATCTCAAGCTCAAAAAGCTAGCGCCCTAGTCATCTTTTCGTTTCCCCGATAGGATATTCTGACAAGCATAGCTCTCGACTCTATCTTTCGGGCATGAGACCGCCTTCTCTACCTTTCCTCGACGTGGGCTTATCCTTAAGTCATCACTCCTCCGCCTTAGAGCAACGACTTGAGGGGCTCCTGTTCCGAATTGGGGCAGCCGAGACCTGCCCCTCAGCCAGGCAGGCCCAACCCAACACTATGTTGGGGAGGCCTAATAAGACCCAATCCTCCCATATCGGACACGAGCCATATATGTTGGGCAGACGACTCCTTTAGCCGGCAAACTCACACGTTTCTCCCACGCTCTCCACGTACTCCCCCATGCAGGGACACGTCATCAGGAAACTACCCACCTCCGAAAGAGTTGGTCAGCCCATCTTCCGAATATCATGGGGCAGTTGATCTAGGGCTAAGACCACGTGCTGGTCTTCACTACGCCACGTAAGCCCTGACAGTTACTTGAGTTGGGCCTGGCAGTCTAGCCCAATGCAATGTAACCGTTGGCCCTGCCCTAGGGTCTCTCTATAAATACCCTCTTTCACTAGAGGGTCAGGTATCTTATTCTCTACACCCCCTCTTTCTCCCTAACTCCGGGGAAAGTTACAAATCCAATGATGCGTGGCAGACCATTGATCCTTTCTGATCATGTGAGATCACTAATTATTATTGATATGAATCAGGGAAATAAAGCTGAAGTACAAGAATTTAAAGGAAATGATAAAGGACTACAATAAAAAGTAGGCAAAATTTTATTGAAATATGTTCAACTTGACAAATGCTTGATCTTGATAGAAATTTTTGTATGCCATTATGTTTCAAGTATGTTCCTTTTATAGAATTAATTGCCAAATTATTACCCTTTTACTCCTGATCTTTTTAGGTGAAGTTAATTTGAAAAATGTGTTTACTTTTTGAAATTTCTGTTAAATATGCATAAAGTTTTTATCAATGCTACAGAACCGTGGATGTTAACAACAAAATCTAATTAAGTTGAGTATCTTTGTTTTCTATGTGTTTGATTATCATTGTATCGATATGGATTATGTGGAAAAGTTGTGTTGGACATTCATTTTGTATTTAGCATTGAATGTTAAACATAATAAACTTGATTGAATGTTTCCTTAATTAACTGCAATGATTTGTATAAGAACTACTATTAATGATGAATAGAAATAGGCCAAGGATTGCTTAAAGTCTAATTTTAAATGTTTGGATTTGATGTGTAAAAATTTATTTAATAATTTATATTTAGATGCAATTTTTTGTTTTTCATACATCTGAAAGTAAATGTATGATCTTAAAATGTGAAATTAAATCACTAATATGTTGTTTGAATAGTTTCTGACATAATTCTCCTAAGAACATAATATGTTTTATTCTTATACATGTTTAGTTCATTTTTGTAGACTCGCTACTGACGGGATGATTATTATGGCCAAATCTCCTACCAATAAATTGACAGTCCACATTTGAAAAATTTATACAAAATTTGAGTCGAATCTCATGATTTTGACTTTTCTTATTTGATCCTGTAATATTTTTTTTTAAGTTGAAAATTTTGTGTTTGACATTTTTTTTATGCTTGAATGGTTGTTTAGTTGCATTGTTCATATAAAATAAATGGCAAGAAGCGAGTTATGTTAGTTGCAATGTGTAATACCCCAAATTTTACCCTCAGATTAGTCGATTCATGTCGCATAGCATCTTATTTTTGCGTCCGCTAACTACTGACAGGTTACGTAGTCTGTTTATTTTGCAGGAATTGCATTAGGTGCACTTTAACTGTGAAAAGAGCAAGAGGGTCATTTGTACATCATTTACTGCCCGTCTTTGAAGATGAGTTGTCGCCAGGGTTTTTTGAATGACTAGAACCCCCATCTCCGAGTTCTTTATTCTCTGCGAAGATGAACGGAAATTTACGGTATTTGTGGCATCAGGATTTTTTTGAGATACAAATTAATTCAACGGGCCGAGACTCTGTCTTCAGTGGATTTCCGAGACATTTATTTTGTCACGTGGATTTGATTATGTTGGGACATCAAATTTGATTCGGTTAAATCAGTGCAAGCAATCACTCGGTTTGAATTTATTTTAACAGGCATATTTCCTGTTTCTCCTGTTCTCTGCTACTTAAATATTCAAAAAGAAAAAGAGGCATAAAATATGGTTTCGACTCAAGTCTAAGGTTACTATGCATGTTTGATCATGATTTTTGGTTGATTCAATTCAAGACATTTGGGTTCAGTCATCGGAGATTAATTGGATTT
The DNA here is from genome assembly GCA_963859935.3 of Lathyrus sativus. Lineage (NCBI taxonomy): Eukaryota > Viridiplantae > Streptophyta > Magnoliopsida > Fabales > Fabaceae > Lathyrus > Lathyrus sativus. The sequence continues at coordinate 510,981,645 of OZ012738.1, forward strand.
ATTCTCCAATACAGAGTTTGGTTGCTGTTTTCACTGTTAAGCAGATTTCTCTGTTCCTTCTCTATTTTATCGATTCTTTCAGTAAGGCCAGTTTAGTCTGGAAAATATTTGATTGAGGTTAAATAACGCACCAACTTAGGTGGGGTGGCATATTTAAGATTTGATTTGGTTCGGCTGATTAATGTGGAATTTAGGCGTACGAACTTTATGTGCGGAGTTTAATACATTGGTGAAGTTTAATTGGTCAATTCCGTTTTCGTTTGAATTTAATCGAAAGGATTTCCGGTATTTAATCGGGGATGGTCCACTTGGTTTGATGCGTAGCAATTGAAAATAAAAGGACAAAGTAATTGGAATAATAAATTGAATTTCATTCATATTTATTTTTATTATTACAATTTACAAATAGAATTTAAAATTACATTTTTATTCTAAAAATTCCTAAAGTTTCTTCATGTTTAATTCCCGATCAACTCTTCGCGCCGATTCTCTGAGTATCAATGTTTCATCGAACCTGCACACAGAAAAGCAGAACAAGCAGAAAAGTGTTAGAAAATATATTGACACCCTCAGAAAAGTCATCATCGGGTGTCGGGAGGGCACGACAAAAGTTGCGACCGACTCCCATTCCAATCCTCTACCTCGGCGTCGAACCGGTAGTATCCGTCCTTTCGGGACAACCGAGAAGAAGAGGAAAAAAAGTACTTCCGGCCAGAAATGATTATCGGATAAGCGTCTATTTCGGAAATGGATTTGCCAGCAAAACAGATTTTAATCCATATTCGGTTTTCTATCAAGTAAATAATTGGAAATCCGAATTCAAACCCAGATGCCAATAGATTTGAACCCAAACTGTTTCAGAAGAATCAATTCGCGTCAGCAAGCAAAATCCAGAGTGCAGAACCAAATATCGAACAAATCTGGAATTAGATATCTGGATATCTAAATCCAAATCCATTTTGCTATCAGGTAAACCGTATGGATATCCAAGAAGGGATCAAAATCCGGATTCAATAGCAAATCCAAACTTGCATCAAATCTGTATCAAATCAAAACCAGTTTATGAAAACAAAACCAGTTTAGGAAGTAAAACGAAAAAACAGTTCAAACTGGTTCACACCAGTTCACAAGCCGTTCAAACACAACAACAACAAGTCATCCGTGAAAAATGTCAAACTGAAACACTATGTTTCCAGAAAAGCCCAGTTCAAACAAGCCAGTAAAATCACTGGAAGCATAGTAATCCATAAGAATCACAACAACCCACAAATCACAGAAAAAAAGAGTGGTATAAATATTACCGTAAGAAGTCGAGGAACCCTAATCGAGTTCATAAGGGAGATCAAAGCGGCGACCAACCGAGGAAGCTCCGAAAGCACTTACCGAACAAAAACGGCGGCGCGACTCAGATTTCCGCGAAATCATCATCGTCAGCGAGAGAGAAGTGAACCAGAGAACTCAAACGGCACCGCGAAGACAACACAAAACGGCGAGAACCATCATCTTTCGAAGCCGTGAACCACGAACTCAAATCGAAGACCGCCGTCGCCGTTTCAAAACGGCGGGCAATCTTCATAGCCTTAGAAAATTTCATCACCGGCCTTTAAGCATCAATACCGTCGGGACCGTTAACGGTAAGCCATCAGTTTTTGTGTTTCTCACGGGTTTTTTTTTGTTGCGTTTTTTCAAAGTAGAAGAAGAAGGATAAGGAAAGAAGTACGTGTACGAAGCCATTCACAGACAAGAACGAGAAATAAGAAGAGCAAAGCGCAGCCGGAAGCCCCAAGGGAGTTCCGCCGCCGGCCCTCAAGCTTTTAGGGTTTCAAAACCCTAAATGGCAACATGCAGCCAACAAACCCCTTCCCCTTCTGTTTTTATCCGTGTTCTTTTTTTGGGTTTATTTATGGTTGTTTATTTGATTTATTTAGGTTATTAAGTTAGTTTTGTTAATAATAACGGTAAAACATGGTTGTAAATTAGATAGGTAGTTTCAATTTCTCTAGACAAAATTTAAAATATTTGTTTTTCTTAACAAAAACCTACCTATTTTCTTTAAGTCAATTTTAAAATAATTCCTTTAATCAATTTCAATTTTTTTTAAGAGTTAAAACAGTTGTTAGAATTTGAAATATTTTTCTTTAGTATAAATTTAACATGTTTTTAAAATTAAAGATTAAAACATTTTTAAACCAAAATTTAAACTTTTTAATTAATTTTTTAGATTAAAGTTAAAGCATTTTTTTATTTTTATAAAAAGAAAACATTTCTCTAAATCAAAAAAGAGTTAAAACTTTTTTTTTAAAATTAAAATTAAAACTAAAATATTTTAAAAATTGAGTTGATTTTTCTTTTAAAATTTAATTTAAAATTAAGATTAAATTTTTTTTAAACTAAACTTCCTCTTATAAAATTAATCAAACTATATCTCCAAATTTCACTTTGTCTTTCTTTTCAATATTAATTATTTCACTAACATTCTCTGTTTCTCTCTTCCAATCATACATAAATTCTGATTCATGTTTATTTCAAGTTATTGTGGTTCCATGGATGTATTTTACGCGAGGCCATGGTCACGAATTTTATTTATTTATTTTTGCATTTTTTTTGGGATTTGTAATTTACGCGAGTGATCGTCGCGCCACTTTATTTACCTTCCGTATTTTATTTATGCCGTATATTCATTTACTATACCCCGCATGTTTACTGTTAATTTTCGTCTTCCGAAGGAATTAGGTCCAGTTGTTTGACCGCGAGTCAATAACCCTAGTTTCCACCGTTTCAAACCCTATTTATCCTAGGCGTCCCGCCGTGGACGAAAACGCCCTTTACCCTAGCTTTAGGTCAAAGAGTCGCCGTACTCTGCTTTAGGGTTTTCCGCCGTGGAATCCCTAATTTAACCCTAATTTTTAATTCAACATTTCAACGTAGAAATAGGAGTCTCAAGACTCCACGTAAGCGTGTCCTTAAGATACGTTTACTCCCCCATTGAAACCTTGACCACAGTCAAGAAGTTTCTAACCTCCCTTTCGAGGGGAACTACGATTACTCTGATTCCATTCCCTATCCAGGATACGTAGACACAAGATGCAAATCTTAAAGGGGAACTACGATTACTCTGATTCCATTCCCTATCCAGGATACGTAGACACAAGATGCAAATCTTGCCGAGTAAACTTAGGACTAACCCTTAGGTCTTTTAGGTCACTCCATCCCTTAGCTCAGTATATATACATAAAGCAAATAATAATAAAAAAACATACAATAAACAAAAGGTTCTTGTAGAGCACTACAGAAGTTTAGGGTGCTAGTGTCTTCCATAAATTTAACTAACCCCTTACCTAGGTCTCTCCCCGCATTGTGTTTACGATGCAAAAATAGATTTTTCCTCTTTTAACCTTTTCCTTCGGATAAATCAAAGAGCGGTTGTGAATCAAGAATTGTGATTCAAACTAATTAATAATTTAATATTCTATTTCCACCGCAACACAATGCATTGAGAAAAAAAATCAAACGCTTGCTTCTCAAACAGTAAGATAAAAACAGGTTTTGTAAAATTAAAATAATTATGATGAAGAAGATGAAGCACATTAGTGCTACAGAGTATGTCCACTCTGTGGGTCTCAAAATGTTAAAGCAATATGATTGATTCAAGAAATATGTCCACCCATACTTTCAGGTGTTTAATTTATTTAATCTTGCAAGTCTTGTAGCAACACAGCGATGAAACAAGTTATAGCATTTTCAATGCAACAAATAATAGCTCTGCTATATTTAGATTCTTGAAAAAAGTATCACACTTTAGTAGGTACATAAAATGTCTATTTTAATATCTATTACTTTATTTAAACCTATTAAAATATATCTATTTCAATTGTTGAGAAATAGATATTGGCAATAAAGTGTATATGAACTTGAAATTAATTGATTTTTATTATCAAAATAAAGTGTGTCTATTTCCAATGTTGAAACTGCACATAATAATAATAATATTTGAAACTACACACTCAAAAGTAATATATATATATATATATATATATATATATATATATATATATATATATATATATATATATATATATATATATATATATATATATATATATATATATATATATATATATATATATATATATATATATATATATATATATATATATATATATATATATATATATATATATATATATATACACCATTTCTATGCGATTTTTTATTATAATATTAATATGAATTAAAAGCTAATAAAATAAAATAAATATTCAATGTTAAATTATTTGATTATATACAAACAAAAACAAAACCTCTTCTTTATTTTATTTTCCTTCTTAGAACAACCATTACATAAAATAATTAAACAACAACAACATACACTTTTTAGAACAAAACCCATATTTTTTTTCCATTTTGTATTGGCTATATTATTTTAATATTATCAATAAATAAATTTATAATTTAACACAAACTAAATAATCATCTTGATCATTAAAAATATTAAATAGTCAATTTAATTGATTATAAAAAATAGTCAATTTAAATCTTAATTTTTTATATATTTTATGTATCTATAAATATAGTTTTTTTTTTATTTCTGCATAATTTAATTATACACAAAGATTTATAATATTAATAAAATATTAATATTGTTTATTTTTTATTTATTTTCTAATTATTCATAATTATAAAAAAAATCATCTTGTATTAGCTACATTTTTGAATATGTGTGAAATCAAAAAATAAATTGATAATTGAAAAAAAAAACTATAAAACTATTTAAATATTAAAAAAATTAATTTTCCAACAAAAAAATTATTAAAAATTAATGGAGAAAATATATATTACAATAATTTACAAATTTCATACAAAATAATATTTTTTTCCAATATTTGGATATATACTATATAATATATCAATTTTTATATAATATATAATGTATCTTTTGATTATGTAGTATACAGGCCCGGCCCAAAGGCAAAGCAATGAAGGTCCATTGCCTTGGGCTTCACTTTTTCTGCCCATAAACCAGGGCTCAATATAATCAGTAAACAAAAGAATATTGTAATATCTGCTGTGTGGTAGCCAAACGACATAGGAAGTTTCTGCTTATATCACGTTCACAATTCAATTTTCACTGCAGTACTTTTGTTATTTTGTTTTTATCAAATTTTCCTACGCTTTTTAATGATTAATATGGTTTAACAAATCTGTTTTCATTACACTACGTCCAGACGACCACGTAGTCTCGCGTGTCCGTCTGTTTGATTTTTTAATACGCATAAAAAAGTAAATGATAATTTTTGTTAAAATAAAATTTTTAAAAAAAATAATATGTAAAAGTTAATAATAAAAGGTTATATAAAAGTTAAAAATAATAAATTATATAGAAGTTAATAATAGAAAATTATTAAGTAAATTACATAATAAAATAAGAGTAAAAATGATAGAAAAATAGACTATACCAAAACAAAATATTCTCTTTATATATTGTATAGATTTTATTATATTTATGGTAAAGTTAATTATTTGTTTTAAAATTTCACAAATTTCTTTTTTAATAAAAATAAGATTAATATTACAATGTTTTATTTTTTATTTGATAAAATTATATATAATTTTGATTTTAGTATCTTATATATTTTTGTTTGGTCATAAAAATTGTTAATATTGTTTACATGAATACAAATAAATAAATTTAATAAATAATTTTAAATTAAGTTTCTAAAATAATACCCGCTTTTTAATATAATTCTTAAATTCTATAAATATAATAAGTAATTATTTTTATTATATAGCTTAAAAAATACATAAAATTAGTAAATTTAATTCACACTATTAAGATGGTAAAAATTAACATGATAATTTTTAAATTTTAATTAAGGATTAAATTAATAAAATTTATATGTTTTAATGGATTAGTAATTAATTTTATATTATTTAGAGTCTTAATTGGTAAAAAAATCAAATTTAAGAAATTATTTGATGGTTTCTTTTATTTTAAAGTAAAAAATTAATATAAATTTTATTAATATATATTTTAAATTAAAAAAATGTATCTTAAATTTTGTCTTAGGCCTCCAAATTTGTTGGACCGGCTCTGGTAGTATATCAGACTATGATATTATATTATTGATATACATGAACACTATAAGATTTTACACATTTCTTTATATCCATATTTTGCATCTCTGGAAAATCATACTTTGCACCCTTAAATATACAATAATTTAACTCTGTTAAAACTGTCCAATCCTCTCTCTTCTTGAAAATTTGTATCAATCTACCTTCTACCTTCCCTCTCTCTTCAATTAATGTTATTGTACAATTTACTATTGGATATAATTGATAATAAATAGCTGCATTTATTATTTAATAATTTAAATTTAAATTAAATTAATCCAATTATAGTAATTAAAATAGTAGAACATTTTTTTATTGAGAAATAGTAGAACTTATGTTTCAAAAATAGTATGTTTAATTTAGTAAATACTTTATAAACAAATCAACAAAGTACACCCTATGCACATTAGATGACAGAGAATCTAATGAGAGTTTTAATTGAGTTCTATGAATGTAAACTAAATATATATATTTTAAATTATATGATTTATGTTATAAAATTGTATTAAAATATAATTTCTTATGGGACCAATACATATTTTTTTGCAATGGAATTTTTTGAAAAAAGTATGCATTCAATGCAAAACGAATATTAATAATGTACATCTACCATATAGACAAATCATTTCTAATATTTGTATGCATAATGAAAGACCCACGTTGAGTTTTCTTCCAAACGGTTATAAATGAACTAAGTATTTTATATTTGATAACGAATTTTTCTCTTTTCTGCCATAGTTTTAGGGATTAATTTCCAAAATGTCATAGTTTTCAATTAATATACCAAATTGTCATGTTTCCAAAAAAATCTCATTTTTGGTTGAACGCTTTCGCCCTTTCAATGGACGGCAGAGTGTAATGAAAAAGTCAACCGCACTTTGAATGGGCGGTTATGTACATAGCATTTTTTTTTCGTTTTATTTTTTAATTTTTTTTTAAATATTATTACTAATTTATATTAATAATATTAATATTAATATTAATAATATTAATATTAATATATATATATTAATATATATTAATTATATTAATATATATTAATAATATTAATATATATTAATATTATTAATATTAATATTATTATTATATATTAATATTATTAATATTAATATTATTATTATATATTAATATTATTAATATTAATATATATATATATATATTAATAATATTAGTATATATTATTATAATCAATTAACGTATAATATTAATTTATACTTTTTAATACATTGTTTATATTAATTGATATCATTAACTAATGTGGTCCGCGTATGAGATGAATTACGAAAAAACTCCGCATTGTGCTTCTGGGTATCGGACGTTCTTCGATCATTTTGAGAAAGATGATGTATTGTCTCCAATCCCATATTTTTCTACTACCACTTTCCATTTTTTTTTCTCTAATCCCTTTTTAATTATATTATAGTTTCTATGGAGACCCTATCTTGAACTTGAAGATGAGGATCCAACTGAAAGCGATATGTGGAGTTCTACAACATTTATATTGTCTTTCACTTATGTTGAAATGCATCATTCAGATAGGGTGAAACTCCAATTCGGAATTAAACAAGACATTCCTGCTCCACCAGAAATGTACAACCTCCTGCCTGTGGAACCACCACTTACGTCGACTGGGTCGAAATTAATTAAGGATGAATAGGAATTTTAATGTACATATTTAATTTCAAAAATTAATAACTATTTATTTTAGTTCTTTTATTGTATTTTGTTTTATAAATATTATCATATATTTCAGTGTACTATTTTATTTTAATTAGTACTATTTTAAAATAATTTATTTTATTTTATTTTATTTTTACGTAATATTTTATTTTTTATTATTATTATCTTTTTTATAACTATTATTTCTAATTAAATTATTATTACTACTAATTTAATAATAATTATTAATAAATTAATTATTATTACTAATTTAATAATTATTATTATTAATTTACTAATATTATTAATATTAATATATAAATTAGTAATAATATTTAAGAAAATATAAAAAATGAAACGAAAAAGAAAAACATGGATTACACTCTGCCGCCCATTGAAAGGGCGGAAGTGTTCAACCAAAAATGAGATTTTTTTAAAACATGGCAATTTGGTATATTAATTAAAAACTATGGCATTTTGGAAATTAATCCCTAAAACTATGGCAGGAAAGAGAAAAATTCTTTGATAACATTGAGTTATCAACTTTGATAACATTGAGTTATCAACTGGTCCATGTAATAAATTGATGAAACATGTATCCATTGAAAGATATGCTGCAAACACACTCCATCCTTATGCTTTATGCAGTACTTGATGTCACATTACACACTACTCCAAGCTGTACAAATATATTGTCAAATTTCTCCATTCTCGAGATGCATCCAAATCATAAAGTGTCCAAATAACACTGCCAAAAAGTATGATAATTACTCTACAATCTCTATACACTAGGCGACTATCATTCATACTTTTTTTTAAAGAAACTACATGGATCAATTTTGATTTAAACGTGATGCATGCATGAAAAGGGTGGGTCACCAAAAATCTGTAGATTTAACATCTTTCATTGAACCCACCATCCTTTATGTTAACGTGATGCAAGATGATAATGTGTAAATTTGTATAAAATATGACAACTTTCATTGAACTCATAAGCTTTATGTAAACAAAGTCACATTGTTATTTTCTTTGTCATGCATTCAAAATATTACATTATTATATTGATTTTCTACCACATGGAGAAAGACACATTCATGCGCAGGGACAGAGATAGATGAATGTGTGGTTTGCTCTTCATAAATAATTTTTTATCCTTATTTTGATTAACGTCTAAATTTTAATAAGTAGCTAAAATATAATGTTATAAAGGTACAACTTATTTACAAACCATCTTCTTCCATATCTTTTTTGCACTTAATACATAAGTCATTCTATAATTTCAATATTACAACTTCAATACACAATACACCTTAAATACATTAGCAACATCAATACATAATTATAACATAGACAATCACATTAGGCATTAAACATTAGGCATTAAACATACTTAGGACAAATTTATACGATTTAACACTTCAATTGTTTTTCTTTTCGACGTACATCTTACATTCTTTTGAATCAAACGTAAAACCCAATACATCACTTTTTATGAGGTTCTTTTCTTTAGTATAACTATATCATTAAATATATTTTATTATATATTAAATATTAATGAAAAATATTGATAAATTTAACATTTTATTCTATAAATGAGTCAAATATTAGTATTTGAAATTTCAATTTTATTTTCAAAACTTGTTAATTATTTAAAATTTTATTACTTAATTATGATCTTTATGGGTATCCCACAGAAAATATAATTTTAATAATACTTACATAACTTAGGAGATTGTAAGAGAAAATATATATATTTACGGACAAAACTAAATTTCTGAAACGGAGAAAATGAAGTCATTGATAATATAGAAAAGCATATGCGACAAATATTTTTATACACGGAAAAAATTTAAATATTTTAGATTGAACTTTATTTTTATATATGAAAAAAAGAGTGTATAAATGATCCAAATGATTTTATAATTGGGAACAAATTTTTTATTCATCAAAATATTTTTATAAATGATGGCATAAATGTTTTTATAAAAAATATCAACTGGTGTCCGCGGGTATTGATTTTATCTTATCTTTTTTTAAAAAATATAAATTATATTTTTTATATTTATTAATTTTTATTAATTATATATATTTTTTAAATTTTAAATGTAGATAAATGCGCGTCAGCAACGAGTATCCGTGCGAAAACACGTGTATCCCGCTAGTTTGATTATGAAAATAGTTTGGATGTGGCGGGGATCGAATGTTCGAAGTCCAAACATTCGAAAAAGAGAAGATCTAAACCCAATCAAATCTTTTTCATTCTATTTATTTGAAAAAAATAATTTAATTTTAATTAACTCACTTGTATTTTTATTTTTAAAACGAGTTTTAAAATAAACAGATCATGCTACTGGTGTTTTAATAAGTTAATGGAGGATAAAAAGTCTAATTAATACTTTTTTATGCGTGCCAAAAAAATATATATCATTTTATTATTTACTAGTGTCCGTTTGTCTGTTTTTTTTATATGCGCACTAGCGTCAAAATATAAACAGATATTATTTTATAAACTTTGTGATATCCTCTCTCTCTCTTTCTTTGACTGTTTTTATTTTATTTTAAATATTTATTTTAAATAGAAAACTATAAACATTAAAGTAAAAAAAAAACAATAATAATAGTGATTAAAAAAATTTAACAAAAAATAGAAGATGCATTCACGATGTAAAATAATTTTACATTGTCATCCAATGAACAACGTGCATTCCATCTTATTATTTAACAAAACCAAACACACATAACTTACCCTTCAAAGTGGTGGTTTTCAAAAGAAAAAATCCGCCGCATTCAAACAAAAATTATACACACACAACTTCATAAACATGAGAATATCCAATGATAGAAAAAGAAAATTTCAGAGGGAAAGAAAAATTTTAGAAGAAAGAAAATATGGTGCATGACCATAGAAGCAATTCAGACATATTTTGCAAATTCATTTTCATTATAATTTTAACCATCTACACTTTATTAGTTTTATTTATTATATATTAATTTTTTTTAATGTGAGTTATACGTTGATCCTAAATTGTAATGACCGTGGAGAGTTAGCAAGAAGAATTAACTTGGATGCAAGTGATCAACAAAGGCCTTGGTAATTCTTATGAGCATAATTATTCTTCTGTTAACTTAAAAAGGAACGGTATAGGTGTATGGCAGGAGGCATGTATGTTTTTTATTGCCATCAAATAATTTAAATTTTGAAATATCTCTCTCTCTCAACATATATAATAAATAATTCTTTAAATTAAATTATTTATCCAAAAAAAACTTATTAGAATAACTTAAATTATTTATTGCTACATGCATGTTGATAAACTTGTAATTGACAAAATTTATATAAAATTACTCAGACTATTCAAATATATTCTTACTTTCATATTCTACAAAAAACCTATCATTATATTTCTGTATATAAATTAAATCAAATACATTTTTTTTTCAAACATGAAATAAGCAATATATCTTAATCACTATTAAAAATAAACTTAAATAACACAGTAATACAACAACATATAGTTCAAAGAAAAGTTATAGAAATGCAACCCAAAAACAAAATATCAATCAATAATAAATTAACAAAATGTAAATCAATTTATAATGTACTAATGATATCAAACTAACAAAATATCAATCAATAATAAGACTTGTAAGAAATAAACTAACAACATTCCTAAATAAACTAACAACATTCCTTTGTAGCGAGGAAGGAAGGAAGTATGGCTAGAAAAAATCAGAGAATGATTTAGTCTGAAAAATTAGAGAAGCCACAAAAATAAATTAGAAATGAAAGACACAGAAATTATCATAGAAAATGGGAGTAAACAAATGCACATATTCTATAATTGTGATTTGAATAAAGGAAGTTATTAACTCTCAACTTCTCATTGATAACCAATGGTACTTCCTATATAATTTCCATTTAAATTAAAATTAAATAAAAAATATTATATATATATATATATATATATATATATATATATATATATATATATATATATATATATATATATATATATATATATATATATATATATATATATATATATATATATATATATATATATATATATATATATATATATATATATATATATATATATATATATATATATATATATATATATATATATATATATATATATATATATATATATATATATATTAAAAAAAGCGGATATACGGACACACGAGTGTCTGTCTGGACGCTATTATATATATAGAGAGTTAATTGATTTGCACTGACGGTGTAAAATAATTTTATATTTGTTAGATAATTCTTCTATGTCGAATGGATCCAGACTGAATCGTGAACGAAATCACTTTCCTTAAAAGTATTTCAAGCACACTCTCAGATTGTCTTAGAGTTGGAACGGCCTGAATACCCAGGATAAGTCAGCCTTTTTCTCGAAACTGCACAAGACTGATGAAGTTTCGAATGCAAGGAAAATGTTGGAATTATATGGAAGAGGATTTCAGAATTTGGAGTGAATGATTTCGAAGTGCTCAAGTGCCGTCTACAAGCCGCCACTAGCGCCTCTACGCCCACGCCCCCGGATCCGGTTCCGGTTCCGGAGCCGGAGCCGGTGTCGCCGGTGGCGACACCGGCGAGGGGTGTTTTGTATGAGACAAGTGACATAAGTTTTGGCACCACCACATGTGACTATGTGGCACTTTATCCTTTTTGGCTCTTTTGGAAATTACATTGTTCCAAGTGCCTTATAAATGCTATTTAATTTCACTCCTCTTCCAATGTGGGACTAAGCATTTATTATAACACCCACTTTGTCATTTTGGAACAACTTTAATGGAAATAAATTATTATTTCCAACAATCCCCCACTTGTTCTAATAATGACAAAATAATAATTCCAGAAATGGGACATAAGAAGTATTAATACAGTTAAGTATCTTTCGATTTTAAACTTAACCTTAGTAAGAATAACACAAGGTTTAATCGGAATATTAGGTAGCAATGCTTTTAAACCATGAATCCATTTGAATAGACCGGTGTTACCTTACACTCACTCCTTAAAGATTCTTCCTCTGCATAACTCGCTTAGCACTTATTTATGGCCATGTGCTATCCTGTTTCATGAATTTTTCACGAGAGAAACTCCAACTCTCACTTTGAGACGGCACCATCTCATAATTCACATAGGTGAAGTTCATATAGTATCTGTTTCCAATAGATACGTACCCTCGGTATTGAACTTCATTAAGAGTTTAAGATAAAACTCAACCCTCTTTTCTAATGTCAACATAATTATGAAATGTTAGACAATTATCCAAATCAACGACTTGTTGTTACCCATTGAAAATCTTAACGTTAATGTTCTGTTAACTTAAGATTGGGTTGCCGCCATTGTCGGAACTCTTACTCAAGGAGTTTCAACCCCATACCTCTCGAGGTTGTTCTTACTAAGTCTCTGGCCAGCGGCTTAGTAAACGGATCAGCCAAATTATAGCTTGTTCGTATATACGTAAGTGAAATGATTCCATCCTTAATCAGTTTTCTTACGAACGAATGTCTAAGTCCTATATGCCTGGACTTTCCATTATACACTTCGCTAAATGCTCTTGCCAAAGTGGCCTGACTATCGCAGTGTATCATTACCTTTGAAACATTGTCTTTAGCCAATGGAACTTCCAAAAGAAGATCCCTCAACCACTCTGCCTCTTGACTAGCGGAAGCGAGAGCCACGAATTCTGATTCCATGGTCGAAAGAGTAATGCATGTTTGTTTCTTGCTCTTCCAGGAAATTGCTCCTCCAGCTAGTGTAAATATCCACCTAGTTGTAGATTTGTGATTTCCCACGTCAGAGATCCAACTGGCATCGGTATATCCTTCTAGTATAGCAGGAAACCTACCATAATGAAGACCAAGATCTTTGGTTTTCAACAAATAACCAAATATCCTCGTGATTGCCTTCCAATGTTCATTACTTGGATTACTAGCAAATCTACTCATTTTACTAACTGCAAATGATATATCGGGTCTAGTACATTGCATTAAGTACATAAGACATCCGATCGCACTTGCATATTCTAATTGAGCCACTGCTCTTCCATCATTCTTTTCAAGTTTGATTACATGATCAAATGGAGTAGTTACTTCCTTGAATTTCAGGTGTTTGAACTTATCAAGCATTTTCTCAATATAATGTGTTTGATTAAGTTCATAACCCCCACTATTTTGCTTAACTTTTATTCCTAAAATTGTGTCAACAAGCCCAAGATCTTTCATCTTGAAAGTGGAAGTTAGAAACCTTTTTGTTTCTAGAATTCCATTAAGTCTATTGCTAATTATTAGCATGTCATCAACATAAAGACACAAAAATATTACAGTGTTATTATACACTTTTGTATATAAACACTTGTCACAAGAATTAGGAATAAATCCATTTGACATTATCGTAGAGTCAAACTTTTGATGCCATTGTTTTGGTGCTTGTTTTAAGCCATATAGAGATTTGACAAGTTTGCACACCTTCTGTTCATTTCCAGGAAGGACGTGTCCTTCTGGTTGTTCCATGTAGATTTCCTCATCGAGGTCTCCGTTTAGGAATGCTGTTTTAACATCCATTTGATGAACAATCAGATCATTTAAAGATGCTAAAGCAAACAACAACCTTATAGTGGTTGTTCTCGCTACAGGTGCATAGGTGTCAAAATAATCTATACCTTCCTTTTGTCTAAATCCTTTTGCCACTAATCTTGCTTTATAAGTGTTTAATGTACCATCACTATGATATTTCTTTTTAAACACCCACTTGCATCCAATGGGTCTTGATCCCTTTGGTAAATCAACAAGTTCCCAAGTGTGGTTGGACATAATTGAATCCATTTCATCTCGGATAGCATCTTTCCAAAAAGAGGAGTCTCTTGAAGCTATTGCTTCCTTATAAGTTTTAGGATCTTCCCCTACTTGAAGAATTACCGGAATGCTTTTAATAAAGTTTGTACTATTTCCTTCAACCAGATAAAATGAAATGGATTGAGAATCAATTTCGTCTGGTCCTAGGTTCTTTATTTTCCGGACTCTTTTGCTTATCCTAGGTTCGGGTCGTGGTTCATTTATTCGAGATGTGTCTTCAGGTTGTATTTCTACAATCCGAGAAGAGTCCTTTTCACAAGATTCTTTGTTTATGGCCGACTCTGATTCTTTATCCTTAGTTATAAGGTTTTCAAAGAATTCTACATCCCGGGATTCAACAATAATATTAGACTCTAAATTTAACAGTCTATATGCTTTGCTATTTTGTGCATATCCTACAAATGCACATCTTATCCCTCGAGGACCCAACTTGGTTCTCTTAGGATCCATGTTTTTGTAATATGCCACACACCCCCACACCTTAAAGTAGCCAATATTTGGTGTCATGCCCTTCCATACCTCATATGGAGAAATTCCACTTTTCTTTAAGGGAATTCTATTTATTATGTGACAAGCGGATAATAAAGCTTCGCCCCACAAATTGAAAGGTAGTTCGGAATGCAATAACATGGCATTCATCATTTCTTGATATGTTCGATTCTTTCTTTCTGCTATGCCATTTTGTTGTGGTGTTCTAGGTGCCGAACATTCATGTATTATACCATGTTCTTCACAAAATGCATCAAATTCAGTGGAGAAGTATTCACCGCCCCTATCACTCCTAAGGACTTTTATACTTCTACTTAATTGATTTTCCACTTCTGCTTTGTAACTCTTAAAGGCATTAAAAGCCTCATCTTTATGCTTTAAGATATATACATAAGTGTATCTAGAACAATCATCAATAAATGTAATGAAATATCTATTTCCCCCACGGGTCAACATGCCATTAAATTCGCACAAATCTGAATGTACAAGATCAAGCAGATTTGTATTTCTTTCAACACTTTTGAAAGGTTTCTTAATCATTTTTGATTTAACACATAATTCACATTTATTGAAATCTTTGATATTACATGATATCAAGCCAAGTTTAATTAGTCTCTTCATTGAACTAATACCAATATGTGCTAATCTATTGTGCCATAAAGTAACTGAATCAAGCATGTAAGCAGAATTAGAAATTTCATTAATCATGTTATCAGTAATACATAGTTTGATCATTCCTTCAGCGGAATATCCTTTTCCAACAAACACACCATTACGGGTCAAGATAAGTTTGCCCGATTCATACACAGATTTAATACCCGGTTTTCCCAATAAATCCCCACTAACAAGATTCCTATTCATGTCTGGGACATGAAGCACATTAACAAGAGTAACTTTCTTTCCAGAAGTGAAGTTGAGTTCGACCGTTCCGGTTCCAACAACTTTGGATCGCACTTCATTTCCCATTTGTACTTCTTGTCCATCATTTGCCTCAGAATATGTTTTGAATGCAGCCCTGTCATATGAGACATGAACCGTGGCACATGTATCATACCACCAGCCTTGGACCTTGCCTTTGATTGCCATAATTTCGCTCACAGTAGCAATTATATCATCATTAGCATTCACTGCATTGATCTCCTTTTTTGATTTATTATGCCTGCAATCTCGAGCATAATGTCCAGGTTTTCCACATACAAAGCATCCATTTTTCGGACCCTTCGGACCACCGAAGTTCTTGAACTTGGTATGTTCCTTTTTTGGTGCGATGTGACTTTTCTTGACATCATGTTTTTTCTTTTCCTTTCTGGTCACAGCATTGGCTTTGGAAAGACCCGCAGATTCTGATTTTTCCCTCTCCTTCGATTCCTCCTCGATTCGAAGATGCTTCTGGATTTTCTCCAAGGAAAAGTCATCAGAACTGTGCAACAGTTTCTTTTTATATCCTTTCCACGAACTTGGTAACTTCGCAATGATTGCACCAACTTGAAAGGTTTCAGGAATGTCTATTTTCACCGCTTTGATTTTGTTCACCAGGACTTGCAATTCATGCACTTGAGGAAGTATGGGCTTGGAATCTATAAATTTAAAATCAAAGTATTTAGAAATTAAGAACTTTTTCGTACCTTCTTCTTCGGCTTTGAATTTAAACTCCAGGGAATTCCATATGTCTCTAGCGGACGGATTGTCTGTGTATAAGTCGTATAGGCAGTCAGATAGCGTATTCAGAATATGCCCACGGCATAGTAATTCGTCCTCCCTTCGCAGCATGCGCTTCTTCTTGAGTTCGTCAGAATCATCTGCAGTTGGTTCTGGAATTGGTGTCAGATTGGGATCCAAGACGTAGTGAACCTTGAGTGCAGTAAGCAGGAACGTCATCTTGTCTTGCCATCTGGTAAAGTTGTTTCCATCGAAACGATCCAATTTGACAAGGTCCTGATTCATAACTTTGATACTTGAAACAGCAGCGTCGGAATCCATGATACAAATACTTTTAAGATTGTTAGATAATTCTTCTATGTCGAATGGATCCAGACTGAATCGTGTTCGGCCGGTCCGCCCGCCGGAGGCGGCCGGAGCGCCACCGGCGCCGCCTCATTAACGCCGCGAATAGCCCGATTGCTCCGATGCGTCGTGCCTAAGTGCTCAAGTGCCGTCTACAAGCCGCCACTAGCGCCTCTACGCCCACGCCCCCGGATCCGGTTCCGGAGCCGGAGCCGACACCGGCGAGGGGTGTTTTGTATGAGACAAGTGACATAAGTTTTGGCACCACCACATGTGACTATGTGGCACTTTATCCTTTTTGGCTCTTTTGGAAATTACATTGTTCCAAGTGCCTTATAAATGCTATTTAATTTCACTCCTCTTCCAATGTGGGACTAAGCATTTATTATAACACCCACTTTGTCATTTTGGAACAACTTTAATGGAAATAAATTATTATTTCCAACAATATTATCTTTCAATAAGAATTCATCAATTTGTCATGTCATATTAGTAATTTAAAATTTACAGTATATGTGACGGAATACATGATAGTGATTGATTGACAATGTAAAAAATCTTTACACTATCGGTGCGTGTGTGTGTGTATATATATATATATATATATTATATATATATATATATATATATATATATATATATATATATAGAGAGAGAGAGAGAGAGAGAGAGAGAGAGAGAGAGAGAGAGAGAGGAATCATCACCTGGACTTACCAAATCTAAGGTATATAATGACTAAATTTATGTTGTGAGAGGTTGATTATGCTTAGACAAAACTAAGTAGGTAACTTTTTCTCATAACATTTTATTAACAAGCAAACAACCTTTTCGAAGTGTTTTTAGAAAAACTAAAAAGTGTTTTTAGTGTTTTCTCTCACATTCATCTTTTTTTTCCAGGGAAGGGAGTTGTTGATGATTTCAAAAAAGAAATTTTTTACTAAAAACATTTCGACATCTTTGTTTGGGGAGAAATCCTTCTATCCCTTCGGATTGATAGTTAAACAATTTGTTGTTTGCTTAGATGACTTTTAATTGGTTGTTGTTTCAGTTAACATTATGTTATGAGTCCAAGTTATCTATTTAGATTTAACTTTGCGTATCAACCAATCACAACATTCTTACCCTACTGCTTTATGAATTCTGATGATGATAATCATCAAAATAATTTAATAAAAAATGAAGAATTAATTGAATATCCAAAAAATATGGATAAACTCAACAGATGGGTTATACCCTCAGTTCCTTCTAATCAAATCTATAGATTTGGTAAGATAGATGTTTTTGCTCGTTTTGCTGTTAAAACTTTAGAGCAAACGATTCAAATTTCTAAAGAAACTCTGACAATAAAACTGTTAACTAAAAAAGATTTGAAACCTTTTAAAAATTATTATTTTATCCATATTGGATTGGTTCAAGTTGCTTTAAAACCTTTAACATTATTAGGTTTAAATTCTATCATAATGTCTTATGTTAGAGATGGTAGATGTAAAGATTTCAAACAATCTTTAACTGCTATGGTTGAGACAAGTCTGTGTCATGGACCAGTTTACTTTAATGTCTCACCTAATTTAAATCTATCTTTATCTGATAAAAATTTATTAGATGCTATGCAATTAATCGTTCATACTAATGGTTACAATTTTAAACCTGGAAGTGAAATTATAGCAATATGCTATAGAATCTACTATACGGTTCTTTCTACACTTAATCCTAAAGCAAAGCATTTATCATTTCCTGGAACAACTACTTTGGTTCAAACAAATTTATTAACATCCAATGTTGCAACCAATAGGTTAATAAAGTGGGATGAAATAAACTTCCCAGAGACATGGTCTCTCCCCCAGGAAATAGATCTTGAACCTATCCTAAATAGAGATATAGACCAAATTATTCAGACTACTGAAGGAGATTTGGAAATAAACTTCACTTCAAAAAGAATAACTAGAATACTCAGGTCTCTATTTGCTAGGCACTTAATTAGTGAATTGTATACAGCTCCTAGTCAATTACCTAGACCTTCTACTTCTCAAATAAGAGAAGAAATAGAGGCCGTTGAGAATATAAGACTAAGCAAAAATAAAGTTCCCCATGGAATTTATCAAAAACCTCATACTCCAAGAGTAGAATAACCTACTCTGTCATATATGAATTTCCATTTATAATGATAGATTACTCCCTTGGTAAGAAGATGAGACAACTCATCAATGATGAGTTTCAACATGAGAGATATTCTAAATTTAGAAATTGGTTTTTTAAAAAAATTTCAAAACCTGAATTAGCCCAATTTAAGGATGAGTATTACACTCAAATGAACCTTGAGCAGGATTTCGTTCCTTTTGTTAAATGGTTTGTTACTCTTAAGGAATTAAATTCAGTCATCAGGTCTCAAAATTATACCAATGCTTACCTTGTTTGCTTAGGAGAACAATTTATCTCCATGGAAAAAGATCTCTTATCCATAAAAGATCTTTTAGAAAAACAAATAGAGCATCAAGATATCATTATTGACCATATAAATAAACCTAAAGACCAAATATCCACATCCACTATTTCGGATGTTCCTATAGTGCAACCTCCTGTTTCTATAGAAGGATTTAAAATGGAAACCAATGGAGAAGAATTTGTTCATATTTTAGAACAAAAATTAAAAGGACTTAATATCACTATCATGTCCCATGAAGATTATTCCGAGAATAATAATGATAACGATATTGACCAGCTTTCTGATATGTTTGCTAATTTAGACATTAGTAAACTTGAGATTAATAATACTAATAGTATTAATAATACTACTAGTATAAACCCTGTTTATTCCCCAAGACCTATAGAAAAGTATTATTACACGCGTCCCTCACTGCAAGATTTGCTTTTTGAGGAATCAGAATCTTTCCAGAATTCTTATTCAGGAAAAGCCATTTATGAATGGAATGTTGATGATCTTAATGACAAAAAAAATATAGATACAATCCATAGGATGATCATGTACTCTACTGTTTATAAGCAACGTGGAAATTCTGATAGTTCAATAACATCCTTTATAACAGCAGGATTTGTTGGCCAACTTAGAGCAACTTTAACGCAGGTTTGTTAAACCAAAATTCTTTATAGCTTACGTTAGTAATAAGGAATTTGCATTATAGTAGAGCTGACGTGGCATCCAAATGAACTAAAATTTAGTTCCCGTTATCTATATAGTTAACGTTAACTATTGATGTGAAACCTATTATAATATTATTTAATATTAATAAAATATTCCAAATATTCCAAATATTCCAACAGCATTAAAGTAACGGTATGATATTTGAAAATAGTAACGGTCATATTACCATTTTTTATCTTTTATAAATTCTATAGAAACTTTAATTTTTTTTACACACAGTTTTACTTCCAAATTTTTTTTCTTTCAATTTCCAATCTTATTTATTTATCAAATGGATCCCAACCAATCGAATCCTTATTATAATTATTTACAAACTCCCACCGGTGACAGTTCTCAAAATTTTCAACCTTTTATGTTTCAATCACCACCCTTCTCTACCAGCAACAATTCTCAATATACCCGACCATTTA
The DNA here is from genome assembly GCA_963859935.3 of Lathyrus sativus. NCBI lineage: Eukaryota > Viridiplantae > Streptophyta > Magnoliopsida > Fabales > Fabaceae > Lathyrus > Lathyrus sativus. The sequence continues at coordinate 511,002,354 of OZ012738.1, forward strand.
TGTTTCAACCACCACCAACCGAGTCTCCTAACATTGAATCAGAATCACCAATTAGGTACACTACAGATTCTCAAGTGCCAGGCAATTCCACTCAGGATGGTCTAGAAAATATTACTTTTACGGAAGAAGGAGAACGTTCAACCCAAAAAAAACAGCGTCTCAGGTTCATAGAAGAAGAAGATAAATTGCTTATTCAGACATGGCTTAACATTTCCAAAGATTCAATAGTCGGAGTTGACCAAAAAGCAGATAGTTTTTGGGGTAGAATCAAAGATGGCTATAACAACTATCGTGGATCACTTATAGCGAGAGAGTGGTCTACACTCAAATCTCGATGGCATCTATTGAATAAACATTGTCAATGGTTTTGCGGAAACTACAAACTAGCTGTTGCTAACAAGAAAAGTGGACAGTCTGAGACAGATGTCATGGAAGAGGCACGTAAATTTTTTTTCCAAGTGCATCATCAACGTTTCACAATAGAGCATGCGTGGAGGTTGTTGAAGGATGAACCTAAATGGAAGGGGCAAGAAATGGACAACTCTTCAAAGAGATCAAAGATATCCTCTACCGGGACATATTCATCGTCATCTTATCCAGAAAATCCCATAGATTGTTCAGAATACAACAATGCAACTCAGACCGACCGCCCAGCAGGACAAAAGGCGGCAAAAAGGAAGGGCAAGGGAAAAGCATCTCCATCTATAACACCCATAGTGGATTTGACTGACATAGAAAGGGCCTCAGAAAAGAAATTAGCTATCTATGGTAAAATAGCTGAAGCAAAGTTGGCAGAGAGCATACCCGTGTTGTATGAAATTCTCATGAAGGACAAATCAACAATGAATGATGAGCAACGCCGAGAGCATGAAGAAATTTGTCAAAGTATCAAGGAGAAGTACTTCAAGAGAAGCTAGGTGTATTATTATTATTATTATTATTATTATTATTATTATTATTATTATTATTATTGTTTAGGTTTGAATATGCATTTCATATTATTGTAATTTTGTTTTAAATGATTGTTATTTTAATTTTGTATCTATGTTTCAAATTAGCTATGCAAAACTAGCCGTTATAAAAAAATTAGCCGTTATTAAAAAATTAGCCGTTGTAAAACTAGTCGTTATAAAAAACTAGCCGTTGTAAACTAGCTGTTATAAAACTAGCCGCTGTAAACTAGCCGTTATAAAACTAGCCGTTGTAAACTAGCCGTTATAAAAAAACTAGCATATATATACCTCACATGTTTTCCCATTATATTAGTTTCATCATATCTTCCATGGATCCAAATGCTGAATGGGATAAAATCTGGAATGAAGTCGTAGATGATTGCCTTAACGACAACACTGAGGAAGATGTGATAAGGTTGGTACGAGAGGCGCAACAACAAGCCAACAATACAAGTAAGCATAGAAAAAGAAGAACGGTGATAGATCGAAGTCGTGAAGAAGGGCATCATCGATTGTTCAATGACTACTTCTCTGAAAATCCTGTATACACGGAGGCTCAATTCAGACGAAGGTTCCGTATGCGAAGACATGTGTTCCTTCGCATTGTTGAAGCTCTTGGAAATCATGATGAGTACTTTCAAAGAAGGATTGATGCAGTGGGTAGAATGGGTCTTTCACCATTGCAGAAGTGCACAACTGCTCTTCGTATTCTAGCATATGGATCACCAGCTGACAGTGTGGATGACTATGTTCGAATTGGAGAAAGCACGGCATTGGAGTGCTTAGACAGGTTTGTAATAGGTGTGTGCACAATATTTGGTGCTCAATACATGAGAAGGCCAAACAATGAAGACATTGCACGCCTACTACAAATTAACACGGCACGCGGCTTTCCAGGTATGTTGGGTTCAATTGATTGTATGCATTGGGAATGGAAAAATTGTCCTGTCGCATGGAAAGGTCAATTTTCTAGAGGTGATCATGGTAAACCCACAATCATGCTTGAAGCCGTGGCATCTCAAGACTTGTGGATTTGGCATGCATATTTTGGAACTGCGGGTTCTAACAACGACATTAATGTGTTAAACACGTCTGATGTGTTTAATGATGTTTTGAATGGAAAAGCTCCTGCATTACAATACTCGGTGAATCGAACAACATATCATATGGGGTACTACCTAGCGGATGGCATTTATCCTGAGGGGGCAACATTTGTCAAGACCATCCCTATGCCGCAAGGAGAAAAGAGAAAGTTATTTGCCCAACGACAAGAATCAGCACGAAAGGATGTTGAACGGGCATTTGGAGTGCTCCAAGCCCGATTCGCTATTGTACGTGGTCCAACGCGTGCTTGGCATGTGAATACAATGAAACACATAATGTTAGCATGTATCATATTGCATAACATGATTGTCGAAGATGAGCGAGACACATATGCTGGTAATTTTGATTACGATCATGTTGATAATAATTTCTCCACAACTGAAGTATCTACTGGTCCAATTCCCAACTTGACAACAATGTTTGAAAGGATAGCGCATGTTCATCAAAGGCAAAATCATCGCCAACTTCAAGCAGACTTGGTGGAACATATTTGGGAGAGATTTGGTCATGAGAACAACGAAAGTTAGTTTGTCTTATTTTATATTTCTGTTAAAATATAATTTGTTGCTTATTGTCATGTATTATTTTATATTCCTATGAAAATGTAATTTTTTTATATATTATTGTTGTGAATTTTGTATCATTTTTAATTTTATAATAAAATATATTTAATATTATTTTTAAGTTTTTAATATTATTTTAGGTAAATTTTATTTAAAAAATTATATGCATTTTAATTAAAATAATTAAATTAATAGTAACTTAAATAAAAAATATAAAATGTGGGGTCAAGTTTTAGTTCCTTATAGACAACCACCATTAAAGTAAAAACTACTCAAATCAACTATAAAATTTTCAAATCCTACAAATCACTTTGGACCCACAAAAAGTATCTTAGTTTACCCATTTAGTTTACTCCCACTAAAGATGCTCTTAGAGACTGGTGGGATCATTATCTCACTGAATCTTAAAAATTAGATATTCTTAATCACAAAAAAAATGTTAAGAGAGAACCAAGAACTAGTACGAGCACTATTGTGGCTACGACCACCACAGGAGAAGAAGATGCAGTGTATACACTGTGTCTTTCCATCTTACAACATTTTGTAGGAACCAATGTCCGCATTGGAGAAAAAATCCAGACACTTCTCCAAAACCTTAGGTGTCCTTCTCTTACCCACTTTAGATGGTATAAGGATACTTTTCTTTCAAGAGTTTATCAATTAAACAATCTCAATTCTTTGCACTGGAAAGCAAAATTTATTGATGGATTACCCCATTTCTTTTCTAAAAAGGTTAGACAATCTTTAAGGCAAAAAAATGATGGAATAAATATAAATTATTCTGACCTTACTTATGGTCAAATAATTAGTACTTGTGTTAATGAAGGATTAACTTTATTTAATGACATAAAGCTTAGAAATTAACTTAAAAAGCAAAAGCTTTCTGAGAAACACCAACTTGGTAAATTTTGTGAACAATTTGCTTTTGATCTTGGAAAATCTCCAGATAATAAAAAGAAAAAAGGAAAAAAATTTCGCAATAAACCTTATAGGGATAAGCCAAAAAATTATTATAAGAATAAGAAAAAGGATCACTACAATAAGGGTAGACCTAAAGAAAAATCTTTTGACCCTAAAGGTAAAAGAAAAGCCAGAAGGCTTGACATAACATGTCATAAATGTGGCAAACCTGGCCATTATGTCAACCAATGTTGGACTAAAAAAGCTCTTAATGTGATAGAAGATGAACAATTACATTCTCAATTAGAGAAAGTTCTACTTCTCAATTCTGATTTTGAAAATTATTCTTCAGAAGAAGATATTAATATGATCTATGAACTCTCTACTGATTCCTCTTCTGAACATTTTGACAATAATGATTGTCAATTAAATTATTGGAAATCAATTGTTGAGATGAATGGGTTAAATGTTTTGACCTCAGAACAGGACGAAGCCATAAAAGCTATAGAATCCATTTCTGATAAAAAACTAAAAAGAAAAATGCTTGAAGTCTTAATATGAGAAAACTCTAAAAAAGAGTTTCCCATTATTACAGAAGTATCTTACCAATTAAGTGAGGTTTTGTCTAGGTTTAGACAGTCTAACATCCGTGAAACTCCCGTTTCTATTATGGATTTAATTAGAGAAATAAACCTCTTAAAAAATGAGATATCTCAGATTAAAAAAGAAAACTATGGTTTATCTCAAAGAGTCACTTTTTTAGAATCCAATAATTCAAAGGTTGAAGAAATAACTTCAACTAGTAATCCTTCATCTAGTGATGATTTCCTTTCTCTCATTGATAGAGTGACCTCTCAAAAATGATTTGTTAGAATAACTTTAGTTATTAATAGAAATTTCATATTAGAAAATGAAGTTGCCCTTATTGATAGTGGCGTTGATTTAAACTGCCTTCAAGAAGGAATTATTCCTACTAAATATTTTGATAAAACTACCCAATCTCTTACCCAAGCTGGAGGAGATAAACTCACGGTTAACTATAAACTGTCTAATGCTTATGTTTGTAACAAAGATATTTGTTTACCTACTCATTTCATTCTTGTAAAACATTTAACTCATAGAATTATATTAGGAACTCCCTTTCTGCATAAAATAATGCCTTTGATTAATGTTGATCAAAAGGAAATTACTTCCATCATCAATAATAAAAGAATTACCTTTGAATTTATTATTGATCCTCATACTAAGATGATTAATGAAGTTAAAGATATTCTTCTTAAAGAAGAAGTGGGTTTATTAAACATCACTTCTCAACTTAAAAAACCTGAAATTCAAAATCAAATTAAATTAATTGATCAATAGTTTAGAGATGAAATATGCAATGATTTACCTAATGCCTTTTGGGATAGAAAGAAACATGTTATTTCCTTACCTTATCTTGATGACTTTAATGAAAGTCAGATTCCCACTAAAGCTAGGTCTGCTTAAATAAACCACGAGTATTTGGATTTATGCAAAATTTAGAGAAAAAAATTAATAAGAAAGTCCAAATCTCCTTGGAGCTGCACAACTTTTTTTGTTAATAATGCCGTCGAAAGGGAACGTGGAGTGCCTAGACTTGTTATAAATTACAAACTACTTAATAAAGTGTTAAAATGGATTAGATATCCTATTCCTAATTAAAAAAAAATCTTTTAGATAGATTAAACAATGCTTTAATCTTCTCTAAATTTGATATGAAATCTGGTTATTGGCAAATTCAGATTAATGAATCTGATAAGTATAAAACAACCTTTACCATATCTTTTGGATATTATGAATGAAATGTCCTTCCTTTTGGTCTTAAAAATGCCCCCTCCGAATTTCAAAATATTATAAATGATATTTTTAATCCCTATACAGAATTTATAATTGTTTATATTTATGATGTTTTAGTTTTTTCAAAAACTATAAATTAACATATGAAAATATTCAAAGATTAATTAAGCATAATGGATTAGTAATATCTAGTCCTAAGATGAAACATTTTCAAACAAGGGTTAGATTTTTAGGTCATGAAATTGACCAAGGAACTATAATTCATATACAAAGAAGTATTGAATTTGCTTCTAAATTCCCTGATATTATTATAGATAAGAAACAATTACAAAGGTTTCTTGGTAGTCTCAATTACATAGCAGATTATTATGAAAATCTTGCTAAAGATATGACAATATTACATGCTAAGCTTAAAAAGGATCCTGGCCCTTGGACTGAAAAACATTCTCAGGCAGTCCAAAGAATTAAAAATAAGGTGAAATGTTTGCCTTGTTTATCTATTGTTAATCCTAAGTATTTCAAAATTGTTGAAACTGATGCTTCAGACTTAGGCTATAGAGGAATCCTTAAACAAATAATACCTGAAACATCAAAAGAAGTTTTGATTAGATTTACTTCTGGAAAATGGAATCCAACACATACAAAATATTCAACTATCAAGAAAGATATGTTTTCTATTATAAAATGCATTTCAAAATTTCAAGATGATCTTCTTAATAATTTTTTTTATTAAAAATTGATTGTAGCTCAGCTAAATCAATTATTGAAAAAGATGTTAAAAATCTTGTTGCTAAGCAAATTTTTGCTAGTTGGCAATCGCCATTATCTATATTTGAATTTGATATTCAACACATTAAAGGTGAAAATAATTCACTTGCTAATTATTTAACTTGTGATTTCTGCAGGAAAAAAATGATGACCCCATATAGGGGTATAGGCCACGGTTATGGCCGTGGTGGGAGAGGGAGTAACAATATGTTACCCCAGCCAGAATCAAACATTCCTCTAATAGGGGATTGAACTACTGTCTACAAAGGTAGAAAAATGCAGCAATTACCTGCATCTTCAGCAAAAAAGGAAGTTGCGGTTAATAACCCACATCAAGAACAAATGGATTATTTTGAAAATCCAGTAACTGAAAAAAGCATGTATATTGATGATGAACATATGAAGATAAATCCAAATGATGGTTGGTTTATCAAAACTAGATACCTCGAATCAAGAGGATATCCAGGTCTTCATGGAAAATCTAGGCCCAACCTAGAAATTCTCCTGGCTATTACCGAATCGGTAACAATTAGTCACCATTACCAAAACAATAATCCTGAAAGTTTTATAAACGTCAGTAAATGTCACATTAACAAAATTTTGTTACCCAGAGAATGGGGTCTCAACCCAAATGCTGAAAAGGCACTAAAGAATTGCAGAAGGAAAGTATATTTACTTTAATTATTGGGACTATGTCCAAGCTTTCACTCAAGCTTTTTATTACCAAAATCCCAAGAACAAGCATTCTTGGTTTTTCTTTATTAATCAAGAGATGGTTAATAAAACCGTACCAAATTGGTTTTATGAATGGTGGGCTAAATTTGGTCCATCTTTGGAGATTCTTCCTAAAGAAATTCTTAACTTATACAATCCATGGTGTGATAATAGTCCATTTATTGTAAAAAATTTATCTGATAATTTGATCACTGGACAATGTCCATTCTTGTTCTTTACTAAATTTCAGATTCCATGGATATGAAGATGGTCAATCACCATATCAAAAAACAAATTCAATATTCCCATTTTAGAAAGAAATTTCTTCTATAAAGGGTGGAACAAGATGAGTTCTGAGGATGTCCAGAATAAAATAAAATTAATTCAAGAAGCTATAGTTGAAGACTAGAATAATAAGGTCAAGGAGCAAAGCTCCCAACAAATGTCTACGGAAAACTTGAAGAACTTCTTCCAGAGGAAATATCCCAATGAATCAGAAGATGAAATCATGGTTAGAGTTTTGGATCATATGAAGAACCAATTCTTCTCTACTTTTTCAACAAAAGCATCAAAAGATGAGGATTCATCTACGAAGACAAGCTCTTCCATGGAATCAATGGATTCCCATAACTTTTATGGTTTGGCGGAGAAGGTCAAGTAGATGAACCTACTGCAGAAGGTTTTTGGGATGCAATGATTCAATCTATGAAAGTAAAAGAAAAGCAAAGAATTACAAGAAATCTTCTTACCAAAAAATAAATTCATTGATGAACAAATCTGCTTGACCTTCTCCTGCCAAACCATCAAAGTTATGGGAATCCAGTGATCGCATGAAAGAGTTTGTCTTCATAGACGAATCCTCATCTTTTGATGCTTTTATTGAAAAAGTAGAGAATAATTGGTTCTTCATATGATCCAAAATTCTAACCATGATTTCATCTTCTGATTCATTGGGATATTTCCTCTGGAAGAAGTTCTTCAAGTTTTCCATAGACATTTGTTGGGAGCTTTGCTCCTTGACCTTATTACTCTGGTCTTCAGCTATAGCTTCTTGAATTGATTTTATTTTATTCTGGACATCCTCTGAACTCATCTTGTTCCACCATTTATAGAAGAAATTTCTTTCTAAAATGGAAATGTTGAATTTGTTTTTTGATATGGTGATTGACCATCTCCATATCCATGGAATCTGAAATTTAGTAAAGAATAAGAATGGACATTGTCCAGTGATCAAATTATCAGATAAATTTTTTACAATAAGTGGACTATTATCACACCATGGAATGTATAAGTTAAGAATTTCTTTAAGAAGAATCTCCAAAGATGGACCAAATTTAGCCCACCATTCATAAAACCAATTTGGTATGAGTTTATTAACCATCTCTTGATTAATAGAGAAAAACCAAGAATGCTTGTTCTTGGGATTTTGGTAATAAAAAGCTTGAGTGAAAGCTTGGACATAGTCCCAATAATTAAAGTAAATATATTTTCCTTCTGCAATTCTTTATTGTCTTTTCAGCATTTGGGTTGAGACCCCATTCTCTTGGTAACAAAATTTTGTTAATGTGACATTTACTGAAGTTTATAAAACTTTCAGGATTATTGTTTTGGTAATGGTGACTAATTGTTACCGATTCGGTAACAGTCAGGAGAATTTCTAGGTTAGGCCTAGATTTTTCATGAAGACCTGAATATCCTCTTGATTTGAGGTATCTAGTTTTGATAGACCAACCATCATTTGGATTTATCTTCATATGTTCATCATCAATATACATGCTTTTTTCAGTTACTGGATTTTCAAAATAATCCATTTGTTCTTGAGGTGGGTTATTAACCGCAACTTCCTTGTAGGATGTAGTTTTATTAGAGGAAGAGGAAGCAATATCTTCCTTTTTTGCTGAAGATGCAAGTAATTGCTGCATTTTTCTATCTTTGTAGACAGTAGTTCAATCCCTTATTAGAGAAATGTTTGATTCTGGCTGGGGTAACATATTGTTACTCCCTCTCCCACCACGGTCATAACCGCAGCCTCTACCCCTATATGGGGTCATCATTTTTTCTCGGTAGAAATTCACGAGTTAAATAATCAGCAACTGAATTATTTTCACCTTTAATGTGTTGAATATCAAATTCAAATATAGATAATGGTGATTGCCAACTAGCAAAAATTTGCTTAGCAACAGGATTTTTAACATCTTTTTCAATAATTGATTTAGCTGAGCTACAATCAATTTTTAATAAAAATTTTTTATTAAGAAGATCATCTTGAAATTTTGAAATGCATTTTATAATAGAAAGCATCTCTTTCTTGATAGTTGAATATTTTGTTTGTGTTGGATTCCATTTTCCAAAAGTAAGTCTAACCAAAACTTCTTTTAATGTTTCAGGTATTATTTGTTTAAGGATTCCTCCATAGCCTAAGTCTGAAGAATCAGTTTCAATAATTTTGAAATACTTAAGATTAGCAGTAGATAAACAAGGCAAACATTTCACCTTATTTTTAATTCTTTGGACTGCCTGAGAATGTTTTTCAGTCCAAAGGCCAGGATCCTTTTTAAGCCTAGCATGTAATATTGTCGTATCTTTAGCAAGATTTTCATAATAATCTGCTATGTAATTGAGGCTACCAAGAAACCGTTGTAATTGTTTCTTATCTATAATAATATCAGGGAATTTAGAAGCAAATTCAATACTTCTTTATATAGGAATTATAGTTCCTTGGTCAATTTCATGACCTAAAAATTTAACTCTTGTTTGAAAAAGTTTCATCTTAGGACCAGATATTACTAATCCATTATGCTTAATTAATCCTTTGAATATTTCCAAATGTTTAATATGTTGATTTATAGTTTTTGAAAAAACTAAAACATCATCAATATAAACAATTATAAATTCTGTATAAGGATTAAAAATATTATTCATAATATTTTGAAATTCAGAGGGGGCATTTTTAAGACCAAAAGGAAGGACATTTCATTCATAATGTCCAAAAGATACGGTAAAGACTATTTTACACTTATCAGATTCATTAATCTGAATTTGCTACTAACCAGATTTCATATCAAATTTAGAGAAGATTAAAACATTGTTTAATCTATCTAAAAGATCTTTTTTATTAGGAATAAGATATCTAATCCATTTTAACACTTTATTAAGTGGTTTGTAATTTATAACAAGTCTAGGGACTCCACGTTCCCTTTCGGCGGTATTATTAACATAAAAAGCTATGCAGCTCCAAGGAGATTTGGACTTTCTTATTAATTTTTCCTCTAAATTTTGCATAAATCCAAATACTCGTGGTTCATTTAAGCAGACCTAGTTTTAGTGGGAATCTGACTTTCATTAAAGTCATCAAGATAAGGTAAGGAAATAACATGTTTCTTTCTATCCCGAAAGGCATTAGGTTGCATATTTCATCTCTAAACTGTTGATCAATTAATTTAATTTGATTTTGAATTTCAGGTTTTTTAAGTTGAGAAGTGATGTTTAATAAACCCACTTCTTTAAGAAAATAAATTTGTTTTTCTTTCTTAAGAAGAATATCTTTAACTTCATTAATCATCCTAGTATGAGGATCAGTAATAAATTCAAAGGTAATTCTTTTATTATTGATGATGGAAGTAATTCCTTTTTGATCAACATTAATCAAAGGCATTATTTATGCAGAAAGGGAGTTCTTAATATAATTCTATGAGTTAAATTTTTTACAAGAATGAAATGAGTAGGTAAATAAATATCTTTGTTACAAACATAAGCATTAGACAATTTATAATTAACCGTGAGTTTATCTCCTCCAGCTTGGGTAAGAGATTGGGTAGTTTTATCAAAATATTTAGTAGGAATAATTCCTTCTTGAAGGCAGTTTAAATCAGCGCCACTATCAATAAGGGCAACTTCATTTTCTAATATGAAATTTCTATTAATAACTAAAGTTATTCTAACAAATCATTTTTGAGAGGTCACTCTATCAATGAGAAAAAGAAAATCATCACTAGGTGAAAGATTACTAGTTGAAGCTATTTCTTCAACCATTAAATTATTGGATTCTAAAAAAGTGACTCTTTGAGATAAACCATTGTTTTCTTTTTTAATCAGAGATATCTCATTTTTTAAGAGGTTTATTTCTCTATTTAAATCCATAATAGAAACGGGAGTTTCACGGATGTTAGACTGTCTAAACCTAGACAAAACCTCACTTAATTGGTAAGGTGCTTCTGTAATAATGGGAAACTCTTTTTTAGAGTTTTCTTGACTTCAAGCATTTTTATTTTTATTTTTTTTATCAGAAATGGATTCTATAGCTTTTATGGCTTCTTTCTGTTCTGAGGTCAAAACATTTAACCCATTCATCTCAACAATTGATTTCCAATAATCTAATTGACTACATTGAGAATTATTATTGTTAGAATTTTCAGAAGAGGAATCAGTAGAGGGTTCATAGATCATATTAATATCTTCTTCTGAAGAATACTTTTCAGAATCAGAATTGAGAAGTAGAACTTTCTCTAATTGAGAACGTAATTGTTCATCTTCTATCTCATTAAGAGCTTTTTTAGTCCAGCATTGGTTGGCATAATGGCCAGATTTGCCACATTTATGACATGTTATGTCAAGCCTTTTGGCTTTTCTTTTACCTTTAGGGTCAAAAAAATTTTCTTTAGGTCTACCCTTATTGTAGTGACCCTTTTTCTTATTCTTATAAGAATTTTTTGGCTTATCCCTATAAGGTTTATTGCGGAAATTTTTTCCTTTTTTCTTTTTATTATCTGGAGATTTTCCAAGATAAAAGCAAATTGTTCGCAAAATATACTAAGTTGGTGTTTCTCAGAAAGCTTTTGCTTTTTAAGTTAATTTCTAAGCTTTATGTCATTACATAAAGTTAATCCTTCATTAACACAAGTACTAATTATTTGACCATAAGTAAGGTCAGAACAATTTATATTTATTCCAACATTTTTTTGCCTTAAAGATTGTCTAACCTTTTCAGAAAAGAAATGGGGTAATCCATCAATAAATTTTGCTTTCCAGTGCAAAGATTTGGGATTGTTTAATTGATAAACTCTTGAAAGAAAAATATCCTTATACCATCTAAAGTGGGTAAGAGAAGGACACCTAAGGTTTTGGAGAAGTGTCCGGATTTTTTCTCCAATGGGGACATTGGTTCCTACAAAATGTTGTAAGATGGAAAGACACAGTGTATACACTGCATCTTCTTCTCCTGTGGTGGTCGTAGCCACAATAGTGCTCGTACTAGTTCTTGGTTCGCTCTTAACGATTTTTTTTTGTGATTAAGAATCTCTAATTTTTAAGATTCAGTGAGATAATGATCCCACCAGCCTCTAAGTTGGCCAACAAATCCTATTGTTATAAAGGATGCTATTGAACTATCAGAATTTTCATGTCGCTTACAAACAGTAGAGTACATGATCATCCTATGGATTGTATCTATAATTTGTTTGTCATTAAGACCATCAATATTCCATTCATAAATGGCTTTTCCTGAATAAGAATTCTGGAAAGGTTCTGATTCCTCAAAAAGCAAATCTTGCGGTGAGGGACGCGTGTAATAATACTTTTCTATAGGTCTTGGGGAATAAACAGGGTTTATACTAGTAGTATTATTAATACTATTAGTATTATTAATCTCAAGGTTACTAATGTCTAAATTAGCAAACATATCAGAAAGCTGGTCAATATGGTTATCATTATTATCCTCGAAATAATCTTCATGGGACATGATAGTGATGGGACATGACAGTGATATTAAGTCCTTTTAATTTTTTTTCTAAAATACGAACAAATTCTTCTCCATTGGTTTCCATTTTAAATCCTTCTATGAAAACAGGAGGTTGCACTATAGGAACATCCGAAATAGTGGATGTGGATATTTGGTCTTTAGGTTTATTTATGTGGTCAATAATGATATTTTGACGCTCTATTTGTTTTTCTAAAAGAACTTTTATGGATAAGAGATCTTTTTCCATGGAGATAAATTGTTCTCCTAAGCAAACAAGGTAAGCATTGGTATAATTTTGAGACCTGATGACTGAATTTAATTCCTTAAGAGTAACTTGACTTTGTTCAACTCTTTGTAACTGAAGGCTAAGGTAAGGGGTAGCTTCAGTATTTTGACTCAAACTTATTGTTTGTTCAGGGGAAAAGGAGATTCCATTATTTATCCTCTAATGTTTTCCCAAGGTCTTTGTAACACAAGAATTTCTTCTTGCTTTTTATTTATGAAGTATTTAACAAACCATTTAACAAAAGGAACAAAATCCTGCTCAAGGTTAATTTGAGTGTAATACTCATCTTTAAATTGGGCTAATTCAGGTTTTAAAATTTTAAAAAAAAAAACAATTTCTAAATTGAGAATATCTCTCATGTTGAAACTCATCATTGATGAGTCGTCTCATCTTACTTCCAGGGGAGTAATCTATCATTATAAATGGAAATCCATATCTGACTGAGTAGGTGATTCTACTCTTGGAGTATGAGGTTTTTGATAAATTTCACGGGGAACTCTATTTTCGCTTAGTCTTATATTCTCAACGACCTCTATTTCTTCTCTTATTTGAGAAGTAGAAGGTCGTATTCTAGTTATTCTTTTTGAAGTGAAGTTTATTTCCAAATCTCCTTCAGTAGTCTGAATAATTTGGTCTATATCCCTATTAAGGACAGGCTCAGGATCTATTTCCTGAGGGAGAGACCATGTCTCTGGGAAGTTTATTTCATCCCACTTTATTAACCTATTGGTTGCAACATTGAATGTTAATAAATTTGTTTGAACCAAAGTAGTCGTTCCAGGAAATAATAAATGCTTTGCTTTAGGATTAAGCGTAGTAAGAACCTTATAGTAGATTCTATAGCATATTGCTATGATTTCACTTTCAGGTTTAAAATTATAACCATTAGTATGAACTGTTAATTGCATAGCATCTAATAAATTTTTATCAAATAAAGATAGATTTAAATTAGGTGAGACATCAAAGTAAACTAGTCCATGACACAAACTTGTCTCAACCATAACAGCTAAAGATTGTTTGAAATCTTTACATCTACCATTTCTAACATAAGCCATTATGCTAGAATTTAAACCTAATAATGTTAAAGGTTTTAAAGCAATTTGAACCAATCCAATATGGATAAAATTATAATTTTTAAAAGGTTTCAAATCTTTTTTAGTTAACAGTTTTATTGTCTGAGTTTCTTTAGAAATTTGAATCGTTTGCTCTAAAGTTTTAACAAGCAAACGAGCAAAAACATCTATCTTACCAAATCTATAGATTTGATTAGAAGGAACTGAGGGTATAACTCATCTGTTGAGTTTATCCATATTTTTGGATATTCAACTAATTCTTCATTTTTTATTAAATTATTTTGATGATTATCATCATCAGAATCCATAAAGCAGCAGGCTAAGAATGTTGTGATTAGTTGATACACAAAGTTAAATTTAAACAGATAACTTGGACTCATAACATAATGTTAACTGAAACAACAACCAATTAAAAGTCATCTAAGCAAACAACAAATTGTTTAACTATCAACCCGAAGGGATAGAAGGATTTCTCCCAAATCAAAGATGTCAAAATGTTTTTAGTAAAAATTATCTTTTTTGAAATCATCAACAACTCCCTTCCCTGAAAAAAAAGATGAATGTGAGAGAAAACACTAAAAACACTTTTTAGTTTTTCTAAAAACACTTCGAAAAGGTTGTTTGCTTGTTAATAAAATGTTATGAGAAAAAGTTACCTACTTAGTTTTGTCTAAGTATAATCAACCTCTCACAACATAAATTTAGCCACTAATTTTCATAATAAATTATTCAAAGAAGAAATATACCTTAGATTTGTACCAAAGTATTATATATATATATATATATATATATATATATATATATATATATATATATATATATATATATATATAAATAATAGAAATAACTAATAGTTGCAACTAATAATGAAATTAGAAGCAATTCTATAACTCAAAACAAAATTTAATTAAACAAAATGAGCACAACCAAACTAAACATAATAACATTATAGATAAATAATAAAATACATAATAGATAGAAAACTTAGCTGACCCTTTCTGAACAAAGCCAAAAGAGCGCACTTTCCTTCTCTTTCTCTCAGAGTTCTTTTTTTGCTTCGCATGAAACAAACACTCAGTGCTCAAACTTTCCTTCTCTTTCTCTCATGGCCATGGTCACATCTATATAAGCAAATAGCATGCAACACATGGAATCCTGTTCATTCATGCAACAGACAATAAATATGAACAAAACAAGAACAAACCTCACAATGGATCGGATCCCTTTCATTACATGCTTGTTATTATAGCTTTCTTATTAACAAACAAAATGAAAGCGGCAAACAACGGCAAGGCGGAAATACGGCGGAAAGGGCAGTTGTGAGAAGATGATGTGCGGTTGTTTCGTTTCTTTTTGAGACGCTGTGTGAGGCGGAGTGAGCGTTGTGGTTTCCACCTTCGTCGGTCGTTATTTCCGGTGGCGGAGAGTCTGAGACAAAGAGGACGCGCACGGAGGAAAGACAGCGGTTTCTGGCGTGTTGTTGTTGTTGCTGTTCAGTAAGGGATGGTGATGTTAGAATGTTTTATGAGATATGGTGAGTTATGTGGCGTATGCAGTTTTGGTTGTTGTTGTTGAGTGAAGAAGAATGAGTAAGGAGAGAGTCGAAGGTGATGAGGAGAAGTGAAAGAAGGACGAAGATGGTGAGATGAGTTGTTGTGGGTTTTTTTTTCTAAAAAGAAGAGGAAAGTGAAGTGAGATTGTTGGTGTAAAAAGAAAGAAGAAGGCTGTTTATGTTTTTGATGTGAAGAGAGAGAGTGGAAGTGGATAGGAAGAAGAAAAAGGGTGTGGGTGAGAGAGAGAATTTGTTGTCTTGTGATATCTTTTGAAGTGAGGTCTAGGAAGTTCGGGAATGGCTTGGGTAATTTTACTGTTACCATGACTTTGTAACTTTAGTTAATATAAATAATGAATGATTAATTAATACATATTATATTAATGTGATAAAATAATTTGTTGTCAAAGTTACACTATTTTAAGTCACTGAAACCTAGTCCATGAAGTTCATCTTGGGCTGTTTAGGAATAGTAACAAATGATGGTCTTTTCTTTTTTTTCCTTCCTTTTCAACGTGAGATTGAGATATTTGGTGCAAGAAAAATCCTCCCCGCTAATGCCACGTGTTCTAGAACGGATGGCTCCTTTTCTAACTTTTAGTAACAACTAGTAAACTAGTTGTTACTAAAATTTAATTGATATATAATTTATTTATATGTATTTGTAAATATAAATTGATAAATTTAATTATCTAATACAAATTAATTATATCAAATGAATAATATATTAAATGGAATGATTAATTTTTTATGGTAATTTGATTAAAATTAATTAGATACAGTAAGTTAAAATTAATTATTTCAGAAACGTTAAAACCAAAAAGAGGCAAGAAAGCTCCTCTAACTACTCCCGAGAGGTTATTAACAACATATGTGCAAGGAAATTGCTATCATTATGGAGGCAAAATAACACGAGTTGAATTACATTAATTTAGAACCACACACAGTCAAGAATGGTTCTATTCAAAATAAATATAAAGCATCCATAAGAGATCAAATGGTGGAGATTAGCCTTTCTCACACTCACTTGAGAGAAAGGGGGTAGTGTCACGGGTCAAATAAAATAAGAAAAACCCTCACATGTGGACCCAAAATGCCAACATTTTTTCTCAAGCCATCCATATCCAAGCCCGAGATCGCTTTACATTACTATTTCATAAAAGTTGTACATACCCAACCAAGCATATTTGTACCTAGCATGTACCAGATACATTAGCACCTACAATTTTGGTGCATCCACGTTTCATAGTATATGATTAAGATATATGACCAACACAATTAAACAATCAAGTATAAGTATAAACAAAGCTAGCAAAAATTAATGATTGTGAAAATAGGAATGTTAGGATTGCTCCATTACTTACTGTGTTGATTGCTGTTGACCAAGCTGAGTCATAAAAGCTTGCTGCATAGACAAGAGTGCTGCCATAATTGAAAATACACGAGTTAATTTACTACGTTTATCTTGGGACAACAACACTAACTCGTAACATATTAGATCACATTAGCGTTGTCAACTATAGATCGTGAAAAATAGCATTTTGTTCAAATCATGATATGCTACAGTGTTGTAGCACTGCAATAACTACTATTTGACAACACTTGGCATTAAATCATGTATAGTGAAACAACAATAATGGCTTGTCAAATTTTTGCTATGCTATAACTGCTACTTGAGAACATGGGATACATTTACTAAAATCTATTTTTTTTTCAACACAACTCATCAGAATTTAATCACAAATTGTCTCAGCCAATTAATTCCCAAATGCTAGAAGGCCATTATACCACCACTTGATCTAGGCAGCTCTCAGTCCAATCAGGTCTGACTATGATACTCATTATTCTTTTTTTTTTTTAATACTGAAAACCTATTATTCAAACAACTCATTACAAGACAGGAGATACAAAACTGAAAATAGCTGTAAAAGCATTTAAAACTAATGTACTCCCAAAATAAACATGACTAAATGCTTCAGCATTGGACCAAAAACTTATTAACATGTGAATAGTTATGTACTTAACACTAATTGGGAGAGCATATTAGCTCAAATTCATCAACAGACATGTGTATTTTAAATCTATCTACCTGCATTGTCTCGGGTGAGTAAAACATGCGAAGAAACTCTGGGTTTTGCATCACTTCTCTCATTGAATTTAGATCAGGCACCCCACGTTGATCAGTATTCATACCAAGAATCTAAGAGAAACTGAGACGTTAGAGAGATCAGTTTAAAAATATGCACAACTTATGGGCACATTAAGTAAATACCTGATTCATTGTTTGAGAATTGGAAAGGATATTTTGCATCATTTGTGAAATAGCTGGATTTTGCATAAATTGGCTCAATGAACTAGCATCTAGCAAATCACCCAACATGCCTTCAAGATCTGTCATACCAAGCCCACCTAAGCCAGTGGGTGTCTGCTGCCGAGCTTCCACGCTAATTGCAGCAACCATTTATGTCAAATCCCAATTTAGTGAGAGAAATTATGAACTCGTCTGCGATGCAAAATTACGAGTTAGTGTTGTTGTCCCAAGATAAACGTAGTAAATTGACTCGCCACAACCTCCACCCATCATTTGACGTTTGTAATTTGTCTACATGATAGGGTATCACTGTGTCCAAGAGTGCAGCAGAAGGCGCGTTAGAAGGGGGCGAGCCCTTGATGCCACCTATATGTTTCTGTTTCTCAAACATCATCTGAAGATGTTTCCCTTGGTTTCCAATTTGAATCTGCAACTTCCTTTGAATCTATATAACAGATACAATATTAGAACATGAAAGTTCATTGGTTACGTTTAATCATTTGATAAATAATCATTTTTTAATTAAGTAGTTAATAAAGATAATTTTTAAAATAATTGATCTATAAAATAAAAAGTTACGTTTAAAGATAAGCAAAAACGGTTAAGATCCCATTACATCAACATTTAAGCTAATAATATCATATATTATCCATAGCAGACAACAAATGAGTTGAAAAAACTTCCCAGCCATACAAACATCTTTGGGTTAATAAATGTCAGTTTCAAATTTTGACACATGTTCCAAATTACACTACATCCACTGCCCCTAATAAAATTGAATACCATAAAGAAAAACACAAACCTTTAGGTCACTAAATGTCTCGGTTGCTGCAAAACGAACTGAAATGGGAAAGAATGCTGATGAATCCGCTTGTAGAACAACAAACTCCATTGACCCACTGCCAAATTTTTAAGATCAGACAAAACAAATCTAAAGCTTAAAATTAAATCTTAATAAGTCACTCCAAACTTAGCATACCTGCGATTTGAATTGTCAACTAGAAGGACAAACCACTCCAAAATAGAATTCCTAGAGTCATACCTGCAAACCAATTTTATTAGGGAAATATCGAGTGCACAAGAATGTGAGTAAAGTAAAATGATTTGAGCTATAAATGTAAGTAAGAATATGAAAGACATCATCAATTGGTGATTTTTGGAGGGGATGGGTGATGTGCGAAAGAAAAATTAGTTCCATTAAACAATATAATGCATGAAAATCTGATCAGTGGTTTAAAGCTCCCGGATGTGTAACAGATTCTACTAACCATATCAATTTACAACTGACTTCAACCAAAAACATGATTGTTCAGGGAAGAAAAACAACAAATTACACACCTCCATTCTCCATCAATCTGACTAACAAATGGTGCCTCTCGAAGAGCTGGAAGAGGTACTGAAATCATAACATTCCGCATATCAAACATTGATGAAGCCTCATATTCAATGTTGACATAAATTTTATTTCCAGAAGAAGATGGCCAACAGTTGACTGCATTTGAAATATATGTGACACTGTCAGTTCTTATTGCATGAAAATAAAGTAGTTGACCACATTCATGGTAGATATTAACTCACTTGTCAGTGACACCAATGACTCATCGGTGCTTTGCATTCTCCACTTTAAAAGACCAACATCTGCAGCATCACTGGCCTGCAGCATCATTCAAGCCTATTCTTTTTCTATCCAAAATATCGGAGAATACGGTAATACACAACTACATAACCTAACTGTTGTGCTACCATGCCCCCGGTTAAATGGATGTACAGTCGGAGAAATAACAAAGGTTGTAGGGAGCCACGACCGACAACTAACTGAACTAATGATAGCTTTAACTGTATATAGGCTAGGTTAGTTAGGAGAGTTAATAAAAGGAAGGAACAGAACAGTCCTGAGGAAAACCTCTAGTAGGCTGCTCCAGCAACTAAATGATGTTATTCTTTTATTATTTAATTAAAGATAAGCTTTTCTCTATTGAAAATATGTACCAGCCCCATCATGTGTGTAAGAAGATTGATCGAGTGGCTAAAGCATACAAAAAAATAGCTCATATTGAGCTTAACATCTATGCCTGAAGTATCTAACTAAAACTTTATAATTGACCTATTTTAAATTGCAAACAGATTGATTTTTAAACATTAACAATAAGAAACATAGATAATTGTTTGTCTAACATATCGGTGCAAACTAAACCTCACATAAACCATGAGAAAAGTGTATATACACTATAGACAACATCTAAGGTGGGAAAAGAATTTTGTTTCACATGAACTATTTTATCAAATGATGATGAGATTAAATGAAACAACTATAACTTTTGCATGTCAATAACTCATTTTGTTATTAAAAATAAATTCCTGGTTATGCAAGCCACATGACACAACTTGAGAAAGATAGTAAGTATACAATACCTGAACTTGAATATGTCCATCTTCTTGGTTAAGAATTTGCAGAGACAATGTGCCTTGAACATCAAAACTACCAACTCCACCATCTCGTTTCAGAGTCACATTTAATTTCTCCTCAACAGTTAAAGTGACAGGATCGGTAAGGGGTGGGGCAGTTGTCAGAGACTGGCTAAGTCTTGGCTGGACATCTTCAAGAATGACCTCACCTTCTGCTTTCAATGATTCCAAAAACTGATTTGTCTTTTGAGATTTACCAAGCTTCATACCAAGACCCTTTGGTGGAGCAACAACAGACGCAGTTGGCCGACCTAAGGAAGAGAAAAGGAGGGTACATTAATAAAAAGATAACTCTTAATTCCGAAACATGATATTTTGGACATAGAATAAAGCACAACCTTGGAGACTGCATGATTTGTTGCCATTCTAAGTAGTTACATTTACAAACATTCTAGATGAATTTGTGAGAATCTAGGGAAACCAACCTTTAGGTTTGGTAGAAACGGAATCAACATCAGTACTCGATCCAAAACCAGATCCAGTGCTAGATATGCTCAAATCACTGAAGCTATTTTCAATTCTTCCAGAACCCATTGATGATAACGGACCAAACCCTCCTTTATCACCTCTATTCTTTTCAATCTGCGCAATAAATGTAATAAGTTCAATTAAATTATGAGTAATCTCAGACTCAAAAGTTAAAACATTTTTAAGTTTCAAATGAAGAAGAAGAAGCAGTGGTAACTGACCCAGCTTCAAATGAAGAAGAACTTGACAAAATAGTATACAAAATAATTAAACAGTTTTTTTCCACAAATAAAGTTACATCAACAAACCCGAAAATATAATCTTGAGCTTTTTTAGTTCAACAAACCACAAAAAAGGAACAAACTTTCATAATAGAAGAAATGATAATAGAAAGAACCTTGGACTCAAATGAGGTGATGGTGATCATAGATGGCGGCAGTGTAAGGTTTGAGGGAAGACATAAGGGAAGATAGATGAGAGAAAACGGGAGGGAAAGAGAGAGGGGCGTGGCGAAATTAGGGTTAATGGGAGAAAGACAAAGAAAATTGGAGAGAGAAAACGGGAGAGAAAAGAAGAATGTTGTGAAATGGTTTTGGTGGGAAGGGGAAGGTTATAATGTACCAACCAATGACTGGTTGACACTTGGCAAGAATGTAAATGTTTGTTTGAATTAATTGTTAGATATTAGTTAATTACAGATTTGCCCATTTGTTAGTGTATTTTTCAAAATGTTAAAGGTCAAATGAGGCAAAACATGCAAGCAATTTTTGATATATTGATAGTAGACACCAATATATTATGTACATACTTATGAAAATTGATTATTGATTTAAAATAAACTTAAAATTAACACAAACAAAAATCAAAATAAATTTAATAACTCAAAATAAATTTATTTAAATTATTTTTAAAAACCTAAATATTTTTTATGATAGTTGGATAAAAAGACAAAAATAAATGATAAAAAATAACAAAAATCGGGCACAAAAATGTTCGAAAAAAATTAAATACATTTAATGATTAGCGCGGAATAAACATTTCGAAAACATAAAGCGTTTGATCAGATTTTAAAATAAATTATGATCGGTTAAAAGGCTCAGGCGGATAAAAATGCGACAAAAAAAGTAGTAAAAAAATTAAAACAATCACATAAGGTTAAACTACACAATCCGTAGATTAAGAATATTGATGTCTTCATGCTCGGCTTTGAAATGTTTTGCCCACTAATTCGACGTACAGTTTGAGAAACAGTTCAACCGATCTATCTGTAGATCTGAAAAATTACTCTGCCTGATATTTTAAGCATTATACAAAATAAAATACATGTTGTGATAAGTCAAAAATACAGATGTCTTATAAATGCGTTAAATTACTGATTGAAAAATTATGAATAAACAATCAGATGCAAATAAATCTTCCTTGAACTACTTACTTCTGATTATCCATTATGATTAAACCTTACAAAGATTCAGATGATGACAATACTCTTGATTGTCATCCTCTAAACTTCTGAAGTAAAACGCAACAGAATGAACGATACACTGAGATTGAGAAATTAAGTCTTTTGACTTCTCAACCAAACAAAAATAACTAAATGAATGTCATTAAGACCAAATAAAATATAGTTCTGACTTTCTATCTAAATCCTAATAAATATTTTTGACTAAGAAAAAATAATAATAATATGAGCTATACTGATTGCGAATAGGAATTTAAAATAAAATTTAGAGTATGAAAGCATGTTTCAGATATCGCTTTTGTAGTAAAATTCAATTCAACAAGCAAGAGAAAAAAATATATACTAGTAAGTATTTTTGTTTAATATATTCAATTCTCAAATAATAATATGTGTATACTGAACAACACTACTAGATTAATATTGTCATTCGGTGAGTATCCATATCTTATGCATATATAATAGCATTATGTTGTTATATTATTTTATGAGTTTACAAACATATCATTGCATATAATCATAATAATATAATAACACATCATATAATTAAAAGTATGAAAAATATGTTTATGATAAATGTATACATAAATTATTCCTTTTATGCCAGCTCAGTATTCAAAATACCAGGATTAATATTTGTAAGTAAATCTTTCTTAATATTATCGAAAATCTTATTCTGTAATCATGTGATTCAATCAAGTCTATGTTATTATGTGTTACATGGATGCGAATCAACATGAATAATGAACACGATTAATCATTATTATGATTAATCAATTTCCATGGTTATATTAAATATAAATTTAATCATAAGTGAAAACATAATTTTATTTTATTAATAAAATAAAATATTAAATTGATTGTTCATAAAATAAAATCCAAACAAATTCTTCAATGGCATTTAAGTGAAGAAAGTGTGGTATAGCATAGTTAGGGATTCCTCAAATTTCTAAGATGACGATTTATTCCTTTGAATGCATCTTCATGGCATTTCTCAAAACTTCTCTATTAGCCTTTGAATGCATCTCACAAAATTTAGGACGTGTGTGATAATCCTTTGCTTAGATCTCCACCTTAGTCTTTAATTTGACAACATCAAACAGAAAGTGTTGTTAGAGTGATTGGTTGGGTTGGGAAAGAAAATCGATAGAGTTTTGGAATTGCTTTAGTAATATTTGGTTGCATTAAATTACAAGAAAAGATGTAGCATAGTTGGTAGACTGATAGTTCAATCAATGTGAGGTTGTGGTTTAAGCTCTCCTAGACACATATTAAAATTTTGCAAATTGCACTTAATAATTAATTAATACATACTTGAAATTTTAGTTATATATTAAATAACTATATTAAATCATATAAGTAATAATTTAAATAAAATTTCATAATTTAAAAATAATAAATATTTTTTATTTATTTTAAAGTTATTTTTAAATGGCGTGACAAAATTGTGCGATGTGACACCATATGGTTTTTGTCATATCAATGTCATTTCATAAATTAAAGTGCTAAATATACAATTTTGAAGGGGGTCAAAAAAATTTAAGTGTTGAATAGAAATACCAAAAAGCTATTAGAAGGACTAAAACATTAAAAACAATTAAAATAGATGGATCAAAAGCGCACTTAAGCCTTATTTTTTTACAAACCAAATATGATAAGCAGGGGCATAAGATTTTGTCCTACCATCCTCTAGATGTACCTGACACCCTCAAAATTTTCATAATACTCAAAATACTCTTTTCAATTTTTTAGCTAAAAGTAGTGCACAAAAAATCCGATAGTATAAGTAAAAAAATTGTTATGAATGTAAAAATTTGGTAGGTTATTTAAATGTCTGGTATGACTTTTTATCGATTTTATAAATAATCGATGCGTGTAAAAATGTGTTGGTTTTTAAAAAAAATAGGGATTATTGGATTTTTCCAAAATATTGAAAAATATGGTAGTGTAAAATAACCGATTTTTTAAAAAGCTCATGCATTTACCGATATTCAGCATGGCTATGAAATATCTGATAGTTGAAATTTTCACGATTGATATTTTACCGACAATTTTGTATGACAATGATTGCACCAACAATTTTGTGTAGTTTATAATGAATCCAAATTTGTATAAACAAAGATCATATGTTATTAAAAAAACTATCTTAGAATGTCTCGATATTCGTGTATGGCAGTTGTGTAATTCAACGACGTAAAATCTTTAGTTGATTTTCGGCTCCTCGAGGACACCACAAGTCTCACTGCTCTGAGATCTAAATTTGATAATTTATTGCCTCACATCAAGAAGAGAAAAGTGGCTAAAATCGATTTTTGTGCACCATCGATTGATACTGAAGAAAAGATGAAACACAAGAACATTAAGCTAAAGACTGATGAAAATTTGAAGGTTATATGGATAACATATAACTGTAAGCCAACAAAAGGATCAGTCGAGTTTGGTGAGACAATTGCTAGATTTGTCGACAATACAATTAAGATGTTGAAATGCCCAAAATCATTTAGTAGTGTCTAAGTTTTGTTATTTATTATTGTTTTGTTAAGTTATTTAATTTTCAATGTTAAGTTATGTCAATTATCATGTGTTAAGGTATGTTAATACCACAATAATGAAAGCAACAAAGTGTTGTCTAATGAATTGTTAAGTTAAATTTTTTGAGTAATAATACAAATAATATGCGAATAATACAAAAATAATCAAATCTACACATGTCCGTTACGGGCTATGTGTACTATATGCGATGCCAAAGTATAAACCTCTTTATCTGGATTTACCAAACCCATGAGGTTATCTGTAATTACTGCTATCATTTGTAGACGTTGTTGGTCCGCCATACTAGGTGTAGGTGGTGACACGTCATCAGAAGGTCCCCAAACATCGGAGGGTCCAACATCATCTGCATGCTCAATATGTGAGATGATGTGAAAGTGTGATACAATAAGGTACCACTCTAAGTAACTATCAACACATTTCCCCGGGAACTGAACCTCCATATTATGATTTGTATAGAATGGGTGTAATACTCTAAATCCTGAAACTTATATAAGAAGAATTGCTCGTCAATTTAAGGTGTCACCAATGACAATCCAACAATATTTTTCAACAATTATCAACATGCAGTGAAAAATCATATTAAAACAACTTCATTATTAGACTCCACAAATAAAGTATCAAACTTTTAAAACATCAAAGTCAAACATAAACTCAAAACATAATAAACACATGTTCCCAATGTTACACATTCAGAGCACTAGAACCACTAAAACTGCAATAAGAACAAATAAACGAAGAATAGCTCCTACAAGTTACCTTCCACACATAGAACCAACTTTACTCCTGGTTATCTGCAAGATGTTCATGGTGGACAACATTCAACAAAGGAGAGAGAAACAACATTCAATATGAACAGTGTAAAGAATGCGGAAGTAGAGAAACATACAACATAACACATATTCAATACACAATCAACATCACCATAATCACACACACACACACACACACACACACACACACACACACACATATATGAAATGTGACTCACGACACAATGTGACGCGTATACATGTGGTACCAATCAATATTTAGTTCTCTCTGGAACTGGGTCCCCTCTTCTGAACTTATAAGACCCACTTATGAGCTCCAAGGCCCCCTTCTAGGCTTGGGACAAGCCATTAGTCCCTCCTTCTGAACTAAAGAACATGCCTCTTTTAACGACACGATATAATGATGCATGTTCATACGAATCAATTCAACAACAATAATAATATTTATGGTCTCCCTTCTGACCATAAACAACATGCGTTGACACATAAGACAATACCCCCTTTTGAATTACTATCCACCAATAACAAAAAAAATGCACACCAACAAATACACAACTAATCACCATATAATCATGTATTTCACAACACGAAAATCATATAACAACACCAAAACAGCACCAAATGTAATAGGTTATAACATCTTTATAACCTAAACCCTAATAACCCAAACACCTCCAAAAAATTATATAATAGGTTATAACATCTAAATACATAGAATCACACCAATCATCCATCCAATTTCATCAATTTCATGAATGTTCATACTAGGTTACAAAACTACATCAATGGCACAACAACATAAACACGGAACCAAAACCATATATGCACGAAAATCAGTGACGAAAATTGGATAAACACACATTACATCAATTTTGCAGAACCACATACAATAAACAACAATTTATGAGCAATTCGTATAATTCCTAAAGAGAGTAAGAATTTTTTCTTTCCTACCCTTCATGCTATACACCCATAGAGTAAACTCTTTCTCCTCGCCTTACCTTAGGTTCCTTGCAAGCAAAACTTAGAATGGATCAGTGTTGTTCTTCTCTCTTCAAGCCCTAACATCCTCTCTCTAAATTCTATTTTATGTACTATTGTTTTTTTCTCCCAAAAAATTCTACTAACCACTATTTATCTCTAACCTAATTTTTAATCTTTTAAAAATTACACTAAGGTCCAACTTATGTCATAAATTTCACCACTTCCCTCATATTCTCTAATTTCCTACTTTCCACCAAAAAGTCTCCTTTTCTAATTTATTTTAATTAATTAAATAAAATAACTCTAATGCTAATTATTTTAATTATTATGTTCCTTCTACCACCCCACCAAGGCTCTTAGTACACCCACCAATGTCCCACATACACACCAATATATTAAATCAAAACAATCCATATACCACAATATTAAATAAAAATACTAACAATATGATTAAATGAATTAATCAAATGTTGGGGTTACAACGGGCACAACTAAAAATGGTAGACATAACCATATATCAATACCTTTAGCTGGCACAACAGAGGCTAGTTGTGGGATGTCATGAACATACACAAACTGGTATAAATACCTCTTAGGTAAGTGTCTAGCCACTAAGGTCTCCCATCGCAGATTACTAGAAAAAGGGAAGTGTCATCAAACTTCTGATGCACTATATAGTTTGTGTAAGGTGTCTAGATGACATTGTTTAAGGTGTCTAGATGACATTGTTTAAGGTTAGTGCATCAATCATCTTCCTATACTCCAAAGATCTCCTGAGTGTGATGAAAGCATAAAGTACCATTTGGTATCGTTTACGTTGTAACACCTCAAATATACCCAACGTAATTTAAATATAAATCATAGTATTTTCATCAAAATATATTCAGGATGTCATATAATTTATACTACAACTGCTCATATAACTAGACATGTAACACATGCAATTTATTTAAAAATTATTTATAATAACTATAAGAACTCAACATGTCGGAAAAACATCAAAACTTTTATTGAACGGCGGAAGCAAAAGCATAAACAATTATTTATGGTATTATTATTTCTTCAAAACAACATAAACAACGAATATTCTAGAGATATCCAAAAATCTCTATCAAACACATCAAAACACAATGTTCCCTGACTCCAGTGTTACACATCAGAGCAGACGGCGACACTAAAAGAAAAATAGAAAACTTCATCTTTTACTCACTTTAACTCCTCTACTGCGAGTTATCTGCAAGATGTCCATGTAAAGGCAACATTCAAACAGAAGGGGTGAGATATCATAATTAGATAAGGAAAAATATGATAATTACGCAAGCATCACATTATTCATGCACAAACACCCATTCCACAACATATAACCCTACAACAGCAGTTACAACCAACATGTTAATAAACCTAACACACCAACAAACATAACTAAAATGTAATACATTAAGACTCACAACTCGACTCAATGCATGTGGTACCATCGGTTCCTATTTCAGAACTCGATCCCTATTTCAGGATCACAATTCCTGTCAGAATTTTCATAATGTCGCTCACACCCCACATGGGCACACGATCACCGTGATCGATCACACCCCACATAGGCATACGATCACCTCAACAACAACAACAACAACAACAACAACAACAACAACAACGATACGATTCCACAATCAAAATCCGGATAAGATGTTCACACCTCACATGGGCATACGTCTTATCTCACAACTCATGCAACCATGAAATGCATGACAACAACAACGACAACGACCATCTAACAATGCAACATGCCACTATAGGCCAGCAATAACAAAATGTGATACAGTCCAGCAACAACGACATACAACATTGAAAGCATCCACATAATATTTAGAATCATCTCACACCATAACATAATGATAATAATGCGTTTAATACAACCAACTACATAATTATTCAACTTCTGCCACCAAAACTATTTTTATACAAAAGTTAGACACATTAACTTCTCGACGCTTTGAACGTCACTCAAATCGGACTCCCAGAATAAAAGTTATGAATTTTAGAAGATTTTTCAAAAAAAAAACAACAGTGTAACCGATTACGCAAAATGAGGTAACCAGTTACGTCTGCGTAATCAGCCACCAACGCCACTGCCATTGGTGTAATCGATTACCACAAACACCGTAATCAGTTACGCCTTCGAAAAAGCCAAAATGCAGTTGTCGTAATCGATTACCACAAACACCGTAATCGGCTACGCCTTAGAAAAAAGCCACACAATTTTTAGGTAGTGTAACCGATTACGCCCACAACGGTAATCGATTACACAATGTCCAAAATCACTTTTCTAGCAGGTTATCCTATGAAAATTACTTTTGAACCCTCCCAAAACTTTCTTTTTCTTATAAATTGTTTGAAACATATTTTAACACGAAAAAAAACATTTCTAAAGTCTCAAACCCCAAATCTTTTTTTATCAAAAATTGCTCATGACTTTGTTCCGACTCTGACTCGCGATCACAATAACTGTGAGACATTGGATCGAACTCTAGTGTGGTCGAAGTCTGTTCGCAAGTAATGCGTATTGTAGTCGAAGTTTGTTCTAACATGCATGAGTAAATATTGCTAAGGTTGTTAGCATGAGTAAATATTGCTAAGGTTGTTAGCATGAGTAAATATTGCTAGGGTTGTTAGCATGTGCTATTTTATTATAAATAGGATGCTAGTTTCTCAATCTTGGTATAAGGAAAAATAGGAAGATAAAATCCTAATTTCAAGGGAGAGAGGTTATTTTGTTATTCTTGTATACTTGTAATCTTGTTCAAAGAGAAAGGAAAGAATAACAGTTTAATAACCAATCCTTGTTGTTTTACCTTGTCTTCTTTATTAACCCTAACCCTTGTGTGTTTCTTAATCATTAAGAAACCGTTTATACTTTGTTTAAAGGTATCCGATTCACAACAAATTGGTGCGGTGAGCGTGGAGAAGATGCCTTCAACAAAGTATGAGATTGAAAAGTTCACCGGAGTGAACGACTTCGGTCTGTGGCGCTTGAAGATGAAAGCCCTATTGGTTCAGCAGGGTTGTTTGGAAGCGTTGAAGGGTGAGGCAGCCATGGGCGCTGCGTTAACGGCAAAAGAAAAGACGGGCATGATCGAGAAAGCCCAGAGCGCAATATTATTGAGCCTTGGTGATAAGGTTCTTCGACAGGTATCAAAGGAGACTACAACATCGGGATTATGGGTGAAACTTGAAAGTTTGTACATGACCAAATCTCTGGTGAATCGACTATACCTGAAGCAAGCTTTATATTCATTCAAGATGAGTGAAGACAAAGTGTTGGCTGAGCAGTTGGATATGTTCAACAAGCCGATTCTTGATCTTGAAAATATTGATGTGAAGATCGATGATGAAGATCAAGCACTATTGCTGCTATGTGCTTTGCCCAGAACACATGCTCACTTCAAAGAAACTCTCTTGTATGGAAGGGAGTCCCTGACCTTTGAAGAAGTTCAATCAGCCTTGTATTCTAAGGACTTGAACGAACGAAAGGAGCATAAACCTTCGACGGTGGGCGAAGGTTTGGCCGTTAAGGGAAAATTCTTGCGAAAGGATGGTAAGTTCGACAAGAAAAAAGGTAAAAGTCAACAGAAGTCTTATAGTGGCGAAACATCTAGTATTCGATGTTACCACTGTAAGAAGGAGGGTCACATAAGAAAGTTGTGCCCTGAACGCCTGAAAGATCATGAAGGTAATGGCAATGCAGCCATTGTTCAAGATGACTTCGACTCATCTGATGTTCTTGTGGTTTCAAGTGGCGACTCGAGGAAAGAGTGGATTATGGATTCAGGTTGCACTTGGCACATAACTCCAAACAGAGAATTGTTCGAGGAGCTATGTGATCAAGATGATGGATCTGTGCTGTTAGGAAACAACAAATCTTGCAAAATTGCAGGTATTGGATCTGTGAGATTCAAGCTCCATGATGAGTCAATAAGGTTATTGACTGAAGTCAGGTACGTACCTGACTTGAAGAGAAATTTGATTTCTCTTGGTGAATTCGACAGAAAAGGATATGTTTTTCAAGGAGAGAAAAGTATCCTAAGAGTCATGAAGGGGTCGAAGGAAGTCTTGAGAGGCGTGAAGAAACAAGGCTTGTATACCCTTGAGGCTGAGGTTGTAAGTGGTTCGACAAATGTTGCATCCACGAAATCTATGTCGAAGACAGAATTATGGCACATGAGATTGGGCCATGTCAGCAAAAGAGGCCTGGTCAAATTGGGGAAGCAGAACCTGCTAGGAGGTGACAAAGTCGAAAAGTTGGAATTTTGTGAATCTTATGTATTTGGTAAATCCTGTAGGGCGAAGTTTAACAAAGGCAAGCAAAGAACACATGGATCTCTGGATTACATTCATGTTGATCTTTGGGGGCCTGCAAGGAATCCTTCACACTCAGGTGCAAGGTATTTTCTATCCATCGTTGATGACTATTCCAGAAAACTATGGGTATTCATTCAGAAGACGAAGGATGAAACTTTTGAGAATTTCAAAAGTTGGAAGATTCTAGTCGAAACTCAGACTGGCAGAAAGGTTAAGAGGTTGAGAACCGACAATGGCCTTGAATTCTGCAACAAAGCTTTCGACAGTTACTGTGTTGGGTCTGGGATTGCAAGGCATAAGACTGTAGCAGGTACTCCTCAACAAAATGGCTTAGCTAAGAGATTCAATCGAACAATCCTTGAAAGGGTTAGATGCATGTTGGTTAGTGCTGGATTGAAGAAGGTGTTTTGGGCGGAAGCTGTTTCGACAGCAGCTTACCTGATAAATAGATGTCCCTCGACTGCCTTGGGAATGAAGACACCTGAAGAAGTTTGGTCGGGACATCCACCTAGTCTCGACAGACTGAGAGTATTTGGCTGTGTGGCCTATGTTCATATTAGGCAAGACAAGGTCGAACCTAGAGCTCTGAAGTGCATGTTCATGGGATACCCTGAAGGAGTCAAAGCTTATAGGCTATGGTGCCTAGAGCCAGGTCACAGGAGGTGTATCACCAGTCGAGATGTAGTTTTCAACGAAGCAGAAATGGCTTTCAAGAAAACTGATGATGCTAACGAAGAGCTGGAACAGGGAGAGATTCCTGTTGAGGTGGAGCATGTTGATGCTGAATTGCTTACCCCAGATGAAGTCGAAGAAGACACAGAAGATGTTGTCGAAGATGAGGAGACTGATAATGACTACCTGCTAGCAAGAGACAGGTCGAGGAGAGTCATCAAGCCACCTCAGAGACTTGGGTATGCAGATCTTATAACTTATGTCTTAATCTCTGCAAGTGAGGTTCTAGACGAAGAACCTAGAGACTATAAGGAAGTTATGAGGAATCAAAAGAAGACAAATTGGTCTTTGATGTATGTTATGGTCTGTACTAGACCCGACATAGCATATGCAGTAAGTCTTGTAAGCAGGTACATGGCGAATCCTGGAAAGGCTCACTGACAAGCATTGAAGTGGATTTTAAGGTACATAAATGGGTCTCTAAATAGAGTCTTAATTTATGGTGGAGCCTTAGGTGAAGATAGTAAAGCAGCAATCGATGGATATGTCGACTCTGATTATGCAGGTTGTATGGATTCCAGAAAATCTATCTCTGGATATTTGTTCACTATGTTTGGGACAACAATCAGTTGAAAAGCAACACTTCAGAAGTTCGTTGCCCTATCAACCACTGAAGCGGAGTATATTTCCCTAATTGAAGCTGTGAAGGAAGCATTGTGGCTTGAAGGTTTTGCAAAGGAGCTAAAACTTCAAGGTCGAGTTATCACTGTTAAATGTGATAGTCAAAGCGCAATACACCTGTCGAAGAATTCAGCCTATCATGAGCGAACCAAGCACATTGATGTGAGGTTGCATTTCATTAGAGGGGTAATCGAGCGTGGAGAAGTCCAAGTGCTGAAAGTTTCGACAGATCATAATGCTGCTGATATGATCACCAAGACATTGCCCAGTTGCAAGTTTGTCCACTGTATGCAGTTAATAAATCTGCATGAAGAAAGCTAGTTTCTTGATGTTATAGAGTTATATCCAAGGTGGAGATTTGTGAGACATTGGATCGAACTTTAGTGTGGTCGAAGTCTGTTCGCAAGTAATGCGTGTTGTAGTCGAAGTTTGTTCTAACATGCATGAGTAAATATTGCTAAGGTTGTTAGCATGAGTAAATATTGCTAAGGTTGTTAGCATGAGTAAATATTGCTAGGGTTGTTAGCATGTGCTATTTTATTATAAATAGGATGCTAGTTTCTCAATCTTGGTATAAGGAAAAATAGGAAGATAAAATCCTAATTTCAAGGGAGAGAGGTTATTTTGTTATTCTTGTATACTTGTAATCTTGTTCAAAGAGAAAGGAAAGAATAACAGTTTAATAACCAATCCTTGTTATTTTACCTTGTTTTCTTTGTTAACCCTAACCCTTGTGAGTTTCTTGATCATTAAGAAACCGTTTATACTTTGTTTAAAGGTATCCGATTCACAAAAATAACCAAGAACATCAACAATATTCAACAATCACATATATGATACCGATGAAAAAAATTACAACGATGCATCATTCTAACATCAATCAAAACATCAACATCATACGCAATCCATCAAGAATTCATTATACCACAAACAACATCAACAACATACAACAATCACTTATATGAATCCAACAACAGAATTTGCAACGATACATCATTCTATCATCTATCACAACATCATCAATCATTCACAATTCATCAAGAATTTCATCAACATACAATATCAATTCATCAAAATCATGAATAAAGAAAGAAACACAAAACCTACATGGTATAATCTACCCACCAATCATCATGTTATCCCTTAGATAATTAGAACCACACCTTTATCTTAGAGTTCTTGCAACAATTTCCTTTTCCTCAACAATGGAGTCTTCCCTCTTCTTCCTTGAGCCCTATCCTTTTTCTCCCTTTTCTCACTTTTTCTGTTTTCACGATCGGACAATCAACCCCTATCAATTTTCCCATTTATTATTATTATTATTATTATTATTATTATTATTATTATTATTATTATTATTATTATTATTATTATTATTATTATTATTATTATTATTATTATTATTATTAATTCTACAAATAAAATAGTAATAACAATATCCACTAATTATTTAAATTAATAATATTCAACTAATATTACTAATATTATTTAATTAGCCATTCTCACCACACCACCAAGTTCTACATAATTAGTCACACACCCCTCACCCTTAGAGTCTATAATTCTAAGGTCACTACCCTCTTACCACAGGGTACTCCAACATATAAAAAACACACATAATCACATACGTACACATAACATCATATAATTTTAACTACAAAAAATAATTAAAATAAAACGGGGCGTTACGTAGGTACTTTAAGTATCAATTGTGTTTTGATGTTTTACAATTCAATTATTGTTTCATTGGGTATTTGTAATTTGTATGTTATCGCAATTCATATGTAATTGTATTATTCTTTCCATTTGATTGTAATCGCTTCGGCTACTAAATTGTACCCTTAAGAATCGTTTATATTTCATGTTATATTCATTTGATCTTTGTTGAAAAATTTCTTTTTGAGCCTATGAAAGTTACTATTTCTGTTATTTCCACATGAGTAGTTTTTTAGAACATTTGAATTTTGATGATTTGGTATTTAATTTGAGTTTATGTGTTATATTTGATTTGAATCAATCACCCGTTGAAAATTGAAAAATCATTAAAAATCAAATAATTCAGATCAAAAATTAAACATGATAGTGTTAATGGTATCATTCAAACCTTTCAGAAAAAGGATAACATACTTCACATCTCTTTGTTTCTTGATTGTTGAATGTGCCCCACATGTGCAAATAGGTAGTATTCCATGAAACATGGCATATTGAGCAAGAACAAACTAAAATTTGTCAATGGCAAGATCACATCACCAATGGAAGCTGATCCTTTATTTGCTTCTTGGAAAAGATGCAACAACTTTGTACTTTCTTGGCTAGTTACATCTCTCTTGCCATAAATTGCACAAAGTACCATCTAAGAAACAGACAACATACTCCTTGATTCGCAATTGTTTTTGCAAACGGGATGGGTAACAAGGACATTGCCGCGGGTTTAGCTTGATTGATCAAAATTCTGATTCTTGTTTTTGCTAATTGTGGTTATTGTGGATGGAGTTGTTATTGGTATTGTTGTGTGAAGTGTTGTGGTTGGTATTGTTGTTAGAAGCTGATGAATCATCATGATCTCGAAGTTTCACCATTGATGACATTGATGAATGTAAAAAAAAAAAAACTCAATGAATGTATAAAATATCATGTGATACCACAATACTAATGAAGAATGTCAGCTCATTGAGTTTATTATTATTATTGAAAAGAGAAGTTTATATACAAAGGAAAATGCTTGGATCACAAACAATAGTTACTTGAATCACAAGTAATAGAACTAACAATCATAACTAAGTAGCTAACATAGCAGGCATAACTATCTGGGTAACAATCTAAAACAGTTAGTAAATCACTCTTCAATAATATATGGTTAAGCTTTTTAAATGAATCAGTATCTGTCAAAGAAAAGAATAAAGATCTTCGGGAAAAAAAAAACATTTTAACTTGAGAAAAAATGCATTGCCCATAAATGGTAAAAGAAAAAGATCTCTTGCTTTCTTCTATTTTTAAACTAAAAGACTAAAAAAGCTAACCTTTTGCGCCTCTATTTCATTTCGATTCAATCGTTAACGGCCCAAAGTTGATGTGTTTTTCTCTTCTTTATCTTATTCTCCCATGGAGTGCTTAATGCAACACATGCAAAATTTAAAAATAAAAAGTGCATCATTAAAATTTTGTAACATGCATTACTTATTCCAAACAAAAGCATAAAGCCGCAGCTTATGATTGAAGTTATTATCTAGTACAGGAACAAGACAAACTCATAAGCTCCACATAAAGAACAAATATAAGAACTGAATACAAAAAAAAATCAGGCTAGAAAAGCAATATTAATCAATATTCATCTCCTTCATCACCATCTTCACCTTCAGTAGCCTCTGCACCAACTTCCTCATAATCCTTCTCAAGGGCAGCAAGATCTTCACGAGCTTCAGAGAATTCACCCTCTTCCATCCCTTCACCAACATACCAATGAACAAATGCCCTCTTAGCATACATGAGGTCAAATTTATGATCAATGCGTGAGAAAACCTCGGCAACACTAGTGGAGTTGGAGATCATGCACACAGCCCTCTGCACCTTGGCAAGATCACCCCCTGGAACAACAGTTGGAGGCTGATAATTGATTCCGCACTTGAATCCAGTAGGGCACCAATCAACAAATTGAATAGTGCGCTTGGTCTTGATAGTTGCCACAGCTGCATTAACATCTTTAGGCACCACATCACCTCTGTACATAAGACAGCAAGCCATGTATTTGCCATGGCGTGGATCACACTTCGCCATCATAGATGATGGCTCGAATGCGCTGTTTGTGATTTCAGCAACAGATAGCTGCTCATGGTATGCTTTCGCAGCTGAAATCACAGGAGCATAGGAAGAAAGCATGAAGTGAATCCTAGGGTATGGCACCAGGTTAGTCTGGAATTCAGTAACATCAACATTCAAGGCACCATCAAATCTCAAGGAAGCAGTTAGTGATGATATCACCTGAAAATACCAGCAAGATGTCAAAAGGGGGCACAACACAGCACATATGCGGTTATATACTACGTTGCAATTTGATTCAATTTTAACAATATAAACATTTCTTACTAGGACTTGATTCTTGCTATTGACATTCAGGGTACATACAAATTGCACAATCACGATTTAGAGAACGCTGAGTGAAACTATGTTTTCATTAATAATAACATATATACCTGAGAAACTAAACGATTGAGGTTAGTATAGGTGGGTCGCTCAATGTCAAGAGAGCGCCTGCAAATATCATATATGGCTTCATTGTCAAGCAAGACAGCCACATCAGTGTGTTCGAGAAGGGAATGAGTGGAGAGGACACTATTGTAAGGCTCAACAACAGAGGTTGAAACTTGAGGGGAAGGATAAACAGTGAATCCAAGCTTGGATTTCTTGCCATAGTCCACTGAAAGACGTTCCAGGAGAAGGGAACCAAGACCAGAACCAGTGCCTCCGCCTACAGCATTGAAAACCAGAAAGCCTTGGAGACCAGTACAATTGTCTGCAAGCTTTCTGATACGGTCCAAGCATACATCAACAATTTCTTTTCCAACTGAGTTAATTGAAAACAAAACAACATTATTATAATTTGATATGATATTTTAACAAGGAAAAGATGTTGTATTTGAAATATATGATTATTTACTGGTGTAGTGTCCACGAGCAAAGTTGTTAGCTGCATCCTCCTTTCCACTAATCAGCTGTTCAGGATGGAATAGTTGGCGGTATGCCCCAGTCCTCACTTCATCAATCACAGTAGGCTCGAGATCCACAAAAACTGCGCGAGGTACATGCTTTCCAGCTCCAGTTTCACTGAAGAAGGTGTTGAAAGCATCGTCACCTCCACCTACGGTCGTATCGCTCAGCATCTGCCCATCAGGCTAATACACCACAGACAAGAAACGAAATTTAACTCCAAAGTATGTGTGACAATAACAAGAAGTAGAATGCACTACAAAGTACATTTCCAAATTACTGTTGGATTACACTGCAAATTTCTATATTACAGCAAAATGCGGGTAGCTACAGCTGCAATTGTCATTGTGATATATTTGCAAAGAACTCGAAAACATTTATAATACAACTGCAATTGATAACAGTCAACTGCAACACCATTCTTATCAATACTACACACCTATCACTTGGTTAGAAATTGTTCTTTTTGTTGTTATATAATTAATCAGGAAAAACAGGATTCAAAGAAAGAACAGGTTATAAAAGCTTTATACATCTTCACAAATTATATAAACAGGATTCATATTTGATCTTAAAATTACATAAAGAAACTACTATAGTAAATTGAATGACGAAACAAGATTATTCTAGAAAGTACTATCCATGTAAAAACCTAGGCTGTTTAACAATGTCTTGAAAGAAAAAAAAATGAATGAGCAAAAATGAAGACCTGGTAAATAATTTATACAAACAAAAGATACCGGTGTTGCATACTAATTTCGATCGTCACGGTGTGAATTAACCATAATTTCTTTTTATCAGGGTAGTTTTCCCGGTAATGCACTGGTTTTTCAGCATTACATATATATTTAGAATCGTAAATAATTTCAAAAAATGCAAAATCAATTACGAATCTCTCAAAGAATCAATGCCACATAGAATCCATCCACATTGTAGAATGCAAGAAAATAATGCCATAATTTGATGAAAAAAAAAAAGAACGAAAGCAAGAAGCCTATCGTGTTAAAGAGCGATGATCGGTTTGTTACCTGAATGCCATGTTCGAGGCAATAAAGCTCCCAACAAGCATTTCCGACCTGGATTCCAGCTTGACCGATATGGATCGAAATGCACTCTCTCATTTTCGCAGAAGATGAAAAAAAATGGAAGGGAATGAAAGATGGACGTTTATTAAGACGCCTCTTTTGTTTGTTGTTAATCTGTTTTGACGATTGATTGATAAGATCAGAGGGTGTTTCTTGGTTTCTTTGTATATTTATGTAGCACGATGGAGGGAGGAAATGGAAACGGTTTAGTTGCGGTTGCTTATTCGTTTTCTATTTCCAATAGAATGTTATTTTATTCTTAGATTTTTTTTTTAAAAAGCCGTACAGTATTCTCTACGAAATAAATCAATCGGTTATTAATTATTAATTAGATTACCATAATTTTTTCATTAATTCCCCACTTAGGCTAATAAAACAGCTATTTTTATTTTTTTTTTCATTTTTGTGTAATAATTACTTTAAAATAATTATTTAATTGTATTAAATAGAATGAGACTTCCAAAACCGACTTAAACTAAGGATGTAAAACAGGATTAGGATGGTTTCTACCTCTTCCAAATCTAAATCTTAAAACAATATTTTTTCCTTCAATTTTCATCAAGATGGAGAATTAAAATTCAAACTCGTCTCAAACGAATTCAGGTTGATTTCAGGTATCTTTGTCCCGCCATCATCCATTTAAAAAATTAGTTATTTATTTAAATCAAATTACATTACAAATAATAAAATAAAATTGATTTTTCGGTTGATCAGAACCTGAAGTGGGTCAGAGACTTCGTATGCAATGCTATAAATCAAGGAGGAGGGATTGTACCTAC
Source organism: Lathyrus sativus (assembly GCA_963859935.3). NCBI lineage: Eukaryota > Viridiplantae > Streptophyta > Magnoliopsida > Fabales > Fabaceae > Lathyrus > Lathyrus sativus. The sequence goes on from OZ012738.1 coordinate 511,041,104, forward strand.
AAGGCACTCCAATGCTAAAGTAAGAATCGGAAGATGAGAAGGCAAATACAAAGTAAGTATTTCTTAAGATGATTTTTGAATACCTAACCCTCTCAAAGGAGAGGGTTATTATAATACCCCCAGCTCTTGGCCATTAGTCCCTATTTTCGGAGCGAGATATCCAAAAACTAGCCCTTGAGACGGGAAGATGTGCTCGGAACTAGTCGATACTTTGAGCAGGGGCGTGGTCGCGGGCAAGAGCGTCGTGGCCGTTCCTGGATGGTTGAACCGTGCGTGATGGGCAACCATGTGACGAAGGACAGCTGATCTTGGGGGTCAGCTGGCCAGCTCTCCTCGGCTGAGGGGCAGAGTAGAAAAATGCTTTCCCCTGTCCTTAAGTGGTATGACTTAGACTATTAGGTCGTTCTGGGTGCAGAAGTGGATTGAGTCATGCCTAGCCATTGGGTCAGTCCGGAACAAAAATAATCTTAAAAATTTTCATACATATATTTCAAATATTTCAAATAATAAATACAAATTAAAATATCAAAACTTAATCACATATTTAGTATTCTAAAGGCTTAAATTGTCTTTTTGTCCCTCCTTAATTTCCTACGAAAGATGCAATAGTGTTCAGAAATAAGTTTTTGCATTTAGTCCCCGTAAATTAGGGCTTTGTATAAGAAAAAAGAAACTGAAACTTGTATGTGGGAGGAGATGAAGGAAGGAATGGAGATGGCGAAATGCAAATTTCATGATCAAGTAACACAATCACATATCTGGAACTCAATCTCATATATTGTATCTTCTTTCTTCATTGTATCGGTGAGTTAGCTTTGTTCATTGTGTCTTCTTGAAACTTGCATGTTATGGAGTTCAGTTTAATTTTTCATTACAGGGGTAGATTTGATGGAATGTTTATTATATTACACAAGGGGAAATGAGCATGCAGTAGAAATAGATCCAGATAAGTGAAGCTTATTTGAGGCAACAAGTATTGTGAAAGATTTAACGGAGCTTGAGCATTCTAAGTATTGGTTATAGTGGTATAACAATGATGCTGATAGGTATAGTAGAACGGTTAGTGATACAAATGTTGATAAGGTATTGTCAATATGCCATGGAAATAAAATGTGTAATGCACATATATGTTGAGTATAAAGGTAAAGGCAATGCACAAGAAGCTGGTGTAGGTGATTTTCAAGAAGATGATGTTGATGGCGTTGAACAAAATAAAGTAGGCAATGATGTTGGTGGTGTAGAAAATGTTAAAATAGGTAATAATGTTGGTGGTGTTGAAAATTTTGAATTAAGTAATGTTGGTGGTATTGAATAAGTTGAAAAAGATACCGTTGGTGGTGTTGAACACGTTGAAGAAGGTAATGTTACAGGTGTTGAACAAGTTGAAGAAGCTATTGTTGGTGATGTTGAACAAGTTGAAGCATGTGATGTAATTGAGGATAGTGAGGACACTAAAGACAGTGACGATAATGAATTTGAAGCTGATGGTTTATCATTTGATGATAGTGAGGATGAGAGGGCTCTTGGGTTGAATGATAGTTTTGATGTTATTGAAAATCAAGATGAATAAAATAACAAAAGAGGTAGGATAAAAGTTGCAGCAAGAAAGCACAACTATACTCCAAAGAAAGTACCAATTGATGTTGATAATGTAGGATCATCTAGTGGTATGGATAATGAGATGAACATTAAATATGCTAGTGATGAGCTTGGTAGTGGTGACCCTGATGCTTCTGATGGAGAAAAGGAACCAAAATCTCCAAGGTTTAAGATGCAGGATTTGGACAAGATTTACAAATTCAAAGTCGGATTGGAGTTTGTATCACTTGTAGAATTTAAAGAAGCAATAACTAAATGGTCAATATTAAATGAGAGACAAATAAAGTATGTATAAAATGACAAAGTTAGAGTAAGGGTAATTTGCAAGGGCAAATGCGGCTTTTTAGCACTTGTAAGCAAAGTTAGGAATACGCACACATATAAAATGAAGAAATGAATTGGAACACACATGTGTGGTAGAGTATTGAATAATAGTTCTGCCACATCCAAGTGGGTTGCTAAAATTATGGCGGCTAGGATGGAATTTTCATATGGTGTTAAGATTCGTGATATTGTCTATGAGAATATAAGTAAATTTTCTATTGGTATAACTATGAGCATGGAATGGAAGGCCCAAAAAATTGAAAAATCTTTGATTGAAGGTGATGCAGTGAAACAATACTGTTGCACCCTAAAATTTGACCAACCGGGTCCCACATCTGATTTATGTTTCAACGCAGCTCGCATTCGCATTTACATACTGCATATAGTGCATTTCTGCAATCATGGTGATTTTATCGGGATTACAGCCCTGCTGTCGCATTTCAGGTGTTCCAGACCGGTTTAGATAATCAGAGGTTATTTTGTGGGAAGTCGCGTGCTTCCCGGGTATTTTCAGCTCGCGCTGTAGTTTTTGAGGACATTCATGTGTCCGGGTTTTATCGCTGGTTTCGCTCCGGTCTCGATCTCCTGTTTAATTGAATAAATTGCATTTTGTGGCTTTATTAGGGTTTATTGGTTTTTTCTACCATTTAAATAGATTTTAAATGCATTTTAGGATATAAATAATAGAGTTGTCCTTAGAAATTAAATAGATTTTTCATAGATTTGTTTTAATAGGTTTAATATAGAAATAATATAGATTTTCTTAATAGAATTTTAATAGATTTTAGAATATTAGGTTTTAATCTAGATATTATATAGGGCTTAATCTCCTTTTATTTTTAATAGGATTTTAATAGGGTTTAATATAGATTTTATTTTAGATAATATAGAATGGTTTTTAATAGTTTTTAGATATTGATTAATTGGAATTATTAGGTCTTAGTCATTTGATTAGCAGTTAATTAGGTTTAGTTTAATTAGTTTTTAATTGGGTTAATCTTTTTCTTAATTCAGATTTTTTTTTTGGGGTTTATTGTATTTTCGTGGGCCCAATTGGTGTGAAGGCCCAGTTCTGCAGAGTCCAAATCATTGCCAGCATGTTATATAAGTCCAGCACACGTGTTGGATGGAAAAGGAAGCCACGTTTTTCCTTCTCACGCAGACACTTCATTCTCCAATCTCTCTCACACTCTGCCACACCACCCTCCACGTGGCTGTCATGCATCTCCCCCCGTGACACCTGTCGTCACCCAACCTTCGCCGGAGCTCCACCGGTTGCATGGCCGGCGGCCATGCAACCACCGCACCAGAACTTCGCCGGACACCCTAACTACCTTCTAACCGTCGCCGGAGCCGCCGTAACGGTCACCGGAAAATCCCAATTCGCCGGAAAACTGGGAAAAAAAACTCAGAAAGCTTCATCATGTCTTCCGATCTTCATCCTTCTCCTCTCATCAATACTTTCAACCGATCATCATCTCCGATCATGATCATCATCATCGGTGTTCATCTCATCACCACCGAATTTGCCATTCTTTCTTCTGGATTCAACAATATCATCATCAACTTCAGCAACCCTTCAACAACCATCATCATCACCTTCGCCTTACGATCCATAGAACATCCTCCAAGATTCATCCGTTTTGCTTCTAGAAACTCTAAACATTCATAGGATTCTCCAACCGATCAACATCATCCAAGATCAGCATCCGTTCTTGAAGATCCTCCACCGTTCTATATATTTTTTCCAGTTTTCGTAAGAATCTTGTAGGTGTTCTTCGCTTGTTCTTCATTGAGTTTCCAGAATCCATCATCAAGTTCATCGTATTTTCCAGAAGTTCTTGAAGAACATTCATCCATCATTTTCCAGATCGTCAAGATTTCTCCGTCACAACAAGATCTTCAAGGCAACCGTTATCATCATCTAGATTCGCGAAGAACGTTCCTCAACGTGTGATCGTTTCCAGGTTCCTTCAACAACAACTTCCCTCAAGAACTTTCATGACTCCTACGGCGATTCACTGATCGTCAACAAGATCTTCAAACTTCCGTAAACTCGGAAGAGGCTCAACGATCCAGCTTCAGTCAGCATCCAGATTCAAGATCCAAGACGCTTTCGTCAAAGATCTTCAACGGCAACTGGCCTCCGTCTTCAAACTCTTTCAGCTTCAGATGAGGAACCTTGCTTGGGGTCGGTGAAGCAGGGATTTGAGAGAGAACGGAGGGAGCAAGAAGCAGAAGGAGGATTTTTGTTTGGGTCAGAGAAAGATGAAGGTGAGAACCAGGCGACGGCGCAAGGAGAGGGAGAGGCTAAACGGCGTTGGGTGGTGAACAGTGAACGAGAAGATGGAGTCCTTTAGGGTTTTTTGTGTGTTACCGAGAAGAAGGCGGGTCATGGACTCACCAACGTGTTTGGGCCTTGTCAAGCCCGTTAGTTTTTCACACATACACACCCCCGTTCCAGTGTCACGCCCCCTCTCTCGTGGGACTATGGCTTCAAGTGGGCTGGGCCTTTGTGGCAAATCACCAGTTGCACCTTCTGATTACTTCCCACCCCCCGTGTGTTTCTTTGGTGAAACGGGCTGGGCCCAATATTTTTTTTGCTGATACACTCCCCTTGTACTGCTGTACCCCCTCCCCATTATATTTCTTTTATTATTCTCTATTTGTATTTTTTTTCTTAGTTTTTAGATTAAAAAAATGAAATGAGAAAAAGAAATATGAAAAGAAAAGTATTTTGAAAAAATAGAAGAATATTTGGAGAAAAGAAAAAAGAAATATTTTAAAAAAGAAAAAAAGAAAAAGAAAAGAATAAAAGAATAGAGAAGAGAAATATTGAGAGAAAATATTTGAGAAAAAGAAAATAGTGAAATATGAGTATAAAAATTTGGGAAAAAAATATTAGTGCATACTTTTAATATTTTTTCTTTAGGGATACCATTGTTCATAGAATTTCTTTTACACCTTTTTAGAGGTAGTTTAGACGTCCACTTGTTAGGGGACTTTTCCATTTGATTTTTTCAGGGTAGGATAGGATAGTATTTCCTAGGAGTTTATTTTCAGTATTCAATCACTGTAATCATTTTTCAGAATATCAATAAAACGAGATTTGAGCTGTGGTCCCGAAAATAGCCGAACTACAGCTGCTCTGATTCCTCGTACCAGACGAGGATATGTAGGCATAGGATGCGATATCCTAGCGAGCACACTAACAACTAACCTTTTGTTCTCTCGCTGCTGTGCGATCGAGACTTTCTCGCTGACGACTGATGTTACCCTTTTCTCTTGCCCGAGGGCATTTGAGACCAGACCGTAGTGGTTCCCATAGGTTCTCGTACCCTTACAACCAGTTTAATTTCTCACTGCTGTGTAAGAATACTCTGTGTAGCCGTAGTTAGCCTGAACTACGTAAGCTCTGATCTTCCATGCAGTGTGGAAGTACGTAGGCACAAGACGCGAGGTCTTGGCGAGCCAATTTCCCCGTAGTCCCGAACTACGTTGACTCTGACTTTCTCTCTTGAGAATACGTAGGCATAGAGTGCGACGCTCTATCGAGTCAATTCCCTTCCGTTTAGATTTAGCAGCCGTAGATAGATTGTTTTGCATCCTTTAGACAACCCAAGCAAGCGTGGATCCCGTCGAGTACGACGGACGTGAGGGGTGCTAATACCTTCCCCTTGCGTAACCGACTCCCGAACCCAGGTTTTGGTTGCGATGACCATACCTTTCCCGTTTTTTGCGAGGTTTACTTCGAGCGCTTCCTTTCCCTCCGTTGGGATAAATAACGCACGGTGGCGACTCTTCTGTCAGCCGGCGCCGATTTTCGCAGTAGCGACAGCTGGTGACTCTACTGGGGACTGCGATAGTTCCCTATACGAGTCTCGCCTTAGGTTTTTTCCTAGCTGTTTGGGGTCATCCCCAGCAGCTGGCGACTCTGCTGGGGATCCAACATCCCCTGGCTGCTAAGGACTGCGATAGTTCCTTATGCATGTGGGATCCAACGTCCCCTAAGAGAGTCAATCCTAGCGCTTGTTTGCTTGTCTTTTGGGTGTTTATTTTTGTATTGCTTTTATCTGTTGTCGTTGTGCTGGGGAGGGTGATATTTTGAGTGATAGCCGGACCTGGGCTTCTTTTTTTTTGAGTATGCACCTAGACATAGTTGCGGAGAAGTAGTAGACGAACCTGTCTGCTGGGCAGGCACAGTTCCCTACGAAAATCTGCGCTCAGACGAGGTTCTCTCCGAGGTGCTTCTCTAAGGTCCTGAGGATCATAGGGGAGTCTAGACGTGAGGATTGTCGAATCTGAGGACCGATCAATTGGAAGTCAGCTAAGTGAGGCCTCTTCATGAGATGACGGTGCCACTCCTTCTGGGAATCACATCATTCCTCATGAAAGTCTGTGACGCTGATGACCGCATAGGATGCTGTATCTTAGGTCCATACCCGTGAGTGGGGGGTTTTTCTTTTTGAGAAACCTTGACTTCCAGACTACCAGTTATCCTGGCGTTCTCTTTTAGAGAGAACGTACTTCGTCAGCAGTACAACGGTACTCAGTTTGTGTGGGGGCTGTGATCCCGTGTTTGCTGCATTGCATTGCATTTGCATAAGCAAGGTTGCATCATATTGCATAGCATTTCTCCAACTGGCCAGAGCACTTATCCAGCCGTTGTTTGATTTCAGAAGGTGATTACCCGGAGTTTGGACTGAGCAGCTGTTGATTGTCAGAAGACCTACCTAGGGGTTGAGTAGATTTGAGCAGAATCGAGCATTGAAGTCAGCTGAAGACCATTGGTAGCTATGTCTGAAGGCAATTTCCAGTCCCCTAACACCCTGACAGGGTTCACTATGACGTCCAACCCTCTGTATAATTCTATGGAAGACTTCCCGCAAGCGAACAACGTTACTGCAGACCAAGTTGTACAGCCTTCTATTGAGAACCGAGATCGACATGAGCAGTTTGTTGCCCGAAATGAACGTTCTCCTCCTGTTAACAATCAAGGTGTTGCTTTCCCTGTGATGAATCCACGAAGATATATACCAATAGCCAGGACCGTAGATCCAAGAGCTCTTGAGACGGATAGAAAACTCCGAGCGTTGGAAGAAGGAATGAAAGCTTTGAAAATGAAAGATGCTGTTAACCTGGATGCTGCAGACATGTGTTTGGTTCCTGACCTGGTGTTGCCTTATAAGTTCAAAGTGCCGAAATTTGAGAAGTACACGGGAGATAGCTGTCCGAAGCAACATTTGATGATGTTCTGTCGAAGAATGACTTCGTTTGTGCGAGATGACAAATTGATGATTCATTGCTTTCAAGATAGTCTGACTGGGGCATCTTTGAGGTGGTATATGCAGTTAGAGAGAAATCAGATTCAATCATGGATGGATTTAGCCAGAGCTTTTCTGAAGCAGTACGATTATAATTTAGACATAGCTCTTCATCGCATGCAGTTGCAAGAATTGTCTCAAGAGAACAATGAACCTATCAGGAAGTATGCTCAGAGATGGAGAGAATTTGCTGCTAGGGTGCACCCACCGCTGTTAGACCAAGAGCTGACGAGCATGTTTGTAGATTCCCTACAAGATCCGTACTTCGAAAGATTGCTTGGACTTCCATTAAGTTTCTCTGACGTGGTAACATTAGGAGAACGCCTTGAGTATGCCATAAGAATTGGGAAAATTCAGATTACTTCAAACGATCAAGCTGGTGAAACTGAATACCCTTGTGACTATCAGAATGAAGAAGGAGTTGTGATCAATGCAGTCATGCCAAAGGTTGAATATCCTCGAAGCGAATCAGTGAATTTTATGGGTTCTTCATCTTATCAGAGATCAGTACCTCCTGTGGTTTGTTATACTGAACAGACAGCCATACCTAGGGCACCATATCAGGAACCTTATGTCACTCCTCATGCTAATCAGCGAACTCGTGGTCGAGGTTATCAGAATCAGCGTCAGAATCAGAACAGGCCTCGCAACAACTTGGAACGAAGGAAAGCTCCTTTTCACCCAGTGCCTATGCCGTACAGTCAGCTTTTGCCACAGTTGGTCCAGCGTTCTTTGGTGGAGCCGAAAGCTCTCAAACCCGTGCCAGAGCCTTACCCTCCTGGGTATAGTCCCCATGTTCAGTGTGGTTACCATGGCGGATCACCGGGGCATTCGACAGAAGATTGTAAAGCATTTCAGGAGAAAGTACAGCAGTTGATCGACCAAGATCGCATTTCCTTTCGAGAAGGATTTCTGTTTGTTCATCCCAACCGCTCAGCTGTCTAAGCTCGTAGATTCGGAAAGTATTCCCCAGCAAAGGAGCTAGTGATTCAGACAGGCGGGCGCCTCGACATTGGCAGTCCTCAGGCTTTATATCATTTGCATTTGTAGTTTCTTTTCTGTTAGTTACTACCTGCTCTTAAACATTGTATGTTTCGAATGGTAATAATAATAAGGTGACTATGCATTTTTCTGAATTAATCATGTCGTTGTCGCTCATTTACTACATTGCACTGACACTTGCATTTTATTCACTCCACTTTATCACTGTGACTAGCAAAGATTGGAGGGAGGATGACGAAACTAAACTCATAACCGATGATCGTATGCTTTCAGATAAGACCTTATCGATGACGTACAAGGCATTGTTTCAAATCCACCAAACACTGGAGATATAAGGAGTTAGTCCCTTGTTAACCACTTCGAGCCAGGAAGTAGAAGTTTTTTCGGACTTTTGAACCCTCACATCTTAACCCGGGGCAAGGTAGTTGTCAGTTAGCTTGACCGAGCATTCAAGTCTTATAGAGGAGTGTTGTCTTTCAAGGACCAAACAGTTTATATCTTTCAAGAGGTCAGACCTCACCAATCAGGAGTGAGACAGTTACAATCCTTTCGAAGCAATCAAGACAACCAGTGTCACACGACTTTGTGCCAAAAGGAAACGAAGAAATAAATAATAAAGCCCGCTAAGTAAAAAAGAAATGAAAAAGATGGAAAGCTAATACTTAGGCAAAAGTCAGGGCATCCCGCTGGACTTCGAAAGAAAACGAAAAAACGAAAAGAGCTCAAAAGGAGTCGGTCCAGGCAAAAATTAGGGAATCAAAAGAATGAAAAAGAAGGGATAGAAATTTTTTTTTTCCCAGCGAGTCACAAAGTCATGTACACAGACACCGAAAGCGAAGAAGGAGTAGTTATCACTCCGGAAAAACCCTGTGAGTTCCTTAACTGTGGTTCTTACCATTCAACATACCTCTCGAAGAGGCGAGCGCTTGTGCCAGGTTAACTGAACCTTAGGGTCGGAGATCATCACGTAGAAGGGGTGGGTACAAATCAAAATTTGAGCCAAATATCCTTTGTTTCACGAACCGTGAACCCGACCACGATACAACCCTTAAAAGACCTAATTGAGGTAGGGTTTATTCTGAGAGTGCATTGCGATAAGGTTGAGTAACCTGACTCCTTCTTGACTTGCTAGTCACATCCTTGTTGTGTTTTTCACTGACCACGTAAGCACTACGTTTGAACTTTGGTTCATTCGTCACTCACAATCATGACATGTAAGTGAGTGACAGCTCAAATTTTTTCAAAATCTGCATAAGCACTGCATTAAGATTACCATTCGTGAATAGACAGTTTTAATTGCAGGTTAGTAGTTGGCATGAAAGAAATTCCATCAGGGAATAATCAAGCAGGTCTGGGTAATTCAGCAGTCTGGATCAGAATGGTGTATGTTGTGGAGACCTGTGAATCAGGGGCATTGACTCCCAGTGAGTTCGGAATCAGTTAGTCTGAGGACAAGTCCCGAAGCTTCCATTGATCAGGAGCAGTGTGCTTGAGAAGCAGTTGATCAGAAGTGAGCCTTCTCGAGAGTCAATCAGGGGCAATTATACTGAGCGTTGAGATTTGAAAGCAGATACTTCCAGTGGATAATCAGATCAGGTTAAGTCGCTTACACGCTCATTCAGGGGCAAGGTCACTTCAGAGATAGTGAAGACCAACTGGGTTGACAATTGTTTGATTGAGGTTGAATTCTGTTGTCGTACAGATACCGGGGTAAGTAATCTCGAGGTCGTCTCGTAGCGAGCTGTTCAGAGCGATATTCCCAAGAGTTAGATTGGGGCAAGTTGAGTGCACTGGGGGCAAGTTATTCAAGCCAGCCTGTTTATCCCCAACAAGAGTTGAGTATCGGGGAATCGTGTCAATACCCTTATCAAAAAACCTGAGAAAGAGTTGTGTTGTCGGTGGATTGTTATCCTGCAGTTTAAATCTGTTACGTGTCAGAACTTCGTAACCAAGTCGTTTCCAAAGCCCAGGTCTCGCCTGGCAAACCGGTAACCAGTTCTCGTCTGGCCCATGCTTCCGTAAATACCAGTTCTCGCCTGGTACCTGTTTTCGTTTAACCCAGTTATCGTATTGTCGATCTGTTTCCGTAAATATCAGTTCTCGCCTGGTACTGCCTTTCTTTTAACCAGTTATCGTATCGTCGATCTTTTTCCGTAAACATCAGTTCTCGCCTGATGCATGTCAACTTCCAACCAGTTCTCGTTTGGTTGTTTTCTTTTCTGTAACCTATTGTTGTATCAGTTCTCGTCTGGTACATGTCAGCGTTTAGCCAGTTCTCGCCTGGTTGTCTGTTTCTTAGCCTATATCCAGTCAGCCCCGTTTAACGTTCAAAACATAAAAAGCCAATTTTCGCTCAATTTTCCTAATCTATTTTGCTATCAGTTCTCGCCTGGTAGTCTACCTTTGAATGCTAGTTCTCGTCTAGTATTTTCCATCTTGTTAATAACCCGCTGTTTATCTAGAAAAACCAAAAATGTGTAAATACCCGATGCAATAATATTGGTACGTTTCCCGATATGAAGCTTAATGGATACCAGTTCCCCAGTTAATGTTTGAATACCGTATGGACGTTGTTAAATCAGAGTTGCTACTCTTCAGCAGATGAAAGTTGCTTATTATCCCCAGAAGAGTCGAGATTGTATTTTACCCCGTATCAGAGTAGGATCAGGAGTATCCTCAGCAGATTAAGATTGATATCCTTGATAGTAGGGGCATTTCTAGCAGCGTGCTGCGCGCAATCAACCCCAGTTTGGGTCAATCCCCACAGAGCACGATCAGTTGCCAAAGGTTTGAAGAGAGCATCCCCGAGCAGAGTTGTTTTTTTCTTTCTCCCCAAGCAGGGTTCCTTTTCCATTTCTCCAGCAGGATGGTTATCCCCAGCGGATTTGGTTTCCCTTTTCCAGCATTTATTTTGCTGAGATGATTCTGTGATACCAGATTACCTTCAGTGGAGTTGTCTTTGCCTCCGGCATTTATTTTGCCAGATGGTTTGTAGACCTGGTGTTCTCTGGCAGCTAGAGCTTACATTAGCATTTGCATATATCGTCAGATTTGCATCTATCAAAATGCATAGCATATTCATGCCGTACGGGGCATTGCATTTACAAATACATAGCATATTCATGCCGTATAGAGTATTGCAGTTACAAACGCATAACATTTACATGTCATATAGGGCATTGCATCATTTCAGACCTCCGCATGTCGAAACGTAGACCAGGGTGGTTACCTATTGGCTTTCGAATTTGTTCACCTGCAGAGTCGTTTGGTTAAGCTTCTCTTCACCCACAGCGGAGTGATTTCTTCATATCTGGTTGTTACGTCAGCATCGGAAAAAAAACACAAAGATTGACATATATCAAATTTCTGAAGCTGCCGCCTTCATCGAAATAGGTGCCAGGCAGTTCAATTCAGAATTCCCCAGGAGAGTTTCCTCAGGTTCGCCGTGAACCATGAGTCGACAGAAAAGATCCCATAATAGATGGGAAGGTGTTTGCTTTTTTGAAGCATTATTCCAAAGAATCAGTATCTGTGGCGTCACACAGGTGATTGATGTGGAAAAAAAAAACAGCAGAAAATTTATCAGATAATTGACCAGTTGTTGCCGTGACAATCAGACTTCAGTTTATTAGACGCTATTCCTCAAGCAGCTTTGCAGTTTATTTTTGCGGTTGGAAAATTTCATGGTTCCATTCGTATTCAACCATCTTCTACCTTTGAATGATCAAAGGTTGGGCGCTCTTCAACCATTCAGGTCCAAGCTGCTTGAATAGGGGCAGCTGTTGCACCCTAAAATTTGACCAACCGGGTCCCACATCTGATTTATGTTTCGACGCAGCTCGCATTCGCATTTACATACTGCATATAGTGCATTTCTGCAATCATGGTGATTTTATCGGGATTACAACCCTGCTGTCGCATTTCAGGTGTTCCAGACCGGTTTAGATAATCAGAGGTTATTTTGTGGGAAGTCGCGCGCTTCCCGGGTATTTTCAGCTCGCGCTGTAGTTTTTGAGGACATTCATGTGTCCGGGTTTTATCGCTGGTTTCGCTCCGGTCTCGATCTCCTGTTTAATTGAATAAATTGCATTTTGTGGCTTTATTAGGGTTTATTGGTTTTTTCTACCATTTAAATAGATTTTAAATGCATTTAGGATATAAATAATAGAGTTGTCCTTAGAAATTAAATAGATTTTTCATAGATTTGTTTTAATAGGTTTAATATAGAAATAATATAGATGTTCTTAATAGAATTTTAATAGATTTTAGAATATTAGGTTTTAATCTAGATATTAAATATGGCTTAATCTCCTTTTATTTTTAATAGGATTTTAATAGGGTTTAATATAGATTTTATTTTAGATAATATAGAATGGTTTTTAATAGTTTTTAGATATTGATTAATTGGAATTATTAGGTCTTAGTCATTTGATTAGCAGTTAATTAGGTTTAGTTTAATTAGTTTTTAATTGGGTTAATCTTTTTCTTAATTCAGATTTTTTTTGGGGGGTTTATTGTATTTTCGTGGGCCCAATTGGTGTGAAGGCCCAGTTCTGCAGAGTCCAAATCATTGCCAGCATGTTATATAAGTCCAGCACACGTGTTGGATGGAAAAGGAAGCCACGTTTTTCCTTCTCACGCAGACACTTCATTCTCCAATCTCTCTCACACTCTGCCACACCACCCTCCACGTGGCTGTCATGCATCTCCCCCCGTGACACCTGTCGTCACCCAACCTTCGCCGGAGCTCCACCGGTTGCATGGCCGGCGGCCATGCAACCACCGCACCAGAACTTCGCCGGACACCCTAACTACCTTCTAACCGTCGCCGGAGCCGCCGTAACGGTCACCGGAAAATCCCAATTCACCGGAAAACTGGGGAAAAAAACTCAGAAAGCTTCATCATGTCTTCCGATCTTCATCCTTCACCTCTCATCAATACTTTCAACCGATCATCATCTCCGATCATCATCATCATCATCATCGGTGTTCATCTCATCACCACCGAATTTGCCATTCTTTCTTCTGGATTCAACAATATCATCATCAACTTCAGCAACCCTTCAACAACCATCATCATCACCTTCACCTTACGATCCATAGAACATCCTCCAAGATTCATCCGTTTTGCTTCTAGAAACTTTAAACATTCATAGGATTCTCCAACCGATCAACATCATCCAAGATCAGCATCCGTTCTTGAAGATCTTCCACCGTTCTATATATTTTTGCCAGTTTTCGTAAGAATCTTGTAGGTGTTCTTCGCTTGTTCTTCATTGAGTTTCCAGAATCCATCATCAAGTTCATCGTATTTTCCAGAAGTTCTTGAAGAACATTCATCCATCATTTTCCAGATCGTCAAGATTTCTCCGTCACAACAAGATCTTCAAGGCAACCGTTATCATCATCTAGATTCGCGAAGAACGTTCCTCAACGTGTGATCGTTTCCAGGTTCCTTCAACAACAACTTCCCTCAAGAACTTTCATGACTCCTACGGCGATTCACTGATCGTCAACAAGATCTTCAAACTTCCGTAAACTCGGAAGAGGCTCAACGATCCAGCTTTAGTCAGCATCCAGATTCAAGATCCAAGACGCTTTCGTCAAAGATCTTCAACGGCAACTGGCCTCCGTCTTCAAACTCTTTCAGTTTCAGATGAGGAACCTTGCTTGGGGTCGGTGAAGCAGGGATTTGAGAGAGAACGGAGGGAGCAAGAAGCAGAAGGAGGATTTTTGTTTGGGTCAGAGAAAGATGAAGGTGAGAACCAGGCGACGGCGCAAGGAGAGGGAGAGGCTAAACGGCGTTGGGTGGTGAACAGTGAACGAGAAGATGGAGTCCTTTAGGGTTTTTTGTGTGTTACTGAGAAGAAGGCGGGTCATGGACTCACCAACGTGTTTGGGCCTTGTCAAGCCCGTTAGTTTTTCACACATACACACCCCCGTTTCAGTGTCACGCCCCCTCTCTCGTGGGACTATGGCTTCAAGTGGGCTGGGCCTTTGTGGCAAATCACCAGTTGCACCTTCTGATTACTTCCCACCCCCCGTGTGTTTCTTTGGTGAAACGGGCTGGGCCCAATATTTTTTTTGCTGATACACTCCCCTTGTACTGCTGTACCCCCTCCCCATTATATTTCTTTTATTATTCTCTATTTGTATTTTTTTCTTAGTTTTTAGATAAAAAAAATGAAATGAGAAAAAGAAATATGAAAAGAAAAGTATTTTGAAAAAATAGAAGAATATTTGGAGAAAAGAAAAAAGAAATATTTTAAAAAAGAAAAAAAGAAAAAGAAAAGAATAAAAGAATAGAGAAGAGAAATATTGAGAGAAAATATTTGAGAAAAAGAAAATAGTGAAATATGAGTATAAAAATTTGGGAAAAAATATTAGTGCATACTTTTAATATTTTTTCTTTAGGGATACCATTGTTCATAGAATTTCTTTTACACCTTTTTAGAGGTAGTTTAGACGTCCACTTGTTAGGGGACTTTTCCATTTGATTTTTTCAGGGTAGGATAGGATAGTATTTCCTAGGAGTTTATTTTCAGTATTCAATCACTGTAATCATTTTTCAGAATATCAATAAAACGAGATTTGAGCTGTGGTACCGAAAATAGCCGAACTACAGCTGCTCTGATTCCTCGTACCAGACGAGGATATGTAGGCATAGGATGCGATATCCTAGCGAGCACACTAACAACTAACCTTTTGTTCTCTCGCTGCTGTGCGATCGAGACTTTCCCGCTGACGACTGATGTTACCCTTTTCTCTTGCCCGAGGGCATTTGAGACCAGACCGTAGTGGTTCCCATAGGTTCCCGTACCCTTACAACCAGTTTAATTTCTCACTGCTGTGTGAGAATACTCTATTTAGCCGTAGTTAGCCTGAACTACGTAAGCTCTGATCTTCCATGCAGTGTGGAAGTACGTAGGCACAAGACGCGAGGTCTTGGCGAGCCAATTTCCCCGTAGTCCCGAACTACGTTGACTCTGACTTTCTCTCTTGAGAATACGTAGGCATAGAGTGCGACGCTCTATCGAGTCAATTCCCTTCCGTTTAGATTTAGCAGCCGTAGATAGATTGTTTTGCATCCTTTAGACAACCCAAGCAAGCGTGGATCCCGTCGAGTACGACGGACGTGAGGGGTGCTAATACCTTTCCCTTGCGTAACCGACTCCCGAACCCAGGTTTTGGTTGCGATGACCATACCTTTCCCGTTTTTTGCGAGGTTTACTTCGAGCGTTTCCTTTCCCTCCGTTGGGATAAATAACGCACGGTGGCGACTCTTCTGTCAGCCGGCGCCGATTTTCGCAGTAGCGACAAATACAACCTTGTGGAGATACTTTGCAGAGTTAAGGAGAGTCAATTCTGGGAGCACCTGCAAAATTAATCTGACAAGGGTTGGACCAACAATACAACCAATGTTTAGCAGCTTATTGGAGTTGATTAATGTCATATTAAGATAAAGTATGAATGGACTCTTATTATTGCAGTTGGTAGAGATCCAAATGATCAATACTATCTCATAGCTTTTTGTGTATGAGAAATTGAAATGAATAAGCCATGTAGGTGGTTTCTTACCTTGCTTTTGCAGGATATTGGTCAAGAAAAGAGAAGGGTTTTCATCTCTGACCAACAAAAGGTACTTTCACAAATGTAATGTTTTTTTGGATCTCATCCCTAACTATATAATATGTTTTGGTTTTCATCCATAACTATGTTAATTTTTTTGGTTTTCATCCATAACTATGTTAATTTTTTTTTTGGTTTTCATCCCTAACTTTGCAGGGTTTGATACATGTCTTTGAAGAATTGTTTGAGAGAGTAGAAAACAGACTTTGTCTTAGGGATTTATATGTCGATTTCAAAAATAAGTTTGGTGGAGGGACATATATTAGAGGCTTAATGACGACAACTATAAAAGCCACGTATATATAAGCCTGGGATGCTAAAATGAAAGAATTAAAAGAGTTCAATGTGAAGGCTTAGGAGTGGCTGTCAGGCATACATACCAAAGCACAATGTAAGCATACATTTTCTTTTTATCCTAGATGTGATGTTATTATGAATAATGTATCTGAGGAATTTAATAGCACTATATTAGTTGGAAGAGATAAACAAATATTATCCATGTGTGAATGGATAAAAAACTATCTCATGAATAGGAATGCCAACTTAAGAGAAAGGGTTGATAAATGGAATCATAGGATAATGCCTAGACCTAGACTTAGGTTGGATAAGGAAGTGGAATATGTAGGGAATTTGATTCCTAATTGGTCCGGTGATACATTATGGCAAGTTGAACATACACATACCAGGAATAGTTTCATTATGGATACTTCAAAGAAAACACACACATGTAATTTTTGGGAACTAATGGGAATTCCTTGTAGACATGCGGTAGTTGTATTAGGTTTTAAGAACTAATGCCCCAAAGATTTTGTGGATGACTATTATTTCAAAGATACTTATGATAAATTTTATGGTTATAATGTAACTCATATTAATGGACATGACATGTGGCCAGAGGTTGACATGGAAGAGATGTTGCCTCCAGCATATAAAACAGGATCCGAAAGACCAAAAAAGCTGAGGAGGAGGGAAACCGATGAGGACCCTAATAAGGTAAGAACACAAACCAATTATTGTTACACAACATGTGGTGTACATGATCATAATGCAAGAAGCTCTACAAGTCAAGTAGTTGACCTTGAAGCTCAAAAACGAAAGGTATTGAACTTGTTGTAACTTTTCATATGTTATTAATGCTCTGATTTATTTGTCCAGAGAAAGCTAAAGAAAACACCAACACGACAAGGACAAGGATAAACTCAAACTCAAACTGCAACACAAGAACAAACTCAATCAGAAGCTCAAATTGCAACACAAGAAAAACCATAACCTAATGAAACTCAAATTGAAGTTGACCCCGAGTTTGAAATGCTTGCTGCAAATATTGCAGCAGTATTTGAGGGAACATAGACTCAACCAAATCTTGTTGTTAATGAACATGTTGCAGCTTCACAAAGTCAACCAAATCATAGTGCACCTGCTACATCAGCTCATAATGCATCTATTACATCTTTACAAACTGATGATGTACCTGACTATATTTTGAGTTCACCTGTTCCAACAACTGATGATGTACTTGCTGCACCTGTTTCTACTACTCCAAGAGTTCTTAAACCAATTGAGTTTATTATGTTGATGTATTGTACCTTTAATACTATATTTTACAGAAGAAGAAGAAGACAAACAAATCGTAAGTTGCAAGAAAATTGGAGTTGAAAAAAAGTGACAGGACAAGGGTCCTTAGATGCGAAAACCTGAAAGGAGAAGGAAGTAATCCATCACAACCTATGAATGTGGACAAAGTTTCATAAGCATCTTGTTATGGTATATTTTGATGCCTTTTGGCTATGTTTGGTGTGTCTTTATTGTATTTTGAGACAAAAGTCTATGTCCTTTGACTTCATGTAATTTTGAGACATATAACATTATTATGGTTTATGTATGGTGTGTCTTTGTTGTACTTTGAGACAAAATTATATGCCTTTTGGCTTTATGTTATTCTGAGACATCTTTATGGTTTATGTATGGTGTGTCTTTATTGTATTTTGAGACATCTTTATATGAGTTTAACTTCTACAATATTAAGTAAATACATGTAATATAGGGATGACATACAAACATATCATTAACAAACAAGGATGTAATACTAACAAATCATTAAAAAAGAGAGATACAAAACAAGAAGCACAAACATATAGGGACAGAAATAAAAAATTTCATTGGTTCTGATTCATTTTATAATGAAGTCTTACAGGTATGAAATTCAATAACTATCATTCTTCTAGGGACTAAAACAAAAAAAGATTATAGTATCCAAGAACATGAAAATCACTACCATTTTTGGTAAGTAAAGAACATACACTATAAAAGAGTCAACAAAAACTTAAACATTTTGGCCTTCTTCCATTCGTTTTCCAACTTCAATTTCATCTTATCTCTTTTGCTAGCTTCAATATCTTTAATGATATAACCTAACTTCTAAACTACCTCTGAGCAATTGCATCCGATTGAGTTTTTGTGTTCAGTTGATGTGTTGCGTTCAAGTTCATCATCTCATATGAATAGCTTGCAACCTAATCCCTAATAAGAACACTTCAAGAATCTTCTTTTAGGATTTCCAGTTGAATTTAAAAATGAACATTCTCATAGTTTTATTGCAACCACAATCTGGGATTTGAGACTCATAGAAATTACCTACATCTGATATTTTCCATTATTCAATATGCACTAGGTTTTGAAGGTTTGAAGAGAGGAAGAAGCAACGAAGAAGAAGAAGAGATGCAAAATGGTGGCTTTTTCTAATTTAGTCCTCCTTTTCAAGGCCCTGCTAGGTTTTCCACGTATTCACCATAGAAAAATATAAAACAATTCCATGTGTGCACCGTTAGTCCAGTCAGCTTTTTTTTTTTAACAAAAATCTAATTCTAGGAACTAACGTCAACATAAAAGTGATATATAGGAACTCAGACAAAAAAAAAAGATACAAAGACCAAATTCAAAAGTTCGCTAACTTACAGAGACCAATAGACTATTTAAGTCTATTTTCTAAATTATAATAATGAAATAAACGTACGAGTTATTAGCTGACATGTTCCCATATTTTATTATCGAGAAAATTCAAATATAGTCAAAATGAATTTTTCCCGTCAACTTCAAGATGAATTCGAGTGAGTACCCGCTCTTGGTATGATGTCATGCCTATCTTAAACAAGCGCAAGCCTACTTATTATCGATTTCCTACTTATCTTCATCTTCTTAACTAAAAGATTTCACCAATCTTTCTTTTTCATTATTCATGTAATATTCAAAACTTAAATTGTATCATTCCTTCTTCTTTCTCAAATCTAGTACATAAATTAGAATTTAAGAAGTAACTAAAAAATCTGCATATTGTCTATTAAGTCTTTTTTAATCAAATGTTCAGTTTTTCTAATCTTAAAACTTGTAGAACTCAAATATTAAAAGTAGATAAAAATATATGTTTTGTTATTCAATCTTTTATTCGTTTTTTATTCATCTAACTTAGTTTTTTCAAATCTGCAGATTTTAAACTTTGAGAAGAAACTAAAAGATTCTGCATATGTTTAACTTATTCTTTTTTATTAATTCAATTCAAAGTTATATTGAATTAATTGTTTAACTTTTCAAATTCTGCATATAGATGATTTTGCATACAGTTGAGAAAGAAGAACATCAAAAAATTGCAGTTTTTATCTACATTAATCTACAGAGTTATTGATTTGATGCCAGGATATTATATTTCTTTGGTTTGTATGAACAATGTCACACAAATTTTATTATGCCAAATATATCAATGACTAAAAAGGTATAAGTTAGACTTAACAAATGTCGATATTAAATATTTTATATTATTTGAAATGACTTTAAATTTTTGAATTGCCATTTGAAAACTATTGTTACCACTTGGAAGTTTTGTTTTAAAATATGATTAGTTCTACCATAGTTTCGCTAGATATGCTTTATAAGTAATTAATCCTAAAAATTCATACATGTGTAAATGTGAATAAGAAGAGGTGGAAAAGCATATTCCAAAATTAACTTATTTTTTAGAATTTCAAAATGACATCATATTGTCGGGCCGCGAAAAATAACCGAGTGTGACAGCTTGCGATTCTGCCGAGGATTTCCTAAGCAAGTTAAATCCAGTTTTGCTTGTTTTCTTTGTGTGTTGGGGTGTTTATCTTTATTGTTTTACTGTTTACTTGCTTTCTTTTATTGTATTTTTACCATTTTATATATTTGGTATATTCTAGATGTATTTGTATATTGGTCCTCAAATGTGGGTTGGGT
The DNA here is from genome assembly GCA_963859935.3 of Lathyrus sativus. Lineage (NCBI taxonomy): Eukaryota > Viridiplantae > Streptophyta > Magnoliopsida > Fabales > Fabaceae > Lathyrus > Lathyrus sativus. The sequence continues at coordinate 511,061,233 of OZ012738.1, forward strand.
TTCATGATGCTATTTGAGAGAAAAGCTTCCTACCAGATCTTGAGTATACACAGGATAGAACCGTGGATAGTCGTCTTGACCTAATTGACGTAGGACTCGATGGGTTGACACGAGAATCACACCTAGACTAGATTCACTTGGAAGTACCATTGTCCCGCAAGCATTTGCTACAGCGATGCATTTTCATTTGGATCCATGACTTTAGAGGCCTTTTTAGAGATATGGGTTAAAAGAAACCTAAAAATCTACCTACTTTGGAAATCATGTTCGAATTATCCAGAATACGTCGAACCTTTGAACCTACGATATTGCATACCATTACATCATATCATCATAAAAAAAAACTGATTTAGCATATGCATATCGTTTCTAGGAAATCCAAAAGTGTTAATCTTTATTGAGCATTCTAAAAAAGATGAGTACTGGCAGAAAGAATACCTACAATTACAAGTTCAAAGATCCTAAGTTGAAGGCTCTAAGAGAGTTGGGATCCCGTTTGGTTCTTGATAACAGAGATGCTTTCAAAAGACGCTATGGTAACCTCCTGAGTATCTTAAACATTAAAGTCAATGTCATGGTAGTTCATACCCTTGTACAATTTTACGATCCTTCACTATGATGTTTTACCATTCAAGACTACCAATTAGCTCCTACATTGAAAGAGTATTCACACATCCTAGGGATTGAGATCAAGAATCAAATTTTGTTTACTAGCTCGAAGGAAATTCCTAAGTCTCACCAGATAGCTGAAGCTCTTTACTTGGAAAAAAGGGATGTAGAAATCAACCTCAAGCCTCAGGGTGATACTTATGGTTTTACCATGAAATTATTGGTGGACAAAGCTACAATCTTCGCTTACGCAGGAAGTTGGGATGCTTTCAATGCAATACTTGCTCTCCTCATATATGGGATAGTCTTATTCCCTAACATCGAGGATTTTGTAGACTTGACTTCAATCTGCATCTTCATGACCAAGAATTTTGTTCCTACCTTACTTGTTAATACTTATTACTCAATTTATTCAAGGAATAAGAAGAAGAAGAAAAGAGGAACTATTGTGTCATACATTCATACATAAGACAAATTTGAACTTTTTTCTTCACCATGCCATAATCAAGTTGCATCTAAAAAGAATAAGATAATGAAATTCAAAAATGACATTATACCATGCACATTGTCTTATACATATACATAACATTCATTTTTCATGCCTCTACCTAATCATTCATCAACATTCAAAATTCATATGACACCATCATCATCATTCAAAATTCAAAATAAAACAAATGAAGTGAGATGGAAATAGATAAGAAAATGGAAATGGAAAATAAAAAGTTGATTGTGCAAGAATTAAATGGAGTTCATTACATACATCATGTGCATTACAACATACATACACATGGATGAATCAATTTGAGTCACGCTTTACTCACACCCTGAATCACACTAATTCTTACTCTCAAATCCCATAAAATATGGAAAACAACTTCACTTTAACATCTCATACAATCACATCCTAACCACATCACACAATTTCTCAAATTTCACTCACCAAAATTATCTCAACTCACACACTTGAATCAATCCTGACATGCTCACAACTTAACCCTAATATCAGCCTATATAAACCTATACAATTCACATTACTGAGGTAGCCACAAAACTTCACACCTTGAGCAGATAAATCACCACCAATTCATAGCTTTCACCTCACAAATATTCGTGCTAGCAACTCTGCAATTTTGAGAAGTTATTCTTACTTATTAACAACTTCCAGTGCCTGCATTGAGTTGCAACATTGTTAGCCTCCATCATTGGAAAAAGTTTAAAAAGCAGAGCAAGGAATTCAAAGGTGTTTGGAGCTTAATTCTAAGAGATTCTAGAGTATAAGGAGTTGAAGAAGGACCAGAAGAAGGAAAAAATACGAAAGAGCAAAAGAAAATGTGTTGCTTGGAAGATTTAAACATCGCTGCATTTTGGAGATCTTCACCAGAAAACTCATGAGCTACAAGTTTATGGAAACTTGCAGTGCTCCAATTAGGTACCATTTTGTGTTATTTTTGTATTTTTTTTAGCTTGAATCTTGTTTTTGCATATTTTGTGCATTGTAATCCTCAACCAATCTTGTGAAAACACTCCTAATTTAAAATTCAAGAAAATTAGGGTTCATCGTTCATGAGTGTTCGTGAACACTCAATAACATGAACATGGAAACCTTGATTCCTGCTTGTTTTTTATCAACTAATTGCTTATATTGCTTCCTAAGATAGTTATAAGCTCGTTTCCATGTTTGTTTTTGCTTAAAACCTTGATTCATAACTGGATCGAATTAAAATATTTTGAGAAGTGAAGCCATCAGATTCTTCACTTTTGAGCTTGTGTGATGCTAGTTTAATCATTCATTTATTTTGTTTATATTCACCATTGATGTTTGATATAATTTCCAACATTGTTGTGTGTTAATTTTTGAGTTTGAGTGGATTTGAATCTGAGAGTGAGAGAATGAGAGTTTGAATAAGAGATTTCCAAATCAAATCTCTACCATTGAATGCATCTGACTCATATTCCATTTTGTTTTCTTCTCTCATTTTTTTCTTTATTTTTAATTTATTTTATGTATGTCATTGCCTGATTGGTTTGTTTTAGATATTTGTGAAATGGACCCTGCATAGGACCACGTGAGTGACCACCCTAGCAGTTTGAAATCTAGCCCTTGATCAACGAATGACTTCCAAGTATGTTAATTTGATGGCTACGCTTCTTTGATCATGAGGTGGAATTAGAGCCTCCTGATCATAATCAGATGGCTACGCATGAGTAAATTTTCAACCCTTCCTTTTTTTACTCATTAGTCATATGGGCCTTTACCTCTCGGGCTTTTGAAGTTTACTCATCATACCCTTCATTTTTTGTCTCACACCCTTTGTTGGTGTAAGGCAATTGGAGTAATTGGGCTTCACCTCAGGCTCAGGCCCCAGTTGTGCACCACACCCTATGGGTTTGTTTGTTGCACCCTTTTATTTTATTATTTGTTAGATTTTCATTTCTTTGGGCTTCAAGACCGTCAATTGTTTTTTATGTATACCACCATGTGAATAATTGCACCCCTTTTATTTTCTTTTATTATGTCGATTAATTGATTTAATTAGCTCATTAATTAAATATTGAACATGGCTAATGTATATTAAAACTATCTTTCACAATAATCAATTATTTTTTAATACCAAAAATCAATCATTTCACAACTTGATCAACATCAGGTATTCTTTATTCCGCTTAATCAAAAAAACATTTTTCTCAATAAAAATTTGATTAAAAAGGACAATTGGTTTCACACTCTTTTGATTTCCGAATAATCGAGCATGAGTCGTACGCCTTGTTCCAACCGATTATTCACCTTCCATAAAAAATCACTTAATTCTCGCAATTAAAACCAAGATTTTTAAAATTATTCAAATTTATCTTAAATCAAATTTTCAATAAAAATTGGATTAAAAAGGACAATTGAGTCCACACTCTTTTGATCCCCGAATAATCAGACCCGAGGCATACGCCTCATCCCAACCGAGCATTTGTCTTTCGACAAAAAACACATAACTAAAATTAGGACTAGAAAGGACAATTGGGTGCACACTCTTTTGATTCTTGAATAATCGGACCCGAGACATACGCCTCGTTCTAACCAATTATCCGTCTTTCTCAAATAAATTTTAAATAATTAGACTAAAAAGAACAATTGGATGCACACTCTTTTGATCCATGAATAGTCGGACCTTGGTGTACGCCTCGTACCAACCGAGCATTTGTCTTCCGCCTAAAATTTATTCAACCAATCAAAAGTACATTTTTTGCATGAGCACGACTAAGCAAACTTTTCATAAACGAACGGTGTTTTATCCATTCCAACGCAAACAGACAACGCTTCAGCCTCCAATGCACGAAATATAAGCAATGTTTAACCGCTCGAATGCGATCCAAGCGAGATCCACTCCGACCTAAACAAACAATGCTTCAGCCTCCCATGCTGTCATACCCTAAATTTGTCCTACCCATTTTTAAATATTTTCACATTTTTGATTCTTTTTTCTAATTTTTGCATTGCCCGCTTAATTTCATGTCGTTTAGACACGTGTCCATCTGCAATTGGGCATTTTCCAAATTTTTATCTGTTTTTGTCCAACAAGAGCGTGACACGTGGCCTAAGGATATTTTTTGTGAATATTAATTCTTTTTAGTTTCCTAAACTTTTCCTTTTTTAAAATGTTAATAATATATTTTTTTTGTATTTTTGTTTTAGAACATATTTTGGGTATAATAATAATATTGGTAATTAGTGTTAATTTTGTTTATAAATAATATATTAATATTAGTTTTTAATAAGTAGTGTTAATTAAGTGTTTGTTTTGTTTTAATTAATGGTTAATTAGTTAGAACAAAAAAGAGTTAATTAAATTCAGAAAAAAAATAAAGAAAAAGAAAGGAAAACGGGCGGGAGGTTGAAACGCAGGGCCCATCGATTGGAGGCCCAGGGAGAGGATCACACGGTGCAATGAAAAGGGGGATGATTTCATTTTGAAAGAGAGAACCCTAATTTTACTGTACATCTTCTTCCAAATTCATCAAAACCGGCGCCGCAACCCATCTCAACAAACCCTAAAAAACCATCTTCCTCCTTCATCATCAAAAAACGGCTCCATGAAACCCTTCTTCTATACCCTTTGTCGCAACTGCGAAAATAAGGTGTCGGCAAAACAGAAGAGTCGCCACCTTTCGTTATTTATCCCACAGCAAGGGAAACGAAACGATCGGAAAAACCTGACGAAAAGGTATAAGACAAGGTCATCGCAACCAAGTCTGGGTTCGGGAGTCGGTTACGCAAGGGGAAGGTATTAGCACCCCTCACGTCCATTGTACTCAACGAGATCCACGCTTGTTGTGTTTATCTGACGGGTTGGTTTAACTATCTACCTATCAAGGCTGGTCTGAAAAGAAAAGAAAATTGACTCGGCAAAGCATCGCGCTTCGTGCCTACGTATTCTCGTCAAAGAACGAGAAATCAGAGTCAATGTAGTTCGGCTAACTACGGGTGAAAGGATGGGGGAAGGTGGCTCGCCAATACGTCAGTATTGTGCCTACGTACTCTCAACAGGTGTGAGAGATCAGAGCTTACGTAGTTCGGGATACTACGGGACACGGGTTTAGATTCATCTATTTTTCTGAGTAGGGTTAACAAACAGTTCCAGCAGTTTGGTGTATGCAGCTCGCTCGTCGGAGACTCGTGGGTTACCGTTTGCGGTAGAACTGAGAGTTAACAACACTCTTTTGTTCAGAAAAGTTTTCCTTTAATTAAGGGCCCGCGGGGCAAAATGAGGTTTGAGATTTGTTTTCTGTCTTTTACGGAAAGAAATGTTTTTTATGGATGTTTGTAGTTCGTACTGCACTAGAGACTATGACTTAGGAGTGAATGTGTCGCATGTCACCCAAAGGGTACCATACTAAACATCCTGATTATTGGAAGGAAACCCTCCAACAACCATTTCCTAAGTGGCTTAAGGCTCGTAACGTATTGTACCAACTTGCCTTTATTACGTATTTTACTGTTGTTTTGGAGATGAGAGGAGAACGAACTCTATAGGGGAGACTATCAAGCCCTAATGTTGTCATGCCATGGATTCATCCTATTGGTTGGGTTTGCAACAGGGAACTCCTAGATGTTATCATGCAAAGGTTTCAACCTAAAAGTCTGTCATCACTTCCTTATCAAAGGAAGTGAGAATCCTAGGGGATCATGTCAATGGGAAACAGAAACAAACTGCAAAAATCATTAAAGCAGATAAAACAGAAATGCAAACAGTAAAGATGCAAATGGAATGCAGCAATACAAGCAGAGGGAGAGACTCAACCTCTAAGCAAACGAGCAAAGAGAACAAACAAAAAAGACAAGCGAAGGGAGGGTCACCTCAACCTTTCAATGCAAACACATCACTTAGAAAAGGGAAAACAACAAACAAGCAAAGGGAGAAACTCAACCTCTAAGCAAACAAGCAAAGGGAGCTCAGCTCAACCTTTCAGTGCAATCATGAACCTATCCTAAAATACCCTACACATGAGACTATCCTAATGCATCAAGCAATGTCAAACAATCATGAACGAAAGACTGAGGGGAAAGGTAACCAAGATGAGTAACAGGGAAGTCATCCCAGGCTACATCAGGTTGGATGTGTGTCAACACAAGAGTCCATCATGGGCTCAACCTCCTGAGGAATGCACAGAATCCAACCAAAGGAAGGATTAGGCTCTCCCAAGAGGGATCCTACGTCAATAGGACAGAGAAGACTGGGTATTGGTCTTAGATGTCAATCTAAGGTATCTAGTTAAAGTGTATCAATACAGAATGTCCATCTCAGGCTCAACCTGTTGAGGAATGCACAGAATCCAACCAAGGGAAGGATTAGGCTCTCCCAAGAGGGATCCTAATAAAGGGACTTGGAGATAGATGACAGTATAAACCAAGGGAATATACCATGCCATGAATGTCAATCCAAGGCTCAACCTCTTGAGGAATGCACAGAGTCCAACCAAAGGAAGGATTTGGCTCTCCCAAGAAGGCTCCTCATCAAGACTTGAAGGGGAAAGATAGTGCAAACCAAAGGAATGTACTATGCTGATGAATGCCAATCTAAGGCTCAACCTCTTGAGGAATGCATAAAATCCAACCAAGGGAAGGATTAGGCTCTCCCAAGAGGGATCCACATCAATACTTGAATAAAGAGGATAGAGCAAAGCACAGGAAAGAAACCACACAGGGGAAAGAAGACATCATAGAAACTTATAAGAAACCATGGATCACCTAAACTAAGTTGATTCAAAAGCTCTATCAAGGCCTAATCAATGTTCTAAAGAGGTATCTACCTAAGTTCTATTCTATCAAGAAGGAATTTGAAGCCTAGAGTTAGTTAAAGTTCACTTTAAAGACTAATCTATGAAGTAAGCCTAGTTAGGATCACCTAAACCACAATCAACTTGGAAATTCTAGTTAAAATAGGAAAATCAATCCTAAAAGGCTAGGAAAAATCCCAAGACTTCCTAAGTGTGTTAAGGAATCATGGTAGAAAATACAGGGTCAAAACCTAAATCTAAAGATTCTAAACAATTTTTATACTTCAAGGTATGCTAAGAGGAATCCACAAGGGGAAAGTCCTAAAAACCTATCTCAAACCCATACTTAGAATCATCTAAAAAAAGCAAGAAAAATCATACAATATCCTACAATGTATCAACATTCATCATACAAAAAATCAGACATTAAATCCAAGCATTGATATGGAAACAAAAATCTAGAAGTTAACATGGCACTAATTCTATTCATGGAAAAGCACATAAAAGAAAAATACAAAATTAATTGAAAAAAGAATTAAAATTGAAATTAAAAAATGTGACAAATTAAAGAACATGTTAAACTAGATTCATGATTTTTTTCCAAGATTTTATGACATCAATTTTATATTTTTTCTGAATTAAAATGGAACAGCCATTAAAAGAACAATAAGGAAATGAAATTAAAAACTAACTAAAACAAGGGGTGCAGTAAGTAGTTTCTGCGCGTGCATATTCTATTGGGCCGTGCTAAGGGGGTGCTAGTAGCGAAATTGCAAAAGCCCAGCTGAGTTTCTTAATGAAACTCTGCGTTTCACTATTACACATAGGCCATTTGCGAACTGATCTTGGCCGTGTATGGGGTTAACGAGTCAATCGTTTCCACGCGATCGGACGACCATCATCCAAACTGGCGATTTAAATTGAAAATGGAGGGAAGCCTCCCGCGGCGGCGCTGGAAACTCCAGACGGTGGCCAGCCTTGCGCCGGTCATCTTCTTCCTTTCACCAAAATCCCAACTTCCTCATTCCTTGACCAAAACTTGATTTTCTTGAACCAAAACTGTGTGATTTTTCGCGTAGAATCTGAATATGCAATTTATTTCTACTTTCCTCCATTAAAACTCATAAATCGTGAACCTCCAAGAATCTCTCAAGAAATATCAACTTTCACAAAAGTCAAAATTGAAGATACTAATTGTTGCACCCTAAAATTTGACCAACCGGGTCCCGTATCTGGCTCGATGTTTCGACGCATTTCGCATTCACATACTGCATATAGTGCATTTTCTTAATCATGGTGAGTTTATCGGGATTACAGCCCTGCCGTCGCTTTTCGGGTATCTCAGACCAGTTCGGATATTCGGAGGTTATTTTGGGAAGTCGCGCGCTTCCTGGGTGTTTTCGGTTTATGCAGTAATTTTTTGAGATTCTCGGTGTCTGGGTTTACCGTTTGATTCAATCTGGTCTCGCGCTCTCTTTTATATTGATTATTTGCCTTTGTTTGCATTTTTTAGAATTTAATAGCTTCTTGTAGATTTTAAATAGGCTTTATAGAGTTTTTAGAATTTAAATAGATTTTCTTTATATTTTTAATAACTTTTAAATGTTTTTAGAATAATATAGAATAATAATGGATTTTTCTTTTATTAGTTTTAAATAGATTTTAATATAGAAAGAATATAGATATTATTTTTCTTTTAATAAATAGATGTTCTTTTATTAAATAGGATAAATTTTCTTAATATAGATATTATAGGTTATGGAATAAATAGTTTTTTTAGAATATTAGGGTTGTATTTTAAATAGGGAAATATTTTCTTTTTAATATAGAAGTAACTAGATTTTTGTTTTTATAGAGTATAATAGTTTTTTAGATATATTTTTTATTGATTTTTAGATTAATTAGAATTAATTGTTAGGTGCAGTTTTAATTAAGATTAATCATTTTCACTTGCATTAATTAGTTAGTTTTTGTTAAGCCATATTAATCATTTGCACTAATCCATATTATTTCCATTTAATCATTTTTTTTATCCATTTCAATTCAGATTTTTGGAATTCATTGTGTCTTTCGTTGGGCCCAATTAGCCAAAGCCCAAGTCTGAGTCCAAGAGTCCAATTGCCAGCAGTATAAAAGGCTGAAGCCACGTGTGAATCAAGGGGAGAGGCCACGTTTTCCACTCAGAAAGACCCCACCTCACATTCTCCCTCTCCACGCGGCACTCATGCAAACCCTCTCCATGGACACTTGTCACCACTTCCTCCTCCCCCTCATGCATGCAACCTCGCCGGTAACCTCCCACCGGCCGACATGCAAAGTCCGCCGGCCACCGTAACTTCCAGTTCCTGGCCACCCCTAACCTCTTCCGGCCGCCATACCAGTCACCGGAAACCCAAAAAACTCCAGAATTCATCTCTCTCCTCTCATCATCACCTTCAACCGATCATCATCTCCGATCATCATTACTCCAGAACTGATCTTCTCCGATCAACTCTCATCAACAAGCTTCATCAACCTCCGACCGTTTTTCCAGAAGTTCATCTCTCACATCCAACAATCCTCTTCTTCATCAATCCTTCCACAACAATCATTATCAAACAGCCTCAAGGAATCATTAAACTCCCAGATCTTCACGCAAGAACATCAATCCCCAGAAAGATTCATCCACGATTGTCAACTAACTCGTTCGTCCAGATTCCAATTCCTTCATCGTGCTCATTTCTTTTCCAGAAACTCGTGAAGATCCTTCAAATCTTCATCCCTTTCTTTAAGGCCTCCATCAATTTCGCCCAGAAATTCATCAACAACAACCGTTTCCATATTCAACACCGCGTTCAAGAGCATCCAAACTCTCCAGAAATTCATAGATTGGCCAGATCTTCATCAGCATGCAGCGTTCTTTCCAGATTCATCAGAAGGTTCTTTATCTAACTCACGAAACGTCATCTGATCTTCATCCAGATCCACATGCATCCGTCATCAAAGCATCCTCCAACAACCTTCGTCAAGCAATTTTTTCAGAAATCTTTAATAAACCTCAGAATCTTCGAAGCGCTCGAACATCAAGATCCATCTAAGATCTTCGTCAAGAACACGAACCACGAGGTCTTCAAGAACTTCCTCTGAGATTGTCAAACCATGGATCAGCTTGCGTCAAGTGCGTGGTTGTTGTTACTTCATTGGTGATTATAATATTCATAAGGTTTTTTGGTTTGAGATGTGAACGATGAGGTTGAGGGAGGTTGAGAGGAGAAGAAATGAGATGGAGGTTGAATCGGAGAGAAGGAGAAAGAATTGTGAGAGAGGGGAGCGGCGATGAACAGTGAAAGTGAAAAGGAAGGGGAATTAGGGTTTGGTGCAGAAAGATGGTGAATTGGGTTCGGTTCGGTTGGGTTTGGGGCCACTAGGCCCAGAGTTTTTTTTGGCAACACCTCCCTCCGTTTTCTGTTTCTCACCCCTCTCCTGTGTGCATATTTTTTATTGTGGGCTGGGCCTGGATTTGTTTTGCTATTGGACACCCCCTGAACTGCTGTACCCCCCTCCCTCCTTTGTATTTTTATTTTCTTTATTTTTTATTTTGCTTAGTTTTTCTATTGAAAAAGGATATTGAGAAATAATAAAAAAGGAGAAAAGAGAATATGAGAAAAAAATGTTGAAGGAGAAAAAATAGAAAAAAGAAATAATAGAAAAAGGAGAAAAGAGAATATGAGAAAAAAATGTTGAAGGAGAAAATAAGAGAAAAAGAAATATTAAAAAAGAAAAAGAAATATTTGAAAAAATAGAAAAAAGAAATATTTGAAAAAATAGAAAAAAGAAATATTTGAAAAAAGAAAAAGAAGAGAAAATGTTGGAAAAGAAATATTTGAAAAAATAGAAAAAGAAAGAAATGAAAAAAGAAGAAAATAGTTGAAAAAGAATAGAGAAAAAATAGTAAAAAATATTAGTTTGTAGATTTAATATTTTTTAGATTATATTTTCTTCATAGAGTTTATTCTAGAGATAGTTTTTGAAGTCCACTTGTTAGGGGACTCTTTTTCATTTGATTTTTCCATTATAGATGGATAGGATAGTTTCTAGGAGTTTATTTCCCGCATTCAAGCATTGTAACCATTTTTTCCAGAAGATTAATAAAACGAGATTTGAGTTGTGGTCCCGAAGTAGCCGAACTACAGCTGCTCTGATTTCTCGTACCAGACGAGAATATGTAGGCATAGGATGCGATATCCTAGCGAGCACACTAACAACTAACTCTTTTGCTCTCTCGCTGCTGTGCGATCGAGACTTTCCCGCTGACGACTGATGTTACCCTTTTCTCTTGCCCGAGTGCATTTGAGACCAGACCATAATTTTTCCTATAGGTTCCCGTACCTTTGAAACCAGATTAATTTCTCAATACTGTGTGAGGACACCCAGATTAGCAGTAGTTAGCCTAAACTACGTAAGCTCTGATCTTCCATGCAGTGTGGAAGTACGTAGGCACAAGACGCGAAGTCTTGGCGAGCCAATTTTCCTATAGTTTCCCGAACTACGTTGACTCTGACTTGCTCTCTTGAGAATACGTAGGCATAGAGTGTGACGCTCTATCGAGTCAATTCCCTCCCGTTTAGATTTAGCAGCTGTAGATAGATTGTTTTGCATCCTTTAGACAACCCAAGCAAGCGTGGATCCCGTCGAGTACGACGGACGTGAGGGGTGCTAATACCTTCCCCTTGCGTAACCGACTCCCGAATCCAGGATTTGGTTGCGATGACCATTCCTTTCCCGTCTTTGCGGTAGGTTTACTCTGAGCGTTTCCTTTCCCTCCGTTGGGATAAATAACGCACGGTGGCGACTCTTCTGTCAGCCGGCGCCGATTTTCGCAGTAGCGACACTAATCTCTTCCTCTCACTTCCTACATCAACAATCTATGTTTCTTTTCCATTTTCATCCAATAATTAGAGAGAAATTCAAACTACAACCTAAGGTGCTCTGTTAAGAATTGTCACGAAACTTAACTGTTCTAATCGTAAAACGTTATACACACTCTAAGGATCACAATCATGTGAAAATAACATAGCAATTCATCAAGAACAGAGCTTATGGATGAAAGATAAGAACCTGGTTTTGAGCTTCAATGGAGACTTGAATTATGGATGAAGCTTCAAGAAAATCGTCCAGAATCTATCAATGAACCTCACTAAAGCTTTTTGCGATGGTGATTTAGACTGAAAATGGCTCTATCTTCAAAATCAATTTTCCAAGTTTCTCCACTTTTTCTTAACTCAATTTTCTGTTATCTTCCACCAAATTCTGTTATGCCAGTTAGGAATCATCCAAGAGGTTATATGCAATGGACCTAGAGTGATTTGAAGCTTATGACAGCCCAATTCAAAATCCAAAATTCCAAGTTTGAAGCTTTTATGTTATGGTGAGAACAAAGCCAAACAGCCTGCAAAATGATTCAGTTGCCTTGCTTGTGATGTAAGGAAGATGTGTGGATAGGATTGAGACCTTGAAAATGAATGGATGGTTGATTCCATTATGTTGCTTAAAGATGAAGAAACCATGAAATTGGCATAGCATGTGACTTCAAACTTGGTTTATAATTTTTCCAATGTTCTTAAAACATCAATTGGACTCAAAACAAGCACAAATATGACATGCTTTGGTTCAAAAATAAATTGGTTTGAATTAGCCCTTTTCAAGCTTCCTTTAATGATTCATTCATGAACTTTTCTTCACACATTTCTCATTCTAACCCATATCAATGGATTATTGGTGCATGGTTGGACAAATAACATCATTTTAAACAAATTTCAAGTTGGACAAACTTTCATTTGAGGTGCTTAAGTTGGTGAAATTGACCCATAACCAAAAATGGCCTATAATCTCAAATTCCCAAAATACCCTTGTCTTGTAAAGCTCATATCTTGAGTTCTACAAATACAATCATGGACTTCTAGTACTTTTTGGAAAGCTACGAAGATAAGGAACAACATTCATGTTGGCCAAAAGTTCATGAGAATCATCTTTCTAGGGCAAAGGTGTCATGCAAGTTGGTTGACTTTCAAGCTCCAAATTCACATTCATCTGATGACCTGTAACTTATCTGACTCATAACTTGAGTTATATAAACCCTATCAAGGACTTATAGTACTAAAATTAAATCTATGATCATGCTCTACAACAATCATGTTAGGGTCAAGGTGAGATGAAAATCACATCTTGAGTTATGTGGTCTTGAAGTTAGGCACTAAACCAGGGGATTTTGCACTGTCAAGCTTAGCAACCCTAGCCTAGGAACTCCTCACACTCTTGATTCATGATGAGTTGACCTTGAAATCATCCCTTGGGTATCTTAAGACATCAATCCATGATAACATGGCCTTGAAATTAGGTCTCAACCTTCTTCAAATCATCTGTTAACCTAGGGTTGACCAAATGAAACCCCAGTTGCACGAATCTTGGTAGTAGCTCCTTATCCTTTGCATAATGACCTGTCTAGGCTCCAAAATGACTTTCAATACTTCTCATGAGATCTCTAAAGGCTTCAAGTCCAACTTCATGGCTTTAACATCATCAGATGACCTCCCCACAACCTTCAAGTTAGGAGGCATACACACTTGGCTTCAACCACTTTCTCTGAGAATCTTTGGCTTCTCTGATGAGGATATCAACCCTTAAATACCTGAATAAGGCTCTTAGATAGCTTCATAACCTTGTGTAGCCCTTGGTTGGTAGTCATACCTCTTGATCTTCTGCACACATGTCAATGCTATGCAGATGATAATGCTAAAATGAATGCAATGAAACACAAGCTAGGTGAAAAAAAGGTTAGGAAAATTTTGGGGTGCAAAACCCTTCACATCTGCCACTCCCCAAACGGCCGCAAACCCTTCGCCGTAATCCTCTCACCCTCTTTATTCTCCCTCAGCTCTTTTTGTTTCCATCATCGCTACTATCACCCCCAAACCCACACCTCAAAACCCTCCTCTCCTTCCTTCACCATCACACAAAACCCATTATCTTTCTCATTCAACCCTCCTTCTCCATCGTCTCATCATGAACCGCCATGAAAAAACTATCTCTTCATCTTCTTCGTCGGACACCCACTCGACGGAAGTCACGATAACAATAGTCTGAAGATTCAACAGCAACACACCTCGTTGTCAACAGCTTCAGCTAGCTGACAACTCAACGCAACACGTATCGATGACGCCGCGAGCTCCCTCCAATTTCAACGTAAGCATTTTTAATAATTAGAAAAAAAATCAAATAACGTATGTGAACACTCATATTCTTAAAGGTGGTTAAACGATACCCTTTGAGTATAACGGATGGCGGGATGCTAATACCTTCCCCACATATAACCGACTTCCGAACCTGAATTTGATTGTGAATACCATTTTTTTTTCTTTTAGGGTTTTATCAACGTATTCCCTTTAAAAATAAACTTCGGCGGTGATTCTGTTGTTATTTTAAGCGTTCATATGCTTGGGTATTTTTGGTGTTGCGGCAGACACGTGGAAGCAAATCAGTGGACAAAAGGCCACGTAATAGTTTACGTGTCGAATGCTGGAGAGTTGCCCATTGTTTACAGTTATTGATGTACATGATATAAGTCGATTTGTTCTTTGTAACAAGGGTTTACATTTTATATTTTTATTCTCTATATAATTCAAACATCCAAGTAACATAGATAAAAAAAATTGTGAGAAATGTATGAATCTATGTACCACTTTTAATTTAAGCATTTTACTTGATTTATTTTATAATTTTCTTCATTTACTTTACCCTTTTAAGAAATTCTACATTTTACTTGAAATTTATAACCAATTGTTAACATTCAAATGCTAAGTTATCCAACATGAATGCACTTTATTAAACACTTTTTGCACAATGTGTCCTTAGTATTCTTTTACAGTTTAATCCTTTAAGTAAACTAAAACTTGTGATTTGATTTACTAGGTAAAATAATACTATATATTCTTTTAGTTATTTTTTTGTAACATGTTGGTCCTTTAAGTTTTTTTTTTGTCAAAACTTGGTCCTCTAGGGTGATTTCTACATTCATTTTCTCACATTTTGAACATTAAAAAATATGTGACTGTTGCATTTCTGGTTGCACTTCATCATTTTGATACCACTAAAAAATAATTGCATCCATAATTAGCACCTTTACTCTATTAAAAAAGGGCAACGATGCACACATTTGGTAACTTAAAGGACCAAGTTATTAAAAAAATTAAAGGACCAAACCGTTATAAAAAAAATAACTTAAAGGACCTCTGGTGTAATTTTTCTGATTTATTAAAAACAACAATGAACATCATTCTTATGGCACATGTAGATCTCAAGAATAACAAAAAGGAAGGAATTTGGTTTCTTGACTCTGGATGCTCAAACCTCATGTCCCAAAACAAGGTATGGCTCATGCTTCTTGATGAAGGGTTCAAACATTTGGTAAAACTTGAGGATCAATCTTAATTGATGGAGATGGGGAAAGGAAGCATAAAGCTAGAGTTTAGAGGTCAAGTTCAAACTGTCAGTAATGTGTATTTCATACCTTAGTTGCGTAATAATTTGCTCAATGTAGGTCTATTGCAAGACAAAGGCATTACTATATCGATAAAGAATGGAGCGTGTAAGTTGCACCATCCAACTCAGGGACTTATAATGGAAAGCATAATGATTGCAAAAAAAATATTTATAGTCATTGTAGATTCAACATGCTTTACTACATATGATGAAAATACAAGTAAAATTTGGCGTAAACAATATGGGCACTTGATCTATAAAAGACTTTCCATGATGCATAATAAGAAGATGGTTAGAGGGCTTTCAAACACCAAATCACCAGCAAAGCAGTGCACAAGTTATATGCAAGGGAAATAACACAAAAAAGTTATACCAAAGAAGAGTAAGTGGAGAGCCTCAAAGAAACTACAACTCATTCACTTTGATATGTGTGGCCCTTTCTCACCCGCGTCTTATAGAAAAAATGTATCAATTAACTTTTATTGTTGATTTTAGCCAAAAATTATGGGCGTGTTTTTCGAAAGAGAAGAGTGAAACATTTTCAACTTAAAATGTTTTCAAAATAATGGTGGAAAATGAGTATAGATTATCCTTATATAGCTTGAGAATAAGTTGAGGAGGAGAATTCAACTCAAAAGAATTCATATATTTTTTGTAAATCACAAGGGATCAAGAGATAGCGGACTACGACCTATACGCCTCCGTAAAATGAAGTTTTTGAGCGTAAAAATCAAACAATTCTCAACATGGTGAGATGTTTACTGGAAGATAAGAAGATGCCTCAAAAGCTTTGTCCAAATGCTGTAAAATGGACTTTCCATATTTTAAATTGAAGTCCCTCTGCCTCTTTGAAAAATAAAACTCTAGAAGAATGTTGGAGTGGTTTTATACCTAACATTGATTATTTTAGGGTCTTTGGATGCATTGGAAATGTCCATATACTTTATGCTTGGAGACAAAAGTTGGATGCAATAAGCAAAAATCAAGAGTTGATCGGTTACAGTGAAGAATCAAAATGGTAAAAGATGATTGATCATTGCACAAATAAAGTAGCAATCAACAAGGATGTTGTGTTTGAAGAAAGTGAAAAATGGGACTGGAAAAACACAACAGAAGAGACAAAACATGACATTTTGGATTGGAAAGAAGCCTATGAAGAGACATACAATCATTGGAAGGAAAGGGAAGATAAAGTTGCCCTAAATGAAGATGAAGGAAATACAACAACCTCAAAGCACAAAGATAAGGAAACCATCTCAAATGACACAACAACCTCACAAGATTAAACATATGAAAATACTAATGCAAAGTGTAACGCCCATTTTAATTATTTGAGTTTTTCCGGTGTTATTTTTATTTATCGGCATGCCTTGTGTGGGAGTGTTGAGAAATAAAGGACATAATATTAATATCATATAATTGATAATGATAATAATTGATAATTAATATTAATATTGATATTATTATTATTATTATTATTATTATTATTATTAATATTAATATTATGAAGTTTTATATTACTTTTGGAATTAAAAGAAAATGAGGATTTATTTGGGATTAAGGGTAGAAGTGGCATTTGGAAGAATTAGAGAAAGAAGAACACGATCAAAGAGGAACACGATCAAGGAGAAGAACACGAATCAAAGAAAGCAAGCTTGAGGAAGAAGAGGAGGGAGCTAGGCTTTGGATTCCTGAAGTTTCTTCGATCAAAGCTGCATTTGAGGTAAGGGGGGAGGGGAGAATCGGTTAAAATTGGTATGTTGCATGAATACTAGGTAGAAAAGGGACTTCCCTTAACCCCATAGGTTTAATGATTATGTTTTATATGATGTTGTGATTCTGAGTTTGATGTTGATATGTTGAATCCATTGCATGTGTTGTTTGCTCGATTTGGGGGTTTCCAGGTAGTTCGAAGTTTTATGCCGAAGTTGATTAAATGAGTAAAGTTGACATTTAATCGGGTTAAATCGAGAGTAGATTCTGTAATTAAGTTTTTGAATGTTGAGCCGATGTTATAGGAACTGGTTTGAGTAGAATCGGTTGAGTTCAGAGCATTTCTGCCGACTCTGAGCAGTATTATTTTTCTGAAATCGCAAACGTTCGCCAGCTGCTTCGCTGGGCGAGCGAGTAGCGAATCTTCGCTAGGGATTCGCTGGGCGAACTGGGTAGCGAATGCTTCCAGTAGCCACTGTATGGCTTTTCTAGGGAGTTCGCTGAGCGAGCAAGTAGCGAGCATTCGCTGATGCTTCGCCTAGCGAATGAGCCAGCGAGCGTGACAGAATGTTTGTGTTTTGAGCTGTGCTGTTGGGTTCTCTCGTGATGTTGGACCCTTGTTGGTCATGGTTGATTATGATATTGTTATTGAACTATGGGGAGTATATTTATGGTGTGGAATATGATTTCCTTAATGTTCGTTTAATTTGAATGATTGAATTCGGTGTATGTGGTTTCATATGAATGTGGTGGTGTGTGATATATATATATATATATATATATATATATATATATATATATATATATATATATATATATATATATATATATATATATATATATATATATATATATATATATATATATATATATATATATATATATATATATATATATATATATATATATATATATATATATATATATATATATATATATATATATATATATATATATATATATATATATATATATATATATAGTGTATTTGATGTTGTGTGTTGTGCATTGGGGTTATGCATAGCATGATGTGATGATGTGCTCCTGTGTGGAGGGTGATGACCTAGTGTCCATCGGTAGCGATGATGTGCTCTTGTGTGGAGGGTGATGGCCAAGTGCCCATCGGTGATTGTGAGGGATAGATCATGTCTCAGGGGAGCGTAAGTGATCTATCCTGTCTATGATGTGCTCCTGCGTAGAGGGTGATGGCCAGGTGCCCATCGGTGATTGTGAGGGATAGATCATGTCTCAGGGGAGCGTAAGTGATCTATCCTGTCTATGATGTGCTCCTGTGTGGATGGTGATGGTCAGGTGCCCATCGGTGATGATGATATGTTCCTTCGGGAAAGGTTGATGGCCCGGTGCCCATCGGTGTTGTTGTTGAGTCGGTACCGCATATCATGGGTTGAGTTGCATGTGTTGCATTGTCTTATATGCTAAGTTGGTGTGGGACAGTAGGTCCGGGTCGATGTATGTGAATGATAATTGTGTGATTTACTGCCTTTTATTCATGTACATTATTACCGTTATATTTTGATCGTGATTTCTCACCCCTTACTTTTGTTGTGGTCTGTGCTTCTTCGGAAGTACAGATAATCCAGGTGTGTATCTAGCTTGGTTTATGGCGAGTCGTAGGGATGCTCCGATACGTAACACCGGGGCTTTGGGGAGTTTTATGTCTATCTGATGATTTTGTGTGCCCCTGTGGCGTATCGTGTCTGATGAACCCTTTTGGTGGATATGTTTGTATATTTTGACTTGACTGATTATGGTGTATCTGATGTATATATGTATCTACATGACAATTCCGCTGTATATATTTTGAAAAAGTATTTAATGAAATATTTTGTGGAGTTTTCATCTGTGACATCCCGTTTGGTGTGCTAACTCTGATATTTAATTGTTTGATTTATTTGCATTTATGTTATTTTGGGGAACGGGGTGTTACAAGCTGGTATCAGAGCAGGTCGGTCCGTCCGCCCAGTGTAGTAGTTGAGTCTGTCTGTAGGATAGAGTTTGTTTGTTTTCTGTTAACCTGGCGTTGTTGTTGTTGAGCAGTATGGCAGGAAGGAATGATGTTGCGTTGGCTGCAGCTATGCAAGCGATGATGCAGGTGGTTGCTAATCAGAACCACGCTGTGGGTGCGCAATTTAGGGATTTGGCGCAGTTTCAAAGTAATATGCCGCCGACGTTTCAAGGAGGAATTTTGGACCCTGAAGCGGCGCAGAAGTGGCTTAAGGCGATTGAGAAGATATTCAGAATGATGGGTGTCAGGGATGAGCAGAAGGTGAGGTTTGGTACTCACATGTTAGAGGGAGAAGCTGAAGCTTGGTGGGACAACAGTCGCCAGAGGTTGGAGACTGCAGGGACTCCGATTACCTAGGATGTGGTCCGAACTGGTTTTCTTGAGAAGTATTTTCCGGAGGATATCAGGAGTGCTAAAGAAATCGAGTTTCTGGAGCTGAAGCAGGGCAGTATGACGGTGGCCGAGTATGCGGCCAAGTTTGAAGAGTTAGTGCAGTATTGTCCTTATTACAATACTGACGGAGCGATGACCTCCAAGTGTTTGAAGTTTGAGAATGGGTTACGTCCGAAAGTGAAGATGGGAATAACTTGTCAGAAGATCAGGGATTATCCTGAGCTGATAAGCAGAAGCATGATTTATGATAATGATAACCGGGCGAGGATCGCGCATTACAAGGCTGCAAATGATCGTAAGGGTAAGCAAAGGTTTGGTGGTACGCCTTACAGTGTTCCTACTAATAAGGGAAAGTTTAAGGGTGCTGCTGATTAGAAGCCCAGAGAAAGAAGAGTGTCTACTGGTGTGAAGTGTTTCCGGTGCGGTGGCATGGGTCATCGTGCTAAGGATTGCTTTCATGAGGCGAAGAAGTGTTTCGAGTGTGGTAAGCTAGGCCATGTGATGGCTGATTATCGAGTCGCTATGCCTACCTGTTACAACTGTGGTGAGAAGGGCCACATCAGTACGCATTGCGAGAAGCCAAAGCCAGCTCAGGTGTCTCAGACCAGTGGCAAAGTCTTTGCGGTAGTGGGAACTCAAGCTGCTAGTGAGGATCGTTCTATCCAAGGTACTTGTTTCATCAATAATGTTCCTTTGTATGCTATGATTGATACGGGTGCAACCCACTCGTTCATTTCTGTGGATTGTATGAAGAGGTTAGGTTTGGTGTCGGCTACTCTTGAGCGGCAGATGACTATTGAAACTCCCTCTATTGGTTCAGTGACTACTTCTTTGGTGTGTTTGAAGTGTCCACTGACTATCTTTGGTAGAGATTTTAGGGTGGATCTGATTTGTTTGCCTCTTGGTAAGTTGGATGTTATTCTGGGTATGAACTGGTTGGAGTTCAACCGAGTCTACATCGATTGTTTTCAGAAGGTGTTGTTATTTCTTACTCCCGAGGAAGAAGCTTTGGCGAATTCCTTGTCTAGTAAAGAGTTGAGGATCTTGTTGGAAGACGAGGCTAAGATGTTTGCTTTATTTGCATCATTATCAGTTGACGGAAAAGTGTCATTGAAGGAGTTGGCGGTGGTGAATGAGTTTCCAGAAGTGTTCCCTGAGGATATTACGGAATTACCTCCGAAGAGAGAAGTTGAGTTTAGTATTGATCTTGTACCTGGTACGAGGCCTATCTCTATGGTGCCGTACCGGATGTCAGCAGTGGAATTGGCTGAATTGAAGTCTCAGATTGGAGAGTTGTTGGTTAGGAAGTTTATCAGGCCAAGTGTGTCTCCATGGGGAGCTCTAGTGTTGTTGGTGAAGAAGAAGGATGGTAGTATGCGGTTGTGCATCGATTACGGTCAGTTGAATAAAGTGACCATCAAGAACAAATATCCTCTTCCAAGGATTGATGATTTGATGGATCCGTTGGTGGGGGCTAGTGTGTTCAGTAAGATTGATTTGAGGTTGGGTTACCATCAGATCAGAGTGAGGGAAGGTGATATTCAGAAGACGACATTTAGAACTCGATACAGACATTACGAGTATGCGGTAATGCCTTTCGGAGTGTCGAATGCGCCGGGAGTGTTCATGGAATATATGAACCGAATCTTCCATTCTTATTTAGATCAGTTTATTGTTGTGTTCATTGACGATATACTGATTTATTCGAAGTCTGAGGAAGAACATGCAGGACATTTGAGAATTGCTTTGCAAGTGTTGAAGGATAATAAGCTGTTTGCGAAACTGTCCAAGTGTGAGTTTTGGTTGAAGACGGTGAGTTTCTTGGGCCATGTAATATCCGGTGATGGTATATCGGTAGATCCATCCAAGGTGAGTGCAGTGTTGCAGTGAAGACATCGACGAAAGTTAGAAGCTTTTTGGGTTTGGCAGGGTACTATCGAAGATTTATTGAAGGATTTTCCACTTTAGCATTGCCATTGACTCAGTTGACGAGAAAGAACCAAGTTTTTGTGTGGGATGCCGCTTGTGAAGAGAGTTTTATGGAATTGAAGAAGAAATTGACTATGACACCGGTGTTAGTGTTACCGACTCCGAGTGAACCGTTTGTGGTGTATTGTGATGCGTCTAAGATGGGATTAGGCGGGGTTCTTATGCAGAATGGTAAAGTAGTGGCATATGCTTCGCGGTAACTGAGGGCGCATGAGCGGAATTACCCTACTCATGATCTTGAGTTAGCTGCGGTGGTTTTTGTGTTGAAGATCTGAAGGCATTACTTGTATGGTTCAAGGTTTGAGGTGTTCAGCGATCATAAAAGTCTGAAGTATCTGTTTGACCAGAAAGAGTTGAATATGAGGCAGAGGAGATGGTTAGAATTCTTGAAGGATTATGATTTTAGCCTAAGTTATAACCCGGAAAATGCTAAAGTGGTAGCCGATGCCTTGAGCAGAAAGGCGATTCATATGTCGGCTATGATGGTGAAAGAGATGGAGCTTATTGAGCAGTTCAGAGATTTGAGCATGGTTTGTGAAACTTCGGCAAATTGCTTGATGTTGGTCAAGTTGCAAGTGAACAATGATTTCTTGGATATGATCAGAGAAGGCCAGAAGCTTGATGTGAAGCTAGTGGATGTGATGTCTGGAGTGGGAAGAGACTCCGATGGTGATTTCAAGTTGGATGGTTCGGGTGTGTTGAGGTTCCAAGGTAGGATTTGTGTGCCGGATAATGATGAGTTGAAGAAGTCGATTCTGAGTGAAAGACATCGTAGTAGTTTGAGTATTCATCTAGATGCTACAAAGATGTATCATGATTTAAGGAAGATGTTTTGGTGGTCAGGTATGAAGAGGGATATAACTCAGTTTGTTTATGCCTATTTGACGTGTCAGAAATCGAAGGTGGAGCACCAGAAGCCTAGTGGATTGATGCAACCGTTAGAGGTTCCAGTTTGGAAGTGGGATTGCATCACCATGGATTTTGTTACCGGACTACCGAACACTGCAAGAGGATTTGATGCCATTTGGGTAATTGTGGATTGGCTTACGAAGTCTGCATATTTTGTGCCAGTTAATATCAGTTTTCCGTTGGATAAGCTGGAAGAGATTTATATTCGGGTGATTGTGAAGCTTCATGGTGTGCCGGCGAGTATTGTGTCAGATAGAGATCCGAGGTTTACGTCAGAATTTTGGAAGAGTTTGCAGGAAGCTTTGGGTACCAAGTTGAAGCTGAGTTCAGCTTATCATCCACAGACTGATAGTCAGTCGGAGAGGACTATTCAGACGTTGGAGGATTTGTTGCGGGCTTGTGTGTTGGAAAAAGGTGGTGTGTGGGATACCCATTTGCCATTGATTGAGTTCACGTACAACAACAGTTACCATTCCAGTATCGGGATGACACCGTTTGAGGCTCTTTATGGTAGAAGGTGCATAACTCCTTTATGTTGGTATGAGTCAGGTGAGAATGTTGTGTTGGGACCAGAGATTGTGCAGCAGACTACTGAGACAGTTCAGATGATCCATGAGAAAATGAAAGCATCTCAGGATAGGCAGAAGAGTTATCACGATAACCGGAGGAAAGAGTTGGAATTCAGTGAAGGTGATCACGTGTTCCTGAGAGTTAACCCCGTGACTAGTGTAGGTCGTGCGTTAAAGTCCAAGAAGCTGAATCCGAAGTTTATTGGTCCGTATCAAATTTTGCAGAGAGTTGGTGTTGTGGCTTATAGGGTGGCGTTGCCGCCTGAGCTTTCGAATTTGCATGACGTGTTCCATGTATCGCAACTTCGGAAGTATGTCGCGGATCCGTCTCATGTGATTCAGAGAGATGAAGTGCAAGTCCGGGAGAATCTCACTATTGAGACAATGCCATTGAGGATCGAGGATCGCAAGATGAAGTGACTCAGAGGGAAAGAGATACCTTTGGTGAGAGTGGTTTGGGGAGGTGTTGCAAGAGGCAGTGTGACCTGGGAGTTGGAAAGTAGGATACCGGATGCGTATCCAGAATTGTTTCCATCAGGTATTTTCGAGGACGAAAATAATTAAAGTGGGGGAGAGTTGTAACGCCCATTTTAATTATTTGAGTTTTTCCGGTGTTATTTTTATTTATCGGCATGCCTTGTGTGGGAGTGTTGAGAAATAAGGGACATAATATTAATATCATATAATTGATAATGATAATAATTGATAATTAATATTAATATTGATATTATTATTATTATTATTATTATTATTATTATTAATATTATGAAGTTTTATATTAATTTTGGAATTAAAAGAAAATGAGGATTTATTTGGGATTAAGGGTAGAAGTGGAATTTGGAAGAATTAGAGAAAGAAGAACACGATCAAAGAGGAACACGATCAAGGAGAAGAACACGAATCAAAGAAAGCAAGCTTGAGGAAGAAGAGGAGGGAGCTAGGCTTTGGATTCCTAAAGTTTCTTCGATCAAAGCTGCATTTGATGTAGGGGGAAGAATCGGTTAAAATTGGTATGTTGCATGAATACTAGGTAGAAAGGGGATTTCCCTTAACCCCATAGGTTTGATGATTATGTTTTATATGATGTTGTGATTTTGAGTTTGATGCTGATATGTTGAATCCATTGCATGTGTTGTTTGCTCGATTTGGGGGTTTCCAGGTAGTTCGAAGTTTTATGCCGAAGTTGATTAAATGAGTAGAGCTGACATTTAATCGGGTTAAATCGAGAGTAGATTCTATAATTAAGTTGTTGAATGTTAAGCTGATGTTATAGGAACTGGTTTGAGTAGAATCGGTTGAGTTCGGAGCATTTCTGCCGACTCTGAGCAGTATTATTTTTCTGAAATCGCAGACGTTCGCCAGCTGCTTCGCTGGGCGAGCGAGTAGCGAATCTTCGCTAGGGATTCGCTGGGCGAACTGGGTAGCGAATGCTTCCAGTAGCCACTGTCTGGCTTCGCTAGGGAGTTCGCTGAGCGAGCAAGTAGAGAGCATTCGCTGATGCTTCGCCTAGCGAATGAGCCAGCGAGCGTGACCGAATGTTTGTGTTTTGAGCTGTGCTATTGGGTTCTCTCGTGATGTTGGACCCTTGTTGGTCATGGTTGATTGTGATATTGTTATTGAACTATGGGGAGTATATGTATGGTGTGGAATATGATTTCCTTAATGTTCGTTTAATTTGACTGATTGAATTCAGTGTATGTGGTTTCATATGAATGTAGTGATGTGTGATATATATATATATATATATATATATATATATATATATATATATATATATATATATATATATATATATATATATATATATATATATATATATATATATATATATATATATATATATATATATATATATATATATATATATATATATATATATATATATATATATATATATATATATATGATGTGTGATGAAATATGATCGGATGGATCGTGTACACTTAGTGTATTTGATGTTCTGTGTTGTGAATTGGGGTTATGCATAGCATGATGTGATGATGTGTTCCTGTGTGGAGGGTGATGACCTAGTGTCCATCGGTAGCGATGATGTGGTCCTGTGTGGAGGGTGATGGCCAGGTGCCCATCGGTGATTGTGAGGGATAGATCATGTCTCAGGGGAGCGTAAGTGATCTATCTTGTCTATGATGTGCTCCTGTGTGGAGGGTGATGGCCAGGTGCCCATCGGTGATAGTGAGGGATAGATCATATCTCAGGGGAGCGTAAGTGATCTATCCTGTCTATGATGTGCTCCTGTGTGGAGGGTGATGGCCATGTGCCCATCAGTGATTGTGAGGGATAGATCATGTCTCAGGGGAGCGTAAGTGATCTATCATGTCTATGATGTGCTCCTGTGTGGAGGGTGATGGCTAGGTGCCCATTGGTGATTGTGAGGGATAGATCATGTCTCAGGGGAGCGTAAGTGATCTATCCTTTCTATGATGTGCTCCTGTGTGGAGGGTGATGGCCAGGTGCCCATTGGTGATTGTGAGGAATAGATCATGTCTCAGGGGAGCGTAAGTGATCTATCCTGTCTATGATGTACTCCTGTGTGGAGGGTGATGGCCAGGTGCCCATCGGTGATGATGATATGTTCCTTCGGGAAAGGTTGATGGCCCGGTGCCCATCGGTGTTGTTGTTGAGTCGGTACCGCATATCATGGGTTGAGTTGCATGTGTTGCATTGTCTTATATGCTATGTTGGTGTGGGACAGTAGGTCCGGGTCGATGTATGTGAATGATAATTGTGTGATTTACTTCCTTTTATTCATGTACATTATTACCGTTATATTTTGATCGTGATTTCTCACCCCTTGCTTTTGTTGTGGTCTGTGCTTCTTCGGAAGTACAGATAATCCAGGTGTGTAGCTAGCTTGGTTTGTGGCGAGTCGTAGGGATGCTCTGATACGAAACACCGGGGCTTTGGGGAGTTTTATGTCTATCTGATGATTTTGTGTGCCCCTGTGGCGTATCGTGTCTGATGAATCCTTTTGGTGGATATGTTTGTATATTTTGACTTGACTGATTATGGTGTATATGATTTATATATGTATCTACATGAAGAATTCCGCTGTATATATTTTGAAAAAGTATTTAATGAAGTATTTTGTGGAGTTTTCATCTGTGACATCCCGTTTGGTGTGCTAACTCTGATATTTAATTGTTTGATTTATTTGCATTTATGTTATTTTGGGGAACGGGGTGTTACACAAAGCAAGACTGGTGGCAAAAGGCTATGCTCAATAAAAAGGGATAAACTACAATGAAGTCTTTGCTCCAATAGAAAGATGGGACATCATTCGAACCATGTTAGCTGTAACGGAAAGGAATCACTAGAAAATTTTCCAGCTTGATGTCAAAAGTGCCTTTTTACATGGAAAACTCACCAAAGATGTTTATGTTGCTAAACCATAAGGCTATGAAGTGAAAGAGGATGAGAACAAGGTGTACAAGCTTGAGAAATCCTTTTATGGCTTAAAGCAAGCCCCGAGAGTGTGGTTTAGTAGAATTGAGGGATACTTCATCAAATAAAGATTTGAAAGGAGTTGTTGTGACCATACTCTATTTGTCAAGAAGTATGAGGACAACAAAATTTTGATTATAAGCCTCTATGTCGATGACCTTATTTTTACAAGTAATGATTTATCGATGGTGCAAGGTTTCAAGATCTCAATGAAAAACGAGTTGAAATGTATGATCTTGGAAAAATGAGGCATTTTCTGGACGTGTAAATTAACCAAGGCAGCAATGGAATTTACATCAGTCAAAATAAATATGCAAATGAAATACTTGAGAGATTTGGAATGAGAGTTTGCAATGGACTCAAAAATCCAATAGTGCCGGAAAGAAAATTGACAAAGGAAGGAGGATGAGCAAAACCTGATGCAACAATGTTCAAACAAATCACTGGAAGTCTCATGTATATGACAGTGACGAGATCTAACTTAACGTACGGTGTTCATATCCTAATTATATTAATGTCAATCCCAAAGGAAGCACACATGTTACAACCAAAAGAGTTTTGAGATACATTCAGTCCATTGTTGATTTTAGTATTTTTTTTATAAAAGGGATTGTACAACTGAAATGATGGCGTATATAAATAGTGATTACACCGATAATTTAGATGACAAAAAGAGTATGTTAGGATATGTATTTATGTTAAGTGGTGGAGTTGTAGCTTGGGCATCTAAGAAGTAACCCGTGGTAGCATTGTCAACCACAGAAGCAGAATATGTCGATGCTTCCTCTTGTGCCTTCCAAAGTGTCTAGATAAAGCGAATTTGAAAAATATCAAAGGTACTCCAAATAACTCTGTTAAAATTCTCTGTGATAATTCTTCCACTATTAAACTTGCAAAATATCACATCTTTCATGGAAAAAGTAAACATATTAATGTACAATTTCATTTTCTAAGAAATCTCACAAATGATGAATCAATCAATATGAAATATATTAGTAGTAATGAGCAAGTAGCTGACGTCATGACCAAACCTTTAAAGATTGATCAATTAAAAAAACTCAGAGAAGCATTGGATGTTAAAAGTAGTCTTAGCATAAACTAACACGTAGCAGACATGTTTAGTTAAGGGGAGAGTTTTGTTAATACATTCTAATTAGAAGTCCATTTCAATAAATTCCTATAAAATAGGACATGATAGAGTTAGTTATATATTTGACTCATTCTTATGTTTAAATTCACATTTTATGAGTTGATTTTATACAATTAAATACTTTCAGGACAACAAATATCATTGCATTTTGTGCAATTTTCTAGCGTTTTTGTTAACATGAAGAGTTTCGTCCTCACATCACATGCATAATTGTCTATCTCATTGAATTTTACAAATTTTATGCTAACACTAATTACATATAACTAGCCCATATAGGATATATTAATCATAGTTTGTGATATTAGAATCAAACTCTAGTGTTGACAAGGATAGTTTCATGGTTCGACAGGAGTTGTGTATGCTGTAGTCAAAATTTGTTTGAGCATACTGTCAAAATATGTTAACTTGTAATTTAAGTTAGTATATCGAACTACATCTTGCTTGAAAGCTCAATTGTTTATGTTTGCTTGTTGCTCAAGTTAACTTAGTAGTCTATAAATAGGCTAGTTTTCTCAGGTTGTTGAGAGAGGTTAATTGTTGTTATTCACTTGTAATCTTTGAACCCTTATTGAGTAAGTGAATTATAAAACGGTTTTAACCAATTCTTATTCTTTTTCTTCTTCCTTCTTCTCTATCTTTTATAAAATCTAATATAGTTTCTTGTGTTTGTTCAAGAAACTCAATCTTTTTCTCATATTTTGGTTTGTTCTTGACGATATCAATTCACAACAAACTGGTGCGGTGAACGTGGAGAAGATGTCGTTAATAAAATACGAGATTGAGAAATTCATCGATGTGAATGATTTTGGTTTGTGGCGCTTGAAGATGCAAGCCTTTCTTGTTCAGCAGGGTTTGTTAGAAGTGTTGAAAGGATCAGAGAAGATGGATGATGTCCTATCAGAGAAGGATAAGACATTGCCAATTAGTAATTTTTTCCATTGTATGCAGTTGATAAAGTTGTATCATGAAAGCTAGTTTGTTCCCTTGTTAATGTAGATTTTGTTCCAAGGTGGAGATTTATGGTATTTGGATCAAACTCTAGTGTGGACAAGGGTAACTTCATAGTTCGAGAGTAGTTGTGTATGTTGTAGTCGAAGTTTGTTCGAGCATACTGTCGAAATATGTTAACTTGTAATTTAAGTTAGTATGTCGATTGGGTCTTGCTTGAAAACCCAATTGTTTAAGTTTACTTGTTGCTTAAGTTATCTTAGCAGTCTATAAATAGGCTAGTTCTCTCAGGTTGTTAAGAGAGGTTAGTTGTTGGTATTCACTTGTAATCTTTGAATCCTTATCGAGTAAGTGAATAGTAAAACAGTTTTAACCAATTCTTATTCTTCTGTAAAACTTAATAGGGTTTCTTGTGTTTGTTTAAGAAACTCAATCTTTTCTCATATTTTGAATTGATCTTGACGACATAAATTCACAACATAGTTTATATACAAGTTACAGTTTCAGCCACTCTCAAATCCTCTACAAAACTTTAACTAGACATTCATTTATGACATAATATAAAACCAATAATCTAATGGTGCGCCAGTGAGTGAGACAGACATGTTATCCAATGTTATAATCATTTTACCAAATGGGAGGTGAAAATATGAAGCTCAGACATTTTAAACACGACTCTGACACTAATATAATAATATTGATAATAATTTAAAATAAATAAATAAATTAAAAGTAATCACAAATATTAGTGTAAGTGCCTGACACCGACACAAATACAAATACATATTTTTTCAGAAGTATCGGTATTACATAAAGTGAAATAAATCATTCTCTATCTTTTATCTACAAATATCATTATAAAGTTGTCGTCGCTATCCCTGAAAATTTAAGAACCTATGTCATTCAAACCATATGGCAACACCAATAGATTTAAATCTAATTCGAAGATACTAGAGTGAAATGCCACAATTTATTCCTCTGAGCAGCCAATTATAACGCGGTTGTTCCTACATATAGATACGGCAGATCAAAATTATAATTTTTTGAAATATTATTTATAAGAGTATTATTGTCACAAATTTTATTCTCATCAATGTGATCAACAAATGATCAAAATTCATAAGAATATTTTTAAATTTTATTGTAATTAAATTTTAAAATTAAAAAATAAATATGTTAAAATAATATTATAATAAGAAGTTATGGTTGAATATTTTATATTTTCAAAAGAATATAAAAATATTTTTATCATTTGATATGGAAATAAAAATTAATAAATCTATGAACAAATCATATTTCTTATAATTAATAGTACCTAAGAATAATTTGTTAAAATTTAAAACAAACAAGAGCTTATGTGAATTTCAATGATAGATTTTCGAAAATAACATTTGTATTTAATGAAACAATTGCCCCATAATTAAAATATATAAATGAAAAATAATAACAATTAACTAAACAAATAAAAATAAATGTTTATATAATCACAAATAAAATAATTATAAAAATTATACAAAATTAAGAAACATATATAATAAACAAATAATAAATTCATATTAAATGTTAACTTATCTCTCCATTCAAACCCTAGTGGATATCGAAGTCTTGAAGGATATATAGAGATCCTAGGGTGATAAAAAAATATAGAACATTCATGCTCCACATTATTATACTCCTCATGCTCAGGGACAGATCCATCAGTAATAAATTGAGAGCATTTGTCCCCACTAACATATATTATCAAGTTGTTATATTTTATTGAATTAGAATATTTTTTATATTTACTTCTACTAAAAATTTATTATTACTCTCACTAAAAATATTAAATTATTTCATTTGTGTAAAATAAAAGTATAATGATATATGTAACCAAAAAAATGTACAATGACACGAGAAATAAATTATATATGATTATTGAACACATAAACATGAAAATATATATTCGGCAGCTGAAAAATAAAAATAAATCATACTTAAATATAGACATATTTAAATAGCACACATCGAACTATTCTTATTTTTTTAGATATAAAATAATATATATTTTTTTTTCTATTATTCAATTATTAACTCAATTATTATTATTATTATTATTGTTATTATTATTATTATTATTATTACTAATTATTTTTTAAAATTGTTGATTTATAAATATCAATAGTTTATTTTTCTATCACAAATAATTAAACTCTAACCAAATTACATATTTAATTGAACTATATATCACATTTAATTTTAACTACCTCTGGTCATCTTAATTTTATTATTATTATTATGCCCACACCAAAAAAAAAATCTAAATCTGTCCCACCTCATATTGTTGAAAATCTTTGTTGATTTCATTTATCTCTTATGGCAAAAGAAACTTTTTTAAACCTTTAACATATTTTTTATGTATAAAAATTAAGCACCCATGCGAATAATTTATTATGAAATTGTTGAATTATTCGTTTTTTATATTGGAATATGTGACGTGGAAGAGAGAACTATTTTATTTTGGAATTTCTGTTATGACACTTTTGATGATATGTATAATTTATATTAAGTAGAGTAGATGAGTAAAGAAACATAAACATTATATTAACTAAAATAAAGGAATAAAGAAACATAAAAATTAACTTCAAAATCAAGTTAGAAGGTACGAATAGAACAATAAAAAAAGTTATCTGAATACAACCATTTAAACATCTAAATTGTATAGACAAATTATCTTAATACTTGATAAATTGTTGGATGCTTTCGGTAATAAATGAATAATACATTATTAACGCTAAAATTTTTGGATCTTACATATTCATACCAACCATTTCCAAGATATACCTTAGTATGTGATTTTTTTGCTTTGAGAATCTGAGAGTTATAGTAAGTCATTTTATTAAGGTCCATTAAGGTAACTTCACTTTTGTTCGCAGGTAGACCATTTCTAACAATTTTAGCAGAAAAATGTTTAAAAAATTGAAATTTCAGATGGTTTACACATAAAAAATTGTAAACAATTAAAAAGATAAATATGTAAAGGCATAAAATATTTTATCTGAACTATCACCATGACATTTTTTTTCGTTCTTAGATTCTTTTGTGATTTCTTTCTCCCAAAACAACTCTGCATTATAATGATGTATGTTGGTTTACGAAGGTTGTGCATTAGCATGATTATTGTTGGAAATAATAATTTATTTCCATTAAAGTTGTTCCAAAATGACAAAGTAGGTGTTATAGTTAATTGACAATAAATGCTTAGTCCCACATTGGAAGTGGAGTAAAATTAAATAGCATTTATAAGGCACTTGGAACAATGTAATTTTCAAAGGAGACAAAGAGGATAAAGTGCCACATAGTCATATGTGGTGGTGCCAAAACTTATGTCACTTGTCTCATACAAAACACCCCTCGCCGGTGTCGCCATCGGCGACACCGGATCCGAGGGCGTAGAGGCGCAAGTGGCGGCTTGTAGACAGCACTTGAGCACTTATGCACGACGCGGCGTTAATGAGGCGGCGTCGGTGGCGCTCCGACGGACCGGCCTTCGGCCGGTATACTGCGAATTTATTTTAATTGTCGCTCCATCGGCCGGTATACTGCGAATTTATTTTAATTGTCGCTCCAGATTTCATTCGTTGCCTAGAGTTTGAATTTTGAATTTGAATTCGAAATATATGACACTTCATGAAGTGGTGCATGACATTTTATTTGAACCATTGCAAATGCTCATTAGAGAGTGTGTTTATGAAGAATTGCAAACTTCTGAAAAGACACATGCATGGCTATAAATATATGCTTGATACTTCGAAATCAAACACTACAAAAATCTGATATCCTCTTCTATATAATTCCAAACGTTTTTCTTGCATTCGAAACTTCATCAGTCTTGTGCAGTTTCGAGAAAAAGGCTGACTTATCCTGGGTATTCAGGTCGTTCCAACTCTAAGACAATTTGAGAGTGTGCTTGAAATACTTTTAAGGAAAGTGATTTCGTTCACGATTCAGTCTGGATCCATTCGACATTGAAGCATTATCTAACAATTGACCTGATTGAATATTGTTTAGGATCGACTTGCATATTCAAACCTCATATTATTTTCATCTCTTTCTCCATTATATATAACGAAACACTGCATGTTTAAATTAATATTGATTGGAAAAAAAAGAGAGCATAAAGATTCATGAAAATTATTTTGTAGGATAAAACAAAGAACATAATGTTTTGCTTTTTAACATGTTTGAAGAGGAAGGAGATGCTTAATTCAAAAAAAAAGAGGAAGGAGATGTTAAATGCAATGAAAGAATATGGTAGTGATTGATTTGTTGAAAAGAATTATAAGTATGTAATATATAGAGAAGGATTAGAGTTTAAAGTATATGAGTATATAATAATTAAAATAATAAACAATAAAGCAATTTTATTGGTAACAACCAATTTAAAAAAATCGAATTCATCCTCTATCTTTAATCGGAAAAACATTTAAAATATTTTTTAAAAAAGTATAGAAACTTTAAAAATTAAACATTTGATTTGAATATTTAAACTAAATATTTGGAAATTTCAAAACTTCTAGTTTAAATATTCAAACAACGTGTTAATTTTTAAAAGTTAAAAAATATTTAAATCTGATGTTTTATATTGAAAAATGAAGCTTTCGACAATTTCCAAAAACCTAACTTTTTTATTTTTAATATTTGGTCTACGGGTAAGTGATTTTTGGAACAAGAAATTCCTATTTGTTAAAGTAAAAAGTATTTGAAATAATTTATGTATTTGGTGGGTGTAGGAGTATAACTAAAAGTTATGAAGTTTAATTTGCCTACTCTTACAAAATATAAGGGGCAGCCAAAGCCCAAAGTAAATGGAGCTCATTCTTTAGGCCTTACAAAAATGTTGATAATCAAAATTTTACCCCTTAAACTTATCATTATCCCCCACCCTTATATATATATATATATATATATATATATATATATATATATATATATATATATATATATATATATATATATATATATATATATATATATATATATATATATATATATATATATATATATATATATATATATATATATATATATATATATATATATATATATATATATATATATATATATATATATATATATTCTAACGTAGAATTACTTATTTATTTTTATGAAAGTCTATTTAAGCAAATTTTAACTAAAAAATGCTTAAATACACCTTAAAAACAAGTGGATGTATTATAGCAAATCTCATAGAAATTTTCTATAATACACCTACTTATTTTTAAGAAGGTGTGTTTTAACAAATTTTAACTAAAAAATAATTAAATACATCATAACTATAACTGACTCTTAATTTATTTTAAATTATAATTTTTAATTTAGATTTAATCGAAAATTAATTGAGTAAAAATACTATATACAATTAAATAAAAATATTAAATATTAGATTATATTCAATTTAAAGATTGTGATTTGGAGTAAATTAAAAAAACTTACTCATTGACACTATTAACTAAACAATTTCACTTTTTCTTAAAAGATCATGAATTCTATTATACATATTAGATAAGCAAAATAAAAATATGTATATATATATTATATAAAGGACAAAACTACGCTTGCAAAAAAATATATTTAATTTGATAAAAAAATAAAATTAGTATTCGTATTTTAAAAATTATACTAACTATTTTATTTTTAATACTTCTAATTTATTCGTTTTTAATTTTTTTTTTACATTATGTTGATATTTTTAATTGAATATTAAATTAATATTTATTTAAAATTTATCATATTCAATTTTTAATTTAAAATTAAATTTTATAGGGATAAATTTGTAAATTATTTTCTTATCATATCCTGTCCGATTCTAACTCAACTCATATTCAGGATAAATATTGAACTTGTAAGACATGATAGGATAAGTTTCAGAATTAAATTATCATATTTTGTTGTGTCATCGAATACTGGATTGAGATATGATATGATACAAATATCTTATCTTGTCTCTTATCATGCGCACCAAATAAGCCTTTAGTTTTTTTTTCAAGATAGGAGTATAAACAAACTGGTCAGGGGAAAAAAACTTAGAAATTCAAAGCAGAATTCAACCTAAGGCCCAAAAACTAAAGAATGTTGAAAAAGACCTAACCAGTCGATTAGGCTTATGTCTCAATCAATTAGATCATATCAAAATTCAAATTTTAAACTTTGACATAGAAATTAAATAGTAGGGAGATTGAAATTTAATACAACAACTAGTTCCAACGATTAACTACCTAAATTTAGTGCTCCCAATTGATTGGAAGCCCCACCAATCAATTGGATTGTGTATATAAATATAGGTGTTATTTCCTCTATTTCTCATCTCATCCCACTTTTTCTCTTGTTCATTGCATTAGTGTTTGTGCTGTCTTTTCACCTTTTCATCGTTAGCAAATGACACCCAAATGAGCTCGCTCCTCTCAAGCATCTCCCTCCTACTACTATGAGTTTTTCTCTACTAAAGAGGAAGAAACCAACTTCAACCGATACTATACCGAGAGAGAAATCTACGTATCTCGTTATTTGGATGAGAAACTCTTTAAAGAATGCAACTTTGTTGAAACCTTCAACAAAGCTGGATTAAAGAACTTTGTCTTTGAAGTACCTCTAGAGAGATTTCCTTAATTGGTGAGAATGTTCTATGCAAACCTCACTTACTCAATTGGTGTTCTTAGCTCAAAAGTCAAAAAACATCTCATTCGACTAAGCAATCAAGAGTTCGCACAAGTTTACAACCCTTCCTACACCAATCAAGTGTTTGAGGAAACCAGCGAAAGTAATGAGTTTAACTATGACCTTAGTGCACATTCCTTTTTGATTGATCAAACCTCCATCATTCCCACTCTGTTCACCATTGGCTTGATACGCCCAGACACTCAATTAATCTGCTATACATTGAATCATGTTATCTTCCCAAGAAAGAGAAAATCGAGCACCATAATAGACCGAACATACCTCTGATTTGGTTTTCGGCGAACCGAGTTGAACAAAATTGGGTCGATGTTGTGATACATCACATGATGAAAAACAAGAAGCGAAACATGATGTTACCATACAATGAATTAATCACTGAGATCCTGGTGTACTCCGACTACAATTTGGAGGAGGAGGAATCGGAAATTTAACACTCGAAAATAGAAATAAGCACCTTGGGTCAGATGAGGTGTTGTAAATTTTGATATATATATTTCAAAAGTTTTAAACTGACTTTATCTTCTAATTTTGAATGATAAATGTAATAAAATATTTTATATAATAATAATAATAATAATAATAATAATAATAATAATAATGGATAATTATTATAATTATTATTTATGATTTTAATTGGTCAAACAACAATTTTTGACTTGACTTAGTCAAAACCTTTATCTCTCTCCTATATATAAAAACTTCTCTAACATCATTAAAAAAAACCATATAACATAAAAATTCTCATTGTCTTCTATTTTTTCTTATTCATTTCCATTCTTTCTTGATTTCACTTTCTTGTCAATTATTTTTGTTGTTCTAATACCTCAGATTTATAATGAGAATCTGGGAAGAACTTGTTGAATCTTGAGAGATTTGCGCTTATGAGGTGGATAAATCCTTAAGGACAATGTTATTACACACCTCAGGTTTATATCATTGTTTATTATTTTGCAGGATAAAAATATTAGTCATTACGAAAATATTTGATCAATTTGTGTTGGTGGTCAAATTCTACAACATGAGGTACGAAATTAAGGGAAAATAAGTGCACTCTACCTCTAAAGGCACTACCAAGAGCAAAGCAACAACTAGTAGGCAATGAACTCTCTCCATCTTCCTCAAACATTCTCAACAACATCCAAGAAGACTAGAAGATGATGATAAGGATGCATAGAAATAATAACTCAAAGCTTTTCAACCCTCATATATCGAATTATATCCAGTGAGGATGATGATGAAGAGACAAATTTGTCTCTTGCTTATTTTCTCTTGTTGCTTTTTTTCCTGTCTTTTCTATTGCAATTACCATCATGTACTTCGGTATAATTTAAATTAAATTAATTTTTTTTCCTTTCCTAAATTCTTTCTCCCTCTAAATGCATTTGTGCTTGCATATTTAAAATTTTCATCTTACATCTTTTATCTGCCTTTTTAATTTTGACAAAGGGGGGAGGGGGGAGTATATTATCAGTAGGAGTAGAGTATACTCTCTAATAATACGAATGGGAGTTTAAACACTCCAAATTTAACTACATGTCTTTTCTTGTATCACCCCCCTAAGATATGTTGTAATCATCAAAGACAGGGAGAATATGGAAGTATGTGCTTGTAGGTTTAATCAAGAAGTGATCAAATCCAAGCAAGACATGCCTAGACCCATCACCGCTTTGATGATGAAAACTCATGAAGATAAAACATGACCTTGATGATAAATATTGAAGATGCAACATGATCTTGATGACAACAATACATAAAGACAAGTACCAAAGCTATTTTAAGCATTCAAAGATACATTTGATCAAGATATCTGAAGAGTTAGGGTCTAATGATCACTGTGATATCCTATGATGATGGCTCCTACCTTGAATATATCTCAAGTCTCATATCCAAGAATATTCAAGTGAAGTGCTTATATGATTGATTTATCCAACAAGAGTATGAAGCTTCAGATTGTGTGAAAGCTAGCGGATTCATGGCTGAGTGATTATGTTTTGTAAAAACACAAGGGAATTTTCATAAAGTAATATGGCTAAATCACACACTCACTAGAATTTTTTTGAAGCCTTTATTTCTTAAAGAAAATCACCTAAAATGTTTTGGAGTTTAAGCCAAATGAATTAAAAGTTGTCAGATTGATTAGGGGAAGATTTTGAATTGCCCAATCGATTGGACCAAGAGCCTAATCAATTGGATAAGGGATAATTAATTATGTAATAGATTACGACAATGTCTTAAATAATGGTAACATAACTGTATCCAATATTTTCAAAATGTTCCAAAATAATCAATTATTAAGGTCATCTAATCAATTAGATTAAAGACCCAATAGACTGGACAATTAATTTTTCCAATAGATCATTTCATTTTTTGAACCACACTTTGGGCTATATATAGAGAGGTATTCCTTTCATTTTTTCACATTCAGAAATGTGATTTATCTCACCTTCTTCTCCCTATATAAACTATTTTCTCCTTCCCTCTCATAAATTTGGTCATAGTGCTTTGAGAAAGGTTCTTGTGTTTAAGTAAGGAAGTTGTTCTGGAAAGAGTAATATTGTAAATTCTTTAAGAGTTCTTTTTCCAATTGAGTGAATCTCTCTTCCTTAGGACGTATTTTTTTGGGTTTGGAGCTAAACGTGTTAAAAGCACTTTTGGAGGGATTTAGTATTAAGTATTTGTTTGGTTCGTTAGTTCAACCAAACAAAGAAAAACTATTCATTTGGGTTTATAAAGAATAACTAGAGAAAAATCTTCATATCGGTTCAAGATCAGTCCGGTATAAAATCTCTCCCAGTTTCTGAGTTCAACTGGTGTAAAAGCTCAATAGGTTCGAGAGGACCCGATATAAAATCTCTCTCGAGTTCTAATTTCAACCTATGTAAAGGCTCAGTAGGTTCGAGATTAGCCCGATAAAAATCTCAGTTCAGTTCATGGTCAGCCCGTGTAAAACCTCAGTTTGATTTGGAGGATAGCCAGCTCAAAACTCCATTTTGGTTCAAGATAAGTCTGTATAAATTCTCAGTTTGTTTTGGAGACTAACTGTTCGAAGCTTTGTTTGTGTTTGACGTGAAGACTAACCGATTCACTCCACTATTTGCTGTTTGGCTAGTAGTAAACCTAAAACTTTAATTTTCCTTGTATAAGGGGGTTCTTAAACTCAACGTTCTAAAAACTCATAAGAATTATTGGAAACTCTCAAGATCAATTCTTGAGGAGAGGAATATGTCAGATCTTTTAGACCGAAACTCCATAAACCTTAGGTGTCATCTCTTTTCTCTTATCTCTTTATTTTCCACATATTTTCTTTACATTAATTTTCCACTAATATATTCAAACTTATTTTAGAAAAAAGTTTCAAAATCTGATTTATAAAGTAATTTTGTTTTAAACAAACGTTTTTTTAGAACCTCTACAATTTACCTCTCCATCTCTTGTGTGTAAAGTCACATATTTAAAAACGTTATGTTCCACAGAGACACATACTACTTTCATTGTAAGAGCAGGGTCTAAAGAATGTTACTCGGATCATACAAATAAATAAACATAAGAGTAAATTACAAAAAGAGATCAGAGTTCCTAGAACTGAGAAACACCATCTATTTAAGATGATGGATGATGCAAATTATGTTTACTAGAGTAGAAGAAGAGATGACACAAATGTTGCGAGAGATATTTTTTGGGCACACCCAGATTCAATGAACAAGTATATACAACATTTGTTTGAAATTTTGGTATGACTTCGACTGAACTGACATTTGTTGATGCATTTGTCTATATGGAATTAGAGCACACTACTATAAAAAAACCCTTTTACCTCGGTTGGAAAATGGGTTTTACCTCTGTCTTGTAGTACAATCACCAAGAGTAACATAGTTTCTACCTTCTATCAAGTGTCTATTGCAGCTGCTTTTAAAATTAGATTCTTCACCAGAAAATACCTTGTGGGAGGTACAAGCAATATGAACAAGAATGTTAGGCTTTCCCGTCCAAACTTTTTGGTGATACATATGTTGGTGATGTACCATACAATTTACAAAACTATAATGGAATGGAGTAGAACAAATCAATGCACTTGTAATGATTCTTTGCTTAATCAAACTCTTCTTCCTCATCATTAGTTACATTGTAGATTTTTCTTTGTTTCCTTGGAAAACTTGAGCATTTAGCTTGAATATGTCCTAAACATTTGCATTTAAGAAATTGTGTAGCTGATTGTCTTGAATATTTGTAGAGACATTATTCTCAGATCTCATATCTAGTTTTCTCATGATATCACTAAAGATCTTAGCAAGCCTGATATTTTCTTCAGTGTCATAATCTACTTATTCTTCACAATCTTCATAATTGTCTTAGCCTATTTTCTTTGGAGGATTCTTAATACTATAAAGAATTTTTTGTTGATGAACTGCTGCTCCTTTGAAATTCTCCATCTTGTATAGAATGCAAACCTTGGATCACACCCAAATAAAACAAGGTGTCTACTCTGGTGCTAATTGAAATTCTGTTCTCAAGAGGACAAATGTTGGACCAGATTCTTAAGCCAACATGTTTAACATCTTAAACCAGAATTGATAGATAAGATAAAATAAGATGATAAATCATAAAGTAATAAAAGAATACAAAGAATTGTTAACCCAGTCCAGTCCAAACAACACCTACATATGATGGGCTTCCAACCCAAGAAAGGAAATCAACTCTTAAATAGAATCAATATTAAGTGTCTTAGATAAACAAATCATTGTTTAATGCCCCACTTGTTAATTCTACCAATGTATTTCTATTTATGACTCCCCCTAAATATGAGACCTCTCTCACTTTCTTTCAAATGCTAACCCTAGTGATCAATATGATAAACTGAATACTCATTATTAAATTACAACTCAACTAACAAATCAAACTTTATGTCTTTAGATATGAATTCATGCGCTAGAGTGGTGCACAAGTAACATCATAAACAAAATACTTAAAAATAGAAACCCTAACTATAATATATTCAATACTTGCTCACTTAAAAGTTAGGTTTGAGTTTCCTTAAATATCAATCCAATCTTCTGGGTTTTTCTCCAATGGGCATAAGATATGAGATCACATCCAGATTTATAGGAAATCCAGTTGAGATTCTGATTTTCAAAAGCCTCCACCAAAATATTTTATTTGAGTTTAAATTTTAAATCTCCAGTTAATTATATTTGATTTGATTCAATATGCCAAATAAATATAATTAATTCATTGCTAAAAGATAACAACAAATCTTTTTTTCGCACATCCTAAAAGTACGCTCAAAACAACAATAACATTGGTCTGCTAACAAGGGTCAGATGTTGCACACATGCTAGAACATCTAGTCTCGCATGTGTCTTCTCCAAAACATCTTGTACACTCTATGTTATTTTACATAATGCAGACAATCCAAAAGGAACAACAATATTAACATGTCTCGATGACAATCAACTTTTATCTTAAAGATATCAGATCTCCCATCTCTCTAAAACTAAGTTTTATCTCTATGGTTGTGTGCCACCCTCCGTCTCTCTCCCGTTATCAAAGTTTCTCTCTTGAAACATGGAGGTTGTCGTATCCTCAGTGGAATGGAGTTTTCTCTTCCATTGTGGAATTTTCTTCTTTCTTTCCCATTCCTTTGAACCACTTATGTCTATTAGGTCCTTGCCTTATTCTACCTCTAACCTCCATCATGTTTTATGCTCTCTCCTCCCAAAACCACAAAGTGCTTACAAATCCAAAACCATCTTCACCAACCAACGGGACAACGTGGTAAGAACATGACAAACAACCTCCACCACCAGAAGATACAAAATTTTCAAGATATTGTGTTTATGTATCTGTTATAGTTATTGTTATTTTATTTTATTGTCTGGTTCAGTTATGGGTATAGTTCTTATGTGTACTTGTCAAAAAGCACAGTAGTGTATGATATCCATACGCTGGTAAGGGATACTTAAAGAACTTTGTAGTTAAGGGTGGTTAGGACTTGCTCACGATGGAGAAAAACTTTGTTTGGTGATGTTTATGGTGGTAAGAGAGGGGCAACTCACGTGAGGTGAGAGGCTCTGTGCATAAGTGTTGTGCTAAGGGTATTATGATTTGTCTCTCCCCATTCAAGGGGAAATATTTAGAATGGCTCTTGGGCCTAAGGTTTTCTAAGAACCAATAACTACCCACCCAGTCAATGGGGGACAGTCAAATCTCTATTTCTTAGGGAGATGTGGACTAGTCAAATGACTATAACTTCCCTCTAATTGAGGAACATATTTTCCCATGTTTCGCATGACTGAGCGAGTAAGGGGCTTTTAGGTCGAGGCGATTCCTAATGGTGGGTGATGTGTAGGCATCGCATCTAAAGGTTACCATTCTCTATCCCTTACTATACATTTCACAAATATATCAATAATAGAACCTTAAGCATAAAACATTTTGTTAAAGGGGAAAGTTCTTTAAAATACAGAGCCTTGGAGCTCACGAGTTCCTAAGTCTTTCGAATCACAATTATATGTTGATCCTGACTGGCAAGACTTCAAGTCCCTCAGACGAGGTGTTAGACCCATCAGACATGACTTTCATAAAGCTTTTAGAAAAGATTTTAAGACAAGTCTCTTAGGCTAGACTTTGTTCGCGTCCCTTAAGCAAGACTTTGGATCCTGCCCGAGGAAACTTCAAGTCCTTTAGGAAGAAAGTTTATATAAGCCTATTTGATGGAACCCTTAGTCCCTAAATAGAGGTTATGTTGAGTCTGACTGATGAGACTTCAAATCCCCCGGACGATACATTTGACTTCTCGGGTAGGACTTCTATCATGCCTTTTGATAAGACTCAAGTTAAGTCTCTTATGCTAAACTTTGGTCGCGTCCCTTCGGCGAGACCTTATGTTTGATCCCACCCGAAGAAACTCTAAATCGTTCAAACGGGTTCAGATAAATCTATTCACTGAGACTCTTAGTCCCTTAGGCAAGGTTATGTTGAGCATGACTGATGAGACTTCAAGTCCCTTAGGCGAGGCGTTATATCTCTCAAGCGAGATTTTATCAAGCCCTCATATAAGACTTTAAGTTAAGTCTCTTAGGCTAAATATCAATCGTGTCCCTTGGTAGAGACTTTATGTTGGATCCCGCCTGAGGAAATTCCAAGTCCCTCGGGATGGGAGTTTAGATAACCTATTCAGAGAGAATTTTAGGGGATATATATATATATATATATATATATATATATATATATATATATATATATATATATATATATATATATATATATATATATATATATATATATATATATATATATATATATATATATATATATATATATATATATATATATATATATATATATATATATATATATATATATATATATGCTTTTTAGCCTTGGGTTTTATAGGGATTCATGACAGTCCATTCAGTCAATGAGGGGCCGACAAATGTCTATTTCCTAGGGAGACGTGGATCACTCAGTTGACTATGACTTTCCTCTAATCGAGGAACGCCTTTTCTCACGTTTTCCATGATTGAGCGAGTAAGGGGCACTTAGGGCAAGACAATTCCTAATGGCGGACGACGTGTAGGTGTTGCTCTTGAAATTACCATCTCCCGCCCTTACTATAGGCCTTTCACAAGTATATCACTACGGTATGTTTAACTTATTTTAATTTTGTACTTATGGTGCTTGATGAAATGCCACAAAGATGTTTCGATGAAGGGAAAATATTTATGAATGAAAATCTAACAATGGTTGTTGCAAGTCGGACTCTCTTTTCCACTCAACAAATGATTCATTCATAGATGATGAGTTTAATCAACCTCAGAAACCTATATGATCGAATTGTGTGTCCCAAAGCTAACGAAGTGATTCATAATTATTGAATAAATTTAAAGATTGTGGTTCCTAAAATCACTTATTATTTGTGGAAGAAATTTGCTTGATTACTTTGACTAAAAAAACTTGATGGTTAATATTCTATTGATTTCTAAATTCTCAAAATTGATTGATTTAGTTATTATTGTTGTTTTTAGAATGTGGATGGAAAATACCCTAACACAATGTATTTTACTATGCTTTAACTTTTTTTATGGAATTATGGAATGCATGTTGGTGTATACGGTAAAAGAAAATTACATGTCTCATATTAACATATTAAAAATATTGTTTTTTATATGAATAATTTATTGATGTAGACATATTATTTATATAAATTAACAATGTTTTAATTTTAAAAATAACATACTAAAAAAAAATTTAATATATTTTTATATGAATAGCTTATATAAAAATCATCCGTGCGAGAGATAAAGGAGTAAAGTATGATGTCCATTGGAATGAAAGAGATCAGTTAGTTGAGCCTAACGGTGCGTTGCTAACAAGTTACATCGGAGCACTTGTACGTTCGCAAGTTCCGATTACTTGCGATAATTGGAGAATTGTTTCATTACAACCGGCTAAAGATAAGATTTGGACCGACATTCAGGTATAATATTGGAATTGTTTAATTATTGTTGACATTTATGTCTTTAAATTAAATATACTAACATGTTATATGTATATGTGTTTGTTTGCAGAGATCTTTCAATATTGAAGATCGTAGGAGAAAATATTGTATTCAATTAGCCGGAAAACGCTTGAGGGGATTTAGAGCGTTTTTAATAAATAAGTTTCTAAAAGATTCTGAAGGAAACTTTGTTGACTCGGAGCGTCCGATGAAGTACGCAGATTTGATTTCGGAGGAAGAATGAGAGACGTTTGTTGCAAAGCGAAGATCAAAAGAATTTGAAGTAAGTACATCTTATCATGAACTATGTATAGTATATATACTTCTTCCATGTACAGGAGTTCTGATAAACTTGTTTTTTCAAGTTGTTAGTGGCGTAAATCGTCAACGGGCATCAAATCCCGCATATCCATACAGAAAGGGCCGGTTGGGATATGCACGATTAGAACAAAAAATAGTAAGTACATATAAATGCTTTAATATGATATATTTACAAAAAATAGTAAGTATATATAATAGGATACAATGTTTTATTATCCGTCTTAATGCGTAGTTGGAAGAGGAGAAGAGTGATGCGACATCTCTTTCGGACCATGTTGTATGGAAGGCTGCCCGTGTCGGACGAGATGGAGTCGTTCAGGAAGAAGTTCAACAAGTCTTTAAACAATGTGTAAGTACAACGTTATCTTTGTCAGTAACTTATCAAAAGTGTGTAATATATTTATATATGTTTTTATCTATATTTCAGGAGACTCTGTCCCAGACCATAACTCTCGCCGAGGACAATGATTGCAGGAGCTTACTGAGTCGGGTGCTGAATATTCCTGAGTATTCTGGGCGTGTGAGGGGTAAGGGATTTGGTGTCACTCCATCCAAACTGTATAAGCAGCCAAAGAAAAAAATCCAACCAATAAAGAAGTGATGGAGACTTTGGAGGATTTGAAAGCGCAAATCCGTGAATTACAGAAGGATAAGGAGAGATACATGGCGGAAAGATGCGCTCCAGAGGGTAGAGCTACTAGTGACAAAGATAGTACCGGTTGTCCGCAGAAGCTTCCAGAGGTAATTGTATATATTACATTGAAATTGATTTAGCACACTTTACTTAATTGACACATTAACTGATCATTATTTGTTTAGGGCA
Source organism: Lathyrus sativus (assembly GCA_963859935.3). Classification (NCBI taxonomy): domain Eukaryota; kingdom Viridiplantae; phylum Streptophyta; class Magnoliopsida; order Fabales; family Fabaceae; genus Lathyrus; species Lathyrus sativus. The sequence goes on from OZ012738.1 coordinate 511,106,143, forward strand.
TTTCACTTTGCCGGCTATATTTATCGTCACCTACCCATCAAATGGTTGGCAAGGGAAAGGTGCATAACTTTCTGGGAGACTTACTTCACCACAAACCGCTCCCTTCTGGATTTTTGAAAGTATCTATTGATATTGCATTAGAGGGGAGTGCGTTGTTGCCTATACCAGATGATATTTCAGGCGCAACAGTGGTGGGAGACGCAGTAGGATCGTATGTGGCATGGCCGGCAAATCTGATTTGCATAGATGATGAGGTAGGTTGAACCTTTTAATACTCAAATGTTTTATGATTCATACATGAAAGTTATTCTTACATCTACATTTTCTTATTTACATGATGATCTTAGACTCCTACAAAGTCCAAATCAAAAGATGATAGAATTATTGTGCGGGATACCGATTCAGCTGCATCAAAGAAACAGGTACTACTACAGTTACATGACTATCTTGTTATACAATATTAATTACTGAACTTATATATGACTTTTAGGTTCATGATCAGCAGTCGCAACAAGTCAGCAAGGGTAAGATGCCTGAAACTTCCAAGGTTTCTAGAAAAGCAATTGTTCCTCGATTTAGGATGTGCCTTGAAACATATGTCGGAACATCAGATGTGCCTAAGGGTGGCGTCCGTCAAATACACATGGAGGCAGGTATTTTCGGTTTTGAATATCCCGAAACAATTGCTAAGGAGGATTTTGATCAGGTTTTCAACCATTCTGAATTGGGCGTCGGTGTGATGCATTCATACATCAGGTACTTCGATCCATTTTAATTAAATAATTGAACTTTTTAAAATTTGCTCGTTTAACTTAATATTCTAATGTTGATTATGTTTTTTTAGGTTCTTGTATGACAAGTTATTGGTCCCGAATGAATTGACTTCAGTATTCGCATTCTTATCTGCTAGCTGTGTCAACTCACGTGTAATAGACCAGTCACCAGATACAGTCAAAGAGTACACAGTGCAGAGATTTATGCGCGCGACTACGGAGAAGTTGTTCTTGTTGCCATATAACACTGACCATGAGTTAGATTTTATTCTAAATTCATTTATTATAATTGTTCGATTTTTCCCTTTCTATATATATAACATTTCCGTCTAAACTGTTGTCTTATTTTATAGTGGACATTGGTTGTTGATCGCAATTAATCCGACGAAAGAAATAGTGTATTATATAGATTCATTGGATGGCGATACAACAAAATATGAAAATCTGAGGAACTTTGTTGATACGTAAGTTATGAGATATATTGTTGTCTTTAATTATATATCTTTATTTATTATGTGACATTGTTCTAAATATGCGTTTATATTATGTTAGAGTTATACAAATATTCAGAGCACAAAGAGATGCAACGGTGCCAAAAAGTAAGGCTAACAACATCAACTGGATCAGAGTGGAGGTATATTCTCGCATGTTTATACTTGATAAAAATATTTAAACTATATATCCGGATAAATGTTCGTTTGTTTTTTCCATTTACAGTGTCCTCGGCAGCGCAATGGTATTGACTGTGGATATTTTGTATTGCGCTTTATGAGGGAAATTATTCTTTCTAGTCAACTTGAGATTCCAGTCATGGTATGGATCAATTCATTATATAAGTTATATGATTCATTTTGATAATCATCCGATACTTCATCTGAGTAATTAGTTTTAAACTTAAATCTTATTCGATCTGTTATATTATGTAGTATTTTGATGAATTCAAGTGCGCTACTTACACGAAAGCAAAATTGGAAGAAATTAAAGAGGAATGGTGTCAATTTATTCTTGGGTTGAGAATTGTATAGAGTTATCGGATTGGAAGACTTGTAATTATATGTGAATTGAATGTATTTGTGTTGTTGTAATTCTGAGGATCGAATTTTGTTGTAACATATTTAAACAGGTTTATGTGTATATTAAAATGTTTATGAACAAAGTCATGAGTTACAATGTATCCGAAGTTTTGAATTGTACATATAAGGCCAAAGTTTGAATTGTATATTTAAGGCCAAAGTTTGAATTGTATTTATAAGGCCAAAGTGTTGAAACAAAGGCCTGAATTATAAGCAGGTTGTTGGTAAAATATACAAAACAGGGTGAATATTTTAAAAAAAAAAAATTTTAAAATCTGGGACATTAGACAGCGCTTTTACATAAAAGCGCTGCTAAAGGTCACATATATTACGCTACAAAAGCGCTGCTATAGGTTTGGAAGGGGGGGGGGGTCTAAGACAGCGCTTGTAAAAAGCGCTGCTAAAGGGTGGGTTATGGCAGCGCTTTGAAAAAGCGCTGCTAAAAGGGGGGTCTAAGGCAGCGCTTTGTGAAAGCGCTGCTAAAGGGGGGGATGGTTGGGGGAATTATGCAGCGCTTACAAAAGCGCTGCTAAATGGCTAAAAAAGCGCTGCTAAAGGTGCTGCTGAAGGGAGCTTTTAGCAGCGCTTTTTCATTGAAAAAAAATGCTGCCTTTACCTTTAGCAGCGCCACTTTTGGCAGCGCTTTAAAGCGCTGCTAAAGGCCAAAAAAAGCGCTGCTAAAGGTCTTTTTTGGCATAGTGGATTGAGCGAGTAAGGGGCACTTAGGGCAAGACGGTTCCTAATGGTGGGTGACGTGTAGGCGTCGCTCTTGAAGTTACCATCTCTCGCCCTTACTATAGGCCTTTCACAAGTATATCACTACAGTATGTTTAACTTATTTTAAATTTGTACTTATGGTGTTTGATGAAATGCCCCAAAGATGTTTGGATGAAGGAAAAATATTTATGATTGAGAATCTAACGGTGGTTGTTGCAAGTCAGACTCTTTTTTCCACTCAATAAACAATTCATCCATAGATGATGAGTTTAGTCAACCTCAGGAACATATATAATTGAATTGTGTGTCCCAAAGTTAAAGAAGTGATTCATAATTGAATAAATTTAAAGATTGTGGTTCCTAAACTCACTTATCATTTGTGGAAGAAATTTGCTTGATTACTTTGACTAAAAAAAATTAATAGTTAATACTCTATTGATTTATAAATTTTCAAAATTGATTGATTTAGTTATTGTTGTTTTTAGGATGTGGATGAAAAATACCCTAACACAGTGTATTTTACTATGCTTATACTTTTTTTTTATCGAATGCATGTTGTTGTATACTGAAAAAAAAATATTACATGTCTCATATTAACATAATAAAAATATTATTTTTTATATGAATAATGTATTGATGTAGACATATTATTTATACAAATTAACAATCTTTTAATTTTAAAAATAACATACTAAAAAAAAATCTTTTTAATAAATTTTTAAATGAATAGCTTATATAAAATTTACATTCATTAAATAATGTACATTCTAAAAATAAATGTTGCACCACATTCTGCAGAGGCACATGGTGGTGGAGGAAATTATAGTGTGAGATTGACTGTACTTATTTTTGTTAACCATTGTGGTCGTGTATTGATGTCTGCCGCTACGTAACAAAGTATTAATACAACGCAAATGATTGCTACAAGCCCACAGCAATGAATGCACAAACACTATCATCTGCACTGCATGATTAACTCACCGGATTCTTCTCTTTTTATTCAAGAAAAATAATTCATCATTTCATTTTACTTGGAGCTTTTGGATTCTTACCTCTGTCCCCACGTTGTATGTTATGTCTGCCATTGACACATGCATATATGAAATCCATGATGTTTATTGAAAGAGAAGCTGTAGGTGTGGACTTACGTTGAGATGAGGGCAAACAAGTGTTATTTTGTTGGAGCCATGTGCATCAGTCAAGCTTTTTTTAATTGACTATGGTTAGCAGGTAGATGTTATTTTTGTTAGAGGAGCGTTGAAATTATGACATTTTTAATACTTCAACTACTATTTTCTTGCTCCAAACCTGAAGTTCGGAAAAATGCCGAGAACAACAATAAAGTCGGTTAGAATTTAGAAATGAAATATGAGATCAAATGTGTCGGTAAAAATAAATTTGAATATCTAAAATAACGCACTCTTGTTATATCTGAAATGACGCGTCATTCTAAAATATTTTAAGAATAAGCTAAATATTATATTGCTAAGACGAAGATAATGATGATTTTTTGACTTGAAGATGAATTTAATTGTTGAAGCAGAGCTTCCCCACCTCATCCATGTCTGCAAGAAATAATTACTAGGAGTAGTACATGTCTGCAAAGAGTAAATGAAGTCAAAGGAGAGTAATGAAATGGAGCAATGATGAAATGTGAATAGCGTGGGACAATCAATCAGCTCAACTACAATGTGGAATTTGTACTTTTTATTTGCTTTTATTGCAGATACCTAAAGCCCTAACTCTCGTTGACGACATAAATATGAACATTATTATTCCTATATGCTATATACTACTTGGCTATCTCTATTTATCACTTGCATCTATCTACTTAAAATTGATTTCAATTCCTATTTTTATTTCAAACTGCTTCACAATGTTAAACAATAATGAGTTGTGTGTTTAGAAAATAAAAGTTACAACATTAAAATAAAAATTTATAAACTGGTTTGAACTATTTTTTTAAATTGTGAAAAATATTTTTTCACAATTAATAATTGGCTTGAACAATTTTATAAACTATTTTTTATAAAAATTAATTTTACAAATAGTTTACTAAAAATTTATAACTTACAATATCCTGTTTCAACAACTTACAACGTTTTTCATATTAGCTTGAACAAGTATGAAAAATATTGAGGTTAGGCTAAAACTTCACAATGCTAAACTAAAAATATGAAATATTATTACTTATAATTTGATACTATATAATTTGCTTTCAACGCACTAATAATTTATAGGATATGTCCAATGTCGTGTGCTTATATTTATTTTAGGTACAATGTTATACTATCATACACTCAAATTATACAATAATTTTCGTTAAATAAAATGTATTAGTTATTTAAACTCAATTATTTAATAGGCTCTTGTTAAAGTTGTTTTAAAGTTGTTTGTTGTTGAAGTATGAGATCAAGGCTTAAAATGAAATTGAAAAAGTAAAAAACAAGATAAATTCGAAATCGAGATTGAAACCGAATGTGAGTTTGAGAAAAAAGTGTTTTATCAAATCAATTTGAAATTCTACAATTTACAATAATGGTTTGGGAAAAAATATTTACATTTAGTATTTTGCAATCTCATTTTAATGTAAAAATGTTATTATATGTGAAAAATATTGGAAAATTATAATAGATATATTTATCTTTTTTACATAAGGTTTTATTAAATTTATTGAATTTGTTAAAAAAATGTTTTTTATATTTTTTAAATTCAGTTAGAATAATTGAATTGGTTAAGATAATTAATTCAGTTCATTAACAATACAAATTACTAAAAAAGTTTATGGTTCAGTTCAGTTTAAATTAAATATATGATTTGGGTATCCGAATTTTTGAACACCCCTATTTAATAGTTACTAGGATTTTTTTGTCTCCCTCCATTTTTGCACATGTTATTGCTTCAATTAATACATATCAATGTTAATGGGGTGTCAAGTAGGCAAATCTTATTATTTCATATAAATAAAATGATTAATTGTATTTATAATACAAATTGATATTATGTTGATTGATTTTACTTTATTATTTAAATATTCATCATTATTTTCTTAGATTTATCATTCTATCATTTTCTTTTTCTCATACTATCGAACCATACCTTAGTGGTATGTTTGGTTGGAGTGAAAGAGGGTGGAAAGAAAGTTTAAAGAAAGAAAACTCAAATTTTGAGATTTTTGTTTGTTTGTTTGATTTGCACAAAATAGAGAAAGGAAAGAATATTTTTATTGGACCCACCTCAAACATCAACAATAGAGAAATAGTGGATTCAATACACAACCTGACCGCTTTTTTAATTCTGTTTTAAAACTCTTATTTTGTTTTTCGCACTGCAAACTGAACACGTCCCCCCAATTTACCCTATTCTTTACATTGCATAAATATTGTTCTGTTCGAACACAATCCATGTGAAGTCGATCTTAATTATTACTTCCACACTATCGGTATACTTGCCGAAAAGTCATTAGATATGTTCCCTCAGTTTTTAAGGAAACCGAGATAAAAACTATCTAAACAATTTTTTGTTCCTTCAAATTTAATATTAAGTCTCATTCACTTTTTACACCCTAACTAGCGAACGAAATGATTGCATATTATACAGTAAAGAGTATGAAAACTTGAAGTAGTTCTCGCTATGTGAGGAGTCACGCTACAAGTAGATGGAAAATGGCGTTGAAAACGATGACACTGTAACTAGAAAGGGTGTTCCTTCCAAGTGATGTGGTACCTATCGATAATTCAGAGGTTCAAGAGATTGTTTGCTAATGTAAATGATGCAAAGAATACTAGATGACATTCATATGAAAGAGTGTGTGATAGAATTTTTTTTCATGTAGTTCATTCATTGCAATGGAAGAAAATTGATTCCTTGTTTCTAGATTTTGCCCTTGAACCGATGAACTTTACGCTAGGACTTACCACCGACGGAATAAATTCTTTTGGTAATTTGAGTACTAACCATACATCATGGTCTATTTTTCTCATAATTTACAACCTACCTCCATGGTTGTGCATGAAGCGCAAATATATGATGTTATCAATGATGATTTCAGGTCCAAAACAACTAAGGAACGACATAACAATTTATTTAATGCTATTGATTGAAGATTTATTACTTTTGTGGGAGGAAGGTGTTGATTTTGATGATGCGTATAAAAGTGATAACTTTAAGCTGCGTGCCATATTGTTTTGCACAATCAATGACTTTCGTGCATATAGTTATGTGTTTGGGGTACAAAATCAAGGGACATAAAGCGCATCTTATATGTGAATTTAGTACATGGCATGCACCACCAATTACAAAATGGAAACAAGACTGTTTATATTTGACATCGAAAATTTTAAGTCTGAATCATCTATACCATAAATTACAGAAGGCTTTTTATAGAGAGTAACAGTTTGGTATCGCTCCAAAGCCCTTAACCGCAAAGGAAGTTTATAAAAGAAAACAACTCATTAATGTTGTCTTTGGAAAGAAACAAAAAAGGCACGTGGAGAAAAATATTTGGAAAAAGAGTTTGGTGTTCTTTGATCTTCCATATTAGTTTAGTCTTGACGTAAGCCATTGTCTTGATGTGAGGCATGTGGAGAAAAATGTATGTGATAGTTTAATTGGAACACTTTTCAACATTAAAGGCAAGACAAAAGATACTAACAAATCCCGTGAAGATATGGTGGTGATGGGTATAAGACAAGAGTTAGCCCCAAATGAAATAGAAAATAGAATATATTTTCCCCCATCTTGTCACACTCTGTCTAAAAAAGACAATAAAAGTTATTGCGAATTATTGCGGGGTATCAAAGTTTCCCAAAGGTACTCGATAAATATGAAGAAACTTGTGTCAATTAATAATCTCAAATTAGTTGGCTTAAAATCTCATGATTGTCATATCTTGATGCAGCAACTTCTACTAGTGGTTATGTATGGCATTCTATCAAAAAAATATAAGGGTAATTATAACCAGATTGTGCTTATTCTTCAATTTTATATGTAGAAAAGTCATTGATCCTAAAAATTTAGACGAGTTAGAATATGTAGCTGCAAATATCTTGTGTTAATTAGAGATGTTTTTCCCTCTACCGTTCTTTGACATTATGACTCACTTATTTGTTCATCTAGTAAGGGACATTAGAATGTATGATCTAGTTTATTTACAGTAGATGTATCTAACAGAGCGATACATGAAGATCTATATAGGGTATACTGATCAGGGCATTTTGATACACATTCTTATACTATTGTACTTAGGCATTTTTATAGTTTGTTTTATTAATTTTACTACTTTATTGTGTTTTTAGATTTAAGTTTGTTTTTCCCTTTATTTTAAATTCATATTTTATTTTCGGTATTAGTAGTTATTTGATACCTATTCACTGTGCAAATCATAACTTGAGCTACGAAAATCGGATTGATGCGTTCTAATAAGCATTGGAAAGATATGAAAAAGAGCTACAAGTTTCATGTCGAGTCCAAGACCTGATTCAGAGTCTAGAAGTCTCAAATAATTCGTAGAAGCTACAGACTTAAGAAATATTTAGTTTTGGGCCGGATTTTTTTTTATGTTTTTCGACTCGGTTGGGTTAGAACCTGAATGTTATGCTTTTCCTATACCTAGTAGCCGCTTATATGATTCACTATCTCTCATTCTACTGTTCACAGAATATTTTAAAGCTTTGTACCAAAACATATGGAGAACTAATCCTTAAGGTTGATCTGTTGTAATCGCGCCTCCATCATACTTTGAGGTTCTTATGTTTCCCAATTAAATCTATTTTCCTTTCAATTCTTCTCTTTGATATGTTGTTTGCTTAATTCTAATTTTCTTAGAGTTGATTAATTTATTTTGATGATTGTATGTTCCTATACCTTAATCGTGGTTGCTTAATCCGCGTTTGTTTTATTGTGTTTGCTTAACTCACGATTATTATAACTCGTCCGTCTGCTTAATTTGGGAATTAGGAATATATATCTCATTGTATCAATTGAGCTTGTTGATTGATATTGTAATCTAAAAGGGAATAGACTTCACGTAGGGATTGAGAATCATTTAGATCAATGATAAGTTAGGAGATCGAAATAGTAGGTCAGCTTACTTCATAATCACTTTTTATAATCACTATTTCCCCCTATTTTATTAATCGAAACTAAACCCCCTAAATCATTTATTTAGTCAGTTAATAATAATCCAAGAGTCCATGTGATACAATATTCTAGTGTCTCTTCCCTTTTACTATGTTTTGTCTTAAACTCGTTTTTTACCTGTGTGCGACAGCGGATCAAATTGGCATCGTTGCCGGAGACTCTATATTGATTTTAGCCAATTTTAGAATTCTAGTTTAGAATTTTGTTAGATTTTTTTAGTTTTTTATTTTTACTTGTTGATTTTTAAGGTTGCAGAGCGGTAAGTGTTTCAGCTTATCAGGTAAGTTTGAAAGTTACTGCTTCGATTTGCTCCAATTTTTTTTCTCCAGAATATCAGAAAAAAATCGACAAACAGTACTCCTTTAGTATAAAATTCTAAAACATTTTGACACTCAAAATTGCAAATTCTTTATTTTTCTATTTTTTATGATTTATTTTCTGTTTTCATAGTTTTAGAAAATTCTAAAAAAAAATTCACTAGTTTTTTTTCAAAATTCTTATTTCACTAAATTAGATGAAATTTCATGTTTTTGTATTTTTCTAAATTTATTTTAATCATATTTCTTATTTGGTTTTGTTTCTTCCTAATGTATGGACATTGTTGGCATTTTTGCATTTGTTGCTGCAACGTTACATTAGTTTTGTGTTTTTTCATTCTTTGTTAATTTTTTTCCTTTTGATAACATGGCTGGCCAAAGAACACTAAGGCAGATTGCTACTCCTGATATTAATTACAATGGTTTATGTATTGAATATGCTGATGTTGTTGTTCCTTTTAAATTGAAATCAGGTTTAATACACTTGTTGCCAAGGTTTAGTGGTCTTGCAAGTGAGGATCCGCATAAGCATCTGAAGGAATTCTAGGTTGTTTGCTATACACCTTTGAGACCTGAAGTAATAACAGAAGATCACATCAATCTGAGAGCCTTCCCGTTTTCACTACAGGGTGCTGCCAAAGATTGGTTATACTATCTTGAGCCGAATTCTGTCACAACCTGGAATAATTTGAAAAAAAATCTTCCTATAGAGATACTTTCCTGCCTCAAGAGATGCCTCGATCAGAAAAGATATATGTGGTATTAGAAAACTTGACATGGAATCATTGGCCGAATACTAAGAGAGATTCAAACAGTTAGTGTCCATATGCCTCCAACACCAAATTACCGAATAGTTGCTTATCCAATATTTCTATGAGAGATTGCTGCCAATAGATAGAAACATTTTAGATGCTACTGACCCCAGCTTCTGCCAAGGCCTTAATTGAGAATATGTCACTCAACTCTCAACAATTCACAACTAGAAACAATTATGTCCAAACAAAAGGTGTGAATGAGATTCAGGTTTCTTCTTACAAATAATCTCTAGAAACCAGACTTGATGAGCTTACTTCTTTAGTGAAACAACAATTGATGTTACCATTACCACCACCACAGATCCCTCCACAAGTAACCACCTTTGCACCTTCCAGACCTTTACTAGAGGAACTTGTCAAGCAAATGGCTGTAAATGATCTCTAGTTTCAGTAACGAACAAATTCTAGTATTCAGACTTTACAGATGCAAATTGGACAGCTTTCCACTTCAATGAATGTCATGCAACAAGCTTAAAGGTCAAACCAACTACCTGTCCAAACAGTAGTGAATCCTAATACCCCTAATCCTAATGTGAGCGCAATTTATATAAGATCTAGAAAAGTTGCAGAACCAGCCCCAGAAAAAAAATTATTGAAGTAACATCTGAACCTGAACTATATGTTGTTGTTGAGGCTAAAAAAAAGAAAAAGAGTATGTACTACCAATCCCTTTCCCACATAGAGTACTGAAAAATAATAAGAGTGATGAGGAAGATAGAGAGAGAGAGAGAGAGAGAGAGAGAGAGAGAGAGAGAGAGAGAGAGAGAGAGAGAGAGAGAGAGAGAGAGAGAGAGAGAGAGAGAGAAGATAGATAGATAGATAGAGAGAGAGAGAGAGAGAGATTTTGGATGTGTTCAGAAAGGTGGCGGTGAACATTCTGCTTCTTGATGTGATTAAGCAAATTCCAAAATATGCCAAGTTTCTTAAGGATTTGTGTACTCACAAGAGGAAATTGAAAGCGAATGAGAGAGTGGGTATGGGAAGAAATATTTATGCCATCATTCAACCTAAGGATACATTTGAGCGAAATGTTTCAGCCCTCACCCAGGCCATGCCACAAAAATGCAAGAATCCAGGAACTTTTGCTATTCCATGTACCTTTGGAGATAATAAATTCAAAAATTGCATGTTAGATTTAAGAGCTTCTATTAATTTTATGCATACTTGTATTTTTAACAATCTTGATCTTGGTCCTTTGCAAAATACAATTTTAATTATTTAGTTGGCAAACAGGAACAATGCATGCTTTGTTGGAGTAGTTGAAGATGTACTTGTTCAAGTCAATGACTTGGTTTTTCTTGCAAGTCAAATAGGGCACCCATTATTTTAGGAAGACCATTCATGAAAACATAAAAAATAAAAATTGATGTTGACGATGGAACCATGTCCATGGAATTTGGTGACATTGTTGCAAAATTTAACATCTTTGATGCGATGAAGCACCCAATGGAAGAACATTATGTTTTTAACATTGAGTTACTTTCTGATTTAGTTGATGATACTTATTCTGAATTGTTATATGATTTTCCATCATTATCAGACTTTGCTGATACTTACTCTTGTGATTCATGTACTGACACTAACCTTTACTCTGTTTATACTGAGATTGATGCAGCCTTGCAGGTTGATGTTTTTGATGCAGATGAAGTTATAGATGAAGTTATTTATACAGCTGAAGCTCTTGACATCACGACTTCCCCAACCTTACCATCCATTGAACAATCTCCTTTCTTAGAGCTTAAACCACTTCCTAATAATCTGAAATATGCTTATTTCGAGATGGATGAAAATCTTCCAGTTAAGATTTCTTTTAACCTTGATTTGATCAAGAAAATAAGCTTTTGCAGGTTTTGAAGAAGCATAAGAAGGGAATTGGATGGATCTTGATTAACACTCGTGATTTTAGCCCATCCATGAGTATGCATAGGGTCTCAATTAAAGATGGAACAAAATTATTGAGGCAGCCCCTTAATCCTTTGATTTTTGATGTTGTGAGAAAAGAGATCATGTTCACGTACCCATTCGACACTTTCACTTATCAAAGATCCTTCTTTGATCCTGAAATAAAAGGCAAAGACACTAATAAAATCTTCAAGGTCAATGAATGCTACCCAAAGTTACTCTATGAGATACCCACTTTTGAAGAGAAGATTTTATAAGATCTCTCTTTGGTAAAAGATACTTATGCGATCATCTATCCATCTTGACTACTCGGGTCTGTTATTTCCTTTATCTCACTCTTATTTTATATTTATGTTCTTTCATTGAGGACAATGTATGTTTTAAGTGTGGGGAAAAGAACCATTTCTTTGTTTTGTTTTCTTTCAATTTTCTTCATTTTTGTGTGTTTTCTTAAATAAAATTAAAAAAATATATATTAAAATTGCATGCTAATCTTTGGTTTTTGAGTTGCAATTGTCTGTGAGTAATTCTATGTTCTATTGATTAAAGAATTATGGTGTGATGTGATTGAATTTTTTTTAGGATGAAATCAAGGAAAATATTAGGAAGTGGATGCATATAATAATTGATGATAAGATTGACCGTTACTTTGGATTATCTACTAAGATGGAAAGATCTAAAACACATATGTTTCAATTTATTTTGGACAGGGTGGACATGAAGATTAAAGGCTAAAGAAAAAATAAATATCATATGCTGGTAAGCTACCCTTATCAAAGTTATAGATCAAGCTATGCCTCCAATCAACCTTTCTCTTTTCTTTGACATATGTTGGAAAAAATGGAAAGATGTATTCCAAAATGAAGAGAAAGTTATATTGGAGTTTAGAAGGATGAGTTATTTCAATGATGCTTTTCTTGCCAAACAATTATGGAGAATTATCATTAACAAGGTCATTATTCTTCATAAATGTTTGAACTCCGATTATTTCCTAAATAAATATATATTTGAAACCAAATAGAATCAAAGGGACAACTTTGTTTGGAAGAGTATCATCCAAACTAAAGATGATTTCATAAAGGGATGTTGTTGGATAATTGGGAATGAAAGGTCTGCTAAAGTTTAGGAGGATCCATGGCCACCTTATCAAGCCTGATTTAAAGTTCTAACTTGGAAACCATTGAATTCTAATGTGTTTTGGGTTAAGGATCTAATTGATATATATATATATATATATATATATATATATATATATATATATATATATATATATATATATATATATATATATATATATATATATATATATATATATATATATATATATATATATATATATATATATATATATATATATATATATATATATATATATATATATATATATATATATATAGAAAATTAGAACATCCGATTGATTGAAAGGACTTTTATTACCTATGACATTGAAATAATGCTTCAAATCTCTATAGATGATTATGATGAGGATGATATTATTATGTAGATGGCTAATAAGACATCGAACTATTCTATGGAGATTATCATTGGTTTCAAAATATTGAGAATAAGAATGATGCAAAATTCTGAACACGGTTATTCCAATCAGAAGAGAGTTGATTAAAAGAGGTATTAGATGTCATATATTCTGCCCTATATGCCTTAGACACGAGGATACTATTGATTATATATTCAAGAAATGATATATGACCAAAAGAGTTTGGTTCATATCTGATCTCAGTATCAATTTTGAGATAGATCATCAAGAGGGGTTGATAGGTTAGTTATGGGATAAGATTAATAACAAAGACAAGAATACCATCAAGTATACTGTAAACATTATCTATGGCATATGGTGGGCCAGAAACAAATACATTTTTGAAGACAAGGAGATAACCATAAAGAATTCTACCAGATACATTAATCATATCAACATGAATGACGTTATCAATCAAGACAATAAGGAAACCAATCAACATCAAGACAACAACTAAAATCGGTCTAACTATATACAAAACCATGAATACAATACCCATATTCACATCTACGAAAATTAGAAAATCAAGCAAGATAATAGGCATCAAAATAAAGGCATGGATAACAACATGTATATTCAGCAAACCAGTCAGGTTAAGGCTAAGGATAGTAATCAAAAGCATGATGCTAAAGAGACTAGAATGAGTAACATCAACCAGAAACACAAGAAAATTTATCCTAATAAGCTCTAGTCCATCCAAACAGAGGAGGATTATATCTACCAACAACAATAAAATTAGGGGAGGTCTTGGTAGAGAAAAAAATAGATAAAGGGCACTCTAATATGAAGAAGAAGAACCACATACCTAAGCATCAGGAGAACAAAAAAAGGACAAAATTGGAAACAACATATACGAAGAAATCGATCAATTATAGGAAAATAAAAGTAAAAACCTCAATAAGAATAACACTCTTCAAGAGAACAATCAGAAGATTCTTCACAATAGGAATACTACCTATGGGATAGGGGAATGCTCGTATAAAACCCATTTTCAGAGTAGGAAAATCATCAGCAGCAACAAGATAAGTAACCAGAAAAAAGGGATACCTCGTACAAAATTCATAAAAAAAGAGAATAAGAATGAAGACAAGGAATGGAAAAGAAATAATAAGAACAAGTTAAGAAAAGAGATGTAGAATACTGACCTTAATATGTCAATACAGATGAAGTGAGTGAAACATGGGGGATGGGATAAAAAATGAAAACAATGATAACATTATGACTACTACTTGGAACCAACAAGGCTACAACAATTCTACCACTGCATAATGTAAAGCGATATGGAATACGATAATGTTGGCTAAGGAGATGAAGGTCAGGGACATGGAGATAAAGTTAGATTGCAAAATCAGAGTGGACATGGTTGACAGAAAAAGGAGAAATTAGAATCGATTTGGAAACAACAATAAAATAAAAAAGAAGATAAATCATAAAGGGAAGCAAAACGAGGCAGAGGCTCACATGGAAAATGAAGAGAGAAGCAAAAAGGAAGATGAACAGACAATGGTTTCCAAGAAGCTCAAAGGAGAGATAACATATGTGATGTGGCACATGTGGATAATGACATATCTCATTTAGGATTATTAGTAGACAACATTTACAATATCTTAATGACATTTAGCAATTGGACTCTTACTGGACTCTTACATACATCAGTAGCAAACAATACTATGACCCACTATTTTTCCAAAAAAGTATAGATAACAAAAACATAAATGTATAGATTAGGGGGCAAAGCTGTTATACCAAAATATATATATTGATCCTATGTTCCTGATAACAAAAGAACAACAAGATCAATAAACAAAACACAAAAATAAAATTAAAGGTTTTACCTCCAGCCATTGTTGTAGTGTTGTGAGTGCATTGCCTTTGGTTCTTCCAAACTCTTGCTCTCTCGATATAGATGGTGTATTTCTTATTGTGATGAGAGAAAGCTTTGGGGACCAAAGACTATTTATAGACTTGATTCTACCATCAAGAATTTAAATCCATTAAAACTCATTACCACCCAATTAATGGTCATATCAATTTTTATTAAAACCAAAGTAAATCATACCCTTTTCAGAACCAAAATCCCAAAACTATGGACCACATTAAAATTGGTTTTTTATTATTAATAATTATTATAAATAAAAAAATAAAAAAATGTTACATTCTCCCACTTGGTCCACATAACTGATTATTGGTATAAATGAGTCATGGAAAACTTACTTAAGAAATAAATATATTTGTAATGTGGTAACTAACTTGATGAATAAACCAATGTTTACTCTTGGTTCAGATGTAACATATTTTCTCAAACTGATGTGCGCATGAAAATGAGAAAACATCATAATATAAGAGTTTTATTGATAAATTGTACGTATACAATCATAAGGAGGACCCAAGTCCCATGTTCTCTACATGATCCTATTTTATTGGTGGCATGCCCTTAGTCAAAGAATCAGCGATCATTAAATCAGTACTAATGTAATTAATAGCTACTATTTTATCTTTAACTCTTTCTCTAGTGGCTAAATACTTTATGTCGATGTGTTTGCTCCGACTTCCACTTTTATTGTTCTTAGCCATAAAGACAGCAACTGAGTTATCGCAAAAAATCTTCAGAGGTCTAAAAATAGAATCCATGATTCTAAGCTCAAAAATAAAACTCTTAAGCCATACACCATGAGAAGTAGCCTCAAAACAAGAGACAAACTCGACTTCCATAGTAGAAGTAGTAACCAAGGTTTGCTTAGTACTTCTCCATGAAATAGCTCCATCAGCCATCATAAAAATATATCATGATGTTGATTTATGAGAATCAACACAACCAGCAAAGTCGGAGTCTGAATAGCCGATCACATTTAGATTGCCGTCTGTCTATACATTAGCATGTAATCTTTTGTTCCTTTAAGATATCTCAACACTTTCTTTGCAGCTTTCCAGTGATCCATACCTGGATTACTCTAATATCTGTAACACCCCAAAATTCTTGAGATATTTATTTAATTTATTTAAATATGAATATTCGCATTTTTGGTGATTTTCGGTGGTTCGTGTGAATATTAAGAATTATGGATTTTGAGTTATTTATTTAAATGATAGTATATAATATGAATATATTGGTATTATTATTAATTTAAATAAATATAAGTGAATTAAGGGCAAAATGGACATTTGAGGAGGAGTTAATGAGGGTGAAGTTGGAAAGCCCAATTTTAAGGCCCAAAGTTAGGTTTAACAAAAAAGAATTTTGAGGGAATTAAGATTCATTCTTGTTAGACCGTGAAGAGGGAAGAAATAGAGGCCAAAGCTCTGAGAAAGAGGATTGAGGCAAAAGCTTCGCAAGATTTTCAAGAATCAAGGAGAAAGGCTTAGAGTCGACAATTAAGGTATGAGGAGTATTGCCTTCATTGTTTTTAATATGTGATTCAATGTATTTAAAGCAGATTTAAGGATTTAGGAGGTTTTTGAGTTTAAGGAAATTAAGCCTTCGTGGCCAAAATCTGTTGTTGAGATTTTAACCGTATAGGGATTTGAACTGATAGTCTGATAGGTTTGAGGCTGATCTGAGAGTAAAGGAAATTAGGCCTTCGTGGCCAAATCTGTTGTTGAGGTTTCAACCTTGTAGGGTAAGTGATTTGAGAACTTTAATGACTGTGGGGTAGTTGTAAGGATTTTATGGAAATTGGAGGCGTAAATATGATACGGGATTGGCCTAATAAGTCATAGATTTTGTGCCTATATCGTCGTAATACCTTAGGAATGATTTAGGGATGTTTTTAGGGCATTAGGGAAGGAAATCGTAGAGGTTTTTGGTCTAGTTTTGGTGTTGGTGCGTAATAGGGATTTGCTGTAATCGCGAGTTCGCACAACGAAGAATGCTTCGCACGGAGAACGTTCGCCTCAGACTCGCACAACGAACTTGCTAGCGAACGTAGCTGAGTTTCACGAATTCTGGTCTTGTGCAGTGATGTCTTGATATTTTGATGTTGTAAATTCTCTGATGAATTACCATGAGTATGACTGTGATTCCTATGTAATTAATACATGATTGTATGATGGTTCCTATGAGTAATGATGATGATTTATAATGTTGATTCCTTGAGTTTTTTATGATTATATGATGACATGATTATTATGATGATTTTGATGAATGATGATGCACCTAATGAGTTTATTATGAGGATGATATTGAAGTGTGCATCATGCATTCATATGCATTCCGGACTTCGGTTCAAGACCTTGATTCTTGTGGCTTCAGTCCCATTATGCGGATGTGAGGTATTTTGTTGTGCTCTAATTCTTGTGTAGAATCGATCCTACTGTTGTGGATCTATGGAGGGTTGATGGCCTAGTGTCCATCGAACTTTGTTGATTGGTACCACATGCATGAGTCTTATTGCATTTGCATTTATGTGACATTTTGATGTAATTTATAATGTTGTGGCTTTGATGTTCCTTGATGATTATGATGATGTTGAATTAGAAAATGATGCCATTTTATATATTGATTCATGTATTGATTATTATGAATCGTTTTACTCACCCTGTCTATTTGAATGTTGCCTCCACATGGGTAACATGCAGATGACCAGGTTTAGTCATGGATGCCGTTGAGGACTTTTGAAGTTTTAGGTCGTTAGCCATTGTGGTTGACTTAGAGGGTCTTGCTCTGATAGTGTAACATCGGATTGGGGTCTTTGAGTCAAACTTTATTTTATTGAGTTTTTGTTATGTTGATTGCCTTGCGGCGCAAGGAAAATTTTGGATTATTGCCTTTTTGAGTTCCGCTGCCTTTTGAGTAATTTTGAGAAAACCCGTTGTTTACGGAGCATTGACTATATTTGAATTTTTGAGAAATGTGCGCCCTTTTGAGATGATTTTATTGCGTTCAATATTTTACTCTGATAAATATGATTGTTTTGCCATTATATTTGTGGGGTAGAAAAGGGTGTTACAGTATCTCCCTAAGATTCCAACAGCAAATGCAATGTCGGGCCTTGTGCATACTTGAGCATACATAACACTTCCAACAACAGAAGCATATGGAATGTTCTTCATTTGTTCCCTCTCAAAATTATTCTTAGGGCATTGATTCAAATTAAGTCTATTGCCCTTGACAGTGGGTGCAACACTTGGTGAACAATCTTTCATTCTAAATCTCTCTAAAACTTTATTGATGTAGGTTTCTTGTGATAGACCCAAAATTCCTCGAAGTCTATCTCTATGGATCTTAATGCCAATGACATAAGATGCCTCACCCATATCCTTCGTATAAAATTTTTTAGAGAGGAATTGTTTCACCTTATGTAGTAAACCTTTATCATTGGTTGCAAGTAGTATGTCATCCACATACAAAATGAGAAAACAAATTTTACTCCCACTGACCTTCTGGTATATACATTGATCCATGGGGTTTTCAATAAACCCAAATGAAGATATTTTTCCATGGAATTTAAGATACCATTGACGAGAGGCTTGTTTTAAACCATATATGGATTTCTTAAGCTTGCAAACCAAATGCTCACCATTATTAGAGGAGAAACCTTCAGGTTGTTTCATATAAACCTCCTCCTCTAAATCACCATTAAGAAAGGTTGTTGCACATCCATTTGATGCAATTCAAGGTCAAAATGTGCAACTAATACCAAGATGACACGAAGAGAATCTTTCTTAGATACAGGAGAAAAAGTATCAGTGTAATTGATTCCCTCCTTTTGAGTAAATCCCTTAGCAATGAGTCTGGCCTTGTATCTCTCAATGTTACCTAATGAATCTTTCTTGGTTTTAAAGACCCATTTACAACCAATGGCCTTTTCCCCATTAGGTAACTCTACAAGATCCCATGCGTCGTTGTTTTTCATGGAATTCATTTCATCATCCATGGCATCATACCACAAATTTGATTCTTTGCAACTCATGGCTTGTCTAAAGCTCTCAGAATCATTCTCAGCTCTAACATTATAGTTAGGTTCTTGTAGATACACAATGTAATCATTAGGAATAGCTGATTTTCTTGTCCTAGTAGATCTTCTTAATGTTTGATCAACATTTTCTTGTGTATCTTGTTGTTCAACTAATTGTTCATCATCTTGATGACCAACTTGATCTACTGGATCATCAGCAACTTGTGGAGTCTCGATGATTGGTTGATCAACATCCATTTGAACTTGAGGGATGTTGTGAATAGTAATAAATCTATCACTTGAAGTGGAAGGTTCATACTCTATGTGATCATGCACATAAATTAAATTTTTTATTTGATCACTCCCACTAGTCAAATGATTTTCAAGAAACTTTGCATTTCTTGACTACATAATCCTAGTTGTGTGAGATGGACAATAAAATCTATATCCTTTAGACCTTTCGGCATATCCAATGAAATACCCACTAATGGTCCTTAGATCTAGTTTCTTTTCTTGTGGGTTATAAATCCTCACCTCAGACGGACACCCCCAAACGCGCATATGTCGTAAACTCGGTTTCCATCCTTTAAATAACTCAAATGGTGTCTTTGGGACATCCTTGGATGGAACCCGATTTAGAATATACACAGCCGTCTTTAGTGCTTCATTCCACAATGATTTAGGAAGATTAGAGTTGCTAAGCATACTCCACACCATGTTCAATAATGTTCGGTTTCTTCTTTCTGCAACACCATTTTGGTTCGGAGAACCGGGCATGGTGTATTGGGCAACAATCCCATGTTCTTGAAGGAGCTTAGCAAAAACTAGGTGCTTGTCCATTCTCAGTGTATCTACCATAGTATTCACCACGCCGATCTAATCTCACTATCTTTATTTGCTTTCCACATTGGTTCTCAACTTCAGCCTTAAACACTTTGAAGGCATCCAATGCTTCATATTTATTATTAAGCAAATAAATATTCATATATCGTGAGTAATCATCTATGAAAGTGATGAAATATTTCTGACCATGTGCATCCATATCAGGACAACATATGTTTGTATGAATTATTTCTAATATACTTGAACTCATATTGGCACCTTTCTTAGACATGATGGTCTACTTTCCCTTAATGCAGTCAACACAAGTTTCAAAGTTAGCAAAATCTAGAGTATTAAGTACCCCATCATTTACTAACCTTTTAATTCTCTCTATGGAGATATGTCCTAATCTCCGATGCCATAACATAGAAGAATTCTCATTAATATTACACCGCTTAGTGCCAGTTTAAACATGCATTGAACTATAAATGGATTCGATTTGTAAATTAATACGATAAAGACTATCAGACAATATACCATTCCCAACACATTCCGAATTATAAAATAATTCAAACAAGGTGTCTTTAAAATTAAAGGAATATCCAAAAGGTACAAGTCTAGAAACTGAAATCAAGTTTCGTGAGAAACTTGGTACATAAAAGGTCCTTTCTAATTTCAAAACAAAACCATTATTTAAAATTAAATTGCAAGTTCCAATAGCTTCCACATGTGAGTCTATCCTGCTTCCCGATAGGACAGTCCGCTCACTTCCCACTGGCTTCCTTAGGTTTTGCATACCCTGTAAGGAGTTTGTTTATTGATTGTTGATCCAGAATCAATCCATCAGGTGTTAATATTAACATCGATCACATTAGATTCATAACAAACAAATGAGAATAAATTACCTTTCTTCTAAAGCCATTCTTTGAATCCATGGCATTCCTTCTTCATGTGTCCATCCTTTTTACAGTAGTAACACTTTGCTTCTTTCTTGATATCACCTTGCGGTGCTATTTTGAATTTCCCTTTCTGATTGGCTTGAGACTTGTCAGTTTTGAAAGCTTTATTCTTCCTGCGAGTGCTTGTCAGCAACGCACTCTCACTCTGTTCCATTACAAGCTTTTATTCTTCCTGAACATACATGGTCATTAATTCATTGATTGACCATTTGTTCTTATGTGTATTGTAGGAGATCTTGAAAGGACCATACTCAGACGGAAGAGATTTCAGAATATAGTGCACCAGGAAGGACTCAGACATATCAACCTCAAGTTTTTTAAGTTGAGCTGAAATGTCACACATTTTCATTATGTGCTGACGCACACCTTTCACATTGTAGAGTCGGTAGGAGGAAAATTTCATAATTAATGTGCTTGCCAAAGCCTTTTCAGAAGTGACGAACTGATCGTCAATGGCTTTCAGCAAATCACGGACATTTTCATGCTGATTGACAGAACCACGTATTTCACCTATGACCTTAGTCTTAATGAACATCATACTGAGTCGATTGGATCTCTCCCGCCGCTCATATAGTGCGATTGTAGCTGGAGTACTTTCATATGTAATTGTAGGTGGTTTGTCTTTCCTAATAGCATAATCTATGTCTATCCATCCTAGATGGAGGATAATTCTTTCCTTCCACACCTTATATTTATCTCCTCTGAGCTCGGGAATATCACATCGGATATCAGAAAAATTAGCAGGTTGAGAAGCTAAAAAATAAAAAATATAAACAAAATTGATGTCAAAATTTGAGGCATAAATATTATCCAAATTGTATGTATTATCAATATAAACATACCATAAAATAAATCTTGCAACATAAAAATTACCTATGGACTAAATTTTAATGTAATAAGATTTACAAAATTTTGCGATAGATTTTTCAAACTATATACACAACCTCACATTTTACGTGCATGAAATAATTTGTTTTTCTATCCAAAATTAATACTTTATGATAAAACTATCAAATTATGTACCAATTCATAATTTTTGTGGGTAAATTATGAAAATAATTTGACATTTTATCCTAATTAATCATACGAATATAATAAAAATTTATGTAGGATAAAATTCATTACACCACGTATAATTAATTACAATTTAATGTCTAATAATTTATGTGATCTCAAAACTTTAAATAATCTCAATTAATTTAAGAATGTTGTGCCTAATCCAAATTAATTATAACAATCACTAGACATAGTAACTCAATTATAGGAGAGAACAAAAATAAATAAATAAGATCTCTCATACAATTGCTTAACTTAATATTAACATTATAAATCAATTTCAATTATGCACAAATTTAATTCAAAAATTAAATAAATAATAAGGCATAATAATCAGTAAAATAAAGTCATATATATATATATATATATATATATATATATATATATATATATATATATATATATATATATATATATATATATATATATATATATATATATATATATATATATATATATATATATATATATATATATATATATATATATATATATATATATATATATATATATATATATATATATATGAACAGAATTAAAATATAGTTTAACAAAGCAGCCTAGTGGTAACATTCATGAATATCATGCATATCAAGACATGGGTTCAATACACTCAGGCATAGTAAAAACTGGAATAAGCGGTGTCCTTTTTAAAAGTGTTTATATTTAAGAAAAACATTCTTAAAATAGATAATTTAAAAAAAAAAAAATTAAACATGTTTAAAACACTTTTATATGAAGGCAGAAATCCTTTAAAATAATTATTTTTAAATATATGTATCGCGTTGTTTATTTTTTCATGTTTTATTTACACTGTTTTTACATAAAATTGTTTTTCTAAAACTCTTAAAAAAGTTAAATATGTCACACTTAACATCAACAAATATTGAATAACATATAAATGAAGAGTTTAATAAATACCAATCCATCATCGGAGCTTTCACAAACAGACATATATTGCATGCATATCTTTCAACCAAATAAATCTCAAAAGCAACATAAGACAAAAGAACAGTATGTAGCAACGCATGATATCAGAGTTTAAATAGTAGAGAATAAAATTGATGATTTGATATTATATATTTTTAAATATCAAATAATTTTTTTTTAAATAATGGAGAAAAAGTCCAAATTCTTCTCCTGCTTCCACTTATTTTGTTAGATTTTCTGGCAAAGTTGTTTGTCATGTTAGTACCAAATCTTCTTTATGTCTTTCAACTATCAAATTCTAATTACCTACATTTTCGTCCTCAACTTTCATGTCATTTCTACAAGCTTTGTTTTCGTATGTTAACGTGTATATATTTATTTTTTAACAGATGATTTTGTCGCATGCATTTGGCCTTTTCAGTGTATATAGGTTCTTCCAAAGTTGAGTTGATCATAGAGTAATAATGTAGCCAAGTGTTCTAGGATTATTCTAAAACCATTACAGTCTCTATCAGTAGTTAGCTTTGGATTCCAGCTGTTGTAGATGTTGGATACCATTGATCGTGAATATGGTTCAAATTTCAAAGCAACTTTGGTGCATGTTGGTGAAAAGTAATTTAAAATGAATTGATTTTTATTAAACAATAATTGAAAGTAAAGTTATTTATATTAATTTACATGCACCATTAATGTAATAATTTGGCTTAATATAGTGTCATCAGATATTCTTTACTTTTGTGATGGAATTTTAGTACCTCTTGAAGGTTGTTTGTTAACGACACTCCTATAAAAAAAACACATTTAATTTTAAATGTGAAAGAGATATAATTTTAATTACGAACATGAGATAATGAAAAATAACATGAAAAATTGACATATTACTCTTTGGTTATTTCAAAAGCGAGGAATCGATAAAGTGTTCTTCACATGAGTTCGACGTTTTATGTTTTATCCATTTCTTAAACAGAAACATTACACTAAAAATATTCATTGTTTACATCATTTGCAAAATCAAAATGGCACATGTACAATCTTATAATTTTACAGTAAATTAAAATTAAAACAAATGATTAACCAACAAAAACAATAACCAAAATGCAAAGCTTATATAGATCTTTCAAAAGTTATCTTCAGTAATTTGTCACCGGTACACCTATAATTTGAACCACATTTAAAATCAATTAAGATCATCAATAACAACAAGATTAAATCTTTAATAAAAAATATATAAAAAGATAAATGAGTAAATATATATTACTAATTGATGTAAGACATTTACTTACTAGTTTTCTCATATCTCCGCTTGATGATCATGACAAATAGCATACACATCATCATCAAAATTATTTTTTTCATATGAGAGACATACATGTGTTGCGAAAAAGTGGGTATCAAAATTTAAATCTTGATTTTCATCACTCTCCGGAATATATTTCTCTTGTGGAACAATTGACCATCTTGTGTTAGAAGGATCAGTGACATAAAAAAATTATTTTTCTTGGGATACGATGATGAATGGTTCAGTCAAATAATTTGTCTTTTGAATATCAACCCATGTGAATTCTAATTCATCAATGTATACACCAGCGTTACTGTCAATCCACTCACACTTAAATAAAGGCACTTTAAAGTAAGATAATCAATCTCCATAATCTCCTCAATGACCCCAAAGTACGCTCTAGATGCGAGTACTTGATTCTTATCTTTCGAACTAAAGAAGTACATGGATTCAGCTTCAACCATAACCCCAATATTTTGCACAATACTACGATCATCCTTTGATTTTGTATAGAATGAATATTTAGTAATGTTGTATGCACTTCAAGTTATTACATTAACCTTAGGTATATGTGAAATTCATTTAACTGTCTCTGATGCACTAGTCTCTTTAGAAACCTTTCATTAAACCAAGTTCTGAAAGTTTTGTTATGCTCTGTCAATATTTTTTCACTCATCCTCCGAGAGAATTATTTCTTGATAAGACTTTTGTGAATGGTCAAGTAAGGTTAAACTTCACTAACATTATTCAATATATACAAATATGGTTGAAGAACTACTTTTCGGTTAAATGTATTGACATTTAAACCTTGAATACTTCTACCATCATATCTTCCATCATGACGAGACTCGGAAATTTCTATAGAGTTCTCTTTTGACAAATAGTTTGTACAAAACTCAATATCTTCATGTACCGTTCAACGATCAAAGCTTATGGACGGTGATGATTCTTTGTATATCCTTTAAAGATATTCATTTATTTATCTATCAGATACATGCACTGTAAATAAACTGGACCACAAATTCTAATCTCCCTTACTAGATGAACAATTAAGTGATCTATAATGTCAAAAAATGATGAAGGGAAATATATCTCTAATTGACACAAGATAATTACTGCCACATGTTCCAATTCATCTAAATTTTCAGGTTCAATGACTTTATTACATATATCATTGAAGAATAAGTACAATTTGGTTATAGTTATCCTTACATTCTTTTGTTGAATGTTATGTATAGCCACTGATAGAAGTTGTTGCATCAAGACATGACAATCATGAGATTTTAAGCCCAATAATTTGAGATCATTCATTGACACAAGTTTCTTCATATTTGATAAGTAACATTGGAGTACTTTTATACCCTACAAACAATCGCAAAAACTTTTTTTTTCTTTTTTAGACAGAGTGTGACATGAAGCCTAAGGTTCTTTGGCTCAAAGGCAAAATGTTGAAACAATGAATCAATTTTTTCCATTGCAATTAATCGGGTACATGGCGAATTTTTCCATCACATAATCTTTCATCTGGATGTCGTCTAGTATTCTTTGTGTCATTTACATTAGCAAACAATCTCTTAAACCTTTGAATTTTTGGTAGTTACCATATCACCTTG
Organism: Lathyrus sativus; assembly: GCA_963859935.3. Taxonomy (NCBI): domain Eukaryota; kingdom Viridiplantae; phylum Streptophyta; class Magnoliopsida; order Fabales; family Fabaceae; genus Lathyrus; species Lathyrus sativus. Next base: position 511,131,968 of record OZ012738.1, read on the forward strand.
GAAGGAACACCCTTTCTAGTTACACCGTCATCATCTTCAACACCATTGTCCTTCTTCTTGTAGCGCGACTCCTACACCTCGGACACTGTTTCAAGTTTACATGTTATTTCCTATATAATATGCAGTCATTATGACATGCATGCATTTTTACATAGTCCAAACTCATTGGGCACAATATTTTCTTGGCGTCATAACTGGGGTTCGGCAACATGTTACCTTTTGGAAGCATTTCTTGCAACAATTCAATGAAACTCTTATCACTTCATCCACCTCTTGCCTTAAGATTAAATAGTCTTAAAATAATTGACAATCTTGTAAATTTTTTGCATCTTGGATATAACGACTCTTCAAGGTTTGTTTGAAAAGTATCTTTCACATGAGCCTTAAAAGTATCCACTCCAATATCACAAATCATATCTTCTAGATTATCATTCATAAATTCATTATCTTCAGCTTTATGTGACATAGGTATTTTTTTGTCACTTCACCATGTCATACTCATTTTCTGTAATTTTGAATAATTTCATCACATTCTAAATGATTGAATAATTTCACCAAATTTTACAATGACACCAAAATATCCTATTATCGTCAAGAAGGTTTTTTTCCCAAAAACTCAAGATATTAAATCACTTCATTCTCATACTCTTTACTTAATTTATTGTCTCTCATTCAACTATGATCTATAATCACATAAAGCTTCTTAAAGTGAAATAAAAATGTACATTCCAAAATAAAACAACATTATACCCTAAGTCGCAAAAACCATGACAATTACAATAACAACAACAACGACGACGACGATAACAACAACAACTACTACAAATACATCAACAACAACAACATGGAGAGAGTTTTACATGCTTGAAACGTGATGAGAGAGTCAAAGATAAGTGTTGGTTTGAGGTTCGAGATTCATTTCTTTTTGAAAAAGATGGTGTTTCAGTTCGTTAAATGGAAAGAATGATTGTTCGTTTATTATGGCGTAAAAGTGAATGAAACTTAACATTTTGTTGAATAAAATATTATTTAGAGTTACATCTCGGTTTTCATAAAACCAATAGAACATAACTATAGTAAAAACTTCGTTCAATTTTAATTACATAAAATGTTAATCAACATCTAATGTCGGTTTTTAAAAAAAACCGTGGGATAAGATGACTTATAAAATAAAAGCAAATTTTGATTCTAAATAAGATATAAATTTGGAGGAGTTGAGAATCGAAGTTCAAACCTTAAACTACATATCATGTTGATTTTCTTAAAAATCAAAGAATAAGATTATTTGACATCAACTTTTTATTAAAGTGAAAATTTTATCATAAAATATATTATTTTTAATAATATAAAATATAATAATTTGAAATTAAAAACCATAATTAAAGACAAAATTTTCGTTATAATTAGTATTTATAGCATATACACTATGCCGAAATTACGTAAATACATAAATACTATATTTGTTGTTTTCGATTTTTAATTTCTTTTTTTATTACTATTAGTTGATGGTTAGAACCATTTCTATATATCTATTCATTTTAGGATAAAAGCCATCTTTATATACAGACCACAAAGAAAACCACTTTTATATATCTCACACAAAAATGAATGAAAGTTATATCATATATAAATACAGACACGACTTCTTTACTTAAAATATTATCGTGACTTATATATTAATTTATATCTTCTTTATCTCTTTAAACTTAAAGGTATCTTTCTCTCCATACTTGCATTATTTAATTTTCTGGTACCATACCAAATGGTCCCATAGAAAAGGCACCCCCACATATATCTTTACTTTTCCTATTGAATGACATCACATCCTATCATCACAATCATAGCAAACAAAATCAATATGTCTCCATGCAATGTTGTTGTATTTCCAGCATATTTAACCGTGTACTCTTACTACTTTTCTTTTTAAAAAATTCCAGAGTAGTCCCTCCTATTCTAAAATCAACCCAACCAAAAAAGAATACAAATATTGTCAATGTTTTCCCTTTAGGTAATAGCAGGGAACAAACAGGCCCCAAAATTTTGAATTTCACATGCGTCTCATTTTCTTCTTAGTTATGAGTTATGACACACCAACCCATAATAATCCTCTAACTTTAACTATATCAAGCCTTTCTTTATTGAAGGTTTGGTAGGTAGATAGCTAGACTATGTGAGGAAATAGGTTTGGACACTTACCTAAGATGAAGATGAATCTTTTACCAACAGTTTCAACAACTCCTAATACAGTTTCACTTAACTCATAACAAACCAATATTGATTATGTAACGTGTGTACCTTTCAGTCTCAGTGTGTCAGATTTCTGTTTATGACTATCCCTTACTCTGAAGTCTCTCAACCATACTAGGCAGAGGATGGTCCACATCCCACCATCAGAGTTATGGCGGGTTTGAGGCTGACAATGTATCTTGAGGTTTCTATTATAAAAGATTATGACTATCCCTTACCCTATGTGGAAATTAAAAAGGGCCATTAAATTATTAATATTTGGAAGGATCAATTTGTTTTATTATAATAAAAAAAGAGATTTTTTTTCCATCCTGCCACAGTTTTAGAAGATAAATCCCCAAATGCCATACTTTTACACATAAATTCCAAAGTGCCATGTTTTCAAAAAAAAATCAATTTTTGAAACAATGTAACCGCCCATTCATTGGGCAGCACTGCTTTTCTGAAATAGGGAACCGCCCATCCATTGGGCGGCAGTGTGTATGATGAATTTTTTTATTTAATTAAATTTATTACATTTATTATGGTATTTGGGATTCATTTTTTCGTTTTAAATTTTGTTTGTTACATTTATTATGTTTATAAATTTGTTTTTAAATAGATAATATTTATTACATTTATTATGTTTATAAATAGATAATATTTAGATATTTATTATATTTTTTACATTGTTTTTTATTTATTATGTTTATTAAATTTAGTTAATAATTATTAAATAGATAATTATAGTAAATTAAAATAAAAATAATTATTTTAAAAATAGTACTAATTAAATTAAATTACTACAATAAATATTTATTTATAAAAAATTAAATGAAATATATAATAATAATTATAAAAAAAATACAATAAATAAATTAAAATAAATATTTATTTATTTTTGAAAATTAATATATATATATATATATATATATATATATATATATATATATATATATATATATATATATATATATATATATTATAAAAATTAATATATATATTATTATTATTATTATTATTATTATTATACGGCAAGTACAAGGATACACTGCTTATCGCAGTGGCACAAGATGGCAACAACAATATATTTCCTGTTGCTTTTGCCGTTGTCGAAGGTGAAACCGCAGAAGGTTGGGGATTTTTTCTAATTATATTAATATTAACATTATTGATAATATTAATAATAATAATAATATAAATTAATATATATATATATATATATATAATAATAATATATATTAATTTTTATAATAATATATATATTAATTTTCAAGAATAAATAAATATTTATTTTAGTTTATTTATTGTATTTTTTTTATAATTATTATTATATATTTCATTTAATTTTTTATTAATAAATATTTATTGTAGTAATTTAATTTAATTAGTATTATTTTTAAAATAATTATTTTTATTTTATTTTATTTTAATTTACTATAATTATCTATTTAATAATTATTAACTAAATTTAATAAATATAATAAATAAAAAACAATGTAAAAAATATAATAAATATCTAAATATTATCTATTTATAAACATAATAAATGTAATAAATATTATCTATTTAAAAACAATGTTATAAACATAATAAATGTAACAAACAAAATTTAAAACTAAAAAATAATCCCCAAATACCATAATAAATGTAATAAATTTAATTAAATGAAAAAATTCATCATACACACTGCCGCCCAATGGATGGGCGGTTCCCTATTTCAGAAAAGCAGTGCTGCCGAATGAATGGGCGGTTACATTGTTTCAAAAATTGATTTTTTTTGAAAACATGGCATTTTGGAATTTATGTGTAAAAGTATGGCATTTGGGGATTTATCTTCTAAAACTGTGGCAGGATGGAAAAAAATTCTAAAAAAGATTGTATTAAAGTGAGTAATGGTACTCAGCCCGGATAAAAAAATAGCTACAACTAACTTAAAACTCTTGCATGATTTGATATTCAAATGGCTTTAGAACTAACTAGCTGCTGACCTTTGATCTAACACTAAGTCAATCTTATTTCACCATAAGAATGATCTCACGAGTCCCTTTCATGCACCATTACACAATGTTTCATTTCTAATTAACCAATGAGTCCACACCACAGCTAATAAATGAGAATACTACAATTTTCCTTCATCCTCCCCCGCATTACATAATCAAACAACAATACATGATTAAAAATATCAAAAGAGAAACTAAAATTATTCACCTCTATCCAATAAAAAATAAAGGACCGAACCTCAACTACTATGATTTAATCAACAAAGAGATGACGATAAGACTCTTCAAGACCTAGGCATACAAAGACACAAGACTGTGGACACCCGAAATGACTCTCCTCTTTACGAGCTCGTCTCTCATTTGAAGACTATTTAAGAGCAACCTCCACGCAAATACTTGGACATCAGTTGGCACATTCGATTTCCAAACACACTTCAAAGCCAACTTCAATTCAATATTTGGGTGGAAATCCTGGCTAACACAAGAATTTAGTTTAAAATACGCTAATTTTACTAAGAAACCACTTGAATCACTCCACCACACAAACTAATTTGCCACTTGAATCTCTCCATCATAAAGAAGATTTTGAATTAATCACTGAAACTAAGTTGTCTCGAATCACATTCTTAATGTCACAATATTTGAAAGAAAGAACTTTGCACCATAGGGAATCCCCCTCTGATAAAATTTCTCAGCCTCATTTACTCATTAATTCTCTATTGAATAAATCACAATATTTAACACCAAGCCCACCTTCCAATTTTGCCATATAAATGGTAGACTAAGCCATTTTATTGATCCTCCTATTATTTTCTTCACCATTCTACAAGAATGTGCGCTGTATCTTGATGAACTCTTGAATAACAACTTTAGGTGCTTTGTAAAAATAGAATGAGAAAAGAGGGATTGAATTCAACGCCAAATCGAGCAATGTTACTCTTCCACCAAGACAAAGTGTTTTTCCTTTCCAAGAGGACAACCTATTCCTTATCTTGATAGAATCAAATACCAAGAGGAATGTTGTCTAAGGCTACAACCAATTAAGATACCAAAAAAATTAAAAGGAAATGGGCTAACAACACACGATAGATTATCAGAAACAACTTTCAAGAATTTTGGTTTAATATTAAAGCCAATAACCATAATTTTATTGAAGTTTATGGATAAACCTAAACAAAGCTTAAAACCACGATGCAAAGCTTTTAAAGTCCATATATTCTCCCATGAGGACTGACCCACAATAATTATGTCGTCAGCGAATTGAAGTATATAAAGATTATCATTCAAAGCAAAAGGATAAAAGAAATAGCTAATGCATGCAATCTGCAATAGACCCACGATCCCTTCAGCCGCTAATATAAGAGAGGAAAGGGGAAAGAGGATCCTCTTCACGGAGACCTCTCCTGACTTGAAAATAAATTGTTAGGCTGTCATTTATCTAATCGAGAAAGACGAAGAACAAACACATGCCTTAATCCACCTTAACCACTTATTGTTGAATTTCATCCTTTTCAAAACATATAAAAAATAGTTCCAAGATACGGAATCAAAAGTATTTTCAAAGTCTACATTGAAAATGAATAAGCCTTTGTTGTTCCTCCTTGCATAGTCTACCATATTGTTTGGCAAAAAAACACTGTCAAACAAACCTCTATTAGGAATAAATGCATATTGATTAATAGGAAGAAGCTTATCCAACACTCCTTTCGATCTTTCCCCCAATAATTTTGAGATAATCCTATAAATTCTGACAATTAGAAAAACAATAGATAATCATTCAAACTCTGAGGGTTCTAAAATTTGAGAATAAAAGATATTAATGTTGTTGAAATGGCCTTAGGGATATGTATAACACCCTAAACCTATAAACATATAAATAAAGCATTACACGACAATATAAGGTGTCACCAACGACAATCATTCGAAAAAACATCAAATCATTTGAAACTACATAGCGAAAACCATTTTTTTATAACGACTTCATAAAAAAAAAATAAACAAAGACGATGGAAGCATGTATATAACCCATCAAAATTAACAAAAACGGTAATTAGTTAGACCAAAATGATATCTAAAATAATCATCTCAATCATATTGCGATAAATTAGACTACCACATGTTTCACAAGATATCCCACTTAAACTAATCTATCCACACATGTATTCCCCTTACTAAAGATATGGGAGATTTTTAATCTAAATGAACGAATAATGTGCATGTTATTTCTCCAACTAGACAATAAGTTTCAAAGATTTAACTTTTTATTGTGGAAAGTTTAAATTATAAGGGCTCAATTACTCTATAACTAAAGAATAGGTGATTCCATTCTCTTATGTTTGCATGGGAGAAGGCTAACTTCATGTCATGCAATTTTTCTTGAAAATAGGTGCTTATTGATTTGTTAGCCGAAAAAAATCAAAGGAAAGTGTGATGAATATGTGCATGATATATCTTTGTTTAATTTTGATGAACACAAAAGCTTATCAAAGAAAAGCAAGTTTGGAATCAAAAATCAAGAAGCTTTGGATATTATGGAAATTAAAAGGAATTGATCATCAAATAAGGTACAATGTCAATTAATCTTTATATAAACTTTAGATGCTAAAAAAACCCTCATCTATTTCCCTATGAAGTTTACAAAACATTCATGCATCGAGATATTTCATGTCAAGTATTTTAAAAAAGCAAAAGATCTATTTTTTTATTTAAATTATGGCATATGAACCCGCCATAATACACTTCCATAACTGCCATAATTTTCTTTAGTTAGTGTCAATCAAATGTTTCATTTGTGAAATCAATTTCATGATTGTTCTGCCATAAAAATTTGATTGTTGCAAATATGACGATTGATTGCACCATTCAAGCAATCGATTGCATCCTAGGAAATTTTGAAAAATCAAGAACCAATGTGTCATACCTCAAATTTTACCCTTAGATCACTGATCATTTTGGCATTTCATTTTGCTCCGTTTCTCATTTTTTACTAATCGCTAACCGGTTTGCTTAGTTGTGTATTTCGCAGGTGAGATCGTTAAAGTTGGACGGATTGGGATTTGAATCGACGCGAGAATTATTTCCAAAGAGATCGTCTAAATGAGTTCAAGGTCGTGTCCATTGTTTTATTACCGGTTACGAGCTAATACTTAAAAGCACCATTTGAGCCAATCCACAGTTTACGTCGAATTCACACTGGTTTGTCTGGTTTCAAGAGTTTGCATTTTTTCAGATACTCAGATGTAAATTGAAAAATTCAAAGTTGTTCGTAATAAGATTATGGCTCGGAATTAATTTCAGAAGAATCAAGTTCATATTCTATTAAAGTTCTAATTTGGATACATTGTTCTAGCTCACTTTCTATTACAAGTTACAAGGTTACATTTTTCGGATTCTTGATTACAAGTTAAAGTCCTAAAAATTCTATGTCCTAAGACTATGTCTTCGAGCTTCCGTCTTCAAGTCCCATATTTCCATCTTCAAAGAAAACCTGCAAAAATATCGAAAAATGATTAGAAGTTCAGATATTTCAAAAAAAAAGTGATTTTAAATTATTATTTTGGACCCTCAGAACAATTTCATCATCGGGTCTGGGAGGGACAACAATTGAATGCTACCGAACACCCCGTTTACTTCCCACAGCCTTAGCCAAAATCTGACAATATCCTGTTCGTATCCGAAAAAAGAAGAGAAAAAGTTCTTTTTGGAAAAGTGATTTCGGTCCAAAACAGGCCCACATACGGTCCAGAAAATCCAAAAATGGCTTCAACATCAAAGCAATCCATAAACAAAAATGGACAGCAAATAATGCCATCAACACTTCTGAAAATGGAGACGGACAGCTAGCAGTATCATTGTCATTAAGCCAAGTCCGAAAATGGAAAAAAAAAATCCAACAACATCAAACGGACAATATCAAAGCCGAATTGGGAAACACATCAAACAACAACAATCATCAAATCCGAAAATTCCAAGCCCACAAATATCCGAAAATGGATCAAATCCAGCAGACCCAAAATCATCAAAAAATATCAGATCTGTAATTGGAAATGAAATCAAATCCGTAAATCCAACCAGAGATAATAACAGATCCGAAATCAAACTGTTGTCACCACCATTAAGATCTAAATAAAACAAAAATGGTAACCAGTATCATCATCAATAAAATCACGGTCCGAAAATGGTAGAAAATATCCAACAAGACCATCAACATTGCCGATAGCACCATAAACCACCTTCCAAAATCAACAACAACATGTCAAAGACATGTTTTGTAAAAAAAAGGAAACCATTTCAATTCGCCAAAATCCGTTCAAAATATGAGTAATATAAGAAGCAGAAGAAAAGAAGTAAAGGGACAGAAATCATACGAAATCCATCATCACAAATCATCCAAAGCGGCGAAAGAAATCAAAACGGTGGACAACAATCAAACTCCAACCCTCAATCCGAAATCATCACAAGAAAACCGCAAGCACTACCGTCAAATCCATCCACCATTTCAAACCCTCCACAACCAAACGCAAACCGTCTCAACGAAATCCGGAGATCCTCGTTTGAGAATCTCAACGGATCCATGAAACCTCTAGCCTCAGAACACTATCATCGTCGGCTATCACCATCAAACCATTTTCGAAACCGAATCCCACAAACCATAAACGCATCATCATCATCACCGTCGCAAAACCCGCGGCTGGACATCATGAAAACAACTGTCACCATTCAGCATTTGGGTAAGAGGAAAGATAACCCATTTTTGTTTTTTTGTTCATTTTGTTTCAGGAAAAAGGGATGAAGAAGACAAATCGTCGGCCATAGAAGAGGAGAGAAGAAGAGATTATCACAGCATGAGGGAGAGAAAAGAGTGAAAAATTCGGAGAAGAAGCCACAAGGGGGCCGCGCGGCCGTTCTGATTAAAATAGGGTTAAAACCCTAATTTCCACCCCCTCCCCCTTTTATATATTGTAAACCGAGTCGGGTTTGGGGCCTGACCACCCAGCCCGACCCATTTCCTTGTTTTTTATTTTTCTTTTATTTTTTTTTATTTTTTTTGTAATTATTATTTTAAATAACAAAATGTAACTAACCACTAACTTATTAACTACTAACTAAAATAAAAATCTGGAAAAAAAAACATAATATAAAAATATAATTTGATTTAATAAAAAAAATTAAAAACAACTTTTTTTCTATTTAATTTAATTTTCGTTTTATTAAAGATTAGAAAAACTAAAAATATATCTATTTAATAATCCAAAGAAACTTTTCTCATCTCTAATCCATTTATTTCTCTTTAGAACTTTTAGAATTTAATTTTATTAACCTTTTCAAGAATAAACTTTTAATTTAAAATCTAACACCTTTTTAAACTAATTATAATTCAATTCTAACATTTTTCCTTAATCACAAATTATCAATTCTAACTTTTGCTTAATTTTTCACTTAACAAATTCTCAAAATAAATAAAAACATTTAGTTTCTAGGTTCATGAACTAAAAACGTTCTCGTCGCCTAATTCCAACTTAACCATATATCATTGCTATCATTACTAATACTTACATCTCCATACTCATTATCGTTATTCACGTATCATTTTACACTTTCAATTATTCACTGCTTTATTTTACCGTAATTCCCCTCCGAAGGAAAGGTCTAACTGTTTGGCCATCGTGTCAATAGTCCTTAACCTTCGTTCATCCTAGCCTTAGGATCGAGTCGCCGCACTCGTGCTTAGGCGTCCTACCGTGGACACACCTTTATCCTTTCCTAACCTTAAGACGTTGAGTCGCCATACTCATGCTTAGGTGTCCCGCTGTGGAAAATTTCACCCTTTATCTTAGCCTTAGGATCAGGAGTCGCCGCACTCCATGTAAGTTCCCTCCGTGGAATACTTACTTTCATCCCTTTTCAACTCAACTTTACAACGTAGATTCGGAGTCGCCGCACTCCACGTAAGTGTCTCCCTATGGACGCTTACTTCCCCTTGGAACCCTGACCACAATCAATAAGTGTGTATTCCTCCCTTTCAAGGGGAACTACGATTACTCTGATTTCATCCCCTACCTCGGATACGTAGGCACAAGATGCGATGTCTTGGTGAGTAAACTTAGGACTAACTCCTTTAGGTCCTTTTCTTCACCCTTAACCCTTAGCATTACCCTTAAGCAGATAACTATAGCAATAACACATTTAAAACAAGAGGTTCCTGTAGAGTACTACAGAAGTTTAGGATGCTAATACCTTCTCTAAGCTTAACCAACCACCGAACCCTAGATCTTTCCTCGCATTGTGTTTACAATGCAAAAAAGGTTTTTCCTTTCTTTAACCTTTTCTTCAGATAAATCAAAGACCAGTTGTGAACTAAAGATGCGATTCAAATTAATCAATAATTTGATATCCTATTCTCACCGCAACACAATGTTATTCTAAACCATTGCAATCCATCATTATCTTTCTACAAACACTGCTACTAATCTAATAGGTAACTTGTGATGTATTGTTTTCAAATAACCTCTTTCACTCATCTTTTCAAACAATTCAATCATTTTCAAGTGTTCAATCACAAATTTCACGAAAAACTTTTTCTGCATAATTTTATTATATTATAGAAAAGTTTCATCAAACCTTTGAGTACTTAAGTTCTATATTATTGATAATTGTATATTGAAAAGGGAAGATCAAATTTATGAATTTTTGAAAGTGTCAAAAATCATTGTTACTCAAAGTATTTTTTTTATCATATTGTTGTAATTGATCACCAAGTTTATGGTGACTTAATTTATAAAGAAAGTATGTGTACTTTGTAAAATTGTTTGCAAATAAAAATTGGTATATTTTCTATTTGTGTTGTAATTTTATTCGGGGATATTCAAAATCCACCACAATGTTGGTGTTTGTGAGCAAGTCTTTTGAAGAGGATTGATTCAAAGTCCACCATAGGTTTGGTGTTTATTAAAAGATTGTAAGAGAGATCTTGGTTGAGGCTTGTAAAAATATATAACATAGTGAAAAATCCTTCATGGTGTGAAGGGACTAGATACAACCTTAAGTTGGAAAGGAAGACTAGGATAAATCTCTCATGTCTTTTACTTTCTTGTACTTTATTTTTTATGCACTTTCATTCAAAGTTCATCCACTTAATTCCAGAAAAAAATGGAAAGAGTCATTGATTAAAATAATAAAAATTCACAAAACCTAATTCAACCCTCCCCCCCCCCCCCCTTATACATAGGTTGCACTCTATAGTTACAGTTGACATCAGAGTATATTAAGGTAATTTGCTACTCGATATAGGTAGATATGGATTCCGTAAAACTATTTTTCCAGATGGTGGCAACAACAATAAACCACCATGTTTTGTTGGAGAAGATTATGACTTCTGGAATATTCGCATGTAATTGTACTTAGAAGTACAAAGAGGAGAAATATGAGATACTGTTGAAAATGGACTATTCATACATACAACTGTCATAAATAATGTAAAACAATCAAAGGCTCTTGGAATGATGGAAAAGAAAAAAAGTGTTGTATGACAAGAAGGCAAAAACATACTTGCATCGGAATTAGGAATCCCGGTATTTCTGAGTATCAAAATGTAAAACTGTAAAGGAAATTTGGGGTACATTAGAAGTAACACACGGAGCAATCAAAGAAGTCAAAAGATCAAAATTAAACATTTTATCTCAAAAGTATGAATTATTCATAATGCTACCCCATAAAAGTACTTTTGATATGCCAAAAAGGTTCACCGTCATAACTAATCACGTGGCCGCTCTTGGAAAAGTCTTCACTAATATGAACTAAACTTAAAAGTTCTTATATCACTGTCAAGAGTGTGGTAACCAAAAGTGATGGCAATATCCAAAAAAAATAGTCTTTCTAAAATGCCATTGGTTGTACTATTTGGAAAACTTCAAGAACATGAAATAAAACTTGATTGATTGGAAATATATAAATTGGATCATGATAAATTGGAGAAGCATGAAAGGTGTGAAGTTAAAGTAAAATCCCTTTCCTTAAAGTCAAAACATGATAGTGATCAAGAAGAAGAATCTTAATTCAAAGATGATGCACTAATAATTTTTTTAGAAAATTCTTAAGAAAGGAAAAGACAAAGGAAACAAGTCAAAGAGAAGCATCAACTTCAAGAAATAAAGTGAATTGCTTTGAATGTAGAAGAAGAGGTCGTGTCAAAAGTAAATGTCCTACTCTTTAAAAGAAGATCAAAGTCAACAAGAAGAATGATAAGAAAATAAAAAAAAGACTTACGGGCGTGGAAAGACAATGAAATAAGTTCGACATAGGGCGAAGAACAAACAAATAAAGCATTAATGGCTTCACCTCATTCGGATGATGAAGAAAATGAGGTCAGTGGTCTTAAACCATCTTATGATGAATTGTATGATGTTTTCCTTGAATTCCATGCAAATTGTTTGACTCTTTCTAGAACATGTTCTAAACAAAAGAAATAATTGTATCTCTAGAAGGTAAGGCTAATGATATGAAAGTGAAATTACACCAAGTAAAATATTTAGTATGTAATAAATGTGAAATTCTTGAAAAAAATTATGGAATTGAATCAAGTCTTAAAGAAATATGAGAAAGGACAACTTGGTTTAGAAAATGTGTTTAACAAACAATGATAATCTAATGATAAATGTGACCTTGGATACTCTAAATTTGATAAACCAAATACAAGCTAAACTATCTTTGTTAAGGCTAGAAATAAATTCAACAATGAGGAATCAAAAAAAGTGCAAGTTGTAATTCATCCTAAGAAAGCCTATGTTAAAATTAATTCTTATGTTTCTAAAGATAAGAATTTATTTAAGCCTACATTTTTTATTGCATTGCAAAATGTCATACTCATAATGCTTGCTATATGAAAAACTTTGATCTTTCTAATTGTGAATATGTATGTGTAAGAAAAGGAACTAACCCAAAAGAACTCAAAGTATAATGGGTATCTGTAAAGAACTTTTAATTCTATTTTGTAGGTGTACTTGAAAACCATGTGCTAATATTGTAAAATTAAGATTAAGACCATATGATATGGTAAGATTAAAGTTTCATTTTGATGAAGATGAATTGTAAAGATCAGCATTTTCAAAGGGCATCTCATTGGTATCAATATAATCACTTTAGAAAAGCATTAACATTGATAATCAACATTGAAATCAAATAATTGTAAAGAAGATAAGTACTTTAATATTAGATATATCTCTTTCCCTATATTATTTTACATTGAATTTTAATAATTTTCTTTTTGATAATGTCAAAAAGGGGGAGAATATGTGTTTTTTTGTTAATTTTCAGGATAGCAAAGACAAAGCATAAATTGCATAATAAAAGGAGAGATATACAAGACAAGGAACATCATGTGCCAAACAAACACTTTTCATTAATATATTTTGCCATCATCAAAAAGGGGGAGATTGTGAATAATTTATTCATCATATATCTTAGTTTCGTTTTGATGAAGATAAAAGCTCATCAAAGAATAAATATCAAAGAAAAAAGTTTGGAATCAAGAATCAAGAATGTATAAACTTTGGATATTATGGAAATCGAAAGGAATTGATCATTAAATAAAGTATAATGTCAATTCATCTTTGTATAAACTTTAGATGCTCAAAAAAACCATCATCCATTTTCTCTAAATTTTATAAAGCATTCATGCATCAAGACATTTCATGCAAAGTATTTTTAAACGCAAAAAGAAAACTATTTTTTTCTTTGTAAATTATGACATATGAAACGACCATAATCACACTTTCATATCTGCCATAATTTTCTTTAGCTAGTTCCATTGGTTGCTTCATTTGTGAAATCCATTGATGATGGTTCTTGCTGCACCCCAAAATTTGCCTAACCTTTTTCTTTACCTAGTTTGTGTTTCATTACATTCATTTTAGCATTATCATCTGCATTGCATTGACATGTGCGCATGAGATCAAGAGGTATGACTACCAACAAAAGGCTACCAAGGTTATGAAGCTATCTGAGAGTCCTTATTCAAGTATTCAAGGGTTGATATCCTCATCAAAGAAATCAAAGATCCTCAGTGAAGTGGCTAGACAGTTATGTGCACATTTCCTAATTTGAAGGTTATGGGAAGTCATCTGATGATGTTAAATCCATGGGTATGGACCTAAGGCATTTAGAGAGTCCATATGGTGTCTTGATAGTCATCATGGAGCTTGGAAAAGTCATTATGCAAAGTATAAGAAGCTACAACCAAGATTGGTGCAATTAGGGTTTCCACCTGGTAAACCCTAAGTCAACAGGTGAATTGAAAGGGGTTGAGACCTAATTTCAAGGCCATGTGATCGTGGAATGAGGTGTTAAGACACCCAAGGGATGATTCCAAGACCAACTCATCATGAATCAAGAGTGTGAGGAGTTCCTAGGCTAGGGTTTCTAAGCTTGACAGTGTAAAATCCCCTGGTTTAATGCCTAACTTCAAGACCACATAACTCAAGATGCAAGTCTTACCTCATCTTTACATCCACATGGAACTTGTAGAGCATGATCATAGATTTAATTTGAGTACTAGAATTCCTTGATAGGGTTTATAGAACTCAAGTTATGAAGCAGACAAGTTACAGGTCATCAGATGAATGTGATTTTGGTACTTGAAAGTCAACCAACTTCCATGCCATTTTGACCTAGAAGGAAGCTTCTCCTCAACTTCAGGCCAATATTAATGTTGTTCCTTATCTTCTTATCTTTCCAAAGAGTACTAGAAGTTCTTGATTGGATTTGTAGAACTCAAGATACATTGCTTGCAAGACAGGGGCATTTTGGGAAGTTGAAATTATAAGTCATTTTGGATTATAGGTCCATTTCACCATCATACATACCTCAAATGAAGATTTGTCTAACTCGAAAGTTGTTCAAAATGGAGTTATTTGCCCAACCAAGCACCAATAATCCATTGAAATGGGTTGTAATGAAGAGTGATTGAAGGAATTTTGCAAAAGGGCATTTTAAAGGCATTAAAGAGGGAAAATTCAAATTTATTCACAATGGCTCAAAATAATGCAAACTTGTGCATATTTTGAGTGCATTTGATGTTTTAAGAACTTTGGAATTATTGGAATTTCAAATTGAGACTTGTTTCATGGCCATTTCATGTGTTACTTAAGAGTGAAGCAACACTTCCAACACACACCATAAAATCTACTCTAATTCGTGGCTGAATCCACCACTGTTGAAGCACTTTATCAAGTTTTTACATTTCATGATTACTTCTAAATTATGATCAATTAGAGTAGATTTTACATGTGGTTAGGATCAGTGAACTTCCTAGATTGATTTAGGATTAGAATCCTGGCTGTTGGTGAGGTTTCTTGATGATGCAACCAAACTTTGATGAATCAGTTATAGCTTATTCTTGGTTGAAATCAAGATTTGATCATGGATTTATGATCAGTGTAAGGTGTATATTAGATTAGTGGAAAGAATTTAGAGATTGGTGAGGATTGTTGTTGACACACCATTTCTGTTTGGCTTCGTATAACCTTGATCTTTGAGATAAAATGAAAATGAATGTTGCCAGGTTGATCTATGTGGAGAGAGGAAGAGATTCATGTCATTTTTATCGAGTTTGGTGAGAGTTGATGCTCTGGTATTTTCCCCCTCGCTGGAGAAGACAACCGGAGAAGTCTTCTCCGGCCACCACGAGAACTCCCTCCCTTTTGTTTCAGTTTAAATGAAGAAGATAACTTGATGGCCGTTAGATGTGTTTGACTAGTAAGACTTTGTAATTAAATCCAACGCGCGTGATTCAAACTGAGTTGAGTTGACTAGGGTTTCATGAGGTGGCACGCTCTAGGCTGTTGGATAGGACTACTTTGTGAATGAATGCGTGAGATCAAGATGTAGGGTGGTACGTAGTCAACCAAAACACACAGGATTTTGAATGAAACGCTCTGTTTCATTTAATCCATGCAGCGCATACGTGGCGCGCCTGATGGCCTTAGGATTTGTTGACTGGTAGAGTGATCTGATGGCTGTGACATTTTCTTGTTCTTGCATTTTAATTTATTTTAATTCATTTTCTTATTTTCTTTTATTCCATGATTGTTTTTAATTCATAAAAAATAGGAAAAATCATCAAATAATTCTGAGAAAAATCATGAATGATCCTTGACATTTCCTCTAATTTGCTGAGCATTTTAATTTCATTTTTGATGCATTTTGGATTTTCTGTGGATTTTTCATTTAAATTGTCATTTAAATAATGTTAGAAATGTATGCTTGCCTTGCTAATTTTTGTACTAGATCATGGTTATGATTTAGGGTTTGAATTTTTGCATGATTGCTCTAGACATCTTAGGTCACCCTTAGATATTTTTCCTGGATTTTTAGGGTTCCATCTTGATAGGTTTTGAATGAATTCTTTAGGACCCTCCCCATTTGAACTTCACATAACACACTTTAGGTTTAGCATTTAGATAGGGCCCTTAAACTTAGAGTTAGGCTCTAATTTTTCTACCATAGATTCATAACTACCCTAGGAGACCCTAGGATATTTGGTAGAATATTTAGAGATGATTTCCTATTTTAATTAGATTTTCCTATCACCGGGCTGTTAGATGTTGATACATTGGTTAAGCTTGAGCACGCTTGGAGAAATCTTCATAGGAAGGGTAAAGCTATGTTGGGGAAGAGCAACAACAAAGCTTTTGATCCATACCTGGTTTGGGTTCGTGAGCGAGCCACAAAAGGTCTGATGCCTTTTCCTGCTGTGTGTCCTCCCATGATCGAAGAGCCGACCACAATGGACATCCAGAAATACAACCAGGTGCTGCGAGAGAAGGAAGAGTTAAGGAAAGCCAACTAAGAGCTGGAGAAAGAAATTTCCCAACTCCGAAGCGAGAAGAGCATAGTTGTGTACTCCTGCAAGAAACAGACTGAATTGATAAACCACTTGGGCGCCAGTTTGACCAAGGAGACTGATTCTAGAGAACTTATGGGGTTAGACTTCAAAGTTGTTAATAGTGTTCTCGCCACCAAGAAGCAAGACTTGGATAGGGCGTATCTGAAGATATCCAAATTCGAGACATTGTGGAACAATACTCTGACTAACCACAAAGAGCGAGAGGAGAAGCTGAAGCAGCAGATAGCCAAGTTGAAGATTCAGCTTGAGACCAAGGACAAGAAGATAGAGGCTGAAGCATCACTTCGACGAGACATTCAGTACAGATTGGTTGAAACCAAGGCAAACCTAAAGGATTGCCAACTCAGAGCCAATGCTAAGAGGTGCAAAGTGGAAGCCTGCTTTGGAGAAGGTGCTTGTGAGGACTTTGCCAAGGATCTCTAGGATACCATCAGGCAGAGGGATCTGCTGATCCGGGGTCTACTCACCAAGCCTGACCATCCCACTACGAAGAAGTTATTGGAAGATTTCCGTGCCCGTAGCCGCACTTGATTTCCTTGTATTTCTTTGTATCTTTTATGCATTGATATGCTGACCACCATCAGGCTTGTTGGTTGGGGTCACACTTGTTGCTTCAGTTGTATTCGATTATAGTTGTACGCTGCCCGTGTGGGTTTTTCAGATATATATGATGTTTTCTTTCCATGATTTGATGTCAGACTTTATTTGTCTTGGAAACTAGAATCAGGGGAATTTCCCCAAGGCACAGACACACGTTTGCATTTGCATAATCATTTTGCATAGCAGGCGCCTTGAGTTTATTTATCTAACCCTCTATTTTTACAGGTTATTTCAGGATTGATCGCAGGTTAATCTGAGCAATGGAACAGGTACAAGCAAAACTGAAGGATGTTTAGAGCCAGCTAGGGCAGTTCATAAAGGACATGCAAGCCTTGCACTGGAATCAAGATGCGCTCAAAGAGGAGAACAACCAGCCGAAGAGTCAGGTGGGTTTGATGGCAGAAGTGTTAAGGAATGTACTCAGAAAATAATGTGAGTAAATGCCCGAAGCTGCAGCCAGCATACTTGCTCTACAAGTGTCTGAAGAACCTGCACCAAGGCATGATAGGCCTAAAAGATCCTCTGCACAGCTTGAAGCTCAGGATTTTCCCCGTCAGCGACCACGTCCAGTTTCTCAAGATAACCTTAGAAGGTATGGTAAAAGGATGAAGCTACCTGACAGAATCTTCGATGAAATCTCGATGGATTATGCTCAGTTGGTGCAACTCTTGCTCCAACATCAATTGGTTGAACCTCGAACTTTGGCTCCATTGACTGGACAGCCATCACCAGGCTATGATGCGGGCGCCCATTGTGAGTTCCACTCCGGGGCACCGGGGCATAACATAGTGAACTGTAGAGCTTTTAAGCATCAGGTTCAAGACTTGCTAGACTCAAAAGCTATTGAATTTGTGCTGGGCGGCATGAATGTATCAGGAATCGATATTCCTATTCCCCCACCTGAAGCTGTAAAGGGTCCGGGGTATATCCTTGAATCGTTGGAGTCTGAATCCCCTTGTCCGCAGCAGTTGCCGGTTCCTGGGCCAAATCTGAGGATGACAGTGCCTGTGCATAAGGAATGTCTCGACCAATACCAGCAGTCTCATGTTTCTCAACAGCAAGATTATCGTAAGCTCCATAATCAGAATAGGCCTCGCAGCAACAATCTGAAAAGAAGGAATGATCTCCTTCATCTAGTGCCTATGACGCCTAGTCAGCTGCTGCTGCATCTAATTCAGTATTCTTTGGTGGAGCCCAAGCTGCTCAAACCGGTGCCAGAGTCGTATCCTCCCAGTTATGATCCCAATGCTCGATGTGGATATCATGGGGGATCCATGGGGCATTCGACTGAGGATTGCGAGGCTTTTCAAGCCAAGGTGCAACTGTTGATAGACAGAAGGTGCATATCCTTTCTAGAGGGAAGGCTGGTCATCCATGTCAACCGTTCATCTGATTGAGTCTGAAGACTTCAAAGGGTCGCTCCCTTCAGCAGCAAATAAGTGTGAAAGCCCAGTTCCTGAAGGCTGGCAATTTTCATTTTATTCTGTCATTTCTTTACATTTGTAGTTTCTTTCCTGTTAGAATGCAAATTTCGTTTGTAAAGCATGTTATTTTTCAATTGATATTGATAATGAAATAAATATGCATGTTTTGAACTAATCCATTAGTGTTCACTTTATTTCTTTCTTTTATTTCAAACGCTTGTTTAAGTGGAATCCGGGGAGGATGATGAAATCCAACAATGCGTAAGCTTCCGATGCTATGTTTTTGAATAAAAACCTGTTGATGATGTACAAGCATTGTTTCAAATCCCAAACACCGGAGATATAAGAAAGATAATCCCTTGTTAACCCCTTTGAGCTTAGTTGTAGGAGTTTCTTTCTGAAGATGGAAAACCCTCAATCTTAACCTGGGGCAGGGTAGGTGTCAGTTAATTTGACCGAGCGTTCAAATTACAAAAGGAGTGTCCGTTCGAGGATCAATCACACCGCTAAAGGTCGTACCTAAAAAACCATGATGGTTAAACCTGGCCGATCAGGAGTGAAACAGTCACAATCTCTTTTCAAACAAGTCAGACGAGCCGGTGTCATACGATTTGTTCAAACAAGAAAAAGAGAGAAAGAAAAAAATCAAAAGGAAAAACCCGCTAAGTTGAATCTTGCGAACAAGCGACTTAGGCAAAAAATTAGGGCACCCCGCTGGACTTTAAAATTGAAGAAACTCTGAAGAGTTAGTCCAAGCAAAAGTTAGGGGAAAACGAAAAAACGAAAAACGAAAAGGATTACAAAAGAAAAATCCTCAAACAATGACGAAATCGTGTGGCTCCGGACGCCCATAAAAGAAAAGCGAGTAACTGTCACTTCAAAAAAGTGTGATTTCCTAAACTATCACTTCAACCTTTAAAAGGTGAACGCTAAGGTCGAATTAGCTGAACGTAGGATCGGAGAACATCAAGGAGAATGGGTGGGTTAAAATGAATTTTGAGCCTGTATCCTTTCTTTCTTAAACCGTGAACCTGACCATGTTACAACCTTTAAAAGTCCTAATTGAAATAGGTTTATTTTGAAAGCATATGTCGGTAAAGATCGCATCGAAACTGACTCCTAGAAAGGATTCCACTTACAGCGTTGTATTAATGTTGACATGTTGATGAATGATTCATACACTTTATGTCACAATTTTTTTCCAGTGAACAGGAATGGATTTTCAAAACTGCCATATGCATTGTATTTGATATGTCTTTTATGCATAACAACTTGTTTTACTAGCGAGTAAGCGCTTGACAGCGGGAAAGTTTCCACAATGGAAAGTCTGACCAGGATAAGATGTAGAACGCCAGAATATTCCGGTGAACCGGGGCAAGCTATGTCAAACGATCACAACATGGGAGTCAGCCATCCAGAAGTCAGTAATCCGGGGCAATCAGGTCGAGATCTGATGAATCTCTCACAGCCAAGGATCATTTCCCCAAACCTGCCCATGAGGGGCAAAGTCATGACAAGGCTGGGACAGGCCACCCCGAGAGCACCGAAGCTATCCTTATCCTGAAGGAGATTAACTTGAAGCACCTTTGTGAGGTTCAAAACGCTGAGGCCGTTCATATCAAACCGCTACAGTACAGAGAAAATTACTCTTACCCTGGTATGTATAGTACATTGAAAATTACTGATCTCTTTCCATCTTTCCTCATAATCAGAACATGACCAATACCTTCAACTGCTAGAGTATTGTTATTTGCAAATTTCATCATGTTCTTCATTGAGAGCTTTATGTTAATAAACCAATATTTCCTACTAGTCATGTGTGATGAGCATCTTGAGTCCAAGTATCATTAGTCCTAGAATCTCTTGTTGTGACCATCAACAACATCTCTTCTTTTTCATGTTTCACCAGCTTTGCATCAGTTTCTTAATTCTTCTTCTTTTCTGGACAATCACTAACATAGTGACCATACTTCTAACAATTGTAACACTGAATGTGACTTTTGTCATGTTTTTTACCACCACCTCTCCCTCTACCTGCAGCACCACCTCTTTGGTTGTCTTGGTTTCAGGTTTTTCTATGATTCGACCAGTTTTCTTCTTGCTAATTTCGACCAGTCGAATTGTTGTAACCTCCTCTGCCTTTGTTCCCATTCCAACTTCCTTCGCCTTTCTTTTCTTTTGTTGATTGCACCTGCAAAGCCACATCACTCTTCAACTTTCCTGCAGCTCTTTCATTCATCCTTTGTTCATGAGATTCAAGAGTCCCTTGAAGCTCTTCCTTTGTCAATGTTAACAAATCTTTCGGCTCTTCTATGGCTACTACCACATGGTCTAATTTTGGAGCCAATTACCTCAAGATCTTTGCAACAATTGATCTTAATGTCAACACTTTTCCACATACTTTGATTTGATTCACCAATTTAGTAACCCTAGTGAATAAATCAGTTATGATTTCACTTTCTTCCATCTGAAGCTATTCATACGTCCTTTTGTGAGTTTGTAACCTCACGTCTTTCACCTTTTCTGCGCCTCCGAACGATTTCTCCAGAATTTCCCATGCTTCTTTCGCTGATTCTACATCACTAACACACATTGATGAATTATAAAGAGAGCTTTATAATATTTTTTCTTCAATTCTTTGTATGCAGTCTTTTCTTGATCTGTCGTGTTTTCTATAAGCGGTGTTACTCATTCCTTCACAAAATCCCAAAGATCTTGATAACAGAAAATCACCTTCATCTGTTTGCACAAATTCTCATAATTATTGTTCTTGAGAATCAGAAAACTCGCTAGAAAATGCATGTTTGGATGATTCATTGCCATCGTGATTTTCTTTCCACGAATCGCTCATCCAGTGCTCTAGATACCAGATGTTGGAATTAACCCAAAATTTTGAGAATTCTGAATCAATCTTGATGAACAAGAATCAATCAACCTGATTGAAATCCCTTGTTCTTCACTCTTCACTCAAGTAAAACAATCACACCTTGATTGCAAGAATGATTCTGCACAGCAATTATTAATGGAAGAAGAAAGAAAACTAAATAAGAAAGAAGATTAGGGTTTAAGAAAATAAGGGAAGAGGATAATGGTTTTTGTAGAGTAACTCTCTGCTCTCAAACTGAGAAAAAATATTATTCAACTGTTCGACTGCATTTTCGGTTGTATGTTACAATATTATTCTCTATTCTTCTTACTCAAAATAAGGGTCACTCCCTCTATTTATAATTGAGTTACCTTACTCCTCAAGGTAAAACC
The DNA here is from genome assembly GCA_963859935.3 of Lathyrus sativus. Lineage (NCBI taxonomy): Eukaryota > Viridiplantae > Streptophyta > Magnoliopsida > Fabales > Fabaceae > Lathyrus > Lathyrus sativus. The sequence continues at coordinate 511,154,380 of OZ012738.1, forward strand.
CAAAAATACAAAAGCCCAAAATTTCTATTTTGGTCTAAGTCGAAATCATGTGTCAAGCAACTTGTTTCGACGCTTCAACATATAACACAACTTGACACCCACACACTAGGTTAATTTTGACACATCCTTATTTCTATCGAGCTACACATGTTTCGACAAAAGAATTACATTCTCAACACCCTTAAGTTAAAAAAGAGAACTATGAGGAATCTCTCACATCTTTACTTTCTTGTATTGTACTTTTTTTTCCGTACTTTCATTCCATATTCATCCATTAATTTTAAAAATAAGGTAATACTAATTTGTGCAAATATTACCTTGAAAATTGTGTACAAATTTTAATTAAAAAATAAAGTTAATTTTTAAATTATTTTTTAATACAAATTTATTATAAATAAATGTCTTAACTTGTGTTTTAAGAGCACAAATTAGCATTAAAAAAAAAGTATTGAAACCTAATTCAACCTCCCCATAAATTGCACTCTATTTGAATGAGTATAGAAATTGACCTATGAAGAGATGAATTAATTTTAAGAGAAAATAAAAGGGATGAATTAATTTTAAGAGAAAATAAAAAGCAAGACTAAAGTTGTATATCACAGACATTGAGTAGGTTTTTTTTTGTTGCACTTGTGATTTGTAAATAGATGCCAGGTAACTTGTAATATGCAAGGTATACACTCCACCAGCTAGGAAATGGTGCAGTACTCCAACCTTCTTACCTATGTCTAGTAATATGGTTAACACATGTGCCATCAAAATTTAAACCTTTGGATTGCTGTATCTAGAGATCATAACCTTCATGTGCGCGTTATAGTAGAATTCAAACAAAAGGTTTAAATAATATAAATATTTCATCAAAAACAAAAAATATATAAAAAGAATACTAGTTTTAACCTATCTTGTTCTGACTGTGCTATCCTTTTAACGTTGTAACGTGGATCAGACGCACCTTTGCAATTGTTTATTTACCGTGACCATTAAAATAATGAAAACAAAACATAATCCTTTTTTCATAGTAAATGTCAATTAAGAGTTTTACACGTTCTAATATTAAGAAATACACTAAATTTGTTAAAGACATTATATTTTTATTAAATTGATTTTATTAACTATTAGTAAATTTTACACCGTCATAAATATAAAGTAAAATATAATATATTAGGAGTAGTGTGTCAATACTAATTAAAAATATAATTTTATTAAAAAAATATCTTTTACATGAAAATAAAATAAATAAGCAACAGCATTTTAAATCACAAAGAATAATATAAAAAAACAAAGAGATGCTTTGGAAAAAGAATTAATACTTTCTCTTTTCGATGTAGAAAAAGCACTTGTAAAAATTGGACTCTTTGAAGTATTGACATTTTCTCCTATTGTGTAATTCACTTGATGTTTCTCATTTTATCTAAAATAAAAATATTATACTGTACTAGTAATCAGGTGTTTTATCTAATTGCACAGACTATTTATCCTACCTATGATGATAGATTGGTGATGTCTACTGTCAAAAGCTTCCAACACCGTGGTAAAAAAATTTGTTAAGTGGAAAGAGAGGATTGTTGCTACTTTAACATCTAAGTAAGTGAATTAAAGATAAGAGACTTATAAATGTCTAATAAGTCACATTATTGTAACACGAAGTCACATTTACATATGAATGACATTTAGAATCGTTCTTGATGAACGTAATGTCTTGGGGGTATCATTTAATGAAAATTATAACGGTTGAGATGTAAACGGTGTTTAACTTCAATGTGAGACATCCTAATAAAAATATAGACATATACATTCAAACCTTTGAGTGATGAAGAGAAAAAAAAAAGTATTTTTTAAAATTGATAGAAATTAAAAAGTCGAAAGGCAGGTCGGGTCTTTTAAATTAATATAAAAATATTATAAAATATTTATAATATTTTAAATTAATATCAAATATATTATAAGATGTTTATAATTTTTTAAATATAAAAGTTATTATAAATATTTAAAATATTTAAAATTAATACAAAATATATTATAAGATAATTATAATATTTTTATTCAAAAAATTATGAATTATGTTTTAGGTTCATTAAAGGTTTTTGGAGTTTCACCTGTTATAAATATGTATTTATATCATACTTGTTTGCACTACCTTCAAAATTTTATCAACCGAAGGTTGAGATATGGGTTAGGAATCCTTGGTAAATTTAGAGAGACAAAGTTTGAAAATTTGACGTTTTTAAGGGCGATTGAGAAACACTTCTAAACACCTTGGGCTTGTGAGATTCATATGTTGAGAATTGAAGATTGAGAAACACTTGGGGTAGAAAAAGGGTTTGACTTTTAGGAACTCTAAAGGTTTCTTTCTTGTAACTTATTTGTAATCTCTTGTAACATCTTTTAGAAGTATAATCAAATATGTTTGATCTATATGCTTGTGCTTGCAGAAGTGATCAAGAAGTGATACAAAATGGTAAAGCTTATGGATGACAAATATGCAAGTCAACTAGTAGCTTCTTAATTTTTATGATGACAACACTTGAAGTTAAACAACTGCTGAAGTAGCTCAAGCGGTCAAAGATACACAAGATGGTTGATCAAACAACCCTCCCTAATCAAGCTAGACATCTATTTCAAGTTAATATTATAGTCCAACAACATTCAAGTGAAGACTTAGCATCACTGATGGTTTAACTTTTCAAACTCTCAGATGATGTAAATTAACCTAAAGATATCTCAAGCTTCATCAAGAAGATTCAAGGTTCTTATTTGATGCTAACGTCAAAGATAATGATGTCAAAACTTGAGCCTTCAAAATTGAAAAATAGAGGAAGTGTGAAAGCTCGTTGATCATGTATGTTTGAGTGACTAGTGTCTTGTAAAGACACAAGGGAATTTTTGGAAACGTTAAGGATAAATCACACACACACACACACACACACACACACACACACACACACACACACACACACACACACACTCTCTCTCTCTCACATACACATAACGCACATACACACACTCTCTCACACACACATACACACAATGAATATAAGTATTATTGGTATGTTTATTAAGCTTATGTGTTTACATATATTGTATGTTAGTGCACTACTTATCTTTGCAATTGCCTCTGTATAGTATATTGTATATGTGTAATGTGTATCTATGTGATACTTCTAATAGATTGCTTGTCTCTTTTTGATGTTGTCAAATGAGGAGAAGATTATGAAGAAGATAATGCACACATTCATGGGGAGTTATTCATTGTATCAAAGAAAAACACATTGTCTCAAATCTCAAGTTTTTTCATCATAAAAAAAGGGAGTATGTGAGTGCATCTTTCTATTTAGTCATGTTTTGAATTATGTCAAAACTAGGAGAAACTTTAGAGATTTTTTGTACATTGGACAGTATCAACCAAATTCTAGATGGACATTGATCATCTTAGCATTAGGGTGCATATAAATATGTTTGGAAATTGTTGGAAATGTCTTAGCCATGCTCCACGCATCAAACATGAGTTTTTAGTATGAAAAATGCTTAATAGTCTGACACACACACGCTTAGGTTGACATATAGAAGATTTTGCTTTAGTATAGGTCGGTGCACAGTCTATAGGTCGCCTCAAATAGGCCGACCCATGACCTTTGTTGGTCGACCTATTGCTTTCATAGGCCGACCCATTGCCTTTAAAACTTAAAATTTTATTTTTCCTTTCAATCTTTCATGCATGCCCCTTGATTCATATCTCTCATACATATATATACTCATACATTCTATATTTTCTAGTAAGGTTCTAGTGTAAAACCTATACAAAACCAGAATTTCAAAGATACTCATCTTCTGCAACCTCTCTTCTATGCATACACATAATTAAACTACATATAATCATTTTTTGATTGGGTGACCATCTAGATTATGGTTGATAACGTCAAATTAGGTTGGTGTACCGAGAATATTGGGTTGAGTTCTTTGAGTGTTTCAAATAAGAAAACCAAGTTGGGGTTTTCCTTCAAGATCATTGAGGATTTTAATATTTTAGACAAGATTACACAAATACGGATCCAATCGAGTGAAGGCCTTAGGACAAGGTGGTACCTTGAAAGGGAGTATCGTGAGATGATGAATCATGTTCATAAATCTTGGGTTCAAAAAGTGTGTGCTTGGGATTAATCTGACCGAGTGAAAACCTTGAGACGGGAGGTCTTGCAAGGTAGTAACAAGAACTGGTGGATTGAAGCAGCATTGTTGGTGGCTTGATCAAACTTTATCAAGGGTTTTAGAGGTGGTAGAATCAACAACAAACCATAGGGTTTCTAAGGTTAGATTTATTCATCTCTTGTATATGCATTGTTTGAAAAGTAAGATTAATTGCAACTATCTCAATTCGAATTCGAATTGAGGGAAGACGTACCCATAGCTAGTACTAAAGCCACAACATATCATTCTTTATTCTAAATTAATTACTAAGTTGAATGATTGTTCTAGTTCAGATTGGTAGACTTATGGTCATAATCCTTATCGTCTAAAAAAAAACCCTTTGGCGCTTATCAACACGCGAATAGCAATGAACACAAGAAAAACGAAATAATAATGATCACATAAAAGAAATAAAAAAACAAATATTCATATGATCCAATAGAGTACAATTAGTTTCATCTTAAAAAGAGCTAATCTAAAGTAAATTAGCTACCCATGGTGAAAATAACATTTACCATAAGTTGATAAGAGTTTTGAAAAATATGCTCTTCGAATTTGTGCTCTAAAACTTATGGTCGTCAGTTTCTCCTATCAAATTTAGAACCCCAAAAAAGATTTCCACTTTTTCTATTTAAAGCTGCAAAATGTGTCAGAATTTTCGCTGCATCGCGCCTGCTCTGGGCTAGATCACAACCATAACTTGACCTCATCGTGCCCATGTTGCCAACATCCTGGCTGCGAGAAAAACATAGGAAAAGTATCCTATTTTCTTTATTTTGTTTTTCAAATTTTCACTAAGTTCCAATTTTCTTCCTCTTGGTTATTTTTTCTCACTTCTTCCACATTTTAGCTTGATTTTGCTCATTATTCCACCAATTTGTTTGAAATTTCTTGCAAATACTATGTAATGATCGAGCGTCAATATTTTGTAGTATGATTGGCAGGTTTAAGTGAATCCTTACTTCGTACTAAAGGAAGCCATGCAAATAAAAATGTATACCTTTGAGTATACCTGGTATGTCTGGTGGTGTTTGATTATACTGATGCTTATGATCCAAGTATGTCCGTTAATGGTGTATTTTAACGGACGTGATCTAAGAATTCTCATTTAGGATGGTTCTCAACACCTATGAGAGGTGGTGATCAGTTAACCTCTTACTATGTTGGGAAGATAAGTTTGTAATGTATTTATCTATCTCATTGTTTTATTCAACTCTCGTATCCAACGATTCATGGAGAAGAACGCACGATAGTGTTTTGTACAGGGGAGTTTCTATCAAGGTTGCTGGATATTTAAGGTAGTACACTTTTTAGAGGTTCAATAATCAGAAACCTCTTATTAAATAAATAAATAAATAAATACTTTATTATTTATTAAACAATTGAAAATTATTATTACTAATGAAATATGTGAGTTTTTAGCACTTTTGGAGAAAGAGGGTGCAATTTAGATAAAAAAGAAGGTGTCAAAAGAAGTATATCGAGGATCAATTTCACCCCAACGCCCAAAAATACCAAGGAGGCTAAAACCAAGGAAAATAATATATTAGTCTAATCGATTAGATGTCTCCTGCCTTTCAATTTTAAAATCAAATTAGATTATATCTTTGCCTCCAAACAAATCAAATCAGAGTATTGATGAAAGGCGGACAAAATATTTTTAAAATATTCACCATATAACCAATTAGGCCTAAAAAAGAATAAATTAGATGGAATGTTTTGGAAATTTTTGGTTATGGTATTTTCGAGGCCAAATCTTCAAGGATTTTGTGGAGTTTTTACACACCCAAACACAAACAAGGAATGTTATAAATAGGTAATTTTTTCCCTTTCTTTTGATTCATTCTCTTGTATCTTCTTTTTTTGTGTGTTTTGTATGAATTTTACTATGCGCCATAAGTATCATCACCTATGGCTCGAACAAGAAGCCTTCATTCTGGAAGTACTTCATCAAGGAGATTGTTCGTGGAAGTTTCAACATCAAGAAGTCAAGAAGGGAATGTCATGTCCAACTGCGTGGTGATACAACCTATTGTTTTTTAGGAATATCATCTTAATAACTTCAAGCTGTAATTTCACATATACTAAGGTTTGTTAGGGAGTTCTTTATAAAATTACCAGATCGAGTGTTCTCAAATCTTGTTAGACAGTTATACTCCAACCTGAAGTTTGAAGATATATCCTTGAAGACATTTGTAAAAGGAATGAGATTAATATTCATATAGATCAATTTGTCAGAATGTTTGAAATAGACTTCTGTGGGGTATCCTAAGGGTGTTCAAAACCAAACTGCCCAATAGAAAACCACTAATCAAACCAAACTAAACTAAAACTATAAAAACCCGCATTTGGTTCGGATATGTGTGGGCCATAGTTTAACCAAACTGTGTTGTTCAGTTCGGTTTGCGATTTGTGTTTGCAGATCAAATCAAACCAAACCAAATTGAGTTATGTTAATATATTTGAAATTTCATATCATTGAAGTGTTTCTGAGTTTTCTTGTGTGATGGGTAGCCTATATTTAATCTAAGTGACGTGTACTTTGTAATACACATTATTATTATGTTATTTGAGTTCTTTATTATTTGGTGTTGAAATGGTGTTGCAACTTGTACTCATTGACATTTTTATTTTTTACTTAGTAATGTATGAATGACTAAACACAAAGTTATGTTATTTTCTATATGTGTATGCATGGCTTAATAAAAATCTTGTAAAAAGCCAAACCAACCCAAACTGCATTGGTTTGGTTTGGTTTTATTTTTAAATTCCAAATAAACCAAACCGCATATTTTTTTTCTCTTGCACTTTAGATGACTTTTAGCGTGAAAACCGTCCAAACCATCCAAACTGCATTGCGAACACCCCTAGGGTATCCTATACCACTGATGGGACAATAAAGTTCCAAAAATTCAAACTTTCCACTACAATCATATATTTTATCGCGAATCCCATAAAGGATAGGAATATTCCTATCTAATAACACTACCTCGAGGCAAAGATTCATGGGCCCACTATTCGATCACAAGGATACTCCTCCCAAGACAAGATAATCTTGAAGTTGTCATTAGAGAAAATGTGGTTCCATTATGACTAATAACCTAACAACTTCAAACAAACTGAGTAAATGAGATGCTTATCCATATGATCTATTACAGTACACCAGATGTGTCCTCCTCTTACACGAGTGTCTCTTCTTGCGGAAAGGGGTTCAAAATCCTTTTTAGCGAACTTCAATCAAGTCAAACAGGAATGGTTGCTCTCACTTAGACAATAAGATCTTGAAGTTTTGATAAATAGTCTCTAGAATCTCAAAGGATGGTATGACCTAATCACCTTTCTTAGTCGTACTACTCATGAGAATGTTTGTGAAGTTTATGTCAACCCCCCTTCAAGATGTAGCAATATATTTCCAAAATTTTGGCCACAAAATTACTTTTTTGGGGGGAGGGGGAGGACTGGGAATATATAAATAAATATATACATATATATATGTGTGTGTGTGTGTTTATGCGCGTGCGTGTGTGTGTGTGTGTGTATGCTCACCGCCTTTTGGAAAAATCTTGGCTTTGTTAAAGATGTGATATCTTCTAGCACTAGTTTTTCGAAAAAAAGGGATGTTGTATAATGAAACCCATCTACTAATTGAAGCGACTACTAAATAAGAGAGGCAAAATATCTTTGTTGACGGTAGAGCTCTCTTGAATATTCTTTGGTACTTAGCATGAGAGTATTGATTAATACTATCATTGTTTATTTCAATTTTCAAATTAGATGATTTATTTGAATACCATGATTCAAATGAGGAAGGGATTGAGAGGAACACCCCACCCTTTTTCATCTTCACTATGAAATCTTAGGTGGAGATGTTTCCTATAGATAACCCTCAAGACCTAAAGTCTTAACGGTTCTTATACTCGAGTAGCCTAGATGGAAGATTTTTCCCCGGTCTAGAGATGATCATGTGAAAAAGTATCTCCATCAGCCTGGGAATGACAATGTTTCCAAGTCTTCATCCAAGACGACTGACGAAGGTTCCTAAAAGACAGGAGCAAACAAAGATCCCATGTTTGGTGGATCTTCCCTAAAAAGACCTTGAGAAGAAGTTCCTAGCTAAGATATGCCAAACCTTTTAGGAAGCTCTCACGCCCTGCCAACTTTTAGACTTCTATATTTCCTTTCTAATCATGGGCCTACAACGACTAGGGAACTTCAACCCCGTGTATTAGAAAAGGATTATGTGTATTTTTATAGAAAAGTGGAGATGACTCGCCAGGAGAAAATAACATAAATGTATTATTACATGCGTAAGGTTTCCACCTTTTTGGCCTTTGAAGCATTGGAAGATGTGATATTCTAGCTTATAGGAACCTTCAAAATGAGAAGGGAATTCTTCAGGAGCATCTCGATGGTGCTATTGTTAAAAGAAATAAGTTATTTCACATGCTTACTAAGTCAAGGAATATTTTTTTAAAAGTGAGTGTTGAGGTGTAGGAGTATGAATCTCCTTCTACCTTAGAAAGGAAGGTAAAAGAATTATCATAGGCGATAAAATAAAACGAAACAACCTTGATTGTTGTTTAGAAGACGTTATTCGACACATAAACTGCTCTGGAATGGGGCTCTTGATTCTTCTCACAAGATGGTGGATAAAATGGAAGAGGCTCTGCAAGAGGCCCGTAAGAATTTGAAAGTGACTCGGAAGAAGTTGCAAGAAGTTAAATCCTAAAATATCTACTTGAATAAACAATATAAGAGATTCATTAAGACCGTTTTTTTGTCATGCAGGCTTCCATTAATAATGCTCTAAAGTAAGTAAATTCCATTTTGAGGTAAAGATTTTAAGGGAGCTGATCCATGTTGAGCAGGAAATAATGAATGGTAAGGTGGTAATTCTCGGGGAAGACCTTTGTGTTATAGATTTTTTATATCTTATTGTCGCTACTGCGAAAATCGGCGCCGGCTATGACAGAAGAGTCGTCACCGTGCGTTATTTATCCCACAAGAGGGAAAGGAAACACTCAGAGTAAACCTAATGCAAAGAGGGAAAGGAATGGTCATCGCAACCAAATCCTGGATTCGGGAGTCGGTTACGCAAGGGGAAGGTATTAACACCCCTCACGTCCGTCGTACTCGACGGGATCCACGCTTGTTTTCTATCTAAGGGTGTGTTTATCTATCTCATCTAAAGGTCTGGGTTTAAAAAGAAAAGAAAATGACTCGGCAAAGTATCGCACTTTATGCCTACGTATTCCCGTCTGAAACGAGGAATCAGAGTCAACGTAGTTCGCCTAACTACGGGTAAGGAGAGGGAGGTTGCTCACTAGGATATCGCATCCTATGCCTACGTACTTTCATACAGCATGAAAGATCAGAGCAGACGTAGTTCGAGCTACGGAAGACACAAGTTTGTCTGACAGTTTTTTATCTCCTTAAGAAAGGGGTTTCCTGATTAAAGGTCCGAGCGGACAAAAACAGAGTTTGAATGTTTGTTTGAGTTTTTTACGAAAGAAATGTTTTTTGGATGTTTGCAACTTGTACTGCACTAAAGACTTGTGATCTGAGAGTGACTACGTTGCATGTCACCCTAAGGGTACCATACTAAGCAGCCAGATTACTGAAGAGTGACCCTCCAGCAACCTGTTCTCAAATAGCTTAAGGCTCGTAACGTACAGCACGCGTTATCCTTATTACTGTGTTTTTTGAATTGTTTTGAGATGAGAAGAGAAAGACGCTCTAAAAAGCCTATGGTTGAAAGGGGAATCTACCTACAGTTATCATGCATGGATCAAAACCTAATGTCTGTCATAATTTCCTCTTGCACAGAGGAAATATGAGATCCTAGGGGGAAACAACAAAAGAAAGCAAGCGGTAAACAGTAAACAGTATAATGCATGTTATGCAGCAGTACAAGTGAGGCAAGGGAGAAGACAACAGGAAAGAGGAGACAAGCTCCACCTCAAACCTAGAGGTAATCAACACAAGCAAACAGACAATACAGAGAAAAAACAAAAGACACAGAGGAGGCAGCTCAAGCAGCAACAACTTCTGCAAACATCAACAGCAGCTCTAAACAGTAAAGTTGAAAAGACAGCAAAGTTGACAGCGAGGCTTCATCTTCAAGCTAGCTTCTATCTAAAGCTTCTTCAACTTCATCTTCAAGCTCTATCAAGCACACTCCAAGCAAACGAATGATCACCAAGATCAAAGTTGCAATGTTGAGAACTAAATGAAAACCAAAGGAAATCATCAAGTACCAACAATGAAATGGAAAGGTATCCTCAAAGTTCTACTCAACTATGGGCATACCACACATCCCTCCAAAGGAGAGATGGATTTTCTCTAGGAGGACTTCATGTCATTGGATGGAATAGAAGCACACAATGCATTCTATGTTTGATGAAGAAATCAAAACTAGCTCTAATGGCTCTTCCTAAAACCCTAATTTCCTAAGCTACAAAAAGCTATGCAAAAGGAACTCAAAACTGCAAATTAAATCAACACAATCAATCAAATAGAAATTTATCATGTATATAACAACATCCAAAATAAATGAACAATTTATCTTGATCTAAAAATCATTATTGAAATTAATCAAATGGGAAGACTAGGTTGAAAGCATGTTATGACTAGTCTAGTTGTTAATTCCATCTAAAATACTAAAACTACATCTAAAAATCTAAGATTTTTCTACGGGATTGAGAGAATTGACAGAGTGAGAGAAATCTTGAAAATGAAAAATAAAAATTGTGAGGATTCCCCTTTTTGGTTTGGAGTAGATCACTTAAGTACTCCTTAGGCTTGGATCCCAAGGTAAGGTTTGGACTTTGACTTGTGAAAATTGGTTTGGAGCTTAATGGTATGATTTTGAGTATGTAACCTCCTTTTGAAGCAATCCATAAAATGACCATTAAATATGACTCAAATTGAAATTCTAACAACGCCATTGTGTTTAGAATGTCATTTGCAATCAAAATATGTACCAATTTGCCATTGTTTGAACCATTGTGAATTATTTTGGATTAAAAGGAGACCTTGCTTGTGCATTATGAATGATTTGGGGAATGTAACTTATTTGTGAAGAAACATGTCAAAACACCATGAATCATGAGTCAATTGAAAATTCTAGAATTGCCAATGTTTCTAAATCATCTTTTCTGATCAAATTGAGTGGTCATTTGGCATATTTTGTGCACATAACAATTTATTTGAATTTCCCACCAAATAATGCCTTTAATTTCTCTTCTTTCAAACCACTTCAAGTCAACTCTTACTATGGACCAAATCAATTCACCATGAGCTCTTGGTTGACTGAAAAAACATATTTTGAGCAAGTTCCATGTTGAACAAAATTGCATTTGAGATGTGCGAGTTGGAGATTTTGACCTATGATTGAAAATGACCTATAATCTCACTTTCCCAAAATACCCCTGACTTGTAAACCTCATAACTTTAGTTCTACAAATCATATGGAAGACTTCTAGTACAATTTAGAAATATAAGATCATGAGGAACAAATTTCATGTTGGCCAAGAGTTCAAGTGAAACCTCCTTCTAGGTCAAAAATAGCTTTGAAGTCGAGTGACTTTTACAGACAAATTTCAGAAGCATCTGAGGACTTGTAACTTGTCTGGGTCATAACTTGAGTTCTATAAATCCAATGGAGGACTTCTAGTACTCAAATTAAAGTTATTGAGATGCTCTAAAAGTTTCATGTTGGCCAAAGATCCATTTTAAACTTGTATCTTGACTTATGTGGTCTTGAAGTTAGGCACTAAACAGGAGATTTTACCCTAGGAACCCTGACTTAGCAACTTCCCCCACTCTTGATTCTTCTTGACTTGATCTTGGCACAACACCACAAATGTCTCAACATATAATTCCATGAACTCCATGACCTAAAAGTAGGCCTTGATACTCTTAAATTGTCCAGTTGACCTAGGGTTGACCCAGATGAAACCCTAATTTCTTGCACCTCAGTTGTGGCTCTTGCACTTGAATCAATGACTTGATTGAGCTCCAACATGACCCTCTAGGAACTCCATGAGCTCTATACACATCTTATATTCACAATCCATGCTTCACATCTCACTGATGGTCTTCAGTTGATCCTCAAGTTAGGAGAAACTCCATATGGAGGCATTCAAACCTCTTAAGGCCTCAAACCACCTCCTGATGACTTGGATGACTTCTCAAGCTTGGCTAAGACCTCTTGCTAGGCTTCTCTTGACAAAAACACACTTGATCCCCTGTTGGATGAATAATGTTATGATATGCAAATGATATAGCTAGGCAGATGATAATGAAATGAAACATAAACCAGTTAAAGAAAAAAGTTGGGCAAATTTTGGGGTGCAACAGCTGCCCCTATTCAAGCGGCTTGGACCTGACTGGGTGAAGAGTGAACGGGCTTCAGAAAATCAAGGTAAAAGACGGTTGAATATAAAAGAAACCCGGAAATTTGCCAACCGCAGAAATAAACTGCGAAAACTGCTTGGGGGAAATATCCAGAAAACCGAATCCAGTTGTTACGGCAACAAACTGATCAATCATCTGATAAAGAACTTGACTTTAACACCAGTTACCTGCGTGACGCCACAGATAACAAACTCGAAGGTTGGATCAACATGCACTTGATCCTCTCACATCGTCTAATGATAGACAGGAAGAGAAATATACTCACATCGTCTAGAGATAGACAGAGAAAATCATCCCGAAGGCCAGATCAACATGCCTTTGATCTTATCACATTGTCTAAAGATAGACAGAAAGAAAACTTGTTCGAAGAACCACATCGTCAGTGAGAACTAGCGGAAAGAAAACTGTATGAACTTCAACACCACCCATAAAATTGAAGAATCCTTTCGTCTACAGGAATTGATGGAAAGAACAATATCCTCAAAGGGGCCATATCATCAGTAAGAACCGACAGGAAGAAAAAACCACCTTCAAAGAGCCATGTCGTCGATAAGGATCCTCAACTAGGAAAACCAAACATTCTTCAAAGAGCCTTGTCATCAATAAGGATCGACGATCGGAAAAACCCCTCTTGAAATGTCACCTCATCCGATAAACAGAAAGAAAGCCGATATCTGAAAGATCGCCTTGAAACCTCTCAACGTCTAAAGATAGACGGAGAAAACCATATCCAAGCTCACGACGTCTAATGATAGATGGAGAAAACTCGCTAGGGAGACCCATCGTCAATATGAACTGACGGTAAGAAACCTGCTGAAAAATCACCTGCTCAAACTCACAACGTCTAGAAATAGACGGAGAAAACCATATCCAAACTCGCGACATCTAAAGATAGACGGAGAAAACCATATCCAAACTCATGACGTCTAAAGATAGACGGAGAAACAACTTTGAAACTTCACATCGCCTAAAGATAGACGGAAAGAAAACCATACCCACACTCGTGACGTCTAATGATAGACGGAGAAACAACTTTGAAACTTCACATCGCCTAAAGATAGACGGAAAGAAAACCACTTGCTCAAACTCATGACGTCTAACGATAGACGGAGAAAACCATACTTCTAAAACTTCACATCGTCTAAAGATAGACGGAAAGAAAACCACTTGCTCAAACTCATGACGTCTAACGATAGACGGAGAAAATCACTAACTTCGAAACTTCACATCGTCTAAAGATAGACGGAGAAAACCACTTGCTGGAGAAACACATCGTCAATAGGAATTGACGGGAAGAGAAGTTTGTCGATATCAGATGACTGATGAGCAAAGCATAACTGTCGTATGATCTAAAAATCAAAGAAACCAATGAGCTGTCTGAATAAAGTTGTTGAACAAATGCCTCTGAACTGATTACAGAGTACCTCACGTTGCCACAGAAGACTGATAGAAAAACTGGCTTATGCTTCGTATGCATATGCGTATGTTTGAATTTTTCTATGGTGTAATGCTCTATATAGGATGGAAATGCTACGCATTTGAGAATGAAATGCAGATATGATGCAAATATGATGATATATGCAAGATGCAAATGCAGGCTCAGGTCGCTGGAGAAGTTGGATACAGAAAACCGTTTCAGCAAAATAAATGCTGAATACAAAACCAACTCTGCTGGGGATAATCGGGTATCACAGAATTATTCCAGCAAAATAAATGCTGGAAAGGTGAAGCTAACTCCGCTGGGGATAACCGAACGTGCCAAGCATGATTGGACTTCTGTCAGGGATAGCTTACCCGTGCCAATGAAAATTGGACTTTTGCTGGGGAAAACAGATGGAGTCTTCCTGCGTACCAATGAAGATTGGATTTTGAAATGATGTGCCAACACGGATTGGGCCTCATAGTGATTGCCAATATGGACTGGGCTTTAGGAATGGCTCGCCAATGAGAATTGGGCTTCCTGAAAATTGCCAATAAGGATTGGGTTTTAGGCTATCCGTGAGGGGTCATATATAACTGACACTAGACAACCTCCTGTCTAAATTCACGATTTCTGGTTGAAGAGTTAAGGGACGGTAACATGACTTCCCGACATTCGTCTCAAACTTGAAGATCGGTTGAATCTGCTCAAGTAGCTCTGAGTAACTCTGATGACACAGAGAAGAACAATTTCTTCGCTTCTGATATTGCCCCAGCCTGTGGGATCTCTGGGGGGATACTCCTCAAAAGGAAATTTGAAAATCTATACTCTGATGGTTTGATATGAACTGCTTCAGCACTCTGAACCTCGGAGAGATGCTTCGGATCAAATACCCTTCAGAAAAGAAACCACTTCTGTACTTTTCTTAGAGTGGCCTGCCCCTGTCTGCGACGACTTTTCCCCTGATAGGCTGATCTACGGGGAGATACACTGGTTGTCCTCGAGAGATTCATCAAATCTCAACCTGACTGCTTCAGAATAACTGACTTCGGGTGGCTGACATGACTAGGGATTATAGCTTGCCCCAGTTCACAGAGTATTCGGGCGTTCTGCATTCTATCATGATCGTACTTTCCACTGTAGGAAAATTTCCTGCTGTCAAGCGCTTACTCGCAAGTAAAACCAATTGTTCTGCATAAAAGATATATTAATGCAATGCATATGACAGTTTTAACATCCAATCTGTTCACTGGAAAAGGAAAAACAGTTTATGGCATATAATGCACAAATCATCTATCAGAATATCAACATCAGTACCAACATGGTAAGAAGAACCCTTTTAGGAGTCGGCTTCGACGCGATCTTTACCAATGTATGCCTTCGAAACAACCCTGCTTCAATTAGGACTTTTGAAGGTTGTAACGTGGTCAGGTTCACGGTTTTGAAAGAAAGGATAAAGGCTCAAAATTTATTTTCACCCGCCCATTCTCCTTGATGTTCTCCAATCCTACGTTTAGCTAATTCAACCTTAGCGCTCACTTCTCAGAAGTTGAAGGATAGGAGTGACAGTTCGTGAAACCATGAATTTTTGGAGTGACATCCACTCACTCTTCGTCTTTGACACTTGGGGTCACACGACTCGTATTTTGTTCGAGGATTTTCTTTTGTAATCCTTTTCATTTTTTTTTTCTTTCCCTAACTTTTGCCTGGACTGACTCTTTTGAGCTTATTTTGATTATTAAGTCCAGCGGGATGCCCTTATTTTTTCCTAAGTCGTTTGTTTTTAAGTTTTGACTTAGCTGGATTTTGATTCTTTTTGCTTTCTCTTTTTTCGAACAAGTTGTGTGACACTGGCTGTCTGACTCAATGGGGAATAATGTGATTGTTTCACTCCTGATGCTTGACCACCGCGGTTTTTTAGGCACAACCTCTAGAGGTGTGATTGATCCTCGAACGGACACTCCATTTTGTAATTTGGATGTTCGGTCAAATTAGCTAACACCTACCTTGCCCCAGGTTAAGATTAAGGGTTTTTCGTTTTCAGAAAGAACTCCTACTACTAGGCTCAAAGGGGTTGACAAGGGATTATCTTCCTTATATCTCCGGTGTTTAGGGATTTGAAACAATGCATGTACATCATCAGCAGGTTTTATTTCAAAAGCATACAATATCAGAAGCTTGCATGTCGTTCATTTTCGTCAGCCTCCCCAGATTCCGCTTAACCAAGCATTGGATATCTGTAAAAATCAATTAGTGAGCACGAATGGATTTGATCAAAACATGCATACTCATTTTATTATCATCAATTGAATGAAAACAATAAGTTTTACAAACAAGATTGCAATTTAAACAGGAAAGAAACTACAAACAATGACAAGATAAAACAAAAGGAAATGCCAGCTTCCGAGAACCGAGCTTTCACATCTGATTCGCTGCTGAACCAACCATCTTCAAAGTTGCTTATTGAAACCATTCCACTCACAACGGAAACCGGGTGAACTGTCTCTCTGACTTCATTGGGTTTTGCCTAGCATGCAGGTTTGATCGATAACGAGAAGGCTGCTGACTCTGGAGAGGAGCTGACGTCTGTTGCAAAGATTGGACAGATTGTTGACCTTGAGCAGTTGAACCACTTGGAGGTCGAGTCTGAATTATCAGGGACTCCTTTTGTTCAGGCGCTTTCATCCTCAGGCTTGGTCTAGGCACAGGCAACAACTGAGGACAAGGGGATTCTGACACTATTGAGTCCAGGATATACTCCTGATCTACTGCAGCTTCGGAAACATCCTTCATCATGGCAGCAGCTGGAATAGGACCATTAGGTACCGTTACGCTGCTTGGTGTAAATTCAATAGCTTTTGAGTCAATCAAGTCTTGAACCTTGTGCTTAAAAGCATGACAATTCTCAAGGCTATGCCCCGGTGCTCCAGAGTGGAAGTCGCAATGAGCGTTCACGTCAAAACATGCTGGTAGGCTACCCTTAGGTAGATCCAAAGTCCGAAGTTTGACCAACTGAAATTGAAGAAAAACTTGCAACGCCTGAGCATATGTCATATGAATCTGGTCATAAACTATGCCTCTCTTAGGCACCTGATTTTCCCTATCAGCAATGCGCTGGAGAGCAAAATACGAAGGTCTTCGTTGTCCACGAGACATCTGAGATTTATCAACCTTTGGCACAGGCTCCACAGGTACAGGTTCCACAGGCACAAGTGGAACAAGCTTCTTCACTGCGGCTTCAGGTAGCTGATCACCCTCCTTCCTAAGCACACTCTTTAACACTTCCATAATCAAGCCCACTTGGGTCTTCAGCTGATTGTTTTCCTCTTTGAGCGTCTTCTGGTCTAGACACATCTCTTGCATGTCTCTCATCATCTTCCCTAGCTGGCTTCGGACTTCAATCAATTCAGCCTGATTCTGTTCCATAACTCTGAGAGAATTCCTGCAACAAACTAGTGAAGAACAGGAAATAAGACCCACGGTTCTGAGGTACCTGTTATGTGAGAATGCAATGCGGAAAGCAAACACATATTCACAACAAGATAAGGAGAAACCCAAACTATAAGCACAGAGATAAACACCTCACACAAATATGCAAAACCATTAAAATCAACATATAAGCACACATGAGTATGAATACAATGACCTCAGCCAACAAGCCTGGTGATGGTCAGCAAACAACAATGCACGAAAGCTAAATAGGTCAGCAGAGAAAACAGATGCGACACCCGGCACAGAAACCTCTAGCAACTTCCTCCATATTCAACTGAGCTCTCAGTTGGACATTCTTCCAAACACACACTTTCGGTGGAGTCTTCCATGACATTAACTGACGAACCCACACAACTGGATGAAGGAGAATCAATAATATGAACAAAACCCTGAGGTGTGATGAAGATCTTGTTAGAGTCTAACAGATTCTGAACTTGACTCCTAAGCACCTTACAATCATATGTCGAATGCCCCTGTGCCCCAACATGGTACTCACAGCGGGCGCTGGCTTCAAAACCTGGAAGATACGGTGAGATCATTGAATGAGTCTCTTTCGGCACTATCAATCCACTTTCGACCAAATCTGGCAACAACTGGCTGTATGACACCGGTAGCTGAGTAAACTACCTTTCACGTTTCCTTGGTCTTTGTCGGGCGTGCTGACGCGGCTGACGATAATATGACCGTTGACTTTGAACGCTTGAAGCGTCTGAGAACTGAGCTTGAGATGCTAGGGATTCTGAGACAACATCACTTCCTCCTTCCCACTCCTCTTGAGGTATGACAACTGATTCATTCTTATCAACTAGGATATAAGGAGTATCTCGAATCTTTCCATTCTTGAGTGCTCTCTCAACAAGCTCTCCTATTCTTATCAAGCCTGCAAAGCTTGTACAACTGAACATTATGTCATAATAACGGCTTTTCAGAGTACCCAAGAAGAGGTCAACCATTTCTCTCTCAAGAAGCGGTGGTTGAACACTAGCAGCCAATTCTCTCCATCTCTGCACATACCCTCTAAAGGATTCATTATCCGCCCGAGATAACTCTTGCAAATGCATGCGACTAGGATCCATATCCAGGTTGTAGTTGTACTGCTTCACGAAGGCATTGTCTAAATCCGACCATGATTTGATACTATCACTCTTCAACTGCATGTACAAATCCAAAGATGCTCCAATCAAACTATCTTGGAAACAGTTAATCATGAGCTTGTCATTGGTGACATGTGAAGTCATCCTTCTGCAGAACATAACCAAATGTAGCTTCGGACAGCTATCCCCTTTGTATTTCTCAAAATTGGGCGTCTTGAACTTCGGAGGCAGCACAAGGCCTGGCACCAAACACATGCTCGCAACATTCAAGTTGAGAGTATTCTTACTCATCAGGGCAGCGATCTGATCTTCCAACATCTGAAGTCTTATCATATACTCAACAGTCCTTGGATTCTTAGTATTAGCCTGTGGAACAACTCTTGGAGATGGAACAATCCTTGGAGAATCTGGCGTAGAGAAAGTGAAACTCTGATACTCTGTGTCATTGAGAGAAAATGGGTCTCTGACAGGGGTTTGCACAATATGAGCTACATTGTTCATCGGAGTTCTTTGAACATTGTTTCCTACTCTATTCATAGCCGTTATGGCTTCCATGAACTGACTCAACTGGTTCTTCAACAATTCAAACTCGGCCCGAGTAACAACCAAGTTCTGCTCTTCTAAAGCCATGATCCTTCCAGATGCTAACTCAAGTCCAATGCGAATGTCGGGAAATCAACTGACAAAGCGGACAAAAGACGGGTAAGCTCCCTGTTCCGGCTGAGAATGAATATGCAAAATGAAATGCAAATGCAAACAGAAATGCAAAATGCAAAATGCACACACAAGGGATCAAGTTCGCTGCTGTATCTTGAGAAGTTTGTTGTACTATAGCTTGAGAATACTAGAGCTTCACTTCAAGCCAAACCAACTACAATAGAACCTTATATCAAAATCTCACTGACAGAGGAGAACCAGGTATTCTGAGGCCAAATTTTTCCTGCAAAAAGACTCACTTACCCCTCACAGGTATGTACTTAACTCGCAGACGAGGTACGACATCCTATGCGGGCATCAGTGTTACAAACTTTCAAGAGTGATGATACGATACCCAGAAGGTGTGGCATCATCATCCCTTGAAGAGGCCTCACTTAGCCGAATCCCAATTGATAGGTCCCCAGAGTCGACAACCCTCAAATCCAACAACCTGTCGAGCCCAAAGGGCCAGGCAAGAAGCATCAAAGAGAATCTCGTCCGAGCGTAGATTTCGCGGCTAGCTGGTGCGAGCAAAGCAAGCAGGCTAACCACTACTCTCTACTTCTAAGTTTATATGCATACTCAAGCCCAGGCCCGACTTATCTCTCAAACTATCCCTCTACCCCAGCACAACAACAATAATATAGTACTGAAAGTAAATGACAGAAAGGTAAATACATACAAAACCACAGATGGGAAAACATGCGCTAGGATTGACTCGCATAGGGAACCGTTGGATTCCCCAGCAGAGTCGCCAGCTGTCGCTACTGCAAAAATCGGCGCCGGCTATGACAGAAGAGTCGCCACCGTGCGTTATTTATCCTACAAGAGGGAAAGGAAACACTCAGAGTAAACCTAACGCAAAGAGGGAAAGGAATGGTCATCACAACCAAATCCTAGATTCGGGAGTCGGTTACGCAAGGGAAAGGTATTAGCACCCCTCACGTCCATCGTACTCGACGGGATCCACGCTTGTTTTCTATCTAAGGGTGTGTTTATCTATCTAATCTAAAGGTATGGGTTTAAAAAGAAAAGAAAATGACTCGGAAAAATATCGCACTTTATGCCTACGTATTCCCGTCTGAAACGAGAAATCAGAGTCAACGTGTTCGCCTAACTACGGGTAAGGAGAGGGAGGTTGCTCGCTAGGATATCGCATCCTATGCCTACGTACTTTCATACAGCATGAAAGATCAGAGCAGACGTAGTTCGGGCTACGGAAGACACAAGTTTGTCTGACAGTTTTTTATCTTCTTAAGAAAGGGGTTTCCTGATTAAAGGTCCGAGCGGACAAAAACAGAGTTTGAATGTTTGTTTGAGTTTTTTATGAAAGAAATGTTTTTTGGATGTTTGCAACTTGCACTGCACTAAAGACTTGTGATCTGAGAGTGACTACGTCGCATGTCACCCTAAGGGTACCATACTAAGCAGTCAGATTATTGAAGAGTGACCCTCCAGCAACCTGTTCTCAAATAGCTTAAGGCTCGTAACGTACAGCACGCGTTATCCTTATTACTGTGTTTTTTGAATTGTTTTGAGATGAGAAGAGAAAGACGCTATAAAAATCCTATGGTTGAAAGGGGAATCTACCTACAGTTATCATGCATGGATCAAAACCTAATGTCTGTCATAATTTCCTCTTGCACAGAGGAAATCAGAGATCCTAGGGGAAACAGCAAAAGAAAGCAAGCGGTAAACAGTAAACAGTAAAATGCATGCTATGCAGCAGTACAAGTGAGGCAAGGGAGAAGACAACAGGAAAGAGGAGACAAGCTCCACCTCAAACCTAGAGGTAATCAACACAAGCAAACAAACAATACAGAGAAAAAATAAAAGACACAGAGGAGGCAGCTCAAGCAGCAGCAACTTCTGCAAACATCAACAACAGCTCTAAACAGCAAAGTTGACAGCGAGGCTTCATCTTCAAGCTAGCTTCTATCTCAAGCTTCTTAAATTTCATCTTCAAGCTCTAGCAAGCACACTCCAAGCAAAGGAACGATCACCAAGATCAAAGTTGCAATGTTGAGAACTAAATGAAAACCAAAGGAAATCATCAAGTACCAACGTTGAAATGGAAAGGTATCCTCAAAGTTCTACTCAACTATGGACATACCACACATCTCTCCAAAGGAGAGATGGAGTTTCCCTAGGAGAACTTCATGTTATTGGATGGAATAGAAGCACACAATGCATTCTATGTTTGATGAAGAAATCAAAACTAGCTCTAATGGCTCTTCCTAAAACCTTAATTTCCTAAGCTACAAAAAGCTATGCAAAAGGAACTCAAAACTCCAAATTAAATCAACACAATCAATCAAACAGAAGTTTATCATGTATATAAAAACATCCAAAAGAAATGAACAATTTATCTTGATCTAAAAATCATTATTGAAATTAATCAAATGGGAAGACTAGGTTGAAAGCATGTTATGACTAGTCTAGTTGTTAATTCCATCTAAAATACTAAAACTACTTCTAAAATCTAATATTTTTTATATGGAAACCTAAACATGTTAAAGGTCTATAGTAGAAAACCCAGGGCCTAAAACTATGCTTAAAGGCACTAAAGAAATCACACACCAAAAGTGGTCAAAAGGGAAATCAAATGGGGAAGCCTCTAAAGATCTAGTTCAAAACCGAACCTAAAGCTACCTAAAAATTACCATAAAAAATTCTGAGAGTTCCTTAATATGTCTATAACAAACCAGAAAAGAATTAAGTCCAAATTCTATACCAAACTCCAGAACAAAAATCGGCAAGAAACTATGCAGTTTTTGGCATTTTATTATCCAACTAAAGGAGAAAAACAAAATCAAATTGAAAATTAAACGAAACTAAAATCCAATTATCCACAAATATCATAGACATGATAAGGATCTTCCCAGAATTTTATCATATTTTTCTAAGCATTTTTTCTATTTTTTAGGAATTAAAATCAAACAGCACACAAAACAGAATTTTAATGCAACAATCAAATGGTTAAATTAAATCGGAAAACCAACCTACGGATCGGAGATTTGATCCGGTGATCGTTGATCAAGTGAATTTGCAAAGATCCGAACAAGATTAGATGGAAAACTTCAAGATCTACAATAATTCTTGCAAGAAGATGAAGATCGAACACTTCGAATCCGAATTGCTCCGAATAAGTGCTTCCAACTTACACTCCAATATCCAACTTCAATTTGCACGAAAATTAATTATGAAACTTGATCCGATAGTGATGATGAGTGGATGTTTATGCTCAAGATTCCATTGATTTCAATGAAAAATCAATGGATCCAATGATGAGGAGCTATGGGTGAGGATTTGAAGAATGAAGAAATTGAGAGAATTGACAGAGTGAGAGAAATCTTGAAAATGAAAAATAAAAATTGTGAGGATTCCCCTTTTTGGTTTGGAGTAGATCACTTAAGTACTCCTTAGGCTTGGATCCCAAGGTAAGGTTTGGACTTTGGCTTGTGAAAATTGGTTTGGAGCTTAATGGTATGATTTTGAGTATGTAACCTCCTTTTGAAGCAATCCATAAAATGACCATTAAATATGACTCAAATTGAAATTCTAACAACGCCATTGTGTTTAGAATGTCATTTGCAATCAAAATATGTACCAATTTGCCATTGTTTGAACCATTGTGAATTATTTTGGATTAAAAGGAGACCTTGCTTGTGCATTATGAATGATTTGGGGAATGTAACTTATTTGTGAAGAAACATGTCAAAACACCATGAATCATGAGTCAATTGAAAATTCTAGAATTGCCAATGTTTCTAAATCATCTTTTCTGATCAAATTGAGTGGTCATTTGGCATATTTTGTGCACATAACAATTTATTTGAATTTCCCACCAAATAATGCCTTTAATTTCTCTTCTTTCAAACCACTTCAAGTCAACTCTTACTATGGACCAAATCAATTCACCATGAGCTCTTGGTTGACTGAAAAAACATATTTTGAGCAAGTTCCATGTTGAACAAAATTGCATTTGAGATGTGCGAGTTGGAGATTTTGACCTATGATTGAAAATGACCTATAATCTCACTTTCCCAAAATACCCCTGACTTGTAAACCTCATAACTTTAGTTCTACAAATCATATGGAAGACTTCTAGTACAATTTAGAAATATAAGATCATGAGGAACAACTTTCATGTTGGCCAAGAGTTCAAGTGAAACCTCCTTCTAGGTCAAAAATAGCTTTGAAGTCGAGTGACTTTTACAGACAAATTTCAGAAGCATCTGAGGACTTGTAACTTGTCTGGGTCATAACTTGAGTTCTATAAATCCAATGGAGGACTTCTAGTACTCAAATTAAAGGTATTGAGATGCTACACAAGTTTCATGTTGGCCAAAGATCCATTTGAAACTTGTATATTGACTTATGTGGTCTTGAAGTTAGACACTAAACAGGGGATTTTACCCTAGGAACCCTGACTTAGCAACTTCCCCCACTCTTGATTCTTCTTGACTTGATCTTGGCAAAACACCACAAATGTCTCAAAATATAATTCCATGAACTCCATGACCTAAAAGTAGGCCTTGATACTCTTCAATTGTCCAGTTGACCTAGGGTTGACCCAGATGAAACCCTAATTGCTTGCACCTCAGCTGTGGCTCTTGCACTTGAATCAATGACTTGATTGAGCTCCAACATGACCCTCTAGGCACTCCATGATCTCTATATACATCTTCTATTCATAATCCATGCTTCACATCTCACTGATGGTCTTCAATTGATCCTCAAGTTAGGAGAAACTCCATATGGAGGCATTCAAACCTCTTAAGGCCTCAAACCACCTCCTGATGACTTGGATGACTTCTCAAGCTTGGCTAAGACCTCTTGTTAGGCTTCTCTTGACAAAAACACACTTGATCCCCTGTTGGATGAATGATGTTATGATATGCAAATGATATAGCTATGCAGATGATAATGAAATGAAACATAAACCAGTTAAAGAAAAAAGTTGGACAAATTTTGGGGTGCAACACTTATTACTTTTTGTTTTTAATTATCAAGTGGTTGTCACATGCCATTTTCACCTTGTATGACTCATATTGGTTTATTTCCCATTTGTAAGGCTACTAGCAATGCATATAATATTTTTTATACTTTTTTTTCGTATAAAGCTTCTTTGTTTTTTGTATTAATGAAAGTATATTATTTATTATTAAGGATAAAATGTATGACTTATTTTACATGTTTCATCTTTAGATAAGATGGTGATTGATTGTTGATTACAATGTGATATCTACTATTAATGTCCTCTTCGTCCTCATTTTAGGACCGGTGTCTTTGGTTCCTTTAAGATGATGTGGGGTCATACTTGGTTTATTTATTGGACATTTCTAAGAAGCACACCTGGTTAAGGGTCTTCTCCTCTTCCCCGTTCCAAGGTGAAACTTTGGTTCGAGTATAATGTGATATAGAGCATCACCTAAAGTTCTCTAGAGTGGCTAGCTACTAAGAGGGGTATAATCCCATATCACCACCTTTACGTTTGATGTTTTGGCGCCCTTGACAATGCAACTTTATAGATTTTGGGCTTTGATGGTTTTAGTCATATACTACCTTCAGTTTCAAGGTTTTTAGTGTTTTAACAATGCTCCCCTTCACGTTCATGGTTTTTGACTTTGCATAGTATTAAAATTTAGTATGTCATTATCGTAAAGATAATTCGAGGATTTTTAGCGAAAAACTTGTTTATTATTTTTGTAATGAAATATATACATTGTAAAGATTACACAAATGTTGGAAATCATATAGTGAAAAAGGCTTAGCTGCGACACTATTTCAATTAGGTAGATATTCCTGATCGTGGAAGAGATTATCCATGGAGGGTTTTCATGATATGGGTGTCTTTCGTTAAGGTTTGATTGTATCTAGTTTTAGCCAAACTTCCCTTAAAGTATGAGTAGATTTTTGGTGAAATGTGACGTCCTAAATGTTTTGTGTTTAAATTTACTCTGATAATTTATTATAAATTACGCAAGGGATTTTAGGTGTTACAGAAGGAGCGAGGGACAAGTCCATTTGGACAACATCCTAAAGACATCAACATCGTTAGCTTTAGAGGGCTTCTAAAGAATGTCGTGGATGGCCACATTAATGGCCAGTAAAAGATTCCTTTAATAAAGCCAGGGTGAAGATTATGATGTCTATCCTTGAGAGCGAGTATAAACTAATACCTTTCAATTTGATAAATGCAAACACAATTTACCAAGGGACGATGTCGAACTACCAACTACCATGAGTCACAAAGCATGAGCTGAACCCTAGAAATTCCACTTCGATCTCCTCATACTTTATGATATGTAACACATGCTATTTTTAAAAATTATAAATATTAATAATAAGAATAAAACATGTCTGAAATCAACTTTTATTTAAGCAGCGAAAAACATCATCAACCATTTATGACAATAATTCAAGACATAACATACTGATAGTAATTCAAGAAATAAAAGACATAGGAAATAAACATGGTAATTATCCACCAACATAATAAAACACCAAACGTTCCATATCCCCGATGTTACACATCAAGAAGATGCCTACTCTATAAAATAAAGAGGAAGACTTCATCTTTCATTCACATCAACTCCTCTACTGCGAGTTATCTGCATGATGCTCATGTAATGGCAACATTCAAACAAAATGGGTGAGATATCATAATTATATAAAGAAAAACATGATAACAAGTAAGCAATAGATTATCACATGCACATCACCCATTCCATAACACATCTCCACACAATCAATGCAACAACTATCTAAACACAACAACCAACCACACAATAACAATACAACAAATATGTAATGCAACGAGACTCAATAACTCGACTCAATGCATGTGGTACCAATATGTGACCACTCAGGTTCACCACTCTGATCCTCACGTCCTAGGATCAGAGCTTACTAATCCGTTACCATCACCTCCAATAACGTCTCATTGATTCCATCACCTCTGATATCAACTACTCGCACTCAATACCCACCTTCTAGGATTGAGGCTCACCAACAACAGACCATTGCCCAACAACATGAATCCATGAAACATATTATACATGCACCAACAACAACAAGCACAATGACCAATACCTCTAAAGTCAATGTACTCCATTAATACTAACCACCATGCACTCGGACATGCTAGAACAATTCAACAACAATAACAAAGCAATATAGCAACCAACAACAATGCATTTCAGATCATGTCACACCACCACATAAGGGCTACAATGAATTAACACCAACACATAGAAAATAATTCAATTTCTGGTGCATAAGTCATTTTTTTTGAATAAATCTCGTCGCGTCAGCTTCCCGACGCTTCGAACGGCACCCAAATCGGACTCCCGAAATTAAAGTTATGAATTTTCAAAGATTTTCAAAAACTGCTCTCAGTGTAACCAGTTACTCCAAATGAGGTATCCAGTTACACCCGCTCTAACCATTCACGCTACACAAACTACACTCAGTGTAATCAGTTACCATAATCAGGGTAACCGATTACACCCTCACAGATTTGCCCAAAAACCCTATTTTTTAATAGTGTAATCGGTTACCCCTTTTCTGGTAACCGATTACACCTGCAACAGAAGCACTTTTCTGCTGCTTATCAATACGAAAAGCACTTTTTGACACACCCAAAACCCAAATTTTCATACAATCCATGTAACATATAGTTTTACTTAAAACTCAGTTTTCATAAACATCAAAACCTCAATTATTCTCCCCCAAAAAAATCCATAACTTAAGTTCTGACTCTAACTCGTAATCCACCATCAACGACACAACAACTACATCACACAATCCATCAACTACATAATTCCAATAGTAACAACACATCAATTTAACGATCATAACATCAATCATACTTTCATAGTTCATCAAAACAACTGTTCAATCCAACAACCATAAAATTGCAACAGTTATCATACATAGAGAGAAAAGAACATAACCTAAGCATGACATAATTTACCCATCATCATCATCATCATCATCATCATACTAACCCTTAGATAATTAGAACTCCACCCTTAACTTAGAGTTCTTGCAAAAGTTCTCAATAATGGTGATCTTCTCTTTCCTTTTGCCCTAACTCTCCTTTCTCTTTTCTCCAAACTTTCACGATCTGACGCTCTATTTCTCAACTCCCCTTATTTCTTCTTATTATTTTATTATTATTATTATAACTTAATCCAACTAATTGAATAATAATTAATATAATAATAATAATTCCATTAATTATTTAATTAAATCAATATCCACTTAATATTAAATAATTAAATAATTATTAACTAATATAATTCAATTAGTCTTACTCAACACACCACCAAGCTCTACATTATTGCTCACACATATCCCAACACCTTAAAGCCTATTCTTAAGGCCACTACCCCACACCTAAGGGTATTCAAACACACCATTAACACAACATAATCACAATTATCACATAATTGAATTACGGAAATTAAATAAAATAAGTCGGGGTGTTACAGCTCTCCCCCACTTAAAATATTTTTGTCCTAAAAATTACTTGGTTCTAACAACTCTGGATACGACTCTCGCATTCTACTCTCTAACTCCCAAGTCATACTCCAACTGACAACGCCTCCCCACACTACCTCCACAAGAGCAATCTGCTTACCTCTCAACTGCTTCATTTCATAGTCATCAATCCTCACAGGTAAAGCCTCAACTGCAAAAGTGTCCCTTACCTGAACATCATCCATCGAAATCACATGCGACGGATCTGGAACATATTTTCAAAGTTATGAAACATGGAACACATCATGCAAATTAGACAAATTTGATGGCAACACCACTCTATAAGCAATATTTTTAACCCTCTCTGATATCTAATACGAACCAATAAACTAAGGAATAAGCTTACTCGACTTTAAGGCACGCCCAACACTAGTCACCGAAGTGACTCTCAAGAATACACGGTCTCCCTCTTGAAACTTAAGATTCTTCCTCCTCTTATCATGGTAACTCTTCTGTCTACTCTGAAAAGCTTTCATCTTTTCCCAAATCAGCTTCACCTTCTAAGTAGTCTGTTGGACAATCTCGGGTCCAAGCACCACACTCTAACCAGATTCATGCTAACACAAAGGTGTCCTACACCCCCGACCATACAAAGCTTCAAAAGGCGCCATTCCAATACAAGAATGGTGACTTTTATTATAAGTAAACTCAATCAACGACAAATGACTATCCCAAGTACCTCCTTATTCAAGAACACAAGCCCTCAACAAATCCTCCAAAGACTGAATAGTCCTCTATGTATGACCATCTGCTTGTGGATGATAAGTTGAACTCAACCTCAGCTTCGAACCCAAAGCCTTCTGTAAACTCTCCCAATATCTGGAAGTAAACCTTGGATCTCTATCCAACACAATACTCAACAGAACTCCATGTAGCTTCACAATCACATGGACATAAATCTATACCAACTTCTGCAAAGAAAAACTGATGGTAATCGAAATAAAATACGCCGACTTCGTCAGTCTATCAACAATCACCCAAATAACATCGTGCCCTCTCGAAGTATTCGATAACCTAGTCACAAAATTCATAGAATTGTTATCCCATTTCGACTCTAAAATATCCAACGGTTGCATCAACCCAGCAGGTTTCTGATGCTCAAATTTCAACTTCTGACAATCCAAATAAGCATACACAAACTGAGCCACATCACGTTTCAATCCAGGTCACCAAAATATCTTCTTCAAATCCTGATACATCTTTGTAGCTCCTGGATGGGCTACTTCTATGACTTTCTTCCAGAATCATCTTTTTCAACTCGAAATTATCAAGAATACAAATTATGTCAAGGAATCTCAACACACCTTACTAATCAACTCTAAAATCACTATCCTCAGTCTGGTTACTTCTAACCATCAAGTCCACCAACTTCACATCTAACTTCTGACTCTCTTTAATATTATTAAGAAAATTATTGTTGATCTTCAACATACCCAACATCATACTCTGCGGTGTCAGCTCACAAACCAAACTCAAGTCTCTGAACTGGTCAATCAATTCCAACTCTCTAACCATTATAACATACATATGCAAATACTTCTGGCTTAAAGCGTCAGACAAGAGATTAGCTTTACCAGGACGATAATTCAAGCCAAAGTCATAATCCTTCAGAAATTCCAACCATCTTCTCTACCTCGTATTCAATTCCTTCGGATCAAATAGATACTCCAAAATCTTATGATCATTGAACACGTCAAATCTGGAACTATAAAGATAATGCCTCCAAATTTTCAACATAAACACCACTATAGCCAACTTTAAATCATGAGTAGGATAGTTTCTCTCATGAACCCTCAATTTTCGTGAAGCATAAGCCACAAATTTTCCATCTTGCATTAGCACACCACCTAAAGCCATCAAAGATGCCTCACAATACACCACAAACAGTTCATTCGGTTAAGGTAGAATCAAAATTGAAGTTGTAGTCAACCTCATCTTCAACTAAATGAAACTCTTATCACAATGAATGACCCATATAAATGCTTTACCTTTACAAGTCAACTGAGTAAACTGAAGTGTTAACTTGGAAAAGCCTTCAATAAACCTGTGGTAATAACCAACCAAGCCCAAAAAGCTTTTAATCTCTGTAACCGACTTCAGAGCCTCTTGTTGTAGAACTGCATCTACTTTGGACGGACCCACAACAATACCATCACCTGAAATAACATGACCAAGAAAACTTACCTCTTTAAACCATAATTCACACTTTGATAACTTGGCATAAAGCTTCTTCTCTTTCAATACCTGCAACACAACTTGCAAATGCTCAACATGCTCTTCTTCGGACTTAGAATATATCAGAATGTCATCAATAAAAACCACTACAAACTGATGCAGATAAGTGTGGAAGATACGATTCATATACTCCATAAACATTCCAGGTGCATTCAAAATGCCGAACGACATCACCAAATACTCATAATGTCCATACCGAGTCTTAAAAGTTATCTTCTGAATACTTTCATCCTTCACTTGAATCTGATGATAGCCTGACCTCAAGTCAATTTCGCTAAACACACGAGCCCCACCAACGGATCCATCATGCCATCTATTCTTGGAGGTGGATATTTTTTCTTAATCGTCACTTTATTCAACTGTCGATAATCCACATACAACCTCATACTATCGTCCTTCTTCTTTAACAACAACACTAGAGCTCTCCAAGGCGACACACTTGGTCTCACAAATTTCTTCTCCAGCAACTCTTTTAATTACTTCCTCAATTCTGCTAACTTCGATGTCGACATCCTCTATGGTTCCATAGAAACAAGTTTGGTACCATGGACAAGATTAGTAGAGAACTCCACCTCTGTTTATAGAGGTACATCTGAAATATCATCTGGAAACACATCTAGAAATTCACACACCACTTGAAATTCATCAATCACAGCCTGACTCTTCGCAGACAAGAACACAAACA
This sequence comes from Lathyrus sativus, assembly GCA_963859935.3. NCBI lineage: Eukaryota > Viridiplantae > Streptophyta > Magnoliopsida > Fabales > Fabaceae > Lathyrus > Lathyrus sativus. The sequence continues at coordinate 511,185,155 of OZ012738.1, forward strand.
ACGAAAGCATTTGAGCTTTCTCTTCCAAAAGCTCTCTCAACTCTCTAGCAAACAAGAAACCAACTTCAACCTCATCATAAGGAGAAGTTCAATCATAGTGTTGATCTTGAAGTATTATTGAGATTCCTCACTAAGAAACCAACAATTGATATCAACACTAAGAAACCAACTTCAAGATTCCTCAATGGCAAGCAAATAAGATCAACACTAAAGTCTCTATCAAATATCGACAGAGGAAAGTTCAAACAAACTAGAGAAGTAGTCACTGATCCCTTAGCAGGAGTTTCGATAACCATTTCCCCTTTCATAGAATAAACAACAAGGCCTAGATTTTTCACACAATCAGCAACAATAAAAGAATGAGTAGCACCAATATCAAAAATAGCAATCAAAGGTGTAATATTAATGTAACATTTACCTCTGATTAACCTGTCATCACTGGAAGTCCGAGTCCCTGACAGAGCAAACACATTTTCTCCAGTCGAAGCTTGCTTTGGCTTCTAAAAATTAGTACTACTATGCCTTGGTTTACCACAGTTGTAGCAAGTGACCATATTGCTCTTGCAGTCAGCAATCAGATGCCCTGTCTTCCCATAATGGTAACGCTTCTTCACATCACTCATGCACTCACTCGCACGATGACCCAACTCACCATATTTATAGCACTTAAGAGGAGCAGAAGCACCTCCCCCACTTGGCCTCTTACCATCAGTAACCCTTTACTTACCCTTCTCACCTGGAGAACTATGGCTTCCCACGTTTCACATTCTGCTTTCCCCTCTTCTCACTCAGACTCTTGTAATGAGCTGATCAAGGTTTACTATCATCTTCAAAAATCTTGCAGCTATTTACCAACTCTAGAAACCTTCTGATTTGTTGGTACCCAATCGCCTGCTTAATCTCAGGATGCGAACCATTCTCAAACTTGATACGTTTTGAGAACTTAGCAGTCGCCTCACTGTAATGCGGATAGAACTTAGCAAGTTCCACAAATCTGGCAACATACTCAGTAATAGTTAAGTTACCCTACTTCAGCTCCAAAAACTCAATCTCCTTCTTCCCACGAACATCTTACGGAAAATACTTCCTCATAAATTCCATACGGAACACATCCCAGGTAACAACTTCACCTAAAGTCTTCAACACCTAACGAGTGTTGGTCCACCAGTCATCAGCCTCCTCAGCTAGCATATGAGTACCAAATGGTACCTTTTTCTCTTTTGAACAATCCATCACACGGAAGATCCTCTCAATCTCTTTGAGCTAAGCTTGGGCTCCATTAGGATCATACCTACCCTTGAATATAGGAGGATTGTTCCTCTGGAATTTCCCCAAATGATGTAACTCATCATTCCCGCCAACATTAGGCTGATTTTGAACATCCTGAGCAACAACCTGCAAAGCAGCAGAAATAGAAGCATAGTTTCTTCTAGCCATTTATGTTTTTCCACCACCACCAACAACAATGGTTAGAAGACAACATCGACAGTATTCAACTGTCACACGAACATTGACTCAACAACTTGGCCGAACATACCGACCTTCTCTGATACAACTATATAACACCCTAAATCCCCCGCATAATTTATAATAAAATATTAGAGTAAATTTAAACACAAAACATTTAGGATGTCACATTTCACCAAAAATCTGCCCATACTTTATGATATGTAACACATGATATTTTTAAAAATTATAAATAGTAATAATAATAATAATAATAATAAAAGATGTCTGAAATCAACTTTTATTTAAGCAGCGGAAAACATCATCAACCATTTATGTTAATAACTTAAGACATAACATACAAATAGTAATTCAAGAAATAATAGACATAGGAAATAAACATGATAATTATCCACCAACATAATAAAACACCAAACTTTCCATATCCTCAGTGTTACACATCAGAGCAGACACCAAATCTATATAATAAAGAGGAAGATTTCATCTTCAACTCACATCAACTCCTCAACTGCAAGTTATTTACACGATGCCCATGTAAAGGCAACATTCAAATAGAAGGGGTGAAATATCATAATTGTATAAAGGAAAACATGATAATAAGTAAGAAACAAATTATCAAACGTACATCACCCATTCCACAACACATCTCCACACAATCAATGCAACAATTATCCAAACACAACAACCAACCAACACAATAACAATATAACCAATATGTAATGCAATGAGACTCAACAACTCGGTTCAATGCATGCGGTACCAATATGTGATCACTCGAGTTCATCGCTCAGATTCTCACCTCCTAGGATCAGAGCTCACCAATTTGTTACCATCACCTCTGATAATGCTTCACTGATTTCATCACCTCCGAAATTAGCTACTCGCACTCAATCCCCACCTCCTGGGATTGAGGCTCACCAACAACGAACAATTGTCCAAACAACATGAATGCATGCAATATATTATACATGCAAAAACAAAAAGAACAAGAACACTTACCAACACCTTCATAGTCAATGTACTTCGCCAATATGGCCACCATGAACTCACACATGCTACAACAGTTCAGGAACATCAATAAATCAATATAGCAACCAACAACAACATATTTCAGATTATGTTACACCACCACATAAGTGTTACAATGCATTAACACCAACACAGAGCAAATTATTCAATTTCTGGTACAAAAATCATTTTGTAAATAAATCTCGTCGCGTCAGCTTCATGGCACATTGAACGGCACCCGAATCGGACTCCCGGAATTAAAGTTATGAATTTTTAAAGATTTTAAAAAATTGCCCCCAATGTAACCGGTTACTCCAAATGAGGTAACCAGTTATACCCTCTATAACCAGTCACACTACATAAACTACACTTAGTGTAATCGGTTACCACAATCAGGATAACCGATTACACCCTCACGAATTTTCCCCAAAACAAAATTTTTCAACAGCGTAACTGGTTACCCTTTTTCTGGTAACTGAGTACACCTGCAGCATAAGCAATTTTCTGCTGCTTTTCAGTACGAAAAGCACTTTTTGACACACCCTAAAATTCCAATTTTCATACAATTCGTGTAACACATGGTTTTACTCAAAAATCAGTTTTCATAAACATCAAAACCCTAATTATTCTCCCCAAAAACATCCACAACTTAAGTTCTGACTCTGACTCGTAATCCACCATCAACAACATAACAACTACATCACACAATCCATCAATTTCATGATTCCAACAGCAACAACACATCAATTTTACATTCATAGTTCATCAAAATGATTATTCAATCCAACAACTACAAAATTGCAACAATGATCATATATAGAGAGAAAAGAACACAACCTAAGCATGGAATAATTTACCCACCATCATCATCATACTAACCCTTAGATAATTAGAACCCCACTCTTACCTTAGAGTTCTTGCAAAAGCTTCTCAATAATGGTGTTCTTCTCTTCCCTTTTGCCCTAACTTTCCTTTCTCTTTTCGCCAAACTTTCACGATCTGACACTTCTATTTCTCAACTCCCCTTATTTCTTATTATTATTCTATTATTATTATTATTATTATTATTATTATTATTATTATTATTATTATTATTATTATTATTATTATTATAACTTAATCCATTAATTAAATAATAATAATTATAATATGATAATTCCATCAATTATTTAATTAAATCAATATCCACCTAATACTAAATAATTAAATAATTATTAACTAATATAATTCAATTAGTCTTACTCAGCACACCACCAAGTTCTACAACTCACACACCCCAGCATCTTAAAGTTTATTCTTAAGGCCACTACCCCACATTTAAGGGTAGTCAAACACACCATTAACACAACACAATCACAATTATCATATAATTGAATTACAAAAAAATAAATAAAATAAGTTGGACCATTACACCTTCCCCTTCTAATAGATATATGTTTCATTTAGGTTACATTATAGAGCTTTTTGTATGCGTTGGGATTCTTCTAGGTTAGTACATATAGTCATTGATTTTTCGTGTATCTTATGATACTTCATTTTCACGTGGACAAGGGAGGCAACTATATCTATAATATCTTATAAAGGTTTCTTTGAGATGAAGTTGTAGACAATTTTATAATAGACCACCAGAAATTGGAAGTTTATTGTTCGGGTGTCTCTTCCTTCTCCGAAGGTAACCATAAGCTCTATAAAATCTCAAAGGATAGGTTAATATTCCATTTAAAGCTTGTTGGTTGTAACTTGTATACGATGATAGTTTTTCCTTTTTCAAGCTTAGATTCTTAAAGAGTTCATCATACATGATATCACACTATCTTCCTCCGTCAATGAGATTCTTCAAGACATCAAAATTGGACATGGTCATCGTGATCACTAGTGTGAAGATCTCATTAAGGATGAAACCTACCTTTTCATTGTATCTAAACCCTATGACGGGCCTTTCCGTATTCTCATCAAAAAATGTCCCTCCTTTTTAAACTAGCATCATTAGCTCTGTGATCTTTCTCTTCACGATCCCTTTAAATGGTGCCTCCAGACATGGAAACCCTCTAGTTATGGAAGTGATGAAGGTGTTCCATCTAGTGACATATGCTATGAATGTTTGTTTTTCTCTATGAACTTTGTATTCCTGTTTGTATTATCTTTGCCTTTATCGGCATAGCCTCAATTGTTTTCTTAGGTGGTGCCTCACCTCGGTGGGAAGAATTTTTATTTTGTGCTGAATCGCTCATTCTTCAAGACCTTCTGAGGAATGTTCAAACAATCTAGAGAAGTAGTCACTGATCCCTTAGCAGGAGTTTCGATAACCATTTCCCCTTTCATAGAATAAACAACAAGGCCTAGCTTTTTCACACAAACAGCAACAATAAAAGAATGAGTAGCACCAATATCAAAAATATCAATCAAAGGTGTAATATTAATGTAACATTTACCTCTGATTAACCTGTCATCACTGGAAGTCCGAGTCCCTGACAGAGCAAACACATTTTCTCCAGTGGAAGCTTGCTTTGGCTTCTGGAAATTAGTACTACTATGCCCTGGTTTACCACAGTTGTAGCAAGTCACCATATTGCTCTTGCAGTCAGCAATCAGATGCCCTGTCTTCCCATAATGGTAACGCTTCTTCACATCACTCATGCACTCACTCGCACGATGACCCAACTCACCATATTTATAGCACTTAAGAGGAGCAGAAGCACCTCCCCCACTTGGCCTCTTACCATCAGTAACCCTTTACTTACCCTTCTCACCTGGAGCACTATGGCTTCCCACGTTTCACATTCTGCTTTCCCCTCTTCTCACTCAGACTCTTGTAATGAGCTGATCAAGGTTTACTATCATCTTCAAAAATCTTGCAGCTATTTACCAACTCTAGAAACCTTCTGATTTGTTGGTACCCAATCGCCTGCTTAATCTCAGGATGCGAACCATTCTCAAACTTGATACGTTTTGAGAACTTAGCAGTCGCCTCACTGTAATGCGGATAGAACTTAGCAAGTTCTACAAATCTGGCAACATACTCAGTAATAGTTAAGTTACCCTACTTCAGCTCCAAAAACTCAATCTCCTTCTTCCCACGAACATCTTGCGGAAAATACTTCCTCATAAATTCCATACGGAACACATCCCAGGTAACAACTTCACCTAAAGTCTTCAACACCTGACGAGTGTTGGTCCACCAGTCATCAGCCTCCTCAGCTAGCATATGAGTACCAAATGGTACCTTCTTCTCTTCTGAACAATTCATCACACGGAAGATCCTCTCAATCTCTTTGAGCTAAGCTTGGGCTCCATTAGGATCATACCTACCCTTGAATATAGGTGGATTGTTCCTCTGGAATTTCCCCAAATGATGTAACTCATCATTCCCGCCAACATTAGGCTGATTCTGAACATCCTGAGCAACAACCTGCAAAGCAGCAGAAATAGAAGCATAGTTTCTTCTAGCCATTTATGTTTTTCCACCACCACCACCAACAATGGTTAGAAGACAACATCAACAGTATTCAACTGTCACACGAACATTGACTCAACAACTTGGCCGAACATACCGACCTTCTCTGATACAACTATATAACACCCTAAATCCCCCGCATAATTTATAATAAAATATTAGAGTAAATTTAAACACAAAACATTTAGGATGTCACATTTCACCAAAAATCTGCCCATACTTTATGATATGTAACACATGATATTTTTAAAAATTATAAATAGTAATAATAATAATAATAATAATAATAATAAAAGATGTCTGAAATCAACTTTTATTTAAGCAGCGGAAAACATCATCAACCATTTATGTTAATAACTTAAGACATAACATACAAATAGTAATTCAAGAAATAATAGACATAGGAAATAAACATGATAATTATCCACCAACATGATAAAACACCAAACTTTCCATATCCTCAGTGTTACACATCAGAGCAGACACCAAATCTATATAATAAAGAGGAAGATTTCATCTTCAACTCACATCAACTCCTCAACTGCAAGTTATTTACACGATGCCCATGTAAAGGCAACATTCAAATAGAAGGGGTGAAATATCATAATTGTATAAAGGAAAACATGATAATAAGTAAGAAACAAATTATCAAACGTACATCACCCATTCCACAACACATCTCCACACAATCAATGCAACAATTATCCAAACACAACAACCAACCAACACAATAACAATATAACCAATATGTAATGCAATGAGACTCAACAACTCGGTTCAATGCATGCGGTACCAATATGTGATCACTCGAGTTCATCGCTCAGATTCTCACCTCCTAGGATCAGAGCTCACCAATCTGTTACCATCACCTCTGATAATGCTTCACTGATTTCATCACCTCCGAAATTAGCTACTCGCACTCAATCCCCACCTCATGGGATTGAGGCTCACCAACAACGAACAATTGTCCAAACAACATGAATGCATGCAATATATTATACATGCAAAAACAAAAAGAACAAGAACACTTACCAACACCTTCATAGTCAATGTACTCCGCCAATATGGCCACCATGAACTCACACATGCTACAACAGTTCAGGAACATCAATAAATCAATATAACAACCAACAACAACATATTTCAGATTATGTTACACCACCACATAAGTGTTACAATGCATTAACACCAACATAGAGCAAATTATTCAATTTCTGGTACAAAAATCATTTTGTAAATAAATCTCGTCGCGTCAGCTTCATGGCACATTGAACGGCACCCGAATCGGACTCCCGAAATTAAAGTTATGAATTTTTAAAGATTTTAAAAAATTGCCCCCAATGTAACCGGTTACTCCAAATGAGGTAACCAGTTATACCCTCTATAACCAGTCACACTACATAAACTACACTTAGTGTAATCGGTTACCACAATCAGGATAACCGATTACACCCTCACGAATTTTCCCCAAAACAAAATTTTTCAACAGCGTAACTGGTTACCCTTTTTCTGGTAACTGAGTACACCTGCAGCATAAGCAATTTTCTGCTGCTTTTCAGTACGAAAAGCACTTTTTGACACACCCTAAAATTCCAATTTTCATACAATTCGTGTAACACATGGTTTTACTCAAAAATCAGTTTTCATAAACATCAAAATCCTAATTATTCTCCCCAAAAACATCCACAACTTAAGTTCTGACTCTGACTCGTAATCCACCATCAACAACATAACAACTACATCACACAATCCATCAATTTCATGATTCCAACAGCAACAACACATCAATTTTACATTCATAGTTCATCAAAATGATTATTCAATCCAACAACCACAAAATTGCAACAATGATCATATATATAGAGAAAAGAACACAACCTAAGCATGGAATAATTTATCCACCATCATCATCATACTAACCCTTAGATAATTAGAACCCCACTCTTACCTTAGAGTTCTTGCAAAAGCTTCTCAATAATGGTGTTCTTCTCTTCCCTTTTGCCCTAACTTTCCTTTCTCTTTTCGCCAAACTTTCACGATCTGACACTTCTATTTCTCAACTCCCCTTATTTCTTATTATTATTCTATTATTATTATTATTATTATTATTATTATTATTATTATTATTATTATTATTATTATTATTATTATTATTATTATTATTATTATTATTATAACTTAATCCATTAATTAAATAATAATAATTATAATATGATAATTCCATCAATTATTTAATTAAATCAATATCTACCTAATACTAAATAATTAAATAATTATTAACTAATATAATTCAATTAGTCTTACTCAGCACACCACCAAGTTCTACAACTCACACACCCCAGCATCTTAAAGTTTATTCTTAAGGCCACTACCCCACATTTAAGGGTAGTCAAACACACCATTAACACAACACAATCACAATTATCATATAATTGAATTACAAAAAAATAAATAAAATAAGTTGGACCATTACACCTTCCCCTTCTAATAGATATATGTTTCATTTAGGTTACATTATAGAGCTTTTTGTATGCGTTGGGATTCTTCTAGGTTAGTACATATAGTCATTGATTTTTCGTGTATCTTATGATACTTCATTTTCACGTGGACAAGGGAGGCAACTATATCTATAATATCTTATAAAGGTTTCTTTGAGATGAAGTTGTAGACAATTTTATAATAGACCACCAGAAATTGGAAGTTTATTGTTCGGGTGTCTCTTCCTTCTCCGAAGGTAACCATAAGCTCTATAAAATCTCAAAGGATAGGTTAATATTCCATTTAAAGCTTGTTGGTTGTAACTTGTATACGATGATAGTTTTTCCTTTTTCAAGCTTAGATTCTTAAAGAGTTCATCATACATGATATCACACTATCTTCCTCCGTCAATGAGATTCTTCAAGACATCAAAATTGGACATGGTCATCGTGATCACTAGTGTGAAGATCTCATTAAGGATGAAACCTACCTTTTCATTGTATCTAAACCCTATGACGGGCCTTTCCGTATTCTCATCAAAAAATGTCCCTCCTTTTTAAACTAGCATCATTAGCTCTGTGATCTTTCTCTTCACGATCCCTTTAAATGGTGCCTCCAGACATGGAAACCCTCTAGTTATGGAAGTGATGAAGGTGTTCCATCTAGTGACATATGCTATGAATGTTTGTTTTTCTCTATGAACTTTGTATTCCTGTTTGTATTATCTTTGCCTTTATCGGCATAGCCTCAATTGTTTTCTTAGGTGGTGCCTCACCTCGGTGGGAAGAATTTTTATTTTGTGCTGAATCGCTCATTCTTCAAGACCTTCTGAGGAATGTTCAAACAATCTAGAGAAGTAGTCACTGATCCCTTAGCAGGAGTTTCGATAACCATTTCCCCTTTCATAGAATAAACAACAAGGCCTAGCTTTTTCACACAAACAGCAACAATAAAAGAATGAGTAGCACCAATATCAAAAATATCAATCAAAGGTGTAATATTAATGTAACATTTACCTCTGATTAACCTGTCATCACTGGAAGTCCGAGTCCCTGACAGAGCAAACACATTTTCTCCAGTGGAAGCTTGCTTTGGCTTCTGGAAATTAGTACTACTATGCCCTGGTTTACCACAGTTGTAGCAAGTCACCATATTGCTCTTGCAGTCAGCAATCAGATGCCCTGTCTTCCCATAATGGTAACGCTTCTTCACATCACTCATGCACTCACTCGCACGATGACCCAACTCACCATATTTATAGCACTTAAGAGGAGCAGAAGCACCTCCCCCACTTGGCCTCTTACCATCAGTAACCCTTTACTTACCCTTCTCACCTGGAGCACTATGGCTTCCCACGTTTCACATTCTGCTTTCCCCTCTTCTCACTCAGACTCTTGTAATGAGTTGATCAAGGTTTACTATCATCTTCAAAAATCTTGCATCTATTTACCAACTCTAGAAACCTTCTGATTTGTTGGTACCCAATCGCCTGCTTAATCTCAGGATGCGAACCATTCTCAAACTTGATACGTTTTGAGAACTTAGCAGTCGCCTCACTGTAATGCGGATAGAACTTAGCAAGTTCAACAAATCTGGAAACATACTCAGTAATAGTTAAGTTACCCTACTTCAGCTCCAAAAACTCAATCTCCTTCCCACGAACATCTTGCGGAAAATACTTCCTCATAAATTCCATACGGAACACATCCCAGGTAACAACTTCACCTAAAGTCTTCAACACCTGACGAGTGTTGGTCCACCAGTCATCAGCCTCCTCAGCTAGCATATGAGTACCAAATGGTACCTTCTTCTCTTCTGAACAATCCATCACACGGAAGATCCTCTCAATCTCTTTGAGCTAAGCTTGGGCTCCATTAGGATCATACCTACCCTTGAATATAGGAGGATTGCTCCTCTGGAATTTCCCCAAATGATGTAACTCATCATTCCCGCCAACATTAGGCTGATTCTGAACATCCTGAGCAACAACCTGCAAAGCAGCAGAAATAGAAGCATAGTTTCTTCTAGCCATTTATGTTTTTCCACCACCACCAACAACAATGGTTAGAAGACAACATCGACAGTATTCAACTGTCACACGGACATTGACTCAACAACTTGGCCGAACATACCGACCTTCTCTGATACAACTATATAACACCCTAAATCCCCCGCATAATTTATAATAAAATATTAGAGAAAATTTAAACACAAAACATTTAGGATGTCACATTTCACCAAAAATCTGCCCATACTTTATGATATGTAACACATGATATTTTTAAAAATTATAAATAGTAATAATAATAATAATAATAAAAGATGTCTGAAATCAACTTTTATTTAAGCAGCGGAAAACATCATCAACCATTTATGTTAATAACTTAAGACATAACATACAAATAGTAATTCAAGAAATAATAGACATAGGAAATGTTGCACCCCAAAATTTGACCAACAATTATTTATCCATCTGGTGTTTGAAAGTTGATACCTTCATCAGAAAGTTCAAGAGATCCTCAGAGGAAGTGGATTGAAACCAGGGTTGTGTGCTTCATAGCTTGAGAGTTGAGGGTGCTCCTCAGATGATTCTGAGACTTTGAGAATGAACTTGATATTTTGAGAAAGCCTATGAGATATCTTGATGGCCATCATGAAGCCCAGAGAAGTCATTATGCAAGAATTCAGAAGATTCAACCATGAATGGTAGAATTAGGGTTTTGACTGGGTCAACCCTAGATTAACTGAAAATTTGGAGAAGGTTGAGACCTAATCCAAGGGCCATGAGATCATGGAATGATGTATAGAGATGTTATAAGGATGACTCCTAGACCAACTCATCATGATTGAGGAGTTTGAGAAGTTTCAAGTCAGGGTTTCCAAGGATTGTCAGTGAAAAAACCCTAATTTGATCCCTATCTTCCAGGCAGTTTTAGCTCTAGATGTGATTGATATCTCATCTTCCCCACAACATGAATGTTGTAGAAATTGTTCTTAGCTTTAATTTGAGTGGTGGAAGTCCTTGATAGGAGTTGCAGAGCTCAAGTTATGGTTTTGACAAATTACAGGTCAGTTGAGGTGTGTGAATCTGGGTCCTTGAAAGTTACCCAACTTGCAGACAACTTTTGCCCTAGTAGGATGATTCCTATGATCTCTTGGTCAACATGAATGTTGGAGGGCATCTTCTTAGCTTTAATTTGATTGGTATAAGTCCTTGATAGGATTTGTGGAACTCAACTTATGGTTTGAACAAGACAGGGGTATTTTGGTCATTTGTCAGTTATAGGTCACTTTTAAGCAAATGCCATATCTCCTATTTCCAAGCCTCAAATGGAAAAACTCAAAACATGAAAGTTGTTCAAAATGTGATTTTAAGTCTATAAAGAAGGTCATGAATTGTTGGAAAAGCTCATAGCATGGAGTTGCATGATTGGTCAAAAATGAACTAAAAATGGCATATAAGTTTAAAAAGTTGAAATTGGAAATTGGTTTGGAGGATCTAGAAATCCAAAATGGGTCATCCAATATATCATTTTGATTGGAAACATCATTTTGAGAACATTTGTTTAGATAGAATTTTGATTTGAAGCTTTAAAATGGGTGATGCTTTGTTATTTTGTTACTTGCATTTGAAGTCACCCTTGGAAATCCTAACACAAGGCAAGGAAAAAGCTTGTAATGGCTTATAACACTTCAATATGTCATGTGAGGAGATTTTAAGGTCATTTTGCAAGACTTAATGCATAGTGCATGAGATTTTCAAGTTGTCATCACATGATATTTTCAACACTTTCTAGATCTTTCTAGATGAATCCAAGAGCTTCCATTAATCATTATTTAAAGAGTGAATCAGGGAGGGTAAATGGTTGGTGACCATTGTTGATGAGAGGTGAGATTAGAGTGTGAAAAGCAAGATTCTTCCATTGGCAATTTGATCTCAAACCTTCATTCTCTGCAATCTCCATTCATTTCTCCATCACAAACCTATTATTCTGATCATTGTGAGTGAGTGCATGCTGAGGGAGAAGAAGATCCATGGCAGTTTGAAGCTAGATTGAGGAAATTGCAAGAATTGCATTTTGCTGTCCAACTCGAGTTTCAAGCCTTGTTCATCACTTTTGCTGCATACAGAATCCACATTGGCCTCTAAGGATCAAACAAGGAGGGTTTCAAGCACTGAATTGCAAGGAAACCCTAGCTTCCATTAAAGTGTAACAGGTTGGTGACCTTGTTCAAATCTCATAGTTCATGTACATTCTGTCATAATTATAGGTGTAGAATTGTTAAGCTAAGTTAGAAGACCAAATCCTGAGAATTAGAGTGCAATCAGAGAAGTTTCATTGCAGGGCATTGAATCTTTAACTTGCAAGAACAAGCTGGATTATGAGTTGCAATTAACATGTTATAGCTTATGGAGATCAGGGTGAGGAGTAGAGCAAGATTGGATCATTAAATTTGAGTTGCAGCAGGGTTGATATCAGTGCAATTAAAATGGTACCAGAACTTCCATCATGTGTATCTCTTGAGTGGTTAGGTTTTAGGGGAATCCATGGACATGGCCGTGTAGAGGGCGAGAAGAGGAGTAATTTTGGTTTTTGTATCGTGAGGTTTTGTGGCCAGACGAGAGAGATAGAGAGGGTGTAAGCTCCCTGCATGGAAACGAGGTTCAGAAACCCTAGGGTTTCGTTTGGGGACGATGGCTAGCGTCCATTGGATTAGCCTGGCTAATTGACCAATTCATCTCAATCTACGGCCCAGATCGCTTGTGAGAACGGAGGGAAAAATTTGAAAATGGAAACACACCGTTTCACTTAAACGGTGGTCCCTGGGCCTATCTCTTCTATTCACACCCCCCTGTGATCTGGCCCAAATGGAATGTACTGCGCGTAGGGGTGGCAAAATGGATGGATTGGATGGATATGGATTGGATTGCTAATGGATGGATTAAAACAATCCAGTAGTCCATTAAAATCCACTAAAATTTTATTAAAATTATTCAATCCGATCCATCCATTAAGAATAAAATCCATCCAATCCATCCATTAACATATTTTTAATGGATGGATATCCATCCATCCAACTTTTTTTTTAATTTCGTAAAAATAAATATTTTTTTTTTCAAAAACAAATTAGTTTTTTATTCTGAAAAAAAAACCCGATTTTTTTCCAAAAAAAAAAACGGTTTTTTTTTTCGAAAAACAAATCAGTTTTTTATTCTGAAAAAAAACCGATTTTTCAGAAAAAAAAATTGATTTTTTTTCCAAAAAAAAAGTCGGTTTTTTTTTTCGAAAAACAAATCAGTTTTTTATTCTGAAAAAAAAAACCAATTTTTTTCAGAAAAAAAAAAGTCAGTTTTTTTTCGAGAAAAAATTTTATTTTTTTTTCGAAAAACAAATCAGTTTTTTATTCTGAAAAAAAAAACTGATTTTTTTTCCAAAAAAAAAAGTCGATTTTTTTTTCGAAAAACAAATCAGTTTTTTGTTGTGAAAAAAAAAACAGATTTTTTTTCAAAAAAATTAAATTTTTTTTTCAAAAAAAAATATAGTTTTTTAATTATTTTTAAAAAAATAAATCTAACGAAAATAAAAATAATCCATTGGATCCTTAAAATATGTTGGATGGATTGAATCAATCCATACATATAAATGGATGGATTGAATCAATCCATGCATATAAATGGATGGATTTAATCCAATCTATTAACTTATTTTTTGTGTGGTGGATGGATTGGATGGATTTTTTGATGGATGGATTGGATGGATTTTGCCCTAATGGATTTAATTGCCACCTCTAACTGCGCGCGTGTGCTATTTTCACCCCCTCCATCCTTTTTTTTTCCTTTTTTTTCATTTTATTTTGTTTTATATTTTTAATGAACTTTAATAATTCATAAAAAATTGATAAATAATGATATTTTGTTCCTTCTTTTTGCTATGTTTAGATAATAATGTGTAGAAAATTATAAAAATAAAAATAGGATTTTATTTTTAATGTAGAATTTTTAGTGATATTTTCTTTTAAATAGGGCATTTATTTTCTTTTAGTTGATATCTCATTTTCTATGAATTGTTTTAGGACTTTCCCTTAGGATTTTTGAGCCATTCTTTTTGGCATAGTTAGATATTGAACCCTAGTTTCATGTAGGATTTATCTCTTGATTTGTAGATTAAAATTTGATGTAGTTTGATTGTTGGACATTTAGGTGCTCTAATTAGGGTTTTAGATTGTGTAGGTAGACTTGAATAAATTTGTTTTGGGGTTTATAGGCCAAATTAGTGTATGGGGAATATATGGGTTAAGGGTAAGTATGTATAGAATCCCCTAGAATTTTGCTAGAATATTGTATGGTATTTTAGTATTTTTCATTGATTTTTGAATGTATGGATAGTATGTGTGTTGCTTAAAGGCATAAGTTGTATTGTTGTGTTTTCTTTCCTTCTCTTTTGAGTGTGTGAGCTTTGAAGATTGAGTTGAAGACCTTGTGGATCATCATGGAAGCTTTGAAGACCTTGCAGAGGAGTTTAGCATAGCTTTTGTTGTTTTGTTTATAGGTTTATAGGTGCATAGGCAGAGCCCCAGATAGAATACTTTGTTCAATAAACAAGGAGTGTTTTGTTCACCTCCTTCCTTCTCTATGACACAGAGTCCCTTAAAGGTATTCACCTATCTCCTTTGGAGGGATTAGTGACCTTGCCCATAAGGTAGAACTTTGAGAGAGCCTCTCCTTTGATGTTAAGTTCTCAATGGCATCCTTTGGAGGTCAGTGAGTACTGTAACATCCCCACCTCATCTTGTTAACTGAATCTGGTTTGCTGGAGCATTTGAGCCATTGAAGATGGAAGCTGAGGCCTTGATGAGGATGATTCCTTGAAGATTATTGAAGTCTGAAGACTCTATGAAGACCAAGTGGATGCCTGAAGATCCTTGAAGATAGTGAAGCCTGAAGGTAGAGCTGATCAAAGGAGCTGAAGCTCAAAGGGAGAAGATGAGTTGATACTCATGTTGTAGGGTTGATACCTGGAAAGCAAGTGATCTCTGAAGTCTGAAGACTGGGTTGCTGCTGGAGGAGCTGAGGCTTTCTTCTGTTTTCTTTGATGTATTGTGTGTTTTGTCTGATTTGTCTGTTGCATTAGACTAAGCCCATTTAGAATAAGTTCAGTCTAAGAGCATGAGTGCATCTGATTGTATTGTTACTGCCTGGCTTTGCTTGCGGGTATTTGGTAGAGCCCAGCTCCCTTGCCCATGTGTTTATTTTTCTTGATAGCATTTCATTTCTTTTATCTGTGTGAGTACAATTTACTGTTTTTGCTTGATAGCATGTTGTTTATTTCAGTATGATTACTGTTATTTCATGACTGGCTTGAGGTCGAGACGAGCTTGCGGAGGCTGAAGCCCCACACACATTTCCTCCCTCACTTGCATTGCATGCATTTTACTGTTAAAGCTGATGCTTTTGTCTGTTTTGGTGTATCATTGACATGATCCCTTAGGACTCTCATTTCCTCTGATGAGGATTTGATGATAGACTTTTAGGTTGAAACCTATGCATGACAACATCTAGGAGTTCCCTGTTCAAACCTCAACCATAGGATGAATCCATGGCATGATAACAGTAGGACTTGATAGTCTCCCTCCTAGTTGGGCCTGTTCTCTTCTCATCTCGAAACAGATTAAGATACAGTAATCATGAATGATTTCTTTCGTACGTTACGAGCCTTAAGCTATCTGAGAAAGGATTGTGGGAGAGTTTCTTTTCCACAGTCTGGATGTTTAGTATGGTACCCTTTGGGTGACATGCGACGCATTCACTCTCAGGTCATAGTCTCTAGTGCGGTTGAAATCGCAAACACAATAAAAAACACTTCTTTTAGGAGATAACCCGTAGTTTCCCGAACTACGTTTGCTCTGATCTTTCATACCAGATGAAAGTACGTAGGCATAGGATGCGACGTCCTAGCGAGCAACCTTCCCCATCTTCCCCCGTAGTTAGCCGAACTACGTAGACTCTGATTTCTTGTTCCAGACGGGAATACGTAGGCATAAAGCGCGATGCTTTGCCGAGTCATTTTTCTTTTCTTTTTCAGCCAGCCTTGATAGGTAGATAGATTATAACCAACCCGGCCAAGTAAACAAACAAGCGAGGATCCCGTCGAGTACGACGGACGTGAGGGGTGCTAATACCTTCCCCTTGCGTAACCGACTCCCGAACCTAGACAATGGTTGCGATGACCTTGTCTTACCCTTATTCGTCAGGTTTTTCCGATCGTTTCCTTTCCCGCTCTGAGGGATAAATAACGAAAGGTGGCGACTCTTCTGTTATGCCGGCACCTTATTTTCGCGCAAGCGACAGCTGGCGACTCTGCTGGGGACTCCAACGGTTCCCTGCGAGTCAATCCTACCGTTTGTGTGTTTACTTGTTGGGTTGCGTTTATTTATCGCATTTTTTACTTCTCGCACTTTATTTCCCGCATGTTGTATTCAGTAAAATATGATTATTTGTGCTGTTGTGGGATGGGAGTTCTGATTGAGTGAGAAGCCAGACCCAGGCTTGAGTGCACCATAGACTTAGAGTGGAAATTAGTGGGCGCGTGCTTGCTTTGCAGGCACTAGTGTCTCATGAAATCCACGCTCAGACGAGGTTCATCCGGTTGGCTTCACTTTCAACCCTTTGGGTTGAGACGGTTGCTGGTTTGGTGGATTATCGACTCTGGGGACTGATCATTTGTGATTCAGCTAAGTGAGGCCTCTTCAGGACTTGATGATGCCACTCCTTCTGGGAATCGTATCATCAGTTTTGAAAGTCTGTGACGCTGATGAACGCATAGGATGCCGTACCTTGAGTCAGTCTAGGTTCATACCTATGAGCGGGACTGGGTTTATTGCAGGAAACTTAGACCTTCAGACTACCTGGTTTTCTTGACAGCAAATCAGTTATGTTGGGTTCTCAGTTACAGATGTGTTCTTGATAGAGCAAGAGTTTGATCAGAGGATCTTATCGTCGGGTGTTTGTCTGTTCTTGATTGAGCAGGCTGTGATCAGTGTATTATCATCAGTGGTTTGTTCTGGATGGAGCAGATTTTGAGTGAGGGCTGAGGATCTCATCGGCAGATGTTATTTGTTCTTGATAGGGCAGATTTTGAGTGGGATATGAAGATCTCATCAGCAGCAGTGTATTTGTTCTTGATAGGGCAGATCTTGATTTGGGGTCTGAGGACTTCATCAACAGATATTCCTTGATATTGCACCCGGGGTCCTTATTATTAGTCACTTACTCTTGTCAGAACAGAATTTTGATCTCGGTCCCGTCAGATGGTTATTCTCAGCAGATCAGATTAGTGGTCTTACACCGGGGTTTCCTTCTCATCAGCGACTGTTGATACCGGATCTCCACAGCAGCCACCTGGATACATTATTGCATGCCTGCATTTTGCATTAGTTTACGCATTCATCTGCATTCCATTAACGTGTGTCTGTGTTGCAGGTACCGTTTCCCCGATCCAGGATTTCCCGCCTCCTACTGTTATTATGGCCTCTCTCAGGAAGACTGTTGCGTATAAATTCCCAACCCCTGACATGTCGAAGCTGACTGGTTTGATAGCCCTGGCAGGGGATTCTGTGAAGGATAGGTTCAGGAAGTCTTATGGCAGGTTGCTTAGTCTGGTTTGCAAACCTTCTACGTCCGAGTTGAATGGGTTACATGCTCTTCTGCAGTTTTATGACCCTCCCTTGAGGTGTTTCACTTTTCATGACTTTATTCTCGCGCCGACATTGGAAGAGTATGCTGATATGCTGGGTGTGCCTATCAAAAGGCAGATGCCTTTTGTCCACATGGATGCTGAACCTGATCTGGTTAGCTTGGCTTCCTCACTCCATTTGAGCGCTTCTGAGTTAGTGGTAACGAGTTGGAACAAGGTCCCAGGGTTCTCTCTGCAGTTTCTGATAGCTAAGGCTCAGCAGTGTGCTAAGGACAAATGTTGGGACGCCTTCAGCGCCATCCTTGCTTTATGCATATATGGCATCATCCTATTTCCCAGCATGCCTGATTTCGTAGACTTTGATGCATTCCATATCTTTGCCTCAGGGAATCCAGTCCCTACTCTGATCGAAGATGTTTACCATTCAGTGTACTACAAGAATGAGAACCGGAGAGGGAAGAATGTTTCATGCTACGTACCATTGCTGTACAAGTGGTTTGATAGTCATTTGCCTAAGAAGGGTTCTTCTGTCTTGTCTGCAGCCACAGCTGAGTGGCTTGAGCGTCTGATGAGTTTGTTGGCAGAAGACATTGATTGGTTTGTTGACAGAGACAGGTTAGGCACCGAGGTGATTTTCAGTTGTAGTGGGTTTCCTAATGTACCTCTGATAGGTAGGAAGGGTTGCATCAACTACAATCCATCATTGCTAGTTCGTCAGTTTGCATATGCTTTGAGGGCTCCACCAAAGGAAGAAGAGGTACGGGAATCTCTGTACCTCACGGGTATTCTAGAAGGAGAGTTGTTGTCCAAGCTGCGGTATGCATGGAATAATATCAGCACGAGAGGAAAGCCTTTGTTGGGGAAGAGCAACATCCAGGCCTACCCTCCTTATTCAGATTGGATCAGAGCCAGAGCCAGCGCTATAGGGATGCCATTCCCTCATGTCAGACCAGAGAGTCCTCCACCGGTCGAAGAGCCCACCACTGTGTCCATTCATCAGCACAACCAGGTATTAGCTGAGCGTGATGAACTGAAGAGGGCAAATGCAGAATTAGAGAAGGAGTTAGCTCAGCTTCGAAGTGAGAGGAACGAAGCCGTGCATGCTCTCAAAAGGCAAACAGAGTCGGTGAGCCAGCTGAGCGCAGACTTGGCAAAGCAGATTGCTGATCGGGAACGCTTAGGTCAAGACTTCAGGGCTGCTAATGATGTACTAGCTACGAAGAAGCAGCATTTGGAGGAAGCATATCGGAGAATATCTAAGTTCGACCAGCATTGGAAGACTTCCATGGCCACCAGGAAGGAGCGAGAAGACAAGCTGATGCTGCAGATTTCTAAGCTAGAGACCGAAGTGAAGGACAGTGAGCGGAGGTTTGATGAAGAGACCGCCCGCAGGTATTCCGCTGAAGCCCGTCTCAACAAAGCTATTTCTAGCCTGAAGGAGCATAAGCTGATGTTTGAGTCTAAGAAGCGGAAGCTGGAGGATTGCTTTGGCGAAGGCGCTTGGGAGAGTTCAGTTCAGGGGCTTCAGCATACCATCAGGCAGAGGGAACTACTCGTCGAGGGGTTGCTCACTTCGCCAGATCATTCAGAGACAAAGGAGTTATTAGCAGAGTATCGCGCCCGTGGCCGTACTTGACTAGTTAGATCCCCGTTGTTTTTGATCTTTGATGTATGCTGACCATCACCAGACTTGTTGGCTGAGGTCATGTTGTTGATTTGTACTCGCTGATACTGTGTACCGCCTTGACAGGCCTTTCCATATATATATGAGATTGATGACCGGGCTCAGATTTCGTCTTCTTCTTATTATTATCAGCACTGGCACTAAGGCACTAGGATCGGGGAAAAATCTCCCACGCACACAGACACACGCATGCATCTGCATGAAGCATATTTGCAGGGTGTATATCTTATTGTTTTTCCTAACCTTTATTGTTAACAGGTTTTTCAGGTTCCGAGCTGCTTTCGATCTCCAGGATTGATCAAAGATTCATCCACCGCTACTCAACTCGCGCTAATCAAACGAGAATCATGGACCAGGTACAGTCAGATGTTCAAGAACTCCGTGAGCGGATGGATTGTTTTATGGAACTGATGTAGGTGGTCGCGAATGGTCAAGACCAGCTTCGTACTCTGGTTCAACCTCTGATCTCCAGGGTTGACAGTAATGGCATACTTCATGGAAGGGCCGTGCCTACTCCTCCTCCAGGGGATACTCCACAGAACGTTGTTCCCGCCGCCGGGGGCAACGGCAGTGCTAACGGCAATCTGATGACTAATCTCGGACTCAACGCGGCTGGCGCCGTAAATGGTAGTTTGGGAGCCAATGTTAACATAGGGCCGGTCAACGGCAATGCTGGTGCAGGAAATCTGGTGGTGCCTCAACCGTGGCTGGAGGACCATCAGGATGATATATTCTCTCAGAGAGGTGTAGAGGCAGAGTTGAATGCTGAGGCTCGACTCAGGTTCAAGGCGCTGGAAGACAAGATGAGAAGCATAGAAAATCAGAACACATTGGGCGTTGACATGTCCAACCTAGGGTTGATTGCTGACTTTAAAGTACCTCACAAGTTCAAGGTGCCTACCTTCGAGAAGTATAAGGGTACTACTTGCCCACGGGTCCACCTCCGATCTTATTATAGAAAGATGTCCGCTTATTCTGACGATGAGAAGCTGCTGATGCAATTCTTTCAGGATAGTCTTTCTGGCCCATCGCTCGAATGGTATATGGGCTTGGAGCCCGCTACTGTGCGCACCTGGAAAGATCTTGCAGAAGCATTTGTCCTCCACTATCAATATAATAGCGACTTGGCTCCCAACCGAGTTCAGCTTCAGAATCTCTCACAGCGGAACAATGAAAGCTTCAAAGAATACGCCCAGCGGTGGCGTGAATTGGCTGCTCGGGTTCAGCCACCGATGGTTGAGCGTGAGCTGGTGCAAATGTTCGTGGCTACCCTTCCTGGAATCTATTATGAAAAGCTGTTCAGTGGCATGTCTGGAACATTCTCGGCCCTCATCACTTTGGGCGAGCATGTTGAGAATGGTATAAAGATCGGAAAAATTCAGGGTGAATCATCCTCAGCTAGAGGAGGTAGCAAGAAACCCTATACTGGAAAGCGTCGAGAGGGAGATGCCAGTGCTGTCACTAATGCTAGGAGAAAGGGCAAGGGCCCTCAGCCTCAGATTGCTAGCATAAACATTCCAGCTGCTCCACCGCAGCCGCAGCAGCAGCCGCCGCCTCAGCAGCAGAATAATCAGGGGTATAAAAGATATCAGAATCGGGCTCCCCTGGCAAGCCGTCATTTTGATACTCCACCTATGTCATATGCACAGCTTCTGCAAACGCTGCTTCAGCTCCAATTAGTTCAAAAGAGGACGTTGGCTCCCTTAACAGGGGCACCACCACCGGGGTATGATGCCAATGCTGCTTGTGAGTTCCATACTGGGGCACCAGGCCATACGGTTGAGAATTGTAAAGCTTTTAAGCACAAAGTCCAGGACCTGGTGGACGCCAAGGTTATCAACTTTTCTGACAACGTGCCCAACGTCACCAAAAATCCAATGCCTCATCATAAGGGGGCGGAGTGAATGCTGTTATCACTGAGGAGAGTTCAGACTTGCTGACTGATGTCAAAGATTTGAAGACGCCGTTGAGTTTTGTCAAGGCTAAGTTGCTGAAGAAGGGCTTCTTTCCTGGATGCGGAGAGTTGTGTATGGCTTGTGCTACACTTCCTGATGGGTGTGAGCAGCTGATCGAAGGTATCCAAAGTCTGATGACCGAGGGTATTTTGCAATTCAGCCGGAGCGTCGAGAGTGCATCAGGGGAAGTTGTGCTGAAGCAGGCAGACGAAGTTGCTACCATTACCATTCCTCGCCACCCTATCACTATTTCTGCGCCCCGACCGCCTACTATCACCATCACCAGGGCCGGACCAATCCCATTCGAGAGTACCAATGCCGTTCCATGGCATTATGGCGCCGAAGTTTATTGCAATGGTCAGAAGATGGAGCTTGAGCCGTTCGGATCGACTGTGCAGGATCTTACCGAAGTCAGTGGTATCACTAGAAGCGGAAGAGTGTTTGCGCCAGCAGAGGTTGCAGCAGAGAAAGTGGTCCGAGCTGACGCTGTGGATAAGGGTAAAGGTAAAGCTGTTGAAGAGGTCCCTGCAGGGGCAGAGAAGGACTTGCTGGTTAAAGATGCTGAAGAGTTCATGCGACTAATCAAGAAGAGTGATTACAAGATTGTAGATCATCTTCATCAGACTCCGTCAAAGATCTCGATTCTTAACTTGTTGCTGTGCTCTGAGGCGCACCGCAATGCATTATTGAAGGTATTGAATGCTGCATACGTGCCGCAGGAGATATCAGTAAATCAACTCGAGGAAGTAGTAGCCCATGTTAATGCTGGTAATGGGCTGGGATTTACAGATCTAGAGCTGACTCCTAAAGGAAGAGATCACAATAATGCCTTGCACGTCTCGATAGAGTGCAGAGGCACGATTATGTCACATGTCCTGGTAGATACGGGTTCCTCGCTTAATGTGCTCCCGAAGAAAGCACTGATGAAGTTGGATACCCATGGATTGCTGTGCACGCCCAGTGATCTGGTCGTGAAAGCCTTTGATGGGACCAAGCGCCACGTCTTCGGAGAATTGACCCTGCCAATTCAAGTTGGTCCAGAGACGTTCAATGCGGTTTTCTATATCATGGATATCATGCCCGCCTATAGTTGCCTCTTAGGTCGGCCATGGATCCATTCTGCTGGTGCTGTGACGTCCACGCTGCATCAGAAGCTTAAATATGTTGTTGGAGGCAGCATAGTGACAGTCTGTGGAGAGGAGGACATCATGGTAAGCCACCTGTCGTCCTTTAAATACGTTGAAATGGATGGTGAGATCCATGAGACTCTTTGCCAAGCATTTGAAACCGTCAGGGTGAAGGAGGTGGCTCCTGTCGTCGCAGAGAAGCAAGAGTTGAACCTCTCCTCGTTTAAGGAAGCTCGGGTCGTTGTCGAAGCCGGCTCCACCCCAGGCTGGGGGCATGTCTTGGATATACCAATCAAACAGGATAAGTTTGGATTGGGATATTCTCCGGGAGCTGAAGCTTCATCTTCTTCTGGCAGCTCGTCTCGTGGGAAAGGGCCGATCCTATTCACTAAGGGGGGAGTAATTTTCGAGAGCATCAACGCTGCGTCGGAGGACAGCGGAGACAGTGATTGTGATCTCGACGCCTGGATTCAACCGAGCAAGCCGGGCGAGCGCCTTCATAATTGGACCATCAAGGAGATTATCAAGCTGACAAGCGAAGAGTAATGATTTGCTTTTTACAATCTTTGTACAGCCCTATGTCCTGCCCGGGGCATAGTGGTTTTACTGTCAGGGCCTTGTTGGATTATGTGTATGCATTGTGTTAATAAATAAAAGGCGTTTTCTTCGTAATCAAATATTGTGTTCTCTGTCATTCCTATTTTATGTTTATCTCGAAAAAACAGCAAAATGGCAACGAGGTTCATGCTAACCTGCATATTCTTGCTTTAAACTTAACCCTTGTTATTGCAGGATCCACGTAACAGATGACATCGACTCTGGACCCTCTACGGCTCACTACGACTTTGATTGCCCGATCTATCAAGCCGAGGATGAGATTGATGAAGACGAAGACCTTCCGGAAGAGTTGGCTCGCTTGTTGAGACAAGAGGAGAAGGTTATTTTGCCTCATGAGGAAGATATTGAGATCGTAAATCTGGGTTCTGAGGAGCTCGTCAGAAATGTCAGAGTTGGGGCTGCGCTGCAGAATGATGTCAAGCATAGACTGGTCGAGATGCTTCGGGAGTATAGTGACGTCTTTGCTTGGTCATATGAGGATATGCCCGGACTTGACACTGATATCGTGGTTCATCGCTTGCCGTTGCGGGAAGATTGCCCTCCAGTCAAGCAGAAGCTCAGGAGGACGAGACCAGACATGGCTGTAAAAATCAAAGAAGAGGTCCAGAAGCAGTTGGACGCAGGATTTCTAGCCGTTACCACTTACCCTCCGTGGGTCGCCAACATAGTGCCTGTACCGAAGAAGGACGGTAAGGTACGCATGTGCGTCGATTATCGGGATTTGAATAGGGCGAGCCCTAAGGATGATTTCCCGTTGCCTCATATCGATGTGTTGGTCGACAATACAACCCAGTTTTCCGTGTTTTCGTTCATGGATGGCTTCTCCGGTTACAATCAGATTAAGATGGCACCGGAGGACATGGAGAAAACGACGTTCATCACCCCCTGGGGCACATTCTGCTATAAGGTAATGCCCTTCGGTCTGAAGAACGCAGGGGCCACTTACCAGCGGGCAATGGTAACTTTGTTTCATGATATGATTCATCATGAGATCGAGGTCTACGTTGATGACGTGATTGCAAAGTCCCAAACGGAGGAAGAGCATCTGGTCAACTTGTTGAAACTTTTTCAGAGGCTTAGGAAATTCAGGCTGAGGCTGAATCCTAACAAGTGCACTTTTGGAGTGCGGTCCGGAAAGTTATTGGGGTTTATCGTTAGTGAACGAGGTATTGAAGTTGATCCTGCGAAAATAAAAGCTATCCAAGAAATGCCAGCGCCGAAAACAGAAAAAGAAGTTCGTGGTTTCCTGGGCCGAATAAACTACATTGCAAGGTTTATCTCTCAGCTCACGGCCACTTGTGAACCGATGTTCAAGCTGTTAAAGAAAGATCAGGCGATTACTTGGAATGAGGATTGCCAGAAGGCATTCGATAAAATAAAGCAGTATCTTCAAGAACCTCCAATCTTGATACCCCCAGTGGCTGGACGGCCATTGATCATGTACCTGACGGTTCTGGAGAATAGTATGGGGTGTGTTCTCGGTCAGCACGACGAGACGGGCAGAAAAGAGCATGCCATTTATTATCTGAGTAAAAAGTTCACTGAGTGTGAGTCTTGATACTCGATGCTGGAGAAGACGTGTTGTGCATTAGCTTGGGCCGCCAAACGTCTACGACAGTATATGCTCAACCACACCACTATGCTAATTTCGAAGATGGATCCGATCAAGTACGTCTTCGAGAAGCAGGCTCTTTCGGGCAGGATTGCCAGATGGCAAATGGTGTTAATGGAATATGATATTCAGTACGTTTCTCAGAAAGCCATTAAGGGGAGCGTATTGTCTGATTACCTTGCCGAACAGCCAATCGAAGACTACCAGCCGATGAAGTTCGAATTCCCTGACGAGGACATTATGTTTCTCAAAGCAAAGGACTGCGATGAGCCATTGCCCGACGAGGGACCAGATAGGAAGTCTCAGTGGAAGTTGATATTCGACGGAGCGGTTAATTCCTATGGAAGTGGTATCGGGGCTATCATCACGACTCCTCACGGATCCCACATCCCGTTTACTGCGAGACTGACGTTTCCAGTCACCAACAATGAAGCAGAGTATGAAGCCTGTATTATGGGGCTAGAAGAGGCAATTGATTTGAGAATCAAGAATCTAGACATATATGGTGACTTAGCGCTTGTAATCAATCAGATTAAAGGGGAGTGGGAAACTCGTCAAGCGAATCTAGTGCCGTACATGAATTATGCCAGGAGGTTGCTTCCGTTCTTCGATCGAGTGGAACTCCATCATGTACCCAGGGCTGAAAATCAGATGGCTGATGCTTTAGCCACGTTGGCTTCCATGTATAAAGTCAATTATTGGAATGAGGCTCCAAGAATTGTGCTTTCGCGTCTTGATAGACCGGCATTTGTCTTTGCAATCGAGGATACCACCGACGGCAAGCCATGGTTCCACGACATCCAAACCTTCCTTATGACCAAGGAGTATCATGCGGGTGCGTCGACCCAGGATAAGAAGACTCCGAGGAGGCTATCTGGGAACTTTTATCTCAATCCTGATGGAGTGCTGTATAAGAGAAACCACGATCTCGTGCTACTCAGATGTGTGGATGAAAAAGAGGCGAGTATGCTCATGGAAGAAGTCCATGAGGGCACATTTGGTACGCACGCTGGCGGGCACGCCATGACGAGAAAGATCCTGAGAGCAGGATATTATTGGCTGACTATGGAGTCGGATTGCTTCAGATTCGCGAAGAAATGTCACAAATGCCAGATTTATGCTGATAAAGTTCATGTGCCGCCGTGCCCATTGAATGTCATGTCCTCCCCTTGGCCGTTCTCCATGTGGGGCATCGACATGATAGGCAAGATCGAGCCCACTTCATCCAATGGTCATCGTTTCATTCTGGTAGCTATCGACTACTTCACCAAATGGGTGGAGGCAGCCTCGTACGCTAATGTGACCAAGCAGGTGGTGGCTAAATTCATAAAGAAGGACATCATCTGTCGCTATGGAATTCCCGAGCGGATCATTACTGATAATGGTTCGAATTTGAATAACAAGATGATGAAGGAGCTGTGCCAGAGCTTCAAGATTGAACACCACAACTCATCTCCTTACCGGCCGAAGATGAATGGCGCTGTGGAAGCGGCCAACAAGAACATCAAGAAGATTGTTCAGAAGATGGTTGTGACGTATAAAGACTAGCACGAGATGCTGCCGTTTGCCTTGCACGGTTATCGTACGACGGTGCGCACGTCGACCGGGGCAACTCCTTTCTCCTTGGTGTACGGTATGGAGGTTGTCCTACCGCTAGAAGTGGAGATTCCCTCTTTGCGAGTTTTGGTTGATGTGAAACTCGACGAGGCAGAATGGACTACGAATCGCTTGAACCAGCTTAGCCTGATGGACGAGAAGAGGTTAGCATCGATTGCATTTGGTCGTCTGTACCAAAGCCGAATGAAGAAAGCTTATGATAAGAAGGTGCGTCCTAGAAGCTTTCAGACGGGTGATCTCGTCCTGAAGAAGATTCTTCCGCCACACTCCGATCACCGGGGCAAGTGGACCCCGAATTACGAAGGGTCGTATGTCGTCAGCAAGGTCTTCTCAGGAGGAGCTTTGTTGTTATCCACGATGGATGGTGAAGATTTTGCATCCCCGGTGAACGCGGACGCAGTTAAAAAATACTTTGCTTAAAAGAGACCCGCTGGACAAAAAAGAAAGAGTCCAGGCAAAAAAGGGGCATCCCGGCGAACCAAAAACAGAATAAAAGGTTCGGGCAAAAATTAGGGATATATTGAAAAATGTACACCCGCGAAGTCGAAAACCTACACTGGGCGGCTTCGGCAAAAAAGGGTATCCCGGTGAACTGAAAACCCGAAAGGGCGGTTCACGCAAAAGTTAGGGATTTGAATAAGCAAATGGCTGCGTTCCGCATATGGACTTTCATTGTTTAGTGGTTCGGAAGACCTGAGGGCCGTTTATCTGAATCAATCTCTTCCAAAGCTGAAGCGTCGGAGAAGTATCAAAGTCGAGTGGGTCTTAGAGGGATCAACTCATGGTGTTCGTCTACGCCTCGTGGCCAACATTTGTATATACTGATGTATATTTATGTTTTCTTTTTGCGCGGCTTCCTCATTCCAGGAGCTTGCCTCTGCTGTAAAACATTTTTGCCCATTCAGGGGTTCATCATCAATAAAATGCACATTATTCAGCAATTCTACTTGTCTGTTTAGCATTTATCTGTTTTGTTTGCGAATGAAAACGCCGATGTTTTTTATAAAATGCGCATACATAAACTTACGGGCCTAGGCCCATTGATTGTTGAAACAATTAATTAACTGAATATTGTCACGAGATAATAACCTGGATAGGCCCCTTTTAAGGAGGGTATCTTGTCCGTTTGTTTGTGTTGTTGCAGGTGTAACGCCTTCCAGAAGATGTACCGTGCGCATCCTCGAAGCAGGGCGAGTCCTCCTTCTCCAGCAGTGTTCAGGAGTCTCTCCTCCGTAGAATCTGAACGCAAGAATGGTGAGCATTGATATGTCTCCCCATGCAGAGATGATTCTTTTCCCCAAGCAGACGCATCTTGAAGGAACGTCACCTCATCAGCTGAGTCAAGCACCGAAGAATGATGTCTTCCCCAGCATCGGGCCACAAGTGCAGATTTCATAGAAGGATTGGGTACTGAAGCTCGTGTTTCCCCAGTAAAGTCTCCAGCGGAGTTGAGATTCCCCACCAAAGTCATGCTCTCTCCTGAAGTTGGATGATTCCCTCTTCCCCAGTAGGGTGTTGGAACGGCTGATGGTGTGTTCCCCTGCAGAGTTGTACTCTTCCCCCGAAGTCAGATGATTCTTTCTTCCTCGGCGAAATTGAGTTTCCTCATCGGAGTTGCACTCTCCAGCGAAGTAGAATGATTTCTCTCCCCGGCTGAGTCCGCAGAAAGCAGAGTCCTTGGAAGTTGATCAGACCATGTTTTCCCCAGTGGAGTGTGGAGCAGCTGAAGTTGTTTCCCCACAGAGTTATCATCCCCAGACAGAGCCCGATTGATATTGGCGTATCCGCGTTCTCCTCAGCAGGATGATTCCTCTACCTGAGTAGTGCTTGTATCCTTGACAGAAGGATTTCCTCCTCCCATCATTTATTTTGCTGACGGGATCGCATCATTGTGCATGACTGCATAGCATTTAACACTGCATGGCATTTAACGTTGCATGGCATTGTGCATGATTGCCCAGCATTTAGCATAAACGCATATTATTCCCACCGTGTGGGGCATAGCGCAGAAGCATATGCATCATAAGCATGATCTAGGTTACTATCATTCTTGTTTTACAGGTGTTCCACCAAGAGACCGGTTGCTCAGGACGATTCCTGATATTCTCCCCAACAAGGTCGCCCTTGAGATGATTCTTAAGACCCCGGTGTGATCCCCACAGTCGCTCGCTCAAGATGATTTTTGAGGTCCCCAGCGAAGTCAGTTCAAGACGACCCTTGAATTCCTCAGCAGGGCCGTGTGCTTAAGATGATTCTTAAGACCTCAGCGCGGGTTCCCGAGTTGCTTGTTTAGGATGATTCTTGAGCTCATCAGTAGCGTCCCCAGCAAGAGTTGCCCAGGAAGATTCCAGGGATCCCTAGCAGAGTGAAGTCACCAGAAAGGTTATCGGTTCAGGATGATTCTTGAAGGTGCCCGACGGAGTTTGTTTGTTCAAGATGATTCTTGAAGTCCTTAGCAACGTGATATGTCCGCTCCAACAGTGATGTCTAATCTGAAGATTGACTGCGTAAACGCCTGAGGGCAGTATCAGAAGGTTCCTGTGAGTTCAGATGTCCTTGTTGATGAATCAACGTGTGGCTGAAGACAAGGTTCCAAATTTTGTATTCAAGATGTCCTGAGGAGATGATTGATGGCGATCAAGTGAATGACATTTTTCTTCTGACTAAAGTCGAAGATGTTTCTCCAGCTGAAGCGGAGTTCTGCCTGAAGGCAAAGTGTTTGAATCCCCGTAGAGTCACGAATGGCTCTGGATACCATTTCTCTGACTGAAGTCACAGATTTCCTAAGCTGAAGCGAAGGTGCCTAAGGGCAAGGTTATCCCCAAGGTCATGAATGATCTAAGATTCATTTTTCGGACTGAAGGCCGAAGTATATCCCTGACTGAAGTCTCGGATGCTCTATAGCAGAGGCGGAGTTGCCTGAAGGCATATCCATGCGTCCTTGAAGGTCAAGGACCATTTCTCTAGACTGAAGTCGAAGATGCCTCCCGCAGAGTTGCCGAAGGGCAAAGTTTATATCCTTGAAGGCCAAGGATGTTTTTCTAGATGAAGCTGGAATAGCCGACGGGCAGGGTTTCATATTTCTTCATAAATACTTGAAGATTTTTCTAGCTGAAGCTGGAAGTGGCCAGGGGCCAGGGTTTCATATATCTTTAATGTTGAAGTTCTACGGCGGCCAGTGTGCAGCAGTATTCCGATGATTCGTCATGGTTCTGAGGGTGAACCCCAGATCAGAGTGTGCTCGGTTAAGTCTCTCATTCCCAGCGGAGTAGTTTCAAATACGCAAGTGTACTTTACCAGGGGTGAACCCCAGGCCAGATTTGTTCAGATAATGTTTGTTCGACGGCGAGGTTGAACGCTTGGATTTGACGGCGAGGTCAGATCATCATTTATCCGGCGGCGAGGTTGGATGTTTGTTCGACGGCGAGGTTGAACGCTTGGATTTGACGGCGAGGTCAGATCATCATTTATCCGGCGGCGAGGTTGGATGTTTGTTCGACGGCGAGGTTGAATGCTTGGATTTGACGGCGAGGTCAGATCATCATTTGTCCAGCGGCGAGGTTGGATGTTTGTTCGACGGCGAGGTTGAACACTTGGATTTGACGGCGAGGTCAGATCATCATTTATCCGGCGGCAAGGTTGGATGTTTGTTCGACGGCGAGGTTGAACGCTTGGATTTGACGGCGAGGTCAGATCATCATTTATCCGACGGCGAGGTTGGATGTTTGTTCGACGGCGAGGTTGAACGCTTGGATTTGACGGCGAGGTCAGATCATCATTTATCCGGCGGCGAGGTTAGATGTTTGTTCGACGGCGAGGTTGAACGTTTGGATTTGACGGCGAGGTCAGATCATCATTTGTCCAGCGGCGAGGTTGGATGTTTGTTCGGCGGCGAGGTTGAACGTTTAGATTCGACGGCGAGGTCAAATGATGTTTGTTTGACGGCGAGGTCAGATTCTTTAAATCCCCAGTAAAGATGATGTTTGTGCGACGGCGATGTCGAGTGTCTCTAAGAGGATGTTTGTTTCCGACGGCGACGTCAGATTCAGTTTTCCAACGGCGATGTTGAGCATGTCAAGTTGATCCAGTCTTCTGACGGCGATGTTAGGTGATGCAGCTCCTTTAGTTCTCCAGCGGCGATGCGGGGTATTCTGTCAGATGCAGTTCTCCAGCGGCGACGCGGGGTACTTTGTTCAGAGATGTATTTTCTCCAGCGGCGATGCGGGGTATTTTGTTCATTTTTGTATTTTCTCCAGCGGCGATGTTGGGTGATGTGGTTGTCTGAAGGCAATATCAGAAGAAGTTAACGAGGATAACTGGCGGCGATGTCAGATCAGTCTCTCCAGCTAGCGGCCGTGCAGCTAGCATTGCAATATTCGAAGATTTGTTCCCCGCAGAGTACCGTGTGCTCGTGCAGTTGGCAAATTTTCGGGTTTACCGGTATTCAATCGTCTCGCACCTTGATTGGGTGAGAGCCGTTCGCTTCTCACCCAGTCAGGTTCAAGCCGTTTGAATAGGGGCAGCTGTTGTACCCCAAAATTTGACCAAAAATTATTTATCCATCTGGTGTTTGAAAGTTGATACCTTCATCAGAAAGTTCAAGAGATCCTCAGAGGAAGTGGATTGAAACCAGGGTTGTGTGCTTCATAGCTTAAGAGTTGTGGGTGCTCCTCAGATGATTCTGAGACTTTGAGAATGAACTTGATATTTTGAGAAAGCCTATGAGATGTCTTGATGGCCATCATGAAGCCCAGAGAAGTCATTATGCAAGAATTCAGAAGATTCAACCATGAATGGTAGAATTAGGGTTTTGACTGGGTCAACCCTAGATTAACTGAAAATTTGGAGAAGGTTGAGACCTAATCCAAGGGCCATGAGATCATGGAATGATGTATAGAGATGTTATAAGGATGACTCCTAGACCAACTCATCATGATTGAGGAGTTTGAGAAGTTTCAAGTCAGGGTTTCCAAGGATTGTCAGTGAAAAAACCCTAATTTGATCCCTATCTTCCAGGCAGTTTTAGCTCTAGATGTGATTGATATCTCATCTTCCCCACAACATGAATGTTGTAGAACTTGTTCTTAGCTTTAATTTGAGTGGTGGAAGTCCTTGATAGGAGTTGCAGAGCTCAAGTTATGGTTTTGACAAATTACAGGTCAGTTGAGGTGTGTGAATCTGGGTCCTTGAAAGTTACCCAACTTGCAGACAACTTTTGCCCTAGTAGGATGATTCCTATGATCTCTTGGTCAACATGAATGTTGGAGGGCATCTTCTTAGCTTTAATTTGAGTGGTAGAATTCCTTGATAGGATTTGTGGAACTCAACTTATGGTTTGAACAAGACAGGGGTATTTTGGTCATTTGTCAGTTATAGGTCACTTTTAAGCAAATGTCATATCTCCTATTTCCAAGCCTCAAATGGAAAAACTCAAAACATGAAAGTTGTTCAAAATGTGATTTTAAGTCTAGAAAGAAGGTCATGAATTGTTGGAAAAGCTCATAGCATGGAGTTGCATGATTGGTCAAAAATGAACTAAAAATGGCATATAAGTTTAAAAAGTTGAAATTGGAAATTGGTTTGGAGGATCTAGAAATCCAAAATGGGTCATCCAATATATCATTTTGATTGGAAACATCATTTTGAGAACATTGGTTTAGATAGAATTTTGATTTGAAGCTTTAAAATGGGTGATGCTTTGTTATTTTGTTACTTGCATTTGAAGTCACCCTTGGAAATCCTAACACAAGGCAAGGAAAAAGCTTGTAATGGCTTATAACACTTCAATATGTCATGTGAGGAGATTTTAAGGTCATTTTGCAAGACTTAATGCATAGTGCATGAGATTTTCAAGTTGTCATCACATGATATTTTCAACACTTTCTAGATCTTTCTAGATGAATCCAAGAGCTTCCATTAATCATTATTTAAAGAGTGAATCAGGGAGGGTAAATGGTTGGTGACCATTGTTGATGAGAGGTGAGATTAGAGTGTGAAAAGCAAGATTCTTCCATTGGCAATTTGATCTCAAACCTTCATTCTCTGCAATCTCCATTCATTTCTCCACCACAAACCTATTATTCTGATCATTGTGAGTGAGTGCATGCTGAGGGAGAAGAAGATCCATGGCAGTTTGAAGCTAGATTGAGGAAATTGCAAGAATTGCATTTTGCTGTCCAACTCGAGTTTCAAGCCTTGTTCATCACTTTTGCTGCATACAGAATCCACATTGGCCTCTAAGGATCAAACAAGGAGGGTTTCAAGCACTGAATTGCAAGGAAACCCTAGCTTCCATTAAAGTGTAACAGGTTGGTGACCTTGTTCGAATCTCATAGTTCATGTACATTCTGTCATAATTATAGGTGTAGAATTGTTAAGCTAAGTTAGAAGACCAAATCCTGAGAATTAGAGTGCAATCAGAGAAGTTTCATGGCAGGGCATTGAATCTTTAACTTGCAAGAACAAGCTGGATTATGAGTTGCAATTAACATGTTATAGCTTATGGAGATCAGGGTGAGGAGTAGAGCAAGATTGGATCATTAAATTTGAGTTGCAGCAGGGTTGATATCAGTGCAATTAAAATGGTACCAGAACTTCCATCATGTGTATCTCTTGAGTGGTTAGGTTTTAGGGGAATCCATGGACATGGCCGTGTAGAGGGCGAGAAGAGGAGTAATTTTGGTTTTTGTATCGTGAGGTTTTGTGGCCAGACGAGAGAGATAGAGAGGGTGTAAGCTCCCTGCATGGAAACGAGGTTCAGAAACCCTAGGGTTTCGTTTGGGGACGATGGCTAGCGTCCATTGGATTAGCCTGGCTAATTGACCAATTCATCTCAATCTACGGCCCAGATCGCTTGTGAGAACAGAGGGAAAAATTTGAAAATGGAAACGCACCGTTTCACTTAAACGGTGGTCCCTGGGCCTATCTCTTCTATTCACACCCCCCTGTGATCTGGCCCAAATGGAATGTACTGCGCGCGTGTGCTATTTTCACCCCCTCCATCCTTTTTTTCCTTTTTTTTCATTTTATTTTGTTTTATATTTTTAATGAACTTTAATAATTCATAAAAAATTGATAAATAATGATTTTTTGTTCCTTCTTTTTGCTATGTTTAGATAATAATGTGTAGAAAATTATAAAAATAAAAATAGGATTTTATTTTTAATGTAGAATTTTTAGTGATATTTTCTTTTAAATAGGGCATTTATTTTCTTTTAGTTGATATCTCATTTTCTATGAATTGTTTTAGGACTTTCCCTTAGGATTTTTGAGCCATTCTTTTTGGCATAGTTAGATATTGAACCCTAGTTTCATGTAGGATTTATCTCTTGATTTGTAGATTAAAATTTGATGTAGTTTGATTGTTGGACATTTAGGTGCTCTAATTAGGGTTTTAGATTGTGTAGGTAGACTTGAATAAATTTGTTTTGGGGTTTATAAGCCAAATTAGTGTATGGGGAATATATGGGTTAAGGGTAAGTATGTATAGAATCCCCTAGAATTTTGCTAGAATATTGTATGGTATTTTAGTATTTTTCATTGATTTTTGAATGTATGGATAGTATGTGTGTTGCTTAAAGGCATAAGTTGTATTGTTGTGTTTTCTTTCCTTCTCTTTTGAGTGTGTGAGCTTTGAAGATTGAGTTGAAGACCTTGTGGATCATCATGGAAGCTTTGAAGACCTTGCAGAGGAGTTTAGCATAGCTTTTGTTGTTTTGTTTATAGGTTTATAGGTGCATAGGCAGAGCCCCAGATAGAATACTTTGTTCAATAAACAAGGAGTGTTTTGTTCACCTCCTTCCTTCTCTATGACACAGAGTCCCTTAAAGGTATTCACCTCTCTCCTTTGGAGGGATTAGTGACCTTGCCCATAAGGTAGAACTTTGAGAGAGCCTCTCCTTTGATGTTAAGTTCTCAATGGCATCCTTTGGAGGTCAGTGAGTACTGTAACATCCCCACCTCATCTTGTTAACTGAATCTGGTTTGTTGGAGCATTTGAGCCATTGAAGATGGAAGCTGAGGCCTTGATGAGGATGATTCCTTGAAGATTATTGAAGTCTGAAGACTCTATGAAGACCAAGTGGATGCCTGAAGATCCCTGAAGATAGTGAAGCCTGAAGGTAGAGCTGATCAAAGGAGCTGAAGCTCAAAGGGAGAAGATGAGTTGATACTCATGTTGTAGGGTTGATACCTGGAAAGCAAGTGATCTCTGAAGTCTGAAGACTGGGTTGCTGCTGGAGGAGCTGAGGCTTTCTTCTGTTTTCTTTGATGTATTGTGTGTTTTGTCTGATTTGTCTGTTGCATTAGACTAAGCCCATTTAGAATAAGTTCAGTCTAAGAGCATGAGTGCATATGATTGTATTGTTACTGCCTGGCTTTGCTTGCGGGTATTCGGTAGAGCCCAGCTCCCTTGCCCATGTGTTTATTTTGCTTGATAGCATTTCATTTCTTTTATCTGTGTGAGTACAATTTACTGTTTTTGCTTGATAGCATGTTGTTTATTTCAGTATGATTACTGTTATTTCATGACTGGCTTGAGGTCGAGACGAGCTTGCGGAGGCTGAAGCCCCACACACATTTCCTCCCTCACTTGCATTGCATGCATTTTACTGTTAAAGCTGATGCTTTTGTCTGTTTTGGTGTATCATTGACATGATCCCTTAGGACTCTCATTTCCTCTGATGAGGATTTGATGATAGACTTTTAGGTTGAAACCTATGCATGACAACGTCTAGGAGTTCCCTGTTCAAACCTCAACCATAGGATGAATCCATGGCATGATAACAGTAGGACTTGATAGTCTCCCTCCTAGTTGGGCCTGTTCTCTTCTCATCTCGAAACAGATTAAGATACAGTAATCATGAATGATTTCTTTCGTACGTTACGAGCCTTAAGCTATCTGAGAAAGGATTGTGGGAGAGTTTCTTTTCCACAGTCTGGATGTTTAGTATGGTACCCTTTGGGTGACATGCGACGCATTCACTCTCAGGTCATAGTCTCTAGTGCGGTTGAAATCGCAAACACAATAAAAAACACTTCTTTTAGGAGATAACCCGTAGTTTCCCGAACTACGTTTGCTCTGATCTTTCATACCAGATGAAAGTACTTAGGCATAGGATGCGACGTCCTAGCGAGCAACCTTCCCCATCTTCCCCCGTAGTTAGCCGAACTACGTAGACTCTGATTTCTCGTTCCAGACGGGAATACGTAGGCATAAAGCGCGATGCTTTGCCGAGTCATTTTTCTTTTCTTTTTCAGCCAGCCTTGATAGGTAGATAGATTATAACCAACCCGGCCAAGTAAACAAACAAGCGAGGATCCCGTCGAGTACGACGGACGTGAGGGGTGCTAATACCTTCCCCTTGCGTAACCGACTCCCGAACCTAGACAATGGTTGCGATGACCTTGTCTTACCCTTATTCGTCAGGTTTTTCCGATCGTTTCCTTTCCCGCTCTGAGGGATAAATAACGAAAGGTGGCGACTCTTCTGTTATGCCGGCACCTTATTTTCGCGCAAGCGACAGGAAATAAACATGATAATTATCCACCAACATAATAAAACACCAAACTTTCCATATCCTCAGTGTTACACATCAGAGCAGACACCAAATCTATATAATAAAGAGGAAGATTTCATCTTCAACTCACATCAACTCCTCAACTGCAAGTTATTTACACGATGCCCATGTAAAGGCAACATTCAAATAGAAGGGGTGAAATATCATAATTGTATAAAGGAAAACATGATAATAAGTAAGCAACGAATTATCAAACGTACATCACCCATTCCACAACACATCTCCACACAATCAATGCAACAATTATCCAAACACAACAACCAACCAACACAATAACAATATAACCAATATTTAATGCAATGAGACTCAACAACTCGGTTCAATGCATGCGGTATCAATATGTGATCACTCGGGTTCATCGCTCAGATTCTCACCTCCTAGGATCAGAGCTCACCAATCTGTTACCATCACCTCTGATAATGCTTCACTGATTTCATCACCTCCGAAATTAGCTACTCGCACTCAATCCCCACCTCCTGGGATTGAGGCTCACCAACAACGAACAATTGTCCAAACAACATGAATGCATGCAATATATTATACATGCAAAAACAAAAAGAACAAGAACACTTACCAACACCTTCATAGTCAATGTACTCCGCCAATATGGCCACCATGAACTCACACATGCTACAACAGTTCAGGAACATCAATAAATCAATATAGCAACCAACAACAACATATTTCAGATTATGTTACACCACCACATAAGTGTTACAATGCATTAACACCAACACAGAGCAAATTATTCAATTTCTGGTACAAAAATCATTTTGTAAATAAATCTCGTCGCGTCAGCTTCATGGCACATTGAACGACACCCGAATCGGACTCCCGGAATTAAAGTTATGAATTTTTAAAGATTTTAAAAAATTGCCCCCAATGTAACCGGTTACTCCAAATGAGGTAACCAGTTATACCCTCTATAACCAGTCACACTACATAAACTACACTTAGTGTAATCGGTTACCACAATCAGGATAACCGATTACACCCTCACGAATTTTCCCCAAAACAAAATTTTTCAACAGCGTAACTGGTTACCCTTTTTCTGGTAACTGAGTACACCTGCAGCATAAGCAATTTTCTGCTGCTTTTCAGTACGAAAAGCACTTTTTGACACACCCTAAAATTCCAATTTTCATACAATTCGTGTAACACATGGTTTTACTCAAAAATCAGTTTTCATAAACATCAAAACCCTAATTATTCTCCCCAAAAACATCCACAACTTAAGTTCTGACTCTGACTCGTAATCCACCATCAACAACATAACAACTACATCACACAATCCATCAATTTCATGATTCCAACAGCAACAACACATCAATTTTACATTCATAGTTCATCAAAATGATTATTCAATCCAACAACCACAAAATTGCAACAATGATCATATATATAGAGAAAAGAACACAACCTAAGCATGAAATAATTTACCCACCATCATCATCATACTAACCCTTAGATAATTAGAACCTCACTCTTACCTTAGAGTTCTTGCAAAAGCTTCTCAATAATGGTGTTCTTCTCTTCCCTTTTGCCCTAACTTTCCTTTCTCTTTTCGCCAAACTTTCACGATCTGACACTTCTATTTCTCAACTCCCCTTATTTCTTATTATTATTCTATTATTATTATTATTATTATTATTATTATTATTATTATTATTATTATTATTATTATTATTATTATTATTATTATTATAACTTAATCCAACTAATTAAATAATAATAATTATAATAATGATAATTCCATCAATTATTTAATTAAATTAATATCCACCTAATACTAAATAATTAAATAATTATTAACTAATATAATTCAATTAGTCTTACTCAGCACACCACCAAGTTCCACAGCTCACACACCCCAGCATCTTAAAGTTTATACTTAAGGACACTACCCCACATCTAAGGGTAGTCAAACACACCATTAACACAACACAATCACAATTATCATATAATTGAATTACAAAAAAATAAATAAAATAAGTTGGACCATTACACCTTCCCCTTCTAATAGATATATGTTTCATTTAGGTTACATTATAGAGCTTTTTGTATGCGTTGGGATTCTTCTAGGTTAGTACATATAGTCATCGATTTTTCGTGTATCTTATGATGCTTCATTTTCACGTGGACAAGGGAGGCAACTATATCTATAATATCTTATAAAGGTTTCTTTGAGATGAAGTTGTAGACAATTTTATAATAGACCACCAGAAATTGGAAGTTTATTGTTCGTGTGTCTCTTCCTTCTCCGAAGGTAACCATGAGCTCTATAAAATCTCAAAGGATAGGTTAATATTCCATTTAAAGCTTGTTGGTTGTAACTTGTATACGATGATAGTTTTTCCTTTTTCAAGCTTAGATTCTTAAAGAGTTCATCATACATGATATCACACTATCTTCCTCCGTCAGTGAGATTCCTCAAGACATCGAAATTGGACATGGTCATCGTGATCACTAGTGTGAAGATCTCATTAAGGATGAAACCTACCTTTTCATTGTATCTAATTCCTATGACGGGCCTTTCCGTATTCTCATCAAAAAATGTCCCTCCTTTTTAAACTAGCATTATTAGCTCTGTGATCTTTCTCTTCACGATCCCTTTAAATGGTGCCTTCAGACATGGAAACCCTCTAGTTATGGAAGTGATGAAGGTGTTCCATCTAGTGACATATGCTATGAATGTTTGTTTTTCTCTACGAACTTTGTATTCCTGTTTGTATTATCTTTACCTTTATCGGTATAGCCTCAATTGTTTTCTTAGGTGATGAATGTTTGCATTATTAGCTCTGTGATCTTTCTCTTCACGATCCCTTTTATTTTGTGCTGAATCGCTCATTCTTCAAGACCTTCTGGGGGAACTTTTATGTCGTTTGTAATTGTCTTTTTTACCTTCTTAGGCGTATATGATCAATCTCCCCTTCTTAATCATCTTTTCTATGACATCCTTTAATTATACACATTCATCAATGTTGTGCCCATGACTCTTATGGAAACGACATAATTTTGACTTGTCCATTTGTGGAGATTCTTTCATAGGATGAGGGTACCTTACTTTGGCCTCTTTGAATTCTATTTTGGTGCATTCATGTAAGATATTTCATCTCAAAGTATTAAGTGGCGGATACAATGAGAAACTATGAGGATGACTATCGTTTTTGGCTAACGTTTATGTGCTATTAATTGTGATGTAAACTCATCACACATTTTTATTAAAGAGTTGATGGAACCGTCTTCTAGTTTTTTGAAACAAGTCATTGAGGGTCTGTTTGGATTGATAGAAAGGGATGGAATGGAATGGAGTGGAGTGGAGTGGAGTTATGTTACATTGTTTGGATTTACAAAAATTGAATGGAATGGAATGGAGTATGATAGAATACATTCCATCCAATACCACGTTTTAGCCCATTTTTCATTCCCTCCAAATTGGGATGTATCCAATGGAATGGAATCAATTAATAAAACAATTACAATTTTATCCTCCAGATTTTCACTTTTATTATTAACCGCTCTTATTCCTTATTTCAATCAACGTGATATTTTTCTATTCATTCACTGCAACTTTTCTCCTTCACAGGCCTTCTTCTTGCTTGCAAAGAGTCTTTCTTTCTTCTACCATAACAAGGTACATCATATTTCTTCTCATTTTTTTACCTGTATTTATATGTGTGCTCTATTAAATTAAATATCTTGATTTATCTTCATGTTCATGTCTTTTTCATTTTTCAGAAATTAGATATAGTTACGAAAAACAAAACCTAAAATTATGATTTATGTTACTTTATAGTGTTTTGTATGTTAAATTAACTTTTTATTAAGAACAAAAGTAGAAATTAGATTTGTTGCAAAACTACTCCTGTTACTTTTCACTACTATTCACGTTGGTTGTATTCTTATTATGTATAGAGAAAAACTAAAATTAGTTACTGTAACATAAAATTGGCTAATAATATTATGTAGTATAATAGAAAAATAATTATTAGTAACATAAATTTTGATTTGCTATAAAGATTCTTAATTAATTTGGGATTGAAATTATATATTTGATTTGTTTTAAAAATTCTTAATCAATTTGTTCTGATTTTGATATGATTTATTTTATTTGTTATAAATATTTTAATTTGATTTATTTGTATATGAATTTATAATTAGAGTAAATTTTGTTGTTTAATTTGTGATAGATGACTAACGAAGACATAAGAATCAAGTATATGAAATTGGTTCAAATGATGATTCTTCAAGTATCTATCATTATTGTTCTAATATGTTCGCAAAAAGACAAGCGTAGAAGATCTCAAATACCTTATAGAATCACAAAGCAAAGAGAGAAAGTTAGAAATGAGTTGATGAAACATATTGTAGGAAGTGAGCGATGTTATGATATCATTCGTATGGGTCCCAAAGCGTTCTTAAACTTGTGCACCTTATTACAAGATCAAGGTGGACTTACATATACACGAAGAGTGTCTATCGAAGAACAAGTAGCAAAATTTCTTCATATAGTAGGACATAATGTTAGAAACCGTGTGATGTCCTTCTTTTTTAGACGCTCCGGTGAAACTATTAGTCGTCATTTTCATAGAGTGCTAGATGCTTTGATAGAGGTGGAGGGAAAATTTTAAAACAACCTGATGGAACACAAGTGCCTCCGCAAATTTTTTGTCTTATACAAATATTGATAGTTTTCTTGTACACTTTTAATATATAAATTTAATGTCAGGACTGTATTAGAGCAATTGATTGCACGCATATGCGTGTTAAAGTTCCAATAGAACTCGCACCTAGATACCACGGTAGAAAAGATTATCCCACACAAAATGTGTTAGATGCGTGCTCATTTGACTTGAAATTTACATATGTCTTGGTTGGATGGGAAGGAACTACTTCTAACTCAAGAATAGTTAAGAGTGTGTTGGCACGTGCGCACCCTCTTAAAGTTCCACAAGGTAATAAAAAGTAATAAAAAAAATATTTGTATAAGTATTTAGATTAGCTAAACTAATGGACTCATTATTTTTTTAGGAAAATATTATCTGGGTGATGCGGGATTTCCTTTAAAAGCATGTCTCATTACACCGTATATGGGAGAACGATACCACTTACAAGAATACTCTAGAAATCAACCTCGAAACCCTCGTGAGTTATTCAACCATCGACATTCGTCATTACAAATGTCTATTGAATGTTCATTTGGAGTGTTGAAGAAAAGATTTCCAATTTTACAAGCTGCAACAGAGCCTACATTTGATATTAAAACTTAAAATAAAATCATCATTGCTTGTTGCATTTTACACAACTATTTGATGGGTGAAGACCCCAATCAAACTCTAATTGATGAGGTGCAAGATGAGCTTGCAAACGAAAGAGATGTTCAAGAGGGTCATCAAGATCATAGAGAAGAAAATGATGATATGATTAGCGGAGAGCCAATTAGAGATAATGTTGTTGGTTCTATGTGGCTAGATTATTAAAATTATTCTTAATTATTTGTTACTCTTATGAATAATGTTTTGAAGAATTTTATTTGGATTGAATTTTTTATTTGTAATTTGTGGAATGAATTTTAGTGTATGATGAACCTTTACATTTGAATTTGTGCATAAGTTATTATATTCTTCATTGTGTTTTTTAATAATAGACATGGAAGCAAGTTTAAAGAGGCCGAGGAAACTCAAAAGTCTAGAAACATGCAATTGGACAACTGCTATGGATGAAGTTTTGCTTGATGCATATTTGCATCAACAAACATTGGGAAATAAAAATGGTAATAGTATGACAACAAGCGCTATGGATAGCATTCTTAAAGAATTGAAGACTCACTTTCCGGACAAACCAATTTCCAAAGAAAAAATAAAAGATCACATGAAACACATCAAAACAAAGTTCAATTCTTGTTATGACCTTTTCCAGAATGGCTTGAGTGAGTTTGGATGGGATTCAACAACAAATATATGGATTGCGGAAGATGAAGTTTGGAACAAGCTAATTGAGGTATTATTTACTATAATTGTTTTATACACTTACCCGATTATTTTTATTTGAGTTCACTCATTAAAAACATTTTAAGGGATGTATTGTTTCGTTTATTTTGGTGTAGGCAAAACCCGAAGCTGCTGAATAAAAAAACAAGTCAATATTATTTTATGATAAATTGGCCAAACTTTTTGGAAAAGATCGAGCAACAGGAGAGCATGAAGGTACAACTGCTGGAATGAGAGCAAAAAATGTTGCAAATGTTGAAAAAAGTCATGGCACAACCATCGAAGAAATAGACCACTTAGTTGAAACTAATGAAGTTATTTTGGAGGAATTTGATGATGATGATGAACATCATTCCAACAATTCTCCTACAAGGCCTTCTATTACCAATTCTCAAGATGTATCACATCTAGGACTAAGAAGCGAATAAATAAGGTTATTGAAGATGATACAAGCATGATTGAGATTTCCAAAACTTTCAAAAAAATGTTTGATGTGTTTGAAATGAATTCCATGGAGCTGGTCAAACAGAGTAAAAATGTTAATGGTGGAGATATTTGGGCTGAATTGGTCGAGATTGGGGTTGAACCAAGTTCTTTGCCTCTTGTATACATGTACCTTGTTAAGAATGTCGATGCATTGAAAGTTTTTAATGGAATTCCAATCGATAAGCGGAAGGAAATGTTACATATCATTGTTCCAGACTATCCCTTTTGATAATGGTAACATATTTATTTATCACTTTTGAATATTTTTTTATCTTTAACGAATAAAATATTTGCGTAATTTATTTTATTTTATTTTTGCAAGTTTTGTGGTATGCTTAAAGAAGAGAGTCATTATCTATTATGGATCAATATTTGTCTTTTTTATTAGCAAGACTTGATATCATTATCTACTATAGACATATATTTATCATTTAATTTTAGCAAACCTTGATTTTGTTAATGAAATACTATGAATACCCAGTATGGTGTTGATCAAAACTTGTGCACTTAGTCTTTGCATTTTCAAGTTATAATAACCATGTTTCATTTATGAATATTGTAGCAAAAGGTAAAAATATGAATAACCATGTTGTAGAAGCATGCTTCATCTCAAGGTTTCAAGGTTTTGATGATGACAACAACAAGACTCAAGCTCATTTCATCTGTGCAAAAAGTCAAAAGCTTTCAAAAGACCAAGATCAAAGTATTATGGAAGTTATCAACATTCAAGCTTCATGTACATTTGCTCGACCATCTTTCAAGACTTGGACACAAGCTATGGTATATCAAAATTCTCTAATTTAATTGATATACAAGTGTTCAAATAATTTATCATTTGATCATAATGCATGAACATGTTTTTGAAACAATTGGAATTGGTATAACATTGTTTTATTAAGTATTTTTCTGAAAAATAACAGTGTTAACCGATTAACCATATGGGTTAACCGGTTAACCATTTCAAAACTTAAATTTTCTGGCCTAACGTTCCAGTGTTAACCGATTAACCATATAGGTTAACCGATTAACATTGAACGTTTTCTGAAAAATTGCTTTGTTTTAAATTCAAATGTTGTGTAATTTTTATACCATTTCATCTTTTGAATTACACATAATTATACCTTTTTGAATGGGTATTTTTACCAATATAAAATTCTGAAAATTTCTTTTCGAAAAAACACCTCCAACAATTTTCAAAAAACAATCATTGAATCATATTCACTACTTTTCAAATAATTTCAAATACATTCAAAAAGTGTTCATACTTGCATAACCTTTCACATCCATTTGTTTGAACACTTGTATTGAGATTAAGTTGTGAATTCTGATTAAAGGAGAAGATCAATCTTTGTATTGATATCATTATTATTACTCTCATCAAATCATTAGAATTACTCGTATTTGACTTGTGATCCAGGATTGTTGGACACAA
Organism: Lathyrus sativus; assembly: GCA_963859935.3. Lineage (NCBI taxonomy): Eukaryota > Viridiplantae > Streptophyta > Magnoliopsida > Fabales > Fabaceae > Lathyrus > Lathyrus sativus. The sequence continues at coordinate 511,229,356 of OZ012738.1, forward strand.
GGGTGAGTGTTACAAGAGGATTGTTCTTGCATCTTAAGTTGTTGAAATTGTTTGTTAGTAGGCCTCACCGGTTGATAGTGTGATAGGTTGTAATTTCTTAAACAATAGTAAAAACTCTCTTTCGTGTTGAAAGGGGAGTGGAGTACTCTCAGATTATGAGGGGAACCACCATAAATCGTGGTGTCCACTTTCTTTATGCTTTCTACTGCATCCATCACCAAGAACATAACCAAAGAAAAATTAAAGAATACCAAAAATCTGAAAAAGTTTCTATAAGCCTAATTCACCCCCCCCCCCTCTTAGGCATACTCTGAACTTACAATTGGCATCAGAGCAGGTTAAGGTAACCCGTTCCTAACGATTCAGTATGGCTTCCGTAAGTACCAACCCGGTTTTCAAAGATGGTGGAAGTAGTAACAAGTCACCACTCTTTTCTGGAGAATATTTCGATTTTTGGAAAATCCGTATAAAGGCACATCTTGAGGCTCAAGGAGACGGTATATGGGAAACCGTAGAAACTGGTCCACATGTTCCTACAAGTGTGGTAAATGGTGTTGGAACTCCAAAGATAAAATCCTCATATGATGAAGATGACAAGAAGAGAATTTTGAATGAGAAGAAAGCATTCAATATACTTCAAAGCATTCTCAGTATGGACGAATTCTTCCGTATATCACAGTGTAAATCAGCAAAGGAGATTTGGGACACCTTGGTTGAAACGCATGAAGGGACAGCCGAAGTAAAAAGATCAAGACTTAATACTTTAAGTCAAGAGTATGAAATGTTCCGTATGCAGCCTGGTGAATCCATTGTTGCCTTACAAAAGAGATTCGTTCATCTAACAAATCATTTGATTGCTCTCGGGAAGACCTTCACCAATGATGATCTCAACTTGAAAGTCCTAAGATCCTTAACAAGAGAATGGCAACCGAAGGTGACCGCTATTTCGGAAAAAAAGAGTCTTTCAACGATGACATCCGCTTCCTTATTTGGCAAACTTCAAGAGCATGAACTGGAACTTGGAAGGCTTGAGAAGCATGAAAGTCAAGACAAGAAGTCCAAAGGAATTGCCTTGATGATTGACACAAAGGATGACAAAAATGACGAATCTTCAGAAGACGAAAATTTCATGCTTCTAGTAAAGAAGTTTGGTAAGTTCTTTAATAATAATAAAAATTCCTCTTTCTCTAAAAAGAATAGACATTTCAGGAAAAAGGAGGTATCCACATCAAATCAAGAAGTCACATGTTACGAATGTGGGAAACAAGGTCACATAAAGCCGGATTGCCCGAAACTCGCAAATAAAGGAAAATTCAAAGGCAAGAAGGATTTCAAAAATAAAAAGGCTTATATCGCATGGGAAGATAACGAGATAAGTTCATCATCGGAATCAGAAAGCGATGAATGTGCAAATATGGCTTTAATGGCTTCACACCACTCCGATGAAGAAAATGAGGTTAGTAGCAATTTTTGTGTTTATGATAATGATGCACAAGAAGTTATAGATGAACTTCTAAAAGAATGCAAGACTTTGTATAAAAACATCTTAGCACAAAAGAAAAGAATTTCATCTTTAGAAGAACAAAATTCTGTTTTTATGAAAAATATTGAAAATGAAAAACAGAAATTGATAAATGAAAAACAAAGTCTTGTATGTAAGAATTGTGAATTCTTATCTTTTTAAATTGTTCAACTTAAAAGAGTTTTAGAAAGATACGAAAAAGGTCAAATTGGCTTGGAAGAAATTCTTAAACATCAAAGATATCCTAATGATAAAAGTGGATTAGGATATTCTAAATTTTCAAAACCAAGCACCAATGAGACCATTTTTGTAAGAGCAAGTGAACAAGTTGTTAAAGAAAAGGCAAGCACTTCTAAAATTCAGCATCAAAATCATAACAAGATAAAAGTTGCGAAGAAAAAGAATTATGTTCCTAGATATAGAAGTCACTTTCAACCTACTTGTTTTTATTGTGGAATTAAAGGCCATACACCTAATGCTTGCTATGTGCGCAATATTGGCATTGCTAAAGGGCATTATGTGTGGGTTGAAAAGGGTACTAACTATCAAGGACCCAAAGCAATTTGGGTACCTAACACTACTTAATTTTGTGTTGTAGGTATGCTTCAAGACAACGACTAATCAATGGTATCTGGATAGCGGTTTCTCGAAGCATATGACGGGAGACATAAACAAATTTTCAAGTCTATCATTAAGGGCCAAAGGATACGTTACTTACGGTGATGATAATAAAGGAAAAATTCTTGGAGTTGGAACCATTGGTGCACCTCCATGTACAATCATCGAAGACGTTCTTTATGTGGAAGACCTTAAATACAACCTACTTAGCATAAGTAAATTGTATGACAAAGGGTTCTGAATCAACTTCACAAAGGAGGAATGCTTGATAGAACACGAAGTCAATCATGACATTTTGCTAAAAGGTAAAAGATATAATAACATTTTTATGATTTCTTTTGATGACTCTTCCTTGAAGGTAAAGTGTCTTATGGAAAACAACAACGAGGCATGGCTTTGGCATAAAAGATTTACTCACGTCCACATGGAGCATCTAAACAAATTGATAAAGCATGATTTAGTTGTTGGACTCCCAAAGATAAAATTCATCAAGGATAAATTATGCGATGCATGTCAAAAAGGGAAACAGACCAAGACAACTTTCAAATCCAAGCAAGTGGTTTCTACATCAAGGCCACTTCAATTGTTGCATATGGATCTTTTTGGTCCATCAAGAACAAAAAGCTTCAGAGGTAACTTTTATGCTTTAGTTATTGTTGATGATTTCTCTCGATACACATGGACATTATTTTTAGTGCAGAAAAATGATGCTTTCAAAGCATTCAAGAAGTATGCGAAGCAAATTCAGATTGAGAAATCACTCACCATAGCCTCTATAAGAAGCGATCACGGTGGAGAATTCCAAAATTCAGACTTTGAAGATTTTTGCGAAGAGCATGGAATTTCTCATAATTTTTCAGCACCAAGAACACCTCAACAAAACGGTGTCGTAGAACGGAAGAATATATCACTGGTGGAGCTTGCAAGGATAATGCTTAGCGATGCAAATCTTCCTAAATATTTTTGGGCAGATGCAATTAGTACAACATGCTTCGTAAGCAACCGTGTCAATATTCGACCACTTCTCTAAAAGACTCCGCATGAGTTGTTCAAGGGTAGAAAACCAAATATAGCATTCTTCCACATATTCGGATGCAAATGCTTTCTTCTCAACAATAATAAGGATAATCTCGGTAAGTTTGATGAGAAATCCGACGAAGGTATATTTCTTGGTTATTCTCTTTATAGTAGAGCATTTAGAATTTTTAATAAGAGAACTCTTACTATTGAAGAATCCATTCATGTTTCTTTTGATGAGACTAACCCCTCGAAAGAGGATAATATTACTGTTGATGATGATGATGATGACATAATAGTTACTCAACAAGAGGAGATTTCAAAGAATCAAGAAATACCCTAAAAAGATATCACGCAAATCATTGAAGAACATCAAGATCTTCTGAAAGAATGGAGAGCACATAGAGATCACCCAATAGACAAAGTTATTGGTGATATTAGCCAAGGCGTTGCAACTCAACTTAATCTAAAGGATGCTTGTCTCAACATGGCTTTTGTGTCTCAAATTGAACCATCCAAGATTGATGAAGCTTTAGGCGACGACCAATGGATTGTAGCAATGCAAGAAGAACTCAACCAATTCGAAAGGAATCAAGTTTGGAATCTTGTACTAAGACCAGATCATAAGCACATCATAGGAACAAGATGGGTGTTCAAGAACAAACTTGAAGAGAATGGGATCATAGTTCGTAACAAAGCAAGATTGGTCGCTCAAGGCTACAACCAGGAGGAAGTAATTGATTTTGATGAAACGTTCGCTCCGGTAGCAAGGTTAGAAGCAATTAGATTATTACTTGCTTACGCTTGTTCTATGAATTTTCAGTTGTTCCAGATGGATGTCAAAAGCGCTTTCCTGAATGGCTACATCAATGAAGAAGTCTACGTCAAACAACCTCCGGGTTTCGAAGACTTCAAGAATCCCTCGCATGTTTACAAACTGAAAAAGGCACTCTACGGACTAAAACAAGCACCAAGACCATGGTATGACCGCCTTAGAAATTTCTTATGTGAAAAGGGATTTACAAAAGGAAAGGTTGACAAGACATTGTTCATAAAGAAGATCAAAGGAAACACCTTACTGGTTCAAGTCTATGTCGACGACATCATCTTCGGATCAACAAACAAAGAGCTTTATGAAGAATTTTCACTTATGATGCAAGGAGAATTCGAGATGTCCATAATGGGAAAATTGAATTATTTTCTTGGACTACAAATAAAGCAAACAAAGGATGGCATCTTCCTCAACCAATCCAAGTATTGCAAGGAATTGTTGAAGAAATTCGATATGGATAGTTGCAAGGTGATGTCCACTCCTATGGGATCCGGAACGTACGTTGATCAAGATGAATCCGGTACTCCAATTGATATAATAAAATATCGAGGTATGATCGGTTCATTACTGTATTTGACGGCAAGCCATCCTGACATTATGTTTAGCATTTGTTTGTGTGCACGCTTTCAAGCAAGTCCGAAGGAATCGCATCTCACAGCCGTAAAGAGAATCATAAAGTATCTCAAAGGGACAATGAACGTCGGATTATGGTATCCTAAAGGTAGTACTTGTTCTTTAGTTGGTTACTCTGACGCTGACTATGCAGTATGTAAGACCGATAGAAAAAGCACAAGTGGTACGTGTCACATTCTCGGGAATGCACTAGTGTCATGGGCCTGCAAGAAGCAAGCATGTGTGGCTCTCAGTACAGCCGAAGCGGAATATATTGCAGCAGGAAGTTGTTGTGCTCAAATTCTGTGGCTCAAGCAACAACTCCTCGATTACGGTGTAGATCTCGGTTGCATTCCTCTTCGATGTGATAACACAAGTGCCATCAACATCACGAAGAATCCGGTCATGCATTCAAGGACAAAGCATATAGATACCCGGCATCACTTCCTTCGAGATCACGTATTGAATGGAGATGTAGATGTTACTTTCGTCGACACGCACAATCAACTCGCCGACATCTTTACCAAACCATTGGCGAAAGAACCATTCTACAAAATTCGGCGAGAACTTGGGATTCTTGATGAAGGTGACATCTGACCTTTTCTAGTTTATGTATGCATGATATTATGTATGTTCTCAATATGTTTTCAATTATTGTTTGCATTTTGTTTTTCACAATTTTTCCAAAATTCTCATGTGTTAACTGATTAACCTATATGGTTAACCGATTAACATTGTTAAATTTTCAATTCTGACTCAATTTTTTAATGTGTTAACCGATTAACCTATATGGTTAACCGATTAACACTGTTCAAATTTCTAAAAATCAGAAACGAAAATTAATTAGAATTTTTGAAACATTATATGTGTTAAATGCATTTTTATGTGGTCAATATTCTCCTAAGTGTCCAAAATTCATATCCTTGGAACACTTCCTCCTCTCTGACTCATTATTGGATATTGGCCCTTCCAACCCTAAAACGTTAAAACCCCACTCTCATCTCTCTCATATATATTGCCACACCTTTACTACTCTCTCCTCACAACTTCAAACCCTAAATTCAGCAAACCCTAGTCTCTCCACACCTCTCAAACTTTCATCCATGGCATCCTCACACAAGGGCAAGGGAAAACTTCCTGAATATGCTTCTGCCTCTGAAGACGACATCATTCCCATGGAGACTACCAAGAAGAGGCGAATGGACTTCAAGGTTCGTGTCCGACAACTTCTGCCGGTAAAGTATGTGAATCTTAAAGCATTTCCAGTATCTTCATTTGATTTCCCTACACTGCTTGAGTATCAGCACATAGATAAGTTTGTTTCAAATTCTGGTATCATTTATCCAGACTTGGTTAAAGCTTTTATGAATAAATTGGTTGTATATCTGGATATTGATGAAAATCATATGATCAGTTCTGTGGTTAGAGAACATGAGTTTACTGAGAAACTGTCCACCATTGCTAGACACCTCAAAATACCTTCAAGAGGCTGTTTCTTAAGGAAGGGTGTCAACCATGTTGATGGATTATGGGCAAACTATGACAAAATGGAGTATTATTATCAAATCTGTCGGTTCCCCAAAGAGACGATCATAGCAAACTCTCGGACCGCCCGCATGTTGTGTTATGCGAAAAACCTGATGGTTTCCGATAGAATGCTACACTATGTGATCTGTTATGTTCTGATACCCAAGGATTCAAATCATTCCCAAATTAATGACTTGGAGATGCAACTTATGTATGCAATCAAGAACAGAATTAGGGTGAACTGGATTTTGACTATCATGTACCATCTTCAGCAACAACTTCACTGCATAACAAGGCTGCCGTATGCATGGTTGATTTCAAGGATTCTGGAGTTGACAAAATTGGACCTCAACAGAGAACCGTCCACCAAGATGAAACCTACCACAAATGAAATCAACGAGATCACCATTGTTAAGAATACGAGTATCATCAAGGAAGCTAACGGAACATACCGATATGCAGATGACGGTCCTGCCAATCAAGCCTATCCTATTCCCGAAGGAGGACTAACCAATGAATTTCTCTATACTACCTTTATGAACCAGCATAGGGAATCCATGAATATGCACTGCGAAACCTCCAGAGCCATTGCCTCTCTCTACAACCTCATCCTTAATCCTCAACATTCAACCACCAGGGTCGTGGAAGACGAGATTGAAGAAGCGGATGATAGTGAAGAAGAGGGAGAAGACGATGAGGATATGGCTGATGAGGACATTTAGAGAATATGTTGTTGTTATTGTCTTTTATTGCTTTCTAGTCATTAAAGTTTTAAGTTTATGTTCTTAACTCTGTTTCAGTTGCGTTGTACTCATACTCTATTTTGGTTGCACTCTGCTGCATGTTTAATTTTATTTCAGTATGCTTTGCTTACCTACTTGATTATTCTTTTGATTGCTTTCATAATTTTCGATACTTTCTAGTCTTGTTTGAAAGCTCCTTCCTTTTTGCTGATGACAAAGGGGGAGAAGAGCTTTGGCTTTCTAATGTATATGTGTGCAAAATTTTTGTCTCTGCTTTAGATAGGGGGAGTTCATGGGAATAGGGGGAGAACCAAGACCAGGACCAAACATCGTCAAAATATTGTACAAGACTCAATTGGTTGTCATCATCAAAAAGGGGGAGATTGTAGAAGCATGCTTCATCTCAAGGTTTCAAGGTTTTGATGACGACAACAACAAGACTCAAGCTCATTTCATCTGTGCAAAAAGTCAAAAGCTTTCAAAAGACCAAGATCAAAGTATTATGGAAGTGATCAACATTCAAGCTTCATGTACATTTACTCGACCATCTTTCAAGACTTGGACACAAGCTATGGTATATCAAAATTCTCTAATTTAATTGATATACAAGTGTTCAAATAATTTATCATTTGATCATAATGCATGAACATGTTTTTGAAACAATTGGAATTGGTATAACATTGTTTTATTAAGTATTTTTCTGAAAAATAACAGTGTTAACCGATTAACCATATGGGTTAACCGGTTAACCATTTCAAAACTTAAATTTTCTGGCCTAACATTCCAGTGTTAACCGATTAACCATATAGGTTAACCGATTAACGTTGAACGTTTTCTGAAAAATTGCTTTGTTTTAAATTCAAATGTTGTGTAATTTTTATACCATTTCATCTTTTGAATTACACATAATTATACCTTTTTGAATGGGTATTTTTACCAATATAAAATTCTGAAAATTTCTTTTTGAAAAAACACCTCCAACAATTTTCAAAAAACAATCATTGAATCATATTCACTACTTTTCAAATAATTTCAAATACATTCAAAAAGTGTTCATACTTGCATAACCTTTCACATCCATTTGTTTGAACACTTGTATTGAGATTAAGTTGTGAATTCTGATTAAAGGAGAAGATCAATCTTTGTATTGATCATATCATTATTATTACTCTCATCAAATCATTAGAATTACTCGTATTTGACTTGTGATCCAGGATTGTTGGACACAAGGGCGAGTGTTGCAAGAGGATTGTTCTTGCATCCTAAGTTGTTGAAATTGTTTGTTAGTAGGCCTCACCGGTTGATGGTGTGATAGGTTGTACTTTCTTAAACAATAGTAAAAACTCTCTTTCGTGTTGAAAGGGGAGTGGAGTACTCTCGGATTGTGAGAGGAACCACTATAAATCTTGGTGTCCATTTTCTTTATGCTTTCTACTGCATTCATCACCAAGAACATAACCAAAGAAAAATTAAAGAACACCAAAAATCTGAAAAAGTTTCTATAAGCCTAATTCACCCCCCCCCCCCCCCCCCCTCCCTCTTAGGGATACTCTGAACTTACACATGTTTCATACATGTACATTTTAATTTATATATTATTTTAGTGTGAGAATGTTGGATCTATCAATATTGTAGCAAAGAGTAAAAATGGAATAAAAAACTTATAATGTTTTCCGCTCCGTCCAATTCCTAAACAGTGGAATGAGATATTAGTTCCACTCCATTGTAAAATATCTAAACAGTAGAATGAAGTTTATATTTCGTGTCGTTCCATTCCACTCTATCTTATTCTGTCCCGCTTCGTTATTTTTAAATTATCCAAACATAGACTGAAGCTCCTTTGAGAGTTAGCAAAACTATCCTGCATTTCACGACAATCCTGGCGTGGTGATAGTCAAGACTCAATTTTTTCATGATTGTCTAGCTTCAACAATTTCTCGAGGGTCTAGAGGATCCTGTAGTTGATAATGTGCTTGGAGAATGGGTTTTTCGATAGGAAAAGGGATATTGGTGAATGATGCCTTGCTCATTTCTCCTTTGAGAGTCATGCAAAGTGAATCTCTTAGGATGAGGTTCTTCAAGAGGAGTGTGGCTACCATCTCCACCACCTGAATCACGTGGCGTTCTGGTGATTCGGTTTTCCTTATTTGTTGTGATGTTTTGTCACCAAGAATGGCCTAAGGCGTGGTCCCGAGGTTACAATAATGTAGTACTAAGTTATATATGCTTGTTATGAGTTTGTTTATGTCTTGCATCCCGAGTGTGGCCTAGAGTTGCATAAAGTTGAGACACCTCTAGTTCTGAGAATTGTACTTGTAGTTGTGGTAGATGTTATTTTGATGTCTGGCCTTAGAGTAGTTTTTAAATAGTTTGAGTGGTGGTAGGACCTGGAGAGTTTTGTTTCCAATGGGCAGAAAAGTCATGATGTAGTAGTTAACAGTGATTGGAGCTGTTATAAAAAATGAATGTGCCGGCGCAACAAAAGGAATTCTAAAAGTTCGGAGTAGAATTTTGTGAGAATAAAAAAACGACACCGTAGACGGCACCGTTATTCCAAAGAGCAACATATAATTGGTGGTAGATCGGTGCTGCTCATAGTTGAAGGCCTCCGATATAATAGTAACGTCTTTGGTAGAGAGAGATGTTCCTGAAAATGAGAATACACCTAGTGAGAGTACGCATATTCCTCAATTTAGGTGGACGGAATTTTGGATTGAACTTTCGTATTAAATCCCTCTTATTAAGGTGTTTGGTTGTCTGATACATTACCAAACAAACGAAGATAGATAAATTGATATATCAATCTCTCTCCTATTGTCTTTTTTTTTTTTTTTCTTTTCACTTTACTTCATTCATTATTCTTATTGTTCACTGTATTTTATCTTTACATTGTTTTCCTTCGCATATAAGTTGAATAAAAAATATTATTTGGACACCTTATTAGATGTCCAAGACCATATTTTTATACTATTTTATATAGTGTAGTTTTTTACTATTATTTTATCTCATTTTGTCACATCAATTCAATAATTATAAATGATATATTCATATACAGTGTTGAAATAGGTGTCAATATTGGGGTGTTCTAATAACACCACACAAGGTGAATAATATTTTTCAAGGAAAAAAACTAATAGTCCTAAAATGGACAAAATTCCCAATTTAGCTTTAAGTAAAATATTGCATCCAATTAATGCTTTGTTTTTATATGCCTTCAATTGAGCTTAAAGATACCCTCAATAGTTCTAAGTACTAGTATAATATTTGCCCTACATCTTAATTTTCTTCTCTATATATGCCCTACATCTTAATTTTCTTCTCTATGAACCCCAACAAGAAAAGATTTTGGCCACACGACTCTACTTTAATACACAACCCCTTTGTACTATTGTTTGCCTTTTTCACTCTCCCTTTCAATTGTCAACCACAAAAAGAAACAAAACTTTTCAAATGAACAAGTGCTAAGGGATGAAGATAAAGACAGAGACAAATATAAGCAAATACATTCCCACCAATAATCCAACTGTACAAATTACATAAACCATTAACAAAATAAATATCCAAACATTAATTAAAACCCAACCCCACAAAACAAAGCCAGAAACTACATAACCATTAAAGGAAATAAAAACAAACAAACAAAGCACACTTCATATACTTAAAAGATCTTTATGTTCTTTGTCTGGAGCCTCTAAACTGTTTGATGATGACAAAGAGGATTCAGTGATTGTTAATGTTGTTAAGTCCTCTTCAACATGTTTTGAACTTTGCGATGGTTTCGGAATCTCGGTAAGCATTTGAACAACTTCGCGCATTGTTGGTCTTTCAACCGCTTGTTCTTCGACGCATAGCATGGCTACGTAGAACACATGCATCACCTCGTGAATTGGAACCGAGGGGAGTCTTGGATCAAGAACTTTTAGAACACCTTCTTTGTTTGAATCAGTCATTTTTCTCACCCATTGTACAATGTCGACTCCGTCGCCAAATTCTCCAACTGGTTTTCTTCCTGCTACAAGCTCTAAGAGTACCACACCGAAGCTGTATACGTCGCTTTTCTCGTCGACTTTCAGTGTGTATGCATACTCTGGAATCAAACTCTCAACATTAGTAAATAATCATAAATTAATATTGAATTTTAAATATATTACCTGGAGCTATGTATCCATAGGAACCTGCAATAGCAGACATGCATTCAGAAGTTCCAGAATCTTGCAAGAACTTAGCAAGTCCAAAATCAGCAACATGGGCTTCAAAACTTGTATCAAGTAAGATATTGTTTGATTTCACGTCACGATGAACGATAAGTGGTGAACAATCATGATGTAGATAACAAAGACCCTTGGCAGATTCCACAGCAATTTTATACCTTGTATCCCAATGCAAATGACCACCTTTCTTACCATGAAGAACTTCACCTAAACTTCCATTAGGCATGTACTCGTAAACCAGGAGATTTGTTTCATGGTTTGAACAGAAACCCAACAATCTAACAATGTGTCTGTGTCGAATTCTCCCTAAAGTTTGAATCTCAGCATTAAAACCGTGATCATGTGAAGAGCCTCTACTCATAGCAGGTAACCTTTTCACAGCAACAAGATCGCCATTAGGCATTGAGCCTTTGAAAACAATGCCAGCACCTCCTTTTCCTATGATATTATCCTCTTTCAAAGAATCAAGAACATCGTCGACGGTAAAGTCCAAACGTTGGAATGCAGTTAACTTCCACGCTCGAGCTTCGCTAGCTTTTTTCAAAGATCGAGCTTTGAAGAATGTGGCAACAGCAAATACAGTGGAACACACAAGCAACCCAATAACAAGCAAAAGCTTCACAGTAGAAGAAAGTGGTCCTTTGACATGAGCTTGGTGAGAGCCATTAACAACACCATCTTTGCAAGGACCCAAATAAGGTCCACAAAGACCAGGGTTACCAAGGAAAGAAGTGTAGTTAAAGTAACTAAATTGACCAGTACCCGGAACCAAACCAGTTAGATTATTGTATGAAAAATCAACAGAAGTTAAGCTTTGCATTGAGGAAATTGACCCTGGAATAGTACCAACAAGGTGATTCTTTGAAAGGTTCAAGTAATTCAATATCCTCATGCTAGTAATTTCATTAGGAATCTCACCGGAAAGCTCGTTACGACTAAGATCAACAAAAGTTAGAAGCTTACAGTGACTAATCTCAGGCGCAATGGAACCAGAGAATTTGTTATGACTAAAATCTATCTTAGAAAGCTGTTGTAACTTTCCAATCTCAGAAGGGATTTCACCTGAAAACTGGTTTCCATCAAGGAGAAGCTTTTGAACACTGGTGAAGTTTCCAATGGAAGGTGGTAATGGCCCAGAAAGCTTGTTGTTGGAAAGTGTAACTTGACCAAGATTTGGGGACATAGAAACAGGTTGAGGAAAGTTTCCAGATAAAAGATTATCTTGAAGCTCAACTTGTGTGAGCTCTGGAAGACCAAAAAGTCCTTTTGGAATTGACCCATTAAGAAAATTCTCACCCATTCGAATTCTGCTTAAAGATTTACACTTTCCAAGTGAATCTGGAATGGGACCAAAAAGGAAATTCCCTAAAGTTATCAAAGTTTGAAGCTTGTTCCCAAAACACATATAAGGTGGAAGAGAACCGGTCAATTTGTTTGAAGAAACATCAACCAGTGTAAGCTTCCCGTTTTTCCCCAAACTCTGAGGAATGCTTCCGGTGAAGTTATTCTCCCAAATCTGCAACACTTCAAGCGCCGGCATCTCTCCGATAAACTCCGGTATAGCTCCATGAAGCTTGTTTCTAAACAAGTTCAAAAGGGTAAGATTCTTCAGCTCAGAAAAACTCACCGGAACTTCACCGGTGAAAGCGTTGTTCGACAAATCCATAGATTTCAAGCTCTTCAAGTTCCCAAGCTCCGGCGTAAGAGACCCGGAAAGCGCATTCACCTGAAGAAACAAAGTATCCAAATTCTGAAGCTTACCCAACTCTGCCGGAACCTCACCGGTTAAACCACAGTAAGCAGCGTCAAGCCTCACCATCGCCGATAAGTTACCAATTTCCGGCGGGATACCACCATCGTAGGTATTATAATAACCAATGTAAAGCTCACGGAGTGAAGTAAGGTTCCCGATCTCCGGTGGAATAGGTCCAGACAGTTCATTACCGGAAACAGCGAGATACTCAAGATGAGACCAAACACCATACTCCGGTGGAATTTTCCCGGTGAAAAAGTTCCCACCGAGATGCAAATGACGGAGAAACGACATATGAGTAACCGATAGAGGAAGTGAACCGGTCATGTTATTGTTGTAAAGATCAAGAACCTGAAGATTAACGAGAGTCGAGAGTTCAGAAGGGAAAGTCCCGTTGAAGACATTGTTGGAGAGGTTAAGATATCGAAGAGAAGAGAGAGATGAGAGAGAAGGAGGAATAGGACCGGAGAATTTGTTATCAGCAAGAGAGAGGTTAGTGAGGAAAGGTAGATTTGAAATATCGTCGGAGAGTATACCGGTGAGGGAGAGTGAAGAGAGGTCGATGGAGATAACGTGGCGGTGTTGGCCGCATTGGACGCCGTGCCAGGAACAGTGAGTGGTTTTCGTGTTCCATGAGGAGAGGGAGTCGGTTGGGTCGGTTGTGATGGAAGATGATTTGAAGGAGAGTAAGGTTTGGGATTCGGAGAAGTGTGTTGTGGAAATGGGAAGAAAGTGGAGTGTGAGGAAGAGGAGTAATGATAGAAGGAGGCGCATTTTGTTTTTGTGCGAGGGAAATGGTGGAGTGAAAATGAGAGTGAGTGAATGAGTGTTGAAGAAGGTTCAAGGGTGGCTCTTTTTAACTCTCATGAATATTGTATAGCAACATGATGAATGATTTGTATGTCCTAGTGGTATAGTAGTAGTACCAATGTCTATTTCATGTTTTATTATCCATTCAGCTTTTTTAAATTATATAGAATATGATTTGGTTGGTACTACTAACTACCATCTCATAAAATGGATTTCTGAAATTATTAATTAAGAGTTTTTAATATTTTACTATAGAAAATTAATTTAAATATATTTTTGGCCCTGTACATATGTATACAAGTGTTTTATTCATCTTTGAAAAATTTATTCAAGCTTTCGTATACGCTTAGAGCAGTAAAACGGATCGGACTGCTTAACCAAATGAGTTCTATTTAGGAGGTAGTATAGATTTTTGGATCCAAAGACTCAGATGAGTATGCCTCGTATGTCTTTAGCAAAGTCGAGTACTTTTTTTCTTCATCAAGGAAATTGGTCAATTAGACTCTACAAGACCTCTGTCTCAACGGAATGTATTTCCACAAGTCGCCCTCGTTCCGTACATGAGTTTTTTTTCGAATTTCTCGTATCGTTTTCGTGGATTAGTATCTCGAGGTCCTATCCGACCGACTTGCATATCTGTCAAAAATGATAGTTTAGGTTGGGATTTTGGGCCCGCGTACCCATTTCGTCTGCCCCACTAAAGCAAAAAACCCCACGTGCGAAATACATAATGGGGCGAGGTTGGCCCGCCAGCCTGTTAAAAAGATTGAAAAAATACTACTTAAAAAATGTTCATTGCCCATTTTGGAAAAAAAGGCATATGACCTAATAATAATATCCATTAAAAAAGCAACAAATGAGTATATAGCCTGTGCAGACAAATGAGTATATATCCATTAAAAAAATGAGTATATATCCATTAAAAAAACAATAAATTTCTTTCTCACTTTTCATATTCACATTGCCTGCTGCAGACGTCCTCTTTCACACTGTCTTCGTCTTGCTCGCGACGAATCTCTCTCAACCTCCACTCTTGTACTTCTTTCGCAGCAAGCTCTTTAAACAGAAAATCAACTGTCTCTTTTGTTTTGCACTCTTTCAAAGTCTAATATATATAGCCTCTACGCAGGCCTGAAATTCACAATTTTTATGAACTATTGTGTCTAATTTCTTATGTTTATCTCTTGTCTTGGTTGAAAAGTATGTTAGCATACTTAGTCGTTGATAGTCTTCTTACTGAAGAAAAAACCTTTGCCTGATCATTGAATGAAAAATAGCTAATTTATTATACTTGCCCGATCCAAAGGAAGGTGTAGTAAATTTTACATCTACTTGAGTACTGAGTCTTTAATTGGTTGTTGATTTAAAAACAATTGTTGTGTATGTGTGGAAATTAAAACTCCTAAACTCTGTTTAAATCAACTTCATAATTTATGCTTTTGTAATGCTACTTCTGTTTCTTATGACAATTGTTTCCTTTCCTCTGTTAAAAAATTTAAATTCAAATGCACCAATTGGCAATTGACAGGTTGTGGTGAAATCTTGTTTAAGCTACGTGGATTATATTGGTAGTTGATTTAAACAACTGTTGTGCGTAGAAATTAAAACTCCAAAACTCCATGGGATATTATAGTTTATGTTTTTGTATTGCTACTTCAGTTTCTTATGACAAGTTTTTCTTTTCACCGTTTAGTAATTTAAATTCAAATGCACCAAGTGGGGATTGACAAGTTGAGGTAAAATTTTTGTTTATGATATATGGATTATTGACTATTGAGTGCATTTTATTTATTAGATCCTTGGATTTTTTTCTCCTCTAATAAGACATTATCAGTTATTTTTTCAAAGAATATAATTGGCGGGAAAGCCCATCGCCCGCCAACACGCCACCTTGGCGGGGCAGGCTAGATTTTTATGCTCATTTCAACTTGGTGGACATGTCCGCCCTGCTCTTTTTTGGAAGGCTTTGGGCGGTGTAGGGCGGGGAGGGCGACCCATTTTGCCACCCCCAACATACTGTTAAATATAATTCATTGTGATTTGATATGATTAGATTTGATATCATATGATTAGATTTGATATCATATGATTAATTTGATATGATATGATTAGATATCATATGATTAGATTTGATTTCATATGATTAGATTTGATATCATATGATTAGATTTGATTTAGAATATTTTGGGCCTTTTATGTTTTGGGCTAATGTAAACCTAAAACTATAAATAGGGTGCCTTGCTTTGTATTCTACATCACAACAGAACAGATTTCACAGTTGCAGTTAGCAAGTGAAAGTTCAATAAGAAATCCCACAGTTGTGGGTAACACATTCTCTCCAAATACTTCTTCTCTCATTCTTCTCTTTCTTGTTTGTTATTCTTCTTCTCTTTTGTTGTTCTTAATAATTACTTGTTATTACCATCATTATCATATAGTGGGTTTGTTCATCAATCTTGAGATCAAGATTGAAGGGAATTCTTCATAGGGTGTGAGGTGAATTTCCAACATCTGGTATCTAGAGCTCCGTTAAGAGATTCAAGGAAGGAAGATAGTGATGGCGATGAACTATCCAAACGGCAATTTTCCGACGACCCTGCCAATTCTCAAGAAAGACAATTATGAGAATTGGTGCAAGCAGTTTAAAGTAATTTTCTGTTATCAAGATCTTTCGGATCTTGTGAAGGACGGAGTGACACCGCTTGTGGAGAATGCAACGGAGGCGGAAAAGGCTGCGCACAAAGAATTGAAGAAGAAGGATTATAAAGCACTCTTTATAATTCATCAGTGTGTTGATCCTGATAACTTTGAAAAGGTTAGTGATGTTGATTCAGTAAAAGAAGCATGGGAGATTCTTGAAAAGTCGTTTGGAGGTGCAGAGAAGGTGAAATAGGTGAGGTTACAAACTCACAAGAGAACCTATGAGTCGCTTCAGATGGAAGACAACGAAAGCATTACAGATTTCTTCACCAGAGTTACAAAGTTGGTGAATCAAATCAAAGTATGTGGAGAAGCACTGACGACGAAAGCAGTTGTCTCAAAGATTTTGAGATCGTTGGCTCCAAAGTTCGACCATGTGGTAGTTGCCATAGAAGAGTCGAAAGATCTGTCAGTGTTGACGAAGGAAGAGCTTCAAGGGACTCTTGAGTCTCATGAACAGAGGATGGCTGAGAGAGCTGCAGGAAATTCGAAAGATATGGCTTTGCAGGCACAGACAGAAAAGGAGAGAAAAGGCAAAGGTAGCTGGAATGGCAACAAAGGAGGAAACCAGTCGAATCAAAAGAAACCTTGGAACCAAGGCAACCATAGAGGTGGTGCTGCAGGAAGAGGTGGTGGTCGAAAGACAGACAAAAGCCACATTCAATGTTTCAATTGCCAGAAGTATGGTCATTATGCTAGTGATTGTCCAGAAAGGAAGAGAAATCAAGAGACTGATGCAAAGCTGGCGAAACATGAAGAAGAAGTAATGTTGCTAATGGTTACAACAAAAGATGAAGAAAGATTCCAAGATCAGTGGTACTTGGACTCAGGATGCTCATCACACATGACTGGAAGGAAAGATTGGTTTGTCAACATGAAGCCCTCGTCGAAGAACACAGTGAAGTTTGCAAATGACAACACTCTAGCAGCTGAAGGTGTTGGTGATGTTCTGATTATGAGGAAAGATGGCA
The DNA here is from genome assembly GCA_963859935.3 of Lathyrus sativus. NCBI lineage: Eukaryota > Viridiplantae > Streptophyta > Magnoliopsida > Fabales > Fabaceae > Lathyrus > Lathyrus sativus. The sequence continues at coordinate 511,246,672 of OZ012738.1, forward strand.
AAAGGTTAACAATTTCCAATGTGTTGTACATACCAGGCATGAAGAGTAACTTGCTCAGTATAGGGCAGCTTGTCGAAAAGAACTACAAGGTAGTTGTCAAAGACAAGATGATGAGAGTTCTCGACGCAGGTGGTAGATTAATCTTGAAGGCTCCAATGTCTCATAATAGGACCTTCAAGATTGGACTCAATGTGATGGAGCATAAGTGTCTAGCAACTGCAGCCAACAGAGATGAGTGGTTATGGCATTTTCGACTAGGTCATCTCAACTTTAATGACATCAGAGAACTGAAGAAAAGAAATATGGTTTCAGGATTACCAGAAATCGACATTCCAAGTGAAGTCTGTGAGGAGTGTGTTCAGTCGAAACAACACAAGAATAGCTTCAGCAAGGATGCGGGAAGGAAGTCGAAGGCAATACTTGAAGTCATATACTCTGATGTATGTGGTCCAATCTAGGTGGATTCGATTGGTGGCAATATATACTTTGTCACGTTTATAGATTATTACAGTTGAAAGCTGTGGACTTACCTCATCAAGAAGAAAAGTGATGTGATTGAGGTATTTTCCAGATTCAAGTCCATGGTCGAAAGACAGAGTGGTCGAAAGCTAAAAATTCTGAGGACTGATGGTGGTGGAGAGTATGTGTCGAAAGAGTTCGATACACTATGTGTAAAAGAAGGGATTGTACATGAGGTGGTGCCACCCTACACTCCACAGCAAAATGGGATTGCAGAACGCAAGAACAGAACCATCATGAATATGGTGAGAAGTATGTTGAATGTAAAGCATCTACCCAAAGAATTATGGGGAGAAGCAGTTTCGACATCAACATATATATTGAACAGATGTTCGACGAAGAAGCTTGAAGGAATCACACCAGAAGAATGTTGGTCTGGTGTCAAGCCTAGTCTCAGTCACTTAAAGGTGTTTGGATCTATAGCACATAGACATGTGCCAGATCAGTTGAGAAGGAAACTTGATGATAAGTCGAATCAGATGATCTTGATAGGATATCATTCGACAGAAGGTTACAAGCTGTTCGACCCAGTGAATAAGCAAGTAGTGATCAGCAGGGACGTGATCATAAATGAGCTTAAAGAATGAGATTGGATCGAGAATGCCAAGAAGGATTCAGTGAGAATATCTTGTGAAGAACCAGCCACTGAAGCTGAAATAGAAGTTCGACAGGAACCAGTTGCAGATGAAGCAGGTTCAAGCAGACCTCGACGAACAAGACACATGCCTGCAAGGTTGCAAGAATGTGTAACCACATTAAATGATGTAGTCGATGAAGAGGGTGAGCTGGTACATTATGCTTTCTACGCAGATGTCAAACCAGTCAATGCAGCTGAGGCATTGAAAGATTCGAAGTGGGTGAAAGCAATGATTGAAGAGTTAGAGTCCATCGAAGTCAATGATACCTGGTCACTTGTCGAATTGCCGCAAGGCAAGAAGGCAATTGATGTGAGGTGGGTTTACAAGGTGAAGGTAAATCCTAAAGGAGAAGTAACTCGACATAAAGCGAGACTTGTGGCAAAAGGATTTCTTCAGAAGGAAGGAATCGACTTCGATGAAGTATTCGCAGCTGTTGCTAGAATCGAAACAATCAGGTTGGTTGTTGGTCTAGCAAATATGAACAACTGGTACACATGTCAGATGGACGTGAAGTGGGCCATGATGAATGTAGACAGTTTAGACACAATGAATTAGGTGGTGTGTTAAATATAATTCATTGTGATTTGATATGATTAGATTTGATATCATATGATTAGATTTGATATCATATGATTAATTTGATATGATATGATTAGATATCATATGATTAGATTTGATATCATATGATTAGATTTAATTTAGAATATTTTGGGCCTTTTATGTTTTGGGCTAGTGTAAACCTAAAACTATAAATAGGGTGCCTTGCTTTGTATTCTACATCACAACATAACAGATTTCACAGTTGCAGTTAGCAAGTGAAAGTTCAATAAGAAATCCCACAGTTGTGGGTAACACATTCTCTCCAAATACTTCTTCTCTCATTCTTCTCTTTCTTGTTTGTTATTCTTCTTCTCTTTTGTTGTTCTTAATAATTACTTATTATTACCATCATTATCATATAGTGGGTTTGTTCATCAATCTTGAGATCAAGATTGAAGGGAATTCTTCATAGGGTGTGAGGTGAATTTCCAACACATACGTCGTCTCAGTCATTGCACCATTGACTTATATAAATTCACATTTATTTATTGATACTTTTTTATTATGATTAAAGGTTTGGAGACTACTTTTAATGCGCTGTCATGGAGAATAGATTAGACCCGATACAATTTATCTAAAATGCAGTCATTGTTATTTGCTTTATCGAACCTTTATTTATGGAGAATTGTAATAAGAGCATCCTCATATGTTTCGAAGGTCAATTTTAATTACTCTCGTTTTTTTGCCTTTTATTGTTTAGTATAATATAATGTACCTTTTAACATGCCTTAAGGTTCATAGGTAAAAGTTCCATTTAATGGACGACATCTTCCTAATACTGCAAGTATAGCCATTATGGTATGGGAAATAAAACAATACAGGTTCGCTCGGGCCAAGTGTTAATCTGTGATTATAGTCTTGTGCCTGGGGATCTTCTATAAGTAATTTTTTTTTCTATTTTGAACTTTTTGCTCTCTTATTTTTTTCAGAGTTCAACATCCTTAGTTATTCTTTCTACTTTGACTTCTTATTTTCATCTTCTGTTGTGAATCTTTTCGCAGTGCTTCTTTACTTATCTCTTGAATATTTCTTTTGATTTCTCGAATCTTCCTTGTATTTTCATGGCTTTCCATGATGATGATTATTTTCTCTTTGTGTTCCTTATTATGGAATTTTTATTCTGAAAAAAAATTTTAAGATTTATAAATAATATTTTGTTGGAAACGAAAATTTGTAGGGTTTAGTCATAGGATTTTGCTAGAAACTCAAAATTTGTAGGGTTTTTCTAGGGGAACATTGCCCTGATATACCATTTTCCTTAAGCAGGTAATCATGTGTGATTTTTTATGGTTTTTTCTTGTGGATTCATGGCTTTCATTTTCCTTTTACTCCTTTTGAGCGTCAATTGTTGCCAAGCTTGATGTTAGCTTCCTCTGTTATCTCTCCTCCATCTTGGAATTATGTTTGTGCATTTCAACATTTATGTGATTTCCTTTAGATAAAACCTTGTGAGTCAGTGTTTTGTGTCATATTCTAGGTTACCTAGGAGTTTACTCCAGCAAGCTTGATTTGGTTATGTTTACACCATTTTCCATATCTTCAAGCCATTGCCTCCGCCCATTGAAGATTTTAATTTTTGTTTCGCAGTTCTTTACTTGTTGTCTCGAGCTACCCATGAGTCAATATGCCTCATCAATGGGTTTTGTGAATAACATATTTCTACTATAAGTCGAATGATCATTTCACGACGCATTTGAAGGACTTGCATTTCGGCTCTGAGAAACTAATAAATAAAGACTTTGCTTCGTTCAAGAAGATAAAAGGTTATTTGTTTGAGCGGTACTTTGGAGATAATTTCCAAACTCCATGCAGACTATCTATTGATCACTACATATATGTGTCTCAGTTAGGTGTTTGTTTCAATGTTTGCCGTCTAGTTTGCTAGAGTAAAAATATGAGGTATGATGTTTATCTCTTCCTAGTATGGAGCTAGGTTTGTCTCGATTAGTAATGGAGGTTTATTGTTTGGTAAAAGTAAATGGATAATCTTAATAGTTATTAGTGGTTGGATCTGATACTTAGGGTTTCAAAAAGATATCGTGAATTCTTCTTAAGGATTGTAATTTCTTCTTACGACCTCGCTAGCAACAAAACATGGATGGTTGGAGTTATGCATTGTTATTTTTCCTAATTTTCCATTTTGGCATTTGAATGGGTAGTTGAACATTAACAATCGTTCCAATAGACAGTGCCAATGATCCTTCCAATAATGTATCGTTCACATGGTTATGAACTTAATCTAGTGTAGGTAGCTTTGCTTAGTGATATTATTCATTTTCCTTAGCCCTGAAAGGGATGGTGGGGTCTACAAATACTCTAACATCCAAGTAAGTGACTATCGAATGTGAGAGGTATTCATGTTAGAAAAATATGTGTATCTTAATTTGACGTTTGTGGTCCCTTTTATGGGGGATTTCAAAGGTTTCTAAAGGTCTAGAATCTTCCAATGTAAGATCAACGTCAAAATAGATCAATATTATAATATAATTTGTTTTTTCATTTGACAATTCTTCTTCAATAATTTTCATAGCTCATGTGTTATTCTAGGAGACGCTCACGCTTATTCGTAAGGTCCAAGAACCTTTTTTGGTTTATAGCTGCAAGTAAGGTATATTTCTCATTTGTCACTAGTTTGATGTCACCATGGTATGCTAATATAAATTGCCTCATGATTTAATGTCTTGTTATTAGGCAACATGCTTTTGAAACTTACGTGTTATTGGATCGTGGACATTGCCACGGTCCATGAAGAAACATGCATATATGTATTTTTTTTTAACAATTTTGGTCTTTGCACCACTTTCCCACTTTATATATATATATATATATATATATATATATATATATATATATATATATATATATATATATATATATATATATATATATATATATATATATATATATATATATATATATATATATATATATATATATATATATATATATATATATATATATATATATATATATATATATATATATATATATATATATATATATTCCGGACTGATCCAATGGCTAGGTATGGTCCAATCTATTTATGCACCCAGAACGGCCCAATAGCCTTAGCCCTGCCAGTTAAGGGCAAAGGGGAACATTCTCTTCTCTACCCCTCTGTTGAGGAAGGATGGCCAGCTGACCCCCAGGATCAGCTGCCCCTCGTCACATTCCTGTCAGTCACGCACGGTTCCACCATCCAAAAACAGTCACGATACCTGTGCCCGCGACCACGCCATTGCTCGTGGCAACGACTAGTTTCAAGCACATTTGCCCCGTCCCAATGGCTAGTTTCTGACAGTTACCAATGGCCAAGCATCGGGGGAATTATAAAAACCCTCTCACTTGAGAGGGTCAGGTATTCTAAATCATTCCAAATCACCCTAAGACATACTCTCTTTGTACTTGCCTTTTCTTCTCCCGATTCTTACTTTAGCATCAGAGTGCCTTGCAGGTACACCCCATCCTCATCTTTGCAATGCAGCATCATAGACAAAGTTTTTGGCCCACTTCAAGGTCTGATCAACCATCAAGATCAGTGGTGCTGTCTATGGGAATCGATGTTCTCCCCATCTTTCTTTTCCCATAAATTCAAGACCAAAACAATTCTCTCAAGATTCTGATCATGGCCAGCCATGACAATGTCCATGATGCTTGCAACATCATCCTCACCGTTAGCAAGACAGACATTGACGGAGCAACCCCTTTTCTTGGGAGAGAAGTCAATCAGTAGAGAGATGGAGCCACCGTGTCTCCTTCCCCGATTGCGCTGACAACGTTGGGGTCCAGCTCTCCGAAGACCATCAGACCGTCCCCGTTTCGCCCGACGCCGACCTGGCCATGACGTTCCTACTCGAGGTCCTCAATAAAACAAATATTTTGATCGTCCAATAGAACGTAAGAATTGGAGCCTTAGAAGAATCCCGCCAACCAAGATCTCCTCCGCCGAGGAGAGAATACTGAAGGTCTCAGAGTCCTTCTCTCAGGCGGGGAAGAGACCATCGTTCACAAGCAGCACCAGACTCTATGGCTGTGAGAAAGCACGACCATACCTCTTTCCGGAGCCAGCACTCCCTAGGGGCTAAGAGAACTACAAGGGATCACCGGACAGAATGTCATCGTTCTCCAGATTCAAGGGCCGATCACGGAGTCCATCTCCCGCAGAGATCGCAGTCCTCTCCCCAGACGAAGTACCCACTCCCGTTCGTGGTATAACAACAGTAGTGATGATGAGCCGCGCGACCTATTGTCCCAATAAATTATGGCCATTCACCTACCCAAAGAGCTGGAGAAGCCCCCACCCTTGGGCACATACGATGCCACCATAGATCCTGATGAGCACATCAAGAACATTGATACCCTGATCAATTAATGCGACATCAGAGGCACCATCAAATGCAGATTATTCCCAACCACACTGAGGAAGGGAGCCATGTGAGGGTACAATAGTCACCCCTTCGAGTCCATCACATCTTGGAGACAGATTGGGAGGATGTTCTCTAGGAATTTCACAGCCTCCCATCGCCACCCAAAGACAGAAGCCTCCCTTTAGGCCATCATTCAAAGGAAAGACGAACCTCTCTGAGCTTATATTTAAAGGTTCAATAACGAAGCCATCCAGGTTTCCACGACTGACGATATAAAGAAGTACTTGCTCGAACGCGGGCTTCGTCCCCGCACCGAATTTGCCAAGGTAGTTGGCATCGAAATCAACGTAACACTAGATGTCCTCCTCCTCAAGGCTCGGGCATACACCCAGTATGAAGAGAGGGAAACAACCAACATTGCTCGAGACTCTAGGCACTAGGAGAATGCCAGGTCCTCGAAGCACAATGAAGCCTCGACATCTCATCGAGGAGCCGAGAGAAGACGAGATCATAAAGAGCCGTCTGGCCGATTCCACGACTACACTCTACTAACCGTCTCTCGCGAGAAGATTCTCTTCGAGCACGCAAAATTGGAGTGTCGCCAAGCAGGGGTCCGCTTCCTAAAACAAATACCGCCTAAGCCAAACACAGATAAGATGAAGTATTGCCTGTTCCACAAGAGCCACGACCATATGACTGATGAATGCATCCATCTGAAGGATGCAATCAAGATCTTAATCAGGGACGTGCACCTGAAACAATTTAACAAGAAGAAGGATGCTCCTCAGTAGGATGCCCAGGAGTAAAAAAAGATCGAGGAGGAGGTGCCTTCCTCGGAAGAGACCGGTCTTCAGGTTGCCATGAGCATCTCGTGACTCGAAGAATTCTACATCCCCAAAAGGCTCAACATTGTAATACCCTAATTTTTACCCCTAAGATCCCACATATAATTTTCATCTCTTTCCACAAACAAGATCACAAGCTTTGGTTCTCTTGCCTTCCTCTGTGTGTTTATTCTTGAGAGAGTGTTAGAAAGTATTTTCGTGAGTGCTCTATCGTATCCACAAGGATTGATGAGAATATTTGATGCTTGTCGTTCAATGGTTTGGTGATTTAAGAAGGGGGTTTTGAGTTTGGTTTCTATTTTGTAACATGAGTTTGTAAGAAATAAATCAATGTAAAATTGGTTTTAGTTTGATAAAATAACATGCCAAGATTAAGGTTCACAAATCCTTTTTAAACGTATCCAATCAATCGAATATGTGAACTTAGTTTTAATCATTATAATCGCGTATTCTCGCAAAAATGTTCATATCTAAAGCGATTTCGTGAATGTTATTGTTTCGACCGTTAAATGATCTCTCTAAATAACACTTGAAACAATAATCATTAAGATCAAAACAATGCGAATATCAACTTTCAAATCTATGTCTAGAGTTTGTATAGTTGATAGATGAAGAAATTAGGTCAATACTTGAAAAGTTCATGTCTAAAGCAATCCAAACCATAAATACAACAAAAGATAGCAAATAACTTCATCTATATTGATCAAATCCTTGTTCACATACAAAAGATTAAGAAGAATACATAAAATCAGAACTAGCTACCTCTAATCTTGACACAAAAGGGGTTTTAGCCACCCATTTCCATAATATCTTGAGCAACAAGTTTCGGAAGAAGGTTATTCAACATTCGAGTCGAATAATCGAGATTGGATGAGAATCCACCTTCTTTTTGTGAAAGATGGCTAAGAGATGATGAAAATGGAGAACCTAGGGTTTATGTGCTGAAAAATACAAAAATATGAAAAGTACAAAAGAAAATATATTTTGGCAAAAAGTGGCACTAAGTACTTATAGACATGCTATTGTGCTATCAACTTTGCACTGCGAAGCTCTTGTTTGCCTAGCGAACAACCAACAGTGGCACTTGAAGTGCCAGTGTACAGTTAAACCGCCCCTGAGATATTTCCAAATATTCTCTAGGGGTATTCGCTAGGTCTTCACTTCTTCTTCGCTCCAGCGAACCCTTCGCTACCTCCTTCGCACAATGATTTTAGATGCCTTTTCTCTCTGTATGAATAATGCTAGGATCCCAAAGGCCTTAGCTGTGCAAACTTGATGATGTTTTTCTGGGCAAATTTGCTAGGAAGTTCGTTGTGCGAACTTCTTGATGTTTTGCTGCTGACTTGGTTTCCTTGTCAAAGCTCTTGTGTCTTACTCTTCTCAATTTGTGCCTAATTCCTACATAATAGCACACAAATCAAAACAACCAAGCCATTTTCACACAATGAAGCATATCATAAAAAACAAGAGTGATTCAATTCAATTCAATTCATCAACAAAAGGAATGAATGATGCCAACATTTGATAAAATAAATAAGCAAAGTTTGGCATCTAACAACTCTCCCCAACTAGATTCTTGCTTGTCCTCAAGTAAAGTATGCCTCTCATTTCAAACAAGAGGATTTGCTCAAGATTAAGATTCACCCAAGAATGGATAAAATGACTCAAACACAAAGAATGTAAACAAGCAATGGTTTCAAATGTTGAGAATCAAACAATGCACAAGAACTAAATTCTTAAAGAAAATATCAAGTTACGCATCAATCAACAACTATGTTTTTCATGAATGAATCACTCTATCTCTATTCTTCGAATACGGATTGAAGAAATTACGCGCTTGTAACCGCGGGGACAATTTCACTCACCTAACAAACAATGCCAATATCAATTCAATTCATACAATATCTAACAATCAAAAGTGAAAATATGGAAGCAAGAAGATCACTAAGGTCTTTAAGGTTGTAGCTTGGTTGGGCTTACAAACAAGGGATATTTCTAAGGCCATTGAAACGAAATTGCCGACGCAAAAGAGACATTCACTGTACACATTATTTACACATCCCAACTTCATTCCATTTATTTCTCAATTGCAAACCTTCCCAACTTTATTTCACAACTTATTCTTTCACTATTTTTCTTTTCCAAGCAAACATTCTCTCTCTCTCTTTCTCTCTCTCTCTCTCTCTCTCTCTCTCTCTCTCTCTCTCTCTCTCTCTCTCTCTCTCTCTCTCTCTCTCTCTCTCTCTCTCTCTCTCTCTCTCTCTCTCTCTCTCTCTCTCTCTCTCTCTCTCTCTCTCTCTCTCTACATTCATATTCATATAACAATTTTTTCAATGCTTGCTTGAATTTTTCAAAAGTTGTAGCAACCTACCATCTTTTTTTTCATTCTCCCCAACTTGACTTTTACTCAACCCTCAAGTGAATGCTCTTTCCTTTTTATGGCAAAGAGGACAATTAAAACATATTCAAGGGTTCAAGAAAAAATTTAGAATCTCACAAAATTTAGAATGAGATTCACATTGTTTAGGCTCAAAGGGATTAACAGATTCTCTCTACCCACGGGTAAGTTACGTTTGGACATGGTTGTGCTCAATATAAACAAGTGCCTTGATCATTTCTAATGCTTCCACCAATTCACAATAATAACAAGATAAAGCATGAATTAAATGAATCAACAAAGTTTATTAGAAATCCAACATTTAGTATACAATGGAAGCTTTCTCACAATTTGTGTTTTTTGGTCCTAAGTGAAACATTCATTCAACAAGTTGCCAAAAGAACAAATTTTATTTGCATAAAGACTTAAGTTCTTAAGCATCCTAAAATTCTAAACAAAGGTAACCATATACATTGACAACATTCACTTGCTTAATACTATCATCGCCATCCAAACTTGGGATGAATCTTCATTGGATACTTCTTTTCAGAGAGCAACCAATCTAGAAGTTCAATTAAAGCCCAACAGCATGAGAAACATTAAATACCACTTGAAAAATTTTACACACATTTACACTACACGCTACACTACACAATAAAAATAATACTTTTAACATAAAAATTGATTAACATTAATAATACTAAATAGAAAAGTGCTTAGGTGTAAAAACACCTCAAAATAGTACATAAACAATATCTGAAACAAAGTACAATAATAATAATAATAATAAAGGCAGTGATCTAAGCACAAGAATACTTCACTTTAAAGACCAAAGGAAGTTGCTCATGATCATGCCCACAAAACGGAAACAATACAAAATCAGTCCTCATCAAACTTTGTGGCCTCCATACTCTCTGAACCATCTTCTGAACTAGACTCATCACCATCATCAGATTCTTCAGCCTCATCACCATCTCCTACCTCAGCACCACCATCATCAGGGCCAGATGTACCCACCCCCTCTCCAAATATAGGCCTGACCTCAGGCCAACTCGCATGGGCTAGGAATTGCTCCCTAGTCATCATGTTCCGCTCAACAGAGGGATCTCGGCACTGCAACTGGAGTACCTGTATAAAGTCATGAATCTCAATCATGGCCGCTGTGTAGCCACCATCCAATCCCAATTACAGTTATAGACATACTGCTGGAACATATCAAAACTCTGAGTGAATGCAACCCCGGGGCCTTTAATAGCCCTAGTATTTGAAGCAGCTGCAGTAGACGAACTTCTTTTCACACCTTTGGGCCGACAATACTTGTCCACATATCGATCATTAATAGCATCCGAGATCGTCACTTGTCTACGTGAAGGTAGCTTTACCCTTGCATGGACACACAAAGCCATGATGAGACATGGGAAGGCAATGGGGCAGTTAACGCGAGCCTCGGCCTTCAAACCACTCTCTACCATAGATTTCATTTCATCTGCGATAATCCTAGCCACATCAACCTGAATATTTGTGAGAATGCAGTGAACCAAGTGTGCCACTGGGATCGGCACGGTAGAAGTGTGAGACGTTGGTTTTATATTTGTTAAAACCAACAGCAACAACAATTGTGGTAATGGTTTCATATCCTCACGGTGGTAACACCTTGGAACCCCAGATGGGTTCAATTTAACTGTTTTCCCTTCCATCAGCAGAGCCTCAGAGATCAAGTCCGCATCTCTATGAAGCCTTAGGTCTCTATGGTAGTCATTTATTTCATCTTCTCATAGGTTCAATGGTCTTCCGAGAACTCTGTTAATGGTGTCTCGATCAAAGCTTACCTATCTGCCCAATACTCTTCTTATCCATGTAAATGGATCGTCATTATTAGGAAGATCATTGGCATAAAATTCCCTTACCACTTCAGTGTTGTAGCTATCCGTAGGTGTCACCAAAATATCCCACCTCTTGCTATGAATGATTCCAGCGACTTTTCTATAGGAGCCTTCCAGATTAATTATGAATCGCTTTTCTGGAAGAATTTTTCTCTTTTTCCAAAGCCACATACCCTACAACCTACTTAGGTCCTACGAACCGGTCACTGTCGTATTGAATCAGCTGTGAACGTGAGGTGCTTCCAATCTTTTGTTTCTTGGACGCCATAAATTTTAGAGCCATCTGCACTAATCAAAACAAACAAACAGAATCGCATACACAACAGGCTAGTCTAGAAAAACAAACAAGAAAGCCTAACAAGCCCCATGTATCAGTAAAATAACAAAGAAAAACTAATGTCATGTTCGCTAGAAGCTTCGATGTGCGAAGGCCTGGCGAAAACGCGCCCCAAGTTCGCAGTGCGAACTTCCTAGCGAAGTTCTGCGAATTTCAAAATTAAACCTCTGTTTCGTTTCAAAATCAATTGTGTCCCATTTTTATATGCAATCATAGAAGAATCAAGATATGGGTCACAATTATGAACTATTAACAACCACATGCAACAAATTTTACAATGGAAACCTAACCTTAATCAACAATTTTTTTGTTGTATCTCACAACCCTAATCAACAATGCAAAACAAAATAAATTTAGATGAAATAATTATGCAAATCTAGAATGTTGAAGGGTTTGAGAGAGTATCACAGAGAACTTGGGTGTGGAGACAGTTGTTGTGTGAGAGTGAATATGTGAGAGTGAGAGTAAGTGAGAATTTTGAAAGTGAGGGAGGGGGAGTGTTAACCCGTCAAAGAAAAATTTAGAATAAGTGGGCGGGCTCAAAATTTTGGCCCAATAGGCAAAACATAACTGATGTGGCAGAAAAAATAACACATGTTTTGTCTTACTCGCAGTGCGAGTTTGCTAGTGAAGATGCTCACTCAGATGTTCGCATAGCGAACTTGCTGGCGAACATGACAGGATTTCAAAATTTTATTTCTCTTTTTCTTTCCAACTCTTTCTACCATATCTTTTGCACAAACAAAATTAAGTACAAACAGAAAAACAGAAATACTTATAATGTTGGGGTGCCTCCCAACAAGAGCTTTGTTTAACGTCGTTGGAGCTCGACGGTCCAATGCGATCCTTGATCGCAAAGAGGCACAGAGGTAGTGTTCTGCTTGAAATCACCCCAAAATAAATCTTCATTCTTTGGCCATTCACTGTTCAACTCTCTTTGGACTGCACGTCTTCAATAATGATTGCTCCAAAACTCACGATGTCTCAAATCCGGAACGGACCCGACCATTTTGATTTTAGCTTCCCTGGAAACAATTTCAACCGAGAGTTGAATAACAACACCATTTATCCTGCTTCAAATTTCTTGGTCACAATTCTCTTATCATGATAACCCTTCACCTGATCTTTGTAAACTTTGTTGGATTCATACGCTTGCAAGCACAATTCTTCCAATTCATGAAGTTGGATTTTCCTCTTCTCACCACTTGGCTTTTGATCAAAATTCAGCAAATTTAACGCTCAAAAGGCCTTGTGTTCCAACTCAACCGGCAAGTAACAGTTCTTACCATATACCATCTTGAAAGGAGTGAGACCAATCAGAGCCTTAAAAGCCATCCGATAAGCCCATAAAGCATCGTCTAACTTACTTGACCAATCCTTTCTCGAAGCGGACACAGTTTTTTCCAAAATATTTTTTATTTATTGATTTGATACTTCGGCTTGCCCATTGGCTTGTGGATGGTAGGGTGTTACAACTTTGTGCTTAACACCATACTGGTCCAATGTTTTTTTTCCATCTGAGTGTTGCAAAAGTGAGATCCTCCATCACTAATCAACACTGCAGAGTACCAAATCGAGAAAAAATATTTGTCTTTAAAAATTTGATTACGGCTTTTCCGTCAGCCTTAGCACTTGTTATTGCTTCAACCCATTTTGAAACATAATCAACCGCAATCAAAATATACTCATTACCAAAAGACGGTGGAAATGGCCTAACAAAATCTATGCCCCAACAGTCAAATACTTTGACTTCCAGCATATTTTGCAACAACATTTCATTCCGTTGTGAAATTCCACCACTCCTTTGGCATTTGTGTTTACTATGAATTTTGTAAACAACCGCTGGTCTATCAATTTAGGGTAAAACTGACTAACTTGCGGGAAAGAGCATACTAAATCCTAGAACATTTGCTAAGCGTGCAAAAGACCCTAAGTTGAACTCCACGTTCGACTGTGAAACCTTTTGAAAAGTAAGATGACTTGAAGATTTAAAAGAAAACAAGTAATGCGTTGAAGATTAAAAGCAAGCATGTAAAAGTGCAGTAATGTAAAAGCTTTTAAAAGTAAATGTTGTAAAGTAAAGGGCGAGAGATTACAACCAAATTCCGCGTTCGACTATAACGTCTTTGTAAAGTAAATGGCGTTGAAGATAAATGTGTAAGAAAGTAAAGTGCTTCGAAAATAAATGTGCGAAAGATTCTACTCTGAACTCCACGTTCGACTAGAGATCTTTGGAAGTTAAATTGCAAGAAAGTAAATAGATTTGGAAATAAATGGGCGAAAGGTGAAAAGTGCAGAAAAGTTAAATGGCATAAAATAACTCTAATATGAACTCCACGTTCAACTAGGGGATCTTTGAAAGTAAAATGCAGAAAAGCTTGTAAAATGGTTCAAATGTAAAAGCTGAAAGTTAAAGTGTAGAATGAGTAAAGGTGCATAAAGGGTAAAGGCAAGTAAATTGCATTAATGGAAAAGGGTTGGTGTTATATCACATACATTCTCGCTAACTCGTTTCTATACACGTGGATTCTTTGAGTTGTTTGGAGTGACTAGTATAAAATGAATGAACACCCCCATTACATAGAAATGACAACTATTTATAGTACTAGAAAATAACTACTAAATGACGGTTGAGGCTTCACAACATGTCCCTTTTGGCGCTTTTTTCCACCATCTCAACCGTTCCCACGTTCGCCCACTCTTGGTTTGAATTTTAAACACTTAATATCTCCCTCCAATTTTGGTTGTGACTTCTGCGCGTTCTTCTCAGCGTGGCCCTTGTCGAGCACTTCTCAGCACTTAGCAAATTTTAGTAGATTTTTCCACCTCTCTTCGACTTGGATTATTCTCTGATTGTGTCGAAAGGTTGACATGTTTTCAAATTGATGTTTTTGACTTGAGGTAATTCTAAAATCAACTAGTGTCGAAAATTGAGAGCTAACAAATTGCCCCCAAATAATGTCCTTTCCCTAGTTTTTGTAGAAAGGTCATTTTTTCCTTCACCGTTTCGAAGCGTGTTCATTTTGCATGGCTTTGACTGAACCACCCACTACTTGTTTTAGTGGTTAACTGTTCATTTCTTTTCCTTCCACGCTTATGACGTCATGCCATTATGATAAATCCTTAAACATCTTTTCAGCCGTTTCTATCATTACTTTGTCTTGAAAACGTACATTTTCCAGTCTGACCATAACTGCCCATACACATCTTCTCTTCAAAACAAACACGCGTCCCACTATCCGCTGGTCTTCAACGGTGGATTTAAGTCCTTTGGGATATCTAAATGCTGATAAATATCTCCCTTCAACACTTTGTGAATTTGTTTACACTCTCTAGAATCTCAAGCGTCCCATATCCTTCTTCAACTTTCTTCATCCAATCTTAGAGAAAAAAACCCTTTCACTTCTTTTAACAACAATGGCATCTTCTCAATCTATCGCTCAAGAGAAGAAAACCCAGAAGGGACACGTTACTCAAACCAAGCAAGCTATTCCTCCTTTCACGAACATAGATGGCCCTCAACTGGTGGAGAACCGTCAATGTGTGTTGGAACCCACTTCTGAAGCTGCAAGGAGCATCTACCACTCTCAGGTAATGATTCCTTTAATTGTCTCAGGTAAACCCTACGCGGTCTCTGATCCTTTGGCACAGGTTGATGTTTCTGACGCAAGGCTGAGTGAGTTTTTGCCGTCTTACCGAAGAACCCGACCGTTAGGGCAAAAAAGTTTCCCTAGACCTCTTACCAATCCTGCTGAAGAGACTCCATTGCCAACTTTCAACCTTGGATATCTTGCTGACCGTACTCGGCTAGTGAGAGTCGTTAGTCTTCTTAAAGACTTTGACCTTTGGATGGCAAAGATGGAGAAGGTTGAGGCTGATTATTGGAAATCTGTGGGGATTTTTGACCTTCTAATGCTGTCGAAGACTAACATTCCTTATTGTCTGAACTTGCTGATTTTGGAGTAGCACTTGCCCCTCCATTTCTAGATTGGTTTATCTGTGGTGAGGATTTAAAACTTCTTTGACAACAGTCTTAACCAAAGGCTCGACGAGTGGTTCCGACTAAGCACACTTTAGACAGTTTCAAAGGACATCTTCATATAGGGGTTCAAGACGTTCATGTCGAATCTGACATATATGAAGGTTTGACGTCTTTTACTTATGATTATGCAATTAAACTCTCAATATTTAACTTGCAACCATCTCTTGTTTTCCAGCTGTGCCTAGGAATGCTCCGTCCACTAGGGCTGCTACTTCTCAAAGTAGCAAGGAAATGGAAGGCAGACAGGTATATCTCATATCCTTTGCCTCTTTTCTCTTTATGTGACTTATTTCTCACACTTGTATCGTCTCTCTTTATTTTCTCAGACTGGGCGCAAACCTTTGACTCCTTCTAAGAAAGGTAAGAAGGATGCTCCCATCATTGTGGCCTCAGATGTTGATGAATCTCCTGAGGAGGTTCTAGTGAAAAAGAGAAAGAAACCCACCAAGGCATCTGGACCTACTAGCCCACCTCAATCGAAGGTGGCCAAAATTCTTGGGTCGACATCCACTTCAGGTGGCGTCGAAGAACAACCTCATGTGGTTACCTCGAAGTCAACTTCTGGCGACCATGGGGTTGGTAATGCTAACTTTGGTGACACACTAGCTCAGGTATATGTACCAAAATTTTGTCACATGCACTCTTGTCAAGCACCTTCTTAGCCTTATTCTCTTTAATTTGTGTTTTCAGGCTGATACCACAAACACCAATCCTCCTCCAGTTTCAGATACTTCTGCCACTTATTCCCTCAACAGCCAAGGTGAGCCAACTTACCATCCTTCTTCGGATCTTAGCTCTGGCTTAAGTGAGGTAAACCAACTTATTGTTCCTTCTGCAGGAAACAAACCCCCTTTGGCGCCAACCACCACACAGCAGGCTCAAACTGAAGGTTTCAACTCTGGGGAAGATGATGCTTCGAGTCCCCTACCTCTCGACCATGCTGAACCTATGGTCACTAATGAGGTGGTTGTCGAACAAGCCTGTACTCCTTCAGACCCACCAACAACTGACAGTCCACACCTAGTTATTCATGAAGAGCCAAATGACATGCATCCTGAACCTATTCAAAATCCAAACAATCCCTCATCCACTAATGATAAAGAGTAAGCAGTAAGAGTTGAGGAAGAGGAGGAAAAGGACCAAGAAGAGGACGAAGAAGAAGGAGATGAAGGAGAATCTAAAGAGGATGATAAAGAGGAAGAGGAAGAAGAGGTGGACGAAGAAGACCAAGCTGGTCCTGAATCCCAACATACTTCGCATGTGGTGAAGAAAACTCTCCCTCCCATCGTGACCCCTGAAGACCCTTTAACAGCTCTTAAGTGGTCGAACCCCAGGGAATATGCTAAGAGGATCCTTGGGCAAAAATTTGGTTTTGCTTCTTCTTCTTCGACTCCTCCCAGTCATCCTGCCTCAGATGACTTCGCTGGTCCAATTCTCCAATCCATCAAGAAAACGTTCTTCAGAGGAGATATCCAAAATGTCCTAGTTTCAGACCCCACCTCTCGACTCTTTTTATAGGATCTATTCAAGAAACTGAATCTTACTACCCTCAGCCCAAAAATTCATGGTTTCTTGCTAGAGTTGACGGTTGTGGTTGACGATTTATCTTCAGAATTTCGAAAGCTCCCCTCTCTCGTAAAGACAATTGAGGCTACAGCTGGTCAAGAAAGTGCAGCCTGAACTGGTGCACAAGAGTCAGAGGCTAGGGTCGAACAGTTGGAAGCTATCCACAGACAATGTCAGGAAGAAATAATTTCCAATCAGAAGGATATTGATGCGTGGCAGCAGCAAATCAAGGAGGTTCAAACGAAGATCTCTAATGCTGAACAACGTAACCTTGAGTTGCAATGCTTTGGCGCCCCTGACATGACCCAAGAGCTGAAGAGCACTATTGACTTCATTGATGCGGCCCAAAAGTTGGAAAAAGATCTTGCAGCAGCCAGGCTCGACAAATCCCTGTGCGAGGCTCGCCTTAGTCATCAGATGAATACTTTTGCTCAACTCAAATCAAAGCTTCCTTTTTTATTACCTTTCGACCTCAGCTGTTTGTAATCGCCATTGATTTTATGGCCTTTCAAGCCATCTTTATGTAATGACAATATGTTACTTTTGTAATTTGATTATCTGCGCCATATTATGCCTTTTGACATGTTGTTGTTTTTCTTTATTATTATGGCACACGAATAACGCGTTATTTTTTTTATGACCTCAATTTTGAGTTTAATGTGTGATTAAGGCCTCTTCCTTTTCCTAGAAAACGCCTTTTCCCAGCTTCATTTATTGCTCCAACGACATAGGCTTTTAGCTTTATTATGGTATTTAAAGCATAACCTTTTTAGGCATACTCCCAAAACCAGTGAACTTCCACCGTTTGACTGACCAATCCATACCTAGTCTTTCCTCTATAAATCCTTCTTTCTCCTGAACCATGTCTTGTACTCAACAAAGCAAGTATGAACATCAATCCAGAAAAACCCACTCTCAAGGACCAGGCAAAAGGTTCAAAGGAACTTGCGGTGGTGGCGGCGACTAGGGAAGCCACAAAACCTGAGGCCTCCACTGGAGCACCCCTCACGTGAAGACGAAGGAAACCAGAATGAAGGTATCCAAGCAAGCACGTCCTCGTACTACCAATTCTGATGATGAAGCTTATGAGTATTATATGGAATACCTCAAGTCCATTGATTTGAGGGATTTTGATTGATCCCTGTTTTTAAGTTATGAATTATTGTATGGATTTTTGTTTTAGGTATGCCATGTTAGCCTCGTTTGGCCTATTTTGGCCTTGGTGCCTTCTTAATAAGTTTTAAGTTTTGACATGAATCTCTTGCAAGATAGGCCTATATTTTTTCAAATATTTGCCATTTACTTTCAGGATTCTTTTATCTTTGTCTAACTCTTCAATTTCATAAGCACCATTAGAGAATACTTGTATGACTTGGAATGGGTCTTCCCATTTAGGAGACCATTTGCCCAAAGTTCTATCTCTTTGATCCATAGGAAAAATTACTTTCCATACTATGTCTCCATCTAAAAAGGATTTAGACTTAACCCTTTTATTGTAGGATTCTTCAACCCTTCGTTTTTGTATCCTTAGTAACTCCAAGGCCTTAAGCCTTTCCTCATCTAGATCTACTAGTTCATCCATCATCATAGCCCAATAATCTTGAGACGGGATTTCATGATGCCTTTGGACTCTCATAGATTGTAAGCATATCTCGACAGGTAATACTGCATCATGGCCAAAAGTTAGTTGAAATGGCATAGTACTGGTAGCCTCTTTAGGTGACGTTCGACATGCCCAGAGGATTTGGTCTAACATCTTATACCAGTTTCTAGGCTTCTTTCCTACATGCTTCTTAATGAGTCCAATCACTACCTTGTTGGCAGATTCGACTTGCCCATTTGCCTGTGCATAATAGGGTGTAGAAGTTAGGAGCTTAAAACCTATTTCTTTGGCAAACTCCTGCATCTTTCGACCAGTGAAAACTGATCCTTGATATGTCGTAATAGTCTTTGGGATACCGAATCTAAAGATGATGTGACTTTGGATGAATTCGATGACGTCTTCTTGACCCACATTCACTAATGGTATTGTTTTGATCCATTTAGTAAAGTAGTCAATGCCAACCAAGATATATCTTTGGTTTTTTGACGATGCTGGTCGAATCTCTCCCACTATATCCAGAGCCCATCCTCTAAAAGGCCATGGTTTTACTATGGCGTGTAATTCACTTGCAGGTATATGCTGTATCCCAGCATGGGTCTGGCACTCTTTGCAACCCCTGGCGAACTCTATGCAATTATTCAGCATAGTATGCCAATACAATCCTTGTCGAAACAATAACCACTTCATTTTATGGCCAACTTGGTGTGCTCCATAGTCCCCACTATGAAATGTCGAAAGTGCCAAATATGCCTCTGTTTCACTAAGGCATTTCAACAAGACTCCCTCAGGCGTCTTTTTTAGCAATTCATTACCCATAAGCATGTAACTTAATGCTTGATACTTGATCCTTCGATCTATCAAACCCGTTGGATTTTGTAGGTACTCGACTATAGGCTTTCTCTAATCTCTATCTGTTAGACCATCTATGGCAAAAATTTCAAAAATTTCGCCATCTAGGCACTCAAGCTTAGTTGTCTCTAAATCTGATGGGCACAATCCAACTGTCAGTATTTTCCCTCTTGCCTCAATTACTTCTTGAAGGTTTTCCTTTGACACTCTATATCCTGAGGCAATCTGCGGTAAATCATTAGCGACCTGATTTTCTACCCTGGGTATGTGTTGGATAGCCACTCCCTCAAATTTCTTCAATAGTCTATTAACCACCACAAAGTATACAATGAGATTTTCTTTAACACATTTATATTCCTTTGTGATTTGTCTTATAACCAACTCTGAGTCTCCCATTATTTCGACTCTAGTTTCCCCCAATTCTAACAAAATTTCGAGGCCAGCAATCAATGCCTCGTATTCAGCCTCATTGTTAGAACACGGCCCTTCGATCCTGAATTTAAATTTTGTTGGAATTTTTTCAGGAGAAATAATGAATGTACCTACCCCTGTTCCATTTCTATGGCTTGATCCATCAAAGTATAACTTCCAGGATTTTAACTTAACATAATTTAAATCAGTTTTGTTTATAGAGTGGTCGACTATGAAGTCAGCCACTATTTTCCCTTTCACAGCCTTTAAAGGCTGATACGTTAAAGAATATTCAGTTAAAGCTAAAGCCCACTTGCCAATTCGACTGTGCAAAATAGGTTTAGATAACATATGTTTTATAACATCAAAGTGAGACGATACATACACATCAACAGGCTTTATATATTGCGTTAATTTGGTACAAGAGAAATACAAGCATAAACACAACTTTTCAATCATGCTATACCTAGTTTCTGCATCATTCAGAACTCTACTAAGATAATAAGTGGCTCTTTCGACTCCATTTTCATCTTCTTAAGCCAACATGCTCCCTAAAGTTCTGTCAGATGCAGCTATATATAATATCATACTTCTATTTCTACAAGGTGGTGACAAGATTGGTGGGTGACTTAGGTACTCCTTGATCTTGTCGAAGGCTCCTTGTTGTAATTGCCCCCACTCAAAACTATCTTTGTTGAAATGAAGCAATGGTGAAAAAGCTTGTATCTTGCCACTTAGGTTAGAGATGAACCTTCTTAAGAAGTTGATTTTGCCCAATAATGACTGCAACTCCTTTTTGGTTGATGGCGCTTTTGCTTCCATGATGGCCTTGGCCTTATTTTGATTGATCTTAATCCCTTTCTTGTGGACCTCAAAGCCTAGAAAGTCTCCTGCCTGTACACAAAAAGCACATTTAAGGGGATTCATTTTTAGACCTAACTTTCTGATTCTTAAAAATGAGCGTCGAAGATGTTCAATGTGGTCTTTTCCAGAAATAGATTTTACAATAATATCATCAATGTAAACTTGCATGAAAGTGTCTATAAAATCATGGAAAATAGAATTCATTGCTCTTTGGTAAGTAACACCAGCATTCTTAAGACCAAAAGGCATCACTACCCATTCATATGTGCCTAAAGCCCCGGGACATCTAAAAGCAGTTTTTGGAATATCTTCCTCAACAATGAATATTTGGTTATAACCAGAATACCCATCCAACATGCTAAGATATTCATGTCCTGCTGCAAAATCTACTAACATTTCTGCTACTGGCATCGAATATTCGTCTTTAAGAGTTGCAACATTTAAATCTCGAAAATCTATGCAAACTCTTAAAGAACCATTCTTTTTAATGACAGGTACTATATTAGCCAACCATTCGACATACCTTGATGTACGAATGAATTTGCAACGAAGCAGTCTTTCGACCTCCTCTTTAATCATTGACAGTATTTCTGGTGCAAACTGTCTTGGACCTTGTTTGACTGGTCTTCTTCCAGGTGTCATAGGAAACTTATGTTCGACTAACTCCCTGCTTAAACTAGGCATCTCGTCGTAGTCCCAGGCGAAACAATCTTTAAACTCCTTCAATAACTGGACCACTTCAACCTTCAATTGAGGTTTCAACTTGGCGCTGATGTATGTAGGCCTCTTGAGTGCCCCTCACTAAGATCAATTTCTTCTAAAGGGTCTTGCGCTAACATTTTGACATTGTTTGCTAGTGGATCTTTTTCGAACCCCAAAGGTTCATCTTCGTAAATGGCATTAAGCCTTTGAGCTTGCTCTCCATCTTGGATTCCATCTAGAGAATTTAAGTTACATTCCTCCCTAGGACATTCGTGGTGAAATTCATAAATGGCTTTGCCAGCCATGTGATTATTAGCAGCTTCTAGAGCCGCTTGTAATTTGGTTTCAGCCACATAGGCCAAAATTTTCTTCAATGCTTCGAACTTAGTCATGATCACCAAATGTTTCTCCCCACCCAGTGGGTTCCACTATAGGCCCTTCAAAACCTGGTAGCCTTTCTCCTGGTACCTCACTGTCCCATTTGAACCCTTCAACAGGATGCAAATATAATGAATGGAACGTTGCTTCATTTGGAGTAAATTCAAACTCTGCCGGAGGACATGGAGCAATATTCACCAAGTGTTTATCAAAGTGATTCCCTTCGACATAATTGACAGGAATCTTGAAGTACCCTTGGTCAGCTTCAATGTTCTCGACGATACCATCTGGCCTCCAAATGGTAATCCTTTAGTGCATTGAAGAAGGCACAGCGCCTACGCCATGAATCCACTCTCTTTCCAAGAGCAAATTATAGTTGGCTTTGGTTTCTACAACCATGAACACTGTGGGTCTTGTAACTATTCCCACTGTAAGATCAACCTGGATCACTCCCAAAGTGGAACCCACTTTTCCTTCATAGTTTGACAGAACCATGTTGTGGGGTTTAGTATCATCATCACATTTTCCAATTTTACTAAGTAGAAAACGAGGCATCAAGTTCACTGTTGCGCCACAATATACTAGTATCTTGTTGACAGGTACGTTCTCCACTTTTTCAATGACATAAAGAGGCTTCAAGTGACCTTTCATAGACTCTGTAGGGCATTCGAAGAAAGCATTATGTTCCTCCATGCACCCATTATTCATAATGTAATAGCACACAGGCTTGTGTGCCATCATTTCCATCTCAGTATTTTGATCCACATCCTCTATCTCTGTGACATGGATGAACTCTCTAGGCATGACAGATACCACATTTACTATGATGTCCAAGAAGGCCGTTGATTCATTGTCGAAGTTGAGTTACAGCTTTCAGTTACCTCATTCGTTTCAACTTTGGTGATGAAGTTCTCAGTAAGCTCTACCGTATTGATTGGAGACTTTTCAATGGCTTCGACCATCTGAACTTCTTCAGGTTTTGCATAGTTAGCTTCTACACTTTGCAGTGGGTCAGAATCTATTTTCATATGAGTCTTCCCCTTGTCTCCAAACTTCAGCCTTCCTTCCTAAATGGTGCTTTGCACCAGATCCCTGAAAAGAAAACATTGAGAAATCTTATGACCCAAGAAATTATGGTACTTACAAAAACCTCTTTTCTTTCTTTGTTCTAAAGGAGGCACTTTAGCGCCAGCAGGCACTATTATTTGTCCATCCTTTACTAACAAATCAAAGATTTCGTCACATTTAGTGACGTCGAAAGTGTATGTTCTTTTAGGAAATTTGTCATTAGACTCAATGAGATTTTTCCCATTTGAAAGAGCCAAGAGTTTACAGGCGTAAGGTGGACCCTGCTTTAATTCAGCAACGCCAACCTCATGCTCGTCGAAGTAAAGTGTTTCATTCTACAGATTTTCCACATCTTTGTTACATTCGACAAAAGCTACTTTTTTACCCTTACTGAACTTGGTTTTCTCTTCTCTTAGCCTTTCTAGACGTCGAACTCGATCAGCTAACTGCGCCATATCCCTGAGATATTGGGTATCCAATTTCTTCCTAATGAAATAATCTAAACCCCCTGCAGCCATTTCGACTAGTTCGTGCTTTGGCACTTGCATGAAGCACCTGGCCTTAAGAAGTCGAAACCTATTCAGGTAATCATCAATTGGCTCAGCACCCTAACGTTTGATATTAGCCAATTCTTTCAAACTAATCTTGGTTTGCCCCATATAGAATTGTTCATGAAACAAACGCTCTAATTGGGTCCAACTATAAACTGAATTAGGAGGCAAAGTAGTGAACCATGTAAAAGCATTTTTTGTGAGAGAACTTGGGAAGTATTTGACCCTAAGGCTCTCATCAACAGCTATCTCTCCTGCTTCGATCATGTACCTAGCCACGTGTTCGACAGTCAATTCGGTAGTGCCCCCTACAAATTTACTAAATTTTGGAACCTTCGTCCTAGGAGGTAACTCAGCCTGCAAAATATAATCCACTATATGCGAAGTATAATTTGGCCTTGTAAAGCCAAAGTTTGCTCCATTTCTGGTCATTATTCTTTCGACCATAGCTGCAAGATTATTTTCTTTCGCTGCATCATGACGTCGAACTTGTCTAAGTATTTGGTCAACATTCTGATTTCTGTTCACCATGACTATATCTGGTTCTTCCTCCATATGGGATGGTACCTGGTTCCTTTGTGGTTCGACTCTGAAAGGTTCGTCCATTTCATGATCCTCTATATTCGCCTCGTGAACATTCTGTTGATAATACCATGGGACGTTCTCAACAACTGTTGCTCTTTGCTCAAATGTTGGTACTCCCATAAAATCAGCCATGCGGGCTAATTGCGTCACCACCTGCTGGTTGGCTTGAGTAGTATTCTAAATTAGGGGCTGAAAGATTTCTCCCATTGTCTGAGACAACGTGTGTACCATTTGCATATTACTTTCATCCATTTGCTGTCTTAAGCAGTTTATAGATATAGTTGTAAGAGTCAGTGCTTTCCCAGAATAAACAACACCTATGCTCTGGTTGTTTTGACCGCCTAACCCAACTCCTTGCATTGGCACAGATACCATATTTTCTGAAAATATGGATGGAGCATTATGCAAATTCTGCCTTATTGACGTAGGCATACCATATGGTTGGTTCCTCAGTAATGGTTGTGAGAAACCTAGAGGAGGAATTTGCCTATACATCGAACTTCCTGGGGGTGTTGGTGAATTAGGACTTTGGGGTCCTACATATTCCAACACAGGTTGAGTGTACGTTCATACACATGTTGATCCTGGATTCACCATGAACTGCACTTGTTCAGACACCACTACCGGTGGTGACGTCTGTCCTTCCGTTGAAGAAACTGGGTATGGAGTATTCTAAGACCCCATGCTCGACTGAGCATTTGAAATGCTTCCTTGAGGATCAACTTGTTGAATAGCATTTGTTGCCATTCGTTTAGTGTATCTTCTTTTTGGTACTTCTTCATGCGTAGTGGCTAACTTTCCACTCCTTAATAACATACAACAAAGTATTCGCCCATAAAAGATTAATGTAAACTTTGAAATGCTTAGCACTAGGTCCCACCAGGTGTGACAATATGTTTACTGTGAATTTTGGTAAACAACCGTTGGTCTATCAATTTAGGGTAAAACTGACTAACTTGCAGGATCGACCATACTAAACCCTAGAACATGTGCTAAGCGTGCAAAAGACCCTAAGTTGAACTCCACGTTCGACTGTGAAACCTTTTGAAAAGTAAGATGACTTGAAGATTTAAAGAAAGCAAGTAATGTGTCGAAGATTAAAAGCAAGCATGTAAAAGTGCAGTAATGTAAAAGCTTTTAAAAGTAAATTCTATAAAGTAAAGGGCGAGAGATTACAACCAAACTCCACGTTCGGCTATAACGTCTTTGTAAAGTAAATGGCGTTGAAGATAAATGTGCAAGAAAGTAAAGTTCTTTGAAAATAAATGTGCGAAAGGTGAAAAGTGCAGAAAAGTTAAATGGCATAAAATAACTCTAATCTGAACTCCACATTCGACTAGGGGATCTTTGAAAGTAAAACGCAAAAAAACTTGTAAAATGGTTTAAATGTAAAAGCTGAAAGTTAAAGTGCAGAATGAGTAAAGGTGCATAAATGGTAAAGGCAAGTAAATTGCATTAATGAAAAAGGGTTGGTGTTGTATCACATACATTCTCGCTAACTCGTTTCTCTACACGCGGGTGCTTTGAGTTGTTTTGAGTGACTAGTATAAAATGAATGAACACCCCCATTACATAGAAATGACAACTATTTATAGTACTAGAAAATAACTACTAAATGACGGTTGAGGCTTCACAACGTGTCCCTTTTGGCGCTTTTTTCCACCATCTCAACCGTTCCCACGTTCGACCACTCTTGGTTTGAATTTTAAACACTTAATATCTCCCTCCAATTTTGGTTGTAACCTCTGTGCGTTCTTCTCAACGTGGCCCTTGTCGAGCACTTCTCAACACTTAGCAAATTTTAATAGCTTTGTCCACCTCTCTTCGACTTGGATTGTTCTCTGATTGTGTCGAAAGGTTGACATGTTTTCAAATTGATGTTTTTGACTTGAGGTAATTCTAAAATCAACTAGCGTCAAAAATTGAGAGCTAACAATTTGTCATAACTTTTAGTATGTGCATGCACATCTTTGAATAAAGAAGGCCAATAAAAGCCTGATTGGAAGACTTTTGTTGTCGTTCTTGTATCATTAAAATGACCTCCATAAGGAGAGTTGTGACAATGCCAAATGGTGTCTTTGGCTTCTTCATGAGACACACATCTCCTCAAAATTTTGTCAACGCCAAGCTTAAACAAATGAGGCTCATCCCATACAAAATATTTGGCATTAGAGAAAAATTTCTTTTTCTGGTTACTAGTTAGACCTTCCGGCATTACCAAGGTGTAACTTACAAACCAAGGTGTAACTTTCACCAAGGTGTAACTTTCACCATGTACAACTTTTCATCAGGAAATTCTTCCTTCACCTTATTTTCATGTTTCGTAACCTCAACATTCACCAGACGGGATAAGTGATCCGCCACCAAATTCTCGGATCCTTTTTTGTCACGAATTTCCAAATCAAATTCTTGTAACAAAAGGATCCAACGAATTAGTCTTTGTTTTGAATCCGACTTGGTGAGCAGATACTTGATTGCTGCATGGTCAGTGTAAACCACAACTTTAGACCCTATCAAGTTTGACCTAATTTTTTCCAATGCATACACTATTATAAGCAACTCTTTCTCGGTTGTTGCATAGTTTATTTGAGCTTCATTGAGAACTTTGCTCGCATATTGTATAACATGAAATTTTTTTGTTTTTCTTTGACCCAACACCGCGCCAACCGCATAATCACTAGCATCGCACATGAGTTCAAAATCAATTTTCCAATTTGGTGCTACAATTATGGGCGCGGTGGTCAAGCTTTACTTTAAAGAATTAAAATCTGTCATACAAGACTCATTGAAAATAAAAGACTTATCTTTGTTGAGCAAGTTGTTCAATGGCTTCGCTATCTTTGCAAAATCTTTGATGAATCTCGTAGAATCCCGCATGACCCAAATAGCTCCTGATTCCTTTCACGTTCAAAGGTGGTGGTAGCTTCTCAATGACTTCCACTTTGGCACGATCAACTTCAAGCCCTTTCGAAGAAACTTTGTGTCCAAGCACAATTCCTTTCGTGACCATAAAATTGCATTTCTCCCAGTTAAGTACTAAGTTAGTCTCTACACACCTCTCCAGAACAACATCCAAATTTTTTAGACAAAGGTCAAATGACGGACCGAAAACTGAGAAGTCATCCATAAACACCTCGATATTCTTTTCGACCAAGTCTGAGAAAATCGCTTGCATACACCTTTGAAAAGTCACTGGTGCATTGCACAAGCCAAATATCATCCTCTTATAAGCAAAGATTCTGAAAGGTCAACTGAAAGCTGTTTTTTCATGATCCTTCGGGTTGACAATGATTTGATTATACCCCCGAGTATCCATCCAAAAAATAATAATACTCTTGACTGGAGAGCCTCTCGAGCATTTGATCCATGAAAGGAAGAGGGAAGTGATCTTTTCTTGTAGCTTCATTGAGCTTACTACGTCGATACACATCCTCCATCCCGTTACAATTTTTGTTGGAATCAACTCATTCTTATCATTACGGATAACCGTCATTCCCCCTTCTTCGACACCACTTGTACTGGACTAACCTATAAACTGTCAGAGATATGATAAATCATTCTAACGTCTAACATTTTTACCACTTCTTTCCTCACAACTTCTTTCATTGTAGGATTCAATCTTCTTTGTGGTTGAGCCACCGCCTTGAAATCTTCCTCCATGAATATTCAATGCATATAATAGGATGGACTTATACCTTTCAAGTCGAAAAGAGTCCAACCCATTGCCTCTTGATTTTTCTTCAAAACACCAACTAATTTGTCTCTTCCTTCTTTGTTAGCTCCACACTAAAGATCACCAGCTTGTTTCCTTCTTCATCAAGAAAGACATACTTGAGATGAGAGGGTAACACTTTTAACTCAAGTTTAATTTCCTCATTTTTTTCCTTTTTCAAAATTTCCACCCTTTCATTCAAAGGGGGAATTTCTTCTAACTCTTCAAGTTCCAGCAAGCATTTATCAATCTCTTTTTCTTCCTTCTCATTGACATTTGAAAGAGCATTGGTAAGAACTTATTGTAATGGTGTAGGAACTTGTATCAACTCTTTAACTTCTTCAATCACCCTTTCTGTTGCATCGATTCTAAAACAATCAGTCTTATCCTTCGAATGCTTCATGGCTTCAAAAAATTGAAACATATATCCTCATCTTGAACTCTAACTTTTATTAGACCATCATCCATAGCAATAGCCATGCGCGCGGTCTTCATAAAAAGTCTCCCAAGAATCAAGGGAGAGTCTTCATCTTCCTCCGTATCAATCATCACAAAGTCAATCGAAAATAAAAATTTGTCAACCTTTACCAACACGTCTTCTGCTACACCATGAGGGCGAGTGGTAGATTTGTCGGTAAGTTGCAATGTCATTTGAGTGGACTTCAACTTCATGTATCCCATTCGCTTCACAATAGACAAGGGTATCAAATTGATACTAGAGCCTAAATCGATCAATCCATTGCCAACATAAATTTTTCCAATTGTAATCGGTAAAGTGACTCGTCCCGTATCACTTTCTTTCCTCGGGAGAGTGTCACTTTCGCGAAAATAAGGTGCCGGCAAAACAGAAGAGTCGCCACCTTTCGTTATTTATCCCTCAGAACGGGAAAGGAAACGATCGGAAAAACCTAACGAAAAGGTATAAGACAAGGTCATCGCAACCATTGTCTGGGTTCGGGAGTCGGTTACGCAAGGGGAAGGTATTAGCACCCCTCACGTCCATCGTACTCGATGGGATCCACACTTGTTGTGTTTACTGGACGAGTTGGTTTATCTATCTACCTATCAAGGCTGGCTTAAAAAGAAAAGACAATGACTCGGAAAAGCGTCACGCTTTATGCCTACGTATTCTCATCAGAGAATGAGAAATCAGAGTCAACGTAGTTCGACCTACTACGGGTTACGGGGAAGGTGGCTCGCCAATATGTCAGTATTGTGCCTACGTACTCTCAACAGGTATGAGAGATCAGAGTTTACGTAGTTCGGGAAACTACGGATTACGGGGATTCAGATTCATCTGTTTTTTTTCGAGTAGGGTTAACAAACAGTTCCAGCAGTTAGGGACAAAGCCTGTTTGCGTTGGCGCTGAAGTTTAACGACACTCTTTTCTTCAGAAAAGCTTCCTTTGAATTATGGGCCCCCGGGGCAAAAAGGTTTGAAGTTTGTTTTCTGTCTTTTACGGAAGAAGTGTTTTTTATTGTGTTTGCAATTTCAATCGCACTAAAGACTATAACCTGAGAGTGAATGCGTCGCATGTCACCCAAAGGGTGCCATACTAAACATCCAGACTGTTGAAAAGAAACTCTCCAACAATCCTTTCTCAGATAGCTTGAGGCTCATAACGTACAAAAGAAATCATTCATGATTACTGTATCTTAAGCTGTTTGAGGTGAGAAGAGAGAGGGATAACTACGGGGAGACTATCAAGTCCTACTGTTGTCATGCCAAGGATTCATCCTATAGTTGGGGTTTGAAACAAGGATCTCCTAGAAGTTATCATGCATAGGTTTCAACCTAAAGTTCTATCATCACTTCTTCATCAAAGGAAATGAGAGTCCTAAGGGATCATGTCAATGATACACAGAAACAGATAAAGCATCAGCTTAAACAGTAAACAGCAAACGACTGTAGAATGCATGCAATGCAAGTGAGGGAGGAAATGTGTGTGGGGCATCAACCTCCACAAGCTCATCTCAACCTCAAGCCAGAATGAAATAACAGTAATCATACTGAGGTAATAACAACATGCCATCAAGCAAAATACAGTAAACTGCAATCATACAGAAGAAAAATAAAGCATGCTATCAAGCAAACTAAACCACGTAGGCAAGGGAGCTAGGCTCTACCGAATACCCGCAAGCAAAGCCATATAGTAAAAATACAAGCAGAGGAAGCAACTCAACCTCTAGTGCAATCATGCTCCTAGATCAAAGTTAGTCTAATCATGGACTTATTCTAATGCATCAAGCAAGTCAAACAAGGTACATCAGCACCGAAAAGAAAACAGATAAGAAAGCAGATCAACAACTCTCTCTTTCAAGCTTCAGCTCTTCTAACAGCAATCCAGTCTTCAGACTTCCATCACCCCTTAAGGCTACCATCTCTCATGACAAATATCAATTTGCTTCTCCAGGTTTCAATCCTTCAATATAAGTTTCAACTTAATCTTCTTCTTCAAGCCTCAGCTTTCCAGTCAACTCCACCTTCAGGCTATGCTCTTAACTGCAAGTGTCAACTTGATTCCTATATTCCTCAAGCCTCAGCTCTACACTCAGTCTCAATTTGATCTTCTTCATCTACAAGCTTCAACTCTCTTTGCTCTACCAGTCTCAACTTGGCCTTCTCTCTTCATCTACAAGCTTCAGCTTCTCAGAGTAGCCTTCAAGCACATGGAAGTGTCAACTTCATCCTTCAATCTTTCAAGCCTCAGCTCATCACTCAACCTCCATTGGATCTTCAAGTATCAACTTGGTCTTCAAGCTCTTCAAGCTTCAGCTGCAATGGCAATACTGAAGGAATCATCCTCTTCCACACTCTTCAATGAAGTCTTCATCTTCAAACTCAATTCTAACATCCTTCAAGATACTCAAACCAGAAGATAATTGATTTAACAGAGTGAGAGGAAATGATAAACAACTTACTGACAACCAAGGGAAGCCTGCAAGGGTTCATCATTTATGAGAGACTGGTTCCCTCAAAGTTCTACTTCCCAGATAAAGCCACTCTTCCTTCCAAAGGAGGGATGTGAATATCTGAGAAGGACTTTTAGTCATTGGGAGGAATGGAAGCACAGGATGCTTTCCATGTTTGTGAAAGAAATCATTCTAACTACAAGGCTCTCCCTATGTCCTATCTCCTAATCTTCATCAGATACCTTCAGGCACAAACAAATCCAAAGCTCCAAGCACCTTCAAGCAACCTCAAGCATCCTCTTCTTGTCTTCAACTTGTCTTCAATCTCAACCAAAGGCAAACCAAGCACAAACCCTAATCTAAGGGAACTAGGGAAGTTAAACTAATTGAATTAGCAAGTTAGGATCACCTAAAACCTAGTACTAAAGTTAGTCCTAACTAAAATACTAAAATCGATTGTAAAATCCTACAAAAATAACTATGGGGACCTAGGTCAATCATGACTCTACCACATTAGTTTCAAAGATCAAATCATCAATTTGGACCTAGAACTAAATCCTACATTCTAAGGCATCAACCTAAAACCCTAAAAAGGAAGCATCTAAAAAATCAATCTAGAAGGCATACCTATTTTCATCACAAAAATGTGAGAAAATTACTATGGGATCATACATGTCTAACCTAATCACACACAAAAAATTAGGCCAAGAATCATCACCATGAGATCACACAAAATTCTACAAAAATATGCATCAAACATAAACATTTTAATATCAATTAAAATACAAAATTCCAATTAAATCAGAAATTGTATGAAATGAAAATATTTTTTCTCTAAAAAATACTAGACTCAATCATGAGTAATATGCAAAAAGAATGGATTTGATTGGATTAATATTCAATTAGTTATTATTTTTACAAAAAAACCATGAATTAAATGGAAATTAAATGAAAATCAAATAAAAATGAATAAGCGCGCGGTGTGGATAGTAATCCTTTTCAGTTAAAATTCTGGGTTGGGCCTTCAGGGGGGTGTGAATAACGCTCAGATTACTAAGCCCAAAACATCACATAAATGAAACACATCGTTTCATGCTTCAGAATCCTTCACAACTCAACTTTAAAACACAGCCGTTGGATCCTCTCTCAGTCAAAGGTCAAGCTCTCATCCAATGGTGAAAACTTCATCTCCTACCTCTGGCCATGGAAATGGAGGGAAGAACCAGAGTTCAAACATGGTTCTTGCTCAATTCGAACTTCATCATATCTCCATCAAAACACATGGTTTAAAGCACTAACACATTCCAAATTCCACACTGATCATAATCATGGTCTTAGATTCAATTGAAACATCCTCTAACCCTAAACACGATCGGGGATCAAAATTCTGACCAAGAATCAATTGTCTCCAATCTTGAAATTGCTTGGTCTAAAATTCTCATCACATTACACTGATCAGTTTCCCCTATAGAATTCATATTATTGCTCACTATACACCAAGTTCTTGATCCAAACTGAAATGGTGTCATCACCTTGAACATAACCAAATGCTCTCAAACTCTCCAGAATCCATCCCCTAGTTGTCTCTAACCGTTCTAACCTAATAATTTGACTTAACAATGCTTAAATTAAGGTGTATGGTGAAAGTTACAAACCTGGGATTTCTTGAATAACAGATGCACCAAATCTTCACTTCAACACTTCAATCCTTCCAGAATCGTTCCTTGTATCAAGATATAGCTTCTGTTTGCAAAAGAATTGATGGAAGATGCTTGCAACTCCAAACCCGATAGTGACTTGCAGCAGGTGGAACTCAAAATCTCATGCACGATTCAGCCATGTTCTTGCTCTCAATTTGCTATGGAATCACTCAGTAACTCATAAGGAAGAGATTGCAATAGAAAGAATCAATTGAAATGGTGTAGAAATGAAGAATGGATTTCAATTTGCAATGAACAAATTCTGAATCCCAACTCTCTCTCCTTCCTCAACTCTCACCAACCTCTTCCATGGACAGCTTCTAAATCATATATAGAATGATTCTAAACCCTCTAGCACCTTCTGGAATCATCCAAGGAGATTTTGAAAATCTCATGTTATGGTTTCTCATTTCAAGCCATACTCACACCAGTCCATGTTTCCCTTGCTTTCAGCTCCAATTCTGAATTGAAAATCTCCTTAGATAAGACGTATGAGATGTTAGGATGCTTGGATAGCTTGTACATTGATCTCTCTTATGTTTTGCAAATGTAACTTAGATTACAAGTAACTTATGATAAGTCCCTCAATTTGACCTCAAATCAAAATTGTAATAATTACATTGTTTCTAAAATGATTTTTCCATTCAATTTGGTAGGTCACTTGCATTGTTTTGGTCATGTATTGAAAATTTCCAAAAATAGGTCACTTTAATACATTAAATCCTCCTTTATTTTGACCATTTTGACAAGTATGGGCTACAAGCATTTCCAACACCTCATGACCTCCTTAATAGCCTTAAAACATCATTTTGAACAAGTTTGATGTTGAAGGTTTTTCCATTTGAAGCTTGGAAATAGGAGTTATGGCCTTATGCTGAAATGACATGTAATCTCCAAATGACCAAAATGCCCTTGACTTGTCAAAGCCATAAATTGAGTTCTACAAATCCTATCAAGGACTTCTAGTACTCTCTAGAAAGCTAAGAAGATAAGGAGAAACATTTATGTTGACCAGAAGTTCATAGGAATCATCCTTCTTGGGCAAAAGTTTGATGCAATTTGGGTAACTTTGAAGGCCCCAGATTCACATACCTCAGATGACCTGTAACTTATCAAAGTCATAACTTAAGCTCTACAAATCCTATCAAGGACTTCTAGTACTCAAATTAAAGCTAAGAAAAATCTCTACAACATTCATGTTGGGGGGTAAGATGAGATGACAATAACATCTTGAGCTAAACTGCCTTGAAGATAGGGACCAAACTAGGGGATTTTACACTGTCAAGCCTTAGAAACCCTAGCTTGAAACTTCTCAAACTCTTCCATCATGATGAGTTGACCTTGGAATCATCCTTAGAACATTTCAATGCATCAATCCATGATCACATGGCCTTTGGATTAGGTCTCAACCTTGTTCAAATCATCAGTTGACCTAGGGTTGACTCAATCAAACCCTAATTATACCATTCATGGCTAGGTCTCTTAAACTTGCACAATGACCTATCTAGGCTTCATGCTGGATTTCAAGACATCTCATAGGCTCTCTCAAGGCTTCAAGTCCACATTCTTGGCTTCAGAATCATCTGTGGAGCTCCCATGACTCTCAAGTTAGGAGGCACCCTTTTGGTTTCAACCACTCTCTCTGAGGATCTTTTAACTTCTCTGACAAAGGTATCTACCCTTGAACACTTGAATAGCCTTCATAGCTAGCTTCAAACTCTTGTATAGCTCTTGATTGCTAATCATACCTCTTGATCTCCTGCATACATGTCAATGAAATGCAAATGATAATGCTAATGTGAATGAAATGAAACATAAGCTAGGTAAAGAAATATTGGTCAAATTTTGGGGTGCAACAACTGCCCCTATTCAAACGGCTTGAACCTGACTGGGTGAGAAGCGAACGACTCTCAACCAATCAAGGTGCGAGACGGTTGAAAACCGACAAACCCGAAAATTTGCCAACTGCGCAAGTACACGGTATTCAGATGGGAACAAATCTTCGAAAATTGAAATATTAGCTGCACGGCAACTAGCTGGAGAATCGGTCACACGGTAACCGGTAATACATGGTCGATCATGCCGTCAGGCATCCATTCCTCGGGACTCATCAGATCGACAATCAAGTTAATCATGCCATCGGGCATTCAAAGATATTTTCGGGCATCAGCCGGATTTCATCAGTAAGTCGGGAATAGAATTCTCGGTCAATCATGAACCAGTTGGGGATACCCAATCTTCTGCCATCAGGCGCTCTGCATCAGCTAAGAGAAATACGGTTGGACTTCAATCATCAGGTCCTCAGGGGAAGCAGGGGAAGTTTCAACTTCGCTGTTCATAAACCTGCTGGGGATGCCGCATCTCCGCTGGGGAATCTGGAGAACTATCAAGTAACTCTGCTTCGGGGATCCAGAAACCATTCTGGGTGAATCATCTCTGCTGAGGACATCAAGACTCATCTTGAACAAACAACTCCGTGGGGGACTTCAAGAATCATCCTGAACTAAAAACTCTGCTGGAGATTTCAGGAATCGTTCTGAGCAAACACTCCGCCGGGGATACTAAGCGTCAACTTGAGCAACCAACTCTGGCGAATTCACTGGGGATTTTAAGAATCATCTTAGGCAAACGACCTTGCTGGGGAGTTTAAGAATCATCTTGAGCAACCGACCTGCGGAGGAACACCTGTAAAATAAGAACGGTAACGACCTAGCTCATGTTTAGTATGCATTGACAATGACGTAATGCTCCACACAGTGGAAATGCTATACGTGGATGCTATGCAATCATGCAAAATGCTACGGCCCCGTCAGCAAAATAAATGCCGACGAGAGAATCTTCCTGTCAAGGAGAAAGAACCACTCTGGTGGGGGGAAGGAATCATCCTGCCACGGAGAAAAGGTCACGCCAATCTCAATCGGACTCCGCATGGGGAAGCAAACTTCAGTTGACTGTTGCAGGGGAACGAAGCTCTACGAGAACCTGGACCTGCTGAGGAAAGCAATGTCAATCACGGAAATAAGCTGCACGACATTCGCAGCCCGAGCTTTCTGGGAGCAACGACCCCGGTGAGGAAATACAGCATCAGCTATTCAACACTTTACTGGGGAAACCCAATCATGGCCCGAACTGCTTTCCAAGGACTTGGCTCCCTTGGGGATTCGCAAACTCATCTGGGGAAGAAGAAATCATCCTGCTTGCTGGGGAGAGTACGACTCTATGGGGAATCTCAATTTCGCTGGAGACTTCAGCCTGGAACTTCCACTTGCTGTACACTTCAGTGTATAACTCATCTGGGGAGACGACATTCCTTCAGGATGTATTTGACCGGGGAGAGAATCTTCTCTGCCTGGGGGGACGTATCAATGCTTACGATCTCACGTCCAGACTCCGCAGGGAGAGGATGCTGAATTTTGCTGTAGAAGAAGGAATCATCCTGCTTGGGGACGCGTACGGCGTACTGCCTGGAATATACTACACCTGCACCAACACAAACAAACAGACAAGATACCCTTCTCAAAGGGACCTATCAAGGTTATCATCTTGTGGCAATGTTTAAGTAATTCATTGTTTCAACAATCAGTGGCCTAGGCCAGTAAGTTTATGTATGCGCATTTTATCAAAAACATCGACGTTCTTTTTCGCAAATAAAACAGATAAATGCTAAACAGACAAGCAGAATTGCTGAATAGTATACATTTCATTGATAACGAACCCCTGAATGGGTAAAAACGTTTTACAACAGATGCAAGCTCCTGGAATGAGGAAGCCGCGCAAAAATAAAACATAAATATACATCAGTATATACAAATGTCGGCAACGAGGCGTAGACGAACACCATGAGTTGATCCCTCTATGACCCACTCGGCTTTGATACTTCTCCGACGCTTCAGCTTCAGAAGAGATTGATTCAGATAAACGGCCCTCAGGTCTTCCGAACCACTAAACCATGAAAGTCCACACGCGGAACACAATCATTTGCTTTTTCAAATCCCTAACTTTTGCCTGAATCGCCCTTCCGGGTTATCGATTCACCGGGATACCCTTTTTTGCCAAAGTCGCCCTTCCAGGTTTTCGACTTTGCGGGTGTACATTTTTTCAATTTATATCCCTAATTTTTGCCCGAACCTTTTTCCCTTTTTTATGGTTCGCCGGGATGCCCCATTTTTGCCTGGACTCTCTTTTTACTGTCCAGCGGGTCGCTTTCAAACAAAGTATTTTTTAACTGCGTCCGCGTTCACCGGGGATGCAAAATCTTCACCATCCATCGTGGATAACAACAAAGCTCCTCCCGAGAAGACCTTGCTGACGACGTACGGACCTTCGTAAGTGGGAGTCCACTTGCCCCGGTGATCGGAGTGTGGAGGAAGAATCTTCTTCAGGACGAGATCACCCGTCTGAAAGCTTCTAGGACGCACCTTCTTATCATAAGCTTTCTTCATTCGGCTTTGGTACAGACGACCATGCGCAATCGATGCTAACCTCTTCTTGTCCATCAGGCTGAGTTGGTTTAGTCGGTTCTTAAACCATTCGGCCTCGTCGAGTTTTACGTCAACCAAAACTCGCAAAGAAGGGATCTCCACTTCTAACGGTAGGACAGCTTCCATACCGTACACTAAGGAGAAAGGAGTTGCCCCGGTTGATGTACGTACTGTCGTACGATAACCGTGTAGTGCAAATGGCAGCATCTCGTGCCAATCTTTGTAGGTCACAACCATCTTCTGAACAATCTTCTTGATGTTCTTATTGGCCGCTTCAACGGCGCCATTCATCTTCGGCCGGTAAGGAGATGAGTTGTGGTGTTCAATCTTGAAACTCTGGCACAGCTCCTTCATCATCTTGTTATTCAGATTCGAACCATTATCAGTAATGATCCGCTCGGGAATTCTGTAACGACAGATGATATCCCTCTTTATGAATTTAGCCACCACCTGCTTGGTCACATTAGCATATGAGGCTGCCTCCACCCACTTGGTGAAGTAGTCGATAGCTACTAGAATGAAGCGATGACCATTGGATGCAGTAGGCTCGATCTTGCCTATCATGTCGATGCCCCACATGGAGAACGACCAAGGGGAGGACATGACATTCAACTGGCACGGCGGCACATGAACTTTATCAGCATAAATCTGGCATTTATGACATCTCTTCGCGAATTTGAAACAATCCGATTCCATCGTCATCCAGTAATACCCTGCTCTCAGGATCTTTCTTGTCATAGCATGCCCGCCGGCGTGCGTACCAAATGTGCCTTCATTGACTTCTTCCATGAGCATACTCGCTTCTTTCTCATCTACACATCTGAGTAGCACGAGATCGTGGTTTCTTTTATACAAAACTCCATCAGGATTGAGATAAAAATTTCCAGACAGCCTCCTCAGAGTCTTCTTATCCTGGGTTGATGCACCCGCAAGATACTCCTTAGTCATAAGGAAAGTCTGGATGTCATGGAACCATGGCTTGCCGTCGGCGACTTCCTCGATCGCAAAGACAAATGCAGGTCTATCAAGACGAGAAAGGACAATTCTTGGAGCCTCATTCCAAAAATTGACTTTATACATTGAAGCCAACGTGGCTAAGGCATCAGCCATCTAATTTTCTGCTCTGGGCACATGATAGAGTTCCACTCGATCAAAGAACGGAAGTAGCCTTCTGGTATAATTCATGTACGGCACCAGATTCAATTGACGAGTCTCCCATTCCCCTTTAATCTGGTTAATCACAAGCGCCGAGTCACCATATACGTCTAGGTTCTTGATTCTCAAATCAATTGCCTCTTCTAGACCCATGATGCATGCTTCGTACTCCGCTTCATTGTTGGTGACCGGAAACGTCAGTCTCGCAGTAAACGGGATGTGGGATCCGTGGGGAGTCGTGATGATCGCCCCAATGCCACTCCCATAAGAATTAACTGCCCCGTCAAATATCAATTTCCACTGGGATTTTCTATCTGGCCCCTCGTCGGGCAACGACTCATCGCAATCTTTCGCTTTGAGAAACATGATATCCTCATCAGGGAATTCAAATTTCATAGGCTGGTAATCTTCGATCGGCTGTTCGGCGAGGTAATCAGACAATACGCTTCCCTTGATGGCCTTCTGGGACACGTACTGAATGTCATATTCCGTCAACACCATTTTCCATCTGGCAATCCTGCCCGAAAGCGCTTGCTTCTCAAAGACGTACTTGATCGGATCCATCTTCGAAATTAGCATGGTTGTGTGATTGAGCATGTATTCTCATAAACGTTTGGCAGCCCAGGCTAGTGCACAACACGTCTTCTCCAGCATCGAGTAGCGAGATTCACAGTCTGTGAACTTTTTACTCAAGTAGTAAATGGCATGCTCCTTTCTGCCCGTCTCGTCGTGCTGACCGAGAACACACCCCATACTATTCTCAAGAACTGTCAAGTACTGTTTTATCTTATCGAATGCCTTCTGGCAATCCTCGTTCCAAACAATCGCCTGATCTTTCTTTAATAGTTTGAACATCGGTTCACACGTGGCCGTGAGCTGAGAGATAAACCTCGCAATGTAGTTTATTCTGCCCAAGAAACCACGAACTTCTTTTTCTGTTTTCGGCACTGGCATTTCTTGTATCGCTTTTATCTTTGCAGGATCAACCTCGATGCCTCTTTCGCTCACGATAAACCCCAGTAACTTTCCGGACCGTACTCCGAAAGTACACTTGTTAGGATTCAGCCTCAACCTGAACTTCCTAAGCCTCTCGAAAAGCTTCAGCAAATTGACCAGATGTCCCTCCTCCGTTTGGGACTTCGCAATCATATCATCAACATAGACTTCAATCTCATGATGAATCATGTCATGAAACAAAGTTACCATTGCTCGTTGGTAAGTGGCCCCTGCGTTCTTCAGACCGAAAGGCATTACCTTATAGCAAAATGTTCCCCAGGGAGTGATAAACGTAGTTTTCTCCATGTCCTTCGGCACCATCTTGATCTGGTTGTAACCGGAGAAGCCATCCATGAACGAAAACACGGAGAATTGAGCTGTATTGTCGACCAACACATCAATATGAGGGAGCAGGAAATCATCTTTAGGGCTCGCCCTATTCAAATCCTGATAATCGACGCACATGCGTACCTTACCGTCCTTCTTCGGTACAGGCACTATGTTGGCGACCCACGGAGGGTAAGTGGTGACCGCTAAGAAGCCAGCATCAAGCTGTTTCTGCACTTCTTCTTTGATCTTAACAGCCATATCTGGTCTCGTCCTCCTAAGCTTCTGCTTGACGGGAGGACAATCTTCTCGTAGCGGCAAGTGGTGGACCACGATGTCCGTATCAAGTCCGGGCATATCTTCGTATGACCAAGCAAAGACGTCACTATACTCTCTTAGCATCTCGATTAATCTCTGCTTGACATCATTCTGCAATGCAGCCCCTATCCTGACGTTCCTGACGAGTTCTTCAGAACCCAGATTCACAATCTCGATCTCTTCTTCATGAGGCAGAATAACTTTCTCTTCTTGTTTCAACAAGCGGGCCAACTCTTCCGGAAGGTCTTCGTCTTCATCAATCTCTTCTTCGGCTTGATAGATCGGGCAATCGAAGTCGAAGTGAGTCGTAGAAGGTCCAGAGTCGATGTCATCTGTCATGTGGATCCTGCAATAACAAGGGTTAAGCTTAAAACAAGGATATGCAGGTTAGCACAAACCCCATTGCCATTTTATTGTTTTTCAAAACAAATATAAAACAGGAATAACAGAGATTTGAATACGAAGAAAAACGCCTTTTGATTTATTAACAAAATGCATGTACATAATCCAACAAGGCCCTGACAATAAAACCACTATGCCCCGGGTAGGACATAGGGTTGTACAATGATTGGAAAAAGTAAATCATTACTCTTCGCTTGTCATCTGGATGATATCCTTGATGGACCAATTGTTGAGGCCCTCGCCTGGCTTGCTTGGCTGGATCCAGGAGTCGAGGTCACAATCGCTATCTCCGCTGTCTTCAGACACTGTGCTGATGCTTTCAAATATCACCCCGCCACTGGTAAACTGGATCGGCCCTTTACCTCGCGACGCACTGCTAGAAGAAGAAGCTTCAGCTCCAGGAGAATATCACAACCCAAACTTATCTTGCTTGTTAGGTATCTCCAAAATTCGCCCCCAGCCTGGGGTAGATCCGTCTTGGACAATGGCCCGAGCTTCCTTGAATGAGGAGAGAGTCATCTCTGGCTTCTCAGTGACTACATGAGCTACGTCCTTGACTTTAACAGCTTCGAATGCTTGGCATAGGGTTTCGTAGATTTCCCCATCCATCTCGACATACTTGAAGGACGACAAATGGCTCACCATTATGTCTTCCTCGCCACAAACGGTCACGATACTACCTCCGACAGCATACTTGAGCTTCTGGTGCAACGTGGAGGTCACGGCACCCGCAACATGGATCCATGGCCGGCCCAAGAGACAGCTGTAGGCAGGCATGATGTCCATAATGTAAAAGATTGCGTCGAACATTTCCGGCCCGACTTGGATTGGCAGGGTCACCTCCCCGAAAACATGGCGTTTGGTCCCATCGAACGCCTTCACAACCAGATCACTGGGTGTGCAAATCACTCCCCGAGTATCCAACTTCATTAATGCCTTCTTCGGAAGAACATTGAGTGACGAACCCATGTCCACCAACACGTGGGACATAATCGTTCCCCTACACTCTATCGAGATGTGCAGGGCGCTATTGTGGTTCCTTCCCTTCGGCGTCAGCTCTAGGTCAGTGAAACCTAGCCCATTTCCAGCATTCACGTGGGCTACGACCTCTTCCAACTGGTTTACCGATATTTCCTGCGGTACATATGCGACATTCAACACCTTCAGCAGCGCGTTGCGGTGTGCTTCAGAACACAACAACAAATTCAGGATGGAAATCTTCGAGGGTGTCTGATGGAGATGATCCACAATCTTGTAGTCACTCTTTTTAATCAACCGCATAAACTCCTCGGCGTCTTTAACAAGTAAGTCTTTTTCTGCCCCACGCGGGATCTCTTCAACGACTTTACTTTTACCTTTATCAGTTGCGTCAGCTCTGTCCGCCTTGTCCGCCATGACCTCAGGTGGTGCAAACACTCTTCCGCTGCGAGTAATACCACTGATTCCCGCGAGGTTCTCCACCGACGACCCAAACGGTTCTAGTTCCAACTTCTGTCTGTTGCAGTAGACTTCATCCCCATAGTGCCATGGGACAGCATTAGTGCTTTCGAAGGGTATCGGCCCAGCTTTGGTGATGGTAATCGTGGGCGGTCTGGGGGAAGAAATAATTATCGTCTGGCGAGGGATGGTGATGGTGGCGACCTCATCATCTTGCTTCAGCACTACCTCCCCCGATCCGCTTTCGGCCATCCGGCTAAACAGTAAAATCCCTTCAGTCATCATAC
This sequence comes from Lathyrus sativus, assembly GCA_963859935.3. Classification (NCBI taxonomy): domain Eukaryota; kingdom Viridiplantae; phylum Streptophyta; class Magnoliopsida; order Fabales; family Fabaceae; genus Lathyrus; species Lathyrus sativus. The sequence continues at coordinate 511,288,584 of OZ012738.1, forward strand.
TTTGAATTCCCTCTATCAACTGTTCACATCCATCAGGACTAGTAGCACAGCCCATACACAGCTCTCCGCATCCTGGAAAGAAGCCTCTTTTCATCAACTTAGCTTTAACGAAGCTAAGCGGCGTCTTCAGATCTCTGACGTCAGTCAACAAATCTAAGCTCTCGTCGTCGATAATGGCGTTCACTCCACCTCCCCTATGATTCGGCATAGGGTTTTTCATGACATTTGGTACATTATCGGAGAAGTTGATGATCTTAGCGTCCACCATGTCCTGCACATTATGCTTAAAGGCTTTGCAGTTCTCTATTGTGTGGCCGGGTGCCCCTGAGTGAAACTCACAAGTTGCATTAGCGTCGTAACCTGGCGGAGGTGCCCCTGTCAAGGGAGCCAAGGTTCTCTTCTGGATCAACTGTAGCTGAAGCAAAGTCTACAATAGTTGCACGTACGACATGGGCGGTGTCTCGAGGTGACGGCTCGACAGAGGTGCCCGATTCTGATACTTTCTATACCCTTGTTGATTCTGTTGTTGCTGCTGCTGTTGTGGCTGTTGGACTGCCGTGATAGTTATGTTGGACACCTGTTGGTGAAGACCTTTACCCTTCCTTCGAGCGTTGGACACAACGCTCGTTTCTCCTTCCCGTCTTTTACCACCATAGGGTTTCTTTCCGCCTCCTCCAGCTGAGGATGACTCACCTTGAATTTTCCCCAGTTTGATCCCATTTTCGATGTGCTCACCCGTGATAATGAGATCTGAGAAAGTTCCGGACATACCGCTGACCAATTTCTCGTAATAAACCCCTGGGAGGGTGGCTACGAACATCTGCACAAGCTCACGTTCAACCATCGGCGGCTGAACCCTGGCTGCCAACTCACGCCACCGCTGGGCGTATTCCTTGAACCCTTCATTGTTCCTTTGCGACAGATTCTGCAGTTGGACTCGGTTCGGGGCCAAGTCGCTATTGTATTGGTAGTGGTGTACAAATGCTTCAGCAAGGTCCTTCCACGTGCGCACACTGGTAGGCTCCAGACTCATGTACCATTCGAGGGAGGGCCCGGAAAAACTGTCTTGATAGAAGTGCATCAGCAACTTCTCGTCATCAGAATGAGCTGACATTTTCCTGTAATACGATCTCAGGTGGACGCGAGGGCAAGTGGTGCCCCTATACTTTTCAAAGTCAGGTACCTTGAACTTGGGAGGCACCTTGAAATCAGCAATCAGTCCCAACTTGGACATATCAACGCCTATAGTATTCTGGTTCTCGATATTTCTCATCTTATCCTCAAGTGCCTTGAACCTTAGACGTGCTTCAGCAGTCAGCTCCCCTTCAGCACCTCTCTGAGAGAACACATCGTCTTGACGGTCTTCTAACCACGGCTGAGGCCCAAACAGATTCCCAACACCTGCGTTGCCGTTGCCTAGCCCAACATTGACATTAGCTTCAAGATTCCCATTACCGACGCCCGTCGTATTGCCGTTGAGTCCCATGTTAGCTATCACATTGCCGTTGGCACTGCCATTCCCCCCGGTCACGGGGACGCCATTCTGAGGATTTTCAACTGGTGGAGTGTTGCACCCTAAAATTTGCCCAACCTTATTCTCCTTGGTTTATGTTTCATTATCATTAGCATTTGCATATAAAGTCATGTACATAGACTAACCATCTGCATAGCATAAGCATAGCAAGTCATTCAACAGGGGACCAATCATTCTTTTCATCTCTAGAGGCCTATCAAGAGGTTATTGTCCTAATTCCATCTCATTCAAGTCATCAGGAAAGAATTTGAAAGCAAAGAGTTCAGCAGATCAAGCCTTGAGTCCATCTCCTAGCTGAGGGTATCTGAGGATCAACAAGAGGGTTGTGAGCTGTGAAGTGAAAGCATGGAGAGCATCTAGACAGTTGAAGACAGTCAACTAGGGTTTCATCTGGGTCAACCCTAGGTCAACCCTAGGTCCATTGACTGATTTAAAAGGGGCATTCAAGTCTATTGGAGAAATGTGGGGTTCATCATTTGACATATGAAGAAGGATATGGAGATATGCCAAGGAGAATTCAAGAGAAATCAAGGAGAAGAGGAGTTTCTAAATTAGGGTTTCTCTGTAAAATCCCCTAGTTTAGGTCAAATTTCCAAGCAAGATAAGTCAAAATGCTAGCTTCAAATGGCTTCTTGGCCAACATGAAACTTGTAGAGGATCTCAAGACCTTTAATTTGAGTGGTGGAAGACCTCAAGGAGATTTATAGAACTCAAGTTATGGTCCTTGCAAGTTACAGGTCATCTGAGGTATCTGAATTTTTGTCTGTGAAAGTGACTTGACTTCCAAGCTAGTTTTGCCCCTCAAGGAGATTTCAAATGAATTCTTGGTCAACATAAGAATTGTTCCTCATTGTCTTAGCTTTCTAGAATGGTATGGCATGCCTTCATATGATGTGTGGAACTCAACTTATGGTCTTGGCAAGCAAAGGGTATTTTGGGCATTTGTGAATTACAGGTCATTTTAACCTATGTCCAAAACTCATACAAGGAGGCCTCAAATGGAAAAACTTACAACATCAAACTTGCTCCAAATGGGATTTTAAGTCTAGAAAGAAGGTCACAAATTATTGGAGAAGCTCATAACATGAAGTTGCATAATTGGTCAAAATATGAACTAAAATGGCTTATAAAGTGAATAAATTCAAGATGGAAAATGGTTTGGGAGATTTATGAATCCAAATGGAGACTTCCAATATATGATTTTGAATGGAAAAACAATTCTAAGAACAATGGTTCAAACACTTTTTTGAGTTTAGAAGGAAAAAAGAAAGTTATCTTTGGTTACTTGTAATTGAAGAAACATAATCAAAATGGATCAAAATTGGAAAACAAGGGAATGTGCAAGATGGATCTAGAATGTTCATATGAGGTCTATATATTCATGAAATGTGCATTGATCAAGGGTTGGCTTCATTTGCACCAAGAATTTCACAAAATTCCCTCATTCTTTCTCTTTGAAGTTTCATTCCAATCTCACAAATTCTTCACAAAATCATCATCCACATCAATTCAATCTTGCTCCATCATCATCCTAGATCAGAATTGAAGCAAAGTTTTGGTGATTAGGATCCATTTTCGAGCACCTTTTTCAAGAACATCAAAACTACAAATTCAAGTGGACATCATAATTCAAGCCAAGGATCATCACAACATTGCATACAGAATCAAGTACATCAAGGATTGATCAAGATCCAAACCCTAGAAGCTTCAAATCCACGAGTTCCATAGCTGTTCTCAAGATTTCACACCAGGTGAGTTTTCATTCACACAGCTCGATTTAGTTAGTTTAGCATGTTGTTGTTAGTTTAGATTTGATCTAGGTGGTTAGGAGAACAGTTAGGATGAATTTGGAGTGATTTGGTGACTATAGTTAGCAGGTGCCATAAACTGTTAGGGCTTGAATCTCTTAGATTAATGCATTAGAGTGTTAGCTTGATAGTGCAGATTAATCACCATTAGTTGTAGGTTAGCTTAGTGCAAGTTTGGTGGAGGATTGTAATGGTGCATCTCAGTGTACCTCCATGGTGACCATAGATTGATGCTATCGGGTTGAGGGATTTATTGAGTTTCAGACTGAATTAAGATCATAGGATTGTAGAGGGAGAGGTTTAGAATAATTTTCGTGTTTATAGCATGTGGATTCGTGGCCTGGAGATGGAGAACAGAGTGGGAGAAAGTGTGCTCGTGCATGGCCATTCATGGAGATGAAACCCTAAGTTGCAGATCAAGTGAGGAAGATATAATCTGGATCGTCTATTTTGTGTAAGACCTTTGACCTGGAGGAAGATCCTAGGGCTAGTATTCAATTCAGAATTGGAGGGAATGAGTTGGCCAAAACGCACCGTTTCATTAATTGAAACGGGCGGGCCTGAGCGTTGTGTTGTTATTCTCACCCCCAGCTATTAGGCCCATTGCATTTTCAACGTGTATCTGATGCTTTTCTCACCCCCAGCTGGCTTTTTATTTTCCAATAATTCTGAGTATTTTCTGGGCCCTAACAAAACGCTACCCACACCCCCTGTCTGCCTGGCCCATTGGATTTATAACTGCGCGTGGTTACTATTCTAACCCCCCCTCCCTCATTTTTAATTCAAGTTAATTTCTTAATTCATTTTAATTTTTCATCAACTTTGAAAATTCATAATAAATCCATAAAAAATGCATTTCACTTCATTCTTTTTACATCATTTTCATTAAAATGTCTAGAAAATTTTCATCAAATAAAATTGCATTTTTAGTTTTATTTCATATTTGTTTTCATATTTTCTAAATAAATGTCATATTAAATAGCTTCATTTCATGCATCATTTTAATAATTTTTGTTCTCTTACATGCTTTAATATTTTTTGGTCATTCTTTTTATATTGTTTAGATGAGATGTTGATCTTGTAGAAATATTTTAGTTCCCTTTCTTAGAGATTAATTTTAGGTGATTAAAATAGGTTTGAACATCATGAACAAAACTAGGGTTTTAAGTGACAACTTAAGAAGTTTGATTTCATTTCCCTTAGGACTTAGGATTTAATTAGATTAGTTATGGGACTATAAGGGCTATGGGTAACTATTAGACCCCTTAGAAAAAGTCAGGATTCCCCTACTGCTATTAATACTGTCTGTATGTCTGATTGACTGGTGTGGTGTGCCCTCTGGGGATTATTGCTTGCTTGCTTGGGTATTGGGATTGTCTGGGGACCTGGGGAAGTTGAAGTCTTGTGAAGATGAAGGCCATTGGAGATTCAAAGATTGAAGATCAACTGTCAGAGTTGAAGAGGAGGTTCTTGCTAGCAGATGCTGAGGAAACTAGGGTTTAGGAGCTAGGCAGAGCTCTAGATTAGAAAGCTTGTTTCTCAAACATGGATTGCCTTGTCTGCATCCATCCTTTCTCTATGATTCAAAGTCTCTTTCAAATATCCACCTCCTTCCTTTGGAAGGATCAGTGAATATATTTGAAAGATAGAACTTTTGAGAGGAGACTTTCTGTTTAATGTTAACAGTTGATAAACCACCCTTGGTAGGTAATTAACTGTCTAACATTCATTCACTTCATTCTTGTGACTAATCCCTCATCCTGGAGGTTTGAGCATGAAGAAAAGCCATTGCAGATGGAAGAATGATGATCAAAGCTCTTGCCTGAAGGTCATGAAGATGGAGATTGAGGCTTGTTGAAGCCTGTAGCTAAATGGAGATTGCTTGAAGCCAGATGTTGAGTCAGAGCTGCTGATGCTGTTGTATTTCATTTGCTGATGTATTGATTGGTTTTCTGAGCTGTATTGTTTGCTGTTTACCCTGCTGGGTTGAAAGTGAAGCCTGTTCACTTTTGCCTATTGTTTTCTAGGTTCGAGGTTGAGTGGGACTCCCTTGCCTCGCTTGTATTGTTGCATCCATGCATTTTACTGTTTTACTGTATATATCTGATATTGTTTCTGTTTCTGCCTATCCCGTAGGATCTCTGTTTCTCTCTGCGCAAGAGAGGAGCATGATAGACACTAGGTCTTAACCCATGCATGATAACATTAGGATAGTTTGATTCCCTTCGCAACCGTAGGTTAGAGTTCTGTCTCTTTCTTTCTCAAAATAAACAGAAAAACACATAAAGATTTCAAACACAATAAAAGACACTTCTTCCGTAAAAGAATGTGAACTCATCAAAGCGTCATTTTTGTCCGCCGGGACTGTTAATCAAGAAAACCTTTTTCAGAAGGAATAAAATCAATCAAGACAGACTTGTGTCGTACGTGGCCCGAACTACGTTTGCTCTGATCTTTCATGCTGTGTGAAAGTACGTAGGCATAGGATGCGATATCCTAGCGAGCAACCTTCCCCTCCTTTCCCGTAGGTAGGCGAACTACGTTGACTCTGATTTCTCGTTCCAGACGGGAATACGTAGGCATAAAGTGCGATACTTTGCCGAGTCATTTTTTTATTTTCATTTTATGTTCTTTTTCACCCTTGACCTATAGTTTAGATAGAATAACAATCCATACCTGAAAACAAGCGTGGATCCCGTCGAGTACGACGGACGTGAGGGGTGCTAATACCTTCCCCTTGCGTAACCGACTCCCGAATCCAGGTTTTGGTTGCGACGACCATACCTTTCCCGTGTTGTGCGAGGTTTACTCTGAGCGTTTCCTTTCCCTCCCGTGGGATAAATAACGCACGGTGGCGACTCTTCTGTTCAGCCGGCGCCGATTTTCGCAGTAGCGACAGCTGGCGACTCTGCTGGGGATCCAACGTCCCCTGGCTGCTAAGGACTGCGATGGTTCTTATGCATTTGGGATCCAACGTCCCTTTGAGAGAGTCAATCCTAACGCTTGTTTTCCCGTCGAGGACTTTGTATGGAGTTATTGTATGTTTCTAACCTTGTATTTCCAGCTTTATATATTGACTATTATTGCTGTATGTGGGGTGTGACGGGTGTTCTGATATTGAGTGAGAAGCCGGACCTGGGCTTGAGTGCACCTAGAATTAGCGTAGAAAGTAGTGGGCGCGTGCCGGCTTTGCTCGCATTAGTGTCTCATGAAATCTACACTCGGACGAGGTTCTTCTGGTTGGCTTCTTTTTCTACCCTTTGGGTCGAAGGGGTTGTTGGTCAGCTGAATTGTCGACTCCGGGAACCGATCATTTGGAAGTTGGCTGAGTGAGGCCTCTTCAGGAATTGATGATGCCACTCCTTCTGGGAATCGTATCATCAACCCTGAAAGTCTGTGACGCCGACGACCGCATAGGATGCCGTACCTTGTGCCAGTTATAGGGCCACCCACCTGTGAGGGGATTCAGGGTTATGCAGGTAACCAGACCTTCAGATACCGGTTATTTCTTGATCAGAGATCCTGGTTATTTATGGAGAGTTATGAGGTCTGTCAGAGACCAATTGGAGATGTGTTCTGAGGTCTGTCAGAGACCAGTAAGAGAGTTCTGAGGTCTGTCAGAGACCAATTGGAGATATGATTTGAGGTCTACCAGAGACCAGTTGGAGTTATGGTTTGAGGTCTGTCAGAGACCAGTGTTGGAGTTTTATTTTAGGTCTATCTGAGACCAGGGTTTGATGACTTCTGGATGGTCTATCTGAGACCTTTCTTGATTGGGTTTAGGCTATTCAGCTGCAGCTTTGGTCCCTGTTGCATGATACTTGCATAGCATTGCCTGCATATCCATTATCATTTGCATCTCACTAACGTGTGTCTGTGCTGCAGGTGCATTTGCATTTCCCTAGTTCTAGTGCCCGGACTTCTGAGTATTGATTATGGCCGGTCTGAGGAAAACAGTTGCGTACAAGCTACCGTCCCCTGATATTACTTCTTTGCTTGGTCTGATATCTCTTGCTGATGAAGGGGTTAGGAGAAGCTTCAGAATGAGCCATGGGAGATTACTGAGATTAGTCTGTAAGCCCACTGCTGATGAGATAAACGGGCTATACACCTTGATGCAGTTCTATGACCCCGCGTTGAGATGCTTTACTTTTGCTGACTTCATTCTGGGACCTACTATTGAGGAATATGTGGAGTTTACTGAGCTTCCCGTGCAGAACAAAGTTCCCTTCATTCACTCTGCTGCTGAGCCCAAGTTGGAGGACTTAGCCAAAGCCTTGCATATGAACGCTGCAGATCTGTTATTGACTTCTTGGCTTGGGGTATCAGGTTTCTCTCTGGATTTCTTAGTCGCCAAAGCTCGGGAGTATGCCAAGAACGGTTGTTGGGTGGTTTTCAATGCTATTCTGGCTTTATGCATTTATGGAATTGTGCTGTTTCCTAACTTGCCCAACTTTGTGGATTTGGATGCTTTCTATCTGTTTGCTGCAGGCAACCCAGTGCCAACGTTGATCGGAGACTTTTATCATTCATTGCACTACAAGAACGAAAACCGAAGGGGAAAGGTTGTGTACTGCTGTACTCCTCTGTTGAATATGTGGTTCAAGAGTCACCTTCCCACGAAGGGACCATTTGTAGATAGGGCAACCTCAGCCAGTTGGTCAGAACGCTTGATGAGGCTATCTTCCGAGGACGTTGTATGGTTTGATCGAGACCTGTTGGGATCCGAGCTCGTCTTCAGTTGTTCTGGGTACCCTAATGTGCCGCTGATAGGAAGAAAAGGGTGTATTAATTACAACCCTTCTCTATTCATTCGCCAGTTCGGTTATGCGCTGAAGAATCCACCTCAGGAGGAAGAAGTACAGGAATCTCTGTACTTCACCGGTGACGTGAAGGGGGAGTTATTAGCCAAGTTGCAACATGCCTGGACGCGTATTAACCGAAGAGGGAAGCCGTTGTTAGGTAAGAATGACTGTCAGGCCTATGCACCCTATAGAGTTTGGATTCAGGAGAGGGCTAGTCAGTTGAAGATGCCGTTCCCAGATGCACCAATTCTTGTTCCCGTTCCGGTAGCAGAGCCAACCACTGTTTCTAGAGAAGCCTATGAACAGGTTGTGAAGGAGAAAGAAGCCTTGATGAAAACTAATGAAGGGTTAGAGCAAGAGTTAGCTCAAGTGCGCAGTGAGAAAAACAAGGCCGTATATGCTTTCCAACAACAGATCGAGCTGGTAAACAGATTAGGGGCTGAGTTGACCGAGGAGAAGAAAAAGCGCGAACGTCTGGGGCAAGAGTTCAGAAGTTCCCATGACATGCTGGAAGCCAAAAAGAAGGCGCTCGACGCAGCACACCGAGAGATATCCTCTTGCAATAAGACTTGGAATGCTACTCTCACTAACAACAAGAAGAGGGAAGATAAGCTGAAGCAGCAAATCTCCGACCTCGAGGAGAAGTTGAAGTCTAGCATCAAGAAGTGTGAGGAAGAAGTTATGACCCGGTATAGTGTCCAGAATGCACTGAACAAGGCAATCAAATCCAGAGATGAAGCAGTGTCCCAGAAGCGAAAGTTAGAAGATTGCTTCGGAGAAGCGACATGGGAAGAAACTGCTGAAGACGTACGCCGTGTCCTCAAGAGGAGAAACCAGCTTGTTGAAGGGCTGCTTGATCGACCAAGCCATCCGGAGACCAAGAAGTTGATAGAGGAGTACCAGACTTTTGGGAAGATTTGATCATTTCGTGTAGTATCTTGTATGCTTTATTTGCATAGTGCTGACCATCACCAGGATTGTTGGTTGAGGTCATGCCTTCTTTGTACTCTCAGTGATATTGTACTCTGGGCTTATTGATTCTCTCTGCAATATATGAGGCTTTATATGATTCAGCTCCGGTATTCTTATTGTCAGCACTGTCATTACACCGGCACCTTCGCACTAGAACTGGGGGAACGAACTTCCCTAATGCACAGACACATTGCATTGCATTCATATTCATATTGCATAACAGGTAATCTTTGAATGGTGTCTTATCTCCTGCTCTGTACCAGGTACTTAACAGGATTCCAGATCAACATCCGCACCGCTATTCTACACGCTCCAACTGTCGGAAAGTCATGGACCAAATTCAGAACGAGATGCAGGATGTGCGCGAGAAGCTCGCCCTCTTCATGCAGACCATGGAGGCTATAGCAAAAGGGCAAGAGAATTTGCAGGCCATGGTCCAGCCTCTGTTGGCTCGCAACGCTGGTCATGGTAATGACGATCATCAGTCTGTCCGGGTTGATACTGCTCATGGAGACGGCACTCCCACGCCAGTGGCTCCGCCCGTGGTCAATATACCTGCCGCTAACGTCAACCACGCTACCGCTGCTGTGAATGGTAACGTCGGAGTAGGGAATGATGCTGCTATCCATAATGCTGGGCTGGGTGATGTCAATGTGGGAGATAATCTCGGAGGCAATGGCTTTGTCAATACTGGGTTCGGATTCAACGATCAGGGATTTGACAACACTGGCAAGTATGGCTTTAATGCTCAAGGCTTTGGGCAAGATGGTTATGGTATGGTCAATCAGGGTTACGGAGGCTTTGGAAACGGAAATGGTACTGGATTTATGGGTTTTGGTCCTGCTGGAGGTGTTCAAGGGTACGGCAACAGAGGCCGAGGTCCGGGGATGAATCAGATCAGAGCTGGACGTAATAATGCATATGATGGATACGGGGCTGGAAATGGTATGTGGCAAGAGGATCAGCAGGAAGACGCCTTCTCTGGAGGAGGTTTTGAAGGGCCGGTGGATGATTCCCAAAAGATTAGAATGCTGGAAGAACAAATGAAGGGAGTCCTAAACCAGAGTGCTGTGGGTTTGGACATGGCAACTATGGGCTTGGTACCTGGCTTGAGGGTGCCGATTAAATTCAAAGCGCCTGCGTTCGATAAGTACAAAGGAGACACATGTCCGAAAGTGCATGTGCGAGCTTATTACAGAAAGATGTCTGCATACTCCACTGATGAAAGAATGCTAATGCATTTCTTTCAGGATAGTCTATCGGGTCCTTCCCTGGAGTGGTACATGGGGTTGGAGCCAACTGATATCAAGACTTGGAAGCAATTGGCGGAGGCGTTCGTAGCCCATTACAAGTATAATAGCGACCTGGCACCCAATCGGGTCCAGTTGGCCGGGCTTACGCAAAAGAAGGGGGAGAGTTTTAAAGAGTACGCGCAAAGGTGGCGCGATATGGCTGCCAGGGTCCGTCCTCCTGTCGAAGATAAAGAAATGAATGATATGTTTGTCGGCACATTCACAGGGCTGTTTCATGATATGCTGTTTCATACGTCTCTGGCCAGTTTTTCAGACCTGATTTTGATGGGGGAAAAGATTGAGCGTAATATTAAACAAGGAAAGTTCCAAGTCGATGAATCAACTGCATCTGGCAGTAATAGGAAAGCTTATGGTGGGCGCCGTCAGGGCGAAGCTAGCGCTGTATTTGGAGGTCGAGGCCGAGGCCGAGGCAGGGGAAGAAATCAATATCGTCAGCCGCAGCAAGTGTCGAGTGTTACTATCCCATATCAGCAACAACCAATCCAGCAACAACAACCGATTCAGCAGCAGCCAATGCCACAGCAGCAGCAGCCTCAGCAGGGGGCACAGCAAGGTCAACGAAGATTCCAGGGCAATAAGCCGAGAAGGGTGTTTGAGAAGCCTCCCTCTAACTATGCTGATTTATTGCAGACATTGTTGGGATTGAATCTAGTGGAGAAAAGAACCCTGGCACCGATAACGGGAACTCCCCCGTTCGGCTATGACGCAAACAGGCACTGTGAGTTTCATTCTGGAGCCCCGGGCCACGATATAGAAGGTTGTCATGCTTTTAAGCACGTTGTGCAGGATCTTTTGGACAACAAGTCTATCAACTTCGGAACGGCAGTTCCGAATATAGTCCAGAAACCCATGCCTAATCATGGGGCGAATGCCGTGCTGACTGAGGAAGGTCTGAATCTGATTATGAATGTGGAGGATTTGAAGACGCCGCTGAGCGAAATAAAGAGCCGACTGTTGCAGGGAGGTGTCTACCCAGGATGTAACGAGTACTGCTTAGACTGTTGGGCCCTAGCTGGGGGGTGTGAGGATTTGAAGAAAGGCATTCAGGCCTTAATTGATGAAGGTATATTGCAGTTTGATCGAGCGGCAACTGATGAGCCTGCAGGGGCAGTAGTGGATAATCGGAGTGATGTGGCCACAGTGACCATTCCGCGGAAGACGATCACTATTTCAGCACCAGCTCAACGACCTCCGATTACCATAACTAAGGCCGGGCCAATCCCGTATGAAAACACGAGAGCAGTCCCATGGTCATATGGGCTAGAGGTGTATTGTGATGGGATTAAAATCGATGTTAACAAGCAGCCAGCGGAGATTGTGGATAATGTTGTTGGCTCAGGAGGCATGACGAGGAGTGGCAGGATCTTTACATCTCCTGAAGTGGAGGCTGAAAGGCTAGCGAAAGGAAAGGGGAAAGCGGTTGAGAATGTTCCGGTACAAGCAAATGAAAAAGAAGCAGCATCTAAGGATGTAGAAGAATTCATGCGCTTGATTCGGAAGAGTGATTATAAGATTGTGGAGCATCTACAGCAGACACCGTCCAAAATATCTATCTTGTCATTGCTGTTGTGTTCGGAAGCCCACAGAAACGCTTTGCTGAAAGTCCTAGACACTTCTTTTGTACCACAGGATGTCTCCGTAAATCAGCTAGAAGGAGTATTGGCACATGTGAATGCTGGCCACAGTCTGGGCTTTACTGATTTCGACTTGACTCCGAAAGGGAGGGACCATAATATGGCATTACACGTGTCTGTAGAGTGTAGGGGGTCAACAATGTCGCACGTATTGGTTGACACTGGATCGTCTTTGAATGTGCTGCCTAAGAAGGCGATGATGAAGCTGGATGTTCGAGGGATCTTGTGTACACCCAGTGATTTGGTAGTCAGAGCGTTTGACGGCACGCGGAGAACAGTCTTCGGATCGATTACCTTGCCTCTGCAAGTGGGGCCGGAAGTGTTTGCAACGGAGTTTTATATCATGGATATACAGCCTGCGTACAGCTGCTTGCTTGGAAGACCTTGGATTCATGGGGCAGGGGCAGTCACGTCTACCCTGCACCAGAAGTTAAAGTATATGGTCGGGGACAGCGTAGTCACCGTGTGCGGAGAAGAAGACATCCTGGTCAGCCATCTATCTTCGTTTAAATATGTGGAAGTCGACGGGGAGATCCACGAGACGCCATGCCAGGCATTCGAAGGTTTGCGCATCAAGGACAAAGGTCCCGGGCCGAGCAAAGTGCCAGAGATAGCTGTTTCATCGTATAAGGAAGCTCAAGCTCTAGTCAAAGCAGGAGAAGCCAAGGGCTGGGGCAAAGTGCTGGACATTCCTGTGAAAATGGACCGGTTCGGACTGGGGTACAGACCGTCGTCATCAACTCCTTCTGTGGGGGCCCCTCATTTCAGAAAGTCAATCACCATCTCTGCCAGTGGAGTATGTCATGAATCTGTCAATGCTGCTTCAGAGTCTGATGAAGGGGACAGCGACTGTGATATGGATGCCTGGATTCAGCCAAGCACGCCAGGACAAGGACTGGGCAACTGGTCTATTCAGGAGTTTGTTCCTGTGACTTTTAAACAGTAATGCTTTGCTTTATTAATTGTTGAATAATCTGATGTCGTGCCCGGGGCATCAGGATTTGCTTAGGGCTGTGTTGTTATAAACATTGCGTGTTAATCATTAAATAAATGGCGTTTTTTCGTGTGCAAATACTGTAATCCCTGTTTTTCTTGTTTTATATTTTTCAATAAAATGGCAACGTGGTTATTCGCTTTATACGCATTTTGAAGCACTTAACCATTCCTTTTGCAGGATAACATTTTCAGATGACATCCTTGAGCCACCTATGACTCGTCCCGACTTCGAGCACCCGGTATTCCAGACCGAAGAAGAGGTTGTCGAAGATAGCGACGTTCCTGAAGAACTGTCTTGGTTAGTGAAGCAAGAGGAAAGAGCCATTCTGCCTCACGACGAGGTCATCGAGATTATCAATTTGGGGTCGGAAGGGGTTGAGAAGAATATTCGTATTGGAGCCGCATTACAGAGAGATATCAAGCGAAGACTGGTTGAAATGCTCCGAGAGTATAACGATGTATTCGCTTGGTCGTATCAAGATATGCCAGGGCTCGATACAGATATGGTTGTGCATCGCCTGCCACTGAAAGAAGACTGCCCGCCTGTCAAACAAAAACTTCGCAGAACTCGACCAGACATGGCAATGAAGATCAAAGAGGAGGTTCAGAAACAGTGGGACGCTGGTTTCCTGGCTGTGACGAAGTATCCTTCATGGGTTGCCAACATCGTACCCGTGCCAAAGAAAGATGACAAGGTTCGAATGTGCGTGGATTATAGAGATTTGAACAAAGCAAGCCCAAAAGACGATTTTCCACTTCCTCACATTGACGTGTTAGTTGATAATACCGCTCAATACTCCGTATTCTCCTTCATGGATGGCTTTTCAGGCTATAATCAAATTAAAATGGCGCCAGAGGATATGGAGAAGACTACTTTCATAACGCCTTGGGGAACATTTTGCTACAAAGTGATGCCCTTTGGTTTGAAAAATGCTGGGGCAACATATCAGCGTGCGATGACGACTCTCTTTCATGACATGATGCATAAACAGATCGAAGTTTATGTTGACGATATGATTGCCAAATCCCAGACGGAGGAAGAGCACTTGGTGAATCTGCTGAAGTTGTTTAAAAGGCTTAGGAAGTTCAGGCTGAGGCTGAACCCTAACAAACGCACCTTCGGGGTGAGATCGGGTAAACTGCTGGGGTTTATCATAAGCGAAAGAGGAATAGAGGTCGATCCTGCTAAAATAAAAGCGATCCAAGAAATGCCGACGCCTAAAACAGAGAAAGAGGTGCGCGGGTTTTTAAGAAGATTGAACTACATTGCCCGGTTCATATCTCACCTAACGGCCACGTGTGAACCATTATTCAAGCTGTTAAAGAAAGATCAAGCTGTAACGTGGAACGAAAATTGTCAAAAGGCGTTCGATAAAATAAAGAAGTATCTGCAGGAGCCTCCTATTTTGATACCCCCGGTGGCAGGGAGACCCTTGATAATGTATTTGATGGTTCTTGATGGAAGCATGGGTTGTGTTCTCGGTCAACACGACGAGACAGGGAGAAAAGAGCATGCAATCTATTACTTGAGTAAGAAATTTACAGACTGTGAATCTCGATACTCAATGCTGGAGAAAACTTGTTGCGCGCTAGCCTGGGCCGCCAAGCGTTTGAGGCAGTACATGCTGAATCATACAACCATGCTTATCTCGAAGATGGATCCAATCAAATATATATTCGAAAAGCAGGCGTTGTCAGGTAGAATTGCCCGTTGGCAGATGGTCTTGACTGAATATGACATTCAATACGTCTCGCAAAAGGCTATAAAGGGGAGTGTGCTGTCTGAGTATCTGGCGGAGCAGCCTATTGAAGAGTACCAATCGATGAGATTTGATTTTCCTGACGAGGATATCATGTATCTCAAGATGAAAGATTGTGAAGAGCCGTTACCAGACGAAGGACCAGAGCCGGGGTCCCAATGGAAAATGATATTTGACGGAGCTGTGAATGCTTACGGTAGCGGAATAGGGGCAATTATCACCACGCCGCACGGGTCGCACATCCCGTTTACTGCCCGATTGACCTTTGCTGTTACCAACAATGAGGCCGAATACGAAGCTTGTATAATGGGGCTTGAAGAAGCCATTGATTTGCGAATCAAACATCTAGACGTATACGGAGACTCAGCTCTGGTGGTGAATCAGATCAAAGGGGAATGGGAGACACGTCAGCCTAATCTGATACATTATATGAATTATGCAAGGAGATTGTTGCCTTTCTTTGACAAAGTTGAATTGCATCACGTACCGCGGGCAGAAAATCAAATGGCTGACGCCCTTGCTACTTTGTCTTCCATGTACAAAGTCAACTTCTGGAACGAAGCTCCCCAAATTACTATCTCTCGGTTGGACAGGCCAGCTTATGTATTTGCTATTGACGAAGCGTCTGATGACAAACCGTGGTATTTTGATATCCTTAATTTCCTGAAGAATAAAGAGTATCTGGCTGGGGCATCCAGTCAGGATCAGAAGACTCTCAGGAGATTAGCAGGCAATTTCTACTTGAACCCGGATGGCGTCTTATACAGAAGAAACCACGATTTGGTATTGTTGCATTGTGTAGACGAGAAAGAGGCAAAGCTTCTCATGGAGGAAATTCACGAAGGTGCATTTGGTACGCATGCTGGTGGACATGCTATGACGAGAAAGCTGCTGAGGGCAGGTTATTTTTGGCTGACGATGGAAACTGATTGTTTCAAGTTTGCAAGGAAGTGCCACAAGTGCCAAATCTATGCGGACAAAATACACGTGCCTCCGAGTCCTCTGAATGTGATGTCATCTCCATGGCCATTCTCGATGTGGGGAATCGATATGATTGGAAAGATTGAGCCGACGGCTTCTAATGGGCATCGGTTCATCCTGGTAGCAATCGATTATTTCACCAAGTGGGTGGAAGCGGCGTCTTACGCAAATGTAACGAAGCAAGTGGTGGCTAGATTCATCAAGAGAGACATCATTTGCCGATATGGGATCCCCGAGCGGATAATCACGGATAACGGTTCTAATCTGAACAACAAAATGATGAAGGAGCTCTGTCAGAATTTCAAGATCGAACATCACAACTCCTCCCCTTACCGACCTAAGATGAATGGCGCTGTAGAGGCGGCCAATAAGAATATCAAGAAAATCGTTCAGAAAATGGTGGTGACCTATAAGGATTGGCATGAGATGCTACCTTTCGCTTTGCACGGTTATCGTACGACGGTACGCACATCAACCGGGGCAACTCCGTTCTCGTTGGTATATGGAATGGAAGCGGTGCTACCGTTAGAAGTCGAGATCCCTTCTCTGAGGGTATTGCGAGATGTTCAGCTGGACGAGGCAGAATGGGTGAAAGACAGGTTGAATCAACTGAGTTTAATGGATGAGAAGAGGCTAGCTTCTCTAGCATACGGTCGTTTGTACCAGAGCCGAATGAAGAAAGCGTACGACAAGAAGATACTTCCGCGAAGCTTTCAGACGGGCGACCTTGTGCTGAAAAGGATTCTCCCGCCGCAAGCAGATCATAGGGGCAAGTGGACCCCCAACTACGAAGGGCCATACGTTGTCAGCAAGGTCTTTTCAGGAGGAGCGTTGTTGTTGTCCACCATGGACGGGGAAGACTTCGCGTCACCTGTGAATTCGGACGCAGTTAAAAAATACTTTGCTTAAAATAGACCCGCTGGACAGAAAAAGAGAGTCCAGGCAAAAATGGGGCATCCTGGCGAACCAAAAACAGAATAAAAAGGTTCGGGCAAAATTTAGGGATAAAATTGAAAAAATGTACACCCGCGAAGTTGAAAACCTACACTGGGCGGCTTCGGCAAAAAGGGGTATCCCGGTGAACTGAAAACCCGTAAAGGGCGGTTCACGCAAAAGTTAGGGATGGGAAAAGCAAATGACTGCGGTCCGAATTTGATATTTCAATGAGCATCAATGCGGGAGAATACACTTGAGGAGCCAGTTATCCGATACAATCTCTTCAGAAGTGGGGATACCGGGAAAGCATTGGAGTCGGATGAGTCATGGGAGGATCAGTTCGTGGTGTTCATCTGCATCCAGTTGCTGACATGTGTACAAAATTTAATTTGTCAATATTTACGCTTCTTGTGAATACTTGCATACTTGTATATTTGCTTTGCGTAGCTTCCTCATTTCAGGAGTTACATCCCGTGTACAAAAACTCCGCCCATTCAGGGGCCCGATCAATGAAAATGTGTTATTCAGTATTTGACACTGTTCTTTACTGTTTTGTGCATGATAAAACGCCTAAGTTTATTGAAGCTAGCATGAGTATAACATCACTGGCCCTTGCCAACGATTGTTAAAGCTTTGAATTAACTGGGTGTAACGTCACTAACCTGAATTGATTTGATTGCACAGGCTTGTCGTGTCTTGTTTGTGTTGTTGCAGGTTTTATAACCATACGAGGAGGATGATCAAAAGATTGCAATAACGAAAGACTCGATCTTCACGCAGGTCATGCATGTTCTTCCTGAAGAAGGATAGAATTCCCCAGCTAGCCGTAGCTTATCCAAAGAACGGGCTCCAGAAAAGTTATTCGTCCTCAGCAGAGTTTGGCGATTTCAAGATCATGAGGCTGTATTCAGACAGGCTCATCTTTCCTCGCAGGGTCAGGCACTCTCTCCCAGCGAAGTCAGTTAATTTTCCCCGAGAGAATCTGGCCATCCCCAGCGGAATTCTCTTTGCAAGTGTTTCATTCCTTCCAGAGGAACTCGAAGATCAAGACTCTCCCAGGCAGAGTCGATGGTGGGTCCTGTCATTTATTTTGTCAGAGATACTGGTGATATCAGTTCACGTTCCAGCAGAAAGTCCGATCGAACTATGCACATCTGCTATTCCCCAGCAAAGTTATGTTCCCCAGCAGGGGGTTACCTCCACAAGGTGTTTGGTGAGTTCGCAATTTCCCAGCAGGGGATGACTTCACCCTTCCAGCATTTATTTTGCCGGAATAATTCTGTAGCATCTGGCTATGCCCGGCGGAGTCGGCATTATCCTTCCAGCATTTATTTTGCTGAAGCAATTTCTGTATTCTAGCAGTTCAGGTGGAGAGAGCTCTTGCTCAAACGAATTACCAAACATTCAAGATTTCGGTATGAGACATCAAATGTCAGCTTCGGCAGTATTCCCCACAAAGTCTGCAGGATAAGTTTCTCTTTGTCCCCAAGCAGAGTTACTTATGTCCCCAAGCAGAGTTACTTATGTCCCCACCAGAGTTGCCAGGATAAGTGTCTCCTTATCCCCAAGCAGAGTTTGTTTGTCATCAACGGGTTTCAGGAATCAGAATTTCAGAGGCCACCGCCGGTTATCAGAGCAGGCGTCCGATAGTTGGTTTCCAGGCATCCCCCAGTAGAGTCCGCCTCAGAGTCGCTGTCAGGTCAGTGCTAAGAAGTTTGTAGGTTGGGATCAATGGAGAACTAAGTCCTGACGCGGACAATTTATTCCTAGATTGACGGGATTTCTTCAGAAGTGGGCGTCCTAACGTGGACAGGTTTATTTCCTTGGATTGTGGAGATGTGTTAGTCCTATCGTGGGCAGATTCGGTTTCTCGAAATTAGTGGAATGGGAGGTCATGACGTTGACGAAAGTGATTACTCTTTATGGTGGTGTCCTGACGTGGACCAGTTCCTCTCATCAGTTCTCTTTCTTTGCGTTGGCAAATCATGGGTCCTGACGTGGGCAGATCAGACTAGTGTGAGTCCTTACGTGGACAAGTCTTATTTCCTCAGCGGGTCGAAGACGCCTGAGTCCTAACGTGGACAAATCAAGACGAGATCAGTGTCCTTACGCGGACAAATCGAAGGAATTATTATTCCTAACGTGGAGAAGTGGGTCCTAACATGGACGATGTAGTCCTTACGCGGACGTATCAGAAGAGGATTCCTTACGTGGAAAGAGGTGATTCCTAACGTGGAAAGGTTGTAGTCCTTACGTGGACAGATTAAGATGGCATTCCTTACGTGGAAACGTTTAGTCCTGACGCGGACAAATCGCAAAGAAGTTGGCATTCCTTACGTGGAAAGATCAGAGTCCTCACGTGGACATATCAAGAGCATTCCTTACGTGGAAGAAAAAATGGTTTCCGTACGTGGAAAGACGAGCTTATTCCTTACGTGGAAAGATTGAGTCCTCACGCGGACATATCACGATTAATTCCTGACGTGGAAGAGTTTGGTCCCGACGCGGACAGATCAAAGAAGATATTCCTAATGTGGAAGACGAAGCTTATTCCTTACGTGGAAGAAAATTGGGTTCCTTACGTGGACAGATGCAAGAAAAGTTGAGTCCTGACGTGGGCAGGTTCAGAACCAAAGTTGTTTTCCTTACGTGGAAGGATTGGAGTCCTGACGCGGACATGTCAAGTGGTATTGGAGTCCTTACGTGGACAGATTGATATAGTTCTCCTTATGTGGAAAGAAGATTGCTTCCTGACGTGGAAAAATGAAAGGCAAATGCAGAAGAAATGATTCCTAGCGGGGACAGGTGTTACTCCTAACGTGGAAGAGTATTATTTCTAACGTGGACGATTCAGTTTATCGAAATGCAGACGAATTATCCCCAGCGGAGTTGCCGAGATTTTTCTGGGTTAACAGCAAGTGGAGTCCTAACGTGGACAGGTTTCAGTTGAGATTTCTTCGTATTGATGACAGACAGAGTCCTAACGTGGACAAGTAAGCAATCTGTTATGACAGAATCCTCTTCAGAACGATGAAGACCATCCCCAGCACAGTCGCGCGAGATCAGTGGGTTACTGTAACAGTCAGATTCAGCTGATGAATGTCATTCCTCAAGCAGGAGCGCAATTTATTTCTGCGGTTGGCAAATTTCTGGTTTCACTAGTATTCAACCGTCTCGTACCGCGAATGTCTGAAGGCTCCGGGCTCTTCACCCAATCGGGTCCAAGTCGCTTGAATAGGGGCAGCTGTTGCACCCTAAAATTTGCCCAACCTTATTCTCCTTGGTTTATGTTTCATTATCATTAGCATTTGCATATAAAGTCATGTACATAGACTAACCATCTGCATAGCATAAGCATAGCAAGTCATTCAACAGGGGACCAATCATTCTTTTCATCTCTAGAGGCCTATCAAGAGGTTATTGTCCTAATTCCATCTCATTCAAGTCATCAGGAAAGAATTTGAAAGCAAAGAGTTCAGCAGATCAAGCCTTGAGTCCATCTCCTAGCTGAGGGTATCTGAGGATCAACAAGAGGGTTGTGAGCTGTGAAGTGAAAGCATGGAGAGCATCTAGACAGTTGAAGACAGTCAACTAGGGTTTCATCTGGGTCAACCCTAGGTCAACCCTAGGTCCATTGACTGATTTAAAAGGGGCATTCAAGTCTATTGGAGAAATGTGGGGTTCATCATTTGACATATGAAGAAGGATATGGAGATATGCCAAGGAGAATTCAAGAGAAATCAAGGAGAAGAGGAGTTTCTAAATTAGGGTTTCTCTGTAAAATCCCCTAGTTTAGGTCAAATTTCCAAGCAAGATAAGTCAAAATTCTAGCTTCAAATGGCTTCTTGGCCAACATGAAACTTGTAGAGGATCTCAAGACCTTTAATTTGAGTGGTGGAAGACCTCAAGGAGATTTATAGAACTCAAGTTATGGTCCTTGCAAGTTACAGGTCATCTGAGGTATCTGAATTTTTGTCTGTGAAAGTGACTTGACTTCCAAGCTAGTTTTGCCCCTCAAGGAGATTTCAAATGAATTCTTGGTCAACATAAGAATTGTTCCTCATTGTCTTAGCTTTCTAGAATGGTATGGCATGCCTTCATATGATGTGTGGAACTCAACTTATGGTCTTGGCAAGCAAAGGGTATTTTGGGCATTTGTGAATTACAGGTCATTTTAACCTATGTCCAAAACTCATACAAGGAGGCCTCAAATGGAAAAACTTACAACATCAAACTTGCTCCAAATGGGATTTTAAGTCTAGAAAGAAGGTCACAAATTATTGGAGAAGCTCATAACATGAAGTTGCATAATTGGTCAAAATATGAACTAAAATGGCTTATAAAGTGAATAAATTCAAGATGGAAAATGGTTTGGGAGATTTATGAATCCAAATGGAGACTTCCAATATATGATTTTGAATGGAAAAACAATTCTAAGAACAATGGTTCAAACACTTTTTTGAGTTTAGAAGGAAAAAAGAAAGTTATCTTTGGTTACTTGTAATTGAAGAAACATAATCAAAATGGATCAAAATTGGAAAACAAGGGAATGTGCAAGATGGATCTAGAATGTTCATATGAGGTCTATATATTCATGAAATGTGCATTGATCAAGGGTTGGCTTCATTTGCACCAAGAATTTCACAAAATTCCCTCATTCTTTCTCTTTGAAGTTTCATTCCAATCTCACAAATTCTTCACAAAATCATCATCCACATCAATTCAATCTTGCTCCATCATCATCCTAGATCAGAATTGAAGCAAAGTTTTGGTGATTAGGATCCATTTTCGAGCACCTTTTTCAAGAACATCAAAACTACAAATTCAAGTGGACAGCATAATTCAAGCCAAGGATCATCACAACATTGCATACAGAATCAAGTACATCAAGGATTGATCAAGATCCAAACCCTAGAAGCTTCAAATCCACGAGTTCCATAGCTGTTCTCAAGATTTCACACCAGGTGAGTTTTCATTCACACAGCTCGATTTAGTTAGTTTAGCATGTTGTTGTTAGTTTAGATTTGATCTAGGTGGTTAGGAGAACAGTTAGGATGAATTTGGAGTGATTTGGTGACTATAGTTAGCAGGTGCCATAAACTGTTAGGGCTTGAATCTCTTAGATTAATGCATTAGAGTGTTAGCTTGATAGTGCAGATTAATCACCATTAGTTGTAGGTTAGCTTAGTGCAAGTTTGGTGGAGGATTGTAATGGTGCATCTCAGTGTACCTCCATGGTGACCATAGATTGATGCTATCGGGTTGAGGGATTTATTGAGTTTCAGACTGAATTAAGATCATAGGATTGTAGAGGGAGAGGTTTAGAATAATTTTCGTGTTTATAGCATGTGGATTCGTGGCCTGGAGATGGAGAACAGAGTGGGAGAAAGTGTGCTCGTGCATGGCCATTCATGGAGATGAAACCCTAAGTTGCAGATCAAGTGAGGAAGATATAATCTGGATCGTCTATTTTGTGTAAGACCTTTGACCTGGAGGAAGATCCTAGGGCTAGTATTCAATTCAGAATTGGAGGGAATGAGTTGGCCAAAACGCACCGTTTCATTAATTGAAACGGGCGGGCCTGAGCGTTGTGTTGTTATTCCCACCCCCAGCTATTAGGCCCATTGCATTTTCAACGTGTATCTGATGCTTTTCTCACCCCCAGCTGGCTTTTTATTTTCCAATAATTCTGAGTATTTTCTGGGCCCTAACAAAACGCTACCCACACCCCCTGTCTGCCTGGCCCATTGGATTTATAACTGCGCGTGGTTACTATTCTAACCCCCCCTCCCTCATTTTTAATTCAAGTTAATTTCTTAATTCATTTTAATTTTTCATCAACTTTGAAAATTCATAATAAATCCATAAAAAATGCATTTCACTTCATTCTTTTTACATCATTTTCATTAAAATGTCTAGAAAATTTTCATCAAATAAAATTGCATTTTTAGTTTTATTTCATATTTTTTTTTCATATTTTCTAAATAAATGTCATATTAAATAGCTTCATTTCATGCATCATTTTAATAATTTTTGTTCTCTTACATGCTTTAATATTTTTTGGTCATTCTTTTTATATTGTTTAGATGAGATGTTGATCTTGTAGAAATATTTTAGTTCCCTTTCTTAGAGATTAATTTTAGGTGATTAAAATAGGTTTGAACATCATGAACAAAACTAGGGTTTTAAGTGACAACTTAAGAAGTTTGATTTCATTTCCCTTAGGACTTAGGATTTAATTAGATTAGTTATGGGACTATAAGGGCTATGGGTAACTATTAGACCCCTTAGAAAAAGTCAGGATTCCCCTACTGCTATTAATACTGTCTGTATGTCTGATTGACTGGTGTGGTGTGCCCTCTGGGGATTATTGCTTGCTTGCTTGGGTATTGGGATTGTCTGGGGACCTGGGGAAGTTGAAGTCTTGTGAAGATGAAGGCCATTGGAGATTCAAAGATTGAAGATCAACTGTCAGAGTTGAAGAGGAGGTTCTTGCTAGCAGATGCTGAGGAAACTAGGGTTTAGGAGCTAGGCAGAGCTCTAGATTAGAAAGCTTGTTTCTCAAACATGGATTGCCTTGTCTGCATCCATCCTTTCTCTATGATTCAAAGTCTCTTTCAAATATCCACCTCCTTCCTTTGGAAGGATCAGTGAATATATTTGAAAGATAGAACTTTTGAGAGGAGACTTTCTGTTTAATGTTAACAGTTGATAAACCACCCTTGGTAGGTAATTAACTGTCTAACATTCATTCACTTCATTCTTGTGACTAATCCCTCATCCTGGAGGTTTGAGCATGAAGAAAAGCCATTGCAGATGGAAGAATGATGATCAAAGCTCTTGCCTGAAGGTCATGAAGATGGAGATTGAGGCTTGTTGAAGCCTGTAGCTAAATGGAGATTGCTTGAAGCCAGATGTTGAGTCAGAGCTGCTGATGCTGTTGTATTTCATTTGCTGATGTATTGATTGGTTTTCTGAGCTGTATTGTTTGCTGTTTACCCTGCTGGGTTGAAAGTGAAGCCTGTTCACTTTTGCCTATTGTTTTCTAGGTTCGAGGTTGAGTGGGACTCCCTTGCCTCGCTTGTATTGTTGCATCCATGCATTTTACTGTTTTACTGTATATATCTGATATTGTTTCTGTTTCTGCCTATCCCGTAGGATCTCTGTTTCTCTCTGCGCAAGAGAGGAGCATGATAGACACTAGGTCTTAACCCATGCATGATAACATTAGGATAGTTTGATTCCCTTCGCAACCGTAGGTTAGAGTTCTGTCTCTTTCTTTCTCAAAATAAACAGAAAAACACATAAAGATTTCAAACACAATAAAAGACACTTCTTCCGTAAAAGAATGTGAACTCATCAAAGCGTCATTTTTGTCCGCCGGGACTGTTAATCAAGAAAACCTTTTTCAGAAGGAATAAAATCAATCAAGACAGACTTGTGTCGTACGTGGCCCGAACTACGTTTGCTCTGATCTTTCATGCTGTGTGAAAGTACGTAGGCATAGGATGCGATATCCTAGCGAGCAACCTTCCCCTCCTTTCCCGTAGGTAGGCGAACTACGTTGACTCTGATTTCTCGTTCCAGACGGGAATACGTAGGCATAAAGTGCGATACTTTGCCGAGTCATTTTTTTATTTTCATTTTATGTTCTTTTTCACCCTTGACCTATAGTTTAGATAGAATAACAATCCATACCTGAAAACAAGCGTGGATCCCGTCGAGTACGACGGACGTGAGGGGTGCTAATACCTTCCCCTTGCGTAACCGACTCCCGAATCCAGGTTTTGGTTGCAACGACCATACCTTTCCCGTGTTGTGCGAGGTTTACTCTGAGCGTTTCCTTTCCCTCCCGTGGGATAAATAACGCACGGTGGCGACTCTTCTGTTCAGCCGGCGCCGATTTTTGCAGTAGCGACATGGAGGGGTAGGCACAGTCCCACCATGGAGTACGCCATTGCTATCGACCCTTGAAATCAGAGGTTGAACCAAGGTTCTGAGCTGATCCTGGCCATTGGCGACCGCTTGCATGAGCTCCATGAAGCGATCCATTCTTTCGCGGAGTTCCTGAACATCAGTTTGCACTTGCTCCATGATTCTGGTTTGATTTGCTCTGGTCGGATAGCGGTGGATAGGTCTCCGATCAATCCTGAAACAACCTGAAACAACCTGAAAACACAAAAGGGTTAGGAAAAAACAACAAAGTGCTCGTTATGCAAATGCTTCATGCAAATGCAAACGTGTGTCTGTGTGTTAGGGAGATCTCCCCCGATCCTAGTGCCTGAGTGCCAGTGCTGATAATAAGAAATCCGAGCCCAGTCATGGAAATGACAATCTCATATATAAAGAAAGCCCATCAAGGCAGTACACAACATCAGTGAGTACAAGCAGAATCAATAGCATGACCCCAGCCAACAAGCCTGGTGATGGTCAACATACAACAATGATCACAACAAAAGGAATACAAATAGTCAAGCACGACCACGAGCGCGAAACTTTTCTAACAACCCCTTCGTTTCTGGATGATCAGGACAAGTGAGTAACCCTTCGACGAGTAACTCCCTCTGCATAATGGTGTATTGAAGACCTTCGACCGAATCTTCCCATGCTCCTTCGCCGAAACAATCTTCTAACTTCCGCTTCTTGGACTCAAATGTCAGCTTGCGCTCCTTCAGGTTAGCAAGAGCTCTGTTGAGCTGGCCTTCAGCGGCGTATCTGCGAGCGGTTTCTTCATCAAACCTCTTCTCACTAGCCTTCGCCTGGGCTTTCAGCTTGGAAATCTGTTGCATCAGCTTATCCTCCCGCTCTTTCCTGGTGGCTAGGGATGCCTTCCAGTGCTGGTTGAACTTGGATATCCTCCGATATGCTTCGTCCAAGTGTTGCTTCTTCGTGGCCAGTACATCGTTGACAGCTTTGAAGTCTTGATCCATGCGTTCACACTCAGCTATCTGCTTAGTCAAGTCTGTGCCTAGCTGGTTCACCAGCTCTGTTTGCCTCTTGAAGGAATAAATGGCTTCGTTCCTCTCGCTTCGAAGCTGAGCCAATTCTTTCTCCAGTTCCTCATTTGCCTTCTTCAGCTCATCTCGCTCAGCTAACACCTGATTATGTTGCTGAATGGGCACGGTGGTAGGCTCTGCAATCGCTGGAGGGCTTTTTGGCTTGGCAGGAAGAAACGACATCCCTATAGCATCTGCTCTGGCTCTGATCCAAGTCACATACGGAGGGTAGGCTTGATTATTGCCTCTCCCCAGCAATGGTTTTCCCTTCTTACTGATACCATTCCAAGCACGCTGAAGCTTGGATAACATATCCCTCTCTAGAAGTCCAGTGAGGTACAGAGATTCCTGCACCTCTTCATCCTTCGGCGGAGCTCTCAAAGCATAAGCAAACTGTCGGACCAGCAAAGACTGATTATAGTTTATACAGCCTTTCCTGCCTATCAAAGGCACGTTCGGAAACCCGCTGCAGCTGAAGATAATCTCGGTACCCAACCTATCTCTGTCAAACCAGTCAATATCCTCTACAAATAGACTCATCAAACGCTCGGACCACTCAGCTGTGGCTGCGGACGAAACAAAGGGACCCCTCTTGGGCAGATGACTATCAAGCCATTTATAAAGCAAGGGTACACAACACGAGACATTCTTGCCCCTTCTGTTCTCGTTCTTGTAGTGGACGGAATGGTAGACATCTCCTATCAAGGTAGGGACTGGATTCCCTGATGCAAAGATGTGAAATGCGTCGAAGTCTACGAAGTCGGGCATATTGGGGAACAGAACGATGCCATATATGCACAGAGCGAGAATGGCGTTGAGCACGACCCAACATCCGTCTTTGGCGCACTGTTGAGCCTTTCCCACCAAGAACTGCAAGGAGAAACCGGGAACCTTGTTCCAACTAGACAACACCAACTCGGAGGCATCCAGACGAAGTGAAGGAGCTAGACTAGCCAGATCAGGCTCAACATCCATATGAACAAAGGGCGTCTGCCTCTTGGTAGGCACACCTAACAAATCAGCATATTCCTCTAGCGTGGGCGCGAGAACAAAATCCTGGAAAGTAAAGCATCTCAACGGAGGATCGTAGAACTGCAGCAGAGCATGCAACCCATTCAACTCGAACGCAGAAGGTTTACGAACCGGACTGAGCAATTTGCCGTAAGACTTTTTGAACTCATCTCTCACAGAATCATCTGCTAAAGCAATCAAACCAGTCAGCTGAACCACATCAGGGGCAGGGAGCTTGTAAGCCACGGTCTTCCTCAGAGAACCCATAACAATACAATAAGAGGCAAGAAATCCTGAATCGGGGAAAACGGTACCTGCAACACAGACACACGTTAATGAAATGCAAATGAGTATGCAAGGCAATGTAAGATGCAATCATGCAGCAGGAGATCAAGGCAACTGTGCTGAGGAGATTCTGTATCAACAAAACCATGATGCTGCTCTGTCAAGAACAACCACTATCTCTGATAAGAAGAAAACCCTGGTATCGGACCACAAATCTGCTCTGTCAAGAACACACACTCATAGGGCCATAAATCTGCTCTGTCAAGAAAAAACATCTGATAACAAGGACCTCTGATACAGGACCAAAACTCTGCTCTGTCAAGAACAAACATCTGATAATAAGGACCTCTGATACCGGACCAACAATCTGCTCTGTCAAGAACACACATCTGATAATAAGGATCTCTGATACAGGACCAAAACTCTGCTCTGTCAAGAACAAACATCTGATAATAAGGACCTCTAATACAGGACCAAAACTCTGCTCTGTCAAGAACAAACATACATCTGCTGATGAGATCCTTAACTTGCTCTATCAAGAACAAATACACATCTGATGAAAAGATCCTCCGATCCTAATCAAAAACCTTCTCTGTCAAGAACAAATCATATATCTGGTGATGAGAACCTCTGGTACCAACAAAACTGATTCACTATCAAGAAAACCAGGTAGTCTGAAGGTCAAAGTTTCCTGCAATAAACCCAACCTTGCTCACAGGTATGGACCTAAACTGACTCAAGTTCGGCATCCTATGCGTTCATCAGCGTCACAGACATTCAAGAGGGATGATACGATACCTAGAAGGTGTGGCATCACCAGCTCATGAAGCGGCCTCACTCGGCTGAATCACAAATGATCGGTCCCTAGAGTCGACAATCCTCCAAACCAACAACCCCCTCAACCCAAAGGGTTGAAAAAGAAGCCAACCGGGAGAACCTCGTCTGAGCGTGGATTTCATGAGACACTAGTTCCTGCCAAGCAAGCACGCGCCCACTAATTTCCACAACTAATGCTATGTACACTCAAGCCTGGGTCTGGCTTCTCACTCATCAGAATGCCCCTCCCACAACAACACAGATAATCATATCATACTGAAAATAAAGGTGCGGGAAATAAAATGCGATAAATAAACACAACCCAACAAGTAATCATACAAGCGCTAGGATTGACTCTCGCAGGGGACGTCAGATCCCCAAACTGACTCGCATACGGGACGTTGGATCCTAGGAAACTATCAAGTCCCCAGCAGAGTCGCCAGCTGTCGCTTCCGCGAAAATAAGGTGCCGGAAAAACAGAAGAGTCGCCACCTTTCGTTATTTATCCCTCAGAACGGGAAAGGAAACGATCGGAAAACCCTGACGAAAAGGTATAAGACAAGGTCATCGCAACCATTGTCTGGGTTCGGGAGTCGGTTACGCAAGGGGAAGGTATTAGCACCCCTCACGTCCATTGTACTCGATGGGATCCACGCTTGTTGTGTTTACTGGACGAGTTGGTTTATCTATCTACCTATCAAGGATGGCTTAAAAAGAAAAGACAATGACTCGGCAAAGCGTCGCGCTTTATGCCTACGTATTCTCATCAGAGAATGAGAAATCAGAGTCAACGTAGTTCGACCTACTACGGGTTACGGGGAAGGTGGCTCGTCAATACGTCAGTATTGTGCCTACGTACTCTCAACAGGTATGAGAGATCAGAGCTTACGTAGTTCAGGAAACTACGGATTACGGGGATTCAGATTCATCTGTTTTTTTCCGAGTAGGGTTAACAAACAGTTCCAGCAGTTAGGGACAAAGCCTGTTTGCGTTGGCGCTGAAGTTTAACGACACTCGTTTCTTCAGAAAAGCTTCCTTTGAATTATGGGCCCCCGGGGCAAAAAGGTTTGAAGTTTGTTTTCTGTCTTTTACGGAAGAAGTGTTTTTTATTGTGTTTGCAATTTCAATCGCACTAAAGACTATGACCTGAGAGTGAATGCGTCGCATGTCACCGAAAGGGTGCCATACTAAACATCCAGACTGTTGAAAAGAAACTCTCCAACAATCCTTTCTCAAATAGCTTAAGGCTCGTAATGTACGAAAGAAATCATTCATGATTACTGTATCTTAAGCTGTTTGAGGTGAGAAGAGAGAGGGATAACTACGGGGAGACTATCAAGTCCTACTGTTGTCATGCCAAGGATTCATCCTATAGTTAGGGTTTGAAACAGGGATCTCCTAGAAGTTATCATGCATAGGTTTCAACCTAAAGTTCTATCATCACTTCCTCATCAAAGGAAATGAGAGTCCTAAGGGATCATGTCAATGATACACAGAAACAGATAAAGCATCAACTTAAACAGTAAACAACAAACGACTGTAGAATGCATGCAATGCAAGTGAGGGAGGAAATGTGTGTCGGGTATCAACCTCCACAAGCTCATCTCAACCTCAAGCCAGAATGAAATAACAGTAATCATACTGAGGTAATAACAACATGCCATCAAGCAAAATACAGTAAACTGCAATCATACAGAAGAAAAATAAAGCATGCTATCAAGCAAACTAAACCACGTGGGCAAGGGAGCTGGGCTCTACCGAATACCCGCAAGCAAAGCCATACAGTAAAAATACAAGCAGAGGGAGCAACTCAACCTCTAGTGCAATCATGCTCCTAGATCAAAGTTAGTCTAATCATGGACTTATTCTAATGCATCAAGAAAGTCAAACAAGGTACATCAGCACATAAAAGAAAACAGGTAAGAAAGCAGATCAACAACTCTCTCTTTCAAGCTTCAGCTCTTCTGACAGCAATCCAGTCTTCAGACTTCCATCACCCCTCAAGGCTACCATCTCTCATGACAAATATCAATTTGCTTCTCCATGTTTCAATCCTTCAATATAAGTTTCAACTTAATCTTCTTCTTCAAGCCTCAGCTTTCCAGTCAACTCCACCTTCAGGCTATGCTCTTAACTGCAAGTGTCAACTTGATTCCTATATTCCTCAAGCCTCAGCTCTACACTCAGTCTCAATTTGATCTTCTTCATCTACAAGCTTCAGCTCTCTTTACTCTACCAGTCTCAACTTGGCCTTCTCTCTTCATCTACAAGCTTCAGCTTCTCAGAGTAGCCTTCAAGCACATGGAAGTGTCAACTTCATCCTTCAATCTTTCAAGCCTCAGCTCATCACTCAACCTCCATTGGATCTTCAAGTATCAACTTGGTCTTCATGCTCTTCAAGCTTCAACTGCAATGGCAATACTCAAGGAATCATCCTCTTCCACACTCTTCAATGAAGTCTTCATCTTCAAACTCAAGTCTAACATCCTTCAAGATACTCAAACCAGAAGATAATTGATTTAACAGAGTGAGAGGAAATGATAAACAGCTTACTGACAACCAAGGGAAGCCTGCAAGGGTTCATCATTAATGAGAGACTGGTTCCCTCAAAGTTCTACTTCCCAGATAAAGCCATTCTTCCTTCCAAAGGAGGGATGTGAATATCTGAGGAGGAATTTTAGTCATTGGGAGGAATGGAAGCACAAGATGCTTTCCATGTTTGTGAAAGAAATCATTCTAACTACAAGGCTCTCCCTATGTCCTATCTCGTAATCTTCATCAGATACCTTCAGGCACAAACAAATCCAAAGCTCCAAGCACCTTCAAGCAACCTCAAGCATCCTCTTCTTGTCTTCAACTTGTCTTCAATCTCAACCAAAGGCAAACCAAGCACAAACCCTAATCTAAGGGAACTAGGGAAGTTAAACTAATTGAATTAGCAAGTTAGGATCACCTAAAACCTAGTACTAAAGTTAGTCCTAACTAAAATACTAAAATCGATTGTAAAATCCTACAAAAATAACTATGGGGACCTAGGTCAATCATGACTCTACCACATTAGTTTCAAATATCAAATCATCAATTTGGACCTAGAACTAAATCCTACATTCTAAGGCATCAACCTAAAACCCTAAAAAGGAAGCATCTAAAAAATCAAAATAGAAGGCATACCTATTTTCATCACAAAAATGTGAGAAAATTACTATGGGATCATACATGTCTAACCTAATCACACACAAAAAATTAGGCCAAGAATCATCACCATGAGATCACACAAAATTCTACAAAAATATGCATCAAACATAAACATTTTAATATCAATTAAAATACAAAATTCCAATTAAATCAGAAATTATATGAAATGAAAATATTTTTTCTCTAAAAAATACTAGACTCAATCATGAGTAATATGCAAAAAGAATGGATTTGATTGGATTAGTATTCAATTAGTTATGATTTTTACAAAAAAAAACCATGAATTAAATGGAAATTAAATGAAAATCAAATAAAAATGAATAAGCGCGCGGTGTGGATAGTAATCCTTTTCAGTTAAAATTCTGGGTTGGGCCTTCAGAGGGGTGTGAATAGCGCTCAGATTACTAAGCCCAAAACATCACATAAATGAAACGCATCGTTTCATGCTTCAGAATCCATCCCAACTCAACTTTAAAACACAACCGTTGGATCCTCTCCCAGTCAAAGGTCATGCTCTCATCCAATGGTGAAAACTTCATCTCCTACCTTTGGCCATAGAAATGGAGGGAAGAACCAGAGTTCAAACATGGTTCTTGCTCAATTCAAACTTCATCATATCTCCAGCAAAACACATGGTTTAAAGCACTAACACACTCCAAATTCCACACTGATCACAATCATGGTCTTAGATTCAATTGAAACATCCTCTAACCCTAAACATGATCGGGGATCAAAATTCTGACCAAGAATCAATTGTCTCCAATCTTGAAATTGCTTGGTCTAAAATGCTCATCACATTACATTGATCAGTTTCCCCTATAGAATTCATATTATTGCTCACTATACACCAAGTTATTGATCCAAACTAAAATGGTGTCATCACCTTGAACATAACCAAATGCTCTCAAACTCTCAAGAATCCATCCCCTAGTTGTCTCTAACGTTTTAACCTAACAATTTGACTTAACAATGCTTAAATTAAGGTGTATGGTGAAAGTTACAAACCTGGGATTTCTTGAATAACAGATGCACCAAATCTTCACTTCAACACTTCAATCCTTCCAGAATCGTTCCTTGTATCAAGATATAGCTTCTGTTTGCAAAAGAATTGATGGAAGATGCTTGCAACTCCAAACCCGATAGTGGCTTGCAGCAGGTGGAACTCAAAAGCTCATGCATGATTCAGCCATGTTCTTGCTCTCAATTTGCTATGGAATCACTCAGTAACTCATAAGGAAGAGATTGCAATAGAAAGAATCAATTGAAATGGTGTAGAAATGAAGAATGGATTTCAATTTGCAATGAACAAATTCTGAATCCCAACTCTCTCTCCTTCCTCAACTCTTACCAACCTCTTCCATGGACAGCTTCTAAATCATATATAGAATGATTCTAAACCCTCTAGCACCTTCTGGAATCATCCAAGGAGATTTTGAAAATCTCATGTCATGGTTTCTCATTTCAAGTCATACTCACACCAGTCCATGTTTCCCTTGCTTTCAACTCCAATTCTTAATTTAAAATCTCCTTAGATGAGATGTATGAGATGTTAGGATGCTTGGATAGCTTGTACATTGATCTCTCTTATGTTTTGCAAATGTAACTTAGATTACAAGTAACTTATGATAAGTCCCTCAATTTGACCTCAAATCAAAATTGTAATAATGCCATTGATTCTAAAATGATTTTTCCATTCAATTTGGTAGGTCACTTACATTGTTTTGGTCATGTATTGAAAATTCCCAAAAATAGGTCACTTTAATACATTAAATCCTTCTTTATTTTGACCATTTTGACAAGTATGGGCTACAAGCATTTACAACACCTCATGACCTCCTTACTAGCCTTAAAACATCATTTTGAACAAGTTTGATGTTGAAGATTTTTCCATTTGAAGCTTGGAAATAGGAGTTATGGCCTTATGCTGAAATGACCTGTAATCTCCAAATGACCAAAATGCCATTGACTTGTCAAAGCCATAACTTGAGTTCTACAAATCCTATCAAGGACTTCTAGTATTCTCTATAAAGCTAAGAAGATAAGGAGAAACATTCATGTTTACCAGAAGTTCATAGGAATCATCCTTCTTGGGCAAACGTTTGATGCAAATTGGGTAACTTTCAAGGCCCCAGATTCACATATCTCAGATGACCTGTAACTTGTCAAAGTCATAACTTGAGCTCTACAAATCCTATCAAGGACTTCTAGTACTAAAATTAAAGATAAGAACAAGCTCTACAACATTCATGTTGGGGGGTAAGATGAGATGACAATCACATCTTAAGCTAAACTGCCTTGAAGATAGGGACCAAACTAGGGGATTTTACACTGTCAAGCCTTAGAAACCCTAGCTTGAAACTTCTCAAACTCTTCCATCATGATGAGTTGACCTTGGAATCATCCCTAGAACATCTCAATGCATCAATCCATGATCATATGGCCTTTGGATTAGGTCTCGACCTTGTTCTAATCATCAGTTGACCTAGGGTTGACTCAGTCAAACCCTAATTATACCATTCATGGCTAGGTCTCTTAAACTTGCACAATGACCTATCTAGGCTTCATGATGGCTTTCAAGACATCTCATAAGCTCTCTCAAGGCTTCAAGTCCACATTCTTGGCTTCAGAATCATCTGAGGAGCTTCCATGACTCTCAAGTTAGGAGGCACCCTTTTGGTTTCAACCACTCTCTCTGAGGATCTTTTAACTTCTCTAACAAAGGTATCTACCCTTGAACACTTGAATAGCCTTCATAGCTAGCTTCAAACTCTTGTATAGCTCTTATTGGTAATCATACCTCTTGATCTCCTGCATACATGTCAATGAAATGCAAATGATAATGCTAATATGAATGAAATGAAACATAAGCTAGGTAAAGAAATGTTGGTCAAATTTTGGGGTGCAACAGAGAGTACGTTGAATGATTGCACTACAACTAACATCCACCATGATAGTTTCTTGATCTGTATACCTCTTCTTCTTTGTAAGGATATCTTTCATGAATTTCGCATACTTGGGCATTTGTTCTAATGCTTCGGAAAATGGAATATTGATTTGCAATTAGTTGAATATGTCCACGAACCGAGCATAATGCCTCACACTATCTTTTCTTGATGGAGCATGTGGATATGAAAAATTTTGAATCGGAATAGTGATCACTTGCTCTTTTCCTTTCCTAGATTTTTTCACTTTTTATTCTCTCTTATTTTTCTCTTCTTCCTCACTCTTTTTCACTCTTTCTTTTTCAACTAATTCTCCCTTAACATTTTTTTCTACTTCTTTCTCAACAATTTCTTTTTCTTTTTCAACATTTTCTTTTTCTTTTTCAACATTTTCTTTTTATTTTTTAACTACAACCTCTTCCTCTACTACCTCTTCGCCTACTTCCTCACATGCACCCATGTCAATCTTTCTACCACTTCTTGTGAGAATTGCCTTGCAATGCTCCTTAGGATTTGGGAGAGCGGTAGCCGTAAATGGCCTTTTTTGTTGGTCGGCCAATTTTTTTGATAATTGACCCACTGTGTCTCCAAATTCTTTATAGCCGCATCAGTGTTCTTTTGATTAACATTGACATTTGCATAAATTGAGTAAGAGTTTCTTCCATATTTGAAGTTGCACTTTGAGTTTGTGGAGGTTGAGTGTAATTTTGGTATTGTTGGCGATTTGAAGTTCCAGCTTCTTGCGGCCTCCAAGTTTGTTGATACCCATGATTTGGTCTTTGATACCCTTGATTTGCTTGTTGGTAAGGTGGCCTAGGTTGGTATCCCTAATTTTGATTTCTGGCATAGCTAACCTCTTCTACTACCGGAGGACAATAACGAGTAGGATGGTCGCCTTTACACAATTCACATTCTTGTCAATAATTGCAATTGCTTCTTCGACACAATTCGTATTCTTTCTCAACATTGACTT
Source organism: Lathyrus sativus (assembly GCA_963859935.3). Taxonomy (NCBI): domain Eukaryota; kingdom Viridiplantae; phylum Streptophyta; class Magnoliopsida; order Fabales; family Fabaceae; genus Lathyrus; species Lathyrus sativus. The sequence continues at coordinate 511,323,541 of OZ012738.1, forward strand.
GAATCTCTCCCAAGATTTGTTGAGGGATTCATTTCCTCCTTGTGAAAATACAATGATAACCGTCTTTGCTTCCATGAACTAGTTGTGTGGAAAGAACCGTTCAAGAAACTTTTCTTCCAATAAATTCCAATCCGTCATTACTGTTGTAGAATGATCAAGATACTATTCCTTCGCTTTCCCGATCAAAGAATGAGGAAATAGTCTCCTAAACAGTGATTCTTCATAAGCTTCTGGTGCTCCAGTTGCCCCCGCAATCTCATAGAATTTGGTAAGATGTGTAAACGGATCCTCATGATCTAATCCCGTGAAAGGATTTTGATAAATGAGTGCAAGGATTCCTGTTTTCATCTCAACTTGCCTTCCATTTTGGAGATTGTGCGCAAACTAAGAGTTGTGCCTTGGACTATTGGTACATGGAACTAAAGCTGGAGGTGGTGGTGGTGGTGGCGGTGCTGTTGCCGTGATTGTAGTCGTCTTCGTCTTGTTCGACTGTTGAGTCGGCGAGCAGTTCTTTCAATCTCAGGATCAAAAAGAAAGTCTTCAGGCTGGACTTGGCCTTGCATAAACAAATTCTGCACACAAGCTAAACAGATCAAAAAGCACAAAGAATTACAGAGATAAGAGATTCATAATACACAAATCTTAAAATCACTAATCTATTGCAATGCTTGCAATATTCTACTAACAATCCTCGACAACAGCGCCAATTTGTTAGAAAGTATTTTCGTGAGTGTTTTATCGTATCCACAGGGATTGATGAGAATATTTGATGCTTGCCATTCAATGGTTTAGTGATTTAAGAAGGGGGGTTTTGAATTTGGTTTCTATTTTGTAACATGAGTTTGTAAGAAATAAAGTAAGGTAAAATTGGTTTTAGTTTGATAAAAAAACATGCCAAGAGTAGGGTTCACCAATCCTTTTTAAACGTATCTAATCAATCGAATATGTGAACTTAGTTTTAACCAATATAATCGCGTATTCTCGCAAAAACGTTCATCTCTAAAGCGATTTCGTGAATGCTATTGTTTCGACCGTTAAATGATCTCTCTAAATAACACTTGAAACAATAATCATTAAGATCAAAACAATGTGAATATCAACTTTCAAATCTATGTCTAGAGTTTGTATAGTTGATAGATGAAGAAATTAGGTCAAGACTTGAAAAGTTCATGTCTAAAGCAATCCAAACCATAAATATAACAAAAGATAGAAAATAACTTCATCTATATTGATCAAAGCCTTATTCACATATAAAAGGTTAAGAAGAATACATAAAATCAGAACTAGCTACCTCTAATCTTGACATAAGAGGGGTTTTAGCCACCCATTTTCATAATAGCTTGAGCAACAAGTTTTGGAAGAAGGTTATTTAACATCCGAGTTGAATAATAGAGATTGGATGGGAATCCACCTTTTTTTTGTGAAAGATGTCTAAGAGATGATGAAAATGGAGAACCTAGGGTTTATGTGTTGAAAAGTACAAAAATATGAAAAGTACAAAAGAAAATATATTTTGGCAAAAAGTGGCACCAAGTACTTGTAGACATGCTGTTGTGCTGTCAACTTCGCACCGCGAAGCTCTTGTTCGCCTAACGAACAACTAAAAGTGGCACTTGAAGTGCCAATGTACAGTTAAACCGCCCACGAGATATTTCCAAATATTCGTTGTGCGAGCAATCCTTCATATTTTGAAGGCTTGGCTACAAACTTCGCACTGCGAACTCTTGTCCAAATATTTACTGCCTCAGGTCTGGGGGTATTCACTAGGTCTTCGCTCCAACGAATCCTTCGTTACCTCCTTCACACAGTGAATTTAGATGCCTTTTCTCTCTGTATGAACAGTGCTAGGTTCCCAATGGCCTTCGCTGGCAAGTTCACTGTGCGAACTTGATGATGTTTTTTCTGGGAAAGTTTGTTAGGAAATTCATTGTGCGAACTTCTTGATGTTTTGCTGCTGACTTGGTTTCCTTGTCAAAGTTCTTGTGTCTTACTCGTCTCATTTTGTGCCTAATTCTTGCACAGTAGCACACAAATCAAAGCAACCAAGTCATTTTCACACAATGAAGCATATCATAAAAAAAAGAGTGATTCAATTCAATTCATCAACAAAAGGAATGAAAGATGCCAATATTTGATAGAACAAATAAGCAAAGTTTGGCATCTAACAGAGAGATCGTTGAGCACTCATGTTTTCTTGTTTGTTTGATATTTGTTTATGTTTATGTTTACCAACCATAATTAAAGTCCAAAAAATGTTTATTTTCCTTTACTAACTTTTTCAGGAAGAATTTGGATCAAGGATATCAAATACCAGTCCCTTAGCTCGAACGAATTTCATCCGAACAAAGTCAAAGTTGATATGCAAACAATTCAAAATCATCTGATCAAGGGTTTCTAAGATTTAATTGATAATTATTCAAGAGACTCAAATGTTCATGTGTTTATTTCCATGCCTTCTTTGACAAGTAAAAAGAATCGAGTCAGAGCTAAGACAACACATCAAAAAACATTTTTTTTTTTTACAATTTTTGCATGTGGTAATCAATTACCAGTATTCGGATAATCGATTACCTTGTGCGTTTTTTGTGAAAATTTGCCAAATTCAAATTCTGCAGCATTTTTGGCACCAAACTCAAATATTTCATCATGAGAATATTCTAGACCACTTCATTTTTATTCCCCTACCTCATCATAATTGATTCCCACCATATACTTTCATTAATCAGCCCTTAATCTTGATTTTTCCTCCAAATTCAAATTCCAAGCCTAATGTTTGGTTCCAAACCAAACTCCAATCCACCAAAATTTCCAAGTCTAAATCCTATAAATAGAGGCCTTATTTTTCATTCATTTCACAAGCTTTTGATAGCCAAATTCACCTTGTCAAATTTCTTATTGACTCTCTCAATTTTCTCCAACTACCAAATTCACCAAAGCTCTTTCTTCCTTTCAAAGTTAGTAAGTTCATCATTAGAACTTACTAATCTTTGAGCTAGACCTCCATCCATTCATTTTTTCATCATCAATTTCTGTAGATCAAGTCTTTAGAGAGTGGTTTTTGGAGTTATTTTGAAGAATTTTCAGATTTGAAGTGGTAAACTTTTGATCCACCATTGTTGTTCTTTATACATTCTTTAGAATATGATCTATTGTTTATTCTTATTGCTTGATCTTTGGATCTTGCAAATTATGTTCCATTGGTGTTAATTGCTGTTACTTTACTTGAATTTTTATGCTCAATTGCATCCTTAATCATGAGGTGTTTTGAAAAAATGATTGATCAAGTTTTTGCATATTTTTAATTGGATTTGCTGCTATTTTAGCAATGGTATTCGATTACCAGCATGAGGGTAATCGATTACACAATGTCCATTTCGCCATTTTGGCTTTATTTTGGAACTATTTTGGTTCTTTTCTCTTCTTCTTCCATTTCCCTTTGGTTTTTGCTTTGGAATACACTTTTAAAGATCCTATTTCTCTTTAAATTCATCGGACTTATGTTTGAAAGTCCAAGTATGGTTGGTTATTTGTCTTAGGTCCATTACCTATGAAAATTATTGTTAGAAGGATTTGATTTTATCGGTCCTCTAATGAGTTTTCATTAACTTTGGCCTAAGTGCAATATTTAACCATCATTGATCATTTGTTCCAACAACTAATCACTAACTCACTAACGATATTAATGTACTAATTTTGTTTATGTTTCTTTCTTGCTCCCTATCTCTCTTTTATTTTTATGCTCCATTATTGTCATCTCACATCATATTATTGTTTGTGCTTCCGCTCTCTTTTTCTTTTATCAAGTTGGACCATATCTTGTTCAAAACACTAATAAAGGATTAAACCTCTAAAAAACTTGGTGCTCTTAATTTTTGTGGTTATGCTCATGGATGAACTTAGACCTTGGACCTCTTGGATTATTCTTGGACCATTGGACTTAGAATTAGGACTTTTTCCCTATGCTTGGAGTATGATGGATCTTTGCCTTTATTTGGCTTGCTTATTTAATTATGCTTCAATACAGATGGAATTCTTATTTCGCTTGCTATGACGTGTGCTACAATTTGGTTAGATCCTTCTTATCTCTAACTTTTTACCTTATGCTTTATGATAGTCACTTCTTCTCCACCCCTTATTTAATTTTCAAAATCTTCTCCCTTTTTAAAAAACCTTCTTATTTTCAAACTTCAAACCACTTTCATAATAAAACCTTGACCTTTGTCAAGTGATTTTCAAACTTTTTTTCTTTAATAAATGTCAATCAATATTAATCATACTTTGACCTTTTCAAAAGGACATAAAAAATATAAAAACTCATTCAATCTTTTTGTATCTTTGTGCACTTTTTTCATTTAAAACTTTTCATAAAGTTTAAGACATGATTCATATCCATAGTTGATATGTAGTTCTCCTATTCCCCATAGTATTTAAGATGTTAACATTTTTCACTTAGATGTTGAGTTATAGACTTGTTGATTTTTATCTAAGCAAAACCTTCCATCTTTAGGTGATGCAAATGTTGTCTTATACTTGTGGGCGACTAGTCATAGTTTTCTCCTTAAAATGACGACTTGTCTTTACATTTAAAAATTTAAAAATACCTTTTTTTGTCATTTATACTACAAACTATGAGGTTTTAATCCTATATTGCACTTTGTGGGTACGTAGGCATGAGGTGATAAGTCTCTCCAAACGCAAAAATATAAAAAATATTTCTCTTCTCATCTCCCCAATCTCTTTTCAAGAAAACCTTTTCAAACCAAAAAGCATAGATATTTCAAAGGGTTCCTATAGAGTACTATAGACGTTTTGGGTGCTAACACCTTCCCTTAGCGTAACTAACCTCCTTACCTATTCTCTGCTTGTTCTTGTTTTAGAACTTGTTTATGTTTTGTTTGCTCTTTTATCTTTCCTTTTGGATAAAATAAAAGTGCAGTGACGACTCTTGCTTTATGAGTTAAGTTAATCAATAGCTTACACTCACAAATTTCCATGCTACAGAAAAGTGGTGACTCTGCTGGGGAATAGTCCCTAGTGGGTTTAGCCTAATTTAATTTATTTGCGCTTATTTGTTTGATAAGTCTTATACCCGAACTTTAGTGCACTTATGGTAGGATGGCAATATAGTCTTGTTCGGCTTACACGAAGTAGTCCTTACTAAGCTGACTTGAGATCCCCCACTCAGTGGAGGCCCCTTTGGGATTACTGATGTCATACGAGTAGTCGTATTTGGAATTACTTTTCTTATCTGGGAGCCTGAGAAGCTAAGGACCTTAGAACCCTTTAACCTATCTTGGCCTTATTGTTACGCGATACCACACTCATACGAGTTTCTCTTGAGAATATTGTTGGCCAAGGAGTAGTCGTTTAAGCTGGTAATATCTAAAGTATAGAATTATGACTCTGGGAACTTTTTAGAACCTTGTTCTCCAGGTGATGATATAACCTTAGTACATACTATTGTGGGTTGAATCTTACCATTGTCCCCATGCTCGTGCCGAACCTTTGAACCCGTGTGTTTTGTGTGATGTTGTTTGTGGGTGTTGCATCTTGCACTCATGCATTCATAGACATTTTGTTTCAGCCAGTTTTTAAGGATCTCAGAGATTTTCCTATGCAAACATCGTAGATATTGTAATTATGGGCATTGGATGGAGAAACACTCAGAAAGCGTAGATATTTCAAAGGGTTCCTATAGAGTACTATAGACGTTTTGGGTACTAACACCTTCCCTTAGCGCAACTAACCCCCTTATCCATTCTCTGTTTGTTCTTGTTGTAGAACTTGTTTAGGTTTTGTTCGCTCTTTTGTCTTTCCTTTTGGATAAAATAAAAGTGCGGTGGAAACTCTTGCTTTATGAGTTAAGTTAATCAATAGCTTACACTCACAAATTTCCCCGCTATAAACATCTCTCCTTATTTCGCTGCACACAGCCCATGGGAAACCTTCCCCTCTGCCATGGTCATCTCCAGAGGTGGATTCAATAAGGTGATTATGGGATCCGTCAAGAGGAAGTTCGAGCATCTCATCAGCACAAGCTCGAGCCGGAGTTTTACACTTGATAACGGGGATAGTCGGTCCCTATCACCTTCTACTGCAAAGAACTTCTTGGCGGGGCTCCCAACTCCAGCATCCCTCTGCTCGTCAAAGTGAAAATGGACAACTTTAAAGTTCGGTGCATTCTGGTTGACCAAGGAAGCTCGGTTGACATCATGTATTCCCAGCTATTCTCCACGCTTCAGCTGGACGAAACCCACCTGACGTCCTATGTAGGCTCTGATCTGTTGTGCTTCAACGGGTCAGTCATAAAGTCATGGTGGTACGTGGAATTGATCGTGACTTTCGGGGTAGCAGAAACGGCCAGGTCCATCAAAGTCCAGTTCCTAGTTATTGGCTGCCCTTCCCTCTACCAATGCATCTCTGAACGAACAACTCTGGGCGAACTGGTAGCCGTACCTTCAACTGTGTACCTAAAAATAAAGTACTACACTTCCAAAGGTCTCGTGGCCACCCTGTATAGAGACATTGAAGCAGCAAGAAGGTGTTTCGATGTAGCCCCAAAATGGATGAACACAATTGTCGTCCGACCAAAGACTCCCAATAAGCCTACTCTGCCCTACAGCTCTGAAGAGGCAAAGCCGCTGCCCCACGTTGACTCCATCGACCTCGACAACCATTTCTCTGAGGAAGACTTGAGGGACCAGAAACGAAAGGGGAAGGAGATCCATCCAAGCTTATGTAGCCCTTCCACATCATCTAGCAGCGGCCAGATCGCCCATCCTATGCGGCCAATCCCGAATGGTGAGTTTGATTGGGACCGGCCTCCCCGACCTAGCGAGGAAGCAGCTCAAGGCCTGTCTCTGGGAGAATGCAGCTATGTTCACATGGAGCGCCTTAGAGATGCCCGGGATAGATCCTGAGGTGACTTTCCACCAGCTCACCATCGACCCCGCCGTTAGGTCAGTAGCTCAACATAGGCAAAAGCAGTCTCTGGAAAAACACAGAGGATGCCGAACAAGCTATAAAATACCTCCTAGAGGCAAATTTTATCTCGAAGGCCAACTACACTACTTGGTTGTCCAATGTTGTACTTGTAAAGAAAGCAAATGGAAAATGGCGAATGTACATTAACTATACCGATCTTAGTAAGGCCGACCCTAAAGATGGATATTCCCTCCCCAACATAGATAAATTAGTTGATAATTATGATGGTTTTAAATTGTTATCGTTCATGGACGCCTATTCAGGCTACAACCAAATACCCATGGCTAAAAGCGATAAAAGGTACACAACTTTTCTGATCGAATCGAGAAACTATTACTATAATATAATGCTTTTCGGTTCGAAAAACGTTGGCGCTACCTACCAAAGAATGATGAACAAAGTCTTCCGAGGAGAAACCGGGAATATGCTCGAAGTTTATATGGACGACATGATCGTGAAATCCCACGAGTAATCCGATCACACGCTCCATTTGAAGGAAGTCTTCGAGCAGGCCAGGAAGTACAAGATGCACTTCAACCTTGAAAAGTGAACGTTTGGGGTACGGGCAAGAAAGTTCCTCGGTTTCTACCTAACAGAACGAGGAATCGAAGCCAACCCCGATAAATGCAGAGCCTTCTCCGAATTCCCCATGCCAAATTCGAAGAAATCGGTCCAATCTCTAAATGGGATGCTCACATCTCTGTCCCGACTCGTGGCCAAATCTGCTCAGCACGCTCTCCCCCTTTTCAAACTCCTTCGCAAAGATGCAACTTTTGAATGGATGGAGGAATGTGACAAAGCCCTCCTCCACCTAAAACAAGCACTATCGGAACCACGGGTCCTCTCCCGGCCAGATAGCGGGGAGACCCTCTATCTCTATCTCTTCGTTGCAACCAAGGCCGTCAGCACCGCCTTCATTCATGAAACCCCTAAGGGGCAGAATCCCATATACTTCACAATCAAGGCACTACAAGGACCAAAGCTTAGATACCAGCAGATCGAAAAAGTAACTCTGACCCTCATCAAGGTTGCGAGGAGACTAAGGCACTACTTTCTAGCCCACGTAATCATGGGACGCACAGATCAGCCTGTTAGGCAACTGTTAGGCCACCCAGACATAGTCGGCATAATGCTCAAATGGTCACTGGTGCTGTCCGAGTTCGACGTCTAGTAAGAAAGCAGAAAAAGCTCATGCGTTGGACGACTTTGAGGTGGAGATAACCTTGCCTGAATCCCTGAAATATGGAGCTTGCAGGTGGACAATCTTTATCGACAAAGCGTCCAGCTCAGCAGGGAGCGGAGTAGGAAGCATCCTGGAAAACAAGGAAGGGATCCTCGTCGTAGTCTCACTTACCCTATCTTTCCAGACCTCTAAAAATCAAGCAGAATATTAGGCCTTCCTTGCATGTCTGTGTCTCACCAAAGACTTGGGAGTCGAGGAAGTTGTAATTTGTACAGATTCTCAGCTTGTGACCCTCCAAGTACAGGGAGAGTATCAGGCCAAGAACGACAACCTATCAGAGTACTCGACCTTGGTCAAGGGAAAAATAAAGAAGTTTGCATCGGTAGAGGTAAAACACGTTCCCCGCGAACACAATGCCTATGCAGATGTCCTGTCAAAGCTGGCGAGTGTCAAAACCCGAAATTTGACCTCCTCTTTTTGCCTTTGCATAAGCATGCGCATTATCGTCGCTGGCATAAGCATTCTTTTTTTTTGTGATTGTTTATTGCAGGAACTTTCAAGTTTTTCAAGTCTGATTAATCACATCATCCCAAAGACATCACATCATTAAAACAAGCACAAAATAAAGGTTTCTATACCTATTCATCAGAGCAAGAGGTCAGAAATCAGAGTCATGACCACAACATCATTTTTCAGGCAAATTAGGCAATTTTAGCCTAGTTAATTGATTAACCATTTGCTAGTACAAATGGGTTAATCGATTAACCCTTGTAAAATATGCAAAATCTGCTGCATTTTCAGGACAACAACTTCCACTTCCTATTTTTAAAGGGTTAATCATTAACACTTTTGCACAGGCAAAGTGTTAATCGATTAACACTGGTCCAGAAGGCTATTTTTGTGCATTTTTCATGTATGTTTGGCATTTCTTCCTATTTCAACTCCTATGGATTGATATATTTAATGTTTATGGATGTTTTAACTTCTGATTGAAGCATGCTTGTGCATTTTCCAATGCCTGATTTTATTGATTTCACATTTGTTTGCATTTTTGGCATTATATGACCATGTTCATTTTGCCTCATCTTTGATCACATGATTACTTGGTTTGTGATGCATACTAATTGAATTTAGTACTGTTTTACACTTCCATTCATATTTGCATTAAGATTTACTCCCTTTGGGAATAATCTTAATCTTGTATAATCAATAGTTTCCCTTTTTGCTTTAACAGTTTTTCATTCCTTTGGAAAATTGTTAGCATATCTTTGTCCTTTGGTTAATTAATTGAAACTTTGTTCGATTAGTCGATATTCCCTTTTTTCCTTTGGATCTTCTTGAGCTTTGTCCTCTCTTTTCTCCCTTCGGAGTTGAAGATTCGTAACGCATTAGAGCACTGTACAAATTTTGCGTCGTTGTGTTGTCCGTTTCGTTTCTTGCACCGTACTTTGGTGTTGGAGAAGGAATGAGAGTGGAGAAATCTTACACTCATTCTGGATATTTTGGGTAGAGGACAAATGACCATGTGATAGTCGCCTCCATCTCCTTGCTGTGGTTACCCTAATCCTCCAGTCGAGTCAATTCTTGATCACTTGCACCCTTACCTTCTCTTTGGAAGTAGGCTTCTCCTTTTGTTTCCCTCTTCTCTTGTGGCCAATCCATCCTTGGTTTCCCTTGAGGTTTCTTATTCAATTCCTTTATCTTGGTTGACTAACCGTCCATCGATTAAGACCAATTCTCTTCTTCCCAGCAAAGTCAATCCTTTTTCTTCGGTTAAATAGTTTTCCTGTTAGACTCTAGTCCCTATCGAAGTTCACAACCTTCTCTCGGTTCCCTTTCCTTCTTGCATGGTTTACTGTTGTCTGTCAGTTAAACACTAGTCTCCTTTTCCTCAGTAAATCACAGTCTATCTGTTAATACTGAGCTTTCTTTGGGTTAATCCCTTTCTTCTGGCTAATCACCTGATCTTTGGTTGATCACGGTCTGTGCACTAAAACTAGCTTTTCTTTGGGTTAATCACCTTCTCTTGGTTAATCACTCATTCTTTTTGGTTAATCACAGTTCTCCAGTTAAACACCGAACCACCTGCAGTTAACGACCTTTCTTTGGTTCAAATACTGCCAGCTTTGGGTTAGTAACTTTTGATTAGTTCGAATACCCTTTCCTTTGCTCAAGTACTATTTGTTCAGTCAGCGTATCGTTTCTGTGGGTCACAACCTTTGCTTTGTTCTACACCCGTTTCTTTTGGTTTAATCACCGTCCTCCGGTTAAAACCAACTTTTTTCCTTTCCTCGGCTAACCACTGTTTATCAGTTAATATACTGAATTTCCCCTAGAGCCTAACACATTTCTTTGGTTCTATTATCTCTTTCTTTTGGTTCGTCACAATCCGTCTGCTGACACCATCCTTTTTACTCTCCCCGTAGAGTTTCACTTTTATCTTTCTTTGGTTAATCATTGCCTATCTGTTAATGCACCAATTCTCTGCAAATCTTACCTTTAACTTAGATCCTTGTCCCTTTTTCTTGGCCATGTCACCATCCTTTTGTTCTCTCCCTGGTGGAGCCATCTTTATTCTTCAGTGTTCCTAAGTGGAGCTATCACTTCTCTTTTGAGTTCCTTAGCAGAGTTATCTTTTTTTTTTTTCCTTTCTTGGTTTTGACACCATTCCTTTTACATCCACCAGTTGGGTATTGCTTTCTCTTTTCATTCTTTACTTTGATGTCATCCCTTTTCCTTTTCTTTTTTAGCGTTGGTTCCCCGAACTACGTAGGCTCTGATTTCCTCATTGCACTATGAGGATACGTAGGCACATGATTTCAAAATCTTGGCGAGCTACCTTCCTCTATTTTCTTATTCTGTCTCTCTGGTCCGTCCAAATCCTTTTCTTTCTTTTTTTCCTGGTTTCTTGAACTACGAAGCTCTGACTTCCTCATTGCACTATGAGGATACGCAGGCACGAGGGCCTCAATCCTCTACGAGCACGTTCTTTCTCTTTCTTCTTCTTTTCTTCTCTCCTTTCGTTTCTTTTTAGTTAGAAGCCTTTAGATAGATAACTCATCCAAGCCTAGAAGCAAGCAAAATGGTTCCCGTCGGGTACGACAGATGCTTAAGGTGCTAGTACCTTCCTTTCACATGACCGACCCCCTTTCCCGTTTCTCTTCCCTTGGGTTTTATCGATATTTTCCTTGTCCTTTGGAACTAAATAAAGTTCGGTGGCGAATGTGTTGTATCTTTGAATGTGCGATTCACTCAGGTATAATCCCACTAGCTTTAGCTAGCGACTCTGTTAAGGAGTCCTTGCGCTTGAGAGTTGGGGTCTCGCCTAGTTTTACTTGCTTTTCCTTGCATGTTTAGGTGTTTTACTTGCTTTATCTTTATGTTATTTACTACATTTCTTTATTGCTTTAAATATTAATATGCTGCATATTCTAGATATCTACTATATTCTGCTATTGTTGGGATGGGTATATGGAGAGATAAGTCCTAACATCGGGCTTGAGCATACACATAGGACAAAACGTGGATAGTCGTGACGCCTGCATTTTACGTATTGGGTTGTCACGAGAGCCACATCCCAGATTGTGATTTGGTTGAGAATACTTATGTCCTGCGAGAATTCGCTACCGCGGGAGGTTTTCACTTGATTCCTATGGTTTGGGAGACCTTTATAGGGACCAACTTGTTGTGTCTATAATCAAGCAAAAAGAATCATAAAACATATATGCTAATAGCTTCAAACATCCAAAGCTCTAGTAAAATCACCACCACAAATATAATCACCATTATCTTTATCGGTATTTTGAGTATCATCATCAAACTCTATCCCATATGAAACACCTTCGTCATCATTAATCAATGTTAGATCGTTTGAAGTTCCACTTCCACCTAACTTAACATTGTCACCACCATCACTTGCACAATATTAGTTACAACAACATAAGCTTCCACAACATTATTAACAATAACATCATCTTACTCAACATTTACTTTAGTTTGCATATTTTCTTTATTAAGGTCATCAATTACCCACTCATCATCTGAATGAGTATCTTTAAATAAAATAACAACACTATTTGATTTTTCTTTTCCACTTTTCAACTTTAAATTGTACATGACATAAACCAAATTATTCACTTTTTTTATGCAACCTATTTATTCTCTTTGTATGAACCTAAAAATTAAATGATAATTTAGCTCAATGTTTCTAAAAAAATTAAAATCGAGTCTATTAAAAAAATAAATAATAATTCATTACTATTTCAAAGGAACTCAAATTACGTTCACAACCAGAGGAGTTATAAGTTATGCTTAAAACACGAATTGCAAACCTCTTTAATTTTAGAGTCATATCTCTGTAGAAATCCCATCATTCAGTAGGTAACATATCCTTCCTAAACTATTTTCTTCCATAAATCATAAATTTTCTAATCTATTTTGTCACATGAAAATTGATATATGTGCATTGGGATTATTGGACCTGATTGAACAATGGCGTATCAACTTTACACAAAATATCATACATGAGAAGCATCCAAGTGAAACATATAAGAAAATACTTACACAAAAAATGATTAATTTGCAGCCACAAACACGAACAAAGCAAGAGACAAAACAAACACACGCCGTTGATGAAGGGAGGAAGAAACATTGTTGAAACAAGAGACTGAGGGAGAGACTTTCAAATTCTCGTACAAGCAAAAAATAAGGTTTTTAAAATAAAATATTTTTTTATGGAGAATTAGGTATTTTTTGGTTATAAAAAAATCCAAAAAATATTATGGACTTGTAAACTCGTTATAGACTCCCGATTCTATGCAACTTTGTGCGAGTCTACCTGAGTTTACTCGAATCTATCAAAAAACGATTATATGCCTGAGTCTAATCGTTTATGATTCCTAGACTCGTAAACTCATACGAGTTTACCTGTCTAATCGTGAGTTTGACAACCATGAGAGTCCTTCTATTCATGTTTCGGTTTTGTCTCAGCCTGCCCAAAGTATGGTTTAGAATGTTCATACTAGAATGCCCTACCCCAGGGCATCTTCTGCTGTTGCGGTACTTCCTGCTGGTTATCCGTATGGTTTTCAGATGGGTCAGAATGCTGGTCAGATGATGAATTATGGGTTGGCATATTCGTCTCAGTTTTCTTCTCTGCAGATACCTGCTCCAGCCGCATCACAGCTTCCAAATCCTCATGCTCTTGTTAGACCTGCCAATCATAACATACTTAATGAGTATAAGTTGTTGGATGAGAGAATCCGGGCTATCAAAGGTTTTTATTCTTTTGGCATGGAAGCCAAAGACTTGTGTTTGGTTCCTAATGTCGTGCTGCCGCAGAAATTCAAGATTTCAGAGCTTCCTAAGTGTTGCGGTGAAATCTGGATACCAAGCTATTGATTAACTTGAATCTTAATTCATTTACAACCGGACTTTAATTTATCCAAAAAGGAGAGGTTTAAAGAAATAAAAACCTATAAGAATGCAAAGCCAAAGGCAAGGCCTAAAGCTGAGCAAAGAGATCTAAAGGTTCGGGGGTTGGTTATACCTAGGGAAGGTGTTAGCATCCTAAGCATCTATAGTACTCTACAGGAACCTCTTGTTAATATTTGTGTTTGCTAAACTTTGCTTGCTAAGGGTAAAGTGCTAAGGTAAAAATCTAAAGTATAAAGGTATGTACAAGTTTGCTCACCAAGAAATCGCATCTCGTGCCTACGTATCCTGACGGGAATGAAATCAGAGCAATCGTAGTTCCCCTAGCTAGGGATGAGAAACTCTTGACTGTGGTCAAGGTTCCAAAGGGATGTAAGCATTCATAGAGAAATACTTACGTGGAGTGCGGCGACTCCTCTTCTAAGTTGTGATTGTTAGGGTGGAGAATGTCCACGGCGGGATGCTAAACATGAGTACGGCGACTCAAATCCTAAGGCTAGTATAAAAGGGATAAAGGGTGGTAGACGATGTCCGCGGCAGAACGGTAAACATGAGTACGGCGACTCAGATCCTAAGGTTAAGATAAAGGGATATCCACGGCGGGACGGTAAAAGTGAGCACGGAGACTCGGATCCTAAAGCTCTATGCAACAAACAGTCATGTTTAACAAAATCCAACATAGAAACCAAACAGCAGCCCAAAAAGAGACTAGTTTTAGAAAACAGAGTCAAAAGCACAACTTTACATTATAATGCCCTCATAACAGTCATTCATACAAACACACACAGGGTGGACAAACCTATTCAACAGTTGCAAAACTCCAAGAATGATAATGACAGCTTTTGATTATAATCATGCACTTATCAAACACTAAGTCATCTTTTGTTATTAAAAGACAGTCCATGTGACGAAACAAACATAAACCAAACTTTTACATGAGCACCAAGAAAGATATTCAAACACAACAAAGTGATATGGTATCAACATACAAGACAAAGATGTTCAAACCAATACATAGATGGTGAAGATGATAAATGGTTCAAAGGTTGACCAAAAGTTCTTTCAGACAAATTTAAAGGTAACTTCCACTGGTGGAAGTTCAATGCAAAAAGTGACAAAAATCATTTTCATACAGTTTTTAAAGTAACTTCCACTGGTGGAAGTTCAGTGCAAAAAGTGACAAAAATCATTTTCCTACAATTTTTTAAAGTAACTTCCACTGGTGGAAGTTCAGTACAAAAAGTGACACAAATTATTACACACACCATAAACATGTTGAAGAATGAATTTGAGCACAAGATTGAGTTCAAAACAAACTGTGATGAAAAATGATGATCAAGTTGCAAATTGACATGTTTAATGCATGATGGATGTTCAGTTCAGGTTTAATGCACAATTAAGTCAAGTAAATCACATACACATATTACCAACATATCAATGAATGATTCCAGGTCCATGGTTAACTTCAAAACAGACTGAGATGCAAAATGGTAAGCTAAGTGCAAATTGACATTTGAGATGCAAGTTGAAGATCAAAACAGGTTCTGTGCATATTCAAGTCAAACAAATCACACATACAGCTTATATACATGTTGGCAAATGAGTTTAAATACAAAGATTGGTTTCAAAAAAGGTTGTGATGGAAAATGATGTTCAAGCTGTCATTTGGTATTTGTGAAGTGTTCATGAAAAGTGCAAAATCAGTTTTAATGCATAGTTTGATCACACATATTACATACATGATAACAAGTGAGTTTAAGCACATGAACTGGTCCAAAACAGGCTGGTATGGAAAATGGTGGTTTTGCTGCAACATGGTATTTTTGAAATGCCAGTTGGAATTTCAAAACAAGTTTCATGCATATCAGGCCAATCAAATTATGCACACAAGCTATACACCTGTTAACAGATAATTCTATGCCAAGGATTCAAGCTCAATCTCTTTAAAACAAGAACTTATGTGGGGATGGCTCATTTTGTTTGAAAAAATGCATTTTTGAAAGCAATGACCTAAATTAGATGCAAACAGATCAAACCAATCATTTATGCACATTACAAACATGGTCCTAAGGGTGACTGGACCTTCAAGACAGTCACAAAGCAAGTGTGGCAAAAACTAGCACTTTGATGGTATGAATGTAAAAACAGTTTTGGTGACAAAGTTATGCAACAAGGTGTTTTTAAGATGATGAAGTCTCTGCATAAATTAATGATGCAAACATTTTTCATATGCAATATCAGTTGATTTCATGTTCATAACTCAAACACATTTCCCTTAAAACAGAAATTTGCACATTGAATGACAGTTAAGATGCAAGTGATGCATTTTGAATGTGAAAAAATCACAACAAGTAGAAACAGCTCATACAAATCATCTACACACATCATAAATATGCATTTAAGTGTGATTGGACTTACAAAACAAGTACATCTCAAGCATAGCAGAATTTGTCATGTGAGTGGAAAATTCACAGTTTTGTAGATGAGAGGCAGCAGGGTGATTTTCCAAGTAGTGAGGTTTCAGACCAAAACAAACATCCACACATATCATAAACATAGTAAGGAAGGTGTTTTAACCTCAAGAAAGAGCATGTATCCATTAGAGTGAAAATTGAGGTACTGTGGTAGAAGTTAGAAAAATCTGCCTTGGCAAGACTTTGACAGCAAGTGATTTTTTTTAGGTAATGAGTTTTAAGCCAAGATACAACATACATTCCTCATAAACATGCTAAAGAAAATGATCATCCATTGAAAATAGGTTCATAGCAATTGGGGGCAGAAACATGATGTGCTGTTTGAAATATGAAATAGTTTGGGACAACATGAATGCATTTCAACACATGATCTCCAATTTATACAACATGGCAATGTAATGTATGAGATGAGGTTTAATGTTACATACCTTTTGTATAGAACTTTGGACAAGCAAATAGAACCAAGAAAACCAGAGAAACTTCAGATGCAACTCAGTTTTAGACCTTTCTTCCTTGTGAAGCAAGCTGCAAACCTTAGGCCAGATTGAGAGTTAAGCTTCACCACTTGTCTCCAATGCTTTAGACAGTTGAGATAGGAGGTATATGAGGTGTATGAGTGATTAGAACAACAAGAACAAGTCTAGACAACCATTTGGCAGATTTTATGCATTGTGGTAAAAGTAACTTGGTATGGAAGTTGACTTTTTGAATGAGGAGGTTTTTGAGTGGTCTAAGGTCTTGGACACCTTCTATATCATATTTAGAGATTGTGTGGATTATTGTTGGGGAGGTTGAGTGTAGAGAAATGATTTTGGCAGCAATTGTACCAAGACAGATTTTGGTGGTTTTTGGTGAAAATGTGATTTTGAAGCAAAGTGTGCAAGAGCAAAGGCTTGAGCTTTCTCAGGTTTTTAGAATAGATATTGTCTGTCAAATGAAGTGGTGAGGGCCTCTATTTATAGGCAAATGAATGGAGGGGGAAGATTTGGAGATTTCCTTCATAGGAAGGAAATGTTTGCTTTTTGAATCAAACCTCCACAAAGGGGTTTTCTTGGCAGATAGGTAAGTTCAATAGTCAAGCAAAATGATGAGTTTGAAAGGGCTAAATGCAGGATAGAAAGCATAGGTTGATGGATGGTTCAGACTTGTCTTTCCACCTCATGCTTGTCATTTTCATTTTAAGTGCAAGTTGTAAAGCCACTTGCAAGCCCGCTTGCAAACTTGGCTAATTCCATTTCCTCTGCATTTTCATTGTATTTCCATGCTACAAAGTCTCTACATATCAGATAAAACATGTTTCAAAAGCTGAGATTGGCCCAATTGCTCAAAGGAATGATTTTTGAAAGTTTGTCAATGTGGGACTCAAGTGTGAAAACACCAACTTGCCATAACCATAACTCTCGGCTCACAAATCCTTTTGAGATGTTATAGTAAGTTTTAGAAAGCCCTCAAATAGCTCTAAAACATTCATGTTTTCATGAGTTTCAAATTCTCAAAGGAACTAGGCCAAAAAATCTCTCGAAGTTGCTAAAAATGAGCTTAAAAGTGAAATTTCTCTAAGTCATTTTCCCTTCTTGAAATGAATTTGGCCATAACTCCAAATCTATGCATTTTATGATCATGGACCACTTAGGGAATTTTGTAGGATTTGTCAAGAGCTTCCCGATGAGCTTTGAACCACTTCATTTGGATGTGTGGTTAAGGAGTTATGGTTTATCCCCTTTCAAAACCCTAATTTCCCAATTTTTCGATTACCCCTTCATCCTTGATCCAATGGTCATGAAAATTGATAGGAAAGTGCAATATGACATAAGGAACATTTTTGATTCACACCTTGAAGTCCAATTCCTTAAATTTAAAGAGTTGACTTTTCGGTCAACCGTACGATCGATCGGTGACTACCGAGTCGCCTGTTGACACTCTGGACCTCCTGAGACTTTGACACTTCTTGAATGAACTTTGTTAAGCTATATGAACTTAATGAACCATAATCCCACCATTGGAACATCTTTTAAAACAAAAGTCAACCATAGTTGACTTTTCCTGGTCAAAAACCCTAATCGGGTACCCTGCAATGCACTGTTCTTGATTCTGGGGTGACAACTTCAAATTGGATTCTCCGTTGACCTCATATAACATCCTTGATCTTGTTTCATGATTGAATTAATCCACAACATTGATTTCACCTCTTTGAAGCTTTGATTTTGACTGTGCGGAAACCCTGATTCACATGTAACTAAACAGAGACAAACTTGAAACTGGTTATAGTTAGATAATCAAATGAGTATGCTCCTAGAATGATGATGAGGATCTAAGGGGTCAAAATTTGGGGTGCAACACTAAGTAAAAAGGTTTGAGTTGTCCCCGCAATCATGTGACCATGTACTATAGGAAGATGGCGTCCTACATTGACAATAATGAATTACTGGTTCATTGCTTCCAAGATAGCTTGTTTGGAGCTTCTTTGGATTGGTATATGGGTTTGGAACGTAGCAAGATTAGCTCATGGAGAGACCTATCAGAAGCATTCTTGAAGTAATACAAGTATAATCTCGATTTGGCTCCTACCAGATTGCAGTTGTAGAATCAGTCTCAGCGTACGATCGAAACATTCAAAAAGTATGCACAAAGGTGGCGCGAGATGGCCTCTTGGGTGCGACCTGCTCTTTCTGACAATGAATTGGTTGACATTTTCATTGGCACATTGCAAGGGTTGTACTATGAGAAAATGGTGGCCAGTTCTTCTTCAAACTTTACTGATATCATGACTATTGGTGAAAGAATCGAGAATGGGTTGAAAATTGGTAGGATTGCTGGTACAATTCTTCAACAACCAACCAAGAAACCTTAGAGCAGTCATTCCAAGAAGAAGCAAGGTGAAGCGAATGCTGTGATGGCAAAAGCCTCTCCTCAGTATCAGGTTCCTATGGCTCTCATGCCGTATTATTCTTATCTTTATGTTGCTGCTGCCCGGAACCAACAACCTCTATATCAGTATCATCCTCAAGTTTAAAATTACCAGAATCAACAACAACTTCAATGTCAACAGTCTCAGCAAAACAACAAAAACCAACATCATAACAAACAGAATAACAACAACCAGAACAACCGTAAGCGGATGAATTTCGACAGAATTCCAGTTCCTTATACGAAGTTGTTTCCTTATCTGATTCATCAAAGGGCAATCATCCCCAAAGATATTGCACCTGCAGTTCCTCCTTTTGGCCCTAAGCATAACCGAAATGCATCATGTGCTTACCATTCTGGGTACATAGGACATGCTACCAAAGACTGCATTGTTCTCAAGGCCAAAGTTCAAGAGCTTATCAACCAAAAAATCCTAACATTTTTTGAAGAGCATCCTAATGTAAAAACTAATCTTTTGCCTACTCATGGTGGACTTGTGGTTAATATGATTGAGGATGATCAAGGGGCTAAGTTAATCATATATATCGACAAAGTGAAAACTCTGATGATTGTAGTGATCTAGAAGTTGAAAGAACAAGGGTTATTGGAAGGTCTTCACGGAAAGTTCTATATTTGTGATGATAATCTTAATCAGTGTCAAAAGTTGAAAGGCTGAGTTTAGATTTTGATGAACCGAGGTGTAATTCAGTTTTCCAGAGCCAAGTCTATGGAAGAGGTAGCTACAACCAAGCCGTTCACGACCGGGTATAGGAAGGTTCCTGTGGAAGCTCCTAAAAAGAAGATACAACCTATCACTATCTATGTTCATAAGCCATTCCTGTATCAAAATTCAAATGAGGTTCCTTGGAAGTATGATCCGACCGTGTTTTCTGGGGGTTGAGAAATTCAGTTCTCAGAATCTGAAATTGGCAACATATCTGCCACTAGAGGGATGACTCGTAGCGGGCGAGTGTTTACTTCGAAGGTCATATCTAAGCTAGTGCACGTTTCAATTGTTGTTCCTCCTAAGGAGAAATCTGCTTCAACAACCCCTGTTGTGCAATAAGGGGCATAAATTTCTGCATCAGTTCTGGTCACTCCCTCTGTGGATGTTACCAAGAGCAAAGAAATAATGGATGATCAAGAGTTTCTCCAGTTGATCAAGAATAGCGACTTTAAGATTCTGGATCAGCTAGGGAAAACTTCGTCAATGATTTTTATCTTGTCCTTGCTCATGAGCTCACCAGTGTAAAAATCAGCTTTGTTGAAAGTTTTGAACACTGCTCATGTGATGCACAACATTCGTGTAGAATATTTGACGACGTCGTCACAAATATAACCGCAGGCATGTACTTGGGTTTCAACGAATCATAGTTGCCTCCCGAAGGTACTGCCCATAATAGAGCCTTGCATGTCTCAGTGACGTGTATGGGGTCCTTGCTATCTCGTGTTCTTGTGGATACCAGTTCTTCCCTCAATACGATGCCTAAGGGAACATTGAGTCAACTATTAGTAGAAGGGAGCGAGATGAGACCAAGTGCTTTAATTTTCAGAGCTTTCGACGGTTCTCGAAGGCAAGACATCGACGAAGTGGATTTACCCATTAAAGTCGGGCTGCATCTGTTTACCATTACTTTCCAAGTGATGGATATCAATCCTGCATATAGTTTCTTATTGGGTCGACCCTGAATTCATGCCGCAGGGACAATTACATCCACGTTACATCAAAAACTGAAATTCATGTTTGAAGATCAGATGGTCAACATTTATAGTGAAGAAGATTTGCTAGTAAGCGATCTATCATTCTTCTGATATGTTGAGACTGATGAAGGCATAATTAAAGTGTCGTTGCAATGTCTCGAGTTCGAAGATGTCAGCTCCGCTTATGTCAATTCTAGTAGATTACCGAAAATGGCCATGTCACCTGTCAAGAGTGCTAAAGAGACCATTGAGAGAGGTGCCTTGCCTGGATGGGGGAAAATCCTAAATGTGGTTAAAAAGCATGGTCGCTTTAGATTGGGCTAGTATTCTAATCAGCAAGCTAGTTCACGTAGTCATCAGAAAAATAGCTTGATCAAGTTCACAAGCGCTGAATTCCAAGAGGGGGATATTGTGTCAGCTATTAACGATGTAGGTCCTAGCAGCCAAAGTGTGAGCTTTGTACGCAAGTATTCATCGGGTTTCAAGCTCAACAATTGGACATCTACTGTGATTCTCGTGGTTTTTCCCACAAACATGTAATGTATTTTATTTTCTTGCTCCCTCGTCCTCGCCCGAGACGAGTGGATAGCTTGTAAGGGCCTCGTGCTTTTGGAACACTGTGTGATCAATAAATAAAAGTTTTTTGCATTCAAATCATGCTTTCTTTTCCTTCTTTATTTTATTTTTTACAAATAAATAAATGGAAAAGTTTCTTTTATTTTTCACCTTTCAAATAGCTCATTCTAAACATAAATCATAAACATGCAGAACAAATAATTGCATTGATAACAACTTGGAAAACATCCGTTGTAATTTTGGGATTCCAATTAACCAAGCCGAAGAAGATGGAGAGGAAGATTACGAATTACCGGCTGAACTAGCAAGGCTCATTGAGCATGAGCAGTAAGAGATTCAGCCACACAAAGAATTAGTAGAAATGATCAATCTTGGTACTGATGATGTCAGACAGTAAGTCAAGATTGGGGCATCCCTCGCTAAGCATGTACACTCTGAGTTGGTTAAGTTATTAAAAGAGTATGTTGATATTTTCGCATGGTCTTATCAAGATATGCCTGGGTTGGACACCAACATCATTGAACATCACTTTCCACTCAAACCTGATTGTCCTCCTATCAAGCAGAAGCTCAGAAGGACTAGACCCGACATGGCACTTAAAATCAGAGAAGAGGTAAAGAAACAGCTTGACGTTGGGTTCCTAGCCACTTCTGAATATCTTGAATGGATTGCCAATATCGTTCCAGTTCCAAAGAAAGATGGGAAAGTCCGAATGTGTATGGATTATCGAGATTTCAATATAGCAAGTCCAAAAGATGACTTTCCTCTGCCTCATATTGATATTTTGGTAGACAACACTGCATAGTTCTCTGTCTTTTCTTTCATGAACAATTTCTCAGGATATAATCAAATCAAGATGTCCCCAGCTGATATGGAGAAAACTGCTTTCATTACGCCTTGGGATACATATTGCTACAAAGTCATGCCATTTGGTCTAAAGAATGCAGAGACAACATACCAACGTGCCATGACAATCCTCTTTCATGATATGATCTATAAAGAGATTGAGGTTTATGTGGATGATATGATTGTCGAATCCAAAACTGAATATGATCATCTGGACCATCTAAAGAAGTTGTTTGATAGGCTCCGCAAGTTTAGGTTACTGTTGAATTCTGCAAAGTGTACCTTTGGAGTTTGATTGGGAAAACTGTTGGGCTTTATTGTGAGTGAGAAAGGCATTGAAGTTGATCCTGACAAGGTTCGGGTAATTCAGAACGTGCCGCCTCCCAAAATAGAAAAAGAAGTATGTGGTGTTCTGGGCCGACTTAACTACATGTCCAGATTTATTTCTCATCTGATGGCCACCTGCAAACCAATATTCAAATTGCTAAGAAAAATCAATCAATTGAATGGAACAATGATTGCAAGAGCCACCGATCTTAGTACCTCCGATTTCTGGTAGGCCTTTAATCATGTATCTCACTGTTCTCGATGAATCAATGGGATGTGTATTAGGTTAGCATGATGACACTGGCAGAAAATAACATGCAATTTACTCTCTGAGCAAAAAGTTTAATGATTGTGAGACCAGATACTCACTATTGGAGAAAACTTGTTGTACTTTGACTTGGGCTGCTCGACGCTTGAGACAATATATGATTTGCCATACTACTTTATTGATATCCAAAATGAATCTGATAAAGTACATTTTCGAAAAGCCTTATGTCTTTGGACGAATTGCTCGGTGGCAAACGTTGTTGACTGAGTATGAACCCAACGTGTTACCCAGAAACAAATAAAAGGGAGCGTCTTGTCTGACTACCTTGCTCATCAACCTATGGAAGGTTATCAACAGATGACGTTTGAATTTCACGACAAGGATGTTCTGTTCATCAGAGATTATGAAACTCCAGACCCTGATATAGTACCCAAACCAGGGGCGCGATGGACACCCGTGTTCGATGGTGATGCCAATGCTAAAGGTTGTGGAATTAGTGTTATCCTCATCTTTTTGACAGGTTTTCATCTTCCCTTCACTGCCAGATTATGCTTTGAATGCACCAAAAATATGACTGAATATGAAGCATGCATCTACGGTATTAAAGTGCCAATTGATATGAGAATCAAGTTGCTTGAGGTCTACAGAGATTCTGCTTTGGTTATTGGCCAGGTTAGAGGAAAATTTGTGACTCGGGATTCCAAGATGGTTCCGTACCAAAAGTACATCATGAAATTGATTTCCTATTTTGATGAGATCTCTTTTCATCATATTCCTAGGGAGGAAAATCAACTAGCTGATGCTCTTGCCACTCTAGCATCCATGTTCAAAGTCAAGTGGAAGAACGAAGTTTCTTCTATCCGCATTGATCATTTCAACGAACCAGCACATTGCTTAGTAATCGAGGATAAGTCTGACGACAAGCCTTGGTTCTACGACATTAAAAGATATCTGGAAAAACAAGAATATCCCGAGGGTATCACTATCACTGACAAGAAATCTCTTAGGCGACTCTGCGCCAAGTTTTTCTTGAGTAATGGTATATTGTACAAGAGGAATTATGACTTCATGTTGCTCAGATGTGTGGATAGACACGAAGCAGACACAATCATAAGGTTCATACATGAAGGTTACGAGGGTGTACATGCCAAAGGTCCTGCCATGGCTAAAAAGATCCTTCGAGCTGGGTATTATTGGACAACAATGGAGGTAGATTGTTATAACTTTGCCAAACGAAGTCACAAATGCCATATCTACGGTGACAAGATCCACGTGCCACCAATTCCATTGAATGTTCTGACTTTTCCTTGGCCTTTCTCTATGTGGGGTATTGATATGATTGGAATGGTCGAGCCGAAGGCTTCCAACGATCATCACTTCATTCTAGTTGCTATCGATTATTTCACCAAGTGGGTTAAAGCTGCTTCTTATGTAAATGTTACACGTCAAGTGGTTTCCAAATTTATCAAGAAAGAGATAATTTGTCGCTATGGTGTTCCTAGAAACATTATCACTGACAATGCATGCAATCTGAATAACAAAATGATGAAAGAGTTGTGTCAAGAATTCAAGATCGAGCACCACAAATCTTTACCATATCGGCCCAAGATGAATGGTGCCGTCAAAGCAGCAAACAAAAATATCAAGAAGATTGTCCAGAAGATGGTCAAGACTTACAAGGCTTTGCATGAAATGCTTCCATTTGCATTGCATGGCTATAGAACTTCAGTCCGTACTTCTACCAGGGCAACCCCGTATTCACTTGTGTATGGTACGGAAACTGTTCTACCTATTGAAGTCGGAATTCCCTCGCTCAGAGTCATCATGGAAGAAGATCTTGATGAAGCTGAACGGGCTCAATCTAGATACGACCATATAAATCTCATCGAAGAAAAGCGCGTGATCGTCGTTTTCCAAGGTCAATTATATCAGAGACGTCTCAAGCGAGTTTTTGACAAGAAAGTTCTTTCTCGAGCGTTCCACGCAGGCGAGCTCGTGCTCAAGAGGTATTCTCCTGTTCATTCGGATCCGCACGACAAGTGGAATCCCAATTACGAAGGACTTCTTTTATCAAGAAAGCCATCTCAGGTGGAGCCTTGATCCTCACGACCATGGATGGGTAGGAGTTGTCGCATCCCGTGGACTTCGATACAGTCGAAAAATATTATGCCAAAAAATAGATGATGAATAAAAAGCCCGCTAGATTGACATCCACAAGGGCAATCTAAGAGAAAATGGGCGTCCCGATGGACCAAAAAAAAGAAATGTCAATGTAAAAGTTAGGGAAAAAACAAAAAAGAATAACAACCTGCTAAGTTGAAAACCCGAAAGGGCGACTTAGGAAAAAATGGGTATCCCAGTGGACAAAAAAAATAGAAAATTTCCAGGAAAAAATTAGGGATAGAGGCATTTGATTGTGAACAATTGAGCCCGTCTTCATCATAGCTAGACCTTGGATGACCAATCAAGTCATCATCAACTGACGCACAATGTTGGAACCTATACTTACAGGGGATGGTAGCCAATGTTGTAATAAATACAAAGTCAAATTTCCCATTGCCATTTACTTTGTTTCTCAATTTATTGTAAATTTCCTCATCAAGGATTTTTACATCCTTGTAGACATCTTATGTACAAAAGCTTTTTACATTCAATAAATTTTACCCTTTGATTTCTCATTTGTCTCTTTTCAGTATTTTGTTTGCAAATTGAACAATTATTTGTGATCACATAATGCTATAAAGCGTTGAGAATAAAAAAAGCTAAAATCAACCAGGAAAACATTATGCATTGCATGCTTTGCCGGAAATCAACAAGGGATAATTGGTAGTTTACCTTTATAAGCTTGACTCTCGGTGAACAATGTCATGGTTGGTTGAAAAGGCTGTTTGTTTTCCCCAGCAAGTACCGGTGTGGTTCTTTGGAAGGGTTGTGTATCTTTCCTCTCCCCAGTAGAGCTGTAATTTCACCAACATGCATTAGATTGGTTCTTTTGAAATATTTATATTTCATATACTCAGCAGAGCCATATCTCCCAAGCAGAGACTTGTTTGCTTTTCCCTAGTAAGAGCAGAATTTCTCGCAACATCCCCAACAAATCGAGGTTGTCATTCCCCAACAGTGATGGTGCTTCATTTCGTTTTGATCATCTTGACTTTGTTCTTCCCTATGAAGTGTCGGTTATTTGAAGATCAACCATGATTCCTTCATTCTCCAGCAGAGCCAAATATGGTTAGAAAGTTCCTTCCTCTCTAGTACAGTGTTGGTGATAGCCTGAGGGTTGTTTTCTCTAGACTCTTTCTTCAACAGCGGGTCATCATTTGAGGATCTCTTTTCCCCTACCAAGGATGTTGAGTTCGTTTTGCTACAAGCTCTGCTTGCCTACAAAAATGCATCTCAACCTTTTCCGTTGCATAGCATGATGTCAAGCATCATGTGACTAATAAGCATCATAGCATATGCATCATAATATACTTCCCTTTTTGACTGATTTAGCTCCCTAGCGGATCTCAACCAAACTTTCCTCTTGAGCCTCTCTTTGCTTTTCTCATCAATCACCGTCGACTAAATCATTCGAGCTACTCTTTTATTTAATCCTGTTCCACCTTGAATAATCGAATAGCTAGCACAATTCGAACATTCAGGTCCAAGAAGATTAAATAGGGGCATTTGTCGTAACCTGAAATTTGACCTCCTCTGTTTGCCTTTTCATAAGCATGTGCATTTGCATTGCTGGCACACGCATTTGTTTTTTTTTTGTGATTCTTTGTTGCAGGAACTTTCAGGGTTTTTCAAGTTCGATTAATCAAATCATCCCAAAGATATCACATCATCAAAACAAGCACAAAATAAAGGTTTCTATACTTATTCATCAGCGCAAGAGGTTGAAAATCAGAGCCATGACCACAACATCATTTTTCAAGAAAATTAGGCAAGTTTTAGCCTGGTTAATCAATTAACCATTTGATAGTGCAAATGGGTTAATCGATTAATCCTTGTAAAAAATGCAGAATCTGCTGCATTTTCAGGACAACAACTTCCACTTCTCATTTTTGGGGTGTACATTGTTCTAGAATTGTGTAGAACATTCTAGACAGCTCTGTAAACTTCAAGACATTTCTAAAATCTTTAAGGCATTTGCTCTAATACATTAATTTGGATTGAGACCATCATGTTGCTTCATTTCCAAGCATGTGAGCCGTTAGATTCAAGTTTGCATTGGGATGGTTACCGAGTCAACTACCTAACTAACTGAGTTAGCCTCCAACTCAGTGAGTTGACGCTAACTAACTCCAAGGCTAGTTCCAAGTCTACATCCAAAGCTCACTCCGAACCTATCAACTCCGAAGCAAAACTCTATATAAGCAAATCATCACCATTTCACAAAGGATCCAATCATTTTCCCAAATTTTCACACTTGATCACTCTCAATTCTCTCACATTCTCTCTGAATTTTCTGCAACTTCTACTCATAATCTTCTTCACTTTCATCTCAAACCACACTAGAACTCAAATCCTCCATTAGAGAGTAGTAACTTCTTCATCGAAAGTGCTTTCTCTTGAGCTTAGCCTTCATCATCTTGCAAATTTTTCTTGCTTTTATGGAGTTATATTGGATTTGGATTCATCTTAAGTGATTTCTTCAAGATTATTCGGTGTAAATTCAACTATGGAATTTTTCGTCATAATTTGCTCGGTTCCGCTATAGTTCGATTGCAAATTCTATTTTCTCTGGATTTCTTTGAGTAACTTCATCATAATCTATTAGCAACAACATCCAAGGCAAATCTCAGCCTTGTAGGTTAGGTTGGTTAATTTTCATTCTTTTCACTGTTTTGATCATTGCCGTATCGTTTGCCTACAACATTGTTCAAAGCGTCCTCGACGATTCCAATGCAATCCTCCTTGGCCTGAGAGATGCGGGCAGCAAGCTCAGCTTGAGTCTTCAGACTCTTCACCTCATCGCTTTCATCCTCAACAGGAGCGGTGGCAGCCCTCAATGATGCGACGATGTCCTCCACGAATTTCTTCTCTGTGGCCAGAGTGTCCCTCTCCTCGGTGACCTTGGCCAGCTCACCATTGTATTTCTTCGCTGTCTCCTCGGTGGCCTTAGTCAGGTCCTTCTTGGCCTTCTTCAATTCCTCCTTCGTAGCCCTCAGCTATTCCTCCAGGACCGCGTTAGAGGCCTGTACCTTCTTCAGCTCCACTTCTTGAAGGGCCCCCTCCTTGTGTAGACCACCGCCATGCCCAAGATCCTCATTAGGGCAGCGGTGTCCTGGGCCAACATCATCCTCTTGCTCGGACAGTTCAGCTCCTTGAGGTGTAAGGACTCTGCCCGATGATGTGCGAGGGACGAGCCTTCAAAGAAACCCCTGTTGAGAAAGCAAGGAGGCAGCTCAAATCTGCTCTTCTCCCCCTCGTGAGTAAGGTTGAGGACCTCACCCGTCCGGAGGCGCTTGGCCCGAGAGGTTACCAGAAGCGGGGAAGTCTGGGCAGTTATGGCTCCGGAGGATGAATTCCTCGACCCCGTCGGGGACGGAACCCTTTGCCTGCCTAGGTGGGTTTTTCTGACCTTCTTGCCCACTTTAAGTTTTGCTTGGACATTCTTCACCATATGCTCCTGGGCCGAGGACATCTTACATGCAAAACAATAGGCACACGTTAGTAAATAGGGCAAATAGTAATGCAAACAAGCATAGAAGGAAATGATTATCCACAAGTTCCAGAGCCTTCTTGCGAGTGCCACACTCGAGAAGCTCTTTCGTGTTAATGTATTGGGTCTTCGTCTTGGGTCCCCTGTCTTATTCATAAATAATTTACCCGATCCTGGTCACGTACTGAGTAGGGATAAAACCATCAACAAAGGCGACAAGCTTGTCATAGCTGGCCCAATCATCCTCCTCTAGCATGTGGGAGTGGTAAGGTAATCATAGATTCCACATGTAAAATGGTCCCCGCTCCAGCAGAAGGGGAACTTCATCAACCTCTGCACTTTTATCTTTCCCTACTCATCAACGAGGGGCTCCTCGCTTTTGTCTGTCGACACCTCCCAAACGAATGAGGAGTATTTGGCCCTCTCTGATACGGGCTCAACCACGTAAAACCTCTCCTTAAACGTCCCGATGGACTCATGGAAGGGCTTGGACAATTTCCTCCCCTACTTCAGAGAGACTCGTCCGAACCGCCTCCAATAACCTGGCGTTAGAGTTGGAAGATTGTGAAGAAGAGGGGGAGAGTGGGTCTAATCTCCAAAAATTTGCATGTTATCTAGAATCAGACGAAGGCAATCAAGTTCAGGTGCAGTTGGGAGGGCGCCAGATCTAGATGTCCGAATACTGTCGCTTAAAAGTCCGTGAAGGGCATCCTTAACCCATTCTCTTTGAAGATAAACTCATACATAGAGAAATTCTCTCCGTATGGTAAGCATATTTCATCATTCTCCCCTGGGAAGTGGACCCTCTAGTCTCCCTTGGCCCCCATCATCGTAAAAGCGTCCTGAGCGTAAAAAGTGAAAAGGGAGGCATGCTCCCGAGGCTCAGTGACAATTCAGTCTTCCCCAGAACTACTAGGGGAAAACATTTCACCGACATTCCTGGGGGTGGAAACCTCGTCAATCCGAAGAGCTCTCCTCGGAAAACTCCCTTGTGACTTCATCCATGAGATCGTGAGACATATCCTTTACCTGAAAAGCAGAGGACAAAAGTGAATTCGATGATAAATTCAAATCCACCATTCCACCGCTAGTCCAGTGAAAGGGTGCACGAAGGCCCAGGGACAATGTCCCCGACCTAAGACCTTACTCAAACAACATAGAAATGGCGCGAGGAGACGCCCCTGGCAATCCTACAAACCCACGTGGAGAGATCCTCCCCAGTGCATTACCTAGAACTCCGATGAAGGTCCACCGAAAAACTCATGAGTACACCGAAAAACACATAAACTCTACCAGCGACCAACTCATTCGTTGTCACAACGGTGTCAAAACCGACAAAAATTCTAAGTTCCTAACTCTCTAGCAACGACGGAGGAAAACGGCCTAACCATCGCCAACCACCATTATTCACTAGAAACCACCCCTGCTCTAACCAGTTTCATCCTAACCACATGCAATCAAAGAAAAACAAGGATTGAAACACGTAAAAAAAAAGGGTGAAGAAAACTCACAAGGTCGAAGAAGAAAAAAGGCTGGTTGGTGAAGGCTGGGCATTACTCGTACGAAGGCGTTACAACGACATACGAAGGAATCAGAGACAAGCAGCAATAAAGGAGAGAGAAGAGAAAACTAAAAATGAACGCTCTCTCCCCTATATATAAGCAGAGCAAAGGCACGTGCACGAGCACGCGCACGCGTGGCATAGGGGCATCATCATGACCCTAGCATAGCCATCATTACACATTAAATGCAACACGTGGCTCGATTTAATATGGCACTCCATCCCTTCAAGTCCTATCGACCGTTGGGCTCTCCGTCCATCAGGCACTCAGGACAACATTCAGATTCCCCAAATACAGGCGCCTCTGAGCACCACGAAGCAACCTCATCGCAGTAATGGGCGTCGACCACACCCACTCCTCCTCGGACCGTAAACTACCCATAAGCCATCACTCATATGATCAGGAGCAAAAACTTGAGAGGCTCTTGTTCCGGACTGGCCCAATGGCTAGGCATGGCCCAATCCACTTCTGCACCCAAAACAACCCAATAGCCTTATCCCTGCCAATAAAGGGGAAAAGGGATCATTCTCTCCTCTGTCGAGGAAGGTGGGAGAAAAAGAAAAAGAACGATAAACTGCTCAGAAAACCAAATTGGAGGAAAAAGGCTGAGAAAAGAGGAAAAAGGACGTGGCTATGGAGAAAGGAAGAACAGAAGAATTAACCGCCGGAGAGAATTGAAGATTGTTGCAGAAGAGTCACCGGGAAAGCAAATCAGAACCGGAAGTTTAGAGTTGGCCTCAATTCCAAGGTAAGGGTGGGGTTCAATTCTGTAACTGTGGGTATGATGGATTTCATGTAGAGAATTGAATCATAGGGTAATGTTCCTGTAGATCGATAAATATTAAGGATTAATGTTCCTGTAGATCGATAAATATTAAGGATTAATGTTCCTGTAGGTCGATAAATAGTAAGGATTAATGTTCCTGTAGATCGATAAATATTAAGGATTAATGTTCCCGTAGTGACATTCCCGTAGTGACGTTCCCGTAGTAACGTTACCGTAGTAATGTTCCCGTAGTGACGTTCCCGTAGTAACGTTACCGTAGTAATGTTCCCGTAAGTTGAAGAAATATTAAGGGTTAATGTTTACCTGTGCATTTCTAAGGGTTAATGCCTGTCTGTGTATGAATTAGTGTGTTATGCCATTAGTTTGGGGGAAATTGGGAAACGGTGCCGACACACGTTATTTTCCCATTTATTAAGAAGGTGTTGTTATTATGTCCCTATTTAATTAAATTAGAAGTTGTAGTTATATTACCCGTATGAATGTATATGAAAATGTGTTGAGTTCTTATATGTAGTAATGATGTTGTTAGTTGTTCTCTGACATGAAAATGCTGTTGAGTTATCAATTGTAGAGACGAGGTTGTTTTTAATTGTTCTCTGCGAAAATGTGTTAGAGTCTCATTCGTAGGAACGATATTGTTGGTAGTTCTCTGATATGAACAGATTGAAATGGTGAGTCCATAATATATGCGAAATGTGATGTTCTGTTATGGATAATTGGTTGTAGGCTTGATGCCTTGTTGCGCGGTTGTTGCACAGTTGTTGTTGTTGTGTTATAGTCCATAATAGTTGCATATCATAGCATATCATTTGACCTGGATTGGTGACGGTTGTGTCTTTAATGACAAAATAACATGATTGTGGAGTGAGTCTCCCGGATAATTGTGGAGTGAGTCTCCCGAATAATTGTGGAGTGAGTCTCCCAGATAATTGTGGAGTGAGTCTCCCGAATAACTGTGGAGTGAGTCTCCCGGATAATTGTGGAGTGAGTCTCCTGAATAATTATGGAGTGAGTCTCCCGAATAATTGTGGAGTGTTGTCTCCCAAAATGGTACCACATGCATATGCACAGTTGAGTTGCATAGTTGAGTCGCATTTGTCGAAGTGCATAGTTGAGTTGTGTCGTTATGCACTTGCGAGTAATTGATGAGTTGCTGAATTTTAATGATAATGGTTGTGGATATGAATACCGAATTGTTGCGGTTTAATTATTGATAATATTTTGCGAACTGCTGGAATTATAATGCTATGATAATATTCTGACATGACTTTTACCATGCCTTATGTTATATTGTTGATATCTCACCCTTTACATTGTATGTTACCTCCATTGGTGGTAACTTGCAGGTAATCCGGAATAAAGTGTAGCTTTTCGTTTAAGGTTGTTTGTCGCTCTGATACGTAGCACTCTTGGGGGGATGAACGATTGATGTTATTGCTTTTATTTAAATTCCTTGTTGCTGAATTTTATCAAGTACTTTTCATTAAATTGGTGGTTGCTGTTAAGTGCCAAATGCTGGTTGGATGCACTATGCCGATCAATTAGTAGTGCTGATTTTTATGGTTGAAACTCGTTGTTTATGTTGAATTGATGCAAGATAATTACTTGCTGAATTTTAATGGAGTTTTGTTGCAAGTTTCATGGTCTTGTGTTAACCATGCTAAATGTTGGAAATGTTTTATATTCCGCTGCAAATTAATAAGATGCCTTGTAATCAAAATGTTAATCAAGTTATGGTTGTATGTTCATCCAAGCTTCTGTGCTATGTATCATTACTAAATGCATGCTGTCTAATTGAGTTGTGAAATGTATGTTTCTGTGAGTTGAAATTGTAACGCCCATAATTTGCTGATGTGACGTTCGTCACAACTTCCTTACGATCGTCATGACCGTCACGGTCGTGGCAGCCCCTTACGACCGTCATGTTTACAAAATTTGTTGCACTCTGATTCTGTTTTCCTTAATTATCCGTCGGGTTAGATTTGGGTGTTACATTAGTGGTATCAGAGCAGGTCGGTCCGTCCGGCCAAGCTGTTTAATGTTGTGTATTCCCTGGTATGCGACATGTGTGTGAAAACACTGTCGGTACATGTTTTGTTGTGGAACCTTTGTCTGCAGGAGTGAGAATGATTCAAGTGGGGGAGAAGCTTGTACTTCTCCAGGATGCTGCAAGTGAGGAGTTGTAGCTCGGTGTGTGGTTGAACGCTCTTATAGTTTGGTAAAGATGGTTTGTACCCTATCATGATTTCCGGCTGTCTGTTGACAAATTGAGGAACTGATCACCCTCAATCTCTTGTTGATAGTAGTTAGGATTGTGTTAGATGGGATATGCGTGTCTTGCAAGCTTGGATGGCGTGAGCAGTGAATTGTCTTGAGTTAAGCTAAGTGCTTAAGAATGGTTTTGATGAGTCGGTGCAGGAGGGTGCTGAGGTGTTTAAATTTGATGGGAATTTTTGAATTATAATGAAAACGGGAAGTTGGCGATTGCCGATTAATTGTGGTTGGCTAGAAGTTCCTGACAAGATAGTGATATACAGCCAGGACGTGAAGTGGAGTTGTGACCGACTTAGTTACGGCAACTAGTCTAAGAGTGAGAGCTCCATATTTCATGTCTGTTTGGATGGTCAAGGAATTAAATTGATTAAGTAGCTTTGAGACTTGGGTCTGGTGTGTGTGCTAAGGCGACAAAGTGTGAGGTTGAGTATATAAAAGGTGGGCAGTGACTCCAAATGATTAGTAAAGAACGTAAGATATGGAATGCAATATTAGTATAATTAAACCTCTAGATATTCCGAGAGTTGAAGATGTGTTGAATGACCTTCTGAGTGTGAAATTGTTGTCGTACGTCGAATTCCGAGATCGCAGCTTGTTACGGAATCAATGTTTTTATGGATGAAAGTTGGAATAGATTACGCTGTTGTGTCGGGTAATGTTAGGTCGTGATCGAGTATGCTTGTTTTATCGAATTTGATTGATTTTTGTAAGTTTTTGCATTTTTGGAGATTTGCGGGTTTAAGATTCGGATTGAAATCGAAAGTCGTAAATTTCACGTTTGATGGTTCTAAATCACTAATATATGTTTGGTATGAATGAGTATGTGTTTGTTTTGAAGAAAATAATTGAATCGGTCAGATTTTCGGGCAAAAATGCTCAAACCCGTAGCAGTCCTTATGCAGAAAAAATTTTGTTTTGGAGAAACTTCGAAAATTTATAACTCTTGATCCGTAAGTCGGTTTTAGTCCCTGTTCGAAGCGTTGGAAAGCCAACGAGATGCTCTTTCTAGAAAAAATTGTTTTGAGGCTTGTACCTGGTTCAATAATAGCAGAAAATTGGAAATGTATCATGTGCTGATTTTTGCCGAACCCGACAGGACCATTTGTTGTGTTTTGTGATGTCTTGTTGATATGATTGGGAGATATGCTAAGTGAAACTTTAGCGAGTTTTGGTTATGCTTTAAGGGAACTTGAAGTACATAAGAGGAATCATCTGATAAGTGATTTAGAGTTGGTTGCTGGTGTGGTTGTGCCGGAGTTGGAAGCTTCAATTAGTTAGTTTGAGATTTGATATGTTTGGTAACCTCAAGAGCTTAAGACATTGATTTGATTTGGAAGAGTTGAATATGAGGCAAGGAAAATAATTGGGTCTCTGGAATGGATTATGATTTCGGATTGAATTACCATTCGGGGAAATCAAAACGTGGTAGCTTATGCATTGACTTGGAAATCCTTGCATATGCCAATGATGGTGGTGAAAAAAGTTAGGACTGATTGAACAATTTTGTGGTATGAGTTGGTTTGTGAAGAGACTTCTTATGTAGTTAAGCTTAGTATGTTGGACCTTAATAGTGGTATTCTTGACGAGATTCGATAAGGTCAGAACTCTGGTTTGAGTTGGTAGATTGGTTGAATATGAGGAATTAAAGTCGAAGGGATGATTTTCAGATTAATGGAAATGGTATCATGAGATGTCGTGATAGAGTTTGTGTTCTAGATATTATTGAATGGAATAAGAGTATTGAGGTAGATGGAGTATCCATCCCGGTGCTATGAAGATGTAACCGGATTTGAGGAAAATATTTTGAAGGCTATAGATGGAGAGAGAAGTGGTTGAGTTTGTATATGCTGGTTAGACTTGTCAGAAGTCGAAGAATAGACGTCAGAGACCGTTGGGTCCGATGCAACCGTTGAATATTCCAGAGTGGAGACCGGAGAGTATTCCCATGGATTTTGTGTTAATTTTTCCGGAGAATTTGAGGGATATGATTTTATTTGGGTGATTTTGGAAAGAATGACTAATTTGGCTCTTTTCCTAACAAGTGAGATTAATCATTCTATGTTGAAGCTAGCTGAGATTGTGCAAGAGACGACTGAAAAGATCCAAATGATCCAAGAAAGACGTGTTTTGAGAGTTACGATAGTAACTGGTGTTGATCGAGCTTGAGGTCTCGGAAGCACACTATGTTTTATGATCTGTACCAGAGTGGCGCAGCAGAAGCATGGGAAAAATAGCAGGTTAGACTGTTTTACCGCTGTCACTCGTGAGAATTTACATGATGTGGTATGTTCCTAAGTTTAAGAAGTACATTGATTCGGATGGATGGCGTACAAGTGAAAGGTAATTTGACTGTTGAGGCGTTGCTAGTTCAGGTGGATGAACGAGAAGCAACTTCGAGGTGAAGAGATTGTTTTGGTGAAAGTGGTCTGGTGGGGAGCTGTTTGATTGAGGTAATTTCGAGGACGAAATTCTTTTAAGTAGGGGAGAATTGTAACGCCCGTTCATTTTAATTAAATTATTTATGAATTGTTGGTGTGCCTTTATGTGGGAGTGTGTCTGAGAGCGTTGGTGGATGTCCTTAAAGTATAGGAAACCATTTAATAATCATTGAGTTTGATAATAATATAATATAATTAATAATGATGATAATTTAATAACTAGTAGTAATATTATATTATTATTATTATTATTAGTAGTAGTAGTAGTAGTAGTAGATGGAATAAAGGGAATTAGGGAGTTATTAGAGAGGTTGTGGAAGAAAGAGCAAAAGAACGATAAACTGCTCAGAAAACCAAATTGGAGGAAAAAGGCTGAGAAAAGAGGAAAAATGACGTGGCTGTGGAGAAAGGAAGAACAGAAGAATTAATCGCCAGAGAGAATTGAAGGTTGTTGCAGAAGAGTCACCGGGAGAGCAAACCGGAACCAAAAGTTTAGAGTTGGTCTCAATTCCAAGGTAAGGGTGGGGTTCAATTCTATAACTGTGGGTATGATGAATTTCATGTAGGGAATTAAATCATAGGGTAATGTTCTTGTAGATCGATAAATATTAAGGATTAATGTTCCTGTAGATTTATAAATATTAAGGATTAATGTTCCTGTAGGTCGATAAATAGTAAGGATTAATGTTCCTGTAGATCGATAAATATTAAAGATTAATGTTCCCGTAGTGACGTTCCCGTAGTAACGTTACCGTAGTAATGTTCCCGTAGTGACGTTCCCGTAGTGACGTTACCGTAGTAATGTTCCCGTAAGTTGAAGAAATATTAAGGGTTAACGTTTACCTGTACATTTCTAAGGGTTAATGCCTGTCTGTGTATGAATGAGTGTGTTATGCCATTAGTTTGGGGGAAATTGGGAAACGGTGCCGACACGCGCTATTTTTCCATTTATTAAGAAGGTGTTGTTATTATGTCCCTATTTAATTAAATTAGAAGTTGTAGTTATATTACCCGTATGAAAGTATATGAAAATGTGTTGAGTTCTTATTTGTAGTAATGATGTTGTCAGTTGTTCTCTGACATGAAAATGCTGTTGAGTTCTCAATTGTAGAGGCGATGTTGTTTTTAATTGTTCTCTGCGAAAATGTGTTAGAGTCTCATTCGTAGGAACGATACTGTTGGTAGTTCTCTGATATGAACAGGTTGAAATGGTGAGTCCATAATATATGCGAAATGTGATGTTCTGTTATGGATAATTGGTTGTAGGCTTGATGCCTTGTTGCACGGTTGTTGCACAGTTGTTGTTGTTGTGTTATAGTCCATAATAGATGCATCTCATAGCATATCATTTGGCCTGGATTGGCGACGGTTGTGTCTTTAATGACAAAATAACATGATTGTGGAGTGAGTCTCCCCGATAATTGTGGAGTGAGTCTCCCGAATAATTGTGGAGTGAGTCTCCCGAATAATTGTAGAGTGAGTCTCCTGGATAATTATGGAGTGAGTCTCCTGAATAATTGTGGAGTGAGTCTCCCGAATAATTGTGGAGTGTTGTCTCCCAAAATGGTACCACATGCATATGCACAGTTGAGTTGCATAGTTGAGTCGCATTTGTCGAAGTGCATAGTTGAGTTGTGTTGTTATGCACTTGCGAGTAATTGATGAGTTGCTGAATTTTAATGATAATGGTTGTGGATATGAATACCGAATTGTTACTATTTAATTATTGATAATATTTTGTGAACTGCTGGAATTATAATGCTATGATAATATTCTGACATGACTTTTATCATGCCTTATGTTATATTGTTGATATCTCACCCTTTATGTTGTATGTTACCTCCATTGGTGGTAACTTGCAGGTAATCCGGAATAAAGTGTAGCTTTTCGTTTAAGGTTGTTGGTCGCTCTTATACGTAGCACTCTTGGGGGGATGAACGATTGATGTTATTGCTTTTATTTAAATTCCTTGTTGCTGAATTTTATCAAGTACTTTTCATTAAATTGGTGGCTGCTGTTAAGTGCCAAATGCTTGTTAGATGCACTATGCCGATCAATTAGTAGTGCTGATTTTTATGGTTGAAACTCGCTATTTATGTTGAATTGATGCAAGATGATTACTTGCTGAATTTTAATGGAGTTTTGTTGCAAGTTTCATGGTCTTGCTTTAACCATGCTAAATGTTGGAAATGTTTTATATTCCGATGCAAATTAATAAGATGCCTTGTAATCAAAATGTTAATCAAGTTATGGTTGTATGTTCATCCAAGCTTCTGTGCTATGTATCATTACTAAATGCATGCTGTCTAATTGAGTTGTGAAATGTATGTTTCTGTGAGTTGAAACTGTAACGCCCAGAATTTGCTGATGTGACGTTCGTCACAACTTCCTTACGATCGTCATGACCGCCACGGTCGTGGCAACCCCTTACGACCGTCATGTTTACAAAATTTGTTGCACTCTGATTCTGTTTTCCTTAATTATTCGTCGGGTTAGATTTGGGTGTTACAAGTTGTTCTTTCATCTTTTTAGGCGAGGTATTTCTTGACTGCATTGACATTCACAAGATGAGTGAACTCTTCACCATCCATAGTTGTAAGAATTAATGCACTGCCAGAGAAGGCTCTCTTAACAACATATGGGGCTTCATAATTAGGAGTCCACTTGTCCCTAGAATCATTGGTAAAAGTAGAGATCTTTTTGAGCACGAGGTCACCTTCTCTGAACACACGAGGTTGAACCTTCTTATCAAATGTTTTCTTCATTCTTTGTTGATACAATTGGCCATGACACAAGGCCGTCATCCTTTTCTCTTCAACCAGATTCAATTGGTTGTATCTACTCTGACACCATTCAGCCTTAGACAATTCAGCTTCCATTAAAACTCTCATATAAGGGATTTCAACCTCTACCGAGAGCACTGCTTCCATGCCATAAAAAAGAGAGAAAGGGGTTGCCCTTGTTGAAGTGCAGATGGATATACAATACCCATGCAGAGCAAAAGGGAGCATATCATGCCAATCCTTGTATGTAACAACCATCTTCTGAATGATCTTCTTAATATTCTTATTAGCAGCTTCAACAACCTCATTCATCTTGGGTCTGTAAAGAGAAGAATTATGATTCTCAATCTTAAACTTATCACATAATTCCTTCATCATCTTGTTATTCAGATTCGACCCATTATCAGTGATAGTCTTGCTCGAAATACCACACTGACATATGATTAGGTTCTTGATAAACCAGACCACTACTTGCTTGGTCACATTGGCATATGATGCCGCTTCAACCCATTTGGTAAAATAGTCAATAGCCACCAATGTGAAACGGTGTCTATTCGATGCTTTAGGCTTAATTATTCCAATCATATAAATTATCCACATGGAGAAAGTCCATGGAGAAGAGATAACATTGAGAGGAACTGGAGGCACATAAATTTTGTCAGCATAAATCTGGCATTTATGACACTTCTTCACATACTTACAATAGTCAGATTCCATCGTCAGCCAATAGTAACCTGTCCTTAACATCTTCTTAGCCATTACATGTCCATTGGCATGGGTACCAAAGGATCCCTCATGAATTTCTTTCATAAACATGTCTGCTTCGTGTCTATCGACACATTTGAGCAAGATCATGTCATAATTTCTCTTATATATCACATCATCATTCAAGAAGAAACTACCAGCCAATCTTCTCAAAGTTTTCTTATCCTTCTTGGATGCCCCAAGTGGGTACTCTTGATTCTGAAGAAAGCATTTAATATTATAATACCAAGGTTTATCATCAACAAACTCTTCAACTTCAAACACATGAGTTTATCTATCAAGGCGCATAACATCAATTTTTGGCACATCATTCCCCGATTTACCACAATCATGGAGGATAAAGTCGCTAAAGCATCTGTCATTCGATTTCTCTGCTCTTGGTATATGGTGAAACTCATCCTTATTGAAGAAAGTTGACAACCTTCTTGCGTAATCACGATAAGGAATCAAATTAGGTTGATGTGTCTCCCACTCCCGTTTAATCTGATTAATCACTAGAGCTGAATCACCATATACATCAAGGATCTTGATTCTTAGATCAATAGCTTCTTCCAAGCCTATAATATATGCTTCATACTCAGCCGCATTATTTGTGCAAGTGAAAAGCAACCTTGCAATGAAAGGAATATGAGAACCATGAGGGGTAATAATAATTGCTCTAATACCATTGCCATATTCATTAACAGCTACATCAAAAATCAAACCCCATCGAGATCCAGGCTCAGGTCCTTCTTCGGGTAAGGGTTCCTCACAATATTTAACCTTTAGATACATCACATCCTTATCAGGAAAATCAAACCGGATAGGTTGATAATCATCAATTGGTTGGTGTGCCAAATGATCAGCCAAAACACTTCCTTTTATCGCTTTTTGAGTTTGGCACTTGATATCATATTTTGACAATAACATTTGCCAACGAGCAATCCTCCTAGTTAAAGCAGGCTTTTGAAAGATATATTTGATTGGATCCATTTTAGATATCAACCAAGTTGTACAATTCAACATATACTGGCGGAGGTGCTTGGCAGCTCAAGCTAAAGCACAACATGTCTTTTCAAGAATTGAGTACCGAGACTCACAATCGATGAACTTCTTGCTCAAATAATAAATGGCAAATTATTTTCTTCCAGATTCATCTTGTTGACCCAGAGCACAACCCATAGACTCTTCTAGCACGGTCAGATACATGATCAAAGGTCTTCCTTCAATAGGAGGAGACAAAATAGGAGATTCAAGCAGATACTCTTTAATTCTTTCAAAAACTTTCTGACAATCATCTGTCTATACACAATCCTGATCCTTCCGAAGAAGTTTGAAGATCGGCGCACATGTGGCAGTCATATTGGATATAAATTGGAAGATATAGTTCAAACGTCCCAAGAATCCTCTTACTTGTTTTTCTGTTTTGGGTGCAGGCATTTCCCGAATAGCTTTAACTTTTCCAGGATCAACTTCAACGCCTTTCTAACTGACAATAAAGCCCAACAACTTTCCAGAACAGACACCAAAAGTGCATTTATTAGGATTCAAATAGAGCTTAAACTTTCTCAAACATTGAAACAACTTCAATAAGTATTAAATATGACCTTCTTCAGTATTCGACTTACAAATCATATCATCCATATAGACCTTAATTTCTTTATGCATCATACCATGGAACATAGTGGTCATAGCTATCTGGTACGTTGCACCAGCATTTTTCAAATTGAAGGGCATCAATCTATAACATAATGTTCCCTAGGGTGTAATGAATGTTGTTTTCTCCATATCCTCAAGTGCCATCTTTATTTGATTATAATCGGAAAATCCATCCATAAATGAACAGATATTGAACTTAGCAGTATTATCTACCAGCAAATCAATGTGTGGCAGTGGAGAATCATCTTTCGGACTTGCTTTATTCAAATCTCTATAGTCAACTCACATTCAGAATTTTCTGTCTTTCTTTGGAACAGGCACAATATTGGCTACCCATTAAGGATACTCAGCTGTCACAAGAAAACCAACATCAATCTGCTTTCGAACCTCCTCTTTAATCTTCACAGCCATGTCAGGGTGAGTTTTCTCAATTTCTGTTTCACAGGTGAACATTCAGGCTTCAATGGCAAACGGTGCTCCACAATATCAGTATCAAGACCAAGCATGTCTTGATAGGACCAAGCAAACACGTCAACATATTTTCTAAGAAGCTCTACCATCCTCTTCTTAACATCTGACTGAAGCAGTGCCCCAATCTTGACTTCTTTCTTATCATCTTCAGAACCCAAATTAACCAATTCCATCGAATTTTCATGAGGCGGAATGGTCTTTTCCTCATGCTCAAGCAATCGGGAAATTTCATCAGAAATTTCTTCAACATCCTCTTCTTCAGCTCCAAACACAAGGAACTCAAAGTTGGGAGAGGGCATAAGGTCATTATTTTCAATGGGTTTAACAATTAATCTGCACAATGATTTATGTTTGATTTTAGAATATGAACAAGAAGTACAAGTATTATGCAGATAAAAGTGATCATAATATTATTATTATTTGGTTCTTTATGTTACCATTTTTCAGAAATAAAGCAAAAAGGGAAAACAAAATATGGATAAACAAAATAATATTTTATTGATGATGATAAAAGTTGAAACAAAGCCTTCACAAATTCACTTTCACCTTGGGTAAAGTGAAAGGATTTTTGAAAGAAACAAAATCAAATTACTTGAAACATGAACAACAATAGGAATGTCAACAGCGATCCAATTCTGGCATATCATCCCACGCGTCACTAAGTTGGGTGTTTCTTCCTATTGATCATCCTCAATGATAGCACTGACTTCATACTCAGGTCTCTTAAGTCTCGGTCAAAGAGAGTAGAAGGGTACATATGCATCTTCTGTCACAGAATCATATCCCGGATCTTCCAAATAAGGCTCCCAGTCTTCAACAGGAATGGAATCATTTTCAAAACCATATGAGATGTAACCTTCAGAGTCATCTTCAATAATTGCAGTTGTAGAATGATATTTGGTATGGATGAACCCAAGACTTCGAAAAACATCATAAATACTCTTCATCTCTTTACAGGTTGAACCATATGTAAAATCCAAACCAGTTCTATCTATTTTCTCAGCAACTTTAATAACTCGGCCCCATCTATCAGCTTGGCCACTCTCCAACACATGTTATGCATCTTTTAGAGAAGACATGGACACTCCATTCTTCTTAACAGCATTATCAATCACAGAAAGAGCCTGGTACGGAGTTCCAATATCTTCGCCAACATTAATATAAGAAAAAGACGACAAACTGCTTACCAACATAGTCTGTTCTCAACCAACAACAACAAGTTTGCCATTCTGGACAAATTTTAACATTTGGTGGAGTGTCGAAGTGATAGCTCCGACTTCATGAATCCACAGGCTTCCTAGAAGACAACTATAAGCAGGACAAATATCCATGACTTGAAAAGTAATCTGGAATAAACACTGGCCTATCTTGATAGGGAGATCAACCTCTCCAATCACAGTTTTCCTTGAGCCATCAAAGGCTTTCACAATGACCCCACTAAATCTTATAGGAGTATCCTGATAAGACAATCTGGATAAAGTAGATTTTGGCATCACATTCAATGATGACCCGGTATCAACCAACATATTGGATATAGCATCCTCCTGGAAATTCATGGAAATATGGAGAGCCAAATTATGATTTCTTCCATGCTCGGTCAACTCTTCATCACATAAACTCAAATTATTACATGCAATAATATTGGAAACAATACTATCAAACTGGTCAATAGACACATCATGATCTACATAAGCTTGTTCCAATATTTTCTACAATGATTCACAATGAGCCTCAGAGCTCATTATCAGAGATAAAACAAATATTTTTGATGGTGTATGCAACAATTGATCTACCATATTATATTCACTCTTTTTGATCAATTTCAACACTTCATCATTATCTGATTTTTGGTTCACGTCACTTGATTGACCGGATTCAACAGAAATCTTCAACTGAGTTTTCTTACCCACAACATCTTCACTTGTCTTCGAGGGTACATTAGCAAATACCCTACCACTTCTGGTTACGCGTCCTACATCTGCAATAGTCACAACTGAGGGAAGAGAAGGAATAGGAACCTCTTTCCATCCTCCACCATAGTAGAATTGTATTTGTGGGGAATAACTTTATCTGATTCATACGGTACTGGGTCAGGAAAACGGATGACCAAAGGTGTCACAGTAGATTTCTGACTATCGTAAGAAATTACAACTTGTTCGAGATATTGAAATGTGGAACTATGACATTCACGTCATTCTCAACTTCATTTCTGTTTGCAGTAACCTGATTCAGATTCTGATCAATCATCTTTTGTAAGTCCCTCTTTACAATCAGACACCCACG
Organism: Lathyrus sativus; assembly: GCA_963859935.3. NCBI lineage: Eukaryota > Viridiplantae > Streptophyta > Magnoliopsida > Fabales > Fabaceae > Lathyrus > Lathyrus sativus. Next base: position 511,366,894 of record OZ012738.1, read on the forward strand.
AGGGTTTTCCGAACAAATACAACAAAAGGCATAATCATGTTCAATATCATGGTATTCACTCAAAGTAGCATGCATTTCCACAAGCGACCTCCGAATCCAACGAATATCAAAAATGTGGTATGTACCAGGACACCCATATACCATATTGACAGTCGTATTACCATGATTAGGTAACAAATTTGATTGCACATTTAGATTGGTATCTTCAAAAGACAGAATACCATTTTTACGAGTTTTGCAGCTTCATATTTCAGAGGATAGAAATGTTCAATATCATGCCCAGTGGCACCCTGATGAAATGCACAATGGGAATCTGGCTTATACCACCATGAGATATCAATAGGAACATCCGGCGGATCACGAGTATGAACCAAATTCTTCTTTATCAAAGCCGAAAATAATTCAGTGTACGAAATTGGAATGGGATCAAATTTCACTTTCCTCTGCACACGACCTTGCTGAGTTGTTTTCTGCTGGAAACATGGTTGATAACTTGAAGTAGCTTGAGAAGTAGGAGCGACATTAATGACTGGCGTAACAGACCCTACATGTTGCTGACAACGACTACCATTGTTGTTCACAACCCTGCGTCTTCTAGACCTCTCTTGATAGATGACATTAGTTTCTCCATCTTTTTTCTTAGAAAAACAAGCTCCAAACTTCTTCGTATTTCCATAACTACCTTCTTTGTTCAGGCGTCCCTCACAGACAACTTCCTCTAATCTCACTCCCATATTAACCATTTCTATGAAATCACTAGGAGCACTTGCAACCATCCTTTTGTAGTAAAATGGACCCAAAGTCTTCAGGAAGATCTTGGGCATCTCTTTCTCTTCAAGCGGAGGGCTTATCTGAGCTGCAATCTCGCGCCATCTTTGCGCGTACTCTTTAAAAGCTTTTTTCTCTTTCTAAGACATCGCACGGAGTTGATCACGGTCCGACGCCATATCCAGATTATATTTATACTAACGGACAAAAGCTTCACAAAGATCATTGAATGTCTTGATATGGGAACTATCAAGTCCCATATACCACTTCAGCGCAGCACCGGTAAGACTATCTTGAAAATAATGAATCAACAACTGATGGTTGTCAGTATGGGTAGACATCTTTCTTACATACATGACTAAATGGCTTTGTGGACAAGTATTCCCTTTGTATTTCTCAAAATCCGAAACCTCCAACTTGGCAGGAATCTTCACATTAGGAACAAGACAAAGCTCGTGAGCATTCTTACCAAATAACTCTTTTCCCCTTAAAGCCCTTATTTCTTTATGCATCTCAGCAAACTGATCTTGAAAATCGTCCATACAATCAATAACATCCAAACTCTCGTTCAGAGCAGTGTGGAAAATTTTCTCTTCAGCATAAGGCGTAGTGTGAACCATGGGCAGTGGCATAGGTACAACAGTAGGAACAATTGGAATCTCAGCATTAGGAACAATATTAACCACATGAGGTGGTACAGTTATAACAACAAGAATTCTTCGAGCTTCAGAAGTAGGAGGTTGATATCCCTCTGGAACAAAATTGAAAGGCATGCCCCAAGGGAAACCAATAGGCATCTGATATTGAGAAGCATTAATCGGGGCCATAGAAATGGACATTGACTCGATCTCAGAAATCACAGTTCTCTGCACAAGAGAAAAAGGAGGCGGTGGTGGCTGATTCTGAGCAGGCACCAGATCTTCCATTGCAACAGTGAGTCTTTCCATACCATCCTTCAGAGTTGATACCTCTTCACGGAGCTTGCGGTACTCTTGTTGCAACTGATCTATATTTTTCTTGAGAATAGCTCGAGTGTTATAGTGATGCGACAACTTGGCTGAATGAAGGCCAAAAGGAAACAAATAAGACAACTGGAAAAGGCAAAACACAATGCACAAAGATGCGAATGCAAATGAAAAATGAAAATGTTTCAATCAGTTTTCAAGAATCTTTAAGATATAAAGCAATTGCAGACATCGTAAAGAAATAACACTTTTTGAAATTCTGATAAACATCTCATTTCATTGAATATTGGAAAGAGTTACACTTGGAAGTACAAGATACATAAGATCAATGTTCAATAAGAAAAAGCTAGGTCCTAAGGAGCATCTGACGACGATCCAAGCTGATACTTCCTTCAGAGTCTCTTAATCTCTCTCTTATAGTTGTCCTTGATGGTGGTCTTCTCTAACCAAGCTGATTTGTAATATCCTTCCAAGCACCGGAAGTAGGAGGATGTGATGATGAAGTAGTAGAGGAAAATAAATCCTCTGCATGTCTCTTCACGATGCGTCGCTCAAGAAACTCAATGAAGACTAGCACACCCATAAGATAGGCATACTCCTCTAAAGTTAGCAATAGATGATAATTTAGAAAAGTAAAGCAACGGTAGACAGGATCATAGAATTGCACAAGGATGTTCAGAATTTTGTCTTCCACATTGGTAGAAAGAACAAATAGAAGTCTCCCATAATGAGATCTGAAGCCTGAACGATCAACTACCAAGGACACTAGCTTCCTCAATTATGTGAGATTGGGAGCTCGGAAACCGTACACCTGAGTGTTTCTCCTTCCAATATCCATAATCACAATATCTGTGATGTTTGCAAAGGAAAATCTCTGAGATCCTTAAAAATTGGCTGAAAGAAAATGCCCATGAATGCATGAGTGCAAGATGCAACACCCACGAACAAGATACACAAAGCACACAGGTCCAAAGGTTCGGCACGAGCATGGAGTCAAAGGTAAGAACCAACCCACAATGGTGTGTACTAAGGTTATATCATCACCTATAGAGCAAGGTTCTAAAAAGTTCCCAGAGTCATAATTCCATCTTTTGGATATTATCGGCTTAAGCGACCACTCGTCGGCCAACAATATTCTCAAGAGAAACTCGTCTGAATGTGGTATCGCGTAACAAATAATTCAAGTCTACACCTGAATAGCCACCGCACTACATCCTAATAAGGCCAAGATAAGTTAAAGGGTTCTAAGGTCCTCAGCTTATCAGACTCCCAGGTCGGAAAACATAATGCCAATCACGGATCTCAAGTCAACTTTGTAAGGAATACTCCACGTAAGCCAACAAGACTATACTACCCTCCTATCATAAGTGCACTCAAGTTCGGGTTTAGGATTTATCTCACCACACAGATCACCAGGCACCAAACAGAACAATCAATAATAAACAAATCAAACAAAAAGCGATAAATAAATCAAAGTAGGAGAAACCCACTAGGAACCAAAATTAATAAGTTCCCAGTAGAGTCGCCACTTTTCTGTAGCAGGGAAATTTGTGAGTGTAAGCTATTGGTCTTTGCAATGCTCCTGGCACATTTTAGTGATGCATGATTAGTATTTTTGCTGAATTGATTGAAAATTGCATGGAAGTGTTTATCGTTCTTCATTTGATGCATGCTTGAAAATTTTGAATATGGTTTTAGAGAGATGCATTGAAACTGACCTTGTTTTAAATTATGAAAAATTCCATTTTATGGGTGAGCAGGTGTAGCGCGGAAATTCGTGAGTGTAGGCTATTGATTAACTTAACTCAAAAATGCAAGAGTCGCCACTGCACTTTTATTTTATCCAGAAAAGGAAAGGAAAAAGAGCGAACAAAACCAAAGAGTTCTAAAACAAGAACAAATAAACAAAGATCTCGGTAAGGGGGTTGGCTATGCAATGGGAAGGTGTTAGCACCCAATACGTCTATAGTACTCTATAGGAGCCCTTTGAAATATTTACGCTTTTTGGTTTGAAAAAGGCTTGCTTGAAAGAAGATTAGGGAGATGAGAAGATAATTATTTTTTTACATTTTTGTGTTTGGAGAGACTTATTGCCTCATGCCTACGTACCCACAAAGTGCAATATAGGATCAAAAATTCGTAGTTCGTGGTACAAATGACAAAAATTTGTTGGTTTTGATTGATTTTAAATATAAAGACAAGTCTTCATTTTAAGGAGAAAACTACGACTATTAGCCCACAAGTATAAGACAACATTTGCATCACCTAAAGATGGAGGATTTTGCTTGGATTAAAATCAACAAGTCTATCACTCAACAGTTAAGTGGAAAATGTCAATATCTTAATACTATGGAGAATAGGAGAATTATATCTCAACTATTGAAATGATTCATGTCTAAACTTTATGAAAAGTTTTAAAATGAAAAGTGCACAAAGGCACAAAAAGTTTGAATGAGGTAAAGTGTTTTTTATATATTTTTGGAATTGGTCAAAATATGATTAACATTGATTGGCATTTATTAAGAAAAACAAAGTTTAAAAATCACTTGACAAAAGTCAAGGTTTTATTGTGAAAGCTGTTTAGAAGTTTGAAAGAAAAAAGGTTTTAAAAGAGGGAGAAGATTTTGAAAATTTAAGAAGGGGAGAAGATGGAGTGACTACCCTAGAAAGAAAAATAAAAGCTAGAGATAAGAAAAATCTAACCAACTTTTAGCACACTCCATATCAACTCAAATAAGAATTTGGTCTGCCTTGAGCATAAGAAAATGAGCAAGCCAAATAAAGGCAAAGATCCATAATACTCCAAGCATAGGCAAAGAGACCTAATTCTAAATCCAATGGTCCAAGAATAGTCCAAGAAGTCCAAGGTCTAAGAATAGTCCAATAACATAACCACAAAGTTAAGAGCACCAAGTTTTTTAGAGGTTTAATCCTTTATTAGTGTTTTAAACAAGATATGGTCCAAGTGGAAAAAAGAAAGGAGCGGAAACATAAACATGTGTCCAACGGACAAAGGAAAAATAACAGAAGCATAAACAATAATATGATATGAGATGATAATAATGTAGCATGAAAATAAAAGAAAGATAGGGAGCAAGAAGGAAACATAAACAAAATTAGTATAATGATATCGTTAGTGAGTTAATGATTAGTCGTTATAGCAAATGTTCAACGGTGGTTAATTCATGCACTTAAGCCAAAGTTGATGAAAACTCATTAGAGGATTGATAAAATCAAAGCCTCCTAACAACAAGCTTCATAGGTGATGGACTTAAGACAAATAAATAAGCATACTTGGACTTTCAAACATAGGTTTGAGCCACGAATGATCACTTTCCAATTACGGGACAATTTAGCGCTATGTTAAGCAATCGTAATCGGGTTTATGTAGAAACCACAACTATTTTAGGTCGGTCAATAATTAGTGTTAATGTATGCTAGAGAAGTGATATGTAGATCACTATCTGAAAGCAATACCGCACGAAAAGAAAATAGGTAACGATCTTATCTTCATCAAGAACTTGAAATAAGTTCAAACGATATTGAATATTTTCATCGATCAAATGAAAAAGAGAAGCGGAGAGAGAATGCCAAATTGAATTATAAGTTCAAGATCATTCCATCTTTAAGTTCATCCACTCATCTTGGTGGATTAAAGTACTAAACATATCATTAACTCAAAGCACCTAAAATAAATTGAACAATTCACTTTAAAGATAGATTTCAATTAGTGAATGTTTATCCAACTTCATATACACCATAAGTCCAATGAATTTAAAGAGGAAAAAGACCTTTAAAAGTGTATTTCAAGGAAAAAAATCAAAAGGAAATGGGAGAAGAATAAGAAAGAACCAGAACAGTCCCAAAACAGAGCCAAAAAGGCAAAAAAAAAAACACTAGGTAACCGATTACCCAAAGCTGGTAATCGGTTACCACTGCCAAAACAATAGCAAAACAGAGCAAAAAAGGAAAATAAACACTGGGTAACCGGTACCCAAAGCTGGTAATCGGTTACCACTGCCAAAACAGTAGCAAAACAAAGAAAATATGCAGAAACTTGATCAATCATTTCTTCAAACACCTCATGATCAAGGATGCAATTGAGCACGGAAATTCAAGTAAAATAACAGCAATCAACACCAATAAAATACAATTTTCAAGATCCAATGATCAAGCAACAAGAATCAATAATAGATCATATTGTGGAAGATGTATCAAGAACAACAATGGTAGATCAAGAAATTACCACTCCAAATCTGGAAAATTTTCAAATCAACTCCACAAACCTCAATTAAAAGCCTTGATCTACTATAATTGATAATGAAAAAGTGAATGGATGAAGGTTTATCTATAAGATTAGTAAGTTCTAATGATGAATTTACTAACTTTCAATGGAAGAAAGAGCTTTGGTGAATTTGGTAAATGGAGAAAATTAAGAGTCAAGAAGGAATTTAACAAGGTGATTTTGGCTATCAAAAACATGTGAAATGAGATAAATTAGGTCTATATTTATAGGATTTAGGCTTGGAAAATTTGGTGGATTGGACTTTGGTTTGGAATCAAAATTAGGCTTGGAATTTGAATTTAGAGGGAAATTAATGATCAAGTGGTGATTAGCGAAGGTGTATGGTAGGAATTAATTATAATAAGGAGGGAGATTTAAATTGAAGTGATCTAAAATATTTTCATGTTGCAATATTTGAATTTGGTGCCAAAAATGCTACAAAATTTGAATTTGCCCAATTTTTACATAATTCGCACAGGGTAATCGGTTACCCAATATTGGTAACCGGTTACCATAGACAAAAATGGTGAAAATGGCCTTTATGATGTGCTGTTTTGGCTATGGCTCGATTATTTTTCTTGTCCAATAAGGCATGGAAATAAACATATGAACCTTGGAGTCTCTTGAGTAAAAGTCAATCAAATCTTATGAGACTCTTGATTAGATGATTTGAATTGTTTGCGAATCAACTTCGACTTTTTTCAGATGAAATTCACTCGAGCTGAGGGACTGATATTTGATATCTTTGATCCAAATCCTTCCTGAAAAAGTTAGTAAAGGAAAAAAAACATTTTTTTGGATTTTAATCAATGGTTAGTAAACATAAACATAAATAAATATCAAACAAACAAGAAAAAAGGGTGCCCGGAGATCACTCAAGAATAAACCTATAGAGGAAGGCAAAAGAGAACCAAAGCTTGCGATCTTGTTTGTGGGATGAGATGCAAATGATATGTGGGATCGTAGGGTTAAAAATTAGGGTATTGAAGCAGGGAATTGTTTTAGGTCACATAATTTCTGAAAAAGGAGTTTCAGTAGACCCTGCTTTTGTACCCCCAAATTTGACCAACCTTTTTTTTCTTTTAGCTTGGCTTATGTTTCATCTTATTTTAGCATTTGCATTTGCATAACATTGGTTCTATAAGGGGATCAAGAGGTGTTGTGTTTGCCATTCAAGAAGATAGCTTCTTTTTTCAAGCTCAAGCAAGGGCATCATGTGCAAGCCATCAGGGTTTCATTGCCATCAGGGTTGGGTTTCAAAGCTCTTTGAGAAGAGAAGTCTGGGTATGAGTGTCACCTTCTATCTTGAGGATCATCAGAGGTTCATGAAGTTACTTACTAGGATAAAACATGGTTTAAAAGCTCAATTTGTGTCTTGAGGGGTCTTTATGAAGTTTGTATGGTCATACAATTCATCTGCAAGAGCCTCAATCAGAGGATGTGGAGCTAGGGTTTCATCTAGTCAATCCAAAGTCAACTGTGGACTTGAGAGGGTTCAAAAACTTGGTTCTAAGTCATTGAAGCATGGGAAGTCATCCCAAAGCATCTAGGATGACAGGTTAAGATCAAACCAAGGAGATTAACGAGTTCAAGAAGTTACTAAATTAGGGTTTCAGATGATTTCAGTGTAAAATCCCCTTCTTTAGTGCCTAACTTCAAGGGCAATTATCCCTATGATGCAAGCTCAATCTCACTTTCATGAAAAGATTGGGACTTATTCCTCATCTTTCAAGATTTCTTTTGAGTACAAGAACTCATCCATTGAGTTTGTACATCTCAAGTTATGATGTCAACAAGTGGGTGTCCTTAGATGAAGAGAATTTTAGTCATCTCAAAGTCAACTAACTTCCAATGCATTTTTGACATGGAATCAAGTTTCTCCTCACTTCCAAGAAAACATGAAAGTTGTTCCTCATGATCTTAGATTTCCAAAAAGTCCTATAAGTCCTCATTCTCATGTGTAAATCTCAAGTTATGATCTTCATAAGGCAAAGGTATTTTGGGGAAGTTCATTATAGGTCATTTTCTTCAATGGTCAATTCCATGAGCTTTGAGACCTCAAATGCAATTTTGTACCACATGAATGTTGTGTCACATTGGTTCAACTTCATCATGAGCTTGATTCCCATGATTTTTTATGGATTATGTGATCATGTGGAGCATTTTTAAGGTGAAAATTGATCTTTTAGACATGGTTTGGCTGTCTTCATTTACAAGTCATCCAAATGACTTTGTTTTTGAATTTTTCACACTATAATGTCATCAAATATCGGCCTTGTCAATCTTTACCACTTTTGGACCAACAAAGATCATGTTATGTGCCACTTTGTCACATTTTACAACTTAAAAAGACATGACTTGAAACTTGGTACAAACTCTTGCTACATGAACCAAATCTATCAATTTCTACACATCCCATAGTCCATTTTGCTGACCACCAAATGAATGGAAAAGAAGAAACCTGTGGGTACACATAAGTTGAATTTTCTTGGCCAATATTTGAAATAAGCCAATGCAGCCAACATGGGCCTGCATGGCATGTGCAAAGCCCTCATATTTAAGCCAAATAACTTACCCTAATACTCAGAACTGGTAGCTGCGTGAGAGAGAAAGAAGAGAGCTTCAAAATTTCATAAAATCTTCATTTCTTTGAATCTGCCATATCTTTAAGAATCCTTGCAAGCTGGTGCTCATTTATTCTTCATAGAAGCTCAGGGAAGAGATTATAAAGCTGAGACTGAAGCTTGCGTGCCATTTGAAGAGTCAACGAAACTGCTCCATTTGATAAGTTTCTTCAAATTTTTCTCTCATTCTAGACTTGCATTAGGGCGATGCTGGTTTGCATCTGAAGTCCTTGTATCATAGGAAATGTTTGAATCCTTTATTTACTTGTATAATGAGATTTAGAATGTACACTTCAAAAATTGAGGCCTGTTGTACCCTACTTTGAGGAACCTTTTTACAAAACCAATAACATATTCGTAATACTTGTTCAAAAACTTATGGATTGATGTAAGGTTTTAGGATTTTTATGGTGTTTTGATCCCTAGTCTCCGGCGAGGTCTCCCGGAGAAGACGACCGGAGCCCTAGCTCTGGCATCTGGTCCATCCTCAGGTGAAACTGACGTGGATGAGTTGGACTTGTTGACTTGAGATTTGTCACGCGTTCATTTGCTTGACCGTGCCATGTGTTGAGTTTGACTCCACGTCATTAATTGAAACGTTGAGTTTCAGTTTAGAACCTGGCTTTGTGTATTGGGCTTTGGGCGAATTGTTTTTCACAACTCCTTGTTTGGCCCATTTGCATGCTAACAAAGAGAATCAGTTCATTTGTTATTGCTGGCCACACCCCTCTTGGTCTTTGTGTTTATTTTATTTTATTTTATTTCTAATTTTCATTTTAATCATTTAAAAATAGTTCTTTAATTCACAAAAATCCACAAAAATAGTTTTATGACATTTTGATATGTTATTTAATTTTTCATGATTTTTATTTTCATTTTCCATTTATTTTATTATTTTATTTGAAATTTACAGTTTGAAGTATTTTATGGTGTTTACCTATGTTGAACTTGATCATTTGAACCCTAATTGTAAATCCCATATGACCAATTCTTCTCCATCACTTAGGTGATGTATTGAAGTATACTTGAGGTTTAAGTTGATTTATTGATGATCATTTTTCATTTAGTTTTGCCTTGAATTTTGTTGACCCTCGATAAACCCTCGACAAGGTGGAACACCATACCTTTTGGTTTTATTTGGTGGTGCTTTGAGGAAGCTCTTTGCTTGAGCTTTTCGTTTCTGGTTACAAATTGTTTTATTTTGGTTTGGGATTTTATTTGGGATTTATTGAAGCTATCTCCTATTTTTGGTGAATTTTGCAAGTTAAGTCATTTTAGGGTTGTTTACACATGCTAGTTTGACCTAAAACTTTGGGATATGATCTTGAGTGATCCCATATGCATATTATGAGTCTTGTTACATCATTATAACATACTTGAGGTGTTGTCTTACTTGTTTAAGGTCATTTACATGTGTAACTTGCATTACAAGTCATCTTTGAATCATGTTTCTCCACTTATCCTAAGTGTTGAGTTTGTACTTGAACTGTGGTTCATCACTTGTACTTAATCATACTTATGATCCCCTCTTGCTTTAAGTTTGATTTGAGGCTTTCCTTTTATTGATTCACTTCTTCCCCTTGTGGTTTGACCTTTGTTTATGATGATTTTGTGTCATTTGTTTACACTTGGAGTTTGTCATGAACATTGGTGTTTGTTTTGAATTGTTTTATTTGCATTGTTTTACTTGTGTTTCAAGAATTGTATGGTTGAGATGTGCTTGTGGTGGTGGTTTCCCCACATTTTTTCCTCTGTATTTTCTTTGTGTGTGCATCTTAGGATAATACCTTTTTGTTTGGATGATTGATGGTTGATGTTTGTAGGAGCTTGCTTCTCCCATTTCATCTCATCTCTTATTGACCTGTTTAAGTCCCTTGCTTGTGTTTGAGCCTCATTTGTCTTTAGGTCTTGTTGTATTATTTCATACTTGCATTTGTGTTTTCATCTCTTATTTCATTGACTTGTTTAAGTCACTTTTATCCTTCATCTCTTCTCATCTGTAATTGAATTGCTAAGTGTTTACTTGAGCTCATTTGCTATGATCCCTTAGGATTCCTAGTCCCTCTGTTTAAGATGGGAGTAGGAGAGACATTAGGCTTTCAATCCTTTACATGATAACATTAGGTAGTTCCCCTTTCAATCCTAACTTTAGGATCACATTGCATGATAACATTAGGGTTGATCAGTTCCCCTTAGAGTCTTATGTCTTCTCTCCTCATCTCATAACTTCATAAGACACTTAATAAAGGTTAACATTTGTTGTACGCTACGAGCCTTAAGTACTTGAGGAATGATGAGTTGGGGGCCTCCTCTCACCTTGTCTAGAGTGTTTTGCGTATGCCCTTTGGGCGATATGTGACACATTCTCTCTCAAGTCATAGTCTTTAGTGCAACATGAGTCTCAAATCTAACTCAATTAATTTCTTCTCATAAAAAACACAAACAAAACATCAAACCTTTTTATCCTTCGGGATTGTTTGCAAAATTAATTTTCAGAAAGAGTATGTTAAGTTTTTGTTCTACCGCAAACAGGCATCGTCCCTAACTGCTAGAACGAATATTTAACCCTACTCAGTTAAAACACTTGAATCAACCAGTGGTTGTGTCTTCCCGAACTACGTTTGCTCTGATTTCTCGTACAAGACGAGAATACGTAGGCACAAGATGACGATGTCTTGGCGAGCAACATTTCCCCCCTTCACCCGTAGTTTTCTGAACTACGTTGACTCTGACTTTCCCATTGCACGAGGGAATGTGTAGGCATAGGGAGGTGATGTCCTATCGATTCTCTTTTCTTTTATTTCACCCTTTTTCTCCAGCCTTTAGATTAGTTTTTACACTCGTAGATTTAGACAAAAGGCATGGATCCCGTTGAGTACAACGAACGTGAGGGGTGCTCATACCTTCCCCTTGTGTAACCGACTCCTGAACCCAAGATTTGGTTGCGATGACCTTGTCTTTTCCCTTTTCGTCAGGTTTTCTTCGATCGTTTCCTTTCCCTTTCTTAGGGATAAATAAAGTTCAGTGGTGACTCTTCTGTCAGTCAGCTGACTCCTCCTTTTTTCGCAGCGATGCGACAGCTGGAGACTCTGCTGGGGAAACATCTCATCCCCTATACGAGTCAATCCTAGCACTTGTGTGTTTTTATCTATGGGTGTGTATATGTGTGTATATGTGTTGTATTTGTACAGTTTTGAATTTGCATTTTATTTTTCGCACATTATTATCATGTATTGTCGTGTTGTTGGGTGGGACCGTTCCTTTGAGAGATAAGCCAAAACCCAGGCTTGAGTACATACTTAGCATTAGTGTGGAAAGTAGTGAGGAAATGCACGTTCAGCGCGCACTAGTCTTCATGAAATTTGCGTTCAGATGAGGTTTTCTTTGAAGGTATCATATCATGTACATTGGTCAGGAGGGGGATGTTCGATCTAGAAACTGTCGACTCTGGAGACCGATCATTTGGGAGTCAGCTAAGTGAGGCTGCTTCATTTGACCATGATGCCAAACCAGAAATGGTGAACATATCATCGTTTCTAGAAAGTCTATGACACTGACGACCGCATAGGATGCCAAACCTTGTCAGATGTTAGGTCCATACCTTGTGAGTGGGAGGGCTATGCAGGAAAATTGACCTCCAACCTACCCAGATTTCTTATCAGTGCGAACCTTTGATTTCTGATGTTATGAAGGCCCTATACTTTGGTCTTTTGATGTTTCGGTATTTTCTCGCTGAAGCAAAGCTCTGTTTCAGCTCAATCAGCAGCACAATAATCTTGATCCCCTGTTTGCATTTGTATACTCATTTGCATCCTAACATTTGCATGTATTTGTGTTTCAGGTGCATATTTTCCTTTAGATTCTAGTAATCTAACCTGCCATAAGTATGGAGCCTGGTCTTAAAAAAGCTGTTGTTTACAAGTTCCCGATAGCAGAGTTGGAACCTCTGGTCGGCCTCATTTATGTGGTTGATCGTGGAGTTATGGAAGACTTTATAAAGGAGTATAGGAAGATTTTAAGTTTTGTCCGCAAGATCTCAGGATACGAGTTGGGGGGTATTCATGCGCTGTTGCAATTCTATGATCCTCAGTTGCGTTGCTTCACACTCCCAAGATATGTCTTGTTGCTAACTTTGGAAGAGTTTGCTCAATTGTTGGGAGTCCCTGTCTTGGAGGAAATTCCTTTTGCGCATTCTAAAGAAGAACCTGATTTGACGAAGCTAGCCAATGCTCTTCATTTTGATGTTTCTGAATTGTATGGAAAGATGGTATGGAGGAACGGAGCACTTGGCTTCCCACTACCGTTCTTGGTGAGTAGAGCTCAGCACTTTGCAAAAGAAGGATGTTGGATCGTTTTCAATGCTATTTTGGCCCTCAACATTTATGGTATAGTATTGTTCCCTAATATCCCGGATTTTGTTGATTTGGACGCCTTCCATATCTTCGCTTCTAAGAATCTTGTGCCTACACTCCTAGGTGATGTCTACCATTCTATTCATTACAAGAATGAGAATAGAAGAGGGAGGAATGTCTCTTGTTATGCGTCACTATTATACAGATGGTTTATTTTACATCTGCCCAAGTTTGGAACCTTTATTGATATGGCAAACGCAGTTGAGTGGTCAGAGAGGCTCATGGGCTTGACGTCAGAGAATATTGTATGGTTTAACAGAGATCTTCTTGGCAGTGAAATTATCTTTAGTTATGGAAGCTTCCCAAATGTCCCCTTGATAGGAAGGATAGGTGGCATCAATTATAATCCCTCTCTTGCCGTTAGACAATTTGGTTATGCCTTGAGAGAACCCCCGAAGGAGGAAGAAATGCATGAATCTATGTATTTCACATGGTTAGCTGATAGTGACACTCTAACTAGTTTGAAACAAGCTTGGAGTAGTGTTCATCGAAAAGGAAAGCATTCCTTGGGTAAAGGTGATTGCAAAGCCTATAGACCATATGTTTATTGGATCCAAGAGAGGATTGAGAGGTTATTGTTACCATTCCCAACCAGAGAGCCTCTATATCCTTTGGTAGTTGAAGAACCGACAACAGTTAACATTCAGAAGTATAATCAACTGTGGGTTAAGAAGGAAGAACTATGCAAAGTGAATGAAGTGCTAGAAAAGGAGATCATTCGGCTTAGAAGCAAGAAGAATGAAACCACCTACCTATCCAAGATGAAGACAGAGACTCTGAAGAAGATGGGGAGAGAATTGAATGAAGAAATTCGTGTCAGAGAACATCTTGGTCAAGATCTAAGGAGCTTAGGTAATGCCATCAAAGGGAAGAAGAAAGAACTAGAGAAAGCGCACCTGGACATATCAAAGTTCAACGCTCAGTGGAATGCCATCTTGACCAATAACAAGTAAAGAGAAGATGAGCTTCATCAACAGATTGACAGGTTGAAAACTCAACTCTAAATCAAAGATGAGAAAGCTCCAGGAGAATCAACTCGTCAGTACGAAAGCGACCGCAAGCTACGAGAAGCCCTTTCCACGTTGGAGGAATATAAATTAAGATAAGAATTGAAGAAGCCCACACTTGAAGATGCTTTCGGAGAAGGCGCTTGGGAAGACTATATTCGAGGCTTGAAGGATGACATCAGCAGGAGGGAGTTGCTTATTCAGGAGTTAGTTGCCCAACCTGATCATCCGGATACAAAGGAGTTATTAGAAGAGTTCCAGACTCGCTGCCGTGCTTGATTCAGTTCTCTTTTGTTCTTCTGTATTTGTTGTTATCTTGTATTCTGACCATCACCAAGATTGTTTGATGAGGTCGTATTGATGATTCTGTTGTTTTCCTTGGTGCTATGTTGTATATGCTAACTCTGGTCCTCATTTTATTTATGAGAGGGATTTTGTGGCTCCATCTGTTGACTCTTCATTCTCCTGTTCTTCTGTGGAACTAGAATCAAGGAGAAAATTTTCCTGAAATGTATTTACATGCTTGCATTTTGCATCATTTATCATATTGCATTGCAGGTTGTCACACCCTCATTTTCACCTTTAGCCTTTATACCCTACATTCACCATATCATACATCGTTCTATTGCATATCGAGCATGTGGGTTCACAAGGTACGGATCAGATCGGTTTGTTATTTTCCATTTTTAAATGAGATAAATTTCCTATCATGGAATACATGGAAGAAAAGGTTCATCACCTAAGGTTTGATCTAAGTTGGAAAGTCTACTCATGTAGATTACTTCAAAAAGAAGTTACTTGAAAATATTAGGATATTCAAAAGATATATTCCTAATAAACATGAAATGCAAGGCCAAATTCAAGTTTGCTTCATCCAATTTTTGTTTCAAATTCTTGATCAAGTGGAGTCCAAATTTGCAAAGCATGAGTCAAGATCACAAGTGCATAATTCAAGACTTCATCCATTTCAAGTTTAATGGTGTTGGGGAAACCCATCATGAATTTAAGATTAGATTCAAGAATATTACAAAGAGAAATTTCATGACATTTGCAAAAATGTCACATTTGTTACAAAGTTTCAAGCTCTTGGTAATGCTTAGAAAATTAAGCTACTCCTAGTATTAATCCAAGCTTCTAATTAATTTCATGCTATGGTACCTTTCATTCCCCAACAAGCTTACATGTCCCACATTATGCTTGGAAACATCCAAAGAAAATATTTAAGAACTAACTCAACATTGGAATGTTTCAAGATCAAGATTATGCATGCTTATTCATGGGCAATATGAAGGTAATCCAAAACAGCCCCGTGCAAGAAGTAACAAGTTGCCTCATGTCACAAAATATACATGTCACAAGACCAAGGAAATGAACCCAAATTGATGCACTTACATACTAAATATCAGATTTTTCAAAATGCTGTCAAAAGGGTAGTAGCATTGACCACAAGAGCTGTCAAGACACAAGTCAACAAAAGGGGTGCAAGATACAAAGTGCAGTAAGAAAAAAGACAGCAATGTAGAGGGCTGTAGAAAAAGACAGCATGGGAAAGTAGTGCAGAAAAATGCAGCATAGCCATATACATGGAAATGGAAAGAAAGAGAGTGACATGAGAAAAGGGGGTAGGAGACATTACCCCATGAAAAAATCTAATGCTTGGGGAGAAGGGAAAACCCTAGAGAGCTGAGATAAGAGGAGGGGGCTGTAAACAAAAAGAGATCGCTCTTTACACATCCATTATAGACACATTGCAAAACCAGAAAAATAGAGAAAGAGCAAGAGAAACCCTAAAAACCAGAAAAATAGAAGGGAGGAAAAACCAGGAAAAAAAGAGTCACATAGAAACACAAGGGCATCCTTAAAGAGCAGAGCCTTCACAACATAGAGTGAAGAGTGAAGCACATTCAACTAAAACCAAGGAGGACTTGCAAGAAGGATAGAAATCTCTTGGGTATCCATTCCTTCAAACCTTTCTCTCTTTACCTTTTTTGCTTTTATATTCATTTCATTTACTCTATTGTGTGTTGTTGTACTGTATATATCTTGTAAGGTCCCAATAGGGACCAAGTAACCCTTTTCAAGAAACCATAAAAACGAAAGAGAACAAAGGAAAAAGCTGAGTTTTTTCACTCTGGTAGCCTGACACGGGCCTTGTCACACAACACGGCCACCCGTGTCACACAACACGGCCGACCGTATTGCACCTCTGTTTGAGTTTTCAACGTGTAAAATACCCAGGACTTATGACACGGGCCGTGTCACACAACACGGCCACCCGTGTCACACCTCTGTCACGCCTCAAAACTCCTTATTGCAAGCCCCTCCTGACACGGGCCGTGTTACACAACACGGCCACCCGTGTCACACCTCTGTCACGCCTCAAAACTCCTTGTTGCAAGCCCCTCCTGACACGGGTCGTGTCACACAACACGGCCACCCGTGTTACACCACTGTTTTCTTGCATGTCTCGATTTTTTTAGCCGATTAACCCCATATGTTTGTATGATTTTAGTTTGAATATTTTTGTTGTCCTTGGTGACTTTTGATTCCAAAAACCATTTTCAAAAACAAACTCTCGATTTTGTCGAGCCATTTTTAACCTTGTAAGTCGGTTGCCTTGTGCACCGCCATCGACCTTGTCCGTATCGCTTCAAATGTGTCTTTACAAACAATAAACCTTGATCCAACGTCAAGTGGTTCTCTTTTCTCATAAAAATCCAAAACACAATAAAATATACGATTAGAATTATGCACCATGAGCTTTAAAGTTGTAGAGAAGGAATGAGAATGGAATCCTCCTACACTCGTTTCGAATGTTTGGAATACAAGGCGCTCGACTTGGTTATTCGAGACATTCATCTCTATCCAAAGTCTTTTGTATAATCCTAGTCAAGAATAAATTCCTCCCTATGAAAAACCTAAAAACAATATCAACTCATCAAACTTCTTTTGCCTTAGGGCGTCAATCCGAAAACCCTTTTTCAAGGTATAAAATCAACCAATGCATAATTATTTCTTAAGTAGCCGAACTACGACTGCTCTGATTTCTCACACATGTTGAGAATACGTAGGCATAGGATTGCGATGATCCTAGCGAGCACAATTTTCTTTCTTTCCCATCTTTAATCATCCATACCCTTTTACCCAAGGACATGTTACGTCCGTTCTACCGCAAACAGGTAACGCATAAGACTCCAAGAGCGAGCCGCAATACACCTAACTGCTAGAGTGCGCACGACATCATCGTCCACCCAACATCCCGTTTTCCACCGTAGTCCCATGAACTATGAATGCTCTGATTCTTCACTTCATACAAGTGAATATAAGTAGGCACAAGGGCCCCAATCCTTGGCGAGCACTCTAATAAATACACCAACCCTTCTTTCTTTAAACAAGCAAACTTTTAGAATAAAACACCCATTCATGCCAAACAAACTAGGAGGTTCCCATCGAGTACGATGGATGCGAGGGGGTGCTAATACCTTCCCCTCGTATAACCGACTCCCGAACCCTGAGACTTGGTTGCGATGACCATGCTCCTTTTCCCTAAAGGTTTTATCGTTATTTCCCTTTTCCTCCTTGGGATAAATAAAATCCAGTGGCGACTCTGTGTCATTTTTCACATAGCGACACAGGTGTTCTGGTTCCACTGACCTTATTCCCTCTATTGGTTTTTCTCTCAGCAGTGTTTCAGGATTGCAGACCAGACAATTCACTGTTACTCGACTAGGGGAAATCAACAGAAAGCAATGGATCAGATTCAACTTGAGTTACAAGAGTTCAGAGATCGCATGGCGCAGTTCATGGATCTTATGCAAGGGGTTACTAACGGCCAAGAGCAGTTGAGAACTCTTGCTCAATCTTTAATTTCTAGGGTTGATGGAAGCGGAGTTTTGCATGGTTGGACTACTGTTATTCCTCCTTCAACTGACAATGGTACTCCTCAAGCCAATGATATCCCAACTGTTGTTATTCCTTCGGGCGGAGGTAATCAACCAGGAGCTCATATTCCAGGTGTAGCGGGCGCTGTACATGGTAATGCTGGTCCTCAGTGGGAGGAGGACGAATAAGATGATGTCTTTTCTATGGGAGATCTGGGCGTAGGCCTGCAGTCTGATGCAAAAAATGATAAAGGAGAAGATGAAGAGTCTCGAGAATCAGAATTCTTTAGATCTTGATATGTCTAACTTAGGACAGATTCTAGGTTTGAAGATCCCACCGAAGTTTAAAGTACCTGACTTTGACAAGTACAAAGGGACGACTTGTCCCAGAGTACACCTCTGGTCCTACTACAGGAAGATGTCTGCATATTCTGATGATGAAAAGTTGTTAATGCACTTTTTCCAAGACAGTTTGTCTGGACCGTCATTGGAATTGTACATGGGCCTTGAGGGGGCCAACATCAGAAACTGGAGGAACCTTGGGGAGGCTTTCGTCTGTCACTATCAATACAATAGTTATTTGGCGCCAAATAGAGTCCAACTTCAGAATCTTTCTCAAAGGAGCAATGAGGGGTTCAAAGAGTACACCCAAAGGTGGCGTGAATTAGCTGCGAGGGTTCAGCCACCAATGGTTGAGAGAGAACTTATTGATATGTTCGTGGCAACGTTGCCAGGGATATATTATAAAAAGCTGATTAGAAACATGTCAGGCAGTTTCTCAGATCTGATTATTACTGGTGAGAGAGTTGAGAATGGTATTAAGCTGGGAAAATTTTAGGCAGGAGAAGGATCCACATCTAGTGGAGGGAGAAAGACTTTTGGAAATAACAAGAAGAGGGAAGGTGAAACGAATGCGGTGTCAGGGTACAGAAACAAGAACAGGAATAGGGCTCCACACCAACAACAATATCAGCAACAGCCATAGGTTGCAAGCATCACTATTCCTGCAGTACCTTAGCAACAACCTCAACAACAATGCACCATGACAGTTTCAAGACTGTGGAAGAATAATGAATAGGCAGTTTGACGCTCCACCTATGCCGCATTCACAACTTTTACAACATTTACTTCAACTTCAACTGATTTAAAAGAGAACATTGACACCTCTAACTAGCGCGCCACCTTCGAGTTATGATGCTAACGCCAGATGTGACTTCCATTCAGGCGCTCCAGACCACAATATAGATAACTACAAGGCTTTCAAACATAAGGTGCAAGACCTTATTGATAGCAAGGCAATTAACTTCACTAATGATGCGCCTAATGTTGTTCAGAACCCGATGCCCAATCATGGAGCGGTCGGTGTCAATGCTATTATTGAAGAAGAAGAACTGAATTTAGTAATGGATGTCACAAAATTAAGGACACCGTTGAGCTTTGTTAAAAGTAAGTTGTTGAAAGGCGGAGTTTTTCCCAATTGTGGGGAAAGTTGTGAAGGTTGTATTGCTCACCCTAAAGGTTATGAAGATTTGAAGAATCATGTTCAGTGCTTGATGAATGAAGGGGTTTTACAGTTTGACAGGATTAAAGAAGGAAAAGATGTGGAGGTGGTTAATCAAGAGCAAGATGAGGTTGCCACAATCTCCATCCCTTTTAGAATGATTAATATATCAGCACCACTAAGGCCAACGACTATTATAATCACCAAAGCAGGGCCAGTGCTGTACGAAAGTACTAAAGCAATCCCATTGAATTATGGGGTGGAGGTCTTTTGTTATTGGAAAAAAGCAAGAATTGAGGGGAACATCGTCTGATGGTTCATCTGTTGATAATTTGTTTGGAACTAGTGGAATGACAAGAAGTGGTAGGGTGTTTTCACCGCCAGAAGCTAATATGGAGAGACTTGACAAAGGAAAAGGAAAGGCTGTTATAGAAGAAAGTTCACAACAAGGAGAGAAGGATGCTCTGATTAAAGATGTCGAAGAGTTCATGCGTCTGATTCGAAAGAGCGACTACAAGATTGTGGATCATTTGCAACAGACTCCTTCTAAAATATCCATTCTATCTTTGTTATTGTGCTCGGAGGCACACAAGAATGCCTTGTTAAGGATTCTGAACACAGCGTACGTGTCGCAGGAGATTTTTGTAAATCAGCTTGAAGGGGTTGTAGCCCATGTGAATGCTAGCAATGACTTGGGGTTCACAGATCTAGATTTAACTCCTGCGGGAAGGAATCATAATCATGCCCTGCATATCTCCATTGAGTGCATAGGGGATGTCTTGTCACATGTATTGGTGGATACTGGGTCTTTGCTCAACGTGTTGCCCAAGAAATCCTTAATGAAGTTAGACACCCAAGGTGTGATATGTACTCCCAGCAATCTTGTTGTACGAGCGTTCGATGGAACGAGAAGATCTGTTTTTGGCAAAGTTACTCTCCCCATCCAGGTGGGTCCAGAAATTTTCAATGCTGTCTTTTATATAATGGACATCCAGATCGCGTACAACTATTTGTTAGGTCGACCTTGGATTCATTTTGTAGGCGCAGTCACATCGACCTTACACTAGAAGTTGAAGTACATGGTTGGCGGAAATATTGTCACTGTCTGTGGTGAGGAAGACATAATGATCAGCCAACTATCATCCTTCAAGTATGTCGAAGTGGATGGGGAAATTCATGAAACCTTATGCCAGGCATTTGAAGCGGTCCAACTTAAAGAGAAGCCTTCTGTCGTAGACGAAACTCTCGAGATTTCTATGTCTTCTTTTAAAGAAGCTCGTGCTATGGTGAAGTCTGGTTCCTCCCAAGGATGGGGTCAGGTTCTTAGTATTCCCAACAAGAAGGATAAGTTCGGATTGGGATACAACCCGTCATCTTCTTCTTCACGGAATGCACCATGTTATAGGGGTCCAGTGCAATTTACAAGTGGTTCGGTGATCTTCGACAGAGTCAACGCCGTATCTGAAGATGAAGGGGACAGTGATTGTGACATGGATGCATGGATTCAGCCGTGTGTTCCCAGCCAAAGCTTGAGAAATTGGACCATCGAGGAAGTCCTCCAAATGTCATTCGAAGAGTAATTTATCTGTTTTGATTATGTGTGTGGCCCTGCGTTCTGCCCAGGACGTATTGGTTTTCATTCGTAGGGCCTTATCTTGTTTATGTGTGAACATTTTCTTTTATTATTAATCAAAAGGCGTCTTTATGCATTCAATTGTTTTGATCCCTGTTTTTTTTGTTTTTATTTTGACAATAAAGTGGCAATGTGGTTTGTGCTTGTTTTCATATCATTTTAAGTATCAATCATCATCATGCAGGTTTCACATTCCAGATGTCACCGCTTCAGACTCGTCTACGATTCGGTATGACTTTGACAATACAATCTTTCAAGCTGAAGAAGAGATTGATGAAGATGAAGACCTGCCTGAAGAGCTTTCCAGGCTACTGAGACAGGAAGAGAAGGTTATTCTACCTCATCAAGAGGAGATTGAAGTCGTCAACCTGGGTACAGAGGAAGATAAGAAAGAGGTCAGAATTATGACTGCTTTAGAAGATGATGTCAAGAGAAGACTGGTTGAGATGCTTCGAGAGTACAGAGACGTCTTCGCTTGGTCATATGAGGATATGCCAGGACTCAATACATATATAGTGGTTCATCATCTACCTCTTTGAGAAGAGTGTCCACCTGTAAAGCAGAAGTTGAGAAGAACTAGACCGGATATGGCAGTTAAGATTAAAGAGGAGGTCCAGAAGCAGTGGGACGCCGGTTTTCTTGTTGTTACGAACTATCCTCCATGGGTCTCTAACATCGTTCCTGTACCTAAGAAGGATGGAAAGGTCAGGATGTGTGTGGATTACAGAGACTTGAACAGAGTGAGCCCGAAAGACGACTCCCCGCTCCCCCACATTGATGTGTAAGTCGATAACAGTGCTCAACGTTCTGTGTTTTCCTTCATGGATGGCTTCTCTAGGTATAACCAAATCAAGATGGCCCCACAAGACATGGAGAAAGCAACCTTTATCACGTCGTGGGGGACTTTTTTCTATAAGGTGATGCCTTTTGGATTGAAAAATGCAGGGGCAACTTATCAGCGAGTGATGGTGACTTTGTTTCATGATATGATTCATCATGAGATTGAGGTTTATGTTGATGATATGATCGCAAAGTCACAAACAGAGGAGGAACATATGGTTAATCTTTTAAAGCTGTTTGAAAGGTTGAGGAAATTCAGATTAAGGTTGAATCATAACAAATGCACTTTTGGTGTACGGTCAGGAAAACTGTTGGGGTTTATAGTCAGTGAAAAAGGAATTGAGGTCGATCCTGCAAAAATAAAAGCAATACAAGAAATGACAGCGCCGAAAATAGAAAAAGAAGGTTGTGGTTTTCTAGGTAGATTGAACTACATTGCAAGGTTCATATCTCACCTTACAGCCACCTATGAACCATTATTCAAGCTATTAAAGAAAGATCAGGCGGTTGTCTAGAATAAAAATTGCCAAAGGGCATTCGAAAGGATAAAAGAATACTTGTAGGAGCCTCTGATACTGATGCCTCTAGTGGCCGGAAGACCATTGATAATGTACTTGACGGTTCTTGAGAACTCCATGGGTTGTGTTCTCGGTCAACACGACGAGACGAGTAGAAAAGAACATGCTATCTACTACTTGAGTAAGAAGTTCACAGATTGTGAGTCCAGATACTCAATGTTAGAAAAGACATGTTGTGCACTCGCTTGGGCAGCAAAACGCCTAAGGCAGTACATGTTGAATCACACAACCATGTTGATTTCAAAGATGGATCCAATCAAATATGTGTTCGAGAAGCAAGCTCTTTCAGGAAGAATTGCTAGGTGGGAGATGGTCCTGACAGAATACGATATTCATTATGTTTCCCAAAAGGCCATTAAGGGAAATGTTTTGTCAGAATACCTCGCAAAGCAACCGATTGAAGATTATGAACCGATGAAATTCGAATTTCCTGTCGAAGACATCATGTTTCTGAAGATGAAATATTGTGACGAGCCGTTACCCGATGAAGGTCCTAAGATAGGCTCCCAGTGGAAGATCATTTTTGACGGTGTTGTTAACTCTTATGGCAGCGGAATTGGGGAAATCATTAAACCACCCCACGGTTCCCACATACCTATTACCGCCGGTTAACGTTTTCCTGCACCAACAACGAAACTGAGTATGAAGCATGCATCATGGGTATTAAAGAAGCAATTGATTTGAGAATCAAGAACCTTGATGTATATGGTGATTCAACTTTGGTCATTAATCAGATAAAAGGAGAATGGGAGACTCGTCAGCCCAACTCGATTCCTTACATGAATTATGCCATAAGTTTGTTACCTTTCTTTGACAAATTAGAGTTTAATCACGTGCCAAGGGCCGAGAATCAGATGGAAGACGCTCTGGCGACCTTATCCTCGATGTACAAGGTGAATTATTGGAACGATGCTTCGAGGATCGTCATCTCGCGCCTCGATAGGCCGACTTTCATATTTTCCGTGGAGGAGGCATCAGATGGGAAGCTGTGGTATCATGATATCAGAAATTTTCTCAAAACTCAGGAATATCCGCCTGGGGCATCGAGCCGGGATAAGAAGACCTTGAGAAGATTGTCTAGGAACTTCTACCTGAACAAAGATGATGTGTTTTACAGAAGAAACTTCAACTTGGTGTTGTTAAGATGTGTGGACGAAAAAGAAGCAGGTTTGCTTATGGAAGAGGTCCACAAGGGAGCTTTTGGTATGCATGCAGGTGGACATGCAATGTATCGGAAACTGTTGAGGGCAGGCTACTATTGGATGACCACGGAGTCTGATTGTTTCAAGTACGCCAAGAAGTTCCATAAATGCCATATTTATGCTGATAAGATGCATGTACCGCCAAGTCTTCTAAATGTCATGGCGTCTCCTTGGGCCTTTGCTATGTGGGGCATTGATATGATTGATAAGATTGAACCGACTGCATCCAATGGACATCGCTTCATCTTAGTGGCAATTGACTATTTCACTAAGTGGGTTGAAGCAGCTTCTTTCACCAATGTGACCAGACAGGTCGTGGCTCAATTTATCAAGAAGGATACATCTGTCGTTATGGAGTGCCTGAACGAATCATTACTAATAATGATTCGAGTTTGAACAACAAGATGATGAAGGAACTGTGCCAGAGTTTCAAGATCGAACATCACAACTCTTCTCCATATTGTCCGAAGATGAATGGTGTTGTTGAGGCAGCTAACAAGAACATAAAGAAGATTGTGCAGAAGATGGTTGTTACCTACAAAGATTGGCACGAGATGTTGCCCTTTGCTTTACACGGATATCGTACTTCGATACGTACTTCAATTGGGGCAACTCCTTTCTCGCTAGTGTATAGTATGGAAGTTATCTTATCATTGGAAGTCGAGATTCCTTCCTTGAGGGTTTTGGTTGACGTCAAACTTGATGAGGCGGAATGGGTGAAAGCCAGATTGAATCAACTCAGTTCGATAGATGAGAAGAGATTGGCATCTATTGCGCATGGTCAATTATATCAGAGCAGGATGACGAAAGCTTTCAATCAGAAGGTGCTCCCTTGAAGCTTTCCGGCAGGTAACTTAGTGTTGAAGCAGATTCTCCCTCCACAGACAGATCACATGGGCAAATGGACTCCCAACTACGAAGGTCCGTATGTAGTAAGGAAAGTCTTCTCCAGAGGAGCCTTATTACTCTCAACTATGGACGGTGAAGATTTCACGTCCCATGTGAACGCGAACGCAGTTAAAAAATACTTTTCTTAAATAGACCCGCTGGAATAAAAAAGAAAATCCAGGCAAAACTGGGGCATCTCAGCGAGCCATAAAAAGAATGGTTTAGGGAAAAATTAGGGATAAAAAGAAAAAAATGTAAACCCGCGAAGCTGAAAACCTGAAAAGGAAACTTTGGCAAAAGTTAGGGATTTAAAAAGCAAACGACTGCAGTCTGCGCCGTTCCCATGAGCACAGTGGATTCGGGGAGGACCTGAGGGTCAATCAATCAGTCAATCTTTTCAGAAGACGAAGCATTGGAGAAAGCATCAAAGTCATACGAGTCATAGTCGAATTGACACATGGTGGTTGTTTGTACCACATTGCTGACATTTTATATTTATTGCATTTCTGTACTTTTTGCGCAACTTTCTCTTTTCAGGAGTGGCATCTGATGTAAATCTGCCTATTTACAGGCCATTTTCAATCAATGAAGTATATTATTCAAGAAGTTATGGTTCTTGTTTTAGATTTTACTGTTTTGCTTGCAAAAGACGCCTGATGTTTTTGATAAAACTTTGCATGCATAAACTTATGAGGCCTTGCTAATCATAATTGAAACATTGATTTGCTTGAATAATTTCAGGGACGATGACCGAGATAGCCTTTATTGCATACAGGATACATTTGCTTGTTTGTCATTTGCAGGATTCTTGTTGTTGAGACTGCTTCAGAGGTGTATCCCTAGTGAAGTCACCATATCTCTATCTCCACAAGGCGAAGATGTCAGATCGGAAGTATCTCACCAACGATAATGTGCACTCATCCCCAACAGGTTGAAATTGCATTTATCCTCAGCAAGTCAGGACTAGTTTTTCCTCAGCAGGTTGAGGTCACACTTATCCCCTAGTAGATTAAGACCTAAGTCATCCCTAGAAGGTCGAAACTAAGAGTCCCCAACAATGGTGTGCACCTATCCCTTGATAGGTAGATATGGGAATGTTTTCCCCGGAAGTGTAACAAGTTCAATGTTGTTTCCCCACAGGTCTTTGAATCATTCCCCCAAGCAGAGGTTGATGTTCATGAGTCTTATTTCCCTAATCAGAGGTTGACGTTGTTGAGTTTTATTCTCATTTTTCCCCAAGAAAAGGTTGATGTTGATTCTCGACGAGTATCCATTGGTGAAGTTGTTCTCCTTAGTAGATTCTAGTGGTTATTGGTGTTTTCCAAGAGCGAGATGTTGGGATGATTTCTTGATGTTCGTTTATCTCAATCCTCGGCAGAGCGGATTTTTATCCTCAGCATAACAGATTTTATCCCCAGTAGAAGGATTGTCTTTCTTAATTTCCCTCAAAGTGAATTTTATCCCCCATAGAGTGAGATCGACCCAGGGAATGTTATTCTCCATCCTCAACAGAGAAAGTTTGGGATAACTTCCCAGTAATTCTTATTCATTATCCCTAGCAGGTCGGACTTAATCTCCAACAAAGTAGAATCCTCGACAGAGTGGAGTAATTCCCAAAAGTTTTTTTTACTCCCTAGTAGAGTTATATTATGAAAGGCCATTCAGGGTGTTTTCCCCAGTCGAGTGGTTTTGTTCCCCCATAAGAGTTGTATTCTGGAAGGTCGTTCAAGGAGTTTCCCTCAGCAAAGTTGATTTGATCCCTAGCGGGTGGATCTTGTTCTCAGCAGGGCAGTTTACCCAGGAGAATTATTTTCTTGGAGGCCATCCAGGGTTCGTTTTCCCCAGCAAAAGTCCAATCATACTTGGTGCACCCAGTCATCCCCATCGGAGTTGGTTTTGTCTCTGCAGCATTTATTTTGCTGGAGCGGCTCCTTTGCATTTTTCATTGTGCATAACATCCACCCAAACGCGTAGCATTTCCATTTCATATGGAGCATTACACCATTTTCAAACATACGTATCCGAAACATAAGCCAGGTTGTTACCTCTTGTTTTTAGATGTATCTCTAGTGAATATCGGTATATTTCATGAGCCTGTGTAATACCCAGACCCCGACAAGAAGCTTTGACAGATGTGTTCATCTATTCATTTCTCCCCAACAGAGTTTACTTATTCAAGTTCATTATTCCCCCAGCGGATTTCTTCTTTCAGATTGTGAATCGACGGATTTTGTTCTCAAATTTGTGTTGAGCCGAACTTCAGGTTCGATGCCTGTTTTGTTTAACAGATGCCTGCTTAGATTAGTGGATGTTCTCAACTTCGTGTTGAGCCGGCCTTCGGGTTCGATGCCTGTTTTGTTTAACAAATGCCTGTTTGAATTAGCGGATGTTCTCAACTTCGTGTTGAGCCAACCTTTGGGTTCGATGCCTATTTTGTTTAACAGATGCCTGCTTGGATTAGCGGATGTTTTCAACTTCGTGTTGAGCCGGCCTTCAGGTTCGATGCCTGTTTTGTTTAACAGATGCCTGCTTAGATTAGCGGATGTTCTCAACTGAGTGTCGAGTCGACCTAGTGTCGTCGCCTACGTGTATTTACTTTTTAATTGGTGATGAGTCAGCTCATATCCTTACAACTATCAGTTACAGTTTCTCCAGTGATTCTTTTCCACTCCAGCGGACCTTTCTGTAGTTTACCTATTTTGCGGTTGGAAAATTTATGGGTTATGTTGTATTCAACCACCTTTTACCATGAATGTTTGAAAGTCGTTCGCTTTTCAACTCTTCAGGTCCAAGTTGCTTGAATAGGGGCAGATGTTGTACCCCCAAATTTGACCAACCTTTTTTTTTCTTTTAGCTTGGCTTATGTTTCATCTCATTTTAGCATTTGCATAGCATTGGTTCTATAAGGGGATCAAGAGGTGTTGTATTTTCCATTAAAGAAGAGAGCTTCTTTGTTCAAGCTCAACCAAAGGCATCATGTGCAAGCTGTCGCTACTGCGAAAATCGGCGCCGGCTGAACAGAAGAGTTGCCACCGTGCGTTATTTATCCCAAAGGAGGGAAAGGAAACACTCGAAGTAAACCTACCGCAAAGACGGGAAAGGAATGGTCATCGCAACCAAATCCTGGATTCTAGAGTCGGTTACGCAAGGGGAAGGTATTAGCACCCCTCACGTCCGTCGTACTCGACGGGATCCACGCTTGTTTTCTAGTACGGATTGTTATTCTATCTACTCTACAGGTCTGGGGTTAAAAGAAAATAAAATGACTCGGCAAAGTATCGCACTTTATGCCTACGTATTCCCGTCTGGAATGAGAAATCAGAGTCAACGTAGTTCGCCTAACTACGGGAAAGGAGGGGAAGGTTGCTCGCTAGGATACGGCATCTTATGCCTACGTACTTTCATACAGCATGAAAGATCAGAGCAAACGTAGTTCGGGCCACGGAAGACACAAGTCTGTCTGTTTATCTTTTATCCTTCTGAAAAAGGTTTTCTCCTGATTATGGGTCCAAGCGGACAAAAATGACGTTTTGATTTGTTTCTAGTCTTTTACGCAAGAACTGTTTTTTTTTATTGATGTTTGAAATCTTATTACTGTGTTTTGAATGATTTTGAGAAAGAAGAGTAAGAACTCTAAAACCCTATGGTTAAAATGGGAATCAAAACTACCCTAATGTTGTCATGCATGGGTTAACATCTAATGTCTGTCATATTTCTCTCTTGCGCAGAGAGAAACAGAGATCCTAGGGGATAAACGGAAAAGAAACAACATATATACAGTAAAGCAGTAAAATGCATGAGATGCAGCAATACAAGTGAGGCAAAGGAGTCCCACTCAACCTCGAACTTGAAAAACAATAGGCAACGTGAAACAACTTCACTTCAAACCCAAGGGGAAATTAACACACAATACAACAAAGAAAAAAATAAAACCCCAAAACCAGCTCTGACAGCAAACCAGCTCCTACAACAACAGCTTCAGAAAGCAGCAAACCCTAATTCAACAGTTTAGCAGCTTTGACATGAACCAACTTCTCCTTTATCATCTTCAATGCAATGAACTTCATCTTCAATGGCTTCTATCTTCAAGGCAAGCCCTCCATAAGAAAATCACTTAACAGAATAAGTTGGAATGATAAAACAGCTTATTGACAACCAAAGGAAGCCTATAAGTGTTTATCATCATGAGAGACTGGTTCCCTCAAAGTTCTACTTCTAAGACAAGCCACTTATCCCTCCAAAGGAGGGATGTGAATATCTTAGAAGGACTTTTAGTCATTGGGAGGAATGGAAGCACAAGATGCTTTCCATGCTTGTACAAAGAATTTGGTCTATTCTAGGGCTCTGCTTATTCCTATTTCCTATGTCTTCAAAAACATCTTCAAGCACAAGAATCTTCATGAATCCAACTTTGATCTTTGCAGTCAATCTTCTCCTATGTTCTTTCATGCTCCAAAAGCCCAATCCAAGCCCCATCCCCCATAGCAAAGCCCAACCCCAAGCAAACAATACAAAAGCCCACAATGGCCACACCAAACAAACACACTATTTACAAAAATAAAGTAAAATAGTAGTATATTATTTAAAATCCTAAAATTAATTCTAAGGGGATTTATACATCTACCCTACATACCCTATATTTCCCAGCTCCTAATTCAAGCTAAAAACCCAAAATCTAAGTGTTATGATGCACCTATGTCAAGTTTAACCCTAATTCTAGTCACCCTAATGTTCTTTATTCAAAACTAGTCAAGATTAAATCACAAAAATGTGAGATAAATCTCTAAGGGAACCTAATACTATCCTCTAATCATAGCAAAAAGAATCACATCAAAATATGAAAGGAAATGGCTAAACAAAATTCAACAAAATGGATATACAAACTAAAATGCAATAAAAGCAACTAAAATGTAAAAAATCACCAAAAATAGAAAAATGACTAAAATACTAATTTTATTTTTCTATAATTTTGTTGAGACATTAATGAAAATGTAGCAAAAACGCCCATGTAAAAAGACTTATTTTTGAATTTATTATGAATTTTTAAAGAATAAAAAGAAATATGTGAAAATAAAGAAAATTATGAGAAAATTGACAAAGATGTGTGATGAATAGCAATTGAAAGCAGTGTATTTCCCTAACTGGGCCCAGAGAGGGGTGTGAGTATCAACGCGCATAAGGCCCAAATACCAATCAGAAATAGAATGAAAAAAACAGAAATAAAAGGGAAAACTCGTGGTGCAGGAAGTAATGATATTTAGTGTATTTTCCATTGGGCTCTGAACTAGGGGTGTGGATATCAAACATTCATTTAAGCCTAACATCAACGTTTAATGAAACGCTGCACTTTGATGATTTTGAATCCCTTCACAAATTAAAACAAAACGTGGGCGTTAGATCTGGATTTGGTCAAAAGTCTTACTCCAATCTAAAGGTGGTAGGGTCATCTTCAACCTTCAAACTCTCATGGAGGGAAAAGCCATGGCTGAGCAAGGTTTGAACTCCATCTTCTCCCAATTCATACTCCCTCATATCATCATCAAATGCAACAATTCAAAACCCTAACACGCTCCAAATTTCACCAGGAATTTATCTGTGATAACCAAACACCTTGAAACTAACCCTAGCTCCAAACACGATTCAAACTCAGAAAATCACTCAAGAACCAAATCTCACCAAACCTGCAATTGAGTGGCTCAATCTCTTCCCTACTTCACACTGATCATTTTCCACTATCAAACACATATTCTACTTCAAAATTCGCCAAGTTATTACTCAAAACAGAAATCGTGTCCATGGTTTAATTGTCTTTAACCTCCACAAATCAATACCTAAAAGCTCCCTCTAATCACCTATGATCATTCTAACCTAACAAAACATGTTAATTCTACCTAAATCAAGTTGTGGATGAAAAAGTACCAACCTGAGAATTTGAGAAGAACAGATGAACAAAACCTTCAAATCAGGTGCTGAGATGCTCCAGATACGATCAATGGAAGGTGTTATAGCTTCTGTATGCAAAAGAATCACTTGAAATGGCCTGGATTGTAGAAACCGATCTTGAGTTGCAGATGAGAATTTTCAATGGCAAGAACACGATTTAGCCATGAATTTGCTATGATTATGATCTGGAAACACTTGCTAACATCAATGGAAGTGAATGGGATCAAGAAATTGGATGAACAATGAAGAAACTGTTGTAACCGATTTCAAGTTGCAACAAGAAATTTTCAACCTCAATCTCTCTTCTCTCCTTCAATTATCACCAACCCCTAATCTGAACCAACTCTAATCAATATATATATAGGTCATGTTAGAACTCTCTAGCACCTTCTGAATCCTTCTTATGAGAAGTTGAATTTCTCATGTCATGAATTTCTCTCTTGATGGTATGCACATGTCAATTTTGCTAGCAGCTGGTGCAGCACCTGGTTCTGATCCCAATTTGTCATTAGAGGAGATATTGGATGTGTTGAAATGCCTTGGAACCTTACATTTGCATTGTCAAGTGGTTTTGCAATGGTGCCTTATGATTCAAGTAAGCCATTTACAAAGCAAGTCCTTGAAATAACCATCAACTCAAAATTGTGGCAATTTCAATGTTCTTAAAATGCCTTTTACATTCAAATTGGTATGTCATATGCCTTGGTTTGGTTGTGTAGGTCAAAAACCCTAATTTCCAACTTTGGTTCATTTAAAATATACCTTCATTTTAGGCCATTTTGGTGATTTTGTGAAGCAAGCCATTCTAAGTTCTCATGACCTCTTATATAGCTTAAAAACATCATTTTGAACACATCTCATGTTGAACATTTTTTCATTTGAGGAGTGGAAGATGGAGATTTGGACCTATGTTGAAAAATGACTTATAATTCAACTTTCCCAAAATACCCCTGAGTTGCTAAGACCATAACTTGAGTTCGACAACTCCTCTTGAGGACTTCTAGTACTCAAATTAAAGCTAAGATCAAGATATACAACTTTCATGTTGGCCAAGAATACATTTGAAAATTCCTTCATGGGCAAAAGTTGCTTGGAAGTCAAGTGACTTTCACGGATAAATTTTAGTATCTTCTGGGGATCCATAACTTGCAAGAACCATAACTTGAGTTCTATAAATCTCCTTGAAGACTTCTAGTACTCAAATTAAAGGTATTGATAATGTTTACAAGTTTCATGTATACCAAGAATTCATTTGAAACTTGCATTTTGACTTATCTGGCTTGGAAGTTTGGCCTAAATTAGGGTTTTTACACTGAAACCCTAATTTAGTAACTCCTCTTCTTCTTGATTCCTCTTGATTTATCCTTGGCACAGCACCACACATATATCCACATATCAATTCATGAATTCCACAACCTCCAAGCTGGCCTTGATACTCTTCAATCACTCAGTTGACTTAGGGTTGACCTAGGGTTGACCCAGATGAAACCCTAGTTGACTACATTCAACTGTAGCTCTTGTAATCACACCAATGACTTGACTCGCCTTCAAAATGACCCTCTAAGTCCTCCATGATTGTTTATACCCATTCCATACCCTCACTCCATAGCCCATACCCCACTGATGATCTTCAAACACACCTCAAGTTAGGAGAGAAATCCACTGGTTGACCCTTTAAACTTTTCAAAACTTCCATTCATTCCTTGATAACTTGGATGTTCTTGAGCTTGAATAAAAACCCTTTGATGTACTTCCTTAGATAAGATTGGCACTTAATCCCTTGTTGGATGACCTGCTATGCTATGCTATGCAAATGATTAGACTATGTACATGATGCAAATGACAATGCAGTTAAAACATAAACCAGGTGAAATAGGTTGAGCAAATTTTTGGGTGCAACAGCTGCCCCTATTCAAGCGGCTTGGACCCGAATTGGTGAAGAACGAACAACCTTCAGACAATCGAGGTACGAGACGGTTGAATACCAAGAAACCCGGAAATTTGCCAACCGCAGAAATAAACTGCATAAACCGCTTGGGGAACGACATCCATCAATTGGATCTGGCAATAACCGATCATTCGTCAGATAGTAACTGATTTTGGATCCCACTACCCGTGTAACACCACCGGTACTGAACTATCTTTGCAAAAACACCTCTGTCCACAACTGGCCTAACCTTGTCAACACAAGAAGAGAAACAAACTCATCAACATGATCAGAGATCCCATCATCACAGGAAAACCTTATCCACAATTGTCTTCAAATTTCGTCAACACGAAAAGACATAAATTCGTCATCACGAAGAAACCCTATCATCATAGGAATAAACTGGTCCTCCTCAGGATTCCATATTCCGTCAACATGAAGAAATCATTTCGTCAACACGAAGAAAATCCTTTCGTCAACACGAAGAAATCCTATTAGCATAGGCATAAGTTGTCCTCATCAGGACTCCATATTCCGTCATCACGGAGGAAGCGATTCGTCAACACGAAGAAATCCTATCAGCATAGGCATAAGTTGTCCTCATCAGGACTCCATATTCCGTCATCACGGAGAAATCATTTCGTCAACACGAAGAAATTCCCGGCGACTTCGCTAGGGATAAAAAATTTTGCCTAATAAGAATCCAACTCTGTCAATCGCAGGGAAGGATAATTCTGCCTTGCCTTTGCAGTAGTTAACTCCACTAGGGATATTCTGAAAGCCAAAGATCGACACCCGTTCTGACAACGAGCGACCACTTCTGAAATTTTGATTCATGGAACCCTAAAATGTTGCCGCAACAACAAACTTGAAGAAGACATTCCGCTGGTCGGATAAGAGAAAATTCAGCACGCAACTCTGTGGGGATGATAATAAACTGAATTACATCATCATACGTCTCACGGCTAGACTTTAATGGTCTGAAAATATATCTGAGCTGTAACTCCATACTCCTGTTGAGCAACACACCTGTTGGGGAGAGAAAACTCCGCTGGGGAAGAAACGACTCTCTCGGGGAATATTAACCGACTCCGTTGGGGAGAAAAAACAACCCTACTGGGGATAGGGCATCCTTGTTGGGGATAATAAATTGTCTGGGTACAGTTTACAACTCTGGAATTATCAATCCGATGAAAACTAAACGACTCCGCTGAGGATAAGGAATCCTTTTGGAGAAAACACCACTGTCTGACTACAACTTACAAACTTAAAATTATCAAACTCTGCTGAGGGTAAACGACCCTACTGGGGGAAGTAAACCATCTGGCCACAGTTTACAAACTCGGGACAATCACTACACTTCTATGGTGAACAATCCTCCTGAACCAACTCTGACTTGGTTAAACACCTTGAGAATCCTCTCGGCTGGGGATTGCATATACACATATTTGGATCTCTCGGGAGAGTATGCACTCCGCGGGGAGCATTAACCTTGACCTGCTGGAGATATCTTATGAACTGCTTTCATGCGGATACTCTTATGGGAGATACGCTGCGACTAGCTGGGGAAATTGATCCTTCTTCAGTAAGGAACAGTGTCATCTCAGCTTCGGGGAATGAAGTGCGACCTGCGTGGGGATTCACATCACATAATGATCAAGTCTTTTCGTCAAGGGCCTCTGGTTAGGACTACAATTTTCTGATCGTCCACTTCACATGGGCAAGAACCCTGCAACACCATAAACGAGACAAAACAAGTCTATACAATCAAATCTATTCAAGTTAGCGTCAGTGACATCATTTTCAGTCAATTCGAAGTTTTAGCAATTATTGGCAAGGGCCAGCAACGTTATGAAACTGCTAGTTTTATCAAAACATTGGCGTTTTTCACATACAAAATAGTAAAGAACAAGTATCAAATACTGAATAACATGTTTTATTGATAAGGCCTCTGAATAGGCAGAGTTTTGTACACTGGATGTAACTCCTGAAAAGAGGAAGTTACGCACAACAAATATACAAGTATGCACAAGAAGCATAAATACAATGACAAATCAAATTTGCGCATATGTCGGCAACGTGGTGCAGACAAACATCATGAGCTGATCCTCCTATGACTCGCCTGACTCTGGCGCTTTCCCGGTATTCAAATTTCTAAAGAGATTGTATCTGATAAACGAATCCCCAGAGTATTCTCCCAACCACCAAGCAACGCAATATCAAATTCGGACCGCAGTCATTTGCTTTTTAAATCCCTAACTTTTGTGTGAATCGCCCTTTGCGGGTTTTCAATTCACCGGGATACCCTTTTTTGCCGAAGCCGCCTAGTGTAGGTTTTCGACTTCGCGGGTGTACATCTTTTCAATTTTATCCCTAACTTTTGCCTGAACCTTTTATTCTATTTTTGGTTCGCCAGGATGCCCCATTTTTGCCTGGACTTTCTTTTTTCTGTCCAGCGGGTCAATTTTAAGCAAAGTATTTTTTAACTGCATCCGAATTCACAGGCGACGTGAAGTCTTCACCGTCAATGGTGGTCAACAACAATGCTCCTCCTGA
Organism: Lathyrus sativus; assembly: GCA_963859935.3. NCBI lineage: Eukaryota > Viridiplantae > Streptophyta > Magnoliopsida > Fabales > Fabaceae > Lathyrus > Lathyrus sativus. Next base: position 511,401,904 of record OZ012738.1, read on the forward strand.
GAAGACTTTCCTGACGACGTATGGCCCTTCGTAATTAGGGGTCCACTTGCCCCTGTGATCTGTTTGTGGCGGGAGAATCCTCTTCAGCACAAGGTCACCCATTTGAAAGCTGCGAAGACATATATTCTTATCATACGCTTTCTTCATTCGGCTCTGGTACAATTGACCGTATGCTAGAGAAGCTAGCCTCTTCTCATCCATTAAACTCAGCTGATTCAACCTGTCTTTTACCCATTCTGCCTCGTCAAGTTGGACATCTCGTAACACCCTCAGGGAAGGAATCTCGACTTCCAATGGTAATACTGCCTCCATTCCGTATACTAATGAGAAAGGGGTTGCCTCGGTTGATGTGTGTACCGTCGTACGATAACCGTGTAAAGCAAAAGGTAGCATCTCATGCCAGACCTTGTAGGTCACCAACATCTTCTGAATAATCTTCTTTATGTTTTTATTGGCTGCTTCATGATAACACGAAATCGTATAGATATTTTCATGCCTAATTCGACTAAAAGCTAACCGTTTTCGATCCGATTTCGGGTTATTTCCATGTATTTGTCTGATGTTTTTGCAGGTATTCAACGATCACGCCTAAACAAGGCAACATGAAGAAAAGAAGCAATCCCAGATGAAATATGGACGAAAAAGGAGTGAAAACACAATGAAAAGTGCAGCAGACAGTTTTTGCTGATGTGACGACCGTCACAGATGCATGACGACCGTCACACGAGTGACGACCGTCACACCTTGTGACAACCGTCATGCAGGCAAAAACGCCCCACTCAGATTACACGTCAAAAGAGCAGTTCCAATTCCCATTAAATGGTCCACTACTCCCTAAATTATCTGCCTCAAGGTCCATCATCCTCAGAGGTAACCGTTGGAATTCCACCTCTATAAAAAGGGAAGCAGGGGACTTCAAAAAGAGAGCTGCATTCATACCACGAAGTGCTGCCAAATTTACTTTCCAGCAAATTTACTTTCAGTTATTATTTGTATTCATTTCTCCAGTTTCATTTGTATCCCTTTTCCTTTATTTCCCTTTCCATTCTACTCATTCCCATTTCCGCCCTTCTGTAATTGTTACTGCACTGTACGATCGAATTGGAACTAAAGACAGAATCCTGCCAACATCTGTGGAGGATCTGCCCAAAAGGCCAATTGGCATTATTTACAGGTTTTCATTTTGATCGACTCTTATTTTATCATAATGCAATTTATTATTTATTATTATTATTTATGTTTTGCTTTTCCAAATTCCATGTCTAGCTAAACTTAGGAAATCGATATGTAGTAATAATTCGGATGGGATTTGATAACTCTTGTTTGAAAACTTTCTTTTCACAAAAATAATTTATGGTCTAAGTGTTTAAAATTGATTTACGAAATAAACTTCGTCGCGAAAGCGAGAACTTGTTTTAAAGTAGTTTTGCCACGAAAGTGGGAAATTAATTAAGATACGAACCAACAAGCGAAAGCTGCGGTAAGGTCAGATAGTAAACACTAGGCATTTGTTTTAATAACAGCGAAAGCACTTTAAAACGAATTAGAACTTAGAGATTTCCAAAAAGTAATTTTAACCCCGAACGGAACACGAAAGTGTACGTTAGGCCCTTAGGATTATGATTAGCGTCAATAACCATCGTGAGACGAGAGTCTTCAAATCTCCACTTTCTGCTTAAATAAACTGCGAAAACTATTTCATACACCAGGAACTTATCAAATCCCTGAAGAACATAATTACTACGTATCGATTCAATTAATTAAAAATCTAAATAGTAAACTTAGTTTCCCCTCTTAGTGACAATCTTATTCCCTTAAAACATATTCTACCTAGCTAAACATAGTAACTCCCGAGAACACTAGTTTGATTACGAGTCCCTGTGGGATCGATATCTTTTATTACTACGCGATAGACTGTGCACTTGCAGTTAGTTGTATTAGACATAGAAAGTCGCGATCAAGTTTTTGGCGCCGTTGTCGGGGACCCGTTTAGTCAATAGTGTAACCTTCTGTTATGCCGTATAGACTAGGTAAACAATTTTCATTTTTTCCTTTACTAGTACTGTCGATTGTATGCCAAGTGATCGCCCACAAAGCGATATCTTGAAACCTTCAGTCGCAGAACTAGAACGCTTCTTACATCTAAGAAGCCGAATCATTGAGTACCAACTCAAACATAACATTCTTGATCCTCTCACTCCCATTCCCAAATCCGAAGAAGAACCAACGATGGCTGAAGGACCTCCGAACAAACCGCTGAAGGCATACGCTACACCATCTCAGATGGAGCCTAGAAGTAGCATTGCTGCCCCAGCTATTACCCGAAATGATTTTGAGCTGAAACCATCATTGTTGTCGGCCGTACAACAAAACCAATTCTCAGGAAACGCAACTGAGGATCCGAACGAACATCTAACGAAGTTTGTACAATATGTAACGCCCCGATTCTGAATTCTCATTAATTGTTGAGTCTTTTAATTTATTTAATTGATGTTTGTTTTAAATTGAGAAATTATATATTGCTATGTGGTGTTTTGCTTATTTTATCTATTTTTACCTATTCGGAGAGTTTTCGGGGAATTAGAGTAAAAAGGGCATTTTAGACATTTAGCACTTTAGTGTAAGAATTGATTGATAAGTGTTGGAAAGAATTTGAGAGGAAAGAAATAGAGATAGAGATAGAATAAGAGAGGAAAAAGGAAGAAGATAGTAACATAAGAAGAAAAGCAAGAGAAAGTGGAGAGGAAAACCTAGAATCATCAAGGAATCATCACCAAAGCTTGCGATCGATCGGTAAGGGTGTGAAACTCCATCATCTCTTTAATGTGTATGATTGTATGTGTATGTGTGTGGATTTTGTAGAGTTTCTACTCTTTTTCCACTTAGGTTAGAAGTTGGTTTTGTGAGTAGAACGAAGTTTTAATCGGTTAGAAATCGGATTAGACGATGTAGTTTATTCGGGTGATGGTTGGGTTGTGCTACTGTGACTGGTTTGGATTTAATCGGTTGGTTGTGTGGAGTTTGGGCTTTGAGACAGCCATGGAAGTTCTGTCTTCGCAAGTTCGCCAGGCGAAAGGCAGCGAAGCTTCGCCAGGCGAAGCCCAGCGAGCTGTAGCGAAGCAAGTCAGAAGCTAATACCCTGTATTCGCTGGCAAGTTCGCCAGGCGAGGTGAGTTGGCGAAGGTTCGCCAGGCGAGTGGGTAGCGAGCCTCAGCGAGTAATTCCAGAATTACTCCCAGTGGACTTCGCTGGGGAGTTCGCCAGGCGAAGGCCAGCGAGCATTCGCTGCGTGGCTTCGCCAGGCGAAGGTTGGCGAACCTGGCAGTGTTATTTGTTTTGCTGTTTGTTCATGGCATGATGTTTGATTGATTCAATTATGATTAATGCCTATATGAATGATTGATGTGTGAACTGTTTCAACATGTTGTGCTGTGGGTGGCCGAAAGGCGTGAATCCTAGATTGTAGAGTAAATGATAAATCTTGAATATTTGATGATCTTGTGTATTTGCTCGAATTGAATAGAAATGCATTGATAGGCTGATATGTGTGTAAACCATGTGTGGAATGGTGTATAATGTGAATGCATGATAGATATATGCTATGTATATGATAAATGCAATGAATATGTTTGTGAGCATAGTATGCATTTTTGTATCAATTGATCCCTCGGAGGATTTGCAGGACCTCGTATGATACGATGGTTATATTTGATTCCTTGGAGAATCGGTTGCATTGTGTGATTCCTCGGAGAATCGGTCATAACATGTAATCCCGTGGAGGATTGGTTAGAGTATTTGATTCCGTGGAGAATCTGCTGAGTACTTGATCCCGTGGAGGATCTGCTGAATATTCGATTCCGTGGAGAATCTGATGAATATTTGATTCCGTGGAGAATCTGCTGAGTACTTGATCCCGTGGAGGATCTGCTGAATACTCGATTCCTTAGGGAATTTGTTGAATGAGTCGGTACCGCATTTGCATCTGCATAGGGTCGTGTGTCGGTCTCTATGAGTTGCATGAGTCATCTGTGTATGATGCATTGGTTGTGTGAATATAACTGTGTATGTTATATGTGATTGTTTGGAGGAAATATAGTGAATGTTCATGTGTATGTGTAGAGACATGATTATTTGTATATGCTTAATGTGGTGAGAACATAATTTGAGTATAACTTGTACCAATATGAGTATATGTATATATACAATTTTATGCATTAACTGTTATGATGTTGTTTCTCACCCTTCTGCTGTTTTCTAATGCTCTATGAGGCATTGCAGAGTAGGGAGCTGGAGGTTCTTTTTGTGAAGCGATGTCTTCACTCTTTTTGGTCAATGGCTCTGATATGTAACATCTGGGTAGTTAGGAAGTCTTTGACTCTTTTGGAGTTACATTTGTTTTGATTCTTTTGTGATACATATGTGTATGTATCTGTTGTGGATACGTTGTAAATCATGAATTAACTGATGGTTGCATATACTTTTATGCATGAGATCGATTCAATATTTGGATGTTTCCGCTTTATTCTAAATATTGAGATGTGGGTTACCCGTTGTTGCATATCTATTTTGAGCAGGTATCGTATGTGTGTAATTTCATGATAATGTGATGCGCCTCTTTTATACCATGTTTTAATCAAACTCTGATGAAATAAATTTTCTATGTGCCTAATTGATTTATCTAATTTATTTGGGGTATAGAAAGGGGGTGTTACATTAAGTGGTATCAGAGCCAGTGTTGAGTCAGTCGTGTCTGTCTTGTTGTTGTGTTGGTTGAACGGTTGTTTAACCTTGTTGATTTTTGGGAATCCTCAGAATATGGCAGGTCGTAATGACAATGCTATGGCAGCGGCGTTAGAGGCTATGGCCAGAGCTGTGCAGGGTGCACCTAACGTGAATGCGAATGATGAGTTCAGGAAGAATCAACCACCGGTGTTTAAAGGGAGATTTGATCCGGATGGTGCTCAGATATGGTTAAAGGAAATTGAGAGAATTTTTAGGGTGATGGATTGTGCTGAAGGGAATAAGGTGAGACTAGGGACTCACATGCTGAGAGAAGAGGCCGATGACTGGTGGGTCAGCATGAGGCAAGTTCTTGAGGTCGACGACGAGGAGATTACGTGGGATTTATTTCGTGCTGAGTTTCTAAGGAAGTATTATCCCGAAAGTGTTAAAGGGAAGAGAGAAATGGAATTTCTGGAGTTGAAACAAGGTAATATGTCGGTGGTGGACTACACCGCTAAGTTTACTGAGTTAGTGAAGTTTCACCCTCACTATGATGCGGTTACGGCGGAATTTTCCAAATGTATCAAGTATGAGAATGGCTTGCGTCCGGAGATAAAGCAAGCGGTGGGGTATCAAAGGATACGAAGATTTTCGGATTTGACTGAGTGTTGTAGAATTTATGAAGAAGATAGTAGAGCTCGTTCTACTCATTATAAGGGTTTGAGCGAGAGGAGAGGGAAGCAGCAAGTACGAAGCGGACCTTATGTGACGCCTGCTGATAAGGGCAAACATAGGGGAAACTTTGATAGGAGACCCGGAGGAGGTTCCGGTGCGATCAAATGTTTTAAGTGTGGCGTGATGGGCCACAAGTCTTATGATTGTGGAAAGTTCAAGGCGAAGTGTTCCAACTGTGGGCTCTTTGGTCATGATGCAGCAGAGTGTAGAAAGAATGCTGTGAAGTGTTTTAATTGTGGCGAGGTGGGTCACATTAGCCCGAATTGTACCAAACCGAAGCAAGCTCCGGCGGGCGGAAAAGTATTCGCATTAGCAGGTTCAGACGCCACTAATGCGGCAGATCGTTTGATTAAAGGTACATGCTTTATTAATGATATGCCTTTAGTTGCTATTATTGATACTGGAGTGACTCACTCGTTCATTTCTCTTGCGTGTGCTAAGCGGTTGGATTTGTGTATGGTTTCTTTGAGTAGTGGTATGGTTATTGGGACTCCCGCTTCGGGGTCGGTAACTACTTCTTTGGTGTGTGCAAGTTGTCCTTTGACCATGTATGGTAAGGACTTCGTTATGGATTTAGTGTGTTTGCCGTTGGAAGGTTTGGACGTAATCTTGGGTATGAATTGGTTGCAATTTAATAGGGTTCATTTGGATTGCTATCACAAGTTGGTAAGGTTTCCTTCTTTGGAAGATGGTGAAAACGAGAGTTTTCTTTCCACTAAAGAGTTGAAGAAACTTTTAGCGGACGAAGCTCAGTTGTTTGGTTTGTTTGCATCGTTGTCGGTGGAGAGCAAAGTTGAGCTCGACGTGTTTCCTGTGGTTTGTGAATTTCCTGAAGTGTTTCCGGAAGATGTTGCGAATGTGCCGCCAAAGAGAGAGGTTGAATTTTCTATTGATCTAGTTCCAGGTACTAGACCGATTTCGATGGCCCCGTATCGGATGTCGGCATCGGAGTTGGTGGAATTGAAGAAGCAGTTGAATGATTTGTTGGATAAGAGATTTGTAAGACCAAGTGTTTCTCCTTGGGGTGCGCCGGTATTGTTGGTAAAGAAGAAGGATGGTAGTATGCGATTGTGTATTGATTATCGGCAGTTGAATAGGGTGACAATTAAGAACAAGTATCCGCTTCCAAGAATTGATGATCTGATGGATCAATTGGTTGGAGCCCGTGTTTTTAGTAAGATTGATTTAAGATCCGGTTATCACCAGATTCGGGTTAAGGAAGAAGATATTTCGAAGACGGCTTTTAGAACACGATATGGTCACTACGAGTATACGGTGATGCCATTCGGAGTTTCTAATGCGCCGGGTGTTTTCATGGAATATATGAACCGTATCTTTCACGAGCAGTTGGATCGTTTTGTGGTGGTGTTTATCGATGACATTTTGATTTATTCTAAGTCTCGAGAGGAACACGAAGAACATTTAAGGATTGTGTTGCGAATTTTGAAAGAGAAGAAGTTGTATGCAAAGTTGTCTAAGTGTGAGTTTTGGTTGTCGGAGGTGAGTTTTCTTGGACATATTATTTCCGGCAATGGTATTAGTGTGGATCCATCCAAGATCGATGCGGTAATGCAATGGGAGACTCCAAGATCGGTTACGGAAATTCGAAGCTTTTTGGGCTTGGCCGGTTACTATCGGAGGTTTATCGAAGGATTTTCGAAGTTAGCACTCCCGTTAACGCAGTTGACTTGTAAAGGAAAGGCCTTTATTTGGGATGTTAATTGTGAAGAGGGTTTCATGGAATTAAAGAGAAGGTTAACAACAGCGCCAGTTTTGATTTTGCCGAATCCTACGGAACCTTTTGTGGTTTATTGTGATGCTTCTTTGTCAGGATTGGGTGGTGTATTGATGCAAGATGGGAAGGTCGTGGCGTATGCTTCTAGGCAGTTGAGAGTGCATGAAAAGAATTACCCTACTCATGATTTGGAGTTAGCGGCCGTGGTGTTCGTTTTGAAAATTTGGAGGCACTATCTTTATGGTGCAAGATTTGAAGTTTTTAGCGATCACAAGAGTTTGAAGTATTTGTTTGATCAAAAGGAATTGAATATGAGGCAAAGGAGATGGCTAGAACTTTTGAAGGACTATGATTTTGGTTTAAATTATCATCCGGGTAAGGCGAATGTGGTAGCCGATGCCTTAAGTCGGAAGTCGTTGCACGTGTCTACTTTGATGGTTAGAGAGTGGGAACTCTTGGAGAACTTTAGAGATTTGAGTTTGGTTTGTGAGTTAACGCCGAGTAGTGTGAAGCTTGGTATGTTGCATGTCACGAATGATTTCCTTACTACAGTGTGCGAAAAGCAAAAGTTGGATTTGAAATTTGTGGATTTGATGACGAATGGAAACGAAGATTTCAACGTTGATGAATTAGGAGTTTTGAGGTTTCGAGGTCGTATTTGTATTCCCGATGACGCGGATTTGAAAAAGATGATATTGGAAGAGGGACATCGGAGTAACTTAAGTATTCATCCGGGAGCGAATAAGATGTATCAGGATTTGAAGAAGATCTTTTGGTGGTCTGGATTGAAAAGCGATGTTGCTCGTTTTGTGTACTCGTGTTTGACTTGTCAGAAGTCTAAGGTGGAGCATCAGAAGCCTAGTGGATTGATGCAATCGTTGGATATTCCGGAATGGAAATGGGATAGTATATCGATGGATTTTGTTACGGGATTGCCGAATACGCAAAGAGGACATAATGCTATTTGGGTGATTGTTGATAGGCTTACTAAATCGGCTCATTTTATTCCGATTGATATTACTTATTCTTTGGAAAGGTTGGCCGAGATTTATGTTGGCACTATTGTGAAGCTTCATGGAGTTCTTAAGAGTATTGTGTCGGATAGAGATCCTAGATTTACTTCAAGATTTTGGGAGAGTTTGCAAGGTGCCTTGGGTTCTAAGTTGAGATTGAGTTCAGCATATCATCCGCAAACGGATGGTCAAACCGAGAGGACGATTCAATCGTTAGAAGATCTGTTGCGTGCTTGTGTGCTTGAACAAGGTGGTGCGTGGGACGGTTATTTAGCGTTGATTGAGTTCACCTATAATAACAGCTTCCATTCGAGTATCGGTATGGCGCCATTTGAGGCTTTATATGGTCGGAGATGTCGAACACCTCTGTGTTGGCATGAGACGGGTGAAAAGTCGGTAGTTGGTCCTGAAATGGTACAGCAAACGACGGAAAAGGTGAAATTTATTCGGGAAAAGATGAAAGCTTCTCAGAATAGACAGAAAAGTTATCATGATAAAAGGAGAAAGGATCTCGAGTTTCAAGAGGGCGACCATGTGTTTTTGAGAGTTACACCGGTTACGGGTGTGGGTCGTGCCTTGAAGTCGAGAAAGTTGACTTCTCGTTTTATTGGTCCGTATCAGATTGTCGCACGGATTGGTGCTGTGGCGTATCGTGTGGCGTTGCCTCCGAACCTTTCGAATTTGCATGATGTATTCCATGTCTCGCAACTTCGGAAGTATGTTCCGGATCCGTCACATGTGATCCCAATGGATGAAGTGGAAGTAAGAGATAACCTTACAGTTGAAGTTTTACCGGTTAGTATTTTGGACCGTGAAGTTAAGAAACTAAGAGGCAAGGATATTGCGCTTGTGAAAGTGTCCTGGGGAGGTGCCGCGGAAGGCAACATGACTTGGGAATTGGAAAGCAAGATGCGAGAATCGCATCCAGAGTTGTTTGGATCAGGTGATATTTTCGAGGACGAAAATTTCTAAAGTGGGGGAGAGTTGTAACGCCCCGATTCTGAATTCCCATTAATTGTTGAGTCTTTTAATTTATTTAATTGATGTTTGTTTTAAATTGAGAAATTATATATTGCTATGTGGTGTTTTGCTTATTTTATCTATTTTTACCTATTCGGAGAGTTTTCGGGGAATTAGAGTAAAAAGGGCATTTTAGACATTTAGCACTTTAGTGTAAGAATTGATTGATAAGTGTTGGAAAGAATTTGAGAGGAAAGAAATAGAGATAGAGATAGAATAAGAGAGGAAAAAGGAAGAAGATAGTAACATAAGAAGAAAAGCAAGAGAAAGTGGAGAGGAAAACCTAGAATCATCAAGGAATCATCACCAAAGCTTGCGATCGATCGGTAAGGGTGTGAAACTCCATCATCTCTTTAATGTGTATGATTGTATGTGTATGTGTGTGGATTTTGTAGAGTTTCTACTCTTTTTCCACTTAGGTTAGAAGTTGGTTTTGTGAGTAGAACGAAGTTTTAATCGGTTAGAAATCGGATTAGACGATGTAGTTTATTCGGGTGATGGTTGGGTTGTGCTACTGTGACTGGTTTGGATTTAATCGGTTGGTTGTGTGGAGTTTGGGCTTTGAGACAGCCATGGAAGTTCTGTCTTCGCAAGTTCGCCAGGCGAAAGGCAGCGAAGCTTCGCCAGGCGAAGCCCAGCGAGCTGTAGCGAAGCAAGTCAGAAGCTAATACCCTGTATTCGCTGGCAAGTTCGCCAGGCGAGGTGAGTTGGCGAAGGTTCGCCAGGCGAGTGGGTAGCGAGCCTCAGCGAGTAATTCCAGAATTACTCCCAGTGGACTTCGCTGGGGAGTTCGCCAGGCGAAGGCCAGCGAGCATTCGCTGCGTGGCTTCGCCAGGCGAAGGTTGGCGAACCTGGCAGTGTTATTTGTTTTGCTGTTTGTTCATGGCATGATGTTTGATTGATTCAATTATGATTAATGCCTATATGAATGATTGATGTGTGAACTGTTTCAACATGTTGTGCTGTGGGTGGCCGAAAGGCGTGAATCCTAGATTGTAGAGTAAATGATAAATCTTGAATATTTGATGATCTTGTGTATTTGCTCGAATTGAATAGAAATGCATTGATAGGCTGATATGTGTGTAAACCATGTGTGGAATGGTGTATAATGTGAATGCATGATAGATATATGCTATGTATATGATAAATGCAATGAATATGTTTGTGAGCATAGTATGCATTTTTGTATCGATTGATCCCTCGGAGGATTTGCAGGACCTCGTATGATACGATGGTTATATTTGATTCCTTGGAGAATCGGTTGCATTGTGTGATTCCTCGGAGAATCGGTCATAACATGTAATCCCGTGGAGGATTGGTTAGAGTATTTGATTCCGTGGAGAATCTGCTGAGTACTTGATCCCGTGGAGGATCTGCTGAATATTCGATTCCGTGGAGAATCTGATGAATATTTGATTCCGTGGAGAATCTGCTGAGTACTTGATCCCGTGGAGGATCTGCTGAATACTCGATTCCTTAGGGAATTTGTTGAATGAGTCGGTACCGCATTTGCATCTGCATAGGGTCGTGTGTCGGTCTCTATGAGTTGCATGAGTCATCTGTGTATGATGCATTGGTTGTGTGAATATAACTGTGTATGTTATATGTGATTGTTTGGAGGAAATATAGTGAATGTTCATGTGTATGTGTAGAGACATGATTATTTGTATATGCTTAATGTGGTGAGAACATAATTTGAGTATAACTTGTACCAATATGAGTATATGTATATATACAATTTTATGCATTAACTGTTATGATGTTGTTTCTCACCCTTCTGCTGTTTTCTAATGCTCTATGAGGCATTGCAGAGTAGGGAGCTGGAGGTTCTTTTTGTGAAGCGATGTCTTCACTCTTTTTGGTCAATGGCTCTGATATGTAACATCTGGGTAGTTAGGAAGTCTTTGACTCTTTTGGAGTTACATTTGTTTTGATTCTTTTGTGATACATATGTGTATGTATCTGTTGTGGATACGTTGTAAATCATGAATTAACTGATGGTTGCATATACTTTTATGCATGAGATCGATTCAATATTTGGATGTTTCCGCTTTATTCTAAATATTGAGATGTGGGTTACCCGTTGTTGCATATCTATTTTGAGCAGGTATCGTATGTGTGTAATTTCATGATAATGTGATGCGCCTCTTTTATACCATGTTTTAATCAAACTCTGATGAAATAAATTTTCTATGTGCCTAATTGATTTATCTAATTTATTTGGGGTATAGAAAGGGGGTGTTACACAATACGCAGACACAGTGAAAGCAAATGGAGTAACTCCAGACGCGATAAGACTTCGTCTTTTCCCATTCTCTCTTAGATACAGAGCGTGGACATGGTTACAATCGTTACCATCCAACTCCGTTACAACGTGGGAGCAATTGAAGAACGTCTTCTTAGCGAGATATTTTCCACCAAGCAAAACTGCTATGCTTAGAGCTCAAATCAACGGATTTCGACAGAAAGATACTGAATCTCTCTACGAAGCATGGGAACGATTCAAAGACATGATGAGAACATGTCCTCACCACGGTCTAGAAGACTGGGTGACAATCCATACTTTCTATAATGGGCTTCTATACAATACTAGATTGACAATAGACGCTGCCGCGGGCGGTGCACTTATGGATAAGCCATATGATGAAGCCTATCAATTAATAGAAAACATGTCACAAAACCATTGCCAATGGGGAGGTGAACGCACTCCAAATGAGAAAACCTCAGCGAAAGGTGGGATGTACGAAATCAGCAGCCTTGAAAAGTTCAATGCTAAAGTAGATGCTCTAGCACAAAAGATCGATAGTCTGACCGTTAACCCCACTGTAACTGTCGCTGCAATAACTCCAAATTGCGAGTTATGCGGAAGCACCACTCATAATGCACCCGAATGCCCATTGCTAGCCGGAATCCCTCCAGACCAGGTAAATTATGCTCAAGGAAATCCCTACGCAAATACCTACAACCCAGGTTGGCGAAATCATCCAAACTTTTCTTACAAAAGCAAAAATGCATTGCAAATGCCTACTGCTCCGCAAGGATATCAAAAACCAGCTGCTCAGAATGCACCTAGGAAGTCAAACCTCGAATTGATGATGGAAAAGTTCATAGCTACTCAAGCTCAAACGAACAAAGAGTTCCTGAATCAAAACATACACACTAGCGAGCAAATTAAACAATTGACAGGAAAAGTAGACGCTTTAGCCACCCACAACAAAATGTTAGAAACTCAGATATCACAAGTGGCTCAACAGCAAGCATCTGCTGCCGCACCTGCTGGAACATTTCCTGGACAACCCGAACAGAATCCCAAAGGCCAAGCAAACGCTGTGATACTAAGAAGTGGAAAAGAATTGGACGAACCGATCGATCCGAGGACCGAAAACTCAGCCATGCAACAGAAACCAACTGAACAAGCAAAGAAGGAATCTGAGTTAGAGAAGAAGGAGGACAACGAGAAGGAGGATACCGCAAGTGAAAAAACTCAAGCACCTCCAGCGCCATATAAACCACCTATCCCTTATCCGGAAAGACTAATAAACTCTAAAACTTCAGGACAGTTTAAGAAATTTGTAGAGCTCCTTAAACATCTGAATATTATTATTCCTTTTACAGAAGCGATAACTCAAATGCCGTCATACGCCAAATTTCTCAAAGAGATCCTGTCAAATAAGAGAAAGATCGAGGATAACGAAACAGTTACACTTACTGCAGAGTGTAGCGCTATTATTCAAAACCGCATGCCTCGTAAATTAAAAGACCCAGGTAGTTTCTCCATACCCTGCGTCATAGGAAAGTTCGTAATAGACAAAGCTCTATGCGATTTAGGAGCCAGTATCAGTGTTATGCCCTTATCTATATGCAAAAAGCTGAATATGGGAGACCTCAGGCCAACCAAAATGTCCGTACAATTAGCTGACAGATCAGTAAAATACCCCGTCGGAATACGGGAGAACGTTCCAGTACGCATAGGACAATTCTACATTCCAACCGACTTCATAATCATGGACATCAAGGAGGACACTGTAACCCCAATTATCCTAGGAAGACCATTCCTAGCTACAGCCGGAGCGATTATAGACGTGAAGAAAGGAAGGCTAACATTCGAAGTAGGAGAAGAAAAGATAGAGTTCATTCTCACCAAGTTCTTACAAGCACCAGCAATAGACGACACCTGCTATTTAGTAGATGAAATTGACGAATGCATAAGAGAACTTGAAAATGAGGAGACCACGTATTCATAAATAATAAAGATTCAAATACCCGACATTTCTGAAGACGACAATTGGCGTAAACCGTATAAAGACGACAGCCTAAGCGAAAGCTTAGCACTGACACCAAACCATATGCTAGGTCCGAAGAACCCATCTTTAGAGCTTAAAACTCTACCCAAAAACCTCAGATATGAATTTCTAGACGATGAACTAAAAAAACCAGTGATAGTCAACGCCGACTTAGGACAACCAGGAACCGAAAAGTTATTAGAAGTCCTAAAGAAGTACCCCACCGCGTTAGGCTATAACATAAGCGATTTAAAAGGTATAAGCCCTTCGATTTGTATGCATCGAATTACAATAGAGGAAGACTCTAAAACTTCTCGAGAGCATCAGAGAAGACTAAACCCCATCCTGAGCACTGTAGTCAGAGATGAAGTAAAGAAATTACTAGATGCAGGAATCATCTATCCGATCTCCGATAGTGAATGGGTTAGCCCAGTTCATGTCGTACCAAAGAAAGGAGGAGTCACAGTAGTTAAAAACGAAAAAGGCGAATCGATAACAAAAAGAGTCGTGACTGGAAGTAGGATGTGTATTGATTATAGGAAGCTTAACAAGGCTACGCGCAAAGATCACTTCCCGCTACCCTTCATAGACCAAATGTTGGAAAGACTAGCCAAACATTCATATTTCTGCTATCTAGATGGTTACTCAGGATTCTTCCAAATTCCCATCCATCCTGATGACCAAGAAAAGACTACATTCACCTGCCCTTACGGTACTTTTGCTTACCGCCGAATGCCGTTCGGACTCTGTAACGCTCCAGCAACCTTCCAAAGATGCATGATGGTAATCTTCGCAGATTTCATAGACGACATTATGGAAGTGTTTATGGAAGATTTCTCGGTATGTGGACAGAGTTTCGAAGGATGCTTACAAAACTTAGAAATGGTACTAGAACGTTGCGTAAAAGTAAATCTCGTCCTAAATTAGGAGAAATGCCATTTTATGGTCCAACAAGGAATAGTTCTAGGACACGTCAAATCAGATAGAGGGATTGAGGTAGACAAAGCCAAAATAGAGATTATAAAAGATCTCCAACCTCCAAAATCCGTACGAGAAATACGGAGTTTTCTAGGACATGCCGGTTTCTACAGAAGATTTATAAAAGATTTCTCGAAAATCACAAAACCTTTGACCAGCCTGTTAATGAAAGATGCTGAGTTCGTCTTCAACGACGACTGTTTAAAAGCATTCGAAACATTAAAATCAGCCCTTATCACCGCACCAATCATGCAACCACCAGATTGGAGACTACCGTTTGAAATCATGTGCGACGCGAGTGATTACGCTGTAGGCGCAGTTCTAGGACAAAGGAAGGACAAGAAGCTCCATGCCATCTACTATGCCAGTAGAACCTTAGATCCTGCCCAAATGAACTACGCTACCACAGAAAAGGAACTTCTAGCAGTTATATTTGCGCTTGACAAATTCCGTTCTTACTTAGTAGGAGCAAAAATTATCATATACACAGACCACGCTGCCATAAGGTACCTAATAAGCAAAAAGGATGCCAAACCAAGATTATTGAGATGGATCCTGTTACTACAAGAGTTTGACTTAGAAATCAAAGATAAGAAAGGAACCGAGAACGTTGTTGCGGATCACTTATCCCGAATAGAAGGCATCAGACACGAACCAGTACCGATAAATGACGATTTCCCGTACGAACGTCTGATAGCCAAATTAGAAAGTGACACACCCAACTCAATCTCGGAAGATCCAGAATTCGAAAAAGCCGTAGAAGCCGTCTATGCCCAAGTCACATTACCTTGGTATGCTGACATCGTTAATTACCTCGCTGCGGGCGTGCTTCCACCAGATCTTACTTATCAACAAAAGAAGAAATTCTTCCACGATCTGAAACACTATTATTGGGACGAACCTCTACTCTTCAAGAGAGGGGCCGACAACATATATCGTCGTTGTGTCCCAGAGGAAGAAATAGAAAATATTATTTCCCAATGCCACTCTGCACCATATGGTGGTCATGCTAGTACATCCAAGACATGCGCTAAGATTCTCCAAGCCGGCTTATTCTGGCCTAATCTCTGGAAAGACGTTCACATCGCTGTGCAAAAGTGCGATAGATGCCAACAAACTGGCAACATCTCACGACGCGATGAAATGCCTCAGAAAGGAATCTTAGAGGTGGAAGTCTTCGACGTCTAGGGAATAGATTTCATGGGACCTTTCCCACCTTCTTTTGGAAACAACTACATACTCGTCGCTGTCGATTACGTGTCTAAATGGATAGAAGCCATAGCTGCTCCAACAAATGACGCACGAGTAGTAATCAAACTCTTCAAGAACACAATCTTTCCTAGATTCGGTGTACCCAGACTCGTCATTAGTGACAGAGGATCTCACTTCATATCACGAATATTCGATAAACTTCTTTCTAGATATGGAGTCAGGCACCGAGTAGCTACACCTTATCATCCGCAAACTAGCGGACAAGTAGAGGTCTCAAACAGAGAAATAAAACAGATCTTGGAAAAGACTGTCGCTACCTTGAGAAAAGATTGGTCATCAAAGCTACAAGAAGCTTTATGGGCTTATAGGACCGCGTTTAAGACACCGATAGGTACTACCCCCTATAAATTAGTTTACGGTAAATCCTGCCATCTCCCTGTAGAGTTAGAGCATAAGGCCTTCTGGGCCATTAAGACACTCAACTTCAACTACACCGAGGCAGGAGAAAAGCGAATCCTGAACTTACACGAGTTGGAAGAACTTCGATTAGACGCTTACGAAAATGCCCGTATCTACAAAGAACGAACTAAAAAGTGGCATGATAAACGTTCAATCAGGAAACAATTCAGTGTGGGAGACATCGTATTGCTCTTCAACTCACGATTGAAACTCTTCCCAGGAAAACTAAAATCTAGGTGGTCTGGACCCTATGAAGTGACTAAAGTACTTCAGAGTGGAGCTGTCGAAATTACCGATAAGACGAATGCACCGTTTATCGTAAACGGGCAACGTCTAAAACATTACAATAAGAACGACAACAGTCCTCAAGTCAGCAATATAACATTGCTTGAGCTTCCGGCTCAAACACAAGAATAGCTTCTCACCAAGCTATCGTCAGGCTTTAGACGTTAAAAACAGCGCTTATTGGGAGGCAACCCAAATTTCCCTCGCCATTGCATTTCATTTTTCTTTAAAATTCCACTTTGAAAAATCCAAAGAAAATCCTAAAATTACTACTACTTTCTACTTTCGTTCATTTTCGTACTTTTATTCTTATTTTATTTTTTCCCTTTTGTCTTTTGTTTCTACCACTTTTCGTTTCTAAAAATCCTGACTTCAATTTCTTGTTTTACATTTTTCAGGATTTTTAAAACCTTCAAAACATTCCTTTTGTTTTTCCGAATTACCTGCGAATATGGCCGAGTACGATTTCACAAAGGTTCACTTCAGAGGACTCGCTAAGAAGGCAAGATTTGCAGCACTGACCGAAAGAGAATTCGCCTTAATGCTGTATTATGATAAGGCTACTATGGATAAACTAGGGATCACGGATAGCATTCAATACCTGTTCAATCAACTGGGTTGGGAGAACACTGCTCTGAAAACACGCTTTGCTACCTACAAGGATCTTACCTACGAATTCCTCAGTTCCTTCAGATATACACCCAACTATGGTTTTGGATCCAGCACAGAGTTGATTACCTTCCGATTGTTTGGAATGGACCAAATCCACAGCAGGATGTCACCCGCTAACCTCCTAGGATTCCCTAGCGGACCGCATGTGTTCATCAGTGCAGAAGATGACGATATTGATTTGCAACTCGAGCACTTCTGGGGTAGAATCACAGGCGACTATCACCCTGAACCAGACAGAATGTACAATGATGACATTCATAACCCAGCCTTTAGATACTTCCATAAGATACTAGCTCACACCTTGTTTGGAAAGGAAGAAAATATTACCGCAGTGTCTAAGGAAGAGTTATTCATCATGTTCTGTGCTTCTCAGGGACGGACAGTAAACGCAGTGCCTTTCATGATGAGATCCTTCAAACGCCTCACGTTGGAACCTCAGACACCTATTCTTATAGGAGGACTAGTAACAATGATTGCCCACGAGCTTGGCCTTCGATTCCATCTAAATGCCAGCACTCGTTTTCGTAACATCAGACCCATGAACGTACAATTCTGCTTTAACAGGCGCATCCTAGGGAATATGGGACCTGGATCGTATGAGTACCTTATTAATGAAAAACCAGTACAGCTATTCACACTGCCTGATCATCTGATGACAAGCATCCACAACAAGGATAACTGGCTCTACGAATTGGATGAGCCTATGGGACCTCCTTCACCACAGTCAACACCCCAGGACTATATGTATGACAGTGACCACATCTCTGAGGCACACGACTACATGTACTATGAGGACGCCGCCTCTGAAACTGAAGTAGATCCTATGACTCCTCCACACTATAATACTTATCCTGAGCCTATCCCTGAGGAAACAACCGACAAATTGGATACCGTGTTACTCAGATTGGACGACGTTGATAAAGCTCTGACTAATGTAAAAGCTGATATCGCAGGCATGCAAAGTGACCTGGTAGGCTTCATGGATCTAGTCTGCGACCAACTCGATCACTATTCATAGAAATTCGAGGAATTGAAGGCACGAAAAGATTAGTTATTAGCTCATAGCAGTAGTTTCACTTTAGTCTTGTCTAGTTTAGTTTAATCTACTCACTTAGAATTTTCGCATTGTTCGTTTCATTATGTACTACATACAATTATTTCCATTTTATGTATTTCAATTCTAGTTTTGTTCAATTATTCTGTTTTCACATTATTTATTGATTGTTGGCTATTATATTACATCACCGTAGCAATACTAGGCTTTAAAATCACCCTGAATACGCCCTCAGAGCAAAATTCTGCGTTCTGCAGATTTTGCTGATGTGACGACCGTCACATCCCCATGACGAGCGTCACACGGGTGACGACCGTCACACCCTTGTGACGCCCGTGACGCAGCCCAGAACTTCAATCTGGTATAACAGAGGTCGTGTGCCCCTCCCCTCCCCCCATTATCACTTTCAAACTTCCAACATTCATACCCCACTACGATTTTCGTCCTCTCCATTTCAACTATAAACCTCAACTCCAAATTCAACACCCAAACAACCGTTCTGTCACATTTCCCTCTCTGTCGAAAATCCCAAAACCTCCGAAACTTCTCCATCTTCAACAATGGCCGGAAACGCAGATATCAACAACATTGCCTTCCCTGAGGGCGAGTTAGGCGAGAGACAACGAGCACAGTACAATGCATTTCATCAGAGGTCTCTCCAGCCAACTCACTACCCGCACCTTCCATCACTTACGGAGCTCGGACTCCTCGAAGGTGTAACCTGGATGCTTCAACGAGCAGGCATCTGGAACCTCTGCTCCAACCCTCAGCCGACCTACGAACAGCTCACCCTTGAGTTCTTGAGTTCGTTCTCGTACATCACCAGCAGCGGCGAACTCAACCAGCACACAGGTGCCGCTTGTTTCCGAATGTTTGGTAGTCAACTACCAGGTGAATCAGAATCAGATCGCCAGCATCCTACAGTTACCCCGTGGTGAAAATGCTCATCGTCGTATCACTGATCAGTTCCAGCACGAAGCCTTCGCTCTGTGGTATCAGTTGACCGACCTAAATGCCGATGGTTGGGACTCCCTACACGCCACTCACATCCATAACCCCACCATCAGATACTTTCATAGGGCGTTGAGCAACACCATCTTCGCCAGAGACAACAACCACAAGGTGAACTCCAAGGAGCTCTTCTTGCTGCATTGCGTCTTCAACAATGAACCGGTCAATGCCGCCCCGTTTCTGCTGGCCCACATTCAGGCCAACTGCAACCGTGGCTCGAAGCCATTCTACTTTGGCGGGATTGTCACGGCGATTGCACTTGGGCTGAACCTTGGCGACCGCCTCCAGCACCTCCAGTCCATCCCCTCGGTGTTCCTTGACACCGACCACTGCAGGGCCTCCCATCTCATCCGCTCCCGAGCTGACGGGAAATATCATCCGGTTGTGCGTGGCAAGACCGTCAGAAGCATCATCCTTCCGTCCCGCACCCGCATCCATCCTGAGGACCGTACCAACTGGTTGTTCGACCTCACTGCCCCTCCTGCTGCCGCTGTTCCTACTCAGGATCCCACTCATGATTCGGAAGATGAAATCCAAGCTGAGTTGGACAGGTCCGAGCAGC
Source organism: Lathyrus sativus (assembly GCA_963859935.3). Classification (NCBI taxonomy): domain Eukaryota; kingdom Viridiplantae; phylum Streptophyta; class Magnoliopsida; order Fabales; family Fabaceae; genus Lathyrus; species Lathyrus sativus. The sequence continues at coordinate 511,421,645 of OZ012738.1, forward strand.
CAGAGGCATCGCAGCCTCCTCCTCCAGTAGGTACATCTTCCCGCCGCCGCCGTCACCATCCCGTGCCCGACTACACCGAAGAGGACCTCCGTCGCTCCCTAGACCAGCAGGCACAGATACTCACGATGCTGCAGCAGCAGAACCAGCGAGCTGACCAGTTCGAAGCTTGGCACCGGACTCAAATGCAACAACTTCACACCGGCCAAGCTACGATCACTGAGAGTCTAGCGAATCTGACCCTGCAGGTCGAAGGACTCCGAGACACGGTCTACCACACCGGAGCCATGAGCTACAAGGATAGAGTCGCCCTTGCTAGAGCCAGAGGACGCCAGCGTGGACGTGACAGGCCCCGAGACTATATTTTCATTTTTTTCCTTTATTGTTTACTATATTTCAGTATTTTGTATTTTCATTTTCAGTTGTATCTCCCTCTCGCATGCTTCAAGAATCAGTGAGGACACTGATCGAGATAGTGTGGGAGCGGAGCCTTATTTCCACTGTATTCAGAACTTCCCTTATTTCCTTTATTTCCATTTCACAGTAAGTTCTATTTTTACGCTTTCTATTTCTAGCAAATAACGCTCGTCTATATAATTTTCACGTTACGCAAACAACCCCCCACATTTTTCAACGAAAACAAAAACTTTCATTTGTTCCTCAAAAGCCAAAGCATCACGAGAATACACCTGAGTTCAAACCGAGTTTTGAGACTCCGAGGAAACGACAGTTCTAACAAAACCAGTATCGTCCAGACACCTTAGATCTCTAGTTTATGCGAGTTGGTTTCACCACCTACGTGTACCAAAGTCTCAAGTGTCTACGCAAACTCAACCCCAAGTAGTTTATACTAGCAGTCAGCACCATCCTAAAAACACTTCTAAGCGAGCGACCGATGCAAATAAGTGTATGATCTCCAAAAAGATGAAAAATCATGAAAAGAGAGCTAAAAAGCCCAAGAATATAAGATTCGTTTCCTTCTAAGTTAGGTGCTCCTCACCCGAGCATTTAGCCCAACGGCACGAAAAACCCATTGAAAAAATCAATGACACCAAATTATGATCAATGAAGAAGATCAAAAACAAAAACGAGATCATATTCACTAACAGGTCGACTTGCCATGAGAGTGTGCGGACAACGGGCTTAATGTGATTGCGCTAGAACAAACAGGGTGAACTTGCCACGAGAACCTTGACACCAAGATACGGTAGCATGACTGAGACCGATTTGCATTAAAAGGGAGACCTCCGGAGACTTTTAGTCCAGTGTCGTCGTGATACTCGTCTTGTTCCTACCAAGAATCCCGGTTTTTCCAATCTCTGCGAACGAAAAAGCAGCCTCGTGCTTACCGACCTTTCCACGTTTTACTTGAGGACAAGCAAAGATTCAAGCTTAGGGGAGTTTGATAACACGAAATCGTATAGATATTTTCATGCCTAATTCGACTAAAAGCTAACTGTTTTCGATCCGATTTCGGGTTATTTCCATGTATTTGTCTGATGTTTTTGCAGGTATTCAACGATCACGCCTAAACAAGGCAACATGAAGAAAAGAAGCAATCCCAGATGAAATATGGACGAAAAAGGAGTGAAAACACGATGAAAAGCGCAACAGACAGTTTTTGCTGATGTGACGACCGTCACAGATGCATGACGACCGTTACACGGGTGACGACCGTCACACCTTGTGACGACCGTCATGCAGGCAAAAACGCCATTCAGATTACACGTCAAAAGAGCAGTTCCAATTCCCATTAAATGGTCCACTACTCCCTAAATTATCTGCCTCAAGGTCCATCATCCTCAGAGGTAACCGTTGGAATTCCACCTCTATAAAAAGGGAAGCAGGGGACTTCAAAAAGAGAGCTGCATTCATACCACGAAGTGCTGCCAAATTTACTTTCCAGCAAATTTACTTTCAGTTATTATTTGTATTCATTTCTCCAGTTTCATTTGTATCCCTTTTCCTTTATTTCCCTTTCTATTCTACTCATTCCCATTTCCGCCCTTCTGTAATTGTTACTGCACTGTACGATCGAATTGGAACTAAAGACAGAATCCTGCCAACATCTGTGGAGGATCTGCCCAAAAGGCCAATTGGCATTATTTACAGGTTTTCATTTTGATCGACTCTTATTTTATCATAATGCAATTTATTATTTATTATTATTATTTATGTTTTGCTTTTCCAAATTCCATGTCTAGCTAAACTTAGGAAATCGATATGTAGTAATAATTCGGATGGGATTTGATAACTCTTGTTTGAAAACTTTCTTTTCACAAAAATAATTTACGGTCTAAGTGTTTAAAATTGATTTACGAAATAAACTTTGTCGCGAAAGCGAGAACTTGTTTTAAAGTAGTTTTGCCACGAAAGTGGGAAATTAATTAAGATACGAACCAACAAGCGAAAGCTGCGGTAAGGTCAGATAGTAAACACTAGGCATTTGTTTTAATAACAGCGAAAGCACTTTAAAACGAATTAGAACTTAGAGATTTCCAAAAAGTAATTTTAACCCCGAACGGAACATGAAAGTGTACGTTAGGCCCTTAGGATTATGATTAGCGTCAATAACCATCGTGAGACGAGAGTCTTCAAATCTCCACTTTCTGCTTAAATAAACTGCGAAAACTATTTCATACACCAGGAACTTATCAAATCCCTGAAGAACATAATTACTACGTATCGATTCAATTAATTAAAAATCTAAATAGTAAACTTAGTTTCCCCTCTTAGTGACAATCTTATTCCCTTAAAACATATTCTACCTAGCTAAACATAGTAACTCCCGAGAACACTAGTTTGATTACGATTCCCTGTGGGATCGATATCTTTTATTACTACGCGATAGACTGTGCACTTGCAGTTAGTTTTATTAGACATAGAAAGTCGCGATCACTTCAACAACGCCATTCATCTTGGGTCGGTAAGGAGAGGAGTTGTGATGCTCAATCTTGAAATTCTGACACAGCTCCTTCATCATCTTGTTATTTAAGTTCGAACCATTGTCGATAACAATCCGCTCAGGGATTCCATATCTGCAAATGATATCTCGTTTGATAAACCTGGCTACCACCTGTTTGGTCACATTAGCATATGATGCCGCTTCCACCCATTTGGTAAAATAATCAATTGCTACCAAAATGAACCGGTGTCCGTTAGATGCCGTAGACTCGATTTTTCCAATCATATCAATTCCCCACATCGAGAATGGCCACGGTGATGACATCACATTCAGAGGACTCGGAGGCACATGGATCTTATCCGCATAAATCTGGCATTTATGACACTTCTTTGCAAACTTGAAACAGTCTGTTTCCATAGTTAGCCAATAGTAACCTGCTCGCAGCAGTTTTCTCGTCATAGCATGCCCGCCAGCATGTGTACCAAATGTACCCTCATGTATCTCTTCTATGAGCAACTTCGCCTCTCTCTCATCTACACAGCGTAGCAACACCAAGTCGTGGTTTCTTTTGTACAGGACACCATCAGGATTCAAATAGAAATTTCCAGCTAATCTCCTGAGAGTCTTCTGATCTCGACTGGATGCCCCAGCCGGATATTCCTTGTTCTTCAGGAAATTTTGAATGTCAAAATACCAGGGTTTATCATCGGATGCTTCGTCAATAGCAAATATGAAAGCGGGCCTGTCAAGCCGAGATATAACAATCCGAGGAGCCTCGTTCCAGAAGTTAACTTTATACATGGAAGACAATGTAGCCAGGGCGTCAGCCATTTGATTTTCTGCTCGCGGCACATGATGCAATTCCACCTTGTCAAAGAAAGGCAACAATCTCCTTGCATAATTCATATAGGGTATCAAATTGGGCTGACATGTATCCCATTCTCCTTTTATTTGATTCACCACCAGAGCTGAGTCTCTGTATACATCCAGATGTTTGATTCACAAATCAATAGCTTCTTCAAGACCCATGATGCAAGCCTCGTATTCAGCTTCATTATTGGTAACAGGAAAGGTCAATCGGGCAGTAAAGGGGATGTGCGACCCTTGAGGAGTAGTAATAATTGCACCTATTCCGCTACCATAGGAATTTACGGCTCCGTCAAATATCAATTGCCATTTGGAACCCAATTCTGGTCCTTCATCCGGAAATGGTTCTTCCCAATCTTTCATCTTTAGGTACATGATATCCTCGTCAGGAAAATCAAACCTCATCGATTGGCAGTCCTCAACAGGCTGCTCAGCTAGATACTCCGATAACACACTCCCCTTTATAGCCTTTTGTGAAACATACTGGATGTCATATTCGGTCAAAACCATCTTCCAACGGGCAATTCTCCCAAATAGTGCCTGCTTTTCAAATACGTATTTGATAGGATCCATCTTCGAAATGAGCATGGTTGTATGATTTAGCATGTATTGCCTCAAACGCTTGACGGCCCAGGCTAGCGCACAACAAGTTTTTTCGAGCATTGAGTATCGAGACTCACAGTCAGTAAACTTCTTACTCAGATAGTATATTGCATGCTCTTTACGCCCTGTCTCGTCATGTTGACCGAGAACACAACCCATACTCCCCTCAAGAACCGTCAAATACATAATCAAGGGTCTCCCTGCTACTGGAGGTATCAAAATAGGAGGTTCCTGCAAATACTGTTTTATTTTATCGAACGCCTTTTGACAATTTTCATTCCAGGTCACAGCCTGGTCCTTTTTCAACAGCTTGAATAATGGCTCACACGTAGCTGTTAGGTGAGATATGAACCGAGCAATGTAGTTCAATCTCCCTAAAAACCCGCGCACCTCTTTTTCTGTTTTAGGCGTCGGCATTTCTTGTATTGCTTTTATTTTCGCAGGATCAACCTCTATTCCTTTTTCGCTCATGATAAACCCCAGTAGTTTACCCGATCTCACCCCGAAGGTGCACTTGTTAGGGTTCAGTCTCAGCCTAAACTTCCTAAGCCTCTTGAACAGTTTCAGCAGATTCACCAAATGCTCCTCCTCCGTCTGGGATTTGGCAATCATATCATCAACATAAACCTCGATCTCTTTATGCATCATGTCATGAAAGAGAGTCATCATTGCACGCTGATACGTTGCCCCAGCATTCTTCGATCCGAAGGGCATCACTTTGTAACAAAATGTTCCCCAGGGCGTAATGAAGGTAGTCTTCTCCATGTCTTCTGGCGCCATTTTAATCTGATTATAGCCCGAGAAGCCATCCATGAAGGAGAATACGGAGAATTGAGCGGTGTTATCGACCATCACATCAATGTGAGGAAGTGGAAAATCATCTTTCGAGCTCGCTTTATTCAAATCACGGTAGTCTACACACATTCTCACTTTACCGTCTTTCTTTGGCACTGGCACAATATTAGCGACCCATGAGGGATATTTTGTAACAGCTAGGAAGCCAGCATCCCACTGCTTTTGAACCTCCTCCTTAATCTTCACAGCCATGTCCGGTCTAGTTCTTCGGAGTTTCTGCTTAACCGGAAGGCATTCTTCTTTTAGCGGCAGACGGTGCACAACCATATCCGTATCCAGCCCGGGCATATCTTCGTACGACCAAGCAAATACATCACTGTACTCTTTGAGCATTTCAACCAATCTTCGCTTGACGTCGCTCTGCAGCGCAGCCCCTATACGGATGTTCCTTTCAACCCCTTCCGACCCCAAATCGATAATCTCAATGACCTCCTCATGAGGCAGAATGATTCGCTCTTCTTGTTTTACCAACCAAAACAACTCTTCTGGCACATCACAATTTTCAACAATCTCTTCTTCGGCCTGAAATACCGGGTGCTCAAAGTCGAAGTGAGTCATAGGTGGTTCATAGATGTCATCTGAAAATGTAATCCTGCAAGGAAATGGTTAAATGCTTCAAAATGTGTATAAAGCGACTAACCACATTGCCATTTTATTGTAAAAATAAAAACAAGAAAAACAGAGATCACAATATTTATACATGAAAAAACGCCTTTTATTTAATGATTTTAAACACTGCAATGTACATAACGGAATGGTCCTAAGCATAATCATGATGCCCTGGGTAGGACACTGGATTGTTCAACAATTAAGAAAACAAAGCGTTACTGTTTAGTTGTCACAGGAACAGTCTCCTGAATAGACCAATTGCAAAGCCCTTGCCCTGGCATGCTCGGTTGAATCCAGGCCTCCATGTTGCAGTCGCTGTCTCCCTCTTCAGAATCTGAAACAACGTTGATAGTCTCGTAACATACCCCACTAGCCGTAATTGTTATTGGTCATTTGAAACGGGGTGCCCCTGCAGTAGGCGTTGATGATGAAGGATGATATACAAGCCCGAACCTGTCATTCTTTACGGGAATATCCAATACCTTGCTCCAGCCCTAGGTCTCACCTACCTGTACCAGAGCCTGCGCTTCCTTATAAGATGACACAGCCACCTCGGATGCTTTACTGGGTACCGGTTCTTTGCCTTTAATTTTCAACCCCTCAAACGCTTGACAGGGTGTCTCGTGGATCTCGCCGTCAACTTCTACATACTTGAATGACGATAAATGGCTGACCAGTATATCCTCCTCTCCACAAACTGTGACGACACTATCCCCCACCATGTACTTTAGCTTTTGGTGTAATGTGGATGTGACTGCTCCAGCAGCATGGGTCCATGGGCATCCAAGAAGACATCTATACGCTGGCTGGATGTCCATAATATAGAATTCAGTTTCAAAAATCTCCGGCCCCACTTGTAGAGGCAAAGTTATAGATCCGAAGACTGACCTCCGCGTACCATCAAATTCCCTGACCACCAAGTCACTAGGCGTACAAATGATCCCCCTAATATCCAACTTCATCATTGCTTTCTTCGGAAGCACATTCAAGGAAGACCCGGTATTTACCAACACATGGGACATGGCCGTGACCCTGCATTCAACTGAGACGTGCAGCGCCATATTATGCTCTCTTCCCCTCGGGGTCAAATCAAAGTCCGTAAATCCCAAACTATGGCCTGCGTTCACATGCGCCATCACCCCCTCCAACTGATTCACAGAAACATCTTGGGGTACAAACGACGTGTCCAGAATTTTCAATAATGCATTCCTATGGGCTTCGGAACACAATAGCAGCGACAATATGGAGATCTTCGACGGCGTTTGTTGAAGGTGCTCAACAATTTTATAGCCACTCTTACGAATAAGACGCATAAACTCTTCTACATCTTTCAGTGACGTTTCTTTTTCATTCCTCGGCACAGGAATACTCTCATTCACTTTTCCTTTACCTTTTTCCAATCGTTCCGCCTCTACCTCAGGCGATATAAAAATTCTCCCGCTTCTCGTCCTTCCTCCGGGTCCGACAACATTGTCCACAACCCCAGCTGGTCGTTTACTGATATCAATTTTCTCCCCATCACAATATGCTTCCAGCCCATAAGTCCATGGTACTGCCTTGGTGCTCTCATAAGGGACTGACCCTGCCTTTGTAATAGTGATCGTCGGCCGCCTGGCTGGCGCTGTTATAGTTATCGTTTTCCGTGGAATTGTCACCATAGCAACATCACTCTGCTCATCAGCTAATACCTCTGCAGGTTTCTCAACTGCCGTTCTATCAAATTGCAACGTGCCTTCATCTATCAAGGTCTGAATACCCTTCTTCAATTCAGCATAACCCCCAGCTTGGGTCCAACATTCTAGACAAAACTCATCGCAACCCGGATACACACCCCCTTTCAGCAATTTTCTCTTGACTTCACCCAACGGTGTTTTCAGTTCATCAACATTCATCACCAGATTCGAGTCCTCCTCAGTCAAAATAGCATTTGTCCCATGGTTGGGCATAGGCTGTTGTACTATATTAGGGCCTGCCTGCCCGAAGTTTATAGCCTTGCTATCCACTAAATCCTGAACTTTATGTTTAAACGCATGACAGGCCTCTATGTCATGTCCGGGTGCCCCGGAGTGGAAGTCACAATGTTTATTAACATCATACCCATAAGGAAGGGTTGGTCCTGTGGGCGGTGCCAATTACCCTTTTCAACTAAATTCAGCCCCAACAGTGTCTGAAAAAGTTCCGCGTACGTGGAAGGAGGCGCTTCAAACACTCTTTTTGGCTTCGCATTCGGAAATCTTCTTTGGCCAACATTCTGCCCCTGCTGCTGCTGTGGCTGCTGTTGTTGCTGTTGTTGTTGTTGTTGTGGCTGTCTCTATTGAGGAATTGGAATCGTGACACTAGCTATCTGCTGCGGCTGAGCATACTGATGTCTTCCTCTGCCCCTGCCCCTGCCACCAAACACTGCACTAGAATCCCCTTGACGTCGACCACCAAATGCTTTTCTATTACCTCCCGACGAAGTAGACTCCCCATCTTGGAACCTTCCCACCTTAATACTATTCTCAATCATTTCACCCATCAAGATCAGATCAAAGAAACTGCCCAACGCAACAGGAAACAACTTCTCATAGAATATCCCTGTGAATGTTCCAATGAACATATCGTTCATCTCCTTCTCCACTAGAGGAGGATGCACTCTTGCCCCCATGTCGCGCCACCTTTGCGCATATTCTTTGAAACTCTCCCCAGTTTTCTGTGACAAGCCTTGCAGCTGGACCCTGTTTGGTGCCAGGTCACTGTTATACTTGTAATGTGTCACAAACGCCTCAGCCATTTGCCTCCATGTTTTGATCTGAGTGGACTCCAACCCCATATACCACTCAAGTGAGGGTCCAGATAAGCTGTCCTGAAAGAAATGCATTAGCATTCTTTCATCATTTGAGTAAGCGGACATCCGTCTGTAGTAAGAGCGAACATGCACCTTCGGACAAGTGTCTCCCTTATATTTATCAAAGGTGGGAGCTTTAAAATTCAGCGGCACCCTTAGGCCAGGCACCAATCCCATCATAATCATATCTAAACCAGAAGTATTCTGATTCACTACACCCTTCATTTGTTCCTCAAGCATTTTGATCCTCTGAACAGGATCCACAGGTCCATCCATACCCCTACCAGAAAAGGCATCTTCTTGTTGGTCCTCATTCCAATTAATATTCTCATTTCCGTACCCGTCATACCCATTGTTGCGACCAAATCCAGACTGATTCATCATAGGACCCCGTCCTTTGTTACCATACCCTTGAGTGACCCCAGCAGGTCCAAACCCAGTGTTGAGAAATCCAGCGCCATTTCCAATACCCAATCCACCATAACCCTGATTAGCATTACCAAAACCATCATATCCGAAACCCTGGGGGTGGAAGCCGAACTTCCCATCCTGATTGACATAATCAAAACCCTGATCATTATAGCTGAACCCGTTGTTACCAAAGCCATTACCACCGTTGTTGTTACCACCGCCCAGATTGGCATCTCCAAGTCCTACATTGTTAATGACAGTCTCATTACCAACTCATGTATTACCATTCCCAGCGCCAGCCCCATTGTTCACATTCACAACCGGTGGAGTCACTACAGGTGGAACCACAGTCGTAGGAGTACCACCCCCATGAATGGTTTCAACACGTACAGAATTGTGGTCTTCGTTTCCATTCCCGGCACTTCTCGCCAGCAATGGCTGCACCAAAGTCTGCAGGTTTTCCTGCCCCTTCACAATTGTCTCCGTTGTCTGCATGAACAGCGCCAGCTTTTCACACATTTCCTGCATCTCGTTTTGCATCTGGTCCATGACTCTTTTGCAGTTGGTACGAGTAGAGTATCGGTCAGGACGTTGACTTTCAATCCTGGAAAAACCTGGCGAGATGCAGGAAATGAGATACACTTTCACTAATTACCTGGTAATGCAATATGGATATGTATGCAAATGCAATATGTGTCTGCGCATTAGGGAATATCACTTCCCAATTCTAGTGCCAATGTGCCAGTGCGGTGACAGTGGTAGCAATAAGAAGCTCGAAACCCAATCATAGAAAAACATCTCATACATTTCAGAAAATCCCATCAAGTCAGGAATACAATATTAATGAGCGTACAATAAGAAGGCATGACCTCAACCAACAATCCTGGTGATGGCCAGCACAATGCAAATAAAGCATACACATCAATACATGAGATAGTCAAGTGCGACCATACGCCTGGTACTCATCTAATAATCTCTTAGTCTTGGGATGATTTGGTTGAGTAAGCAATCCCTCGACAAGTAGATCTCTTCGCTTGAGAACACGTCGTAAATCACCAATAGATTCCTCCCATGCCCCTTCTCCAAAGCAGTCATCTAACTTCCGTTTCTGAGATGCAGACTCCTTCTTGCACTTGATAACTTTGTTCAAGGAATTCTGGACATCATACCTCTGCGTAACCTCCTCTTCTAACCTCTTCTGGCTAGCTTTCAACTGAACCTCCAGCTCAGAGATCTGCAGCCTCAGTTTGTCTTCTCTTTCCTTATTGCCGGTCAGCGTGGCGTTCCAGGTTTTGTTGAACGCAGAGATCTCCCGGTAGGCGATATCGAGTGACTTCTTCTTGGACTCTAACATGTCATGAGAGCTTCTGAATTCTTTTCCCAGGCGTTCACGCTTCTTTTTCTCTTCTGCCAGTTCAGCACCTAACCTGCTTACCAACTCAGTCTGCTGTTGGAAGGAATACACAGCTTCGTTTTTCTCCCTCCGAATTTGAGCCAATTCCTTCTCTAACTCTTCATTGATCTTTATCAAGTCTTCTTTTTCTTTTACGACCTGCTCATATACCTCAATAGCCACAGTAGTCGGTTCCTCGACTGGAATAGGAACAGGACGTGATACTGCTGGAAAAGGCATCTGCACCTGTCTTACCCTTTCTTAAATCCACACCTTGTAAGCCATATAGGCTTGACAATCATTCTTGCCTAGCAATGGTTTCCCTCTTCTGCAGATATGATTCCAAGCGTGCTGAAGCTTGGCCAATAATTCCCCACTCAGGTCACCAGTGAAATACAGAGATTCCTGTACTTCTTCCTCCTTCGGTGGACTCTTCAAAGCATACCCAAACTGTCGAACCAACAAAGATGGGTTGTAATTAATACAACCCTTCCTTCCAATCAAAGGAACGTTGGGAAACTCGGCGCAACTAAAGATAATCTCTGACCCCAATAAATCTCTATCGAACCAGACAATGTCTTCTGAAGAAAGTCCCATTAGACGCTCGGACCATTCAACTGTATCTGCAGACTCAACAAAAGGACCCTTCTTGGGTAGATGGATCTCAAACCACATATTCAACAATGGTACACAACAATGGACATTTTTCCCCCTTCTGTTTTCGTTCTTGTAGTGCAGGGAATGATAGAAATCTCCAATCAAGGTAGGCACCGGGTTGCCTGCAGCAAACAAGTGGAATGCATCCAAATCAACGAACTCAGGCAGATTAGGGAACAGTATAATCCCATAGATGCACAAGGCAAGAACAGTGTTAAACACGATCCAGCAGCCACTTTTGGCATATTCTTGAGCTTTGCCAACCAAAAATTTGAGAGAAAACCCAGAAACTCCATGCCAGGAAGTCAACAACAGCTCTGCAGATCCATATGCAAGGGAACAGCCAAGTCTTCCAGCTTAGGCTTAGCATCAAAGTGAATGAAGGGCACTCTGTTCTGAACTGGCAACTCTAGAAACTCAGCGTACTCCTCCATGGTCGGAGCCAAAATGAAGTCCTGGAACATAAAGCACCTCAAGGAGGGATCATATAACTGCATCAATGCGTATAACCCATTCAGCTCATATGCAGTTGGTCTGCAGACCAAACTCAGCAGCTTCCCATAGCTCTTCCTAAAGCTTCTCTTCACATCATCATCAGCTAGGGAAATCAGACCCAACAGAGAAGTCACATCAGGGGTAGGCAACTTATACGCAACAGTCTTCCTCAAAGTACCCTGAATAACAGATAGAAGTCCGGAGCACTAGAATCGTGAAGTATGAAAATGCACCTGCAGCACAGACACACGTTAATGATATGCACATGATGATGCAAACAATGCAATATGCAAACAATGCAACACGGGATCAAGTGCCCCTGGATGAGAAGCCCAATCCATAATATCGTCCTCAAATAGACCCACAAACTGCTCAAGACCATCCACAATGCTCCAACCTGGTCTCTGACAGACCCAATAACATTCTCCTCAAATACCACTGAACCTCAATCAAGAAAACCGATAATCTGGAGGTCAAGTTACCTGCATGCCCAACCCCTCTCACAGGTAGGTGTCCTAATAACTGACACAAGGTACGGCATCCTATGCGGTCATTGGCGTCACAGACTTTCAAGACGGATGATACGATACCCAGAAGGTGTGGTATCATCATGTCCTGAAGAGGCCTCACTTAGCCAACTTCCAAATGATCGGTCCCCAGAGTCGACAATCCAACTAACCAACAACCCCTTCAACCCAAAGGGTTGAAAAAGAAGCCAACCAGAAGAACCTCGTCTGAGCGTGGATTTCATTAGACACTAGTACATGCAAAGCATGCACGCGTCCACTAATTTCCACTAATTCTAGGTGCACTCAAGCCCAGGTCCGGCTTATCTCTCAATCATAGAACCCCCTCATACCCACAGCAATAATAACAATAATATAATGCTGAATGTAAAATACAGAAACGTAAATCCATACAAAATCCACGACGGGAAAACAAGCGCTAGGATTGACTCGCGTAGGGAACCGTTGGAGTCGCCAGCTGTCGCTACTGCGAAAATCGGCGCCGGCTGAACAGAAGAGTCGCCACCGTGCGTTATTTATCCTAAAGGAGGGAAAGGAAACGCTCGAAGTAAACCTACCGCAAAGACGGGAAAGGAATGGTCATCGCAACCAAATCCTGGATTCGGGAGTCAGTTACGCAAGGGGAAGGTATTAGCACCCCTCACGTCCGTCGTACTCGACGGGATCCACGCTTGTTTTCTAGTACGGATTGTTATTCTATCTACTCTACAGGTCTGGGGTTAAAAGAAAATAAAATGACTCGGCAAAGTATCACACTTTATGCCTACGTATTCCCGTCTGGAACGAGAAATCAGAGTCAACGTAGTTCGCCTAACTACGGGAAAGGAGGGGAAGGTTGCTCGCTAGGATACGGCATCCTATGCTTACGTACTTTCATACAGCATGAAAGATCAGAGAAAACGTAGTTCGGGCCACGGAAGACACAAGTCTGTCTGTTTATCTTTTATCCTTCTGAAAAAGGTTTTCTCTTGATTATGGGTCCAAGCGGACAAAAATGACGTTTTGATTTGTTTCCAGTCTTTTACGCAAGAACTGTTTTTTTTATTGATGTTTGAAATCTTATTACTGTGTTTTGAATGATTTTGAGATAGAAGAGTAAGAACTCTAAAACCCTATGGTTAAAATGGGAATCAAAACTACCCTAATGTTGTCATGCATGGGTTAACATCTAATGTCTGTCATATTTCTCTCTTGCGCAGAGAGAAACAGAGATCCTAGGGGATAAACGGAAAAGAAACAACATATATACAGTAAAGCAGTAAAATGCATGAGATGCAGCAATACAAGTGAGGCAAAGGAGTCCCACTCAACCTCGAACTTGAAAAACAATAGGCAACGTGAAACAACTTCACTTCAAACCCAAGGGGAAATTAACACACAATACAACAAAGAAAAAAATAAAACCCCAAAACCAGCTCTGACAGCAAACCAGCTCCTACAACAACAGCTTCAGAAAGCAGCAAACCCTAATTCAACAGTTTAGCAGCTTTGACATGAACCAACTTCTCCTTTATCATCTTCAATGCAATGAACTTCATCTTCAATGGCTTCTATCTTCAAGGCAAGCCCTCCATAAGAAAATCACTTAACAGAATAAGTTGGAATGATAAAACAGCTTATTGACAACCAAAGGAAGCCTATAAGTGTTTATCATCATGAGAGACTGGTTCCCTCAAAGTTCTACTTCTAAGACAAGCCACTTATCCCTCCAAAGGAGGTGTGTGAATATCTTAGAAGGACTTTTAGTCATTGGGAGGAATGGAAGCACAAGATGCTTTCCATGCTTGTACAAAGAATTTGGTCTATTTTAGGGCTCTGCTTATTCCTATTTCCTATGTCTTCAAAAACATCTTCAAGCACAAGAATCTTCATGCATCCAACTTTGATCTTTGCAGTCAATCTTCTCCTGTGTTCTTTCATGCTCCACAAGCCCAATCCAAGCCCCCATCCCCCATAGCAAAGCCCAACCCCGAGCAAACAATACAAAAGCCCACAATGGCCACACCAAACAAACACACTATTTACAAAAATCAAGTAAAATAGTAGTATATTATTTAAAATACTAAAATTAATTCTAAGGGGATTTATACATCTACCCTACATACCCTATATTTCACAGCTCCTAATTCAAGCTAAAAACCCAAAATCTAAGTGTTATGATGCACCTATGTCAAGTTTAACCCTAATTCTAGTCACCCTAATGTTCTTTACTCAAAACTAATCAAGATTAAATCACAAAAATGTGAGATAAATCTCTAAGGGAACCTAATACTATCCTCTAATCATAGCAAAAAGAATCACATCAAAATATGAAAGGAAATGGCTAAACAAAATTCAACAAAATGGATATACAAACTAAAATGCAATAAAAGCAACTAAAATGTAAAAAATCACCAAAAATAGAAAAATGAATAAAATACTAATTTTATTTTTCTATAATTTTTTTGAGACATTAATGAAAATGGAGCAAAAACTCCCATGTAAAAAGACTTATTTTTGAATTTATTATGAATTTTTAAAGAATAAAAAGAAATATGTGAAAATAAAGAAAATAATGAGAAAATTGACAAAGATGTGTGATGAATAGCAATTGAAAGCAGTGTATTTCCCTAACTGGGCCCAGAGAGGGGTGTGAGTATCAACGCGCATAAGGCCCAAATACCAATCAGAAATAGAATGAAAAAAACAGAAATAAAAGGGAAAACTCGTGGTGCAGGAAGTAATGATATTTAGTGTATTTTCCATTGGGCTCTGAACTAGGGGTGTGGATATCAAAGATTCATTTAAGCCCAGCATCAACGTTTAATGAAACGCTGCGCTTTGATGATTCTGAATCCCTTCACAAATTAAAATAAAATGTGGCCGTTAGATCTGGATTTGGTCAAAAGTCTTACTCCAATCTAAAGGTGGTAGGGTCATCTTCAACCTTCAAACTCTCATGGAGGGAAAAGCCATGGCTGAGCAAGGTTTGAACTCCATCTTCTCCCAATTCGTACTCCCTCATATCCTCATTAAATGCAACAATTCAAAACCCTAACACGCTCTAAATTTCACCAGGAATTTATCTGTGATAACCAAACACCTTGAAACTAACCCTAGCTCCAAACACGATTCAAACTCAGAAAATCACTCAAGAACCAAATCTCACCAAACCTGCAATTGAGTGGCTCAATCTCTTCCCTACTTCACACTGATCATTTTCCACTATCAAACACATATTCTACTTCAAAATTCGCCAAGTTATTACTCAAAACAGAAATCGTGTCCATGGTTTAATTGTCTTTAACCTCCACAAATCAATACCTAAAAGCTCCCTCTAATCACCTATGATCATTCTAACCTAACAAAACATGTTAATTCTACCTAAATCAAGCTGTGGATGAAAAAGTACCAACCTGAGAATTTGAGAAGAACAGATGAACAAAACCTTCAAATCAGGTGCTGAGATGCTCCAGATACGATCAATGGAAGGTGTTATAGCTTCTGTATGCAAAAGAATCACTTGAAATGGCCTGGATTGTAGAAACCGATCTTGAGTTGCAGATGAGAATTTTCAATGGCAAGAACACGATTTAGCCATGAATTTGCTATGATTATGATCTGGAAACACTTGCTAACATCAATGGAAGTGAATGGGATCAAGAAATTGGATGAACAATGAAGAAACTGTTGTAACCGATTTCAAGTTGCAACAAAAAATTTTCAACCTCAATCTCTCTTCTCTCCTTCAATTATCACCAACCCCCAATCTGAACCAACTCTAATCAATATATAGGTCATGTTAGAACTCTCTAGCACCTTCTGAATCCTTCTTATGAGAAGTTGAATTTCTCATGTCATGAATTTCTCTCTTGATGGTATGCACATGTCAATTTTGCTAGCAGCTGGCGCAGCACTTGGTTCTGATCCCAATTTGTCATTAGAGGAGATATTGGATGTGTTGAAATGCCTTGGAACCTTACATTTGCATTGTCAAGTGGTTTTGCAATTGTGCCTTATGATTCAAGTAAGCCATTTACAAAGCAAGTCCTTGAAATAACCATCAACTAAAAATTGTGGCAATTTCAATGTTCTTAAAATGCCTTTTACATTCAAATTGGTATGTCATATGCCTTGGTTTGGTTGTGTAGGTCAAAAACCCTAATTTCCAACTTTGGTTCATTTAAAATATACCTTCATTTTAGGCCATTTTGGTGATTTTGTGAAGCAAGTCATTCCAAGTTCTCATGACCTCTTACCTAGCCTAAAAACATCATTTTGAACACATCTCATGTTGAACATTTTTTCATTTGAGGAGTGGAAGATGGAGATTTGGACCTATGTTGAAAAATGACTTATAATTCAACTTTCCCAAAATACCCCTGAGTTGCCAAGACCATAACTTGAGTTCTACAACTCCTCTTGAGGACTTCTAGTACTCAAATTAAAGCTAAGATCAAGATATACAACTTTCATGTTGGCCAAGAATCCATTTGAAAACTCCTTCATGGGCAAACGTTGCTTGGAAGTCAAGTGACTTTCATGGATAAATTTCAGTATCTTCTGGGGATCCATAACTTGCAAGAACCATAACTTGAGTTCTATAAATCTCCTTGAAGACTTCTAGTACTCAAATTAAAGGTATTGAGAAGATATACAAGTTTCATGTAGACCAATAATTCATTTGAAACTTGCATTTTGACGTATCTGGCTTGGAAGTTAGGCCTAAATTAGGGTTTTTACACTGAAACCCTAATTTAGTAACTCCTCTTCTTCTTGATTCCTCTTGATTTATCCTTGGCACAACACCACACATATATCCACATATCAATTCATGAATTCCACAACCTCCAATCTGGCCTTGGTACTCTTCAATCACTCAGTTGACCTAGGGTTGACCTAGGGTTGACCCAGATGAAACCCTAGTTGACTGCATTCAACTGTAGCTCTTGTAATCACACCAATGACTTGACTCATCTTCAAAATGACCCTATAAGTCCTCCATGATTGTTTATACCCATTCCATACCCTCACTCCATAACACATACCCCACTGATGATCTTCAAACACACCTCAAGTTAGGAGAGAAATCCATTGGTTGACCCTTTAAACTTTTCAAAGCTTCCATTCATTCCTTGATGACTTGGATGTTCTTGAGCTTGAATAAAAACCCTTTGATGTACTTCCTTAGATAAGATTGGCACTTAATCCCTTGTTGGATGACCTGCTATGCTATGTTATGCAAATGATTAGACTATGTACATGATGCAAATGACAATGCAGTTAAAACATAAACCAGGTGAAATAGGTTGAGAAAATTTTAGGGTGCAACACAAGCCATCAGGGTTTCATTGCCATCAGGGTTGGGTTTCAAAGCTCTTTGAGAATAGAAGTCTGAGTATGGGTGTCACCTCCTATCTTGAGGATCATCAGAGGTTCATGAAGTTACTTACTTGGATAAAACATGGTTTAAAAGCTCAATTTGTGTCTTAAGGGGTCTTTATGAAGTTTGTATGGTCATACAATTCATCTGCAAGAGCCTCATTCAGAGGACGTGGAGCTAGGGTTTCATCTGGTCAACCCAAAGTCAACTGTGGACTTGAGAGGGTTCAAAAACTTGGTTCTAAGTCATTGAAGCATGGGAAGTCATCCCAAAGCATCTAGGATGTCAAGTTAAGATCAATCCAAGGAGATTAACGAGTTCAAGAAGTTACTAAATTAAGGTTTCATATGATTTCAGTGTAAAATCCCCTTCTTTAGGGCCTAACTTCAAGGGCAATTTTCCCTATGATGCAAGTTCAATCTCACTTTCATGAAAACATGGGACTTGTTCATTATCTTTCAAGATTTTTTTTAGTACAAGAAATCATCCATTGAGTTTATACATATCAAGTTATGATGTCAACAAGTGGGTGTCCTCATATGAAGAGAATTTTGGTCATCTCAAAGTCAACTAACTTCTAAGGCATTTTTGACATGGAATCATGTTTCTCCTCACTTTCAAGCAAACATGAAAGTTGTTCCTCATGATATTAGCTTTCCAAAAAGTCCTACAAGTCCTCATTATCATGTGTACATCTCAAGTTATGGTCTTCATAAGGCAGGGGTATTTTGGGGAAGTTCATTATAGGTCATTTTCTTTAATGGTCAATTCCATGAGCTTTGAGACCTCAAATGCAATTTTGTGCCACATGAATGTTGTGTCACATTGGTTCAACTTCATAATGAGCTTGATTCCCATGAGTTTTGATGGATTATGTGATCATGTGGACCACTTTTAAGGTGAAAATTGAACTTTTAGATATGGTTTGGCTGTCTTCATTTACAAGTTATCCAAATAACTTTGTTTTTGAATTTTTCACACTATAATGTCATCAAATATTGGCCTTGTCAATCTTTACCACTTTTGGACCAATAAATATCATGTTATGTGCCACTTTTTCACATTTTACATCTTTAAAAGACATGACTTGAAACTTGGTACAAACTCTTGCTACATGAACCAAATCCATTCAATTGATTTCTACACATCCCATAGTCCATTTTGCTGACCACCAAATGAATGGAAAAGAAGAAACCCGTGGGTACACATGAGTGAAATTCTCTTGGCCAATTTTTGAAATCAGCCAATGCAGCCAACATGGGCCTGCATGGCATGTGCAAAGCCCTCATATTTAAGCCAAATAACTTGCCCTAATACTCAGAACTGGTAGCTGCGTGAGAGAGAAAGAAGAGAGCTTCAAAATTTCATAAAATCTTCATTTCTTCGAATTTGCCATATCTTTGAGAATCCTTGCAAACTGGTGCTCATTTCTTCTTCTTAGAAGTTCAGGGAAGAGATTGGAAAGCTGACACTGAAGCTTGCGTGCCATTTGAAGAGTCAACGAAACTGCTCCGTATGATAAGTTTCTTCAACTTTTTCTCTCATTCTAGACTTGCATTAGGCCGATGCTGCTTTGCATCTGAAGTCCTTGTATCATAGAAAATGTTTGAATCCTTTATTTGCTTGTATAATGAGATTTTAGAATGTACACTTAAAAAATTGTGGCCTGTTTTACCCTACTTGGAGGAACCTTTTTACAAAACCAATAGCATATTTGTAATCCTTGTTGAAAAACCTGTGGATTGTTGTAAGGTTTTAGGATTTTTATGGTGTTTTGATCCCTAGTCTCCGGTGAGGTCTCTCGGAGAAGACGACCGGAGCCTTAGCTCTAGCATCTGGTCCATTCTCAAGTAAAACTAGCGTGGATGAGTTGGACTTGTTGACTGGAGATTTGTCACGCGTTCATTTGCTTGACCGTGTCATGTGTTGAGTTTGACTCCACGTCATTAATTGAAATGCTGAGTTTCAGTTTAGAACCTGGCTTTGTGTATTGGGCTTTGGGAAAATTGTTTATCACATCTCCCTGTTTGGACCATTTGCATGCTAACAAAGAGAATCAGTTCATTTGTTATTGTTGGCCACACCCCTCTTGGTCTTTGTGTTTATTTTGTTTTATTTTATTTCTAATTTTCATTTTAATCTTTTAAAAATAGTTCTTTAATTCACAAAAATCCACAAAAATAGTTTTCTGACATTTTGATATGTTATTTAATTTTTCATGATTTTTATTTTCATTTTCCATTTATTTTATTATTTTATTTGAAATTTACAATTTGAAGTGTTTTATGGTGTTTACCTATGTTGAACTTGATCATTTGAACCCTAATTGTAAATCCCCTATGAAAAATTCTTCTCCATCACTTAGGTGATGGATTGAAGTATACTTGAGGGTTAATTTGATTTATTGATGATTATTTTTCATTTAGTTTTGCCTTGAATTTTGTTGACCCTCGATAAACCCTCGACAAGGTGGAACACCATACCTTTTGGTTTTATTTGGTGGTACTTTGAGGAAGCTGTTTGCTTGAGCTTTTCGTTTCTGGTTACCAATTGTTTTATTTTGTTTTGGGATTTTATTTGGGATTTATTGAAGCTCTCTCCTATTTTTGGTGAATTTTGCAAGTCAAGTCATTTTAGGGTTGTTTACACATGCTAGTTTGACCTAAAACTTTGGGATATGATCTTGAGTGATCCCATATGCATCTTGTGAGTCTTGTTACATCATTCTAACATACTTGATGTGTTATCTTACTTGTTTAAGGTCATATAGATGTGTAACTTGCATTACAAGTCATCTTTGAATCATGTTTCTCCACTTATCCTAAGTGTTGAGTTTGTACTTGAACTGTGGTTCATCACTTGTACTTAATCATACTTATGATTCCCTCTTGCTTTAAGTTTGATTTGAGGCTTTCCTTTTATTGATTCACTTCTGCCCCTTGTGGTTTGACCTTTGTTCATGATGATTTGGTGTCATTTGTTTACACTTGGAGTTTGTCATGAACATTGGTGTTTGTTTTGCATTGTTTTACTTATGTTTCAAGAACTGTATGGTTGAGATGTGCCTGTGGTGGTGGTTGCCCTACACTTTTTGCTCCCTCTGTTCTTTGTGTGTGCCTCTTAGGATAACACCTTTTTGTTTGGATGATTGATGGTTGATGTTTGTAGGAACTTTCTTCTCCCATTTCATCTCATCTCTTGTTGACCTGTTTAAGTCCCTTGCTTGTGTTTGAGCCTCATTTGTCTTTGGGTCTTGTTGTATTATTTCATACTTCCATTTGTGTTTGCATTTCATGTTTGTATCTCTTATTGCATTGACTTGTTTAAGTCACTTTCATCCTTCATCTCTTCTCATCTGTAATTGAATTGCTAAGTGTTTACTTGAGCTCATTTGCTATGATCCCTTAGGATTCCTAGTCCCTCTTTTTAACATGGGAGTAGGAGAGACATTAGGCTTTCAATCCTTTACATGATAAAATTAGGTAGTTCCCCTTTCAATCCCAACTTTAGGATCACATTTCATGATAACATTAGGGTTGATCAGTTCTCCTTAGAGTCTTGTGTCTTCTCTCCTCATCTCATAACTTCATAAGGCACTTAATAAAGGTTAACATTTGTTATACACTACGAGCCTTAAGTACTTGAGGAATGATGAGTGGGGGGCCTCCTCTCACCTTGTCTAGAGTGTTTAGCGTATTCCCTTTGGGCAATATGTGACGCATTAGCTCTCAAGTTATAGTCTTGAGTGCAACATGAGTTTCAAATTTAACTCAATTCACTTCTTCTCATAAAAAACACGAACAAAACATCAAACCTTTTTATCCTTCGGGATTGTTTGCAAACTTAATTTTTAGAAGGAGTATGTTAAGTTTTTGTTCTACCGCAAACAGGCATCGTCTCTAACTGCTAGAACGAATATTTAACCCTACTCAGTTAAAACACTTGAATCAACCCGTGGTCGTGTCTTCCCGAACTACGTTTGCTCTGATTTCTTGTACCAGATGAGGATACGTAGGCACAAGACAGTGATGTCTTGGCGAGCAACCTTCCCCCGCTTCACCTGTAGTTTTCCGAACTACGTTGACTCTGACTTTCCCATTGCACGAGGGAATACGTAGGCATAGGCTGGCGATGTCCTATCGAGTCTCTTTTCTTTTATTTCACCCTTGTTCTCCAGCCTTTAGATTAGTTTTTACACCCTTAGATTTAGACAACAAGTGTGGATCCCGTTGAGTACAATGGACGTGAGGGGTGCT
Source organism: Lathyrus sativus (assembly GCA_963859935.3). NCBI lineage: Eukaryota > Viridiplantae > Streptophyta > Magnoliopsida > Fabales > Fabaceae > Lathyrus > Lathyrus sativus. Next base: position 511,443,409 of record OZ012738.1, read on the forward strand.
CATACCTTCCCCTTGCGTAACCAACTCCCGAACCCAAGATTTGGTTACGACGACATTGTCTGTTCCCTTTTCGTCAGGTTTTCTTTGATCGTTTCATTTCCCTCTCTTTGGGATAAATAACGTTCGGTGGCAACTCTTCTGTCAGCTAGCCGGCTCCTCCCTTTTTTTGCAGCAATGCGACACCTGCTAAGATTGATGTGATTTCTACATTGCCTTACCCATCTTGCATTCGTGAGATTCACTCTTTTCTTGGTCATGCAGGTTTTTACAGGTGCTTCATAAAGGATTTTAGCTAGAAAGCTTTCCCGCTTTCAAAGTTGTTGAAGAATGATGTCACTTTCAACTTTGATGAGAAATGCAAGCAAGCGTTTGATTTCTTGAAGAAAGCATTGACCTCCACCCCCTTCGTACAACCTCTTGACTAGACCCTCCCTTTTGGGATTATATGTGACGCATCTAACTATGCAGTTGGGGCGGTCCTTACACAAAGGATGGACAAGGCCGCCCATGTTATTTATTATGCTTCTAGGATTTTAGATTCTGCACAAGCTAAGTACACTACCACTGAAAAGAAACTCTTAGCTATTGTTTTTGCTCTTGACAAGTTTAGATCATATTTGCTAGGTTCCAAGGTTGTTGTTTTTACTGACCATGCAGCTTTGAAGTATCTTTTAAAGAAACCATAATCAAAACCGAGATTAATTCGATGGATGTTGTTGCTCCAAGAGTTCAACGTAGAGATTAAAGATAAAAGTGGAGCTGAGAATCTAGTAGCTAACCACTTGAGTAAACTAGAGCGGGATGAAGATCTTTTTCCCATTCAGGATGACTTTCCTGATGAACAGTTGCTACTTTTAAAGGGAGTTACTCCTTGGTTTGATGATATTGTTAATTATCTTGTTGCTGGTGTTTTTCCTACCGGTGCATCTAAGGTGCAAATTCACAAACTCAAGAGTATGCCAAGTACTATGTGTGGGGTGATCCATATCTTTGGAAGTTTAGTAGTGATCGGGTTATTAGGAGGTGTGTCCCCAACTATGAGATTGAAAAGTCCTCAAAGGACAACAAGAAAATTCCTAGACTTAGGTTTCTATTGGCCTACCATCTTTAAAGATGTGTATGAGATATACTGCACTTGTAAAGAATGTCAAATAGCATGTACAACCATCACTCGTAAGAGTGAAATATCTCAGCAACCTATACTTTTCTATGAGGTATTTAATGTATGGGAAATTGATTTTATAGGCCCTTTTCCTATATCTTTTGGTTTTCTCTATATTTTACTTGCTTTTAATTATGTTTCAAAGTGGCTGGAAGTTATCCCCACTAGGACTAATGATTCTAGAGTTGTTGCAGATTTTGTCATGTCCAATATTTTTTGCAGGTTTGGAACACCCCAAGCTATCATAAGTGAACAAGGCACTCATTTCTATAACTGCACCATGGAGGCTTTGCTCAAAAAGTTTGGAGTTGTGCATAAGGTCTCTACTTCATATCACCCTCAAGCTAATGGGCAAGCTAAGATCACAAACAAGGAGATCAAGCAAATTTTAGAGAAAATGGTGCAACCAAATAGGAAGAACTAGAGCTGCCGTCTAGAAGACTCATTTTGGCCTTAAAGAACAACTTTCAAGACACCAATAGGGATGTTTCCCTATAAACTTATATTTGGTAAGGAATGTCACCTCCTTGTAGAGATAGAACACCTTACTTATTAGGCGATAAAAAAATTGTAATTTGGAGATGCAACAAGTAGGTATAGAAAGAAAACTCCGATTACAACAGCTTGAAGAGCTTAGGCTAGAAGCTTATGAAAGCTATAGGATTTATAAGGAGAAAACTAAGCATTTCCATGATAAGATGATTTCTAGGAAAGAATTCTCCATAGGTCAAAAAAATTTATTGTTTAACTCCCGCCTTAAACTTATGGCTGAGAAACTTCGATCGAAGTGGATTGGCCCTTTTGTTGTTACTAATGTTTTTCCTTATGGTGCAGTAGAAATAAAAAGTGCAGGTAACGAAAAAGCCTTTAAAGTCAATGGGCAGCGCCTGAAGCTATTCCATGAGAGTTTGGTGCCTGAAGATGCACCCATAGAAGAGCTTTCCTTAAAAAAGTCCACTTACTCTACAACTTGACCAGGGAGCACCTTTTTCCTTTCTCTCACTCTTGTTTAATAGTTATGTCATTTCATTAAGGATAATGCATGTTTTAAGTGTGGGGGAGGGAACCTTTTCTTATTTTGTTTTAAATTTTCTTTGTTTTGGTTTTGTTCTTAAATAAAAAATAAAAAATTGCATGTTTTTTTTTGTTTCGTTTTTGAGTTACAAGTATGAGTTTTGTTCTTAGTTCTCTTGAATAGAACTTTGTTATGTGATGTCAAAAAAATGTTGCGCATTCTTAGTATGATAAGTAAAACTAAAATATGAATTATACATCATTAGTAGTAGATCATTAAACTTGCGAGTTTTAAGCCTTATATGGATAACATACAAAAATTCATCTCTTTCTTTCTTGTGTGATTCACTCATGTTTGTTAGTCTCTAGAACTTGAACTGACTCTTGTTGATGCTTTTTGTTTACTTATGCACACTATATGATCAAGAAAACTTGTTTTTTTTTTAATTTTAATTTTAGCCACTTAGCCAAAAAAAGCCAACCCTAATCAATATCATCCCTTTGTTTGAAAACTCTTTCAAGCCTATTTTTTTTATGTGATTAACTCATTACAAGCCGATAAGTGAAAAACAAAATTATCACCATAATCAAGGGTTGAAAGAGTCTTGTATGGAGTTGTGTGGGATTGAACTTCAATTTTGTGATGTTTTTGTGATGTTCCAAATGTTGGTAGAAAAAGAAAAAAAATAACAGAAAATGAAAAAAATAAAATAAAAATGAATATAGAGAATCATTTCATTACATAGTCCTTCTGAGAAAAAGAAGAATAAAAGGAAAAAGAGAAGAGAAATAAGTTGTGAGATTGTTGTTTGAAAACAATTGATGTATCATGTAGTTCAACTCCCGCAATTCTTTCAATTATCTCACTTTTACCTTGGCCAAGTTACAACCGAATAAAAGTCCTTTTGATCTGTGTCTGCATGTATTTAAATTGCAGATATTAAAGTCTTTTCAAGCTTATGGTAGTACTAACCTTTATGTTGTACTTTGAGTATAAACAGTTAACCTAGACACTTGAGAATTGAGTGAATTTTATCCTGTGAGTATCTTGTTGCTTTTGATGTACTTTTTGGTAATCTATTTTTCCTATTTGCTATGAATTTCATAAAGAGTTGCTCACTAACATCATATTCTTGAAGCTTAGACTTAGAACTCTACTTGTACCTTGTATCTTGAATATTTTTGGAAATGCATGCTCTGATTTGTTTTGTTTTAAATTTTTGAAGTTAACATTTTTCTCTGAGTGCAAAAGTTCAAGTATGGGGGAATTTGATCAGTACATTTTAATGCACATTATCTTATGTTTGTACTTAGGAATTTCCTTAGTTTTTTTTTTTTTACTATTTTATTATATTTTTAGAATTAAGTCATTGTTTTCCTTTAATCTATTTTTGTATGTTGTTTTCAACTTTAGTGGTTACTTGATATCTGTCCACTATTTGGATCATAATTGGAGCTACGTGATGTCGTTTTACGTGTTCTGATATGCTTTGGAAAGGTAAGATAGAGAGCTACAAGACTCATGTAGAAGCCAAGAGCTGATTCAGAGTGAAAGATGGTCAAATAACTCATTAAAGTCAAAGCCCGAATTCTGCCTTAAGGAATATTTAGTTTTGGATCAGGTTTTTATATTTTTCGACCCAGTTGGGTTAGAACGAGAATTTGTGATGCTTTCCTATACCTACCAGCCGCGTACTATTCATATGGACCATTCTTTACACCATTCACAACAAAAATACTTTTTGCTTTTGTACGATTATGATGGAGAACTAATCCCAAGGATTAATCTGCTGTAATCGGTTTCCACCGACACTTTAAGGTTCTTTTAATTTCCAATAAAATCTATTTACTTTCAATTCTTCTCTTTGATATCTTGTTTGCTTAATTAAATTTATCTTAGGTTTGATTGATTTATTTCGATGATTGCATATTCCTATACTTTAATCGTGTTTTCTTAATCCACGACTGTTTATCGTGTTTGCTTAATTCACGATAGCTACATCACATTTGTTTGCTTAATTCGGAAATTAGGAATATCTATTGTATAATATCAATTGCGCTTTTTGATTGTTATTATAATCGAAAAGAGAATAGAGTTTGCTTAGGAATTGGGAATTATTTGGATCAATGATAAGTTGGGAAACCAAAACAGCAGATTAACCGTTTCAGCTTTTTTTGATAATCACTTATTTGCACTATTTTTATGTTTTATTCGAAACTTAAACCTCCTATTTTTCTAATTGTTGGTTAATAATAGTACAAGAATCCTTGAGAACGATACTCGAGTTTTTGTTACCACTAACTATTTTCTTAAAATCACTCGAATTCGATATGTGCGCGACAACGGGTTAATAGTCAAACTTGATTATAACACAAAGACCAACAATTAATGTTTCTTGAATCTACAGACTAAACTCTAGTCACTCAAGGAACAAATAATACAATCAAACAGGTTGATACAAAGTGTGTTTATAAAATGCTTCTAAGAAAGAATAATACACAAATGAAATACAAGTATCACACAAATGGTTTACAACGAAGTGTACAAACAAAATTTCTTGTTCGAGTGTTTCCTTTCTCTCAAAGTATTCACAAAAAACATTGTTCATGTATGATGATAGCGTAGTAAGAGTTCATGCTTTTCCATCCATTCAAGTCCTCTTTATATAGATAATAAAGAGATCCTTTAGAGGGTAGAATTGAAATATAAATGTAGTTATATCCTTGCATAACGGTTTATGAAAATGGGAGACAAAATTGTACAATAGTATAATTCTTAGCCCACAAAATCAGTATAGTGGAAGGAATATTTGATCTTGTACTATGTACTATTTTTCTCACGTAAAATCTTTTGATCTTATCTTTAATATTCAGAGGCTTCTGATAAGATGGTGATGAAGCATGCTTAAGAGAATAGTAAGAATCTAGTTGAGAAAATCTTCAGAAACTTGGTCTTCAGAGTCTTGAACCAGTTCCTTAGAACCTGGTTTTCAAAGTCTTGAACTAGTTCCTTTGAACTTAGTATTTAGAGTCTGTTGACATAGTTTAGAGTTGAGTTGAGCGCAGGGCTTCAGAGCGTAACTGCTTTAGAAGCTTCAGAGTATCAAAGCCTTGGATAAGTAGATTTCAGAAGCATTGTGTACAGAATCCAGAGCTTGATCAACTTTGTAAACACATAACCCAAAGTCAGAGTGCACTAGTTTAAGAGTCTGATGACGTCACACATTATTTAGTCATAGTCAAAACATGAATATAAAATCTATACACTGAGCAAAAATATTAGGGTACGAAATTGTTCTCTAAACTCACTATGTATTGTTATCATCAAAACATAAGGCCAGACACAAAACCAAATTTTGTTCTAACATTTTGTTCTGATGCCAATTGAATTATGTTCATCAGTAACATATGTAGGACCAAATGTTTGGACAACTTGTCCAACTTTTCTTAAACCAATTTAAAGGACAGTTTGACAATAATAATAAATCAATGCAGAAAACTGTAAAAACACAAGAGAATGGTAACTTAGTTCGGTGAAACCACACCTACGTCTGGGGGGGATTCTACTCAACAAACGAAATTTACTACTTTGAATTAGAATAATTAGTCTTATAAGAACCTTCAACCCCTATGAAGTTCTATGCCTCTTTTTAATCCTAGTGACTTCCTATTTAGGTCTCCCTCTAAATATGGGAATCCACTTACTTTTTTTTATTACTAAACCCTAGTGATCAACCTCAATAACAAGTCTATTGATTATTGAGCTTACAACTCAACTAAGACAAACCAACTATGCCAAGTTACTGAAACACAATTGTGACAAAGATTCAACATTAATCCAGCTATGACATTAGCGTAGAATAAAAGAACATAGTCTCTAAACTTTCTCTTCTCCTTCTTGATATTTAAGGCATGACAAAGTCTCTATTTATAGCAATCCATTCTGGACTTTTCTCCTTTGGATAATGATCTGATTGTCCAAAAATTATGGAGATTTTGTTGCTCAAAATTAGCTTCGCAAAATATGATTTGATTTGATTTGAATTCAAATTGAAATCATATTTAATTTAAATTTAACTAATCAAAATAATTAAACAAATTTAATTACTAAAATACAACAACAATACTTGTTGCACACATCATCAAAACACATTTAATGTAACTAAAAAACGCGTGCACAAAGAAATATTATTGTTTTGCAAACATGGACAAATGTTGTACACATACTGGGACATCAGTCCCACACGTGTTCTTCTGCTGGAAAACAGCTTGAAACACTATTGTTGTTTTACATAATGCAGCCAACACCATACGTACTCTCTTGCCAACTAAGCAAATTGTTGATTTGGAATTCTTCCTATTACCTTAAAGTGTGTTTAGATGAAGCATTTTAACGAAAGAAAGTAATTTTTTGAGGAAATTTAAAATGACTTGACCAAAATCCATTGTTTAGATAAAAAATATAGAGACTTGTTAAAATGATGTAAACTTATGAAATATTTTATTTAAGTTAAATTTAAGAAATTTCAAATGACATCAAAAAGTAAATAATTTAAATTTTTTTATTATTATTGTTTATTATTAATTTTTTAAATTTTGCAAAATGATCTCTATATTTTAAGAAAATTCGAATTGACCTAAAAAATTATAAATAAGTCTTTAATAATTTTCAAATTTTACTACTTTTCATATATTAAATTTTGCTTAAAAAAAATTTAAAATTTATAAAAATGATCCAAAAATTTAATAATGAATCATTTTAATATTCCATCTAAATAAAAAAAATAAAAAAAAATGAGTTTCAATTAAATTTTTAAATATTTTAAAATTTTAAATTTCTTAAAAATCTTCAATTATTTTATTCAAACACACTCTTAGTATCATAGAAGAAAAGAGAGAGTGACATGTGGAACTAGAACTCTTCACAAAGCATCGACCACAATGTGTGCCACGCCAAACAAACATAATATCTGCAATCCCAACGGCATATGCGACTTCAATCATCATTTAAAATCATTTTTGCAAATATTTTGACACTAAAGTTAGTATTCGCAATTTAAAATCATGTTTGCAAACATTTTGAAACTAAAGTTAGTAAGTAGGCGAGTTTAGATGTATATGAAATAAATAGTTTTGATATTTACCATTTGTATCACATTTGCCTATGGTATGTTGGAGAATTTTTTTTGTTTTATTTTCTTGATAATCACATGTAATCCTTTAATTGTGATTCATAATGCCTAGATAAAAAGCCAATAATGCAGGAACCGCGTGTTCTTGTAAACATTAATCAGTCCAAACATCCATTATATACAATTACTAGAAAGCAATTAACCTTTTAATTGTTTCAATTTCAACTAGTAGGTACCGAATGTGTGCGCACTATGAACTTGTCCAACTCAAGAATCAAACAAGTATCTTAATTGACGAGGACGATAGTTAGGCTTATAGGTTGATACTTATGTTGGTTAAACTTTTTTTTAGTGAACCCCACATTGATTAGCATAAAGCCTCCTAATCATTCACAAAGCCATGTGCAATAGTTTCTATCAAGGGATGCTTTTTTAATTTTTTTTATAAATTTGGCACTAAAGTTATATTTTGTCATTAGAACAGTGGTGGCTACTCATGAATCCAAAATATATGCATCAATTGTTGTCCCTTCAGGTTCCTACTAATAATTAAATAGTCCAACTTTATTGTAAGAGGTCAAGTTTGTCATTATTATCCCTTTTAATTAACCACTAAAGCCTCCTTACGTGTCATACTTGATAAGATTAATCTTGTTGATGTTTTTGTTTTTGTCAAGTTAATCTTCTTGATGTTAGAAACTGCTAATTATTCACGTGATTGTAGTATGAGTTAAAACAAACAATATTTTTGGGGCTTGTAGCTAAGAAGGGATGCTTCCAACATGCTTTATTATTTTCTTATATATAGATGTATTAATTGAGATACTATTACTTGTTAATTTTTTCCTTAGAGTTAGTAATTGAAAATTTTACATAAATAACCAAATTTTCAATTTTAATATCAAACTAAATCAATTTTTCTCCATAATTCCCAATATAATTTAAAAATAGATTAAGAGGATACGCCAATTGAATTGACGTTTCTAATATTTTTTATTTACTTTTTAATTATTTATGGATTTTCTTGCAGATTTGATGAGATGATACCTGCAAATTTAATTGAAGAATTTTTTATTTTTTGTCAAATCTGCATGTTACAATAATTTCGCAGTAGTTGAAAAAAAATTAAAACAATATACGAGATGTTAATTGAATTGACGTCTCCTCTTTAATTTTTTTTGTTTGAAATATAATTATATAGAGAATTATGTGAAAATGTTAATTAGTTTGGCATTGAAATTAAAAAACTTATATTAACACAAAAATTTCTAGATAATTAACCTTAGATTTAAATAATTTTATATCTATATTATTGTAAGAGATTGTCATAGATATTATTGTTGGATTAAGACAACTAACTTAAAAGATAAGCATTTCAAAGGTGTCACGGTAAAGGATCGGAGACCATTGCTATTGATTAGTTAGACTCACAAAATTATATTTCATTACCGATCTTTTTTTTTTTTTTAAGGGAATGGGAAAAGAACGAATAAACCCGAAATAAGCATGCAAAGCGCAAAGCAAGGCTAAAAGGCTAAGAAAATAAGAGATCTAAGATACGGGGTTTGGTTATACTAAGGAAATGTACTAGCACTCAAAGTATTATTTGTGTTAAGTTAAAAGTGTTTGCTGAAAAAGATTGGGGAGATGAGAAGAGAAATGTTTTTTATTGTTTTTGTGTTTGGAAATACATGAAGTCTTGTCCCTACGTACCAATAAAGGATCAAAACCTCGTAGTTCGGGGTACAAATAGAAAATGGGTTTGTTGTGGTTGGTTTTAATGAAGAAGAGACGAGTTTTCATCTTAAGGAGAATACTCAACTAATCCACTACAAACATGTGGAAGATGAATCTTTGCATCACAATCAGAGAAGGACTCCAACTTGGATATAGAATCAACAAGTATGCCTCATACCTCCCTTATGTGGAAAAGAATCAACATCTTTCTCAACAATGTTATGGGATATGAGATTTATATTTCAACTAGGGATGACTCATGTCTAATCCTTTGAGAAAAAGCTTTTAAACTGGAAAGCCGAGTGGCAAAAGTTTGAATGTGATTTGTGTCTTTTAATCTTATAAAAAGTTTTTGATATACTTAAGATTTCTTGAAGCATTTAATAAGAAAAGGAAAGTTTGAAAATCAATGACCTAATGTCAAGGTTTCTTTATGAAAAGATTCAAGTTAGAAAAAGGAGACCTAATAGTGAATCATCTAACGGTGAACAACATAAGGGTAAACAACCTAAGAGAAATACAATGCATATGCATATGACAACAAAGTCAACCACAATCCCTTTCCTTGGATTCAAACATAAGCAATCATAAAGATTCAAGGGCCACAAATTAATTTCAAACAAGGTATACATTATGAAGATGATATCCAAGGAACACAAGACTTAGTCTCAAGTATCAACCAAGGCTCATAACACTTAACAACTCAAACATAAGGCAAGCATCAAGGCAAGGTACCAACATAAACTCACAAGGAAAAGCATCTCAAGTGATATCAAATGAAAACCCTAATCATGTATATCATGAAACCATCAAGTCATTAGTGCAAAGATATCAATACATATCAAAGATTATCATTAAAACAAGCAAGTCAATTTAGGTTTTAAAACTAAATATCAATATCAAGTGAATAATCATCCATGCATCTCAAATGAAGCAATATTCAAGTCAAGACACAAACAATCCATATGGGTAAATCATCATCAAGCATCAAGCCTAAGGTATAGCCAAAAAGTTAAGCAACCATGAAAAGCATACAAGTATTCACACATCAAGAATTAACTTATGAATCTCATAAAAAAATAACAATCAAAGTATAGAATAACCATTGTATTTATCACAAAACATAATGAAATAAAGGTCAAGGATCAACCCATCAATAAGTCATAGCAAGCTAAAAAAATAAATAATAACTCTGAGACTACTAATGCAACACATGTGTTAGTCTTGAAGTTTTTATTGAAAATATATCGCAATAACCTATGACCCAATCATTAGTTAGGATATAACATTAATTAATTTTTACAAAACCAACACGGATTCTGAGCATTGCTCATAAGAGTCAGGAAACGTTATCTCATTGAGTATGCTTTTGAAATAAACCTGCTTCAATTAGGTATTTTGAGGGTTGTAACGTGGCTTAGTTTACAGTTTTTTCAAAAAGATTTTTAGGCTCAAAGTTTATTTGTACCCACCCATTCTTCGTGATATTCTTCGGTCTTACATTCAACTAACTTGACGTGAGCACTCATATCTTAAAATGAGTTTTGATATGGTTCAGAAAACATTGAGGCTTTGGACACAATAATTACTTACCTTTTTTCTTTTGGAACCTGATCACACGAATTTGTTCTTTGGTGAGGATTTTTATTTTGTGATCCTTTTAGTTTCTTAGGCCTTTCATTTTTTTTTCCCTAACTTTTTCCTGGACTAAGTCTTTTGGATTTGACCTTGAAGTCCAGTGGGATGCCTCAATTTTGCCTAAATCTCCTTCATAGGTTTTGAACTATCATACTCTTTTTTCTTTTTTCATTTTTGATTTATGAATAAATCGTGTGAATCTACGTCATTTTGACTTGTTGAAAGGATGGTGACTACCTCTTTCCTTAGCTAGTTGAGGGATAATCATTATGGATTTGACTCCTAGCCTTCTAGTGTGTGAAGGATAAGTATGGCGAATCATCGGATGTTCACTATCTTTTTGAAAGTTTGGGCACTCGATTACCTTAACTGAAGACTACCCTGCCCCAGGTTAAAATTTAGGTTTCTTGTACAAAAGGAAACTCCTACTTCAAGGCTCAAAGGGGTTAAAGAGGGTATATATCCCTTATATCTCCAGTGTTTGGGAATTTGAAACAATAACTTACATCATCAGTAGGGTTTTATTCAAAAGCATAAACCAAAGATCTCGCGGTTTTCATTTACATCATCCTCCCTCCAATTCTCTGCCCAGGCAGGAAATTGGGTAGCATTGGCATTATAAAGCAGAAAAACATTTTATAAGTAAATATGAATGGATTACTTCAAGACAAACATAATCATTTCATTAATCATTCAAAACAAACAAGTTCTTATATGCATAATTAGTGCATTAACAAACAAAGAAAGTTACATATGAAAAAGCAGTAATGGACTAAAGATTTGAAAAGAATATGCCTAAAGAACATCCTTAAAATCCAAAGCATTCATCAACCATGTTCACAGAGGAACCTGTTCCATGCTTGAGCAACAAATTGACTTAGACCTTGGGATCACCCATTTTGAAGGACATAATACCCCCTTTGACCAGCTTTTGCACTTCCTTCTAGAGAGCAAAGTAATCCTCAATGTTGTGCCCGAGTGCCCTTAATGAAATGCACATAAAGAATCAGATTTGAAATACCATATATGACTCTTAGGGATAGCAGGTGGTGCCCTTGTCTTGACCCACCCTTTCTACATTAAGACAAGATACAGCTCGGCATAAGACACTAGAATATCATCAAACTCATCCTTCCTCTGATTAGGCTGATGGTGAGGTTGATGTTGAGAAGCAACTAGAGCTTTAACCAAAGCAATTAGACATTCCCTACCAATCTTCAAACTAGTAACCTCTTAGAAGAGTTCACGGTTCTCTTGTTCTAGTTGATCCATCATTCTTCGACGACTAGCTTGAGTGTTGTATTGGTGAAACAACTTGCATATAGAGACAAAAGACATGGATAAGTGGAATACAAAAGCTCAATATTGATTGATGCATGATATGCAATACAAATGAGTTAATTATTAGTTACTTTTCAAGGACTTAATGATCATGAAAATTACAAACATCATGAAGGGGTGATACTTTTTGAATAGCTAGAAAAAAACTTGTTTCACTAATAATGGAAGGATTACAATTTGAAGTACAGTTTCAAAAGATCCTAAAAATACAAGAGGGAAATAGCTAAATCCTATGGGTCCTACGAAACCCCTTCTGAATAGGTCCAACTCTTTGTTGATGCTTCCTCTTCTTCCTATTTAATTGAGCATTTTCAACCACAAGTTTATCGACAATCTTCTTCTAAGCACCGAAGGTAGGTAGAATATCATAATACCCATGAACACTAGGAACTGGCTGAACGCTAGAGAAAAGTAAATTCTCTTGCTCCTCTTGTTTCTCCATAGCACGCTGCTCAAGTATCTCAATCAAATCATCCTTCTTCTTCAGTTGTTTCTTCAACTCCATCTTTTCAGCATTTGAAGCATGGTACTTGCTCTCCCAAGTGCCTCTTTCTAACTTCATCCTTGCCAAAATTTCTTTAAGATCTTCCTTTTTCTCAATGGGAATGGTAGATGATGATGATATGACAAATGATATTGAAGGTCTCTCAAGCAGGTATGGCATCTTGAGTTCACATGCTCTAGTATGCACCCACTGAGTATATGGCTCAAAAGCAACACAATTCTTCTTCTCCAACTGATCTTTACCCTTCATTTGAGTATTACGCCAAGCACGCACAACTCTACCATTAAAATATGAATTCTCTCCTCCATTAAGATAAAATAAACCTGCAAACAGAGTTATGTGAGGCTTGTTCTTCATAGGATACTCAAATTGACGCCTTACAGAATAGGATCCCTCTTGTATACCAAGAAGAGGTGCATTAGGGAATTCCCCATAACTGTCGATGATCATTCCAATGTCATAAGCTGGGATATACCAAGTTAAATTCTCCTGAGTAATAAACATAAGTCTTTGAAACCACCTAAGCTTATCTGGATTCTCCACAAATAGTCTAGATTGAGGTAACTGCAACCACTTGTATAACAAAGGTGCACAGCATGTGATTGCTCCACCACCCTTAGCGGTCCTAAGGTGTATAAAATGGTAAGTGTCTCCAAGTAAGGTAGACATTGGGTTACCAATCAAGAATATCTAGATGGCATTAACATCAATAAAATTGTAAATGTTTGGGAACAACACAAGACCATAGATAAGTAATGCGAGGATAGCTTCAAAAGCATCTCTACGATATTCTTTGGCTAAGACAAAAGCCTTCCCCATCAAAAATTTTGAAGTCAACCCTTGGATTCCTCATTTGGAAGTAAGATTAGCTTTCACATCAGATGTCTCCAAATGAAGGGCTTCTGCAATGACTAAAGGCTCGAGAATCTTCTCTAAACCACTGAAAGGTATCTTGTCTGATACTAGCAAACTAACCCAATAGGAATACTCTTTCAAAGTAGGACACAAGCTGATAATCAGGGAACATGGAGCAATGATACATAGGGTCATAAAACTGCACAAGGGTTTCAAGAACTCCATCTTCAATCTTGGTCTTAAGAATACCCAAAAGCTTTCCATAACGAACTATGAAATCCTCAGGACTAGACACTATAAATCCTAACTTTATCAACTCTGTCAAGTCAGGACTCTTGAAGCTATACTTCTTAGTGTTCCTCCTTCCAGAATCCATGATAATGATGCCTAATATGTTTACAAAGAAAAGACATCTAAGTTCCTTGAAACTAATCCAAATTTTTTTTCATGGATGCATGTCTATGCAACAACTACAAACAAGGTTACAAACATATAGGGTTCAAAGGTTTGATGTCATGAGCATGGAGCCATGGGTCTAACCATCCCACAAGGTATGTAATATGGGTTTATTGTGCCTGTAGAATGAGGTTCTAAAAGGTTCCCAAAGTCATAGATTCATCTTTTGGATATTACTGACTTGAAAAACAACTTGCGCAGGCCGATAATATTCTCATGAGAAATTCTTCTGAGTGTAGTATCACGTATCAACTACCTCGGGTCTACAACTGGATAATCACCGCGCAATGTCCTAAAAAGGACAAGAGGGGTTATAGGGTTCTAAAGGTCCTTAGCTTCTCAAACTCTCAGGTCGAAAGTAATAATGCCATTACAACTACTCGCAATGACAATTACTACTCTTAAAGGGGTCTCCACTTAGCGTGGTTATATCATATGTTAATCATGCTTAAGATTACTCCATGCATGTAACTTTTGATTATACCACTATCCTATGTTATTGTGCACTTATGTCCGGGTAAGGACTTGTCTCACCTCTCATGGATCACCAAATACCCAAAGAAGAATAAACAATCAAAACAACAAACAATAATAACAACAAAAATAATAGCAAGTTAGGTTTAATCCTCTTGGGGATTTCCCCAGTGAAGCCGCCATTTCTGTCATGGTGAAGGATCAGAGACCATAACTATTGGTTAGCTAGACTCATAAAACTAGATATCTTCATCGATCTTTTATTTTTCCAAGGGACGAGTAAAAAACCAAATAAACCCAAAATAAACATGCAAAGCGCAAAGCATGGCTAAAAGGCTAAGCAAATAAGAGATCTAAGGTACGAGGGTTGGTTATACTAAGGAAAGGTACTAGAACCCTAAGTATCTACAATATCATATAGAAACCTCTTGTATTGTTTATGTTAAGTTAAAAGTATTTACTGAAAAAGATTGGGGAGATGAGAAGAGAAGTGTTTTTTATTGTTTATGTGTTTGACAATGCATGAAGTCTTGTGTCTACGTACCAATAAAGGATCAAAACCTCGTAGTTCGGGGTACAAATAGAAAAGGGGTTTGTTGTGGTTAGTTTTAATAAAGAAGAGACGAGTTTTCATCATAAGGAAAATATTCAACTAATCCACTAGAAACATATGGAAGATGGATCTTTGCATCTCAATCAGAGAAGGGTTCCAACTTGGATATAGAATCAATAAGTATGCCTCATACCTTCCTTAAGTGGAAAAGAATCAACATCTTTCTCAACAATGTTATGAGATAAGAGATTTATATCTCAACTAGGGATGACTCATGTCTAATCCTTTGAGAAAAAGTTTTTAAAGTGGAAAGTCGAGTGGCAAAATTATGAATGTGGTTTGTGTCTTTTAGTCTTATAAAAAGGTTTTGATATACTTAAGATGTCTTGAAGCATTTATTAAGAAAAAGAAAGTTTGAAAAGGAATGCCCTAATGTCAAGGTTTCTTTATGAAAAGATTAAAGTTAGAAAAGGGAGACCTAATAGTGAACAACATAAGGGTAAACAACCTAAGTGAAACAATCTAAAGACAAAACAACTAAGGAAAAACAATGACCATACATTGGGTGAAAATTGCAAAAGAAACACAATGCATATGCATATGACAACAAAGTCAACAATAATCCCTTCCCTTAGATTCAAACATAAGAAATCATAAAGACTCAAGGGCCACAAATAAATTTCAAACAAGGTATACATCAAGAATATGATATCCAAGGAACACAAGAAAAAGTCTCAAGTATCAAGCAAGGCTCATAACACATAAAAATTCAAACACAAGGCAAGCATCAAGGCAAGGCACCGACATAAACTCACAAGGAAAAGCTTCTCAAGTGATCTCAAATGAAAACCCTAATCATGTATATCATGAAATCATCAAGTCATTAGTGCAAAGATATCAATACATATAAAAGATTATCATTCAAACAAG
The DNA here is from genome assembly GCA_963859935.3 of Lathyrus sativus. Taxonomy (NCBI): domain Eukaryota; kingdom Viridiplantae; phylum Streptophyta; class Magnoliopsida; order Fabales; family Fabaceae; genus Lathyrus; species Lathyrus sativus. Next base: position 511,459,206 of record OZ012738.1, read on the forward strand.
CAAGTCAAGTCATTAGGTTTTCAAACTAAGATATCAATATCAAGTGAACAATCATCCATGTATCTCAAATGAAGCAATATTCAAGTCAAGACATAAATAATCCATATGGGTAAATCATCATCAAGTATCAAGCCTAAGGCATAGCCAAAAATTTAAGCAACCATGAAAAGCATACAAGAATTCACACATCAAGAATCAACTTATGAATCTTATAAAAAAAAGTAACAATCAAAGTATAGCATAACCATTGTACTTATCATAAAACATAATGAAATAAAGGTCAAGGATCAACCCATCAATAAGTCATAGAAAGCTAAAAAATAAACAATAAATCATACGATCAAATGATAGCCAAGTCAAAACACATGGAACGGTCTTTTTAGGTTTTTTTTAATATAAATACAAAAATGATAAAATAAATATTTAAAAGATAAAATAAAATATTTTTAGTTTTTAATATGTGAATACAATAAATAAGTTAAAAGAAAAGAAAAGAAATTAAAATAAAATAGGAAGAAAAAATGAAAAGGGAAAGAAAAATGAAAAGGAAAGGAAAATAAAAGAGAAATAGGTGACTGAAAAGAAAGGAAGGGGGCGCTGGGTGTTGAACCCACACCCCAGAGGTTCCTAGCAAAACCAACCAACCACCAGGCCAGGCCTTGTAGCCATGTCAAATATCTCCCTCCATAAATATATATATATATATATATATATATATATATATATATATATATATATATATATATATATATATATATATATATATATATATATATATATATATATATATATATATATATATATATATATATATATATATATATATATATAAACATAAAATTTATAAACTGGAGAAATGACGTGTAGGTTGTCTTCAACCTCTAGCCAGTTTGAAACTTCAAGAAATCAAAAACACGAATTTACTAAATGGGAACAAAAAAAGTCATGTAAATATATGGTTTCACTTAGAATTTAACATGGAAATCAAATATGGACTAAGTTTTTATTTATTCTTGCTCTACTTCATAAATTTTACTCAAAACCAAGTAAATCCTAATTCTTAAAAATGAAATTAAATCGTATATAAAAGTAATCAATGTCCAAAATCAGAAGGCTTTCAATCATTATATCAACATGAACATGGTAGTAACAAGAACGAGTCCAAAAAGTATTTTCAAGTGTGAGAACATAAACATGAAATTGTACCTAATGAAGTGAAATTGTGCCCCTTTGTAATGTGTTTGCAGAGGTGAGATGAGTGTTCCCTTAGCTTCCTTGATGTCCCAGGATTGTGAGGATAAGTTCAAATCTTCTTGGAACTCTTTAGATTGCTCTCCCTAAATCAGTTTGCAGAGATGAAAAATGAGGTTTAAGAGAGATTGTTTGAGTGATTTAAGTTGGGATTTTGTGCATACCGAGAGTTCAATGTGATGTTTGGAAGGTATTTGTGAAAGAAAAGTGGAAGGAAGGTCAGAGAATTTGGAGATTCAAAGTTTTGCTCTAATGGAGTTTTTGAAATTTTGATTCAATGCTCTTTCTCTATTCTTGCATGTGTATTGGTCTTTTCTGATTCAATTTGCTTATGAAGAGCTTTTGTAATAGATTTGGTGCTAGCTTTCCCTCTGATCCTTGGTTTTGAGCTAGCTTTGTATGGATCCAGTCATGAAAATAGCAAAAAGTGACATGTATTATGGCTTGGACTTTGTCAGGTAATGGACATATTAAAGTCTCCTTCTTGGCTTGTGCAGGCTGGCTTTGGGGCATCAGAAACTAGTTGTAGCAGTATGACAACTTACCTAGTAAGTTTTTAGCAAGGTTGCTTTTACACAACATGCCAAAAGTATAACTTTAGGGTGGACAGTTGGGACTAATTTTTTTCCTATGTGTCGGGGTCAAGTTTGCACAAATATGGTACCTTTGTAAAGTTGGTACATAAAGGAACAAATTTTATGTTCATGACAAGTTGAGGCAAGGCTTGGAAAGGTGAGAAAAATGGCTCCCAATTCAGGTGAAACAAGCTGATCAACACTTAGAAAAAATCTAGTTCATCATGTCAATGTTTATCAACATGAAACTTCCACTTTGGACCCTCATATCTCTCAATTGGAAAAAGCTTTTTGGACCAAGTTTTCCACCATGATGAATTAGAAAGTACGACCTTTAAATGCAGCTTTTTCAATTGTTTCAATTGGACTCTTATATTGTTTACAAATTAGCCATAAAGTCATGCACTTGAAAAGGTCAAACACTTAGAAAAATTTCTAAGTATTTTGAATCTTGCAATAACTTGAAACTCCAACTTTAGCCACCGATTTCTTCCACTTCAATATAGCTTTTGGCTTCTAATTTTCATCAACTTGTAGTGTCAAATTCCATCTTTGATGGAAGCCCTCAAGTTTTTCCATTGGATGCCTGAGGAGGAAGTTACAACCTTGGAAAGTTGGTAATTTGATTAAGGATTTTTGTACTTAAGGAAATTTCAAAAACCCTAATTTTGATAGTTCTTAATCTTTTCTTGATTTTCTTGATTTAACTTGAAAAAAGAATCATTTCCCACATTTTCATGATTATTGACTTGAGATGTCCATAATTGACGAAAATTTCCAAAAGTCAAACTTTGACTTTGAGCATCAGTTGACTTTTCTTCAGTTGAATCAAAATCTTTCAATTATCAACAAATCAAACTCCTTGAGCCAATTTAAACACATGAATGGACCAAAAATATTTATTTGAAGCCTTCGAATCACTTTCTAAGCCGTGGGATCATGTCTTGAGCAAAAATTCAACACCGACCTGATTTTGACCAAAACCCTAATCTTAAGCACTTGATGAGTTGGAACTTGGTGAATTTGAATTAATGCACACTCAAACTTGAATATTGATGAAGGGAAACACTTGATTACTATGAATGAGTAGAGGAGCTTGAGATGTTGGGGATCACACTAAACTTTGACTGATCAACCACTTGAACTCCTTGATGCAAAACCCTAACTCATAAGCGAAGCAAGCAAGACATATTTTAGAATTTTCAATGGGGTTAGAAAAACATAAAAACACACACAAAATATGGTTGATGCAATGCAAATTGTGCAAATTAAAGTGGGATATTAGAATTAAAAATTAGGTTATGACAGAAGGATCTAGAAAGAAATAACTCAAGAAAGGATCGGCCATAATTTAGGTTGCCTGACTCAAACTCATGTTTACTGTCTGATCCATTTTGCCAACACATGGCAGGCATGATATTTACAAGAAAGTTAGTCAAGAATATTATAGCATGAGAAGAGGAAATCTTTCTCTCTATAATGGAGGAAGAGTCGATCTTCCCATACTCTCACAAATTCGTAGATAAAGTAGCATAATCGATTTCTTTCTCTCCACTATCCATCTCATGATACAATTTCATTGTTTCGAGTACAGGACGTCAAGATACAATTTGTTTCAAAGTCAATTCCATTTCAGTTTGTCAAGTTCAAAAGTTCTCACTAAATAACACTAGATTTGAATTCAGAATTATTTAAAGTTATTTACAAGTGGGAATTTACAATTGAAGTTTTTATAATTGAAGACATAAATTTCTATACAATTGAAGGCATTCAAGACACCAACATTTCAACTTTTTCCTTGTTTGATCTTATGACTAAGACGTCACTACAAAATAGGATAACTTGACCGATTATCTTGTGTACGAGATAGAGCACGAAATTCTTCCTCGGACCGTCGTCTTGTTAAAATCGCACACCTTTGCACCACATTGAACGCATCTCCAAACAAACTGAAACGGGATTGGAAGAAGCTTTTTATCACCATAAGTGTTTGTCCCCCCCAACATACAACATCCTAGGCTGCGGTACCTGCAAAATAAGAAGCAGAGAAATGTGCAAATGTTAGCAGAAAAAGGACTGTTCATTAATCCACAAATCATCAAAGTCGTGATCCATAATAACTAAAATTGTTGAGTTTAGAATGGGAAGGAATCAAGAATTCACTGCCAAAGATGTTGAGTTCTAAAAAGAAGAATTGAAACGTACCTTTTTCCGAGCTGTTGTACCCCAAAATTTGACCAACCGTTTCTTGTACTTGGCTTATGTTTTCTTTTCATTTTGCATTTTGCATAGCATAGAATTTGCTCTTGAGACAAGGGATCAAAGGTTTTTCTGTGGCTCAGAGTTCGCTCTTAGCGCAAGAGTCTAAACAGCGAGCGTCAGAAGCTCCGGCATTTATTTTGCCCGGCGATCGAGCGACCGATTTTATTTTTACTTTGCAGGATAATTTGTAGCTCAGGAGGCAACATTCAAGCTATCTCATGCATTCTCACAGTTTTGATATTCGAAAGCAAGTTTCAAAGGCTTAACAGAGCTCAGAATGGAAGAAAACGGGCCAATGTGTACTTTTCCCTCCAAAAGGTGCCAAAATTCAAAATTTTAAGGTGTTAACCGAGTAACCAATATGGTTAACCGGTTAACCAAGGCAAAATCAGGTCAAATTGGAATTTTTAAAGGTGTTAATCAATTAACCCAAGTGGTTAACCAATTAACCAAGGCAAATTTTGCCTATACACGTGAATTTTCAAAAGGCAACCACTTTGGGGTCCATTTTGATCACTTGTGAAGTTGATTTTGCACCAGAGGAAGGATCTAGAACCACTTTGAATTTTGATTAGTTTTCAAATTAATTCAAATTCCCTCCAATTTCCCACTTCTAATTCCATTCCAATTTTCATAACCACACTTCAAACCACCATTCTACTCCGAACCTAGAGCATATTTAAATGATTTGCTCCAAACTTCACACAATCAATCCTCATAATTCCATTTCATTTTTCAGAATTCACTCTCACTTTTGAATTTTTCTCTCAACTTCTCCATCTCCAAAACCTCCATTAAAGCTCTTTTCACTTGAATTCCTTGATTCGAAAATTGAATCATTGAATTCTAGAGCTAAACCTCCATCCTTCATCCATATTATCTCAAATTCTCCATTCAATTTTCGTGCTAGTGTGGATCTGAATTTTGAAGTGGATCTTGAAGAACTTATTTGGATTATTTTGGCTTAATTTTGGTGGATCTTCATTGTTAATACAAGAACTCACTTGGATCTTGAAGAACCTCTGGATTTCTAGCTTGGATCTGCTCAATTGAAGTTGAATCAACATTAACCAAAACAATTCTCCACTTTGCAGGTTGGAATTCTAGATCCGTTGCTATTTTGAGCTTATTTTGCATATTCAATGTTGATCTTCATTTTTTATTGATTCGGTTGATTTTGATCTATGTCATTTGTGATCTTGTTGTTTGAATGTGTTTACATGTTGATTGGATCACTGATTTCTGGTTTAAATTCGTGCATAATTGATTATATGATCATTTGGATTGTTGCATAAGTAATTAATTGCTGGAAGTGCTTTTGAGCTGCTGTTTTCTGCTTCTGGTACAGTGTTAATCGGTTAACCAGTTGCAGTACAAACTGGTTAATCGATTAACCAGTACGCATTTTCAAAAATTTTAAGGTGGTTAATCGGTTAACCCATAGTGTTAACCGATTAACACTGAACCAGAATGCTATTTTTGTTTGTTTTCAAGCTTGTTTTGGTAGCCACTCACTTTGAATCTTCATGGATCAGTGTGATGCATTTGAAGTGAGTTGTTTTGGATATGTGTTGTTGTTCGTGTTCGATTAATCTTGATTGTTCGACACGCGTTATTCCACTTGAATGCGTACTCTTGTATATGTTGTTCAAATGAGGATCCTTTGCATTTGCTTGAGTTTGAGAATTGTTTGGTTGAGATGCGCTTGTGGTGGTTGCTACCCCACACTTTTTTTCTCCCTCTTTTCTTTGTGTTGCATTTCATGTTTGCATCACTTTCTTCCTTTTCATTTGTGATTGATTTATCTTGTATTTACTTGGTTTTCTTTGCCATGATCCCTAGGATTCCTAGTCCCATTTGTTTAAGGTGGGAGTAGGAGAGACATTAAGTGTTCAATCCAAGCATGATAACATTAGGATAGTCTTTTCCCCTCTTAATCTCAATCTTAGGAGCACATTGCATGATAACATTAGGGTTGAGTTAGTTTCCCCTTAGTTGTGTCTTCTCTCTTCTCATCTCAAAACTTCTTCAAGACATGTAATAAAGGATAATGAGTGTTGTACACTACGAGCCTTAAGCATTTGGGAAATGATGATTGGGGGGCGTCCTCTCAATTGTCTAGAGTGTTTAGTGTATGCCTTTTGGGCGATATGCGACGCATTCGCTTCTAAGTCATAGTCTTTAGTGCAACATGAATTACAAATCTAATTCAATTGACTTCTTCATAAAAAACACAAACAAACATCAAATCTTTTTATCCTTCGGTATTAATTGAAAATCATTTTCAAAGAGAGTGTTGTTAACTCTTGGTTCTACCGCAAACAGGTAACGCCTAAGTCTCCAATGGTCAAGCAGCAATACACCTAACTGCTAGAACGAAGGTTTAACCCTACTCGGGTAAAACACCTGAACCAACTTGTGGTCGTGTCAGTCCGAACTACATTTTCTCTAATTTCTCGTACCAGACGAGGATACGTAGGCACAAGACGACGATGTCTTGGCGAGCAACCTTCCCCACTTTCACCCGTAGTTTTCTGAACTACGTTGAATCTGACTTTCCTATTGCACGAGAGAGTACGTAGGCATAGAGCGGTGATGCTTTATCGAGTCTCTTTTCTTTTCTTTTGTCCCTGTGGCCTGTAGCTTGGATAGATTAACACCCTTTAGATAGATAACAAGCATGGATCCCGTCGAGTACGACAAACGTGAGGGGTGCTCATACCTTCCTCTTGCGTAACCGACTCCCGAACCCAAGATTTGTTTGCAATGACCTGTCTTCTCCCTTTTTCGTAGGTTTTCTCTGATCATTTCCTTTCCCTCTTTTGGGATAAATAACGAACGGTGGCGAATCTTCTGTCCTTGTCGGCCCCTCTTTGCAGCGATGCGACACGAGCAGATTCAACCGAAAAGAAAATATCCTCACCCACAGTTCTTGGACTCGATAGAGCCAAAAACCGTAAATTTAACAGCAGCTTTGAATCAGGAAACACCAACGTTCTGACCTGTCAAACAAGAAATAACATCACTTATTAACTTTCCAAAATAATCACCAGCATGTATCAGACATGATTAAACAAATAATTGACTCTCCGACAGAAACAAGCATTTCGCAACCGAATTGGAAAAGAATTATTACAACCATTATTTCCTTTCCAAAAGAGATCCAACGGATTTATTTTGCTCTTTAATTTTGAATCAAGTTTATGGCCTATAAAGTAGACCGAACCGATTCGGAAGGGGGAGAGCTGGCAGCAATCACAAAAACTTCCACAAAATCCCAAATTCAAAAAAAACCCTAAAATGCGAAAGGAGAAAAAGGAGGATGACTTATCTTGTGTTGGTTTCCGTTCGCAAATCCACTGCAAATCATCGAAACCTTCAAACGACATCCGCCACGAATCGCCGCTTCCTTCCTCAAACCTTCCCCGCGAATCACTGTTACCCGCTAGCCACCATCGAAACCCCTGCAAATCCAAGAAACCATGAGTTGTTTTTGAGTAACATTGCTAATCTGTTGTTTTTTTTGTTTGTTTTGTGTAGAAGACCGGAATATCGGAGAAGACAGAAGTAAGAAGAAGGCGAATCGAGAAAGAAGAAGAAGGAGGTGAACGAAAGAGGTGGAAGAGAACGAAGAACAGAGTTTAGAAGAAGAAAGTGAGAGGAAGAAAGAGGTCAGAGAAAGTGAGAAGAAGAGGAGAAAGGGAAAGGAGAGAGGAAGAATGAAGTGAGAAGGAGAGAGAAGCAGCGACAGAAGAGGGAGAAGAGGAGTGTTTAGGTTTTTTCAGTTTTTTTTGCTTTTATATATTGTAAATCACATGTATGCACTCCCACAATAACCACAATGCGCCCAGTCGCGTGACCATTCATCCTCATCTAATCATGATCTGCGGTCCCTGATTGCCTCCCTACGGTAAGCCCTTCACAGCCTACCACACGTAACCATCCGCCCTGTTAACCACCATTAAAACCCTTAATCTGCCATTAATTAGCATTTTTCATTAACTTAATTTTTTTTAATTCAATTAATTAACCCATAGTTAATCTCTTCTAATCAAATTTTTAATAAAAACAAACTAATGACCTGTTCTATTTAATTAATTGTTTTTCTAATTAATTAACCTATTTTAATAAATCAACTTCCTTTAACTAATCAACCTATTAATTTCCTTTTTATTTTATTTTATTTTATTCACTTTATTAATTAACTTATTTCATCAACTTATTAACCTTTAAAAAAAACAATATAAATTTGTTCTTATTCTTAATAAAGCTTTTTTCATATAATCTAATATAACTCTTATTTATTTAATAAAATCTATTTAATAATAATAACAAAAACATTTTTTTCTTAAAGCCCGTTTTATTTAACAAATCATTATTTATTTTAAAATCATTTTCATATATTTAGAATAGCTTTTATTCAGTAAAATATAAAATAAGTAAATTTTTTTTCAATAATAAAACCCTTTTATTTAATAAATCCTTATTTACTTAAAATTATTTCTATTTAGAAAAATCTAATCAATTTATAACCTAAAATTAATTCTTACTAAAATAACAAAACTAATTTATCTCCTAATCCAACTTTTTCTTAAAATCAATCTTACGTAAAATTTAATCAACGCGTTCTCAATCCTTATCCTTCGAGCACCGATTTATTTCGAATATTCGCGATCCCGAGCTTGGTTTGTTTTAGTGTTTATATCTGTTGTTGGATTTGTTTTATCATTGTCTTTATTTTATCATCTTTATTTTATCGCATTATATGTCCAAAGGAAAAACCTGCGCATGACTTTACAAGTCGTGCGTATTGCATTTCATATTGAATCATTACTCCCCGCTTGATCCATGATCCTTTTCAAGTTGATCAGCTTAAGTTTAGATCCTACCCCTTAAGGAGGACATTTTTCTTTTATCTTTTACAACTTAGATAAATAATATTCAACTCAATTAAACTATTATCCCTACAAGAGAATTAGACGTGAGTCATCTTGACTGTCGAGATGTAATTCTCCTGCCCCATAACACAATCGAGTGATGTGGATCTTTTCCGCTTGAGAGAGATAGTGGCATACTCATCGATAAATCCGAGTGTTTGAGCCCTTCTCTCAAGACGATGCAAAGACCATCTCCTACAAGTTATGATGGTTAAGTTGAGTGTTATCCCTTAAGATGACGACTCGCCTCTTCTCCTAGAATCAATCAATCAACAAAACCTTATTCCTTTAGAACTTTGACCAACAGTCAAGAAGTTTCTCAAACCCTGTAGGAGAACTACAAATACTCTGATTCCATTCCCGTCTGGATATGTAGGCACAAGATGCGATGTCTTGGCGAGTATACTTAGAAATAAACCACTAGGTCTTTCACCCTTAAGAAGATAACCCTTAGCAATAAACACGATAAAACAAGAGGTTCATGTAGAGTACTACAGAAACTTAGGATGCTAGCACCTTTCCTAAGTTTAACCAACCCCCGAACCTAAACTCTCTAGCTTTTGCATTTGCATTGTATTGTGGGTAATTCGATCTTTTTCCCTTCCTTTGGACAAATAAAAGACCGGTGGTGAACCAATTAATTAAGATTCAAATTAATTAATAATTTGACATCCAATTCTCACCGTAACAGAAATGGCGACTTCACTAGGGATTCTAGTATATTTTATTATTGTAGGTTTCCCTAACTTGTTTTATTATACATGTTTATTGTTATATCTGCTTATTTGCTTATCTGCTTATTCGTATATTTGCTCGTTTATGCTCTTGGGTTGGTATCCTTGTGTGGTGAGATAAGTCCTACACACGGATTTGAGTGAACTTATTATAGGAAGGTGATATATTTGACGAGGCTTATAGGGAGTGAGTCCCGACCAAGCTGGCTTGAGAATCACCACTCAGTTGAGGCCCTCTTGAAAATTAGTACTGTTGAACGAGTAGTCGTGAAAACATTCACTATTTTCGACCTTGGAGCCTGTGATACTGGGGACCGTAGTTACCTTTAACCCCACTTTGGCCTTTATTAGGACGTAGTGCGATGACTATGAGGGAGTAGTCCTAAAGTAGTTGATACGCGATGCTACACTCAAAAGACGTTCTCTTGAGAATATTATTAACCACCGAGTAGTCGGGAAATTAATAATATCCGAAAGAGGGACTAATGATTTTGGGAAATTTTTTAGAACCTTGTTCTATAAGTACAATCAACCTTTAGTCCACACCCTTCGGAGATGGTATACCCTTTGTTCCATGCTCGTTGCAAACCTAGGTTCCCTGTTTGTTTATCTTTGTGTATCTCTGTGTGCTTGCCTGTGTTTATGCATCTTAGCATCATATTGCATTGGTTTCATGGAATTTAGTTTTTATTTATAAACATTACTGAACCAGTATGGATTACAATAGAAAAATATTTTGAAATATTCTTTCAAGAGTCCTAAGTTGGATGACCTAAGGAAGTTAGGAGCTCAGATTGAAAATCAATAGAAGTTCAAAAGACATGAGACTATTATCAAAGATCTAGAAGGCTAATGGAGTTCTTCCTTACCTACTGACGAGAAAAGAAAAGAGCAGGAGGATTTATTTTCCTCCAATTTTCCGACTACTCCTCGAAAATTAATCATGGACAAGCACATATTTGAGAAGGTCCAGATCAAGAAGCACAAGCAAGACTTCCTTAGGACTTTATTATCTTTTATTTAGCTATTATGTCAGGACTCTTTCAAGAATATTTACTTGTAATCCGATATCAAAAAATAATAAATGAGTTTTCTTTGGTACTTTGTGACGTTTATAAATACTCGAGTTCCATGAAACTCTTCATCTGCATTCTGCATTTTTATCCCTCATTTAGCATTTGCATATGCATGTGTCTCCTCTCTGCTGTAGCTCATCCGGTTTTTTATCTTTGTCCTATTAGCTGACATGCTGACCATCTGAGCAAGCTCAAAGTATTACTGAAGGATAGTAAAGAGAACGAAAGATATGGATCCCATGACTGGCTTCAGAGTGGTGACTAATCTGATATTTGATCTTCCCTCTGATGACAATGTTCAACAAGTGGATGTTCCTACACAATCTCAGTCTGTGCAAGATAACCTGTTTGTTCAAGTTGATGAAAGAGATTCCCAATTTCTACGGTGTATGCTAGATCCTCAGAATGTTTATACTGAGATAAAGGTGGACGATCCTAGAATTTTAGCAATTGAGAAAGTATTTCGTGATCTCGAAGAGCAATTGAAGATGATGAAAGGAGCTAATACATCTGATCTTAATGCTCATGACTTGTGTCTAGTTCCAGGTGTAATCATTCCTCCAAAATTCAAGATGCCTATCTTTGAAGTATAAAAGGGTGTTAGTTGTCCAAGATACCATTTGACGATTTTTTGTCAGAAGATGACTGCTTATATTGACAACGACAAACTGATGATTCACTGCTTTCCAGAAAGTTTATGTGGGGCATCCCTGATGTGGTATATGAAGCTATAAAGGAATTGTATTCAGTCTTGGGGAGATTTGGTTGCTGCTTTTGTAAAGTAGTACAATTACTATTTGGATATGGCTCCAGACAGTGATCAACTAGTGAGCAGGAGTAAGAATGACAACAAATCTTTTAGGGAATATGCTCAACGATGGAAAGAATTGGCAACCCAGGTTCATCCACCACTTCAAGAGAAAGAATTAACCAAGATGTTTCTAAGAACGTTGCCAGGCGCTTATTATGATAAGATGGTAGGCGTTGTGCCGTTAGAGTTCTCCAAAATTGTAAAAGTCGGGATAAACATCGAGAATGCACTAAAAAATGGAAGAATTCAAGATGACTTGAATAGCCAAGCTAATGAAGAAGATCCAGTTGGTGATTCCCAAGTAGAAGGAAGTGTTGATATTAATGCAATTTGGGATTCCTCTCAAATCCTGCTAGATCCGGCTCTAGTATCTTATCCCCAACATCGGTATGCAGTGCCTGCTCGACGCAAGCGACGACTACCTCATAGACAAAGGTTGACATCTCCAGATTGACATCAGAATCGACGGGCTCGAAGACAGTTTTAGAATCAGAAGATACCTTTGAGTATTCCAAGAGAAGAAAGTCGCCAGTTTAATCCTATCCCGTTGACTTACCGTCAACTGTGGTCTTATTTTGCTAGAAACTCGGTAATGACACCCAGAAAGACTAGAATTATGAAGTCTCACCCACCGTGGTTCAACTTGAACACCAGCTGTGAATTTCATGATGGAGTAGTGGGGCATTCGATTAAAGAGTGCAAAGTTTTCCAAGAAAAAGTTCAAGAAATGATAAGTGATGAAGTGCTAACCTTCAAAGGAGAAAGCCCAGTCTTGAACGGAATACCGTTATGCTAGTGTGTTTGAAACTCCAAGAAATCCTTTTCGAGCTAGTGAAATCCTTTAGAAGGGCTCATCAGCTGTTTATTTTGTCCGCTTATATGTGTACTTTTATTTCTTCGATTAAAAGCATAATTTGCATGTAAGAACTTGTTTATTTTGAACGTTAATATAATAAAATGTTTTTCTTGAAGAAATCCATTTGTATTCACTCGTAAACTGTTTTTCATAATTTATAATGCCAATTTACCCAATTTTTATCACTTTGAGAAAGAATTGGAAGGAGGATGACGAAGTAAAACGCGGGATCTCTTGTTGTATGCTTTCGAACAAAACCATACTGATGATGTAAGGCATTGTTTCAAACCTCCCAAACACCAAACATTTAAGGGAGTTAAATCCTCTTTAACCCTTTTCAAGATTTATCTTTAACCTGGGGCGAGATGATTTTCAATCAGTTCGATTAAGCACCTAAAACTTTCAAAAATGGGTGGGTACAAATAAGCTTTGACCCCTATTCCTTTGTTTTACAAATTGTAAATCAAGCCATGATACACCCTCAAAAGTCCTAATTGAAGCCGAGTCTTATTTCGAAAGCATACTTGATGAGATAACGTTTCCTGACTCCTATGAGTTATGCCCAATTTTTGGTATTGGCCTTATAAATATAAATTTATATCCTAATTAGTGACTTTGTCACTAGTTATCATGATATCTATTTTCAAAACTTCAAGACAAACACGTATGTTGCATTAACAGTTTCAGAATTAACATTTCATACGTGTTGATTTTTGCTAATATCTTAGAAAGTTTACGTATGGACATCGACAATGAAACTTGAAGACTCTGCTAACCAGGGGCAAGTTATTTTCCAAGTTGTTTGTTCTCTATACAAATTTGACTTCACCTATAGATCTATTTTCGAAGACTCAGTTATACATAACATCTTCAATCAGGGGCAGTTACGTCGAGATTCGACGAATCTCTCTAGAGAGTTTGAAAACAGTGGGGCATTTAGATGCCAAGTTTTCAGTAAAATCCTCTTGAGATGACTCATTCTCATAAAGCTCGTACTCTGGGGCATTATTTTGTTCAAAATGGAGACTATTACACAGTTCATCAAGATCAACACTACTTTGTTTTCATAACATTCTTCGTTCGCGTCCCCGGTAAATTTTACTTCTGGTAGTCATGACAATTCTCTGATGAATCTTTTCGATACAAGAAATCTCTGGTTGGTGACCTGACAATTCCCAGTGGTTTGCTTAACTTCACTTCCCCAATGAAGCGATTTATATTTTTAATCCTCAATGATCTTCTCAAACTTCACCTTTCCAGTGAGGTGGACGTCATTCTCATAAAGCTCTTACTCTGGGGCATTATTTTGTTCAAAATGGAGACTATTACACATTTCATCAATATTAAAACTACTTTGTTTTCATAACATTCTTCGTTCGCGTCCCCAGTAAATTTTATTTCTGGTAGTCATGACAATTCTCTGATGAATCTTTTCGATACAAGAAATCTCTGGTTGGTGACCTGACAATTCCCAGTGGTTTGCTTAACTTCACTTCCCCAATAAAGCGATTTATATTTTTAATCCTCGATGATCTTCTCAAACTTCACCTTCCCAGTGAAGTGGACGTCATTCTCATAAAGCTCGTACTCTGGGGCATTATTTTGTTCAAAATGGAGACTATTACACAGTTCATCAAGATCAAAACTACTTTGTTTTCATAACATTCTTTGTTCGCGTCCCCGGTAAATTTTACTTCTGGTAGTCATGACAATTCTCCGATGAATCTTTTCGATACAAGAAACCTCTTGTTGGTGACCTGACAATTCCCAGTGGTTTGCTTAACTTCACTTTCCCAATGAAGCGATTTATATTTTTAATCCTCGATGATCTTCTCAAACTTCACCTTCCCAGTGAAGTGGACGTTATTCTACTCCTTAGTCGATCTTTTACAAACGCCGATCTTCCCCAGCGAAGCGGATGTTTATTTCACCCCCGTTGAAGTTTTGACTCCGACATATTCAATAACTATGATGACAATGGTTTCCCCATCGAAGCAGATATTTATTTTATCCCCTGCGAAACATCAGTTCGGGTATCTATATCTACAACTCCAGTAGGAATCTCTCCAGTGAAGTGGTTTATTTATTTTATCGAGGGAGTCTCTGCAATTATGAGTTTGATCTGCTCCCAGTCGATCTTTACTCTCAACTTCAACAGGACAACCTTTCAGATTGATCAAGATGTTATATCCCCAAGTGGAGTGTTTTCTGTTCCCGAGAGCTTTGAAGCCCTGAAGCAGATTGTGATCCCATACTTAGTTCTCCGTCTATCCCCAGTGATGCTTCTATCTTAGAAGACGGGTCGGATGTTTGTTTCGAGATGTTTATTTCATCTCCGATTGTTTCTTTTCGTTTGTTTTGTCAGCATAGGCATATGCATAGTGTAACACCTTACTCTACCCCGTACGCGTATTATAAAACATATACGGAAATATCGCATAAAAGTACATCAGAGTTCTTAAAATCAGTAGGATTACACTAAGTCATTTCATCCTTCATAAATAAACCAAGGTCATCTTGCTTTCAATCAAACAGCAAAAATGAAATCAATGTTTAAATATAATTACACCACGAGGTGATCATACATCCTCAATCCAATAAATAAGAGATACATAACGATTAATCAAGAAAGTAAATAAAATATAGCACAATCCCGTCATCCCATATGATGTATCAGAGCGACTCCTAAGACTCGATCAAATAGCAACATACTCCAAGCACTACTCAGGTACCTGGTCATCTATACTACCTAGAAAGCACAGACGTAACAAACAGAAAAGGGGTGACAACTACATTCAATAAATAAGAGGTGAAATACACATGCTAAGGAGTAGTTACACACCACACATACAATCATATACATATAACGCACATACACGTGCCACATCAATTACTCGACATCAATAGCCCATATTCAATTACAATTATGCAATGTGACTCACTAACTCGACACAATGCATGTGGTACCAACATAAATACATACGGTTCACCCTAGAACCCGATTCCCGTCTGAATCAGGATAAGTCGTATACATTCCTCTAAACTAAAACTTATCTCCACAACGACTTCCACGCGAAGTACGGATGAAACTAGGCACCAATCATGGATTCCCACCTAGCCATCTCCACAAGACACATGACATGAAATGCATGACCACACAATCATGCAATATAATAATTCAAGCATAATTCACGACCATTAAAGATCCACACGAGCCATCCGCTCACCGTAATCCTCTCGGGAATTACCATAATCACACACGGTTATCCACATTCGAGAATCATGGCTCACAATCATCAAACACACCCCTTAAGGGCACACCCATATCATTTCACATTTTTCCCAATTTAATTCATTACTCTTATTTCTAGGTTCATTTTATTCATATTAACCCTACCGAATCAACGGAAATGCGTTCTAAGCGAACGCTAGGCAGAAATCACAAAACTGGGGAAAACGTAATCTTATCTTGTCCATACGCGTACCAACAGGGTCCATATGCATATTGCCTGCTGTCATACGTGTATCAGACCTCCATACGCGTAAGACCAGATGCCTAAACCTCCCAAAAATTCCTCAGAGTCAAACCTTACATGTATAACTACTCTCATACGCGTATTGCCCAGGTCCATACGCGTACCATACGTGTATCACCAGATGGTCGTGCTGGCACTAGGGGCTGGGCACGTCTGCTACGCGTACAACCCCTTGGGAAGTCCCCCATAAGCGTATTTCCTAAGCCTATACGCATATGACCAGCATATCTGTCAAAAGACTCAGATCTCAACATTCTCACGAGTTTCTACTCAAGATTCATCATTTTATCTTCTCATTCATCTAAAAACTCAGTTTTCTATCGATTTCAATGAGTCCTATCTTCTATTCTGTCAAGATTCTAATTATTAGATCTAATTTCGATTACAGTTAAACCCTTAGTTTCAGATCTATTAAACCACATCATTCCATCATAGATTTAGGGAGTTTCCACACGAATTTTCATATTCATACCAGAATCGTACATACAATATCATGAAATGATCATTCAACAAATAACAATCATAGGGAAATCACAATATCATGAAAATCAAATGAAAAGGTGAGAACAAACAAAATTTCTACGAGAGAAAGGACCTCTCACTACCCTCTCATGTTAAGACACCCATATTGAAATTCATTCTCCCCCCTTACCTTGGATTTGAACTCTTTCTTGACAACAACGGAGAAGTCTTGGTTCTTCTTCGTGACGCAACCTTGAAAAAGGGCAGGCAAACAGACAGAAGAGTCACCACCCAACGTTATTTATCCCAAAGAGAGGGAAAGGAAACGATCGAAAAAAACCTAAGAGAAAGGGAAAGACAGGTCATCACAACCAAATATTGGGTTCGGGAGTCGGTTATGCAAGGGGAAGGTATGAGCACCCCTCACGTCCGTTGTACTCAACGGGATCCACGCTTGTTATCTAATCTATGGGTGAAAACTATCTAAAATCTATGACTAAATGGGGGTGAAGAGAAAGAACAAACTCGATAGGACATGGTCGCCCTATGTCTACATATTCCCTCATGCAATGGGAAAGTCAGAGTCAACGTAGTTCGGAAAACTACAGGTGATGGGGGAAGGTTGTTCGCCAAGACATTGCCGTCTTGTGCCTACGTATCCTCATCTGGTATGAGAAATCAGAGCATACGTAGTTCGGGAAACAAGACCACTGGTTGGTGTTTTTTTATAAGTAATGTTAAGTTTCCATTCTAGCAGTTAGAGATGATGCTTATTTGCGGTAGAACAGAAAAGCAACATACTCTCTTTGAAAATTAGGTTTGAAACAATCCCGAAGGATGAAAAGTTTTGAATTTTGTTTGTGTTTTTTATGAGAAGAAGTGAATTGAGTTAGTGTGTAACTCATGTTGCACTAAAGACTATGACATAAGAGCGAATGTGTCGCGTATCACCCAAAGGGCATACGCTAAACACTCTAGACAATGTGAGAGGAGGTCCCCCACTCATCATTCCTTATGTACTTAATGCTCGTAGCGTACAACAATTATTATCCTTTATTAAGTGTCTTAAGAAGTTCTAAGATGAGAAGAGAAGAGACAAGACTCTAAGGGGAACTGATAAGCCCTAATATTGTCATGCAAGATGGTCCTAAAGTTGGGATTAAAAAGGGAACTACCTAATGTTATCATGCAAAGGATTGAAAGCCTAATGTCTCTCCTACTCCCATCTTAAACAGAGGGACTAGGAATCCTAAGGGATCATGGCAAAAAGCACAAGTAAACACCAAACTCAATCAATCACAGATGAAAATGAAATGAAAGACTTAAACAAGTCTAAGATGCAAAGAGATATGAGATGCAAACACAAATGTAAACACAAATGCAAACATGAAACAATGCAACAAACACAAGTCACAAAGATGGAAGACTTAAACAAGTCAAAAGAAGATGAGATGAAATGGGAGAAGTAAACTCCTACAACCAAGTACCATCAATTATCCAAGTACAAAAGAGAAGCATAATCAAAGGAGTGAGGGAGGAAAGATAATGGGGTAGCCACCACATCTTAATCAACTCAACCAAGTACTTACTTAATGACCAAGTAAAGAAATGCAACACAACAATGCAAAAGGAGTGCAAGTGTTCGCGACAAACTCAAAGTGAAATCAACACCACCAAATCATCATGAACAAGTACATAACCTCTAAGGTCAGAAGTGCAACACAAATGGAAGACCTCAAATTCAAAGTCAAAATAATAAGCAAGCACAAGCATGATCAAGTTCAATTAGTGGACCAAAGTCCATATAAACATCTCACACTTCAAACAAGTGGAAAGATAAGATCAAAACATAACTTGTGGCACAAGGTACACATGAAATTGACCTCTAAACATGCAAGGAATCACCTCAAGCATGTTAACAAAAGCTAACAAGGCTTAAGAAGTGCTCAAGGGATCACTCATGATCATATCCCAAAAACTAGGTCAAGAATGTATGCATACACATGATTAAAATAACTTGAACTTGAAGCAATCACCAAAAATAGAAGAAGACTCCAATAAATTCCAAATAAAATACCCAAAGCAAGTTGAAACAATCAAAAGTCATTGTGCAAAAAATCAAAGCAAGAGTCAATTCAAAGCATCACCAACTAGGTCCAAGAAGGCAACATACTCAACTTGTCGAGCAAGCATCGAGGGTCCACAAAAAGTAAATGAAAAACAATTGATTTGTGATCATCAATACCTCAAACCAACCCTCAAAAATACCTAAAATTAAAACCATGAGAGGGGTGCACTAGTAAAATGGATTTGAATTGAATCCCTTTTAAAATGCGCATAGGCCTCAAATTTAGGGGGGGTGGGGATATCAAATTGCCAAGCCCAAAACATAATTCAAACTCAGGTTAATGAAACGCTTCGTTTCATTAATCCATGTGGCGTGACAACTCAGATTTCAACTAACCATGCAAGCAAAGTCAAAGCCTGGTCACGAGACACCTCAGCTCAAGCCTGGACGCCAGAGCCCTAGCTCCGGTCGTCTTCTCAAGCGAGCTTCACCAGAGCTGGGTGAAAACCATGATAAAAATTGAAACTCTTGGCATGGTTTTGAAGAAAATTTCATGAGGAATAAGAATCTAGCCTTAGATTCTGAAAAAGGTTCTTACAAATATGAGAAAAATAGGCCACAAAGAAATGATGCACACTCTGAAACTCAATCAAACAGCCACCAAAATGTATCAAACATGGCCTACATGAAGTAGGACTTCAGATGCAAACCAAATGAACCTAAATGGGTGCCTAGAATGAAAGACTCTGCATAAGCTTTGCTCTGATGCTTTTAAACTCTTCCTTGATCCTCAGTGATGATGATTTGAGCCAAAGCTTAAAGAAATATCCAAGGAGATGACCAACTCGAACAAGAGAAAATCTGGTGTAATTTTGAATGAAAACCCTCTCTCTGCTCAACTCCTTCCCCTCTCCTTAATTAGGGTTGTTTCAAAGCTTATATGTGATGGGTTTAAGGCACTCATGCAGGCCCATGTTGGCTTATTCTTTTTATTTCAAAATTTGTCAAAAATGACACATATGGAGCATACATGGGTTGGAGCTCTTGTACAATCCTCTTGGGTCAGCAAATGAACTTTAGGGAGTGTGTAGAAATGAAAGATGGTGATTTGGAGGATTGAAAATGAGTTGGCATCATGTTTTGAACCAATACTTTTTAAGGTATGAAATTTGAAAAAATGGCATGTAAAGTGTACTCGTGTTTGTTCAAATTGGGTAAGATGCATCATGAACAATGCAAAGATGATATTAAGTCTTCAAAATTTCAAAAACAAGTGCATTAGATGACTTGTAATGAAAGAAACTTATGTCATGTCCAAAAATCAAATTTCCAAGCTCATCATGGCCTAAATGATCACATGATTCACAAAATGCCATGGAAATTGAGTTCATGATGAAGTTAGGGCAATGTGACACAACTTTCATGTGGGACAAGTTTGGATTAGAGGTCATAAAGTTGATGAAAATGGTCATTAAAATGAAAGACCTAAAGTGAAGTTTCCAAAAATACCATTGCCTTGTGAAAACCATAACTTGAGCTCCACACATGAGAATGATGAGTTCTAGGACGTTTTGAAAAGCTAAGACAATGAGGAACAGCTTTCATGTTTGATAAAAAGTGAGGAGGAGCTTGGTTCCTTGTGTAAAATGTCTTTGAAGTGAGTTAGCTTTAAGTTCCTTAAAAATCTCTTCATCTGATGACACCAACTTGTTGATACCATAATTTGAGATGTTCAAACCCAATGGATGAGTTCTTATACTCCAAAGAAACTTGAAAGATGATGAACAAGTCTCATGTTTGTGAGAAAATGAGACAAGACTTGTATCATAGTGAAAATTATCCTTGAAGTTAGAGACTAAAAGAGGGGATTTTACACTCAAATCAACTGAAACCCTAATTTAGTAACTCCTTGAACTCTTGAGTCTTCTTGATTTTATCTCAACATGATATCTTAGATGACCTATGATGACCTCCCATGGCTTTCATGACCTAGAACCAAGGCTTGAACCCTCTCAAGTCCACAGTTGACTTTGGGTTGACCAGATGAAACCCTAACTCCATATCCATTGACTGAAGTTCTTGTAAATGACTTGAGTGATCAAATAAACTCCATAAAGAACCCTATATATGCACAATGAGATTTTGAATCATGTCTTACCCAAATGGATGAACTCATGAACCTTTGATGATCCTCAAGATAAGAGGTGACACCCATAAACAAACTTCTTTTCTCAAGGAGCTTTGATACCCAATCTGATGATGAAGAACCCTTGTTGACATGAACAAATACCCTTGCTTGAGCTTGAACAAGAAATCTTCTCTCTTGAATGACAAATACAACCTCTTGATCCCCTGTCTAGAACCAATGCTATGCAAATGCAAATGCAAATGCTAAATGATATGAAACATAAGCCAAGTTAGAAAGAAAAGGTTGGTCAAATTTTGGGGTGCAACACTTTGCCCTAGCTCTTCTTTCTCTGCCTTTTTCCCTCTTTCACGTGTTAACTGTCTAAACCCACTAATACTCTGTAAACCCTCTTAATCCTATTTTAATTTATTTAATTTAATTACTATTACTAATAATAATAATAATAACCATAATAGTAACCACTCTCTAATTAATGTTATAATTAATGATAATTAAATAATGTCTATAACTATAGTATCCTCATTGAATGGTTAATTTCATCATCGTTATAGGTCCACCTCACCCCTAACTAAGGCTGGCTCTCACTCCCGCTCTTAACCTCATACCCTTAATTAAGGACATCACCACAAATACATATCACAGAAAATACAAAAGTGACTCAATAATTTAAGGGGGTGTTACAACTCTCCCCCACTTAAAATATTTTTGTCCTTGAAAATGTACCTGATGAAAAAAATTTCGGATACGACTCTCGCATCTTGCTCTCCAATTCCCATGTCCCACTTCCTCCAGCAGCTCCTCCCCAAGCTACTCTCACCAACAAGATATCTTTCCCTCTCATTTGTTTCATCTTGCAGTCTTCGATCCTCAACGACATCGCCTCCACCGTAAGGTTATCTCAAAATTGCACTTCATCTCTCTGAAGCACATGAGGTGGATCAGCAACATACTTCCGAAGTTGCGATACATGAAACACGTCATGCAAATTTGAAAGTTCGGATGGCAACGCCACTCTATAGGCAACAACTCCAACCCTCTGCAGAATCCGATACGGTCCAATGAACTTAGGATCCAATTTATTTGATTTCAACGCACGACCAACACCGGTCACCAGATTGACTCTAAGAAAAATATGGTCGCCCTCGCTGAATTCCAAGTCTGTCTTCCTATTATCATGGTAGCTTTTCTTCCTACTATGTGCCGTCTTCATTTTCTCTCTAATCATCTGGATTATTTATGTGGTTTATTGTACAATCTCGGGTCCGAGTACCATACTTTCGCCCAACTCATACCAACATAAAGGTGTCCTACACCTTCTACCATACAAGGCTTCAAAAGATTCCATTCTAATACTAGAATGATAACTGTTGTTGTAAGTAAACTCAATCAGCGGTAAATGAGTATCCCAAGCGCCTCCTCGCTCGAGTATACAAGCTCTCAACAAATCTTCCAATGACTGAATAGTCCTCTTAGATTGTCCATCTGTTTGTGGGTGATAAGCAGAACTCAGCTTCAAACTGGAACCCAAAGATTCTTGCAAGCTTTTCCAAAATCCATAAGTAAACCTCGGGTCTCTGTCAGATACGATGCTCGACGGAACCCCGGGTAACTTCACTATCACTCTAATATAAATTTCTACTAACTTCGTCAAAGGAAAACTGATGTTAATGGATATAAAATGTGCTGACTTCGTCAATCTATCCACAATTACCCAGATGGCATCAAAACCTCTCGCCGTATTTGGCAATCCAGTCACAAAATCTATTGCAATACTATCCCATTTCCACTCCGATATTTCCATCGTTTGCATCAAACTGGGTGGTTTCTGATGTTCCACCTTTGACTTTTAACACGTCAAACAAGCATACACAAACTGGGCTATGTCTTTCTTCATACCCGGCCACCAAAATAATTTCTTCAAGTCCTGATACATTTTCGTAGCTCTTGGATGAATACTCAAGCTACTCTTGTGGCTTTCTTGCAAAATTACCTTTTTTAAATCAGGATTATCTGGCATACAAATTCTGTTTCTGAATTTCAACACACCAGAATCATCTACTTTAAAGTCTTCTTCCTTATCCGTTCTGCCTACGTCATCAAGTCTACTAATTTCAAATCCAATTTCTGACCTTCTCTTATTACACGAAGGAACTCATTATTCACTTTCAGCATCCTTAACATTACACTTTCTGAAGTTAACTCACAAACCATACTCAAGTCTCTAAATTGCTCAATCAAATCCAATTCTTTAATAATCAACATCGACATATGAATCGTCTTTCGACTCAAAGCATCTGCCACGACGTTAGCTTTACCGGGATGATAACTCAAGCTAAAGTCATAGTCTTCCAGGAATTCTAGCCACCTATGCTGCCTCATATTTAATTCCTTCTGGTCAAATAGATATTTCAAACTCTTATGGTCACTGAACACTTCGAATCTCGACCCGTACAAATAAAGCCTCCAAACCTTTAGTACGAAAACCAATGCAGCTAACTCTAGATCATCAGTAGGATAATTCCTTTCATGAATCCTCAATTATCGTGAAGCGTAAGCCGTAACCTTGCCATCTTGCATCAAAACACCGCCTAATCCCATTTTAGACGCATCGCAATATACCACAAAAGGATCATTCAGATTCGGAAACTTTCTTCGCACAAAATATCCCATACAAATTTCTGGCCTTTTCTAGTCAACTTGGTCAACAGAAGAGCCAAATTAGAAAACCCTTCGATGTACTTACGGTAATAGCCTGCCAAGTCTAAGAAACTTCTAATCTCTGTCACTGACTTCGGAGCCTCCCACTGAAGCACAACACTCACTTTCGATGGATCCACTGCTATGCCTCCTCTAGAAATAACATGTCCAAGAAAACTCACATCGCTCAACCAAAACTCACACTTCGAAAGTTTTGCAAATAATTTATTATCCTTGAACACTTGCAACGTAACCTTCAAATGCTCTATATGATCTGCTTCCGAATTAGAGTAAATCAAAATGTCATCAATGAAAACTACTACAAACTGGTCCAAATAAGCATGGAAGATACGATTCATGTACTCCATGAACATACCTGATGCATTGGAAACACCAAACGACATCACTGCATATTCATAATGCCCATACCGAGTTCTAAAAGTTGTTTTCTGGATATCATCTTCTTTCACACGGATCTGATGATAGCCTGACCTCAAATCAATCTTGCTGAACACACGAGCTTCCACAAGTTGATCCATCAGATCGTCGATTCTTGGAAGTGGGTACTTATTCTTGATGGTGACTTTATTCAACTGGAAATAATCGATGCACAAGCGCATACTACCATCTTTCTTCTTTACTAACAAAACCGGCGTTCCCCATGGCGACACACTGGGTCTAATAAACTTTTCATCCAACAATTCTCCCAACTGAGATTTCAACTCTGCCAATTCTGACGCTGACATTCTGTATGGTGCCATAGATATAGGTCTGGTACCAAGGACAAGATCAATCGTAAACTCTACTTCCCTCTCTGGAGGTAGCTCTGCAACATCCTTTGGGAACACTTCAGGAAATTCCCTCACAACAGGTAATTCCTCGATCGACGACTTACCCTCCATAGATAACGAAGCAAACACCGCAAATACCTTAGCTTCGACTTCCACCAAGATTCTCAACTCCTTAGTGGATATAAGACTATCCATTTCTTCTTCTTCAGGAGTCAGAAATAAAAACCTCTTCCTATAACAATCAATATAAACATAGTTGCTCTCAAGCCAATTCATCCCTAAAATAACATCCAGCTCGCTGAGTGGTAGACAAATGAAGTCCACTCCAAAATCCTTACCAAAGATCAACACTGGAAAATTCAAACACACTAAAGATGTAGTGATTGATCCGATAGATGGAGTATAAATCACCACCCCTCTAGTAAAAGTAGATAGAATAAGCCTCAGTCTCTTCACACAATCCATGGCAATAAATGAGTGAGTTGCACTCGTATCAATAATAGCAAGCAAATGAGTGTTATGAATGTAACACGTACCTCTGACCAAACGATTCTCACTGGTAGGCTGAGCTCCCACCAATGCAAACACCTTCCCACTGGTCTAAGACTTCTTCGGTTTCTAACAGTGGGTATTGATATGACCTTGCTCGCCACAATTGTAACAGGTTGGTGTGTTGGTTCTACAATCCGCGACCACATGACCTGACTTTCCACACTTAAAACACTTCTTCACCTCATTCTGACATTCATTCGCACGGTGACATGCGCCACCACATCTGAAACACGTGAGGGGATTGAAAGGATTTCCTCCCCCACTTGGTTTCTTCCCAGCAACATCTTTCTTCTTTCCTTTATCAGCCGGAGCACGGTAAGGTGTATGCTCATGTCTCCGCTTGCCTCTTATGTCACTTAGATTCTTATAGTGAGCGATTCTAGCTGTGTTGTCTTCATCATGGATTCTACACCTATTCACCAGCTCAGAAAAGTACCTGATCTTCTGATAACCGACACCCAGTTTGATCTCGGGACGTAACCCGTTCTCAAACTTAATGCACTTCGAACTCATAGTTGCATCAGTATTGTAATGAGGACAATACTTCGCCATCTCTTTGAACTTAACCGCATATTCTGCCACCGTCATGTTCCCCTGCTTCAACTTAATAAACTCAATCTTTTTCTTTCCACGAACATCTTCCGGAAAATACCGTTCCAAAAACTCTGCTCTGAACACCGCCCAACTAATAGGACCCTCACCAGCTTCCAATCTTTGACGCGTGTTATCCCACCAGTCCTCAGCATCACTTTCCAGCATATGGGTACCAAACTGTACCTTCTGTTCCTCTGAGCACCCCATGACTCTGAAGATCTTCTCAATATCCTTCAGCCATTTTTGTGCTGCATCCGGATCATGTCCGCCTTCGAACTTAGGTGGCTTGATATTCTGGAACTTCTCTAAATTACGGAACTCTCTGTTCCTAGCATTCTGATTGATACTTTGACCAATGTTCTCCACTACCTGCATAGCAACTTGTAATGCAGCAGCCATCGCAACATCATTCCTATCAGCCATACTGCTCATCATCCCTACAAACATCCTATAGTCAGACTCTACTACAATACTGATCGAACGGACCGACCTGCTCTGATACCAATTGTAACACCCCACTCTACTCCGTACGCGTATTATAAAACATATACGGAAATTTCGATAAAAGTACATCAGAGTTCTCAAAATCAGTAAGATGTTACACTAAGTCATTTCATCCTTCATAAATAAACCAAGGTCATCTTGCTTTCAATCAAACAGCGGAAATGAAATCAATGTTTAAATATAATTCCACCACGAGGTGGTCATACATCCTCAATCCAAAAATAAGAGATATGTAACGATTAATCAAGAAAGTAAATAAAATATAGCGTAATCCCATCATCCCATGTTACGTATCAGAGCTACTCCTAAACCTCGATCAAATAGCAACACACTCCAAACACTACTCAGGTACCTGGTCATCTATACTCCCCAGAGAGCACAGACGCAACAAACAGAAAAGGGGTGATAACTACATTCAATAAATAAGCGGTGAAATACACATGCTAAGGAGTAGTTACACACCACATATACAATCATACACATATAACGCACATACACGTGCCACATTAATTACACGAAATCAATAGCCCATATTCAATTATAATTATATAATGTGACTCACTAACTCGATAGAATGCATGTGGTACCAACACAAATACATACGGTTCACCCTAGAACCCGATTCTCGTCGGAATCCGGATAAGTCGTATACGTTCCTCTAAACTACAACTTATCTCCACAACGACTTCCACGCGAAGTCCGGATGAAACTAGGCACCCATCATGGATTCCCACCTAGCCATCTCCACAAGACACATGACATGAAATGCATGACCATACAATCATGCAATATAATAATTCAAGCATAATTCGCGACCATTAAAGATCCACACGAGCCATCCGCTCACCATAATCCTCTCAGTAATTACCACAATCACACACGGTTATCCATATTCGACAATCATGGCTCACAATCATCAAACACACCCCTTAAGGGCACACCCATATCATTTCACATTTTTCCCAATTTAATTCATTACTCTTATTTCTAGGTTCATTTTATTCATATTAACCCTACCGAATCAATGGAAATGTTTTCCAAGCGAACTCTGGGCAGAAATCACAAAACTGGGGGAAACGTCATCCCATCCTGTCCATACGCGTACCAACAGGGTCCATACGTGTATTGCCTGTTGTCATACATATATCAGACCTCCATACGCGTAAGACCAGAGGCCTAAACCTCCCAAAAATTCCTCAGAGTCAAACCTTACGCGTATGACTACTCTCATACGCGTATTGCCCAGGTCCATACGCGTATCACCAGATGGTCGTGCTGGCACTAGGGATAGGGCACGTCTGCTATGCGTACAACCCGTTGAGAAGTCCCCCATACGCGTATTTCCCATACATATACGCGTATGACCACCAGATATGTTAAAAGACTCAGATCTCAACATTGTCGCGAGTTTCTACTCAATATTCATCATTCTATCTTCTCATTCATCTAAAAACTCAGTTTTCTATCGATTTCAATGAGTCATATCTTCTACTTTGTCAAGATTCTAATTATTAGATATAATTTCGATTACAGTTAAACCCTTAGTTTCAGATCTGTTAAACCACAGCATTCCATCACAGATTCAAGGAGTTTCCACATGAATTTTCATATTCATACCAGAATCGTACACACAATATCATGAAATGATCATTCAATAAACAACAATCACAGGAAAATCACAATATCACGAAAATCAAACGAAAAGATGAGAACAGACAAAATTCCTATGAGAGAAAGGACCTCTCACTATCCTCTCATGTTAAGTCACCCATATTGAAATCCATTCTCCCCCCTTATCTTGGATTTGAGCTTTTTCTTGACAACGATGGAGGAGTCTTGGTTCTTCTTTGTCCTAGCTCTTCTTTCTCTGCATTTTTCCATCTTTCACGTGTTAACTGTCTAAACCCAGTAATACTCTCTAAACCCTCTTAATCCTATTTTAATTCATTTAATTTAATTACTATTACTAATAATAATAATAATAATAATAATAATAATAGTAACCACTCTCTAATTAATGTTATAATTAATATTAATTAAATAATGTCTATAACTATAGTATCCTCATTAAATGGTTAATTTCATCATCGTTATAGGTCCACCTCACCCCCATCTAAGACCGACTCTCACTCTCGCTCTTAACCTCATACCCTTAATTAAGGACATCACCACAAATACACATCACAGAAAATAAAAAAGTGACTTAATAATTTAAAGGGGGTGTTACACATAGCATATAGATATATAGCATGGCATATGCATTTTGCATCTTTTTGTTTGTTTGTTTTGTCACTTTGGATGTGTTTATCCCCGAGTGGTTGGGTTCGTCTTCTCCTTCCAAGTAGAGTTGTCGGCCCTAAGCAGAAAAGATCACAATATTTATAATTCCCCACTGAGTTCGATCCTCATGGAAGACGGTTGCTTTAGTTAATTCCCATTTGAGCTCAGACCTCAATGGTCAGGTCTTTCTTGACAGTTTCTCGTCAGTTATTTCCTGAATTGAACTTTGGTCCTTAACAATCACTTTTTTGGGTATCTCCAGACTTTCTGAACATGGATTAAGCGTGCATTTATTTTTCACTTTTCTCCCCAAGAAGAATTTGTATAAAGGTCACCATTGAAGATAAAATATTTCTCCAGCAATGCTACAAAATCTTTTCAGCAATTTATATCGGGATCACAAGCGACCTCTTTATTTGAGCAACTTGTTTTGATCAGGTTTTCTATTTTTGGATGATAAATGGAAGTCTCCTCAAGACAGTTTGTCCATCCCCAGTGAACTTATCAAGATTATCAACTCGTCAAATGGCATCTCTTTGGAAATCCGACAGAGAAGTTTGTCGAAGACTTTACAGATAATTTCTCTTTATTTGAGAATTTTTCACTTCAAAGGTTTCATACATTTTACAGGTACAACAAAGACACTCTTCAGGAATGTATTTCCTAGTGAGTCCGTCACACAAGTTTAATTCCATCAAATGGCATCTCTCCCGAGAAGTTTGGCGAAGATTATTACAATTGGTCTCTCTTTATTTGAGAAGACATATTTGCAAATCAATCAGCTTGCGTCTCCTCTGAAGATCCCCAATGAAGTTTTATAACCTCCAGTAAATTATGGATTTCCATTGAAGACGGTAAACTCCAGTAAAATTCCAATCCCCTGTGAAGATGCTCTCTTGAGTATTCATCATTCCAAAAAGAAACTGAGACCCATTCATGGTATACAACCTTGAAGCGTGGGGAGGTTTATTTTGGTTATTACCTTTGCTTAGGCTATCATACGTTTGATAGTAGGTAATATACCGTATCATTTTGGACATATACCTTTTCTTAGGCTACCAGGATTGGTAGTAGATCATCTTTCCTTTTGAACAGTTATTCGAAGATATCTCTGTTCCTGGATAATCTCGGCAGTAGATTTCCAGAAGACCTCGGCGGCAGGTGTTTCTTTTATTTCCTAGCTAATCTCAGCAGTAGATTTCCAGAAGACCTCGGCAGTAGGTATTTCTTTTCATTTCCTAGCGAATCTCGGCAGTAGATTTCCAGAAGACTTCGACGGAAGTATATTTCTAGCAAGTTTCAACAAAGAATCTCGGTAGTAGATTCCCTAGAAGTTCTTAACAGTAAACACTTTGGCAAAAAGTGTCCTCCAAATAAAGTTATAAGTCTCAACAGTAGACTTCTCCAGCTGATATCTTGAAATTATTACATTTGACCTATCCAGTAGGTTCTTCAAGTGGATTTTCTCACAAGTTTCTTCATAACATATTTACAGATACCTTATGATTGTCAATTGTTGATCTTTCCCCGTGGAGTCTCTCTTTGTTGAGCCTGTTTTTCGTTGCTCCTGTGTTTCTCGCGTGTTGCGTCTAGTTTTTTTTCCTGTGGCATCATGTCTCCCCAGGACTCACTGTCTTGCTTTTTCATATCATTGCATATCATATGCATTCAGTGGCTTCTTAGGGCCAAATATTCGTGTGATGTTTATATTTAAGTCCCTCCTATCACGTCGAGACGAATATTTCAATCTCTATATCTCCGGATAGAAGAAACTTAAATAGGGGAATCTGTAGCACCCTAACTTTTGACATTAAGATTCCACCTCCCTGTTTTTCTTGTATTTTATCTTTATACTTTTGTGCGTGTTGTTACGACTAACTAGCCTGTGTAGGTGCAATAATGTCAAGGGTGAACGATACTTATTCTCCCAAACTAAAGCATTTTAGGGCGTGGCCAGTTATGCTTTAAATGGTCCTAGGGATTCTGTTTGATTTGGACTCCACTGTTAAAATTCTTTTTCCATTCTTGGGTCGTTCTGAGATCATTGCTTTGGAGACGCGTTAGATAGTTTTTTGGTCATATCTCATGGAAATCCTCATTGGGATTTATTTGTTTAAGTGGAGAGATTGAGGTCCGTTCGTGTACGCTTTGGGTTCAACCGTCGCATTCCTCTCAAGTGGCGTTTTCGGTTTATGGTAACAAGGTTTAGCTCATTTTACTTTGAATTTAATTGGTGCATTTCGTGCGGGTTAACTTGGTTCTCAATACTATTTATTCTCCAACACCTTGGTTCTTGATTCTTGGGTTCAACGTGGATAGGTTAGTTTAGTTAACTAGGTAGAGGTTCCTCAATTTAAGTTCATATTTCGTGAGGTTACAAACCAAGTCATAAGAACTTCCTTTTGTTCTAGGTTTATTCCAAAGGAGTACATAATTCGTTTCGTTACAAGTTTTCATGAGATTTATTAGCAAGTTTCTATTATACGCATCATTGGACTTTACAAGATGTTATTGCATTTATATGTACATCAAGTTGTGGTTTTAATTTCAAGGCAGTGGTACGATTACAGGCACACAAGAGGTGAAGAATAATTGAAGACAACGTTGGGGGAATTTACAACTCGAGACTCTTTGAGATTCAAGTTTAGTGTTTTTAATATTTTCAAGCTATTGTTGTTTGTTCAAAATAAGGTAAATTGGATTTTTTTTCCGAATTAAAATCTAACATTCAACATAAGGGCAACCGCCTCAACTTCATTGTTTCGAGTACAGGACATCAAGATACAATTTGTTTCAAAGTCAATTCCATTTCAGTTTGTCAAGTTCAAAGTTATCACTAAATAACACTAGATTTGAATTCATAATTATTTGAAGTTATTTACAAGTGGGAATTTACAATTGAAGACATAAATTTCTATACAATTGAAGGCATTCAAGACACCAACATTTCAACTTTTTCCTTGTTTGATCTTATGACTAAGACGTCCCTATAGAATAGGATAACTTGGCCGATTATCTTGTGTACGAGATAGAGCACAAAATTCTTCCACGGACCGTCGTCTTGTTAAAACTGCACACGTTTGCACCACATTGAACGCATCTCCAAACAAACTGAAATGGTATTGGAAGGAGCTTTTTTATCACCATAAGTGTTTGTCCCCCCCCCCCCCCAACAAACAACATCCTGGGCTGCGGTACCTGCAAAATAAGAAGCAGAGAAATGTGCAATTGTTAGCAGAAGAAGGACTGTTCATTAATCCACAAATCATCAAAATCGTTATCCATAATAACTAAACTTGTTGAGTTTAGAAAGGGAAGGAATCAATAATTCGCGGCCAAAGATGTTGGGTTTTGAAAAGAAGAATTGAAACATACCTTTTTCTGAGCAGATTCGACCGAAAAGAAAATATCCTCACCCACAGTTCTTGGACTTGATAGAGCCTTAAACCGTAAATCTAGAAGCAACTTTGAATCAGGCAACACCAACGTTCCGACCTATCAAACAAGAAATAACATCACTTTTAAATTTCCAAAATAATCACCAGCATGTATCAGACATGATTAAATAAATAATTGACTCTCCGACAAAAACAAGCATGTCGCAACCGAATTGGAAAAGAATTATTACAACCATTATTTTCTTTCCAAAAATGATTCGGTCGATTAATTTTGCTCTTTAACTTTGAATCAAGTTTATGGCCTATAAAGTAGACTGAACCGATTTGGAAGGGGGAGAGGTGACAACTGTTGTATCCCAAAATTTGACCAACCTTTTTCTTTCTAACTTGTTTTATGTTTCATTTCATTTTAACATTGGCATTTGCATAGCATTGGTTACATCAGAGGATCAAGAGTTTTGTTTTTCCAGTCAAGAGGAGAGCTTCATTGTTCATGCTCAGTCAAGGGTATCATTTGTAGACCATCAAGAGTTCATTGCCATCAGGGTTGGGTTTCAAAGCTCCTTGAGGGGAGAGATTTGTGTATGGGTGTCACCTCCTATCTTGAGGATCATCAGAGGGTTATTGTGTATCTTGGGAGGTCTGTATGGAGTTTGTATGGTCATCCAAATCATCTGCAAGACCCTCAGTCAATGGATATGGTGTTAGGGTTTTATCTGGTCAACCAAAGGTCAATTGTGGACTTGAGAGGACTCAAGACTTGGTTCTTGACCATTGAAGACAGGATAAGTCATCATGGAGCATCTAGAATGTTTTGTTAAGATCAAATCAAGGAGATTCAAGAGTTCAAGGAGTTACTAAATTAGGGTTGCAGATGATTTCAATATAAAATTCCTTCTTTGGTGTCTAACTTCAAGGATATTTTTCATGATGATGCAAGTCCAATATCATTTTCCAACAAACATGAGACTTGTTCATCATCTTTCAAGCTTTATTTTGAGTATAAGGACTCATCCATTGAGTTTTTACATCTTAAGCTATGATGTAAACAAGTTGGTGTCATCAGATGAATGTATTTTTGAGGTACAAAACGTCAACTCACTTCCAAAGCACTTTTCACATGGAACCAAGTTCTTTCTCACTTTGAAGTGAACATGAAAGTTTTTCTTCATTATCTTAGCTTTCCAAAAAGCCCTAGAACTCATCATTCTCATGTGTGGAACTCAAGTTATGGTCTCCACAAGGCAAGGGTATTTTAGGAAACTTCATTATAGGTCATTCTTTTCAATGGTCATTTTCATGCACTTCAAGGCCTCTAATCCAAATTCATTGAACATGAAAGTTGTGTCACATTGCCTTAGCTTCATAATGAACTCAAAATCCATGATGTTTGATGATTTATGTGATCATGTGGACCATGGTAAGCTTGGAAACTTGATTTTTTGAACATGATTTGGATACCTTCAATTACAAGTCACCATTTGAACATTTTTGCACCATAACATCATCAAATATGGTCATGGTATATTTTACTCCATTTGGACCAACAAGAGTACAAGTTACATGCCACTTTTTTTCAATTTCATACCTAAAAATGTTTTGAACCAAACTTTGTACCAAGGCATTCCTAATGACTTAAACCAATACAATCCATTTCCACACACCTCAAGTGTGCATTTGCTGACCCGAAATGAATGGAAAAGGTGCAAACCCGTGTGTATGTGCAAAATGAATATTTTGGTCAATTTTTGAATTCACATAATAGAAGCATTATGGGCCTGCATGGAGTGTACAAACCCACCATATATAAGTTCAGAAACTTGCCCTAATCATCAGAGTTGGCTGGCTGCGTGAGAAGAGAGCTCAATCACTCTAAATTTCACGAACTTTTCCATTCTTCGAATCTAGTTTTTCCTTGGTTATTTCTTCAAGTTTTGGTTCCAATCATCATCATTGAAGATAAAGAAGGAGTTTAGAGGTGCTAAACTGAAACTTGCAAGCATTTTGAAGGGTCAACGGAACCACCCCGTTTGGTAATTTTCTCAACCTTTAAACCTCCATTCTAGGCACATTTTTAGGCTCATTATTGGCGCATCTGAAGTCCTACATCTTGTAGGCAATGTTTGTCATGCTATCATGCTTGTTGGATGAGATTTCAGTTTATGGTTTCAAAAATCGTGGCCTGTTTTCACCTTTGTTTAAGAGCCTTTTTCAAAAATGAGATTTGGATTCATGTTCTACATATTGAGAGCTTTCGATTGGTACCCGTTTATGCCATTTTTATTGAGTTTTCATTTCTGATCTCTGGCGAGATGGCCGGAGAAGACAACCGGAGCCTTAGCTTCGGCGTCTAGTTCCATCTGAGAAGAAATCTGATTTGGCTTTAGTGGACCGTTTGACTTATTGAGGTGGCGTGCTTGTATTTGCTTAACTGTGCCTATGTGTGTGTTTGACTCTTGCGTGGCATCCAGTTGGATTAATGAAACGATGTGTTTCATTAATCCTGGCTGAGTTTTTGACTTAGGCTTAGTCCAGTTACTAATCACATCCCACCTCTTTGGACCAGATGTGTGCATTGCTTTGATTTCAGTTCATAGTTGACTTACTGAATACACCCCTCTTGGTTTTAGTTTTATTTTATTTTATTTTATTTACTAGTTTTCATTTTAATTATTTTAAAATAGTTCCTTATTTCAAAAAAATCCAAAAAAAATAGTTTTTTGACATTTTGAGATGTTAATTATCTTTTCAAGATTTTTATTTAATTTTTCCATTTATTTTAATATTTTTAATGCAATTAATAATTGGATTGGTTTTATGGTTCATACATAGTTTTGAATTGATCATCTGAACCTCAATTGAATGTCCTCTAAGACCAATTCTTCTCCCTTACTTAGGTGATGGATTGAGGCATGTTTGAGGGTGTATTTGAGTTGTCAATGATCGTTTTTCAATAGTTTTCAATTGCCTTTTTGTTGATCCTCGACACATACTCGATAAAGTGGAACATCATGCCTTCTTAGACCTAGTTAGTGGTACTTTGAGTTGAATTTGATATTGAGGTTTTGCTTTCTGTTTTGCACTTGATCAAGCTTGATTTGATGATTTATTTGGAATTTATTGAAGTTGCTTTCTATTTTTAATGGATTTTACAAATTCAAGTCATTTTAAGGGTGTTTACACATACTAGTTTTGACCTAGTCTTTGGGATATGATCATGAGTGATCCCTTGGGCATCTTTAAAGCCTTGTTAACACTTGGTAACATACTTGAGATGTTGTTTTGCTTGTTTAAAGGTCAATGGTATGTGTAACTTGTATCACAAGTTATCTTTTGGTCATGCTTTTTCCACTTGTGATAGTTGTCTGAACTTTGGTTCTTCAACTTAGTTTGATCATTCTTGTGATTGCCTTTTGTTTTGACTTTGAATTTGGATCATTCCATTTTTTATTCACTTTTACCCTAGTTGGTTTGGATGTTTGTTCATGATGATTTGGTGTTAATGTTTACACTTTGAGTTTGTCATGGGCATTTGAGCTTGTTTTACATTGTTGTCTTGCTTTGCTTTACTTCATCTTTGAGAATTGTTTGGTTGAGATATGTATGATGTGGTTGCTTCCCCAAATTATTTCCTCCATATTTTCTTTATGTGTGCTTCATAGGATAGAACCATTCTCTCTTGATGATTGATGATAATTGGTTGTAGGAGTTTGCTTCTCCCATTTCATCTCATCCTTCTTGACTTGTTTAAGTCATCTCTTGTGTTCGAGTCTCCTTTGTCTTTAAGTCTTGTTGCATCACTTCCATACTTGCATTTGTGTTTGCATTGTTAATTGCATTTCATCTTACATTGACTTGTTTAAGTCACTCATCTCTTTTCATTTGTGATTGAGTTGCTATGTGTTTACTTGTACTCTTCTGCCATGATCCCTTAGGATTCCTAGTCCTTCTGTTTAAGATTGGAGTAGAAGAGACATTAGGATTTCAATCCTTTGTATGATAATATTAGGTAGTTCCCTTTTCAATCCCAACTTTAGGACTACATTGCATGCTAACATTAGGGTTGATCAGTTCCTCTTAGAGTCTTGTGTCTTCTCTTCTCATCTCATAACTTTCTTAAGACACTTAATAAAGGAAAACACTTGTTGTACGCTACGAGCCTTAAGTACATGAGAAATGATAGGTGGGGGGCCTCCTCTCACATTGTCTAGAGTGTTTAGTGTATGCCCTTTTGGCGTTATGCGACGCATTCGCTCTCAAGTCATAGTCTTTAGTGCAACATGAGTTTCAAATCTAAATCAATTCACTTCTTCTCATAAAAAACAAAAACAAATAAGATCAAACCTTTTCATCCTTCGGGATTTGTTTCAAACTTAATTTTCAGAAAGAGTGTGTTAAGTTTTTGTTCTACCGCAAACAGGCATCGTCCCTAACTGCTAGAATGAATATTTAACCCTACTCATTAAAACACTTGAACCAACCAGTGGTCGTGTCTTCCCGAACTACGTTTGCTCTGATTTCTCTCATACTAGATGAGGATACGTAGGCACAAGACAGTGATGTCTTGGCGAGAACCCTTCCCCCCATCACCTGTAGTTTCCCGAACTACATTGACTCTGACTTTCCCATTGCACGAGGGAATACGTAGGTATAGTGCGGCGATGTCCTATCGAGTATGTTCTTTCTTTTCGCCCCTATTTGGCATCCTTTAGATAGTTTTCACCCATATATTAGACAACAAGCATGGATCCCGTTGAGTAGAACGGACGTGAGGGGTGCTCACACCTTCCCCTTGCGTAACCGACTCCCGAACCCTAGATTTGGTTGCGATGATCTTGTCTTTTCCCTTTTCGTCAGGTTTTCTTCGATCGTTTCCTTTCCCTCTCTTTTAGGATAAATAACGTTCGGTGGTGACTCTTCTGTCTAGTTTGCCGGCCCTTTTTCGCAGTAGCGACAGCTGGGGACTTTTCCATCCCCTATGTGAGTCTGATAACACGAAATCATATAGATATTTTCATGCATAATTCGACTAAAAGCTAACCGTTTTCGATCCGATTTCAGGTTATTTCCGTGTATTTGTCTGATGTTTTTGCAGGTATTCAACGATCACGTCTAAACAAGGCAACATGAAGAAAAGAAGCAATCTCAGATGAAATATGGACGAAAAAGGAGCGAAAATACAATGAAAAGCGCAACAATCAGTTTTTGCTGATGTGACGACCGTCACAGCTTCATGACGACCGTCACACGGGTGACGACCGTCACACCTTGTGACGACCGTCATGCAGGCAAAAACGCCCTACTCAGATTACATGTCAAAAGAGCAGTTCCAATTCCCATTAAGTGGACCACTACTCCCTAAATTATCTGCCCCAAGGTCCATCATCCTCAGAGATAATCGTTGGGATTCCACTTCTATAAAAAGGGAAGCAGGGAACTTCAGAAGGGGTGCTGCATTCATACCACGAAGTGCTGCCGAATTTAATTTCCAGAGCGACTTATTTTCCAGTTTTTATTTGTATTCATTTTCCTTTACATTTCCTTATTCCCATTTCCGCTCTTTTGTAATTGCTATTGTACTGTGCGATCAAATTGGCACTAAAGACCAGAATCCTGCCAACATCTGTGGAGGATCTGCCCAAAGGCCAATTGGCATATTTACAGGTTTTCATTTTGATCGACTTCTGTTTTATTATAATGCAATTTATTATTTATCATTCTTATTTATATTTTGTTTTTCCCAATTCCATGTCTAGCTAAACTTAGGTAGTCGATATGTAGTAATAATTCGAATGGGATTTGATAACCACTGGTTTGAAAACTTTCTTTTCACAAAAGTAATTTATGGTCTGAGTGTTTAAAATTGATTCACTGAATAAACTTCGTCGCGAAAGTGAGAACTTATTTAAAAGTAGTTTTGCCACGAAAGTGGGAAATTAATTAAGATACGAACCAACAAGCGAAAGCTGCGGTAAGGTCAGATAGTAAACACTAGGCATTTGTTTTAATAACAGCGAAAGCACTTTAAAACGAATTAGAACTTAGAGATTCCCAAAAAAATAATTTTAACCCCGAACGGGATACGAAAGTGTACGTTTGGCCCTTAGGATTATGATTAGCGTCAACAACCATCGTGAGACGAGAGTCTTCGAATATCCATTTTCTGCTTAAATAAACTGTGAAAACTATTTCATACACCAATAACTTATCAAATCCCTGAAGAACACAATTACTACGTATCGATTCAATTAATTAAAATCTAAATAGTAATCTTAGTTCCCTCTTTTAGTGACAATCTTATTCCCTTAAAACATATTCTACCTAGCTAAACATAGTAACTCCCGAGAACACTAGTTTGATTACGAGTCCCTGTGGGATCAATATCTATTATTACTACGCGATAGACTGTGCACTTGCAGTTAGTTGTATTAGACATAGAAAGTCGCGATCAAGTTTTGGGCACCGTTGCCGGGGAACCGTTTAGTCAATAGTGTAACCTTCTGTTACGCCGTATAGACTAGGTTAACAATTCTCATTTTTCCTTTACTAGTTCTGTCAATTGTATGCCAAGAAATCGCCCGCAAAGCGATATCGTAAAACCTTCAGTCGCAGAACTAGAACGCTTCTTACATTTAAGAAGTAGAATCATTGAGTACCAACTCAAACAACTCAAACATAACACTCCTGAACCTCTCACTCCCATTCCCAAATCAGAAGAAGAAGAACCAGAGATGGCTGAAGGACCTCCGAACAAACCGCTGAAGGCATACGCTACACCATCTCAGATGGAGCCTAGAAGTAGCATTGCTGCCCCAGCTATTACCCGAAATGATTTTGAGCTAAAACCATCATTGCTGTCGGCTGTACAACAAAACCAATTCTCAGGAAACGCAATTGAGGATCCAAACGAACATCTAACGAAGTTTGTACAATACGCAGACACAGTGAAAGCAAATGGAGTAACTCCAGACGCGATAAGACTTCGTCTTTTCCCATTCTCTCTTAGAGACAGAGCGTGGACATGGTTACAATCGTTACCATCCAACTCCGTTACGACGTGGGAGCAATTGAAGAACGTCTTCTTAGCGAGATATTTTCCGCCAAGCAAAACTGCTATGCTTAGAGCTCAAATCAACGAATTTCGACAGAAAGATACTAAATCTCTCTACGAAGCATGGGAACGATTCAAAGATATGATGAGAACATGTCCTCACCACGGTCTAGAAGACTGGGTGACGATCCATACTTTCTATAATGGGCTTCTATACAATACTAGATTGACAATAGACGCTGCCGCGGGCGGTGCACTTATGGATAAGCCATACGATGAAGCCTATCAATTAATAGAAAACATGTCACAAAACCATTGCTAATGGGGAGGTGAACGCACTCCAACTGAGAAAACCACAGCGAAAGGTGGGATGTACGAAATCAGCAGCCTTGAAAAGTTCAATGCTAAAGTAGATGCTCTAGCACAGAAGATTGATAGTCTGACCGTTAACCCCACTACAACTGTCGCTGCAGTAACTCCAAATTGCGAGTTATGCGGAAGCACCACTCATAATGCACCCGAATGCCCATTGCTAGCCGGAATCCCGCCAGACCAGGTAAATTATGCTCAAGGAAATCCCTACGCAAATACCTACAACCCAGGTTGGCGAAATCATCCAAACTTTTCTTACAAAAGCGAAAATGCATTGCAAATGCCTACTGCTCCGCAAGGATATCAGAAACCAGCTGCTCAGAATGCACCTAGGAAATCTAACCTCGAATTGATGAAGGAAAAGTTCATAGCTACTCAAGCTCAAACAAACAAAGAGTTCCTGAATCAAAACATACACACTAGCGAGCAAATTAAACAGTTGACAAGAAAAGTAGACGCTTTAGCCACCCACAACAAAATGTTAGAAACTCAGATATCACAAGTGGCTCAACAGCAAGCATCTGCTGCCGCACCTGCTGGCACATTTCCTGGACAACCCGAACAGAATCCCAAAGGCCAAGCAAATGCTGTGATACTAAGAAGTGGAAAAGAATTGGACGAACCGATCGATCCGAGGACCGAAAACTCAGCCATGCAACAAAAACCAACTGAACAAGCAGAAAAGGAATCTGAGTTAGAGAAGAAGGAGGACAACGAGAAGGAGGATACCGCAAGTGAAAAACCTCAAGCACCTCCAGCGCCATATAAACCACCTATCCCTTATCCGCAAAGACTAATAAACTCTAAAACTTCAGGACAGTTTAAGAAATTTGTAGAGCTCCTTAAACAGCTGAATATTACTATTCCTTTTACAGAAGCGATAACTCAAATGCCGTCATACGCTAAATTTCTCAAAGAAATCCTGTCGAATAAGAGAAAGATCGAGGATAACGAAACAGTTACACTTACTGCAGAGTGTAGCGCTATTATTCAGAACCGCATGCCTCCTAAATTAAAAGACCCAGGTAGTTTCTCCATACCCTGCGTCATAGGAAAGTTCGTAATAGACAAAGCTCTATGCGATTTAGGAGCTAGTATCAGTGTTATGCCCTTATCTATATGCAAAAAGCTGAATATGGGAGACCTCAGACCAACCAAAATGTCCGTACAATTAGCTGACAGATCAGTAAAATACCCCGTCGGAATACTGGAAAACATTCCAGTACGCATAGGACAATTCTACATCCCAACCGACTTCATAATCATGGACATCAAGGAGGACACTGTAACCCCAATTATCCTAGGAAGACCGTTCCTAGCTACAGCCGGAGCGATTATAGACGTGAAGAAAGGAAGGCTAACATTCGAAGTAGGAGAAGAAAAGATAGAGTTCATTCTCACCAAGTTCTTACAAGCACCAGCAATAGACGATACCTGCTATTTAGTAGACGAAATTGACGAATGCATAAGAGAACTTGAAAATGAAGAGACCACGTATTCAGAAATAATAAAGATTCAAATACCCGACATTTCTGAAGACGATGATTGGCGTAAACCGTACAAAGACGACAGCCTAAGCGAAAGCTTAGCACTGACCCCAAACCATATGCCAGGTCCGAAGAACCCATCTTTAGAACTTAAAACACTACCCAAAAACCTCAGATATGAATTTCTAGACGATGAACTAAAAAGACCAGTGATAGTCAACGCCGACTTAGGAAAACCAGAAACCGAAAAGTTATTAGAAGTCCTAAAGAAGTACCCCACCGCGTTAGGCTATAACATAAGCGATTTAAAAGGTATAAGCCCTTCAATCTGTATGCATCGAATTACGATAGAGGAAGACTCTAAAACTTCTCGAGAGCATCAGAGAAGACTAAACCCCATCCTGAGCACTGTAGTCAGAGATGAAGTAAAGAAATTACTAGATGCAGGAATCATCTATCCGATCTCCGATAGTGAATGGGTTAGCCCAGTTCATGTCATACCAAAGAAAGGAGGAGTCACGGTAGTTACAAACGAAAAAGGCGAATCAATAACAAAAAGAGTCGTGACTGGAAGCAGGATGTGCATTGATTATAGGAAGCTTAACAAGGCTACGCGCAAAGATCACTTCCCGCTACCCTTCATAGACCAAATGTTGGAAAGATTAGCCAAACATT
The DNA here is from genome assembly GCA_963859935.3 of Lathyrus sativus. Classification (NCBI taxonomy): domain Eukaryota; kingdom Viridiplantae; phylum Streptophyta; class Magnoliopsida; order Fabales; family Fabaceae; genus Lathyrus; species Lathyrus sativus. The sequence goes on from OZ012738.1 coordinate 511,500,324, forward strand.
CATATTTCTGCTATCTAGATGGTTACTCAGGATTCTTCCAAATTCCCATCCATCCTGATGACCAAGAAAAGACTACATTCACCTGTCCTTACGGTACTTTTGCTTACCGCCGAATGTCGTTCGGACTCTGTAACGCTCCAGCAACCTTCCAAAGATGCATGATGGCAATCTTTGCATATTTCATAGACGACATTATGGAAGTGTTTATGGACGATTTCTCGGTATGTGGACAAAGTTTCGAAGGATGCTTACAAAACTTAGAAATGGTACTAGAACGTTGCGTAAAAGTAAACCTCGTCCTAAATTGGGAGAAATGCCATTTTATGGTCCGACAAGGAATAGTTCTAGGACACGTCATATCAGATAGAGGGATTGAGGTAGACAAAGCTAAAATAGAGATTATAAAAGATCTCCAACCTCCAAAATCCGTACGAGAAATACGGAGTTTTCTAGGACATGCCGGTTTCTACAGAAGATTTATAAAAGATTTCTCGAAAATCACAAAACCTCTGACCGACCTGTTAATGAAAGATGCTGAGTTCGTCTTCGACGACGACTGTTTAAAAGCATTCGAAACATTGAAATCAGCCCTTATCACCGCACCAGTCATGCAACCACCCGATTGGCGACTACCGTTCGAAATCATGTGCGACGCAAGTGATTACGCTATAGGCGCAATTCTAGGACAAAGGAAGGACAAGAAACTCCATGCCATCTACTATGCTAGTAGAACCTTAGATCCTGCCCAAATGAACTACGCCACCACAGAAAAGGAACTTCTAGCAGTTATATTTGCGCTTGACAAATTCCGTTCTTACTTGGTAGGAGCAAAAATTATAATATACACAGACCACGCTGCCATAAGGTACCTAATAAGCAAAAAGGATGCCAAACCAAGACTATTGAGATGGATCCTGTTACTACAAGAGTTTGACTTAGAAATCAAAGATAAGAAAGGAACCGAGAACGTTGTTGCAGATCACTTATCCCGAATAGAAGGCATCAAACATGAACCAGTACCGATAAATGACGATTTCCCGTACGAACGTCTGATAGCCAAATTAGAAAGTGACATACCCAACTCAATCTCGGAAGATCCAGAATTCGAAAAAGCCATAGAAGCCGTCTATGCCCAAGTCACATTACCTTGGTATGCTGACATCGTTAATTACCTCGCTGCGGGCGTGCTTCCACCAGATCTTACTTATCAGCAAAAGAAGAAATTCTTCCACGATCTGAAACACTATTATTGGGACGAACCCCTACTCTTCAAGAGAGGGGCCGACAACATATATCGTCGCTGTGTCCCAGAGGAAGAAATAGAAAATATTATTTCCCAATGCCACTCAGCACCATATGGTGGTCATGCTAGTACGTCCAAGACGTGCGCTAAGATTCTCCAAGCCGACCTATTCTGGCCTAATCTCTGGAAAGACGTTCACATCGCTGTGCAAAAGTGCGATAGATGCCAACGAACTGGCAACATCTCACGACGCGATGAAATGCCTCAGAAAGGAATCTTAGAGGTAGAAATCTTCGACGTCTGGGGAATAGATTTCATGGGACCTTTCCCACCTTCTTTTGGAAATAACTACATACTCGTCGATGTCGATTACGTGTCTAAATGGATAGAAGCCATAGCTGCTCCAACAAACGACGCACGAGTAGTAATCAAACTCTTCAAAAACACAATCTTTCCTAGATTCGGTGTACCCAGACTCGTCATTAGTGACAGAGGATCTCACTTCATATCACGAATATTCGATAAACTTCTTTCTAGATATGGAGTCAGACACCGAGTAGCTACACCCTATCATCCGCAAACTAGCGGACAAGTAGAGGTCTCGAACAGAGAAATAAAACAGATCTTGGAAAAGACTGTCGCTACCTCGAGAAAAGATTGGCCATCGAAGCTACAAGAAGCTTTATGGGCTTATAGGACCGCATTTAAGACACCAATAGGTACTACCCCCTATAAATTAGTTTACGGTAAATCCTGCCATCTCCCTGTAGAGTTAGAGCATAAGGCCTTTTGGGCCATTAAAACACTCAACTTCAACTACACCGAGGCAGGAGAAAAGCGAATCTTGAACTTACACGAGTTGGAAGCACTTCGATTAGACGCTTACGAAAATGCCCGTATCTACAAAGAACGAACTAAAAAGTGGCATGATAAACGTTCAATCAGGAAACAATTCAGTGTGGGAGACATCGTATTGCTCTTTAATTCACGATTAAAACTCTTCCCAGGAAAACTAAAATCTAGGTGGTCTGGACCCTATGAAGTGACTAAAGTACTTTAGAGTGGAGCTGTTGAAATTACCAATAAGACAAATGCATCGTTTATCGTAAACGGGCAACGTCTAAAACATTACAATAAGAACGACAACAGTCCTCAAGTCAGCAATATATATTGCTTGAGCTTCCGGCTCAGACACCCGAATAGCTCCTCACCAAGCTATCGTCAAGCTTTAGACGTTAAAAACAGCGCTTACTGGGAGGCAACCCAAATTTCCCTCGTTATTGCATTTCATTTTTCTTTAAAATTCTACTTTGAAAAAACAAATCCAACAAAAATTCTAAAATTACTACTACTTTCTACTTTCGTTCATTTTCGTACTTTTATTCTTATTTTATTTTTTCTCTTTTGCCTTTTGTTTCTACCACTTTTCGTTTCTAAAAATCCTGACTTCAATTTCCTGTTTCAAACTTTTCAGGATTTTTAAAGTCTTCAAAACATTCCTTCTGTTTTCTCCGAATTACCTGCGAATATGGCCGAGTACGACTTCACAAAGGTTCACTTCCGAGGACTTACTCAAAAGGCAAGATTTGCAGCACTGACCGAAAGAGAATTCGCCTAAACGCTGTATTATGACAAGGCTACTATGGATAAACTAGGGATCACAGATAGCATTCAATACCTGTTCAATCAACTGGGTTGGGAGAACACTGCTCTAAAAACACGTTTCGCTACCTACAAGGATCTTACCTACGAATTCCTTAGTTCCGTCAGATATACACCCAACTATGGTTTTGGATCCAGCACAGAGTTGATTACCTTCCGATTGTTTGGAATGGACCAAACCCATAGCCGGATGTCACTAGCTAACCTCCTAGGATTCCCTAGCGGACCGCATGTGTTCATCAGTGCAGAAGATGACGATATTGATTTGAACCTCGATCACTTCTGGGGTAGAATCACAGGCGACTATCACCCTGAACCAGACAAAATGTACAATGATGACATTCACAACCCAGCCTTCAGATACTTCCATAAGATACTAGCTCACACCTTGTTTGGAAAAGAAGAAAATATTACTACAGTGTCTAAGGAGGAGTTATTCATCATGTTCTGTGCTTCTCAGGGACGGACAGTAAATGCAGTGCCTTTCATGATGAGATCTTTCAAACGCCTCACGCTGGAACCTCAGACACCTATTCTTATAGGAGGCCTAGTAACAATGATTGCCCACGAGCTTGGCCTTAGATTCCATTTAAATGCCAGCACTCGTTTTGGTACCATCAGACCCATGAACATACAATTCTACTTTAACAGGCGCATCTTAGGGACTATGGGACCTGGACCGTATGAGTACCTTATTAACGAAAAACCAGTACAACTATTCACACTGCCTGATCATGTAATGACAAGCATCCACAACAAGGATAACTGGCTCTACGAATTGGATGAGCCTATGGGACCTCCTTCACCATAGTCAACACCCCAGAACTATATGTATGACAGTGACCACATCTCTGAGGCACACGACTATATGTACTATGAGGACGCTGCCTCTGAAACTGAAGTAGACCCTATGACTCCTCCACACTACAATACTTATCCTGAGCCTATCCCTGAGGAGACCACCGACAAAATGGATACCGTGTTACTCAGATTGGACGACGTTGATAAAGCTCTGACTAATGTAAAAGCTGATATCGCAGGCATGCACAGCGAACTGGTAGGCTTCATGGATCTAGTCTGCGACCAACTCGACTACTATTCACAGAAATTCGATGAGTTGAAGGCACGAAAAGCTTAGTTATTAGCTCGTAGCAGTAGTTTCAATTTAGTCTAGTCTAGTTTAGTTTAATTTAATCATTTGGATTTTTCGCATTGTTCGTTTTCATTATGTACTACCTACACTTGTTTCAATTTTATGTTATTTCAATTCTAGTTTTTAGTTAACTATTCTGTTTACGCATTAATTGTTGTTTGTTGGCTGTTATATTACATCACCGTATCAATACTAAGCTTTAAAATCACCATGAGTACGCCCTCAGAGCAAAATTCTGCGTTCTGCAGATTTTGCTGCTGTGACGACCGTCACAGCCCCATGACGAGCGTCACGCGGGTGACGACCGTCACACCTTTGTGACGACCGTCACGCAGTCCAGAACTGCTATCTGATAAAACAGGGTTCGTGTTCCCTTCCACTCCCCCCATTATCACTTTCAAACATCCAAACTCCTACCCCACTATGAATTTTCGTCCTCCCCACATTGAACTATAAACTTCAACTCTAAATTCAACCTCCAAACCACCGTTCTGTCATTTTTCCCTCTCTGCAGAAAAACCCCAAAACCTCAGAAACCTCTCCATCTTCCAACAATGGCCAGGAATCCAGATGTCAGCAACATTACCTTCCCTGAGGGCGAGTTAGGCGAAAGACAACGAGCACAATACATTGCATTTCATCAGAGGTCACTCCAGCCGACTCACTACCCGCACCTTCCATCGCTTACGGAGCTCGGACTCCTTGAAGGTGTCACCTGGATGCTTCAACGAGCAGGCATCTGGAACCTCTGCACCAACCCACAGCCAACCTACGAACAACTCACTCTGGAGTTCTTGAGTTCACTTACGTCACAGGCAGCGGCGAACTCAACCAGCATTCAGGTGCCGCTTGCTTCCGGATGTTTGGCGTCAACTATCAGATGCACCAAAACCAGATTGTCGGCATCCTACAGCTACCTCGCGGCGACAACGCTCATCGCCGCATCACCGATCAGTTCCAGCACGAAGCCTTCGCGCTGTGGTATCAGTTGACCGGCCTCAATGCCGATGGTTGGGACTCCCTGCACGCCACTCACATCCATAACCCCACCATCAGGTACTTTCACAGAGCGTTGAGTAACACTATCTTCGCCAGAGACAGCAACCACAAAGTGAACTCCAAGGAGCTCTTCTTTCTTCATTGCGTCTTCAACAATGAACCCGTCAACGCTGCCCCGTTTCTGCTGGCTCACATTCAGGCCAACTGCAACCGTGGCTCGAAGCCATTCTACTTTGGCGGGATTGTCACGGCTATTGCACTTGGGCTGAACCTTGGCGACCGCCTGCAGCACCTCCATTCCATCCCCTCGGTGTTCCTTGACACCGACCACTGCAGAGCCTCCCATCTCATCCGCTCCCGAGCTGACGGGAAATACCATCCGGTCATGCGTGGCAAGACCGTCCGAAGCATCATCCCTCCGTCCCGCACCCGCATCCATCCAGAGGACCGTACCAACTGGTTGTTCGACCTCACTGCCCCTCTTGCTGCCGCTGTTCCTACTCAGGATCCCACTCATGATTCCGAAGATGAAGTCCAAGCTGAGTTGGACAGGTCCGAGCAGCCAGAGGCATCGCAGCCTCCTCCTCCAGTAGGTACATCATCCCGCCGCCGCCGTCATCATCCCGTGCCAGACTACACAGAAGAGGACCTCCGTCGCTCCCTAGACCAGCAGGCACAGATACTCACGATGCTGCAGCAGCAGAACCAGCGAGCTGACCACTTCGAAGCTTGGCACCGCACTCAAATGCAACAACTTCACACCGGCCAAGCTACAATCACTGAAAGCCTAGCGAATCTGACCCTGCAGGTCGAAGGACTCCGAGACACGGTCTACCACACCGGAGCCATGAGCTATGAGGATAGAGTAGCCCTTGCTAGAGCCAGAGGACGCCAGCGTGGACGTGACAGAGGCCGAGACTAGATTCCCCTTTATTTTCCTTCATTATTTACTATATTTCAGTATTCTGTATTTTCATTTTCAGTTGTATCTCCCTCTCGCATGCTTCAAGAATCAGTGAGGACACTGATCGAGATAGTGTGGGAGCGGAGCCTTATTTCCACTGTACTCTGAACTTCCTTTATTTCCTTTATTTCCATTTCACTGCACTTTGAGTTCTAGTAATATCTATTTTTACACTTTCTATTTCTAGCAAATAAAGCTCGTCTATATATTTTTCACGTTACGCAAACAATCCCCACATTATTCAACGTAAACAAAAACTTTCATTTGTTCCTCAAAAGCAAAAGCATCACGAGAATGCACCTGAGTTCAAAACAAGTTTTGAAACTCCGAGGAAACGACAGTTCTAACAAAACCAGTATCGTCCAGACACCTTAGATCTCTAGTTTATGCGAGTCGGTTTCACCACCTACGTGTACCAAAGTCTCAAGTGTCTACGCAAACTCAACCCCAAGTAGTTTATACTAGCAGTCAGCACCATCCTAAAAACACTTCTAAGCGAGCGACCGATGCAAATAAGTGTATGATCTCCAAAAAGATGAAAAATCATGAAAAGAGAGCTAAAAAGCCCAAGAATATAAGATACGTTTCCTTCTAAGTTAGGTGCTCCTCACCCGAGCATTTAGCCCAACGGCACGAAAAACTCATTGAAAATCAATGACACAAAATTATGATCAATAAAGAAGATCAAAAACAGAAATGAGATTATATTCACTAACAGGTCGACTTGCCATGAAAGTGTGCGGACAACGGGCTTAATGTGATTGCGCTAGAACAAACAGGGTGAACTTGCCACGAGAACCTTGACACCAAGATACAGTAGCATGACTGAGACCGATTTGCATAAAAAGGAGACCTCCGGAGACTCGTAGTCCAGTGTCGTCATGATACTCGTCTTGTTCCTACCAAGAATCCCGGCTTTTCCAAACTCTGCGAACGAAGAAGCAGCCTCGTGCTTGCCGACTTTTCCATGTTTTACTTGAGGACAAGCAAAGATTCAAGCTTAGGGGAGTTTGATAACACGAAATCATATAGATATTTTCATGCATAATTCGACTAAAAGCTAACCGTTTTCGATCCGATTTCGGGTTATTTCCGTGTATTTGTCTGATGTTTTTGCAGGTATTCAACGATCACGTCTAAACAAGGCAACATGAAGAAAAGAAGCAATCTCAGATGAAATATGGACGAAAAAGGAGCGAAAATACAATGAAAAGCGCAACAATCAGTTTTTGCTGATGTGACGACCGTCACAGCTTCATGACGACCGTCACACGGGTGACGACCGTCACACCCTGTGACGACTGTCATGCAGGCAAAAACGCCCCACTCAGATTACACGTCAAAAGATCAGTTCCAATTCCCATTAAGTGGACCACTACTCCCTAAATTATCTGCCTCAAGGTCCATCATCCTCAGAGATAACCGTTGGGATTCCACTTCTATAAAAAGGGAAGCAGGGAACTTCAGAAGGGGTGCTGCATTCATACCACGAAGTGCTGCCGAATTTAATTTCCAGAGCGACTTATTTTCCAGTTTTTATTTGTATTCATTTTCCTTTACATTTCCTTATTCCCATTTCCTCTCTTTTGTAATTGCTATTGTACTGTGCGATCAAATTGACACTAAAGACCAGAATCCTGCCAACATCTGTGGAGGATCTGCCCAAAGGCCAATTGGCATATTTACAGGTTTTCATTTTGATCGACTTCTGTTTTATTATAATGCAATTTATTATTTATCATTCTTATTTATATTTTGTTTTTCCCAATTCCATGTCTAGCTAAACTTAGGTAGTCGATATGTAGTAATAATTCGAATGGGATTTGATAACCACTGGTTTGAAAACTTTCTTTTCACAAAAGTAATTTATGGTCTGAGTGTTTAAAATTGATTCACTGAATAAACTTCGTCGCGGAAGCGAAAACTTATTTAAAAGTAGTTTTGCCACGAAAGTGGGAAATTAATTAAGATACGAACCAACAAGCGAAAGCTGCGGTAAGGTCAGATAGTAAACACTAGGCATTTGTTTTAATAACAGCGAAAGCACTTTAAAACGAATTAGAACTTAGAGATTTCCAAAAAAATAATTTTAACCCCGAACGGGATACGAAAGTGTACGTTTGGCCCTTAGGATTATGATTAGCGTCAACAACCATCGTGAGACGAGAGTCTTCGAATCTCCATTTTCTGCTTAAATAAACTGTGAAAACTATTTCATACACCAATAACTTATCAAATCCCTGAAGAACACAATTACTACGTATCGATTCAATTAATTAAAATCTAAATAGTAATCTTAGTTCCCTCTTTTAGTGACAATCTTATTCCCTTAAAACATATTCTACCTAGCTAAACATAGTAACTCCCGAGAACACTAGTTTGATTACGAGTCCCTGTGGGATCGATATCTATTATTAATACGCGATAGACTGTGCACTTGCAGTTAGTTGTATTAGACATAGAAAGTCGCGATCAGAGTCAATCCTAGCGCTTGTCTGTTTTTGTTTGTGGGTGTGTTGTTGTATATTGCTATATTTTATTTTCCGCACTTTATTATCATGTTATTGCTGTGCTGTTGGGTGGGATTGTTCCATTGAGAGATAAGCCCAATACCCAGGCTTGAGGATATACATAGCATTAGTATGGAAAGTAGTGATGGACCTGTACGTTTGGCGTGCATTAGTTATCATGAAATTTGCATTCAAACGAGATTTTCTTTGACGCTTCCTTTCCATTCTATTTCGGACAGTTGAGAGGATGTTGGATCTGAAAATTGTTGACTCTGGAGACCGATCATTTGGGAGTCAATTAAGTGAGGCCTCTTCATTTGAATATGATGCCAAACCTGAAATGGTGAACCTCTCATCATTTCTCGAAAGTCTGTGACGCTAACGACTGCATAGGATGTTGAACCTTATTAGATTAAGTTCATACCTTGTGAGTGAGAGGGTTATGCAGGAAACTTGACCTTCAACCTACCCGGACTTCTGGTTTCTTATCAGTGCGGACCTTTGATCTTTGATACTGTGGGTTCCTATATGTTGGTATTCTGATGTTCCGGTATTTTCTCGCCGAGGCAGAGTTTTGGTTCAGCTCAACCAGCAGCGTAGCAGTCTTGATCCCTTGTTTGCATCTGCATTTTCATTTGCATTTTTACATTTGCATGTATTTGTGTTTCAGGTGCGTATTTTCCCTTTGATTCTAGTAATCTAATCCACCGTCAGTATGGAGCCAGGTTTCAAGAGGACTGTCGTCTACAAGTTCCCGACGCCAGAGATAGGGCCTTTGCTTAGTCTCATTGTTGTAGCTAATCCTAGTGTCATGGAGGATTTCAGGAAGGACTATGGGAAGATCCTGAGCTATGCCTGCAAAATCTCAAGATATGAGTTGGGAGGTATTCACACTCTACTAAAATTTTATAATCCTCATTTGCGCTGCTTCACATTCCTAGGCTATGTCTTGATGCCAACCTTGGAAGAGTTTGCTATGTTGATAGGAGTTCTAGTCCTAGAGCAGATGCTCTTCTATCACTCTGAAGAAGAACCTGACTTGACCAAGCTAGCCAATGCTCTTCATCTGGACATTTTTGAGTTGGATGGTAAGATGGTGTGGAGGAATGGAGTCCCTGGTTTTCCATTGTTGTTCTTGGTAAGCAGAGGTCAAGACTTTGCTAAGGAGGCATGTTGCTCAGTTTTCAATGCTATTTTGGCTCTATGCATTTATGGCACAATCTTGTTCCCTAATATCCCAGACTTCGTTGATTTGGATGCCTTCCATATCTTCGCTTCTAAGAACCCTGTGCCTACTCTCTTAGGAGATGTATGCCATTTTGTGCACTACAAGAATGAGAATAGAAGGGGAAAGAATGTCTCCTGTTGTGCGCCTCTTCTTTACAGATGGTTTATGGATCATCTTCCTAAGGTTGGACCCTTTGTTGATACTGCAGACACAATTGATTGGTCAGAGAGGATCATGGGCTTGACATCGAAGAATATTGTTTGGTTCAACAGAGACTTGCTTGGGAGTGAGATTATCTACAGTTGTGGAAACTTTCCCAATGTTCCTTTGATAGGAAGAAAAGGTGGCGTCAATTATAATCCTGCTCTCGCTATTCAGCAATTTGGTTATGCTCTGAAAGGACCCCCGAGGGAGGAGAAAATATAGGAATCTCTGTATTTCACAGGATTAGTTGACAGCGAGACCTTAGACAGATTGGAGAAAGCTTGGGGAAGAATCCACCACAAAGGAAGATCTTCTTTGGGTAAAAGGGTCTATAGAGCCAATGTACCATATGTTGAATGGATCCGAGAGAGGGTTGAGAGTTTGTTGTTACCGTTTCCAGCCCGAGAGCCTTTATATCCTTTGGTAGCTGAAGAACCAACAACAGTCGACATTCAGAAATATAACCAGCTGTGGGCTGAGAAAGAAGCGCTACGCAAAGCAAATGAAGAGCTGGAAAAGGAGATCATTCCGTCGAGGAGTGAAAAGAATGAAGAAGCCTACCTGTCCAAGATGAAGAAAGAAACTCTGAACAAAATGGGGAGATAATTGATTGAAGAAATTCGTGCCCGAGACCGAGTAGGTCAAGATCTGAAGAGCGCTAACAATATTCTCAAGGACAAGAAGAAAGAGCTAGAAAGAGTACACATGGAGATATCAAAGTTCAACAGTCAGTAGAATGCAGCTTTGACCAACAACAAGAGGAGAGAGGATGAGCTTCATCAGTAGATTGATAGGTTGAAGGCTCAGCTCCGAATTAAAGATGAAAAAGATCCAGGTGAATCATCTCGTCAGTATGAGAGCGACCGCAAGCTACAAGAAGCTCTTGCAACGTTGGAGGAATACAAGATGAGAGCAGAGTTGAAGAAACCCAGACTCGAAGACGCTTTCAGGGAAGGTGCTTGGGAAGAGTATGCTCAAAACTTAAAGGATGTCATCAGCAGAAGAGAGTTTCTTATAATAGTGACCTGATCATCTAGATACGAAGAAGTTTTTAGAAGAGTTCCAGACTCGTTGCCGTGGCTGATGCAGTTTTCCTTTGTTCTTCTGTATTTGTTTTTATCTTGTATTCAGACCATCACCTGGATTGTTGGATAAGGTCGTATTGATGATTATGTTGTTTTCCTTGGTGATATGTTGTATGTGCTAACTCTTATCCTCATTTTATTTATGAGAGGGATTTATGTAGTCCTATCTGTTGCTGCTTCAGTCTCCTGTTCATTTGTGGAACTAGAATCAAGGGGAGAATTCCCCTAAATCATATTTACATACTTGCATTTTGCATCATTATCATCATTTTTGCATTGCATGTGTTCCTGGTTCCGTTGACCTTCTCTATGTGGTTTTCTCTCAGCAGTGTTTCAGGATAGCAGACCAGACGCTTAACCGTTACTCGACCAGAGGGAATCAACAGAGAGTTATGGATCAGATTCAACTAGAATTACAAGAGTTCAAGGACCGTATGGCTCAGTTCATGGATCTCATGCAAGGGGTTGCTAATGGTCAGGAGCAGCTCAGAACATTAGTCCATCCTTTGATTGCTAGGGTGGATGGTAGCGGAGTTTTGCATGGTGGGACCACTGTTATTCCTCCCCTGGCTGATGGGAGTACTCCTCAAGATAATGCTATTCCAGCTATTGTTATTCCTCCGGGTGAAGGTAATCAACCAGGAGCTCATATTCTAGGTGCAGTGGGCGTTGCACATGGGGCAGCAGGTCCTTAGTGGGAGGAGGATGAATAGGATGATGTTTTCTCTATGGGAGATTTGGGTGTAGGTCTCCAGACTGATGCGGATAAAAGGTTTAAAATGATCGAGGAGAAGATGAAGAATCTAGAGAATCAGAATTCTCTAGGGCTTGATATGTCTAACTTGGAGATGATTCCTGGTTTGAAGATTCCACCCAAGTTCAAGGTTCCGGAATTTGATAAGTACAAGGGGACAACCTGTCCCAGAGTACATCTCAGATCATACTATCGGAAGATGTCAGCCTACTCAGATGATGAAAAGCTGTTGATGCACTTTTCCAAGACAGTTTGTTTGGACCTTCTTTGGAATGGTACATGGGCCTTGAAGGGACCAATATCAGAAGTTGGAGGGATCTTGGAGAGGCCTTCGTCCGTCATTATCAGTATAATAGTGACCTGGCGCCCAATAGAGTTCAGCTGCAGAATCTGTCTCAGCGAAACAATGAGGGTTTTAAAGAATATGCCCAAAGGTGGCGTGAACTAGTTGCAATAGTTCATCCTCCGATGATGGAGAGAGAGTTGGTTGATATGTTCATAACAATGTTGCCAGGGATTTATTACGAAAATTTGATTGGAAACATGTCCAGCAGTTTCTCAGATTTGATTACTACTGGTGAGAGGGTTGAGAATGGTATCAAGTTGGATAAGATTCAAGCAAGAGAAGGAACCACATATGGTGGAGGAAGAAAGACTTTTGGTAACTCTAAGAAGAGGGAGGTTGATACCAATGCACTTTCAGGTTTCAAGAACAGAAACAAGAATAGGGCTCAACACCAACCATAATATCAGCAACAACAGCCACAGATTGTAAGCATCATTATTCCTGCAGCACCGCGACAACAACAACAAAATTATGCACCGTGTCGGTTTCAGGATCGAGGAAGAATAATGAATAGGCAATTTGACACACTGCCTATGCCGTATTCTCAACTTCTACAGCATTTGCTTCAACTTCAGTTAATCCAAAAGTGAACATTGGCACCTCTCATAGGCGCACCACCTCTGGGTTATGATGTCAATGCTAGATGCGACTTTCATTCAGGCACTCCAGGTCACAATATAGATAATTGCAAGGCTTTCAAGCACAAGGTGCAAGACCTCCTTGAAAGCAAGGCAATTAACTTCACCAATGATACTCCTAATGTGGTTCAGAACCCAATGCCTAATCATGGAGCGGCCAGAGTTAACGCCATTATTGAAGAAGAAGAGCTGGATTTAGTAACTGGCGTGGCTGAATTGAGAACACCATTGATCTTTGTTAAAAGAAAGTTGTTGGAAGGCGGAGTTTTTCCAGGTTGTGGGGAAAGTTGAGAAGGTTGTATTACTCACCTTGAGGGTTGTGAGGATCTGAGGAATCACATTCAATGTCTAATGAATGAAGGTGTATTGCAGTTTGACAGGATTGTAGAAGAAAAAGGTGTGAAGGTGATTAATCAGGGGCAGGATGAGATTGCTACGATCTTGATCCCTTTCAGAACTATTAACATATCAGCGCCTCCAAGGCCAACGCCTGTGATAATCACTAAATTCGGACCAGTGCCATACGAAAGTACCAAGGCAATCCCATGGAATTATGGGGTGGAGGTATTTTGTAACGGCCAGAGGCAAGAGTTGATGGGAACATCATCTGAAGGGTCATTCGTTGACATTGTAGTTGGAGTTGGTGGATTAACTAGAAGTGGTAGGGTGTTTTCACTGCCAGAAGTTAATGTCGAGGGATCTGATAAAGGAAAAGGAAAGACTGTAGTGGAAGAAAATTCGCAGCAAGGAGAGAAAGATTCTCTGACCCAAAACGCAGAAGAGTTCATGCGTCTTATTCGGAAGAGTGACTATAAGATTGTTGATCATCTGCAGCAGACTCCTTCCAAAATATCAATTTTGTCTTTGTTATTATGCTCGGAGGCATACAGGAATGCCTTGTTGAGGATTCTAAACACAGCTTACGTGTCGCAGGAGATTTTCGTGAATCTGCTTGAGGGAGTCGTGGCCCACGTGAATGCTGGCAATGGCTTGGGGTTTACGGATTTAGACTTGACTCCCAAGGGAAGAAATCACAATCATGCCTTGCATATTTCTATTGAATGCAGAAGGGTTGTTTTGTCACATGTCTTGGTGGATACTGGGTCATCACTCAACGTGTTGCCCAAGAAAGTTTTAATGAAATTGGACACCCAACGTGTGATATGTACTCCTAGCGATCTTGTTGTGAGAGCGTTTGATGGAACAAGAAGATCGGTTTTTGGTGAAGTTATTCTCCCTATTCAAGTAGGTCCGGATATTTTCAATGTTGTTTTCTACATTATGGACATTCACCCGACGTACAGTTGTCTGCTTGGTTGACCCTGGATTCATTCTGCAGGAGCAGTTACTTCGACCTTACATTAGAAGTTGAAGTACATGGTTGGAGGGAATATTGTCACCGTGTGCGGTGAAGAAGATATAATGATTATCCAGCTATCATCCTTCAAGTATGTCGAGGTGGATGGAGAGATCCACGAGACCTTGTGTCAGGCATTTGAATCTGTTCAGGTTAATGAGAAACCTTCTGTTGTGGACAATACTCCTGAGATTTCTATGTCTTCTTTCAAAGAAGCCCGAGCTATGGTGGAGTCTGGATCTTCACAGGGATAGGGTCAAGTGCTCAGCACTCCCAACAAGCAGGATAAATTTGGATTGGGATACAGCCCATCTTCCTCCTCATAGAGTGCTCCAAAGTACAGGGGACCGGTGCAGTTTACTAGTGGTGGAGTCATCCTTGACAGAATCAACGCCGTATCTGAAGATGAAAGGGACAATGATTGTGACATGGACGCATGGATTCAACCGTGTGTTCCTAGCCAAAGCTTGTGCAATTGGACCATTGAGGAAGTCGTCCAAGTGTCCTTTGAAGAGTAATTTATCTGTTTTATCTGTTTTGATTATGTGTGGCTCTGTGTTCTGCCCAGGACATAGTGGTTTTCATTTGTAGGGCCCTTATTTGTTTATGTTTAAACTTGGTTTTTATCATTAATCAAAAGGTGTCTTTATGCATTCAAATGTTTTGATCCCTGTTTTTCTGCTTTTATTTTTGACAATAAAATGGCAATGTGGTTTGTGCTTGTTTCCATATCATTTTAAGCATAAAACATCAATCATGCAGGTTTCACATTCCAGATGCCACCGCTTCAGATTCGTCTATGACTCGGTATGACTTTGACTATCCAATTTTTTTTCAAGCTGAAGAAGAGATTGATGAAGACGAAGACTTGCCTGAAGAGCTTGCCAGACTGCTAAGACAAGAAGAGAGGGTCATTCTGCCCTTATTAAGAAGAGATTGAAGTTGTCAACCTGGGTACAGAGGAAGACAAAAAAGTGGTAAGAATTGGGGCTGCTTTAGAAGATGATGTCAAGAGAAGACTGGTTGAAATGCTTTGAGAGTTCATAGACATCTTCATTTGGTCATATGAGGATATGCCAGGACTGGATACAAATATAGTGGTTCATCGTCTGCCTCTTCGAAAAGAGTGTCCACCTGTAAAGCAGAAGTTGAGAAGAACTAGACCAGATATGACAATCAAGATTAAAGAAGAGGTTCAGAAGCAATTGGACGCCGGTTTTCTTGTTGTTACGAACTATCCTTCGTGGGTTGCTAACATTGTTCCTGTACCTAAGAAGGATGGAAAGGTCAGGACGTGTGTTGATTACAGAGATTTGAACAGAGCGATCCCGAAAGATGATTTCCCGCTCCCCCATATTGATGTGTTAGTCGATAACACTGCTCAACATTTTGTGTTTTCCTTTATGGATGGCTTCTCTGGGTACAACCAAATCAAGGTGGCCCCAGAAGACATGGAGAAAACAACTTTTATCTCACCGTGGGGGACTTTTCGCTATAAAGTCATGCCTTTTGGATTTAAGAATACAGGGGCAACTTATCAGCGGGCGATGGTGACTTTATTTCATGATATGATTCATCATGAGATCGAGGTTTATGTTGATGACATGATCGCAAAGTCACAGACGGAGGAAGAGCATCTGGTTAATCTTTTGAAGCTGTTTGAAAGATTGAGGAAATTCAGATTGAGGTTGAATCCGAATAAGTGCACTTTTGGTGTAAGGTCAGGAAAGCTATTGGGGTTTATTGCCAGTGAAAAAGGAATTGAAGTAGATCCTGTGAAGACTAAAGCAACACAGGAAATCCCAGCGCCGAAAAAAGAAAAAGAAGTTCGTGATTTTCTAGGGAGATTGAACTACATTGCAAGGTTCATATCTCACCTAACGGCCACCTATGAACCATTGTTCAAGTTGTTAAAGAAAGATCAAGAGGTCGTCTGGAATGAAAATTGCCAAAGGGCATTCGAAAAGATAAAATAATAGTTGCAGGACCCTCCGATATTGATGCCTCCAGTGGCAGGAAGACCTTTGATAATGTACTTGATGGTTCTTGAGAACTCCATGGGTTGTATTCTCGGTCACCACGACGAGACGGGCAGAAAAGAACATGCTATCTATTACTTGAGTAAGAAGTTCACAGATTGTGAGTCCAAATACTCAATGTTAGAAAAGATGTGTTGTGCACTCGCTTGGGCAGCCAAACGCCTAAGGCAGTACATGTTGGATCACACAACCATGTTAATTTTAAAGAAGGATCCGATCAAATATGTGTTCGAGCAGCAAGTGCTTTCAGGAAGAATTGCTAGGTGGCAGATGGTTCTGACAGAATACGATATTCATTATGTTTCCCAAAAAGTCATTAAGGGGAGTGTTTTGTCATAATATCTCGCAGAGCAGGTGATTGATGACTATCAACCAATGAAATTTGAATTTCCTGACGAGGACATAATGTTTCTAAAGATGAAGGATTGTGACGAGCCATTACCTGACGAATGTCCCGAGATAGGCTCCTAGTGGAAAATGATTTTTGACAGTGTTGTTAATTCTTATGGCAGCGGAATCGGGGAAATCATTACAACCCCTCACGGTTCCCACATACTGTTTACTGCTTGGTTAACGTTCGCCTGCACCAACAACGAAGCTGAGTATGAAGCATGCATCATGGGTATTGAAGAAGCAATTGATTTAAGAATCAAGAACCTTGATGTATATGGTGATTCAACTTTGGTCATTAATTAGATTAAAGGAGAGTGGGAGACTCGTCAACCCAACTTGGTACCTTACATGAATTATGCCAGAAGGTTTTTACCTTTCTTTGATAGAGTAGAGTTTCATCATGTTCCAAGAGCCGAGAATCAGATGGCAGATGCTTTGGCAACCTTATCCTCGATGTATAAAGTGAATTATTAGAATGAAGCTCCAATTATCACTATCATGTGCCTTTACCGGCCGACATTCATATTTGTAGTGGAGAAAGCATCAGATGGAAAGCCTTGGTATTTTGATATCAAAAACTTTCTCAAGAATCAAGAGTATCCGTCTGAGGCATTGAGCCGGGATAAGAAGACTCTGAGGAGGTTGGCAGGAAACTTCTAGTTAAACAAAGACAATGTGCTTTACAAAAGAAACTTCGACTTGGTGTTGTTGAGTTGTGTGGACGAAGATGAAGCAAAGTTTCTAATGCAAGAAGTCCATGAGGGTTCCTTCGGTATGCATGCCGGCGGACATGCAATGTCCAGGAAATTGTTGAGGGCAGGCTACTACTGGATGACCATGGAGTCCGATTATTTCAAGTACGCCAGAAAGTGCCATAAATGCCAGATTTATGTTGACAAGATGCATGTGCTTCCAAGTCCTCTGAATGTCATGGCGTCTCCTTGGCCCTTTGCTATGTGGGCCATTGATATGATCGGCAAGATTGAACCGACTGCATCCAACGAACATTGCTTCATCCTAGTGGTAATTGACTATTTCACTAAGTGGGTTGAAGCTGCTTCTTTCGCCAACGTGACCAGGCAGGTTGTGGCTCGGTTTATCAAAAAGGACATCATCTGTCGTTATGGAGTTCCTGAACGAATCATTACTGATAATGGTTCGAATTTGAACAACAAGATGATGAAGGAACTGTGCCAGAGTTTCAAGATCGAACATCATAACTCTTCTCCTTATCGCACGAAGATGAATGGTATTGTTGGGGCAGCCAATAAGAACATCAAGAAGATTGTGCAGAAGATGGTTGTTACCTACAAAGATTGGCACGAGATGTTGCCCTTTGCTTTGCATAGATATCGTACTTCGGTATGCACTTCAACTGGGGCAACTCCTTTCTCGCTAGTGTATGGTATGGAAGTTGTCCTACCATTGGAAGTCGAGATTCCTTCCTTGAGGATGTTGGTTGATGTAAAGCTTGACGAGGCAGAATGGGTAAAGGCCAGATTGAATCAACTCATCCTGATTAACGAGAAGAGATTGGCGGCTATCGCCCATGGCCGATTATATCAGAGCAGAATGAAGAAAGCTTTCGATCAGAAGGTGCGCCTTCCACAAATAGATCACAGGGGCAAACGGACTCCTAACTATGAAGGTCCATACGTAGTAAGGAAATTTTTCTCCGGAGGAGCCTTACTACTTTCAACTATGCACGGCGAAGATTTTACGTCCCCTGTGAACGCTGACGCAGTTAGAAAATACTTTGCTTGAAATAGACCCGCTGGAAAGAAAAATAAAATCCAGACAAAAATGGGGCATCCCGCCGAACCATAAAAAGAATGGGTTCAGGAAAAAGTTAGGGATAAAAAAAGAAAAAGAATGTAAACCCGCAAAGTTGAAAACCTGAAAAGGCGACTTTGGCAAAAATGGGTATCTCAGTGGATCGAAAACCCGCAAGGGCGATTCAGGCAAAAGTTAGGGATTTTAAAAGCAAACGACTGCGGTCTGCGAGCATAGTGGATTCTGGGAGGACCCGAGGATCAATCAATCAATCAGTCTCTTCAAAAAGCGAGACGATGGAGAAGCATAGAAGTCATGTGAGTCATAGTCGAATCGACACATGGTGGTTGTCTGTACCACATTACCGACATCTGTATATCTTTTTTCATTTTCCGTACTTTTTGCGCAACTTTCTCTTTTCAGGAGTTGCATCTGATGTAAATCTTCCTATTTACAGGCCCTTTCAATCAATGAGTTTACTATCCAGAAAGCTTTCTTGTTTTTGCTTTTACTGTTTTGTTTGCAAAGGACGCCTGATGTTTTTTATAAAAATTTGGGTACATAAACTTTTGGGGCTTTTCTAATCATAATTAAAACATTGATTTTCTTGAATAATGTCATGGACGATAACCGAAATAGCCTCTATTGCGTACAAGACACGTTGTTTGTTTGTCATTTGTAGGGCTCTAATCATTGAGATTTCTTTCATAGGTGTATCCTCGGAAGAGATATGTCTCCATCCCCACGAGGTGAAGATGTCAGATCATAAGTATCTCGTCAGCGATAGTGTGCAGTTTAAGACTGGTTTCTCCCCAGCAGTTTGAGATTGCAGCAGGCTGAGACTAGTTTCTCCCCAGCAGATTATGACTAGTTCTTCCCCAGCAGGTCGAGATGGTGGTATGCACTCATTCCCCAATAGTTTGAGATTGCAGCAGGTTGAAATTGCACTTATCCCCTAGCAGATTGAGACCAAGGTTATCCCCAGCGGGTCGAGATCGAGATTCCTCGGCAGTGGTGTACACCTATCCCTAGTAGGTTGAGAGTGAAGTTCTCTTCAACAAGTAGATTTGGGATTATTTCCCCAGCAGTGGAACAATTTCAGAATTTGTTTCCCCACAGAGTCTAAGACTCGATTTCCCTAAGCAGAGGTTGATGTGGATGAGTCTTATTTCCCTTTGTAGAGGTTGATGTTGTTGAGTTTATTCTCATTTTCCCAAGCAGAGGTGGATGTTGATTCCCTCGATGAGTATTCCTCGGTGAAGTCGTTCTTCGCAGCAGAATTCAATGGTTATTGGTATTCTTCAGAGCAAGATTTTGGGATGATTTCCTGATGTTTGTTTCTCTGAATCCTCGGCAGAGCGGATTTTATCCTCAGCATAGAGGATTTTATCCCTAGTAGAAAGATTGTCTTTCTCAATTCCCCTCAGAGTGGATTTTCTTTCCCCACAGAGTGGGATCGTTCCCCAGAAGCGTGTGATTCTTGAAGGCCAGTCAGGGCATTTTCCGCACCAGAATCCAGTTGGTTATTGGTATTCTTCAAAGCGAGTTTCTTGGAATATTTCTCAATTAATCTTTATTCCTAAACCCCAGTGAAGTTGCCAGAGTAGGTTTCTTCCCCGCAGAGTGGGATTGCACTCAGAGAATGTTATTCTCAATCCTCAACAGAGAGAGTTTGGGATAACTTCCTAGTAAATCGTATTCTTAATCCCTAGAATATTGAAATTAATCCCCGGCAGAGTGGAGTCATTCCCAGCAGTTTGCTTTGTTCCCCAGAAGATGTGAGTAGGAGAGACATTAGGCTTTCAATCCTTTGCATGATAACATTAGGTAGTTCCCTTTTCAATCCCAACTTTAGGACTACATTGCATGCTAACACTAGGGTTGATCAGTTCCTCTTAGAGTCTTGTGTCTTCTCTTCTCATCTCATAACTTTCTTAAGACAATAAATAAAGGAAAACAATTGTTATACGCTACGAGCCTTAAGTACATGAGAAATGATAGGTGGAGGCCTCCTCTCACATTGTCTAGAGTGTTTAGCGTATGCCCTTTGGGCGATATGTGACGCATTCGCTCTCAAGTCATAGTTTTTAGTGCAACATGAGTTTCAAATCTAACTCAATTCACTTCTTCTCATAAAAAACACAAATAAATAAGATCAAAACTTTTCATACTTCGGGATTTGTTTCAAACTTAATTTTCAGAAAGAGTGTGTTAAGTTCTTGTTCTACCGCAAACATGCATCGTCCCTAACTGCTAGAACAGATATTTAACCCTACTCATTAAAACACTTGAATCAACCAGTGGTCGTGTCTTCCCAAACTACATTTGCTCTGATTTCTCTCATACCAGATGAGGATACGTAGGCACAAGACGGTGATGTCTTGGGGAGCAACCTTCCCCCCATCACCCGTAGTTTCCCGAACTACGTTGACTCTGACTTTCCCATTGCACGAGGGAATACGTAGGCATAGGGCAGAGATGTCCTATCGAGTATATTCTTTCTTTTCACCCCCGTTTAGCAGCCTTTAGATAGTTTTCACCCATAGATTATACAACAAGCTTGGATCCTGTTGAGTACAACGGACGTGAGGGGTGCTCACACCTTCCCCTTGCGTAACCGACTCCCGAACCCTAGATTTAGTTGCGATGACCTTGTCTTTTCCCTTTTCGTAAGGTTTTCTTTGATCGTTTCCTTTCCCTTTCTTTTGGGATAAATAACGTTCAATGGCAACTCTTCTGTCTAGTTTGTCGGTCCTTTTTCGCAGTAGCGACAACAGCAATCACAGAAACTTCCACAAAATCCCAAATTCAAAAAACCCTAAAATGCGAAAGGATAAAAAGGAGGAGGACTTATCTTGTGATGGTTTTCGTCTGCAAATCCACCGCAAATCATCGAAACCTTCAAATGTCATCCGCCGCGAATCGCCGCTTCCTTCCTCAAACCTTCCCCGCGAATCGCCTTTACCTATTAGCCATAATTGAAACCCTGCAAATCCAAGAAACCATGAGTTATTTTTGACTAACATTGTTACTTTGTTATTTTTTTGTTTGTTTTGTGTAGAAGATCGAAAGATCGGAGAAGACGGAAGTAAGAAGAAGGTGAATCGAGAAAGAAGAAGAAGAAGGTGAACGAAAGAGGTGGAAGAGAACGAAGAACAGAGTTTAGAAGGATAAAGTGAGAGGAAGAAAGAGGGTGGAGAAAGTGAGAAGAAGAGGAGAAAGGGAAAGGAGAGAGGAAGAATGAAGTGAGAAGGAGAGAGAAGCAGCGGCGGAAGAGGGAGAAGAGGAGTGTTTAGGTTTTTTCAGTTTTTTTTTTGCTTTTATATATTGTAAATCACATGTATGCACGGCCACAATAACCACACAGTGCGCCCTAGTCGCACGACCATTCATCCCCATATGATCCTGATCTGCGGTCCCTGATTGCCTCTCTACCGTAAACCCTTCATAGCCTACCACACGTAACCATCCGCCCTGTTAACCACCATTAAAACCCCTAATCTGTCATTAATTAGAATTTTTCATTAACTTATTTTTTTTTAATTCAATTAATTAACCCATAGTTAATCTTTTCTAATCAGATTTTTAATAAAAACCAACTAATGACCTTTTCTATTTAATTAATTTTTTTTCTAATTAATTAACCTATTTTAATAAATCAACTTCCTTTAACTAATCAACCTATTAATTTCCTTTTAATTTTATTTTATTTTATTCACTTTATTAATTAACTTATTTCATCAACTTATTAACCTTTTAAAAAAAACAACAATATAAATTTGTTCTTATTCTTAATAAAACCTTTTTCATATAATCTAATATAACTCTTATTTATTTAATAAAACCTATTTAATAATAATAACAAAAACCTTTTTTTTTCTTAAAGCCCATTTTATTTAACAAATCATTATTTATTTTAAAATCATTTTCATATATTTAGAATAACTTTTATTCAGTAAAATATAAAATAAGTAAAAAAAAAATTCAATAATAAAACCCTTTTATTTAATAAATCCTTATTTAATTAAAATTATTTCTATTTAGAAAAATCTAATCAATTTATAACCTAAAATTAATTCTTACTAAAATAACAAAACTAATTTATCTCCTAATCCAACTTTTTCTTAAAATCAATCTTACGTAAAACTTAATCAACACGCTCCCGATCCCTATCCTTCGAGCACCGATTTATTTCGAATATTCGCGATCTCGCGCTTGGCTTGTTTTAGCGTTTATATCTGTTGTTGGATTTTTTTATCATTGTCTTTATTTTATCATCTTTATTTTATCGCATTATATGTTCAAAGGAAAAACCTGCGCATGACTTCACAAGTCGTGCATATTGCATTTCATATTGCATCATTACTCCCCACTTGATCCTTGATCCTTTTCAAGTTGATCAGCTTAAGTTTAGATCCTACCCCTTAAGGAGGACCTTTTTCTTTTATCTTTTACAACTTAGATAAACCATATTCAACTCAGTCAAACTATTATCCCTACAAGAGAATTAGACGTGAGTCATCTTGACCGTCGAGATGTAATTCTCCTGCCCCATAACATAATTGAGTGATGTAGACCTTTTCCGCTTGAGAGAGAGATAGTGGCATACTCGTGGATAAATACGAGTGTTTGAGCCCTTCTCTCAAGACGATGCAAAGACCATCTCCTACAAGTTGTGGTGGTTAAGTCGAGTGTTCTCGTTTAAGATGACAACTCGCCTCTTCTCCTAGAATCAATCAATCAACAAAACCTTATCCCTTTGGAACTTTGATCAATAGTCAAGAAGTTTCTCAAACCCTTTAGGGGAACTACAAATACTCTGATTCCATTCCCGCCAGGATATGTAGGCACAAGATGCGATATTTTGGCGAGTATACTTAGAAATAAACCACTAGGTCTTTCACCCTTAAGCAGATAACCCTTAGCAATAAACACGATAAAACAAGAGGTTCCTGTAGAGTACTACAGAAACTTAGGATGCTAGCACCTTCCCTAAGTTTAAACAACCCCCGAACCTAAACCCTCTAGCTTTTGCATTTGCATTGCATTGTGGGTAATTCGATCATTTTCCATTCCTTTGGACAAATAAAAGACCGGTAATGAACCAATTAGTTAAGATTCAAATTAATTAATAATTTTACATCCAATTCTCACCGCGACAGAACCTTAGCAAAGATGCAGGATGATATGGACTAGTTGCACCGCTACAACCAAGATCTGGAGGCGAATGTCATAACCCTCCAGGACTGTAACACCCTTTTCTACCCCACAAATGAAATGGCAAAATATTCACATTTATTAGAGTAAAATATTAAACTCAATAAAAGTCAACTCAAAGGGCGTACATTTACCAATAAATTAAATATAGGTCAAGGCTCTGTAAACAACGGGTTTTTCCAAAAGATATCAAAAATTTCAGCGGAACTCAAAAAGGCATAATCCAAAGTTTTCCTTGTACAAAAACATAATAAAAATAACAAAATCAAATAAAACATGGTTTAACTCAAAGACTCCAACCCGATGTTACACTATCAGAGCAAGATCCTCTAAGTTAACCAAAATGGCCAACAACTCAAAACTCCAAAAAGATCCTCGACGACATCCACGACTAAACCTGGTCATCTGCGCGTTACCCACATGGAGGCAACATTCAAACAGGCAGGGTGATTAAAACGATTCATAAAAATCAATATAGGAATTCAATATATAAAATAGCGTCATTTTCATATTCAACATCATCATAATCATCAAGGAACATCAAGGTCATAATATCATAATTTACACCAAATTATCTCATAAATGTAAATTGAACAAGAATCATGCATGTGGTACCAATCATCACAGCTTGATGGACACTGGGCCATCAACTCTCCATAGATCTCCATCAATAGGATCGATTCTACTCGAGAACCATAGCACATCAAAATACTTCACATCCGCACAATGGGACTGAAGCCAAAGAAATCAAGGTCCTGAACCGAAGTCCGGATGCACATGAATGCATGATGCACACGTCAATCATCATCCTCATAATAACATCATAGGTTCATCATCATTCATCAAAATCATCATCATCAAAATCACCATCATACATCATGTCATCATAGAATCATCAAAACTCATGGAAATATCATCATAGTTCATCAATCATTATATCATAGGAATCATCATATAATCATGTTCAAATCACGTAGAATTCACAGTCATACTCATATTAATTCGTCAAAGAAATCACAACATTAAAACATCAAGGCATCACTGCACAAAAATCAGAATTCGCGAAACTCTGCTACATTCGCTAGCAAGTTCGTTGTACGAGTCGGGGGCGAGTTTATTCGTTGTGCAAACACACGATTACAACAAAACATTGTTACGCACTAGAACCTAAAATCAACCTAAAATTACAACGATTTCCTTCCCCAATTCCCCCAAAACATATTCACGTATCATATTCACGCTCTAATTCCCGTATCATATTCACGCTCTAATTCCCATAATTTCCTTACAACTACACCACGGTCATTAGTCAATCCCGTATCATATTCACGCTCTAATTCCTATAATTATCTTAAAACTACACCACGGTCATTAGAGTTTCTCACAATCTAATTACCCTACAGGGTTGAAACCTTAACGACAGATTTTGGCCACGAAAGCCTACTTTCCCTCAAACCTAAATAGACCTCAATCCTATCAGATCGTCAGTTGAAATCCCTATGGTAAAAACCTATATAATAGATTTTGGCCATGAAAGCCTAATTTTCTTTATCAAAATTAGCCTCAAACCCTTTAAACTCTTAAATCGGCTTTAAATACATTGAAATCACATATTAAAAACACTGAAGGCAATACTCCCCATACCTTAATTGCCGACTCTAAGCCTTCTCATTGATTCGTGGGAGCCTCGCGAACCTTTTGCCTCAATCCTCTTCCTCAGAGCTCTGACTTTTATTTCTTCCCTTTTTACAGTCTAACAAGAATGAATCCTAATTCCCTAAAAAAATCCCTTTTTGTTAAACCTAACTTTGGGCCTATAAATTGGATTTTTTTTTCCAATATTACCCTCACTAACTCCTCCTTAATTGTCCAATTTGCCCTTAGTTAACTTATATTTATTTAAATTAATAATAATACCAATGTATCCATATTATATACTATTATTTAAATAAATAACCCAAAAATCCACAATTCTCAATATTTCACCCAACCACCGAAAATCACCAAAAAAAATGTGAATATTCCTATTAAATAAATATTCCAATAAATTTGGGGTGTTACAAATCTCCCCCACTTAAAAGAATTTTTGCCTTCGAAAATTACCTCAAGAAAACAGAGTCGGATACGACTCCCTCACCTGCTTTTCACGCTTCCAAGTCCATCTTTCTCCAGCTGGTCCTCCTCAAACTACCTTCACCAAGGCAATCTCTTTACCTCACAGTTGCTTCACTTCTCGCTCATCAATTCAAGCTGGCAATGCCTCAACAATCAAGTCATCTCTCACTTGTACATCATCCATCTGAATCACATGCGACAGATCTGGAATGTACTCCCTCAACTGAGACACGTGAAACACATCATGCAAATTCACAAGCGACGGCGGTAAAGCAATTTGATATGCTACTCCCCTCACCCTCTGCAAAATATGATACGGACCAACAAAACGTGACGTGAGCTTTCAAGACTTCAAAGCTCGACCAACACCAGTTACCGACGTAACTCTCAAAAACATGTGATCACCCTCTTAGAATTCAAGTGCTTTCCTCCTCTTATCATGATAACTTTTCTGACGACTCTGCGACGTTTTCATCTTTTCTTAGATCATCTTGATCTTTTCAGTCGTCTCTTGCACAATCTCAAGTCTGAGTACAACACTCTCGCCTGACTCATACCAACACAAAGGAGTCCTACACCTCCTACCATACAAAGCCTCATACGGTGCCATTCTAATACTAGAATGGTAACTCAATTCAAAATCATAATCCTCCAGAAGTTCAAGCCATCTTCTCTGCCTCATGTTCAACTCTTTTTGATCAAACAAATACTTTAGGCTCTTGTGACCATTTAACACTTCGAACCTGGAGCCAAAAAGATAATGTCTTTAAACCTTCAACACAAACACCACCGCGACCAACTCTAAGTCATACGTAGGATAATTCGTTTCATGAACTTTCAATTTTCTGGAAGCATAAGCAACGACCTGACCATTCTGCATGAGTACGCCACCAAGACCCATCTTCGATGCATCACAATACACTACAAAACACTCACTCAGATTTGGAAAAATCAACACTAGAGCAGTCGTCAACTTCTTCTCGAGTTCTACAAAACTCTTCTCACAAGCAACATCCCGCACATAAGCTTGACTGTTTCGAGTCAACCGAGTCAATGGCAGTGCCAACTTTGAAAATCCTTCTATAAACCTACGATAATAACCAGCCAATCCAAGGAAACTTCGAATCTTAGTAGCAGACTTTAGAGTCTCCCACTGCAACACCGCATCAACTTTCGACGGGTCAACAACAATTCCTCCACTAGAAATCACATGGCCAAGGAAACTCACTTCCTTCAACCAAAAATCACACTTGGACAACTTGGCATAAAGCTTCTTGTCCCTCAAAACCTGCAATACCACTCTTAGATGTTGCACATGCTCTTCCTCGGAATTGGAATATATCAAGATATCATCAATGAACACTACCATAAACTAATTGAAATAAGGATGAAAAATCCTATTCATATACTCCATGAATACACCAGGTGCATTAGATTCACCAAACGATATCACAATATATTCATAGTGCCCATACCTCGTCCTAAAAGCTGTCTTTGGAATATCATCAGGCTTAACGCAAATCTGATGATAACTAGACCTCAAGTCAATCTTACTGAACACACAAGCACCCACCAATTGATCCATCAAATCATCAATCCTCGGAAGTGGATACTTATTCTTAATTGTTACCTTATTCAACTGCCGATAATCCACACACAATCCCATGCTACCATCTTTCTTCTTCACCAACAACACAGGAGCACCCCACGGAGAAACACTCTGTATAATAAACTTCTTCTCAAGCAGCTCTTCCAACTGCTTGTTCAATTCTCCTAACTCAAATGTAGACATCCGATAAGGAGCCATTGACATAGGACTAGTGCCCGATATCACATCAACAGTAAACTATACCTCACGCTCAGGAGGTAAGTCGCTCACGTCGTCTGGAAACACTTATGGAAATTCCCGAACAACTGGTAGCTCGACGCTCACTGCTTCATATTCAACTTGAAGTGACGCAAACAATGCAAATATCTGAGCCTCATCTTCTAAGAGTTCTTCTACTTGCTTAGTAGATACAAACATCAGCTCTCCATAATCACCAAACTCTGGGAACCTCACAGTCTTGTTGTAGCAATTGATATAAATATAGTTGAACTCCAACCAGTTCATACCAAGAATAACATCAATTTGATGCAAAGGTAGATAAACCAAGTCCATCACAAAATTCTTATCATAAATAGTCAAAGGGCAACTCAAACATACTAACACAGTAGTCACAAAACCATTAACCGGGGTATTGATAACCATACTCCCAACCATAGAAGATAATTCCAAATTCAACCTCTTAGCACATTCAAGCGAAATAAACAAATGAGTAGAACCAGTATCAATAATAACAATCAATTCAACATCATTAATAAAGTAAGTACCTCTAATTAAGTTATCGGCCTTGGTTTTTTCCGCACCGTTCAAAGCAAACACTCTGCCATTCGTCTGAGCAGCAGTAGCACTCTTCTCCGGCTGCTGACACTGGGTACTGATATGACCCTTCTCTCCACAGTTTAAGTAAGTCGGAGCTTCATCTTTACAGTCAGTAGCACTATGACCTCTCTTGTCACAGCAATGACATCTCAGCACCCTACAAACCTCGGCACAGTGACCTTGCTCGCCACACTTATAACACTTGTCTGGAGCAGTAGCTGCTCTCCCACTTGACTTTTTCCCATCTGAAGCCTTCTGCTTACCTTTATCACCAAAAGTCACATACGGTTTCCCTCTATACTAGCCTTTCTCTTTTCTCTCACTCAGCTGCTTATAGTGAGTAGATCGAGCTCGGCTATCCTCATCATAAATTCTGCTATTGTCCACCAGTTCTGCAAACCGACGAATATGCTGGTACCCAATTCCTTGATTAATCTCTAGTCTCAATCCATTCTCGAACTTGAGACACTTTGACATCTCTACGTCAGCACGATTGTAATGCGGACAAAACTTCACTAAAGCCTCAAACTTTGTCGCATACTCAGCCACAATCATATTCCCTTGCTTCAGCTCAAGGAATTCCACCTCTTTCTTGCCTCAAACATCTTCAGGAAAATACTTCCTCAAAAATTCTTCCTTAAACACAGCCCAAGTTATTGCAATGTCAACACCTCCCAATCTCTGACGGGCGTTATCCCACCAGTCCTGAGCTTCATCTGCTAGCATATGCCTACCAAACTGCACATGCTGAGCATCAGTGCACGCCATAACTCGGAAAATCTTCTCAATCACTCTCAGCCACTTTTGCGTACCATCAGGATCATGAGTGCCCACAAGAGTCGGCGGATTGTTCCTCTGGAAATTTCCCAAAACACGAAACTCATTTGGAGGTCCACCATTCTGGGCGATCACTTGGGCAAGTGATTCCAACGCATCAGCGATAGCACGATCATTTCTTCCAGCCATCTGCAACCACCAATAGGGTTAGAAGAAACAACTCATCAAATAGTGTTCTCATACTATTGACTGACAGGGGACTAACAACATAAAAACTTGGCCGGACGAACCAACCAGGCTCTGATACCACTAATATAACACCCTTTTCTACCCCACAAATTAAATGGAAAAATACTCATATTTATCAGTGTAAAATATTAAACTCAATAAAAATCACCTCAAAGGGCATACATTTCCCAATAAATTAAATATAGGTCAAGGCTCCGTAAACAACGGGTTTTCCCAAAAGATATCAAAAATTTCAGCGGAACTCAAAAAGGCATAATCAAAAGTTTTCCCTGTACGGAAACATAACCAAAATAAAAAATCAAATAAAACATGGTTTAACACAAAGACCCCATCCCGATGTTACACTATCAGAGCAAGACCCTCTAAGTTAACCAAAATGGCCAACAACTCAAAACTCCAAAAAGATCCTCGAAGGCATCCACGACTAAACCTGGTCATATGCACGTTACCCACGTGTTGACAACATTCAAACAGGCAGGGTGAGTAAAATGATTCATAATAATCAATATATGAATTCAATATATAAAATGGCATCATTTTCATATTCAACATCATCATAATCATCAAGGAACATCAAAGGTCATAATATCATAATTTACACCAAATTATCTCATAAATTCAAATGCAACAAGACTCATGCATGTGGTACCAATCATCACAAGTCGATGGACACTAGGACATCAACCCTCCATAGATCCCCATCAATAGGATCGATTCTACTCGAGAACCGGAGCACATCAAAATACTTCACATCCGCACAATGAGACTGAAGCCAAAGAAATCAAGGTCCTGAACCGAAGTCCGGATGTACATGAATGCATGATGCACACGTCAATAATCATCCTCATAATAACATCATAGGTGCATCATCATTCAACAAAATCAACCCAGAACACGCGATTACAGCAAAACATTGTTACGCACCAGAACCTAAAATCAACCCAAAAGTCCAAGGATTTCCTTCCCCAATGCCCCCAAAACATCCCTAAATCATTCATAAGGTATTACGGCGATAAAGGCACAAAATCTACAACTTATTAGGTCAATCCCGTATCATATTCACGCTCTAATCATCATAATTTCCTTACAACTACACCACGGTCATTAGAGTTTCTCACAATCTGATTACCCTACAGGGTTGAAACCTTAACGATAGATTTTGGCCATGAAGGCCTACTTCCCTCAAATCCAAATCGACCTCAATCCTATCAGATCATCAGTTTAAATTCCTATGGTAAAAAACTCAATAATAGATTTTGGCCACAAAGGCCTAATTTCCTTTATCTCAAAATCAGCCTCAAACCCTTAAATCAGCTTTAAATACATTGAAATCACATATTGAAAACAATGAAGGCAATACTCCCCATACCTTAATTGCCGACTCTAAGCCTTCTCCTTGATTCGTGGGAACCTCGCGAACCTTTTGCCTCAATCCTCTTCCTCAGAGCTCTGGCCTTTATTTCTTCCGTTTTCACGGT
Source organism: Lathyrus sativus (assembly GCA_963859935.3). NCBI lineage: Eukaryota > Viridiplantae > Streptophyta > Magnoliopsida > Fabales > Fabaceae > Lathyrus > Lathyrus sativus. The sequence continues at coordinate 511,530,933 of OZ012738.1, forward strand.
CTAACAAGAATGAATCTTAATTCCCTCAAATTTTCATTTTTGTTAAACCTAACTTTGGACCTATAAATTGGGCTTTTTCCAATATTACCCTCACTAACTCCTCCTTAATTGTCCAATTTTCCCTTAGTTAACTTATATTTATTTAAATTAATAATAATACCAATATATCCATATTATATACAATTATTTAAATAAATAACCCAAAAATCCATAATTCTCAATATTTCACACAACCACCAAAAATCACCAAAAAAATGCAAATATTCCTATTAAATAAATATTCCAATAAATTTGGGGTGTTACAAGGACCGCCACCATGAATACTTCCACGTAGAAGATGATGCTCTAAACCCCTAACCACTCTCAAATGAGATTTCGTACGCTTAATTGCCAAGAAATTTAGACTTCTATCAATGGTGAAGTTTGATGGGAAGAGCGACCCCAAGAACAAGTTGTCACTACAATACTCAAATGGAGATCATAAGGTGATTTATATGACATATCTTGGAAACTGGTCCACCAATTTTTGGCGAGTAAGCACTAGAAGGTGTCTACCACTAGTATTTTCAATGTTCACCAAGGACACTCAGAGTCACTAAGAGAATACCTCGCCTGTTTCAATGAGGTGACCATCAAGGTAATTAATCTTAAATAGGAAATGTTCATGGGAGCATTCCAAATCAGTTTAAGAGTCGGGTATTTCAAAGAATATCTCGCCCAAAATCCTGCTCGCTTTATGAATGAAGTCATGGCACGAGATGAATGTTACATCAAGGTTGGAGAGAGAAACACTCAGATAAAGGCCATAAAAGTCAAAGGGTGTGCCTATAGTGTATCTGGCTCATTGCAACAATAACACAAAATTCATTATAGCTCGCTTGTCAGAGACAAAGAGAATTTTAACTAAAGTGGGAACTCTACTAATAACTTTGAAATTCTAGGTACCCAACAGTGGATGTTATCACGGATTTATGACATCCACTATAACACAAACTACAAAACTTAATGACAAACTGTAAATGAAAACAGTAAATAACACAAGTAATTGTTTACCCAGTGTTGCACCCTAATTTTGACCATAAGATCCCACCTCTTCGCACTTTCCCTGCGTTATTTTGGTTTTATAATTTATGCTCATTTGCGACTAACCCGTTTGTATAAGTACATGTTTCAGGCATAGGTTCTCCTAATCGCGCATTTAAATTCTCATGGGCTTGTGGTTTTGCCGCTAGTTCACTTTATCCCAATTGCCCAAAGTTTGCATGATTACCAAGGAATTATGATTTTCGTCTGTTATTGTTGGTTGGTCATCTTCTAGAGATTTGCTTGGGCCTTCATTAAGTCACGGTGTATCGGTGCTTGGGATCTTATCGGAGTAAATATGATGAGTTTGCAATTAAGCTGGATACAGAGGACTAACCGATTTATTTGGTTCGAGTTTGTTCAAGTTGATTATCCGAACCTTGCTTTTACCACTCTCTTATACTGGTTGACCTCAAATTCCAAGTTACATTTGGCACATTTTACTAATTAAGGTTAAGAGAAATTTGCAATAATTACATAGCAGGCCATGAGTTCAACTATTTGATACAATTTCCTGAGCTGTGATTTAGTGCAAAGACAAGTAAGGCGTTGGTCGTTTGTTGCGGCTATCATTTTAAGGGGGTAAATAATATTTCTCTACAAACGCCATTTTACGAGTCAAATTCAATAAGGGAAGATACCCTGGTATAAGACTTATCAGTCACTTTTACAAGGAGCAATTATCCAATTAGCAAAGCCATAAATATGAAATAACATAATGACAACATCCTTTATTCCACCAAGCTTCGTATGGTATTTCTTCTCCCGGCAGGACGTCACCAAGCAGCGTGAAGCCCCTACATCTTCCCGCTAACGCAGCAGCTTCTTCGAGAACTCGAGTGTGGACGAGTTCTTTGTTTGTTCCAGCCCACTCCTTTTGCATGCCGAGAATGCTATCACTCCACCGTCCGAAGCAGAAATGTTTGATCTGGAAATTGCTCGTGCATCTGTGAAAAATTACAATCGTCAAGTCTTTGTTGAATTCATTTTGTCGAGTTTAAACCTGGTATATGCAAGGAAGGCTGAGTGCGACTCCTCCGACCAACAAACTCAGCGCGACGCTATCGAAACCACCTTCTGACCCTTTTGTGCGAATGCATCTACACGACGCCCCTTGAGATAGAAGTATCCCCAGGAAATGATTAGGAGGCTTCCGCTTAGAACTCGCTCAGACTCAGCAATGACACCGCATCCTGTCAAAAACAGCTAGCAGTGTTAGTTTCGAGAACGAGTCATCTTATCCTATTAATGTTAAAATTGAGCCATTACCTCCGAGCACCGTCAAACGGAGGCCTCGAAATATCGAACATAAGTACCACATAACTTGAGGAATATCTTGTACACCTCTGTAGAAAAAAGAAAGTTCAAAACTGAGGCATTTGTTTCGAGTATCGAAACTGACATATGACAGAAACTTACAGCAGTTTTGAGTAAGAAAAATTCAGCACCAAGCAAGCCTGCAGTAAGGGATAAACCATGTATATCAAAAAACTGAAAGAAGAAAGCAACAAATGGGGAACCGCTTAGGTTCGTCATGCCACCAGTTCTGGTATACGCCCTGCAATTACAGACTTCGTCACTTGAATAAATTCAGAGACGAACAAGTAAATCAGACGTGACACATGAGTACATGTTCTCTACTGCGACTTGCGCTTTGAAAGTGGACATAAACCCCAAGCAATAGTCTGAGATTATAAGCAAAATATTGAAAAATCAAAGATCCTAGCTACAACTCCAACGCAAGGAAATCGGCGATACATACTTCTGGCACGGTGGATTCACCTGAAATTATGCAGACAATAAACGAGCATGACAATACGGTGAAGCTCCGTTGGATGGAGTGTGTTAAACTGTATCCACCTGTGCATATGCCTATATATTCTGCAGGATATGTACCGTGTCAACACCATTAGCCTTTCCTCCAATATGCGAAACTGCAATCAGAGGAGCGGTACGATCTTATTCAAAGATACTCAAAACATATACGCACAACCTGCATTCACAATGAGAGGTCAGAGCATCAGCCAATTGGGAACAACATACAATAACGTTCATGATCAAATTGAGGAAAGCGAACTTACCGCCGGCCAGCAACACCTACGAATGCCATAAGGAAAAAGTTGAAGATTAGAGGTCCTAGAAAGATGAAAGATGAGAAGAACCGTCTGCAAACATATTTAAAGTTAATTAATCTAAAGCCTATCAGCTTACAAGCTAAAGTACAAAGATCCAAACCAGTATCACGTGCGAATCCTGCAACAAACATTCGAAGACCAAAACTGTTGTTTGATCAAAACATCTTCAATGCCTAGATGATACTTTTTCTGAACGTATTGGAGAGACCTGTGCCTTCGGAGGGTAAGCCTGTTGATCCTGATCTTAGAAAGTCATGGGGTTGGTGGAAGTTCAAGAAATGGACAGTTCATATTCTAAATAGGCTCTACACTCGTTTTGGAGACCTGAAGTTACAAAATCCTGAAACCAGAGTTTTTGCTCAAATGTTCCTGAAGCACTATGCAGGGAAGATTTCAGAACGCCACCTGAACCTGTTAAATATCATTCGCGTAGGGGGCTATTTACCTGACAGAGTTATCAACTTGATTCTTCAATACCTAAGTAACAGTACTTCAAGGAACATCAGCTTTAGGAAGAAGATCCACGTGACTATGTAAGGAAAGGCTATGACATAATTGAAGATTTGTATAGTCCTAAGACTGCTTCCATGGATTGTGTGAGCGGGATAGTTCAGAAACATGGAAAAGACAATCTTCACAAGTTTATTCAATTCATAGTTGAAATTTTCAGAAGGACTCCCCAAAAGAGAAACCACCGGCTTGGTCGACACGTTGGCTGCAATCCAATTCAAACCCATTAATTCACAACCTGACTCGGTTTGCTCGAGTATGCCGTGTTACCCATCTGCAAACTGACATTTAGAATGCATTTAATCAGTAAAACAAGGAAGGTATCAAAAATCAATGCTAAGTCGCATCAAGCAAGAACTCATTCTGGGCTTCTGATTCATCACCCAGCCCAATAACGCGCCTGTTATCCGCACCTGTCAGAAATCACCAATTTGAAGTTAGTAATACCCAAGGGAATATACCTAGAAGATCCATCTAAGACAGCTAGCAAATCTCCAAATTGATGAACCTAGACAAACCAAGTTTTAAACGAGATTGATAAATCATATAGGAGAAGATTTTATCATCAACAGACATTAATACAATATCACCAAAACAGGAAGGTTTTCGTTTGATCTAAACCCAAAAGGGAAAATCCCCAATCAGCATTCAATTAGGATTAAGGAAATTCAAATCAGAGAATTAGATTACTGCCTATATAAAGAGATGAAGGGAGAAGGAAAAGGGGGACGAAGTCAATAACACAGAGAAAAAACCCTAAAAAAGTGAGGAAACTTATCTCTCTCAATCATCCACCGCAGAATCGCGACCCAAAACCTTTGTCGGGAATCGCCGCGAGACGCCACCTCCACGAAGCTTCCGCCTTCGTCATCAACTCCATCATCCACCGCCGTCATCCACAACTTGCGGTAGCCATTCTATTTGAGCTAAATTCGTTGAAGCTTTGATTTGTTTATTGTGTTTCAGGTTCGGAAGAAAGAGGAGAATCGGAGGAATCGTGGAGACATGGTGAGAAAATCGAGAGAAAGGATGAGAAGAAGAGAGTGAGAACGGCGCAGTCGCCGATTTGGGGGAGGGACCTTAGGGTTCCGTTTGTGTTTTCTTATGTTTTTTTCGTTTATTATTTTAATTGCCACCACACTAAACACACACACACCCTAACTAACCGCCAATTTATCCCCCTAATCGCCTTCTTAACCATCCTTAATTAATAATCAAAACCCTAATATAACCTTTTCATCAAAATAATTATAATTTTCAAATCTAATGAACCATTTAAATCTTTATAAACCTAGTATAATACTTTTATTATTAAAATAAATCTTTTATATAAACTTAAATAAATGTTTTTTAATCAATCCCTTTATTTAAATAAGCTACTAAATTATTTTCTAAATGAATAATGAATCATCCCTTTTTTAAAAAATTCATTTCATAGGTCAAAACCCTTTTTAAAAATAAAGAATAATAAATCTTTTTTGAATAACTTTTTATTTAACAATCTATTTGATAAGGAACTTTTATAATATACTTTTTATTAATAGCCATAATATAAAACAATCACTAAGCTTTCATAATAAATTAATCATTTAAGATTTAGGATTTTTCTTATAAAATTAACTCGTCTTAAGGCCAATCTCGTCTAAGATTAATTCACTCAAATCAATATCTTTTTAAATTAATAAAATAAAATCAACTCAACATTCCACTAAAATCAATCTGCTTGAAATCAACTTCGCCTAAATCAATCAACGGCGTAAAACATAATCAAATTGTGCACATTCACACTTCACGACACATGCACCTACACCATAGCGCTTTCATGCGTGTTTACATTTATCTTTATCTGCTTTATCTTAGTCACAAAGCACACACACTCACTCAGCGCTTTCATGCGTTCGTGTATGGTTTATTTCCGTATTTACTCTTCTGCAATTTATTCTATCGCATTTACATCATTACATTGCATTCCGTCCAAAGGAAAAACCTACACATAATTCAACGTTGTGTGTAGTTGCACCTCATAAGCATCATACTCCCCACGATCCTTGAGTCCATTCAAGTTGATCACTTAAGATAGATCCTACCCCATAGGAAGGACCTTGTCTTTAATCTTTACAACATAGAAACAACACAATCAACACAATACAACTTTCTCAAACACAAATAGAGAATAGATGTTAATCATCTTAAGTGAGATATAATCTCCACCCCACAAACAATACAATCAAACATGTAGGGACTTTGCCTTAAGAACGACAAAGGCATGCTTGGCGACCATCCGAGTATGTAAGACCTTTTCTTAAGATGATGCAAAGACCATTCCCTATAACCCTTTTCTTTACATTTGTGGCGGTTATCTCTCCCTTAACATGAAGACTCGTCTCTTCTCCTAGACCCAATCAATCAACTACCCTAAACCCGTAGGAACTTTGACCACAGTCAAAGAGCTCCTCTAACCCTTTAGGGTGAACTACAACATACTCTGATTCCACTCCCGTAAGGATATGTAGGCATAAGATGCGACATCTTATCGAGTATACTTAGAAATAAACCACTAGGGTCTTTAATCCCTTAAGCAGATAAACACATAGCAATAAACAAACATAAAACAAGAGGTTCCTGTAGAGTACTACAGAAACTTAGGATGCTAGTACCTTCCCTAAGTTTAACCAACCCCCGAACCTATAACAACCTAGCTTGCATTTGCATTGCATTGTGGGAATTTCGATCTTTATCCCTTCCTTTGGACAAATCAAAGTTCGGTTGCAAAATGAATATACGATTCAAACTAATAAATAGTTTGGTATCCGATTTTCACCGCGACAGAAATGGCGACTTCACTGGGGAATCTCTAGTGGGTTTCCCTATCTTATTTTGTTTTGTTTACTGCTTTATATATCTGCCTACTTAATTATGTGTTTACATGCTTTCTCTTGTTTTTCTTTGGGGATTGTTGTCCTTGAGTGGTGAGATAAAGTTCTGCACCTGAACTTTGAGAGAAATTAAGATAGGATGGGATATATTCGAGGAGGCTTATAGGGAGTGGAATCCCTACTAAGTTGAATCGAAAATCCCGCTCAGTTGAGGCCCTTTCGAAATAGTACTGTTGAACGATCCATCGTGAAGACACTCACTACTTTCGACTTTGGAGCCCATGAAATTGAGGACCGTAGTTACCTTAACCCAACTTTGGCCTTTACTAGGACGTAGTGCGGGGCTATGAGGGGTACCCCCGAAATAGTGCTACGCGATGCTACACTCAGAAGAAGTTCTCTTGAGAATATTATTAACCCTCGAGTACTTGGGAAGTTGATAATATCCGAAAGATGGGCTAATGACTTTGGGAACCTTCTTAGAACCTTGTTCTGCAGGTACAAACAACCCTTAGTCCTTAAACCTTTGAGAAGGGTACACCTTTACTCCATGCTCGTTGCAAACCTAGGGCGCCCCCTTGTTTGTTTATCTTTATTGTCCTTATGTGAATACTTGTGTTTGCTGCATTCATATAACATCATTCTGCATTGGACTTCATGGGATTTACTTTAGTTTATGGACATTGTAGGTCACTATGACTTCAGATAAGAGACATACTGTGAAATATACTTTTAAGAGTCCCAAATTGGACGACCTAAAGAAGTTGTGGGGTTTCATCGAAGATCAAGAAGGATTCAAGACCAAGTATGGGAAGCTGATATCTTTGTTGGGTTGCTCAGTGAATGAAGGACTTCTTGCCACTCTACTACAGTTCTATGATCCTCTCTACCATTGTTTCACCTTTCCAGACTTTCAGCTGTTACCTACATTGGAAGAGTATTCTTTCTTGGTTGGTCTGCCTGTTCTAGAAGAGTCTCCTTTTCCCTTCTTGGAAAAGGACCCTGATGAGAAAGACATTGCTAAAGCCCTCCGTTTGAAGGTATCTGACGTTAAAGCCAACCTAGTTACTAAGGATGGAATTCTTGGTTTAAAGACAGGTTTCCTAATCGAGAAAGCTTCCTTCTATGCTGGTTATTCTAATAAGGCTCCGTTTGAGGCAATTTTTGCTTTGCTTGTTTATGGGCTGTTCTTATTCCCGAGTTTCGAAGGGTTCATCGACCTCAAGGCATTCAAGATCTTTATGAAGAATAACTCAGTGCCAACTCTGTTGGGAAATGCATATCACTCTGTACATCTCCGAAACCTTCGTGGTGGAGGGATGATTACTTGCTGTGTACCTTTACTTTACAAGTGGTTTATTTCGCACTTGCCGAAGTCTAGCTCTTTTACAAACATTGGCAAAGAGCATTGGTCTCCAAGGGTTATGGCTTTGACCCATTCCGACATTGATTGGTACAGCCGAGTGTATGATGGAGTATTAATCATTGATAGCTGCGGTGACTTTGCTAATGTACCATTGCTCAGCTTTGATGGAGGAATCAGCTATAATCCTATCTTAGCTCGTCGACAGTTGGGATACCCGTTGAAGGAACCTCCCAAAAGTGTTCAAGTAGAGGGTATGTTCTTCAAAGATGATATAGAGCTTCTAGGAAGAGTTCTGGACGCATGGCGTAGGGTATACAAGAAAGGGAAGAGAAGTCTAGGGAAGCCTAACTGTGTGTCTTTAGAACCATACCTTCAGTGGGTCAGGCAAAGGGCAACCAATTTAAAGATGCCTTATTCCCGTCAAGATCCCATAGCTCCAAGGAGAGAGCCCACTTATGTCTTTATGTCTAAAGCCGAGGAGTTAGAGGTGTCCTTAAGGAAGTCTCAACATGAGCTAGAATCTTGGAAGAACAAGTACCGTGTAGCAGTAGCAGAAAATGATGAGTGTCAGAAGCAGAAGGCTGAATTCCAGAAGCAGAATGCTGAATTTCAAAAGCGGAATGCTGAACTTCAGAAACAGCTACAATTGAAGGATGAAGAGCTACTCCCTTCCAAGAAGAGGAAAGTCATGGAGGACTTATTTTTCTCCGACCCACAATGCACTATCTGGAAAATAATTGTGGACAACCTCATCCGTGAGAAGGCGCAACTCGAGGAGCAGCTCAAGCAGCAGCACTCAAAGCTTCTTTAGTGTCTTTACTAGCTTTTATTTAGCTTTTATTTGGGACTCTTTAAAAGAATATTTATGTAGTCCGTTTCAACTTTAATAAAACGTTTTTTACCGCAATGCCCATAAATAGAGGAATCCCATGAAGTCCTAATCATCTTGCATTGCATTCCTTTTTCCATTGTTCACTTCAAGAAACTCAATTTCGTTCTGTAGGTGTTGTAATCATGGATTTCAGAAGAGAAACCCTGAAGTACACTTTTCAGAGGCCCAACCTCGAAAGCTTGAGAGAACTAGCCGAACTCGTCGAGGATCGCTTTGCCTTCGCAGCAGAATATGGAGGAGTTTTCCGTTTCCTTGAGCTAAGGATGAAAGAAGGATTGTTAGAAACATTGGTTCAATTCTATGACCCGATGTATCACTGCTTCACTTTTCCAGACTACCAATTGATGCCGACCTTAGAAGAGTACTCAGAGCTCTTGAGGATGCCTGTGACTGTTCGACCGCTATTCACCGGAAGGGAAGACACGCCTAGCCACCAGGAAATTGCAAATGCCACTCATCTTAACCTTGAAGATGTCCAGACACACCTGATCACCAAGGAAGGAGTCCTTGGGTTCCCCGCCGACTTTTTGATCGAAAAGGTCCGTTACCATGCTGAAAGAAAGAAGGTTCTCATATCGGAAGCCAATTTCGCTTTGTTGGTCTATGGGACTTTCTGGTTCCCCAAACTTGACAATTTTGTTGATATGGATGCAATCAAGTTGTTCATACTCAAGAATCCAGTACCCACCTTGCTTGCTGACACATACTTTTCGATTCACTCGAAGAACGCCGAAGGAGGAGGACACATTGTATGTTGTACCGCTTTGCTGTACTCATGGTTCATCGCTCGTTTGACTCGGTACCCGTCCCTTTGGGATGAAGTAGCGACACCTCGATGGTCCGAGATACTTATGGCCCTTACCCATTCGGACATTGTTTGGTACGATCCTGCCTATGGAGGCGTGCCAATGATTCCTAGCATCGGAGGATCCCCCAACGTACCGCTCATTGGAAGAGAAGGATGTATAAGTTACAATCCCGCTTTGGCCCGTAGACAGTTTGGACACCCTATGATCCAAGTGCCTGACCTGGCTTCATCGGAAGAGATCTATTTCAAAGGAGAAGAAGACCTAGATCTCAAGACTGTCATCATTTATGCATGGAAATACATTGATAGGGAAGGAACAGCTGCTTCAGGATACCCTGACTGTGCTGTTTCTGAAGATTATCTGCATTGGGTGCGAGAAAGGGCTCTCGATCTCAAGATGCCTTTTCCTTTCCATGAACCTATGGTATTATCTCCTCATGACCCCGACTGGTTCGAAGAGGAGGAAATTGAACAAGTAAGGATTGCTTTGGATGAAGCCCGGAAGTTGAGGACTGCCTGGAAGAATAAGTTCTTCATCCTCAAAGTAGAGAAGGAAAGACTTCAGAAGACACCAGAATTAGAAGTTGCCAGGAAGAGAAAGGCACAAGGGGATTTATTTTCTCCTCATGCCTCTTCAAGTACTGTCACCAATGATGATCTCCCCTCAACTACCATGGCTTGGAAGGAGTGTGTGGAACGACTCATGATCGAGAAAGCGACGCTGCAGGAGCGCATTGACCAGTTGACAGAGGAGCTCCGTACAAAGAAGACCGTGGAGTAGAGTTCTAAGCTTTCTTTTGCTTTTGTTGTAATAAACTCTGAAAGAGTACTTTGTTTTCATCGTTTCTCAAAATAAAAAAAATTTCAATTATCCTACATTATAACACTGAAAAAACACTTTGAGTTTCTTGAAGTCTCTCTTGCATCTACATCATGCATTAACATTCTGCATGGCATTTTACATTTTTGTGCATGTTGTGGCTCATTTCGGTTATCCTTCTCTGCTGTCAGTCGCCGTCTCGACCATCTGGCCAAGCCGGAAGTATCATTAAAGGATAGTGAGGAGAACAAAGACATGGATCGCATGACTAGCTTCAGAGTAAGGTCTAACCCGACGCTTCGCCGTCCCTCCGACAACTTTGTTCCTATGCAACTTCAGCCTGTGCAAGAAAAGGAAATGGATGATCCAGAGCTTACAGCATTCAAGGATGAATTTCGTGACTTCGAGGAACGATGGAAAATGATGAAGAGGAACCGTGCGCATGATTTTCATGCTCACGACCCGCACCTAGTTCCAAACTCAGTTATCCCCCCAGGATTCCAGATGCCCGCCTTCGAAGTGTACAAGGGTACAATTTGTCCAAGGTATCATTTGATGATGTTTTGTCAGAAGATGACCGCCTATCTTGGAAATGACCAACTATTGATCCACTGTTTCCAAGAAAGTTTGGGTAGAGCACCATCAGCATGGTATATGAATCTGCAAAGGAATCACATTCAGTCTTGGGAAGACTTAACTTTTGCTTTTGTGAAGCAATACCATCATAACTTGGGTATAGCCCCAAACAATAGAGATGACTGTGGACCTTCCAGAGAATTCATAGCTCCGGTACCCCATCCTCAGCACCAGTATGCGATGCCCGCTCAGCGTGAACAACAACCACATCCTAGGCAGAGGTTGGCCTCTCCAGATCAACCACAGCATCGACAATTTCGGAAAAGGTATCAAAGGATGACCCCAGATACACCAAGAGAAGTAATTCATCAGTTTGATCCTATCCCGGTGAAGTACGCTGATTTGTTTCCAGCTCTAATTCAAAGAGGGCATATCCAGACTAAAGCCCCACCCAAGGTACCTAAGAGGTTTCCATACTGGTACAATGCCAACAAATTTTGCCTGTATCATCAAGGTGCTCCGGGGCACGACATTGAGAGTTGTTACGGCATGAAAGCAGACGTCCAAAATTTGGTCAAAGATAGAGTTTTGATCTTTGAGGGTTCCGTCCCTTACGTACGAGATAGCCCCCTATCTCGACAAGGTTCATCCTCCCCAGGCATGATTCAAGATCGCCAACGCCGTGTCTGAGAGCTGCGCACCAGACATTTCTGCATATCTTTCCCGTCTACATGAAAGCACAATAAAGATCCTGGAAAGGACTCTCAGAAGAACTTTACATGTTTCTTTCGTTTGTTTGTGTGTTTATTCCTTTGATTGAAAGCATGTTTCGCATGTAAGAACTTTCTGTTTTGAATAAGTAATGCAATAACTGTTTGTCTTGAAGAAATCCATTCGTTTTCACTCAAATAGTTTTCAAAATTATTTATAACGCCGACTTTTACCCATTCTCTTGCTCTGATAGAGAATTGGAAGGAGGATGATGAAGTAAAACACATGATCTCTTGTTGTATACTTCGAATGAAAACCCTACTGATGTAAGGCATTATTTTAAACCTCCTGAAAGCCAACATAGTCAACCCTTTCTTTTAAACCTTGATTGAGGATCCATTCTCTTTCTCCCAGACCGAAACATCATTTTCTTAACCTGGGGCAGGGTGATATCAAAAATAATAAACATCTCCAAAAATTGGGTGGGTACAAATATATTAACCTTTTCTACTTCCATTCTACAAGTCATAAATTAAACCCATATACGACCCTCAAAGTCTTGATTGAAGTAAGGTTTAATTCAAAAGCATACTCGATGAGATATAGTTTCCTGACTCCTTGAGCTATGCTCAAATTTAAATCGGCTTTATAAATAACGATTCAATTTGTATCCTAACTAGTGGTTTCGATCACAAGTTATTGCGATACCCCTTTTTTTCAAAACTTCAAGACAAACGCGTGTTGCATTAACCATTTCAAAATGGATATTTCAAATGTGCTAAATACGCTTGACATCTTAGAAAGACCACATACAGACATTAATAATGATATTTGAAGACTTTGCTGACTTGGGGCAAGTCATTCTTCCCAAGGAAATTTCATCCGCGCAAGTCTTGGGTTCAACTAGAAGAAATTCAAGGACTCACTTATCGCCAATCAGGGGCAGTTACGTCGAGATTCGGAGAATCTCTAGAGAGTTTGAAAACAGTGGGGCATTTGGGCATCATGTTTTCTGTAAAATCCTCTCTAGATGGTACTTTTCAACTATGTGACTTGGGGCATTTGAAGATTGGAGCAAAGAGATGTATATTTCATCCTCAGGAAGCTCGGCCCCAACATACTCAACAACTACGAAGACCCAGGATATTTATTTTATCCCCCATGAACTTCGGTTGGGTACCTCCGTCTACAATTTCATACAAAGCTTATCAAGATGTTACATCCCCAATTGGATTGATCGCTTTTCTCAAGAGAAATTTTGAAGTTTTGAAGCAGGATTGGGATCCTATATTTAGTTCCTCATCTACCCCAGTGGTACTTCTATCTTTGAAGATTGGTCGGATGTTTATTTCGAGACATTTATCCCGTATTCGGTCTTTGCTTTCGTCTGTCTTGTCAGCATAAGCATACACATATCATATAAGTAGATAGCATAACATTGGCATTTTTTTGTTTTACTCTATCTCTTCGATTGCGTTTACCCTTGGGTATTTGGGCGTGTCTTATTCCTTCCAAATAGAGTTGTCAGTCCTAAGCAAAAAGAACTCAATATTTCTATTTCCCCACGAAGTTCGATCCTCGTGGAAGACAGTTGTTTCAGTACATTCCCATTGGAGTTCATGCCTCTATGGTTGAGTCTTGCTTGACAGTTTCTCTTCGGTTATTTCCCGAAATGAACTTCGGTCTTTGACAATCACACTATGAACATCTCCAGCTTTTGAGCATGGATCAAGAATGCGTTTATTTCGCGCTTTGACCTTATGAGGATCACCATTTGGAGACACAACGTTTCTTCAAACAACATTACAAGATCCACTCAGCAACTTACAGCTGAATGACAGAAGATCTCTTTACTTGAGCAACTCGTTTTGGGCAGATCTATTCTCAAAACGACAAACAATATTCATCAAGACAATCTGTCCTTCCCCAGCGGGTTATCTCAAGATTATCAAGTCAAAACAAAGGACATTACAAATATTTCCCCATTTGAGGATTTCTGCTACAACAATCTTACATATCTTACAATTACAACAAGGATACTCCCCAGAAATGATCTTCCCCAGAGAGTTCATTATGAGTACAATCAATGACATATCTCCTTACAAGAGGACACTCCACATATCAACCGGCTTACAACTCTTCTGAAGATCCCCGGTGCACATTCTACAAATTGCCAATACAATACAAATTGCATCTACAATTACAAATACAAGATCACATCTACAAAATTCTGCAATTACAAATGACATCGACAACATTTACATCAACAATTCTACAGTTCTACAATGCACAACATACAACTCTACATCAACATTACAATTTACAACACGCAATCTACAATCTACAAATTTGCAACCCCTCTTTGAAGACGCTCTCATGAGTTTCCATCATTTTGGGAAGAAACCAAGACCAGCTCATGGTTCCCATACCATGGAGCAAGGGGAAGTTTGACATCAGAAACCGAGACCAGCTCATGGTTCCCATACCATGGAGCAAGGGGAAGTTTGACATCAGAAACCAAGACCAGCTCATGGTTCCCATACCATGGAGCAAGGGGAAGTTTGACATCAGAAACCAAGACCAGCTCATGGTTCCCATACCATGGAGCAAGGGGAAGTTTGACATCAGAAACCGAGACCAGCTCATGGTTCCCATACCATGGAGCAAGGGGAAGTTTGACATCAGAGACCGAGACCGGCGCATGATTCCCATATCATGATGCTCGGGGAAGCTCAACAATTACAACAACATCCACAACTACAATGACATCAAAGACCGAGACTAGCTCATGGTCCCCGTACCATGATGCCAGGAGAGGTTATACATTTTACCGTTTCAGCTGAGTTACAAAATATAAAATAATAAAGAGGATCCATTTTGAGTTACTATTGACCACCACCTCGGTAGCAAAAGTACCTTTCGATCACAAATCGTCAAAATCACTGCATCACTGGCGCATGAGTTACCATTACACGTTTGGAGATTTCCCATGAGTGATTGTCCATGTCCTCGTAGGGTCCCGCCTTGTTGGATCTGTTGTTCTTCTGTCTAGCATGTCGCGTCCAGTACATCCCCTATGACCTCTTTCTCACAGTTTTGTCCGCCTTGCATTTTCATATCATTGCATATCATGTGCATTCGGTGGTTTCTTATGGCCAAAAATTCGCGCAATGTTTGTATTTAAGTCCCTCCTATCTCGTCGAGACGAAGATTTCAGTCTCCATATCTCCAAATAGGAGTAACTTAAATAGGGGCATCTGTTGCACCCTAATTTTGACCATAAGATCCCACCTCTTCGCACTTTCCCTGCGTTATTTTGGTTTTATAATTTATGCTCATTTGCGACTAACCCGTTTGTATAAGTACATGTTTCAGGCATAGGTTCTCCTAATCGCGCATTTAAATTCTCATGGGCTTGTGGTTTTGCCGCTAGTTCACTTTATCCCAATTGCCCAAAGTTTGCATGATTACCAAGGAATTATGATTTTCGTCTGTTATTGTTGGTTGGTCATCTTCTAGAGATTTGCTTGGGCCTTCATTAAGTCACGGTGTATCGGTGATTGGGATCTTATCGGAGTAAATATGATGAGTTTGCAATTAAGCTGGATACAGAGGACTAACCGATTTATTTGGTCCGAGTTTGTTCAAGTTGATTATCCGAACCTTGCTTTTACCACTCTCTTATACTGGTTGACCTCAAATTCCAAGTTACATTTGGCACATTTTACTAATTAAGGTTAAGAGAAATTTGCAATAATTACATAGCAGGCCATGAGTTCAACTATTTGATACAATTTCCTGAGCTGTGATTTAGTGCAAAGACAAGTAAGGCGTTGGTCGTTTGTTGCGGCTATCATTTTAAGGGGGTAAATAATATTTCTCTACAAACGCCATTTTACGAGTCAAATTCAATAAGGGAAGATACCCTGGTATAAGACTTATCAGTCACTTTTACAAGGAGCAATTATCCAATTAGCAAAGCCATAAATATGAAATAACATAATGACAGCATCCTTTATTCCACCAAGCTTCGTATGGTATTTCTTCTCCCGGCAGGACGTCACCAAGCAGCGTGAAGCCCCTACATCTTCCCGCTAACGCAGCAGCTTCTTCGAGAACTCGAGTGTGGACGAGTTCTTTGTTTGTTCCAGCCCACTCCTTTTGCATGCCGAGAATGCTATCACTCCACCGTCCGAAGCAGAAATGTTTGATCTGGAAATTGCTCGTGCATCTGTGAAAAATTACAATCGTCAAGTCTTTGTTGAATTCATTTTGTCGAGTTTAAACCTGGTATATGCAAGGAAGGCTGAGTGCGACTCCTCCGACCAACAAACTCAGCGCGACGCTATCGAAACCACCTTCTGACCCTTTTGTGCGAATGCATCTACACGACGCCCCTTGAGATAGAAGTATCCCCAGGAAATGATTAGGAGGCTTCCGCTTAGAACTCGCTCAGACTCAGCAATGACACCGCATCCTGTCAAAAACAGCTAGCAGTGTTAGTTTCGAGAACGAGTCATCTTATCCTATTAATGTTAAAATTGAGCCATTACCTCCGAGCACCGTCAAACGGAGGCCTCGAAATATCGAACATAAGTACCACATAACTTGAGGAATATCTTGTACACCTCTGCAGAAAAAAGAAAGTTCAAAACTGAGGCATTTGTTTCGAGTATCGAAACTGACATATGACAGAAACTTACAGCAGTTTTGAGTAAGAAAAATTCAGCACCAAGCAAGCCTGCAGTAAGGGATAAACCATGTATATCAAAAAACTGAAAGAAGAAAGCAACAAATGGGGAACCGCTTAGGTTCGTCATGCCACCAGTTCTGGTATACGCCCTGCAATTACAGACTTCGTCACTTGAATAAATTAAGAGACGAACAAGTAAATCAGACGTGACACATGAGTACATGTTCTCTACTGCGACTTGCGCTTTGAAAGTGGACATAAACCCCAAGCAATAGTCTGAGATTATAAGCAAAATATTGAAAAATCAAAGATCCTAGCTACAACTCCAACGCAAGGAAATCGGCGATACATACTTCTGGCACGGTGGATTCACCTGAAATTATGCAGACAATAAACGAGCATGACAATACGGTGAAGCTCCGTTGGATGGAGTGTGTTAAACTGTATCCACCTGTGCATATGCCTATATATTCTGCAGGATATGTACCGTGTCAACACCATTAGCCTTTCCTCCAATATGCGAAACTGCAATCAGAGGAGCGGTACGATCTTATTCAAAGATACTCAAAACATATACGCACAACCTGCATTCACAATGAGAGGTCAGAGCATCAGCCAATTGGGAACAACATACAATAACGTTCATGATCAAATTGAGGAAAGCGAACTTACCGCCGGCCAGCAACACCTACGAATGCCATAAGGAAAAAGTTGAAGATTAGAGGTCCTAGAAAGATGAAAGATGAGAAGAACCGTCTGCAAACATATTTAAAGTTAATTAACCTAAAGCCTATCAGCTTACAAGCTAAAGTACAAAGATCCAAACCAGTATCACGTGCGAATCCTGCAACAAACATTCGAAGACCAAAACTGTTGTTTGATCAAAACATCTTCAATGCCTAGATGATACTTTTTCTGAACGTATTGGAGAGACCTGTGCCTTCGGAGGGTAAGCCTGTTGATCCTGATCTTAGAAAGTCATGGGGTTGGTGGAAGTTCAAGAAATGGACAGTTCATATTCTAAATAGGCTCTACACTCGTTTTGGAGACCTGAAGTTACAAAATCCTGAAACCAGAGTTTTTGCTCAAATGTTCCTGAAGCACTATGCAGGGAAGATTTCAGAACGCCACCTGAACCTGTTAAATATCATTCGCGTAGGGGGCTATTTACCTGACAGAGTTATCAACTTGATTCTTCAATACCTAAGTAACAGTACTTCAAGGAACATCAGCTTTAGGAAGAAGATCCACGTGACTATGTAAGGAAAGGCTATGACATAATTGAAGATTTGTATAGTCCTAAGACTGCTTCCATGGATTGTGTGAGCGGGATAGTTCAGAAACATGGAAAAGACAATCTTCACAAGTTTATTCAATTCATAGTTGAAATTTTCAGAAGGACTCCCCAAAAGAGAAACCACCGGCTTGGTCGACACGTTGGCTGCAATCCAATTCAAACCCATTAATTCACAACCTGACTCGGTTTGCTCGAGTATGCCGTGTTACCCATCTGCAAACTGACATTTAGAATGCATTTAATCAGTAAAACAAGGAAGGTATCAAAAATCAATGCTAAGTCGCATCAAGCAAGAACTCATTCTGGGCTTCTGATTCATCACCCAGCCCAATAACGCGCCTGTTATCCGCACCTGTCAGAAATCACCAATTTGAAGTTAGTAATACCCAAGGGAATATACCTAGAAGATCCATCTAAGACAGCTAGCAAATCTCCAAATTGATGAACCTAGACAAACCAAGTTTTAAACGAGATTGATAAATCATATAGGAGAAGATTTTATCATCAACAGACATTAATACAATATCACCAAAACAGGAAGGTTTTCGTTTGATCTAAACCCAAAAGGGAAAATCCCCAATCAGCATTCAATTAGGATTAAGGAAATTCAAATCAGAGAATTAGATTACTGCCTATATAAAGAGATGAAGGGAGAAGGAAAAGGGGGACGAAGTCAATAACACAGAGAAAAAACCCTAAAAAAGTGAGGAAACTTATCTCTCTCAATCATCCACCGCAGAATCGCGACCCAAAACCTTTGTCGGGAATCGCCGCGAGACGCCACCTCCACGAAGCTTCCGCCTTCGTCATCAACTCCATCATCCACCGCCGTCATCCACAACTTGCGGTAGCCATTCTATTTGAGCTAAATTCGTTGAAGCTTTGATTTGTTTATTGTGTTTCAGGTTCGGAAGAAAGAGGAGAATCGGAGGAATCGTGGAGACATGGTGAGAAAATCGAGAGAAAGGATGAGAAGAAGAGAGTGAGAACGGCGCAGTCGCCGATTTGGGGGAGGGACCTTAGGGTTCCGTTTGTGTTTTCTTATGTTTTTTTCGTTTATTATTTTAATTGCCACCACACTAAACACACACACACCCTAACTAACCGCCAATTTATCCCCCTAATCGCCTTCTTAACCATCCTTAATTAATAATCAAAACCCTAATATAACCTTTTCATCAAAATAATTATAATTTTCAAATCTAATGAACCATTTAAATCTTTATAAACCTAGTATAATACTTTTATTATTAAAATAAATCTTTTATATAAACTTAAATAAATGTTTTTTAATCAATCCCTTTATTTAAATAAGCTACTAAATTATTTTCTAAATGAATAATGAATCATCCCTTTTTTTAAAAATTCATTTCATAGGTCAAAACCCTTTTTAAAAATAAAGAATAATAAATCTTTTTTGAATAACTTTTTATTTAACAATCTATTTGATAAGGAACTTTTATAATATACTTTTTATTAATAGCCATAATATAAAATAATCACTAAGCTTTCATAATAAATTAATCATTTAAGATTTAGGATTTTTCTTATAAAATTAACTCGTCTTAAGGCCAATCTCGTCTAAGATTAATTCACTCAAATCAATATCTTTTTAAATTAATAAAATAAAATCAACTCAACATTCCACTAAAATCAATCTGCTTGAAATCAACTTCGCCTAAATCAATCAACGGCGTAAAACATAATCAAATTGTGCACATTCACACTTCACGACACATGCACCTACACCATAGCGCTTTCATGCGTGTTTACATTTATCTTTATCTGCTTTATCTTAGTCACAAAGCACACACACTCACTCAGCGCTTTCATGCGTTCGTGTATGGTTTATTTCCGTATTTACTCTTCTGCAATTTATTCTATCGCATTTACATCATTACATTGCATTCCGTCCAAAGGAAAAACCTACACATAATTCAACGTTGTGTGTAGTTGCACCTCATAAGCATCATACTCCCCACGATCCTTGAGTCCATTCAAGTTGATCACTTAAGATAGATCCTACCCCATAGGAAGGACCTTGTCTTTAATCTTTACAACATAGAAACAACACAATCAACACAATACAACTTTCTCAAACACAAATAGAGAATAGATGTTAATCATCTTAAGTGAGATATAATCTTCACCCCACAAACAATACAATCAAACATGTAGGGACTTTGCCTTAAGAACGACAAAGGCATGCTTGGCGACCATCCGAGTATGTAAGACCTTTTCTTAAGATGATGCAAAGACCATTCCCTATAACCCTTTTCTTTACATTTGTGGCGGTTATCTCTCCCTTAACATGAAGACTCGTCTCTTCTCCTAGACCCAATCAATCAACTACCCTAAACCCGTAGGAACTTTGACCACAGTCAAAGAGCTCCTCTAACCCTTTAGGGTGAACTACAACATACTCTGATTCCACTCCCGTAAGGATATGTAGGCATAAGATGCGACATCTTATCGAGTATACTTAGAAATAAACCACTAGGGTCTTTAATCCCTTAAGCAGATAAACACATAGCAATAAACAAACATAAAACAAGAGGTTCCTGTAGAGTACTACAGAAACTTAGGATGCTAGTACCTTCCCTAAGTTTAACCAACCCCCGAACCTATAACAACCTAGCTTGCATTTGCATTGCATTGTGGGAATTTCGATCTTTATCCCTTCCTTTGGACAAATCAAAGTTCGGTTGCAAAATGAATATACGATTCAAACTAATAAATAGTTTGGTATCCGATTTTCACCGCGACACCCAGTTCAATGCAAACCACACCTACATCTGGGGGCTACCAAGCCAGGGAGGAAATTCACTATTAGTAGAATTAATTCAAATTCAAACAACCAGTTTGCACTCTTCACTTAAGACCTACCCAATGATACTTCAGCCTAACACTAGACCTGAGTTACCAACTCACTCCCCCTCAATCACAGCAGTGATATCAACCAATTAAAGTTACAGATAAAATTGAAGACACACTTCAAACACACCTTGATCTTGATTCACAGCTTTGAACAAGTGACACAACACTCTTTCTTAAAAGTTTAGAGTGACACACTTAACAGACAACTTAAGAACTCTAGACCAATGCAATCATATAATAGATAATTTCTTGGTTTACAAGTATTCCTAAGACGCACAAATACACGTGAAGAACATAATTCTTCACTCACAAATGCACGTTCTCTAAAACCCTATCAAGAACTGTCTTCAAATAGGATTGTTACTTCTGTATATATAGCCAGCATACAGTCCTTGGGCCTTAGTGAAGAAATTAGGTTTACCCACGATAAACCTCTCTTCATGAAACTGCGCACGTCCAATTTGGTCAGGGGCATTCCATGTTATCCTCAGCAATGACTATATGTCGCTTGAGATAACTAGGCTTCCTAAAATGTTTCCTAAAGTATAGCCTGAGCTAATACCAGAAACTAAAACCTGCACCCCCTGATGTCATACGCTTGATGTCATAACATCCAACTTAACTTGCTCTTAGCTATCCCAACTTACCCTGCAGAACACCCTTCATGTATGTCATAACATCAGTTATGACATTCACACATACTCCAATGTTTTGCCACAAAATGCAGCCAATCAAAAGCATCTACAAAGTCTCCCTTTGGCAAATTTTTGGCTAAAACACTTTGTTACCATATCAGAGATCACAAGCAGCAGAAATCATACCATATATGCAGGAAAGCTACTAGTTAACAACACACACAGCTACATTACCATATCAGAGTCATCTTCACACCCTAAGAACTACTTGTTAGTCCATACTACAGGTATCACAATAATCTGTGGATCATCTTGTGATACTCCCCCTAAACTGATGCACAACACATCCGTGCAAACATAACCTGCACAACCTACAATCACACAAATTTATCCAGACTGCTATGAATTATGGATGTCAGGACATTCAGGATGACATCCTGAAGAACATAATCACCTGTTAGCCTAGACTACATATGTCACAACTTTCTGTGGAACATCCTGTGCTACTCCCCCTGAAAAGATGCACAACCACACACATTCTACAAACACACTGCAGACACACACACTACTAGCAACTATACTCCTACTAGGTTCCATCAAGGAACACACACATCTTAGCAGCTTCAGCCAAAACTCACACAATTCTAACATACATTCCTACACATATTAGGAACTCACATAACACCAACAACATCCTGTTATCACACCTGCAAACATGTTCAGTTCAAACATGCACAGTAGCAAACATGTTCTCATGCATATTAGCAGCAACACCTGTAGCACACTTAGAGCAGCAACAACACCCTTAGAGAAGCAACAACACCCAAGTATTCCACCTGATCTTCCACCTGTGAGGGACACAAATCTAGCCCTGCTATTACTACCACTTCTCCCCCCTTTTAGCCACAAATTTAGATCAAAACTAATTAAATAGTACAGATCAAAATAAGTATGGAACCACAGATGTTAATGGTTATTACAATATAAAGCCCATGATGAGCAACACAAATATTTCATGTTGTCATATTAAAACAAAAAAAACTAGTCACACCAATAGCAGTTCATCATCAGCCCAAGCAAACCATCATCCTGAGCCACACAGCAAGCCACCAACACAACCAAATTAATCTTTCTCCTCAGAAAAGCTGGAGTCACTGTCATCACTATTTGTTGAGACATCCTCATCACTGTCATCAGAATCTTCCTCTGGCCTAGCTGCACTGCTAGAGCCATTTGCATTATCAGTATTAACAACATCTCTTTCAAGACTTTGAATGAAGGATTCTAGCTTGATTTTTCTTGCAGTGGCAGTCTTGATAGTTTCCCCTAATTCCCTACAAGTTTCTCTTAATTCAGCAATGATCATTGCTTTGGAGATATTGGCCTTCTCATCAGAAGTCAAAATAATATCAGGGACATGTCTCCCAGCAAAGAGTTTGAAGTGAAGAGACAGTGCACACTCTCTTTTGCTAGCAGCATCACTAGAGTTCAGAATCCCAGGGTATTGATTCAGAATAATCTCACAAATAAGGGAGGGAAAAGCAATGGACAGCTTGATAGCACTGGTTGTAGAGTGCTTAATAATCTGATCAAAAATGTACATGCCAAAATCAAAGTTAACTTTGGTGCCTACAACATGAATGAACTTGCCAAGCCCAACTCCAATGGTGGATGTATGGTTGGTAGGCACCCAATTAGCAGTTCCAATTCTATGAAGAATGGCATATTTTACATTGAGTTTTCCTGCAGATAGCTTCTCTTGGGATGGCCATGTCTTTACCTGATTTGCAGTGATGATCTTGCAAACCTGGTTGTCTGAAATATGCAACTCTTTCTCACCACTATTTGCACGTCCCAAACATCTGTTGATCACAGCAGGAGAGAAATGCACACACTTTCCTCTAACAAACACCTTCATGTACTCTTTGTTGTGTCTATTTGTGATTAGATCAGGTATGTTTACAATGAACTCCTTTACCAGTCCTTCGTAGCATTTGGAGAACCCAGTGACTATCATGAGTAATCCAGCCTTGTTGATTAGATCCATTACCTCCTTGATTTCCAAAGCATCCTTTCCCAATTCTCTTTCAAGATCTATTCTTCTTTGATAGATATATTTCCATTTGGTCACACTGTGAATAGAATGAAAAGAGATGTTGTCCAGAGGGGCAGCTGGCACAGGTTTGAGAGGTTTCTTAGCAGAAGATTTCTTTACATGAAAGATGTTAGGAACATCTTTCACAACATCACCATCAGACTCAAAGTTGTTACTAGAAACTTTTATTTTCTTGGATGTAACTGACACCTTGCTCCATGTCTTGGGGGGGGGGGGCTACAGGAGTTCTCTTCTTTTGACTTTTGGGAGGAGATTCCTCAAGCACATCTTTTCCTTTCCTGGTCACAAGTCTCTTGGCTATACCAGGGGTTGCATTCTTGATGAGCTCATCATCTGATGACACATCTTCAACAGTTACACCATTCCCAGGAACATCATTCATGACATCCGCATTATTCGTATTCTTAGCTTCATTATCATTATGGCCAGCATCATGACCTTCCTCATGTACCATAGAGCTGGCAAGATTCTCCAGGTTCTCAGTGTTAGGGTTAGTATCAGTAGAGGGAAACTCAGTATTATCTTCATTGTTCTCACTAGGGATTGGGGATGGATCAACCCGAGACGGAGGGGTGGTGATCCCATGCACATTGTGTCCTTCCAAGAGAATCTTGGTGATCAGTTCATTGATAGAACTATCCATATAGGCAGAGCCTTCCATTCTATTAATGTTGTCCATGGAAGATTAAGGGGTTTTAACTTTAGAAGCTTGTTTTGCATGTGGAGGAGCAGAATTTAGGGCTTCACTAACCTTTCCAGGAACCATATTGAGAGGAGCGATATCAAGGACGTCATCTAGAGAGACACTCATATGGTGAACATGGTAAGACTTAGTAGTATCATGCCTGGTAGGGATGTATTTTTGTTGTTGAGACATTGTAGGGGACTTTGGCCGTGAGAATGAGGGTTTTCTGTGGTTGTAGAGAAAGGTATGAAAGATGAAGACTTAGTGTGGGCACAAACTGAAGTAGCCGGATAGTATGTAGGGGTGTGATTTCAAAAGAGGAGGGAACTCAATATTTTGACCAATTAGCAGATGATTAATTTTCAACATACAGTTCTCAATTTTCATTAATTGATATAATTTCTCAAACAACCTCCTTCCCCATTTGCTTCTTACATTTTCACTTAGAGTAGTTTTGTGATCCCTTATGAAAATGTTAGCCCTTTGTATGTTAGAGTCCTTAAGCTCCACACTATCTTCTCTAGAGTGATGTTTGTTATTACTATGTATTACTATATTAAGATGAATGGAGTTCATATTGAAGTCACTAAGAGTGTCACAGAATAATGTCATGACATCCTGAGTGACATTGCTTATTTTATGCCGATCACCTTTCATGGACTCCATTAGGTTCCAGTATAACAGATCTAGATTTCTATGATGTTCATTCTTTGGATGTACTTTCTTGGCTTGCCTACCAGCCTGACATTTTCCACAACCTGTTCTATCATCTGGAGTTAGCTTTGAAGTTCCTCTTACTGCTTCCTTGGATAAGGTCTTCTTTATCCTTTGAAGATGTCTGCCTTTCTCCAGCCATAGTTGATCCTCCTTTTCTTCCTTGATTAAGGCATTGAAGTTACTTTTAGGCTCCCATAAGTAATAGTTATTCTTAGCTCTAGATCCCCTCATGACTTCCTCGCCTTCTTCATTGGTGACAGCACATTTACCCTTAGTAAATTTGACATTGAGACCTTGGTCACAGAGCTGACTGATACTGATAAGATTTACAGTCAGTCCTTTAACCAACATGACATTCTCCAGTTCTGGAACACCAGGATAATCTAGTTTTCCAGCACCTATGACTTCTCCTCTAGCTCCATCACCAAAGGTTACATTACTTGAGGAATGAGGTTTGATGTTCACCACAAGGTTCTCCATTCCAGTCATGTGTCTAGAACAGCCACTGTCAAAATACCAATCTTCTTTGGTTGGCATCCTTAGAGAAGTATGAGCTACTAGTGCCACATTTTAAGCAACCCATGGTCTTTTCTTGATAGGGGCAACCTATTTGGGTTTAACCTAATGCCTGTGGCTGGGAAATCCATGTAACCTGAAGCAGAAAGGTTTAATGTATCCAAGTCTTCCACAGTAGTAACACCTACACCCTTGGAATTTATTCTTGGTCAGGTTCCTACTTTTGTTCCCCTGATGTTGTGACATTGGTCGTGACATCCGTTTTGACCTATGATTTTCAGGCTTTGTCCTCTTGTCCCCCAAGATGGCTCCTTGTTTACCAACAAATCCCAGTCCAGCCATGTTTCCTGCTTTCTGACCACTTTGTAGAATTTTTTCTAGAGTGTCAGTTCCAAGGTTTAGCATCCTTATGGATTTTGACATCTGATCTAGTTTAGATTCCAACAGGCTGACCTCACTTTTGAGAGAGTTTATGGTTGCCAGATGCTCCATTTTCTCAGCCTCTAATTCCCTTATGCTTTTCTTCTGTTGCTCTCCTTGCTGATATATTTATGTACTTCTGATGCATAACTTTTTATATAAGGTTGCAAGTTCATCAAAAGTCAGCTCATCTTCACTTGAGTCATCATCAGATATGCATACACTGTTCAAAACAGTGATATGTTTGGCAGATTCTTCTTCTGATCCACTCTCAGAATCTCCATCAGACCAAGTGACTGCTAGGCCCTTCTTTTTCTTCTTGAGATAGGCGGGACATTCAGCTCTAATGTGCCCAAATCCTTCACATTCATGACACTAAACTCCTTTGCCTTGGCTGGGCTTTTCTTCATTTTCACCTCTTCTGCTGATGTCAGAAGAAGTTTTCTTGTCATTAGGCCTAAACTTGTGATCTATTCTTTTAATCAGTTTGTTAAATTGTCTTCCAAGCAAGGTTATTGCTTCTGACAGATTCTCCTCACATTCACCATTGTCTTCCTCAGAGTCATCTGCAGTATTTGAGGCAAGGGCTATGCTTTTGTTCTTCTTCTCAACCTGATCACACATTCCCATCTCAAAAGTTTGGAGAGAGCCAATGAGTTCATCCACTTTCATGTTGCTTATATCATGGGCTTCTTCAATAGCAGTGACTATTGTGGAAAACCTCTTAGGCAAAGATCTTAGAATCTTCCTCACAAGCTTTTCTTCAGACATCTTTTCTCCTAAAGCTCCTGAGGTATTGGCAATCTCAAGAATATTCATATAGAATTCATGAATAGTCTCATCCTCCTTCATTCTCAGATTTTCAAACTTGGTGTTCAGCATTTGTAATCTTGACATCTTGACTTTAGAGGTTCCCTCATGAGTTGTTTTGAGAGTATCCTAAACCTCTTTGGCCAGTTCACAATGATGCACTAGTCTGAAAATTTTCTTGTCTATACCATTAAATAAGGCATTCAAAGCCTTAGAATTTCCAAGAGCTAAGACCTCTTGCTCTTTGTTCCATTCCTCTTTAGGTATTAACACAAATACTCCATCTTTATCAGTCTTCACTGGATGTTCCCATCCGGAGTTGGCAGCTCTGCATGCCTTGCTGTCTAAAGACTTCAAGAAGGCTATCATCCTAGGTTTCCAGTAGTCATAATTTGAGCCATCCAGAATTCGTGGTCTATTTATGAATCCTATATCCTTGTCCATAGTACCATAATTTATCATCCCTAGATCTCACCCAGAAAATAATAGGCAGGGTGCCTGCTCTGATGCCAATTGAAATTCTAGGTACCAAACAGTGGATGTTATCACGGATGTTATGACATCCACTGTAACACAGACTACAAAACTTATGACAAACTGTAAATGAAAACAGTAAATAACACAAGTAATTGTTTACCCAGTTCAGTGCAAACCACACCTACATCTGGGGGCTACCAAGCCAGGGAGAAAATTCACTATTAGTAGAATTAATTTAGAGTCAAACAACCAGTTTGCACTCTTCACTTAAGCCTATCCAATGACACTTTAGCCTAACACACTTCAAACACACCTTGATCTTGCTTCACAGCTTTGAACAAGTGACACAACAATCTTGCTTAAAAGCTTAGAGTGACACACTTAACAGACAACTTAAGAACTCTAGACCAATGCAATCATACAACATATAATTTCTTGGTTTACAAGTATTCCTAAGACGCACAAATACACGTGAAGAACATAATTCTTCACTCACAAATACACGTTCTCTAAAACCCTGTCAAGAACTATCTTCAAATAGGATTGTTACTTCTGTATATATATCCAGCATATAGTCCTTGGGCCTTAGTGAAGAAATTAGGTTTACCCATGATAAACCTCTCTTCATGAAACTGCGCACGTCCAATTTGGTCAGGGGCATTCCATGTTATCCTCAGTAATGACTGATATGTCGCTTGAGATAACTAGGCTTCCTAAAATGTTTCCTGAAGTATAGCCTGAGCTAATACCAGAAACTAAAACCTGCGCCCCCTGATGTCATACGTTTGATGTCATAACATCCAGCATGATATCCAACTTAACTTGCTCTTAGCTATCCCAACTTACCCTGCAGAACACCCTTCGTGTATGTCATAATATCAGTTATGACATTCACACATACTCCAATGTTTTGCCACAAAATGCAGCCAATCAAAAGCATCTACAAACTTCATACCCCTCAACAATCGTCGGGAGCAAATATAGTGTGAAGTACTCTTCACTCAAGATAAACTTCCTCCCCCATCCCCCAAGTCAAATACAGTGGATCCCGAGCTTGGCAGATGGTGCAACTACCACAAGGTAAAAGGTCATCACACTTATGATTACTACCAATTTAAGAGAGAGAGAGAGAGAGAGAGAGAGAGAGAGAGAGAGAGAGATTATTATTGGATATTTTCTATGTGCAAGTTTTAAAAGTAAGAGTATTAATCCCACAAATATTATATTAACTTAAGTTGATTTTCAATCCAAGAAATTATGAAAAGAACATGAGAAAAGACAAATAATAATATATGGTTTTCATTTGGTCAGAAACATGAAAATACAACTCGGAAGTAAAGGTTTTTACAGTGTTGGAATAACTTGTAGGGAAATGATCCATTTAATGGTTTCATCTAATTCATGAATATGATATATTATGTTGTGACAAACGAGGCCATAATGTGACGTAGTGGTGTATACCTACAACGTCTAAATACATGCATAGCCTCACAATAGCATTTATGCATTTCTCTTATAAGATTTACTTTCCTCTATGGCTCTAGCTCTTTATCCCTATAGTAACTAAAGTGGCAAAGTATTCTTACTTTCTTTAATATCCATATTTGTCATGATTTTTCTTTATTAGTGGATTCCTCAACAACAATAAATTGTTAAATATTTCTAAGACGATCACCCAAAGTGATAAATATATAACAACAAAGCATATGACAAAATTAACCACTAATACCTTATCATGACACACAAGAGATTACTTTCTCATAAAATTTCATATTGACCAACACAAGCAATTTCAGTTCATGGTGAGAAAAGTAAATAAATATAAGAGGTTCCTAAGTTCCACCTTTATAAACAGTAAAGAAAGAAAATAATAAACCTAAGACTGACACTCAACTACTTGCAAGCTTCAGTCAGCAAGAGGTATCTTCTGTCACACCTAATTGTGCAGTTTTCTTTCAAAATGATGGGATGTGAGTGTGTCAGACTCTAGTTTATCCTTCCTTCTTTGTTACTAATTTATCTATCTAAAAGTTTGAACATTTTTATCATCCCAAACTAGATTCTTTTATAGACACTTCTTAGTTATGGAATTGTCTTCAACTTGAGTTACGAGCCTTCTTATTATTCAAAGGTTTCTGCTCAAGAAATATGGCATATTCCATTGTCTTCTATATTGGTAATATGGTAGTACACAACATATGAAGGATACAACACGTTTTATATCAGGACTACAATATTGCTAGGTGGCCTGTGGCAACGTAGAAAAATAACTTTTCAAAACTTTGTCTTCTAGCGTTCATCCTAATCCTTTTAACATTTTAGCTCATCCCTAATTTTGTTGCTTTCAATTATGCCACATCACCTAAAATTTTCATTTAAACCTTATGCTATCATTTTCTGGCTCTAGGACTACTGAGTATTAGTCTTAGATATTAGGCATGAAAGAACTTGTAACCAAAGTTGCTTATGCACGTCAATAAAAACATAAAAATTAAAAATAGATCTCTTAGTGGCACATCATTAATTAAGCTAAATATGTAAAAAAAAACACAAGCAAGTAATTTAATTAAGCATAACTCTACTAAATAATTCAATTCTAAGAAGATTCTTGTCAATAAGGTGTGTGTGTGTGTGTGTGTGTGTGTGTGTGTGTGTGTGTGTGTGTGTGTGTGTGTGTGTGTGTGTGTGTGTGTGTGTGTGCGTGCGCGTGTGCGTGTGTGTGTGCGTGTGTGTGTGCGTGTGTGTGTATGCGTGTGTGTGTGTGTGTGTGTGTGTGTGTGTGTGAGAGAGAGAGAGAGAGAGAGAGAGAGAGAGTAAGTATATATAACCCATGATGCTCGATGGCATGCCAAAAGTCTAATTTGAAAATAAATAATATAAATCCTAGTTTGGTTGCATTGTCCTATGGTCCAAGATTTTAACTTTCAGTTTCATCATAAACGATTAACTAGTATATTCACTGACATGTTTTTTGGTTCATTTTTAACTTTGGAATTCTAATTGCACTAATTTTTAGCTCTCTTTTTTCTAGGTATTTCACCCTTTCACTTTACAGGATATCACTTGTAATGAGTCATACATGTTACTCAGAGTAAAATACTTATTTTCCCTCCAGCTTCAAGTGCAAGGACTTTATTCCTCCATTTTTTTTTCATTTTTCACTTATTTATTTATTTTTTAAACATGCCTTTGTAAATACAATAATCCTATTAGCTAGCCATATTTATTAGTGTTTTTCTCCCCTAAACTAAATCTTAAAGCAAAGCTTATGCCATAATCTAGAACAAATCAAACTACTTAAAAAGGAAAACTATTTCTCCAACTTCTTCTGGCATTACATGGATCATCACTAACCAAGCATGAATTGTGCATAGAATTATACTTTAACTACCCAAGGTCTTGTTTCCTACCATTTTCACCAGTACAAATATTTTTTTTAAAAAAATTGTTATCATTATGAAATTCTACTGATGGAATGTTAAATTAGTATTTATTTGTCAAAGTTTTTTAAACACACAAGTGATAAAGTCTTAAATTAAACTTTCATTAAAAAAACAAGAATTAAGACAAAAGCAGTAAATGGTGCCACACCCCCAAACAAAAAGTAAGTACAATATCCTTATTGTCAGCCTGAAGGGTTTTGATAGGATAAGACAATACTAATTTAATAACATCAAAATAAATAAATTAGTCATTATGGTGGTTGGTTTAGAATTTTTTACTATGTAGGCTACCGTCCACCTGGTCTTTTTTTTGCATGTCTTCTTATTTATCTTTCTCTTCTTGTCTTCCTCTTCCTTAGTTCCTTTATTCCATTTTTAGCCCACTTTTCTGACACAACAGCCTATTCATCAACAATAGTAGATTTTGTCTTCTTAGTATTTGGTTTTGGAGAAGAAATTTTGGTCCTCTATTTCTCTCTCAGGTTCTAATGTGTGGCAACTTGTGTCACTGTTCGCAAGCATTTTTCGCGCGAACAACCTCTGACCTCCTAATGCATGTTTACTTGTGGGACCGGTCAGACGAGTCCCAGAACTGGGGGTTTGGAATGTATGTGAGGAATGATGTTATGGGGTCTATTTGAAATATATTGGGAATTTAGTTGTAAGTGAGACCGACGACTTAGAAAGCTATGCGCAAGAATGAGCAATAACTTATGTAAAAAGATTGAAAGTAGAAGCAAACAATAAGACAAAATATACTTGGAATTAACAACATAAATTGCTTATGAAAAAGAGAAAGGTGACACGATCGTACATCTTGTAGGAGTGAAAAACTCTTTTCTCGCAATGTTTTGGTACTCAAAGTGTTTTCCTTACAATCTTAGAAAAAAAAGTCTCTGTTACGAAAACACACATTGCTTTAAATAGAGAAAATAAATAACCGTCATGTTGAATATGATGCTGCCACGTGTTCCCCCACTACGTTTATAACTTCCCTTGTTTTTTGATTTCAAATCCTTTTCCCGCTCAAACACATATCCTTTTGCATGGGCTTTGGCTATCTCGGTCGACTGACGCCACCAGGGGTCGACCCCACCATCTTCTGCATGTCGATGTCGACGAACTTATTGAGCCTGCCGACCCACTGCTGGGTTACCCCTTCTCTGGTCGAAACTTCCGGTTAATAAGATGCCCCTTTAAAACCCAGTTTTGACGGGATACTCTATCGACCAAGAGACTGAGCGTTTTAGCTCATGGAATTTCGATCGTGTTTGGGGGTGATGCAATATAATCATCATTGCTTTTCTGTCAATATTGCCACGCGCTGTTTTTAATATGAAATAATGATGGCGTCTTTCTACTCCATATTTCCCGAGACATGGCTAATCATGCTGGCCAGGACTTAAAGTTTGTGACTCAAATAATAGACAAACAAGATATTTGAAATCAAATGAAACACGCAGAGGGATAAACAAATAACATCATCATAAAAAGAGCCTTTATATCGCTTAATTGTCTGGTAGGAAAAACAAAATATTTTTCAAGAAATACAAGGTTCACATCCCCATTGAAGGCCAATAATAAAACTTAAGTAAATTCAAACTTCATGCTCGTCTGCCTGAGCTTCTGATGTCAGATTATCCGTCGTCACGTCCTTCAAGCTTTCTACTTCATGAGAAGCTTCTTCCATGTCGACTAATTGCCCGTCCACCACAACTTTGAAAAGATCTACCCTTGACACATCCAGGTCTGGTCTGATGCATAAAGCTTGGGCTTTGTCCCTCTCAAAGGCTTCATCACCAGCAGAAAGCAAGTCCACATGGGCATCTTGTAGAGATTTCTTTAAAGTATCGTTAAGAGTCCAAGATTGCTCTATTTCTTGGGTCAAGTCGACATTGGCCACTTCCAGCTCCGAGCATTTAGTCACCGCAGTCTTCTTCTGCTTAGTCATTTCTAGTAGTTAGGATTCAAACATCTCTTTCTTTTTCTTCATCTCCAAAATTTTCTTGGTTAATTCCTCTACATGGGAGGTCTGGACCTTCAACTCATCCCTTGACAGTGTTAGGTATTTGTTAAGGTGAATCTCATTATGTGTGTATGTGTCACCTAATTCAAATAAACCTCTAGTCATAACGGGGGCATCTCATCAAATATACCCCCAATAGTTTGGGTCCATTGGAGCACCTATTGGTTTCACTTTCTCAACGTCTTCGGTGGCATTTAGATGGTCGTAAAGATATCTCAAATCATCGAAGTTGTTGGACCAGAACTTGAACTCAGAAGAAGGGTTTTCCTGATGACTGTTATCTGAATCCTGCATCAATGTAGTGATTGTTAGGTCGGCTTGACTAACGTCATCACTCATCAGGATCTTCATCTTCTTTGGAGAACTCAACTTTTAGTCTCCAATGGGGGGAGACAAAGGTCGATTGAGGGCTCTCATATGACATAAGTCGCCTTAGCAACATCCACCTTCTTCCTTTTATGGATCCGAGTATAAATACATGTAAGATCACTCTTAGAAGCATATTAATCTCCACGCCTTGCTCTGGCTTCGGCCATCAACTTCTTTGGTTTAGAAAGTTTGAGATTTGTCATTTTTGCTGAAAAGAGAGGACCAGAATAAAAATCAATGAACATGAAGGCTAATAATATCACGGTAGAACGATAAATAGACATGTATAAGCATTACCCAAAAACTTAGAAATTTGTTCAGGGTCGTTAGACATTTGTAAAAGATCTTTAACTTTCACTACCCGAAAGGCACCCAAAATGGCCAAAGACCGAATTTTCAAAGGGTTCAACTTGTCATAGTCAAAGTCAAAGACCAGAAAAGAACTATCTGACCAATAGATCAGGAAACGGTAGTTCCTGTATAGCGTATACATAACCTGGGGATATCTTTTCCCACTCTTAACTGGAAGGAATTTATCCTTAAAACCCTTATAGTTAGTAGTGTAAGCTTGTAGAAAGCTTTTCCCATGAATTTCGCTGAGGGAAACCCAACCTCCTTTTTCTACTCCCTTTAACTCAAAAAAACGAGAAAAATAATCCTAGGGTCGGTGTTATGTCCGTTGTATCACAAACAATTTCAAAATCCTTGATAAAGCCTCAACCATTGTGGTGTAACTAAGAAGGAGCTATTTTAGGGTTTTGAGAAGATCGGACTCAAAATTGGCAAATGGAATATGGATTTTAAAGACTCGATTACTCCTAAATAGAAATAGAAATACTCCTCTGATACTTCTTTGGCCGAGTAATATAAACCTTCTCACGAACTACACATGGTTCTAGTATAACATCTTCTTCATTCCCAGTGGAAGAGATTAAGGTTTTGGAAAGAAGCTTCGAGATGTAGCTTTCATCAATGATACTATGATCATAACTTAGGACCTCTTTGTCTATAAAAAATCTTGTTGCTTCCATCTAAGTATCAAAAAACTTGAGGATGAAGACTCTGAATCATTGTTACTAATAGATGAAGGGATTTCACCATAAAAATTCTCTAATAATTCGGTCAAAATCTAGTCTTCTCAAATAACGACCACACTCTCGCATACAGGCATTCCAAATCCTATTTCTATCACTAGCAGTAAGAAAAATTGTACATTCTTTGAGTAACTGTCATTTTGAAATAAAGACATAGTAAAAGAGCGGAAAAGAAAAGTGATACCTGAAGCTTGAAGAAACGAGTGACGGATGAAGGAAGGATCCGTTTGTAAACGCTTAGGAAGAATATCGATTGGAGAGTAGAGATGCCCAAATAAAAAACTAAATCTTTTAAAACAACAAAGTTTGTAACGGTCAAGAATTTCTATAAAAAAGGGTAATGATGAAAAGTGGGAGTTCCCATAAATTATCATGACGAGGAGAGAGAAAGACTTGTCATCATTAAATGGTTGACATTCATCGTGCAAGAGGTCAGTTTAGAGAGGGGGAATTCCTAGAGTGTTTTGTCTGAACACTTCAATCCAGTAGAACCTTGTGATCGCGAGGCTTATGTACATTCTGGAATTCCTTGAAGCCGAGTTGGTGAAAAAGTCGAGTATGAAGAGGCAAGTAGGTCGGATGATCATAATCATACATACAAGTTGGAATCCGGTTAAGAGCACTAAAACAAGTATTTCGGGGCCGATTTCTTTCATACAAGTCGGGTCTGATATCAATGCTAGGATATCATATGAAAAGTCATAAGAGACAACTACAGAATGTTCCATGATGGCGTGAGAGTTACATATATTGATGGGAAAGACATTACCGGAAAATTATAGGGACGACTGACGCTATCTAAGGCTGCCATTATGAGGGATATGAATGGGCAAACATTAATGTATCCTGGATGAGTCATGCCATATAAATAGGGGATTCTCTGGATGAAGGATGTAAGCAAGAATCACTTGAGAAAATACATAAACAGACACTTAAACCAATAATTTTAAGTTCGCCTTGATTGATAATGGAAAAATCAACTTTTTGGTGTTTTTAGCATGTGTTTATATATATATATATATATATATATATATATATATATATATATATATATATATATATATATATATATATATATATATATATATATATATATATATAAAAGAAAAGTAAAATACGTAGTGTAGTTACAATTAGAGTGGGGGTGGGAGTGAAAGAAAAGAATGAAGCGATATAAAAGATTCTCTACTAGCTGTAATAGCATTAACATTTCACTAAGAACAAGAAAAACAGAATTTGTGAACCCGAAACTCTTTTCCCCTAAAACACGTTGTACCAATTTGTAGGAAATTTAAAAATGTCTCGAATGATGTTCCTTTTGTCTTCTTCCATTTCTTGGAACCCCAAACTCACCCACTAATTCTTTCCACAATATACTACTAGTAGTAACTTCAATCATTTCATCTACTAATTTTATACAGTACATACTCATTTTATATTTACTCCTCTTCTACACTTCATTCAACTTATAATTTTTTTTTTATATTTTTAAATTATATAAATCATTTTATAATACGAAAAATATTAATATTTTTTTGTATGTAAATTAATTATAATTTAAAATGTATAAAAATGATATAAAATAAAAAACAGAGAGTACTTTTTAGCTTTCATTTTAAACATATTAAAACAATTACTCTTTTTTATTTAGAGGAAATGATAATTATTATTATAAACTCAAACATAATATAAAAATATTAATCCGAAATATTACAAAAAAAAATTATCCAACTAATAAGACCGGTATTGTTGGTTTAGCAATGACATTATAAAATACTCCATTTGTCTCTTATTATTGTATACACATTTAATACATTTTCATTTAAAAATTTGACCAATTTTTTTTTCATAAATAGAGTACAATTAGAATTTTTGGGTTTTGTGATTAATACTGAAATGGTTAGTAGTACGTTCTACTCCGACCAGTAAATTTTATTTTTTAAATATATTAAATAATTAATGTATCTCATATATATATATATATATATATATATATATATATATATATATATATATATATATATATATATATATATATATATATATATATATATATATATATATATATAAAAGATACATTAATTATTTAATATATCTAAAAAGTAAAATTTGTTTATAATATGAAATGGAAGGAGTAGCTCTTACTAACTGCTAGTCTCTATTTAAGGATAAGAACTAACTAAATGAGTACTACCTCTATTAATCCTCTCTCTTTGTTTTTAGTCTAAATATTAATCTTATCTCTATTAATTTTGATGACAATGGATGGCGAATGAGCACAATATTATAATACTTTGTTTCTGTCAATAGAAAAAATCTTAGTATCCAAATTCATATCGACGGTAGCAGTGTTCAAAACAAAGGCACAACGAGGATACCGTAACGATACAATTTCAAAAACTTCCTTCTTATGCAAACCAATTTGAATCATGACATTATAACTCAACCTATATCTCTTGTTCTCTTTCACCCCATTTCATTTTAGCGCAATCACATTAAGCCCTTTATCCATACACATTTATGGTAAGTAAACCTGTTAGTGACTATGATCTCATTGTTTATTTCATTTTTCTCGACAAATATGCTTAAACATCGATTGAACTTAAAGAGTTTTGTACCATTGGGCTAAGTGATCGGGTGAGGATCACCTAACTTAGAAGGAACATATCTTATCATTCATCTTTTTCCCCTTAATTTCTCACTTTAAACTAGTGATCATACACTTATTTGAATTTGCTTCTTACTTAGTGTGTGCTTAGGATGGTGCTGACTGCTTAAATAAACTACTTAAGGATTACTTTAAAAAAATGAGCTTAAGGTCTTGGCGTAATGGATATTCAAATTGATAACGCATATTTGGGGAGTTTAGGGTGGCAGGGGTATTGATTTTATCGAAATCTTCCCAAGTCTCTCTAACACAACCTATATACTTTCAGAGTGACGTGCCATGAATCAAAGATTTTTTTTGTTGGAGGTTAAAGTTTTAAATTTTTAAAATTTCGGGGAAATTGAATAACAAGTGAAAACCACACATAAAGACTCGACAACACATGCAATGACTCGAAAAAACATTAAAAATAGATAAATTCCTATAAATATGAAATAAACTATAAAACATTAAATCAAACTAAAAAGCGATAAAATGAAAGCGGTAAAGTTCCTCCCCTACACTTAAACCAAAAATTATCCTCAATATTTTGATAAAAGGTAGAAAAAGGAAAGATAGAACCTGTATGAATGCTACTGCATGCCAAATCCTCTACGATCCTGCTCTTGTTGTCCCTGTCTTCACTGATCACTTCTACTCTGGCGTATTGTACTACAAGGTATCTGAATTTGGTGAAACTGCTCTTTTCTGAAGCAGCTCATCATATTGTTCACTTCCGGAGGAAGTACCTACAAAAGTGTTAGAAAAATATGATACGGTGTGTGAAGGTGGAACCTGACCATGCGAAGAACGAGGAAGAGGTGAGTTACAGACAGGATAGACATGCTATGTCCTATCATACTCATCATCGGTGTCACCACCAGCAGCGACATTCATAAGAATGTCCGTGGACACCAGGTCATCTCCAGGATTGTCATCTAGAGAATTTTTTCCTAGATGTAGCTGAGATGTGACAAGCGATGCATTTCCTTATTTTCTGCATATTCAAACAAGCAAACAAAGAAACTTAAAAATAAAAAACTCGTGGGTTGCCTCCCATGCATCGCTTTGTTTAACGTCGATAGCTCAATGGCTAAGGAGTGCAAGCACTCATGGTGGTCCTCTCGAGAATAAATCCTCAATCGAACTTTTGGTAATCCTCGATTTCCATTGTCACTTATCAAGCCATCTCTCATATCCCTCAACTTTTCTTTTTTTCCTTCTGTGGGGTGGTTCATTCTTTTGAACTTGCGGTGGTGGTTCTGGATCTATCTTGAGTATCAGCTTTTTAAGTTTGGGCTTAGTTATTTCATCCACCACCTCAAAGGTTAACATTACTCTCTTAACAATAATGATATCCCTAGTTTCATGGTCCTATAACTTTGTCTTTTTATGCAGGACCTCAGACAAAAATGTGTTGGTGTGGATATTTTCCAATACCTTCACATGGGTTTTGGATTGAGAGTCTATCTTAGCTTCCACAAACCTTTACGGGAAAGGAATATGTGGGGTATAGGGAGAAGGAACAAAAATGGGTGCTTCCTTCTCTACCTCTTCGACAACCTCCCTTTCGGATGGTGTTGGTGAATTTTCTTCAATCTTTACTCTTTTCTTACTACAACTCTCCTTAACTTCATTATCAATCTCCTTGGGATTTTCAAAAATGACAGCGCTTCCGCATAACTTGGTCACCTAAAAATGTCAATAGAAATCCTATGTATAGAGGTCCCAAGTGCCTGATAACTCCCCAAAAACGTGCAGGGAA
Source organism: Lathyrus sativus (assembly GCA_963859935.3). Lineage (NCBI taxonomy): Eukaryota > Viridiplantae > Streptophyta > Magnoliopsida > Fabales > Fabaceae > Lathyrus > Lathyrus sativus. The sequence continues at coordinate 511,569,297 of OZ012738.1, forward strand.
GTTGGAAGGAAAAGCAGTTGAAAAACTGCTGGAAACTGCCCACTTTCGCAAAACTGCTATCTACAGCATAATGGAGAACGTCGTTAGGTCATTTCCTTGATACTTAAATGACGTGGCTGGCAAGGGCAATGGCGAACACCATTTGCTCACGGCAAACGCCATATCAGTAAATTAGCAGAATTTTCTCTTTTTGCTGCTCTTTTGGTCATTTTTCTGATTTTCTCACACGGACGCTCTTATTCGGAAAATACCTGAAACACAAACATAACACGACATAATAATACGAAAAATAAGTAACACGACATAATGCGAAGTTGTCCAAGTGTGTGTTCTGGTTGCATAAAGTGAATTTTCTAGGTCATATAACTTCTAGTGGTGGTATTGTAGTGGGGCACTCTGAAGTTTATTACTGAGATCATAACTTGTCTGGATTTGGTTGGTTACCACAATAAAAGAATTTTCTAAGTTAGCTTTGCCTTTTACTTTGTTGACTCATAAGGGTCAAGCGTATGTGTGAGATGTCAGTGTGAAGAGAGTTTTCAAGAGCTTAAGAAAAAGTTTATGTCAACACCAATTTTGATTTTTCCGAGTCCAAGCGTGTCCTTTGTGGTTTATTGTGATGCTTCGAAGACGGGTTTAGGTGGGGTGCCTATGTATAATGGTCATAATGTGGCTTATGCTTTGAGACAATTAAAGGTTCATGAGAGGAATTATCTTACACATGATTTGGAGTTAGCACTTGTGGTATTTGTGCTTAAAGTTTGGATTTGTTTGCCTCTAGATTTGAAGTGTTCAACAATCATAAGAGTTTGAAGTATTTGTTCGATCAGAAAGAGTTGAATATAAGGCATGGGAGATGGCTTGAATTTCGGAAGGATTATGATTTTGGTTTGAGTTACCACCCTGGTAAAGCCAATGTTGTAGAAGATGCTTTTAGTAGGAAGTCTTTGCATATGTCGATGCTTATGGTTCGAGAATTCGATTTGATAGAAGAGTTTTGAGATCTTAGTTTGGTGTGTGAGATGACTCCTAACAGTGTGAAGTTGGGTATGCTAAAGTTGACTAGTGGTATTCTTGAAGAAATCAGAGAGGATAGAAAGTCGACTTGGGATTGATTGACCGGTTGGTGTTCATCAATCAAGGTAAAGAGGTAGATTTCATAATTGATGAGAATGATGTTATGAGATTCTGAGACAGGGTTTATGTGCCAGATTTTCCAAAACATAAGAAAAGAATTCTTGAGGAAGATCATATGAGTGGTTTAAGTATTCATCTCGGTGCTACCAATATTTATCAAGATCTGAAGAAGAAGTTTTAGTGGCCAAGTATGAAGAAGGATGTTGTTGAGTTTGTTTATTCTTGTTTGACTTGTCAGAAGTTAAAGATTGAGCATCAGAAGCCATCGTGATTGACGCAACCATTCAGTAATCCTAACTGGAAGTGGGATACCATTTCTATGGATTTTGTGACGAGATTTCGTAATACTTCTAATGGAAGTGATATGATTTGGGTTGTGGTGGATAGGCTGACTAAATCGGCTCATTTCATTCCGATAAAGATTAGTTATTCGTTGCAGAAGTTAGTTGAGGTGTATATAAATAAGATTACTAATTTGCATGGTATTCCTTCGAGTATTGTTTAAGATAGAGATTTGAGGTTCACTTCAAAGTTCTGATAGATGAAGCCATGAGAACCAGGTTGCAGTTGAGTTATTCTTATCATTACATAAAAATATCAATTTTTTAAAAACTTCTTTAATGTTATTAAAAGTTTAAAATGATATGATATTTTGTAATTGATCTATTATGTTTTATTAGATATGCGAGTAACGGTTACGAGTATGAGTACTTATATACTCATAAGGTACGAGTACGAGTGCTAACGTTGGTGCCCAAGCGAGTATGGACGAGTACACATTTTTTTAAAATTGCGTGTATGAGGACGTGTGCTATAATAACCTGCACAAATCCTACTCATTGTCATTCCTACTTACAGGCCAACCCCTTTTTCACCGCAACAAAAGACCAAGTTCACTGTTGTACACTACAACATGCGCCTTATATTAACTGATTAGAAATCTAATTTAAATATACTTTGGGAGTTTTTGGAAGAATAAAACTCGCATCCTCCAAGTTGATCCTGACACCAATAAGTGAGGTAATATGACCAAAATATTTTTTTAATAAAAAAAGTTGAATTGCTGCGACTTTTTGAAAATTTTTTAAATGTGTATTTTATTACGGGTAGAATTTATTGCGGATTGGAGAAATACATTACCTGCGAATGTTTAAGCGGATTTTGAACTATACATTTTTATCAAATTTTTAAAAAACCTTTATCAAATTTTAAGCATTTTTACTGCATTTGCAAAAATATGGTAATGTATAAAAGGGTGTCACTGGACTTTCTTAAAAATCTGATATTAAGCAATTTTTTCATAATTCTTTTCCTGCAAAATTTGTTACGGATTGTAGAAACAATTCCATATGACTTATGTTACCTATGAATTTTCTTGCGAACTTCACAATACATCCATTTTAATCGGATACAATATAAAATATATTTAAATACTCATGTAAATTTGAAATGAAAAAAGAATTTAGAAAAAATATTTTCACATTTGAAAAATAAAAAATATCTAAATTAGCTAATTATATCAAATTTTCATTTGAAACTTTTAGAAAATATTTGTTTGTAAACCTTTTTTAAACAAAATTATGTTACATATAAAAATCATTTTTAAAAAAAAAATCAAAACAAACAAGCCTATGTTCTGGTAGTGACCCGTAAAATGAAAAGTTAGTTGTGAACATTATTATTGAGTGTTATTCAATTTGATACAATATAAATACACATTCAATTTCAATTGAGTTACCTAATTATAAAATGAATAATAATTATACAAATTAGGAATGTTTTATATATAAAATAATTATATTTTTATTTTAGATAAATCTTGTGTTTTAAAAATTCAATAATTTTCTGTGTTCTTCTTTATTAAATTAAAAAGAGATTTAAAATTTGTTATTTATATTTAAAAAATAAAATGAAGAGAGAAAAATATTTTAGGGGCGTCAAGCAGACTATGAGGTTGCCAAAGTTGAAGTGGTTGCCCCATTGTGCAGCCCAAAAATATTGAAGAAGCCTATTCCAACATTATCCAATCACTACATACAAAGTTAGAGGGTTACTTTATGAACCTCCATGAGATAAATGTTAATTCACATCGATGAAAAATCACAAATATTAATCCTTTCATCAATCATGTTTTACTTTTTGTTAATGACTAATTAATGTGTCCCAAATCTATAATTTTAGGATTGTTTGTGGTATAATTTTATCGGAATAACTTAATTAAATGACACATTTTTACCAGGAATGAAAACGAGTCTACATTCTAAAATAAAAAAAATCTAAGACAAAGATGAAATATAGTTTCAACTTCAAACTCAAACATCATATAATTTTTCATGTGTCAAAACAACAAAATCAAAATGTAAAAGAGCATTTAAAACACAGAATTTTCAAGAATCTCCAAGTTGTGTGTGAGTGCGAGTAGCAGCTGCAGCAAGAAACAAAGCACCAGTTCCAGATCCACCATGAGAATGTTCTATGATAACATTATCTGAAAGATCATTGCCAAGCATTTCCCAAACACTACTATGAAGATAGTTTCTGAAAATGCGGTAATGTTCATAAAGTCCACCTTCAACTGTCACAACACTTTTTTTATTTTCAATTCTCCCAAGTTTTTTAATTATGGACAATATTCCAGCTCCGGCTAATCGTGCACCACGTTCGCTTACAATGTCGCAGACCTCGGCAACCACTTCGCGTGCCATTTTGGTGGTTCTAGTGATCTGGATTAGTATTGTTGATATTCATAATAAGTTTTCTCATTTGTGCATTTATTTGAATTGTAAAGGTGAAAAATGCTCTTACCCCAAAGACCTCATTGAGTTTCTCTGCTACTACTTCGCGATCTTCTGATGTATCTTGATGCATTGCAGCCATATCTAGAGACCTAATTTAGTTATGTAACATGTCTGTTAGATTTTTTGAATTATGCATTTTCTATGTGAAATTATATAATTCGGGGACGTATAAATGTTGGATATTGACACGTGTAAGACACCAGATACATGCAAGGGTCCTTGCGTGCTATTCAGTTATATCATCTTTGAATTGGTGACAATTTGTTCTATATTATGTACCTTAGCAAGTATGGAGTCTTCAACTTTGGAGGAACTTTGCTTCCAAATAGGTCTGTTTTTTGGGCTATCTCCAACAAGACCCGTCTCACGATATCTCCTAAATACATTCCTGAAATCAGCTTTTCGAAAGTCTGATGAAAAAAAGTTTCAAGGATCAGTTAAAGAAAATGTATAATGAAGGTAAATACTCAATTGTGATTTTAGTATCGTTACCCCGTTTCCAGGATTCGAGCTTTCAGCGTCTAAACTAGTGTCGAATGGCGTGAGAGGAAGATGAGAGGATCTGAAGTTTCCCAACTCCATGCTAATTACCTGCAAGACTATATCAGAATCATTTAACCTGCTAATTAATGCAAGTTTTCTTTTTCACAAAAAATCTATGTGAGTAAATGTTACGGCATAGTCACAAACCAGTTCATTTGAATTGGGTGATTGTGCTGGTTCTGCATAAGCAGCTTTTGTGCTTATGCCAAGAGTAATTGCAGCCACATTGTCCCGATTGTAGTATCTTCCTCCGGCCAAACCTCCAATCGCGACATCAACCTATTTAGTATTGTATTAAATTCGCTATTTTTTGAGGCATGGAAAAATCATAAAAGCAATTGGTTGATCGAGAAAGCCTCTAACCAGTGCAAAAACTTGCATTTCCATTCCATGATTCTTCAATGCTTGATTGATGTCCTTTACCAATTCTTTGCCAACCTGGTTTCATAACATGCATGAATTAATTACTCTATAACATGCATGATTTCTTTTGGTCAAGTACGCATAGTGATCAGAATTTCACTTTTTAACCGTGAATAAGTGGAATATCGTATATTCGAATTTGTGCATCTGTAATCTGAAGTCGTTCAAGCTACTAACTTAGTTGTATGTGGAAATTATGTAATTTATGTATGTGCATTAAAATAAAAGACAAAAAAGAGCAAGCCACTAACTCAACTGGGTTGTTGGTGAAAGGCATAGCCTTGTGAACTGGATGCGACAGAGTGAAGCCCAATTTCTTCTTCTTGGCAGCTGTACCTGCCTCATTACAAGGATGAGCTGAAACAAACTTTGCTATTTCTGTGGCAACAAAATCAATTATCTCCTGACAAAAAAAAGAACTTTCCATTGAAAAAATCTCTCTTAAAAATAAACAATACTAGTAATAGCTTTAAACGACAGTCATTTTGAAACGCATGGATTAATATTTTTAGAAAAAGTAAATGAATATAAGAATACCTGTGGCGTAGCAGCCAAGACAGCACTGGGGACAGAAATCTCTTCTCTATGTAAACCAGAGATAGGCATGTTCTTTCCTCCAAGGCGTGCGCGCAATATCAAAAATTTCGTACCTTGCAAATTCACTCCATAAAATACCCCTTCCTCTTCTCTACAAGTGTCATTACACAAGATTATCTATAATCAATTAACTAGGCCAATCGAATTCAAAGCATGACAGATAAGATTTGTTTGAACGTTGCTTATTACTCCAAATCTCAATCTTGAAATGTTTTATATATATCAATCTCTCATCAAGCACTAAAACTATAATATGACATATATAAATAGTATGATGGCTGAGTGGTGCCACTTTAGATAACTTGTGTCGCAAGTCACCACAATTACAATGACCACAATCGTAACACCATAATAGCAACCCAAATTTAAAACTATAGTTACTACAAATTAAAGTAAAATTTCAATTACCCATTAGGAAGAGATGTAACACTTGAAATGATCATATTAAGAGTTGAACCAGTTTCATTTGAATTAGCAAGAGAGGCTTCCATGGCAGACACCAAATCATCTGCAACATGCCAAAGCTTTGTTACTGGTGTGGCACATTCCCTTGCAAATTTTCGAATGATGTTTTTAGTTTGTCTCGATTGTTGCTCTTTTTCTCGCTTCCACCTCCTCACCAATGCACCAACTGCTACCACAACAAGAGTTGTGCTCACAACCACCACTACTTCCCTCCTCATCCTTCAATAATTTCTCAATGATAATCAGAGAAAATAGCTTATTAAATGCTATTTTTGTCGAAAAAAATTATTAAATGCTTTTGTTAAAACTCTTATGTAGAAAGAAAGAGAGAAAAAAAGAAAAACTCTTGGGGTATGAAACAATCATATAATTGAGATCCGTTAAACTTGTATATAGGAACGAGCATCATGGGATTGAATGGATTTACAAATAATGAGGAAAATTATAATTTAATTCTTTGAGAGGTTATTCTCAAAATAGATCGCAATAAATTAACTATATCTTTTATATATATATATATATATATATATATATATATATATATATATATATATATATATATATATATATATATATATATATATATATATATATATATATATATATATATATATATATATATATATATATATATATATATATATATATATATATATATATATATATATATATATATATATATATATATATATATATATATAAAATTGAAATGCAAACTGACATATTTAAATATAAGGTACAGTTAATTTATTCATTTTGAGAATAACCTCTTAAAGAAATAAAAATATAATTTTCCTCTATGCTTGTAAATCCATTCAATCCATGATACTCGTTCCTATATACAAGTTTAACGGATCTCAGTTATTTGATTATTTCAATTCCATGACCGTGTTAAATAATTTTATAAATTAATTAATATACAAATATATATAAAAGACCGTGTAAAAAATTAATTAATATATGATATAAACTTTATTTTAATTTTTTATTGAAAAAAGGAGTGATGCACTAATAATGTAAATTAATTTTACATTGTCAACTAATAATGACGATGAGCCAAGTCACAATGTAAATTTTAAAATACTTGTATGATATGATAAAATAATATATTTTTATTGGATGACAGTCTAAAATGTTTTTTCACTGTTAGTGGATCACAACTAAACCTTTTTGCAAAATTTAATTAGAAATCATACAAAAACAACTTTAAAACAATTTTTCGAGTGTGTATTTTCATTGGATACATGTTCAAGACAATGAAGATATTATTAGAGATGTGGAACACACTCTTATTTAATTAATTATCATTAGTAGAAATTAACTCACACTTGATTAAGATTAAATCTTGAATTTAATGAATTTTTTTTGGGCTGGCTGTGTTGAATCAAACGAAATCTTTTGTATTAGCTATGAATTTGTCTGTAATCCGAAAGAGTTTGGTGGACTAGGGATCAAACATGTTGGGCTATTCAATAAAGCCTTTCCAAATGAATTTGGAAATGCGTTAATGATCATGAAACTATCAAACGTGAGATCTTGGAGGATCGCTATGGAAATCTTCGTCGTAACATTTTGCTAAACGTTGTCCACAGAAACTCACGCCTTGAATCTCTTTGGTGGAAAGACTTGCTGGCTTGTGCTTGTCCTTCGGAAAATGGCGAATTTTTTCAGAACTTAAAATGCAGGTTGGGCAATGGTACTTTGGTCTCATTTTGGTCTGCATTCTGGCTAGACAAAAGACATTTAATGCGAGTGTTCCCGGATTTATACGTTGTGGCAGCAAACAAACTCACTTCAGTTGCAGAATTGGGTTCTTGGTCTGGTGATACTTAGATTTAGGAACCTCATGATATCATCTTCGCGGCTGCAGTTGTGGATTCTGGTATGAATTCTGAATTCTCGAATCTTATGTTGCTTCTGTCATAAATAAATCTTACTCTTGTCGTTGAAGATGTTTTCATTTGGCCTTTGAATCTTGGCAATTGTTTCACAGTAAATTCATCATACGACTCCTTATTAAAAGCTCAAGCATGGATGTGTTGGATGATGTTGTGAATCGGATACCGTTAAACAAAGTATAGACGGTTTCTTAATGATCAAGAAACACACAAGGGTTAGGGTTAACAAAGAAAACAAGGTAAAACAACAAGGAACAACAAGGATTGGTTATTAAACTGTTATTCTTTCCTTTCTCTTTGAACAAGATTACAAGTATACAAGAATAACAAAATAACCTCTCTCCCTTGAAATTAGGATTTTATCTTCCTATTTTTCCTTATTCTAAGATTGAGAAACTAGCATCCTATTTATAATAAAATAGCACATGCTAACAACCTTAGCAATATTTACTCATGCTAACAACCTTAGCAATATTTACTCATGCTAACAACCTTAGCAATATTTACTCATGCTAACAACCTTAGCAATATTTACTCATGCATGTTAGAACAAACTTCGACTACAACACGCATTACTTGCGAACAGACTTCGACCACACTAGAGTTCGATCCAATGTCTCACAAATCTCCACCTTGGATCTAACTCTATAACATCAAGAAACTAGCTTTCTTCATGCAGATTTATTAACTGCATACAGTGGAAAAACTTGCAACTGGGCAATGTCTTGGTGATCATATCAGCAGCATTATGATCTGTCGAAACTTTCAGCACTTGGACTTCTCCACGCTCGATTACCCCTCTGATGAAATGCAGCCTCACATCAATGTGCTTGGTTCGCTCATGATAGGCTGAATTCTTCGACAGGTGTATTGCACTTTGACTATCACATTTAACAGTGATAACTCGACCTTGAAGTTTAAGCTCCTTTGCAAAACCTTCAAGCCATAATGCTTCCTTCACAGTTTCAGTTAGGGAAATATACTCCGCTTCAGTGGTTGATAAGGCAACGACCTTCTGAAGTGTTGCTTTCCAACTGATTGCTGTCCCAAACATAGTGAACACATATCCAGAGATAGATTTTCTGGAATCCATACAACCTGCATAATCAGAGTCGACATATCCATTGATTGTTGCTTTACTATCTTCACCCAAGGCTCCACCATAAATTAGGACTCTATTCAGAGACCCATTTATGTACCTTAAACTCCACTTCAATGCTTGCCAGTGAGCCTTTCCAGGATTCGCCATGTACCTGCTTACAAGACTTACTGCATATGCTATGTCGGGTCTAGTACAGACCATAGCATACACCAAAGACCAATTTGTCTTCTTTTGATTCCTCATAACTTCCTTATAGTCTCTAGGTTCTTCGTCTAGAACCTCACTTGCAGAGATTAAGGCATAAGCTATAAGATCTGCATACCCAAGTCTCTGAGGTGGCTTGATGACTCTCCTCGACCTGTCTCTTGCTAGCAGGTAGTCATTATCAGTCTCCTCATCTTCGACAACATCTTCTGTGTCTTCTTCGACTTCATTTGGGGTAAGCAATTCAGCATCAACATGCTCCACCTCAACAGGAATCTCTCCCTGTTCCAGCTCTTCGTCAGCATCATCAGTTTTCTTGAAAGCCATCTCTGCTTCGTTGAAAACTACATCTCGACTGGTGATACACCTCCTGTGACCTGGCTCTAGGCACCATAGCCTATAAGCTTTGACTCCTTCAGGGTATCCCATGAACATGCATTTCAGAGCTCTAGGTTCGACCTTGTCTTGCCTAATATGAGCATAGGCCACACAGCCAAATACTCTCAGTCTGTCGAGACTAGGTGGATGTCCCGACCAAACTTCTTCAGGTGTCTTCATTCCCAAGGCAGTCGAGGGACATCTATTTATCAGGTAAGCTGCTGTCGAAACAGCTTCCGCCCAAAACACCTTCTTCAATCCAGAACTAACCAACATGCATCTAACCCTTTCAAGGGTTGTTCGATTGAATCTCTCAGCTAAGCCATTTTGTTGAGGAGTACCTGCTACAGTCTTATGCCTTGCAATCCCAGACCCAACACAGTAACTGTCGAAAGCTTCGTTGCAGAATTCAAGGCCATTGTCGGTTCTCAACCTCTTAACCTTTCTGCCAGTTTGAGTTTCGACTAGAATCTTCCAACTTTTGAAATTCTCAAAAGTTTCATCCTTCGTCTTCTGAATGAATACCCATAGTTTTCTGGAATAGTCATCAACGATGGATAGAAAATACCTTGCACCTGAGTGTGAAGGATTCCTTGCAGGCCCCCAAAGATCAGCATGAATGTAATCCAGGGATCCATGTGTTCTTTGCTTGCCTTTGTTAAACTTCGCCCTACAGGATTTACCAAATACACAAGATTCACAAAATTCTAACTTTTCGACTTTGTCACCTCCTAGCAGGTTCTGCTTCCCCAATTCGACCAGACCTCTTTCGCTGACATGGCCCAATCTCATGTGCCATAATTCTGTCTTCGACATAGATTTCGTGGATGCAACATTTGTCGAACCACTTACAACCTCAGCCTCAAGGGTATACAAGCCTTGTTTCTTCACGCCTCTCAAGACTTCCTTCGACCCCTTCATGACTCTTAGGATACTTTTCTCTCCTTGAAAAACATATCCTTTTCCGTCGAATTCACCAAGAGAAATCAAATTTCTCTTCAAGTCAGGTACGTACCTGACTTCAGTCAATAACCTTATTGACTCATCATGGAGCTTGAATCTCACAGATCCAATACCTGCAATTTTGCAAGATTTGTTGTTTCCTAACAGCACAAATCCACCATCTTGATCACATAGCTCCTCGAACAATTCTCTGTTTGGAGTCATGTGCCAAGTGCAACCTGAATCCATAATCCACTCTTTCCTCGAGTCGCCACTTGAAACCACAAGAACATCAGATGAGTCGAAGTCATCTTGAACAATGGCTGCATTGCCATTACCTCCATGATATTTCAGGCGTTCAGGGCACAACTTTCTTATGTGACCCTCCTTCTTACAGTGGTAACATCGAATACTAGATGTTTCGCCACTATAAGACTTCTGTTGACTTTTACCTTTTTTCTTGTCGAACTTACCATCCTTTCGCAAGAATTTTCCCTTAACGGACAAACCTTCGCCCACCGTCGAAGGTTTATGCTCCTTTCGTTCGTTCAAGTCCTTAGAATACAAGGCTGATTGAACTTCTTCAAAGGTCAGGGACTCCCTTCCATACAAGAGAGTTTCTTTGAAGTGAGCATGTGTTCTGGGCAAAGCACACAGCAACAATATTGTTTGATCTTCATCATCGATCTTCACATTAATATTTTCAAGATCAAGAATCAGCTTGTTGAACATACCTAACTGCTCAGCCAACACTTTGTCTTCACTCATCTTGAATGAATATAAAGCTTGCTTCAGGTATAGTCGATTCACCAGAGATTTGGTCATGTACAAACTTTCAAGTTTCACCCATAATCCCGATGTTGTAGTCTCCTTTGATACCTGTCGAAGAACCTTATCACCAAGGCTCAATAATATTGCGCTGTGGGCTTTCTCGATCATGCCCGTCTTTTCTTTTGCCGTTAACGCAGCGTCCATGGCTGCCTCACCCTTCAACGCTTCCAAACAACCCTGCTGAACCAATAGGGCTTTCATCTTCAAGCGCCACAGACCAAAGTCGTTCACTTCGGTGAACTTTTCAATCTCATACTTTGTTGAAGGCATCTTCTCCACGCTCACCGCACCAATTTGTTGTGAATCGGATACCTTTAAACAAAGTATACACGGTTTCTTAATGATCAAGAAACACACAAGGGTTAGGGTTAACAAAGAAAACAAGGTAAAACAACAAGGAACAACAAGGATTGGTTATTAAACTGTTATTCTTTCCTTTCTCTTTGAACAAGATTACAAGTATACAAGAATAACAAAATAACCTCTCTCCCTTGAAATTAGGATTTTATCTTCCTATTTTTCCTTATTCTAAGATTGAGAAACTAGCATCCTATTTATAATAAAATAGCACATGCTAACAACCTTAGCAATATTTACTCATGCTAACAACCTTAGCAATATTTACTCATGCTAACAACCTTAGCAATATTTACTCATGCTAACAACCTTAGCAATATTTACTCATGCATGTTAGAACAAACTTCGACTACAACACGCATTACTTGCGAACAAACTTCGACCACACTAGAGTTCGATCCAATGTCTCACAGACTTCGACCACACTTAGATTTAGGAACCTCATGATATCATCTTCGCGGCTGCAGTTGTGGATTCTGGTATGAATTATGAATTCTCGAATCTTATGTTGCTTCTGTCATAAATAAATCTTACTCTTGTCGTTGAAGATGTTTTCATTTGGCCTTTGAATCTTGGCAATTGTTTCACAGTAAATTCATCATACGACTCCTTATTAAAAGCTCAAGCATGGATGTGTTGGATGATAATCTCAAGTTATCCTTTTCCTTATTATTGAAAACTAACATCCTTTTGAAGGTGAAAATATTTGGATGGGGATTATTGCTGGATAGACTTGCAACTCGATCTAATCTCGCAAGTAGAAATATCATCTCAAACCTCCATGAATTAGTGCGTGTCTTTTGTTTTAATGCCTTTGAAGACTCTCATCACTTATTCATTACGTGCCCGCGGATCAAACTTGTATGGAGAAGATAGGAATTTGGTTGGGGATTGATGGTTTCATCGAGGCTATTTCGGTTAAGCACCTCCTTGCTTGGTTCCTTCGTCTATCCTCTTTTTCTTCGAACTCTTCTGCTTGCTCAATTTGGTTCGCAACTTGTTAGTGCATTTGGTGGATGCACAATCAAATTATTTTCAATGATGCGGTCGGCGATCATGCAACTACATACAATAAAATCACTTTTTTCTCTTGGCGTTGGTTGGCTTTGGGTAACAACATTAAAGTAAGTGTTATTTTTATGATTGGTTAAAATGCCCTTTATATTTCTTGTAACTTTATTTTGTTAATCATTCTTCTAGTTTGTTTCTCCATTTGTATCTTTAGGTTTTGGCACCCCTATTGCCTTACTTAATGGAATCTCTCTGCTTATAAAAAAAAAGAGTCTTGAATTCAATGATGAAAGTACACTATTGGAGTGATTGAAGTATTTAATAATAAATACGTTTCAAGAGATAAAAGTACTTTGACCATAAGAATAAATGTGGTAGGATGATATTTTTTCCTTGATAGACGTATACCAAATGTTTGCTGAAATGCATAATTATGAGTGCATTTCTAATGGGAGGGGATCCTGTCTTGTGAAATTTTCACTAGAGTATCCAGTTTATACCATCACCCTTCATTTTCCTCAAAGTGTATGTGGTAAAAAAATACGGAGCTAATATTTCACTGCACACAATTTACACAAGAGAGGATATTCACCCATTTCCAATATTCTCTACATATATGAGAATGAGTGGCGCTGCTTCATAGAGTTCAAGGGTTTGACTCTTAAATTATCATGAAAAGGATATGAGACATAAAACCTCACTAAATGTGTCATATTGATAATTCAAACAATGATATTAAGATTTTATATTTTTCTAATGAATAATTGGTTCAAAACTTCTCTATCAATCTATTAGAGGATGAGTGAAAACTTAACTTGCTAAGTAATGATTTGAATTGTGAGAGATGCCTTTATCTAAAACCATGAAATTTCCTAAATAGTGGATTTAGATATATTTTAAAAATGGTGGAGGTTTGTTGGAGGAATTTCCAAAATATTTAATTGATAAGTGATAATGATTAAACTAATTTTATGAATATTTACAATTACTAATGGTTATGTTTGTGTAGTGGTTGTGACCTTTGATATAGACTTCAAGGTCATTGGTTTGACATTTTGTTTGAATATTTTTTTGGATTTATTTATTAAATTAACTAAATAAATAACCAAAAGTTACACCTTAGAACCAAAGGCCTCTTAGTCACTAAGTGCGCGAACAATAAATGTTACTACCATACCAACCAATGTTCATGAATGGTCATCTTGAAATCATTGAAATATTGTTTCTCCTCATTAATTGATACAAGTTTTTCTATAAAATAGAGACACTTGTTAGGCATAAAATGAACAAGAAAATAACATATTTCAAGAGACAAAATTTATATCTAAGTCATTCCTTTATTTTCCTAATGCACACAAATAAGTGAGGGAACTTTATTCTGTAAAATATTGTTCATCATTATACTTAATGTGAATGTGAGATTCATGCTACAGTTTCAAAAGTATCGTGAAAGAGATTAGCCATATTATCCATTTGCGTCCAATTTTTCTAAATTAATGGGGGTAAATAAAACATAAAGCTTAGCGTAAACACACACTTTAAAAAAAAATTGTTCAACTTTCATCATATCATTTTCATCTTTTTCTTGTTCATGTTTCGTAGTAGACCTTAAACACAAGATCTAACAATAACTTCCATCTAAGTTATCTAGCTTTAAGACATCTACTGGAATCTTTTCAAGTAACTTTTTTGGCGAGTTAATCCCGCATGTGTCATCTTTACTATGTAAAACCAGTCCCAAGTCCAAATAAATAGATGGGGTTGTAGCAGTTACAATTTGTCTTCAACCAAGATTTATTTCATACCTCGATTCATTTTCCATTGTCCAACTGCCATCTATATAAGTTCGCCTATGGATATTTCATGTAAAGTAAAGATGCTTCGTCAAGCAAAATGTGAGTTATGGCCTATACTAGCCCAAAAAAACACTAGTGGGACAATATTTAACTTTGTAAGTCTCATAAATAAGAGGATTTATCTTGCCACTTTCCAGATTTAACCTAACACTTCCCAACGATTATGCTTTTACCATTTTATTTTTGTCAAATATAAAAATTCATTTTACTACTCTATTGTAACATTTTGAGTTTTATAAAAAGCTATTATTCATATTGAATTTTTCATTCAACCTACCGACTTTATGACAAGTATATAAACTTACCAGATTTTTTTTAAAAAAAAATATTTTATACCGATTTTTTAGAAATTGCTGTAAAAGCTCATGTTTTTCATGCATTTTTATCTGGTAAAAACGCATACTTTCTACCGGATATTATGAAAGTATCGATAAAAATGCATTTCTTTTATCAATTGTTTTGAAAAATATCAGTAAAAATGCATGTTGTCTGCCATATTTTTTGAAAAAACCAATAAAAATGCATGCATTTATATCAGTTATTTTGAAGAAAAAAAATTGGTAGTGGAAAATTTTGCTCAGGTTAAGCAAAATTTTCAAAAAATTCGAAAAAACCATGAAGATTTCTGAATTTTTAAAAAGTCTAGTAGTTTAAATTACATCATTTTTTTTGGATTTGCACTGAGGACCAGAGGATCAAACTACATGATTTCTTCTAGGCAACGTGACATAGTTGCAGCTTCTATAGCGAGGGGAGATGACGCAAAGGTATTCGAGCGGGAAGAGTAGCCCTAGTCGGTTCTCACAAGAGGCAGATGGCGTCCGAGCAGTTTCGTACACCTCACAGAGGATCTTGAGCTCATGGATGAACCATATACTTTGATGATGAGGCAGTTAATGCGAATGTTGAGGATGTAAAGGGTCAGGGTGACATGGTGGTTACTCTTCCGGTTGCTACAGAGGACAGTGTCCCAGCTTCGACGGAGCCGTCTGTACACATAGATGGAGGGTTTCTTCTAAGGCCCAATTACCGTTCTATGCTCACTGGATATGTCGATCATGTGCCGTTCAGATTATGGCAAGGAGAGGTATGTATATGTTATGTTTAACTTGACTTTATTTATTATTGATACGTTGAAAATAACTAACTCTTTTTTACGTTGTTTGTTACAAGACCGACTTTTGGTGAAATTGGAGGTTAGGGCAATTGTAAATGATTGTGCTCTCCTGTCAT
Source organism: Lathyrus sativus (assembly GCA_963859935.3). Taxonomy (NCBI): domain Eukaryota; kingdom Viridiplantae; phylum Streptophyta; class Magnoliopsida; order Fabales; family Fabaceae; genus Lathyrus; species Lathyrus sativus. Next base: position 511,585,072 of record OZ012738.1, read on the forward strand.
TGGTGGATTGTTCACTCATCATGATCGACGCTTCACTATTGACAACCTTTAAAGTGTGATGGAATAAGGAGACATCTTTCTTCCGTCTTCTGTTTTGTGAGATGATGATTACCTTGGATGATTGGTTTTTGCCTTATGGTTTGGGGAGAGCTCTTCGATAGAAGGTAAGTCATTAGACTGAGAATATGCTTCTCAGTTGGAGGTGACCTATTAGGTTAAATTTGAGTCCCTCATCTTACGGCAAGTCCTTAACTTAAGGTGAACTTCTTGATGGCAGGCAAGTTCATCAACTTGGGCGTGCGTCTCAACTAAAGGTGTCCTCTTCCAATGGAAGGAGGATCCCTTAGCTGAAGGTGAGTCCATCAGTTGAAAAAGGACTTCTTGGTGGAAGATGAGTCGCTTAGCTTGGGGTGAGCCCCTCGGCTGAATGTGGCCTCCTCAAGTGAGAGTAAACCTCCTTTGTTGGGGGTTGAGTCAACACTTTTTTCCAAATGTTTCTTTGATAACTAAACCTTAGTGAAAGACGTTGAGTTTCACATGATTGACCTCAAAGACCTCAAAGCATCAACCATTTGTGAAAGCTTGATCGCTTAGTAGAGAGGGAATGGATTTTCTAGTATAGGATAGAGAGAGGATGTGGTCTTAGAACATTGCTCAAAAACAAAGAGAGCCAGCACAAACACTGTTAGCAAGGCCTATATTCCCAATTTTTATTTTTATCTGCCTATTATTTATGAGTTAGGGGTTCTGGTCCCTTTTACCTCATTTAAAGTGGGCTTTTTCACGGTTGCTAACACCACCCCTCTGGATTACTCCCAATGTGTGGGGAATTTTAAGGGCTTTCTATATAATCTGATGTAATTTGGTTAGCCCTCCCACTGTTTGGGTGTTCTTCTCCTTTTTCAGCATAGAGATTCTTACTAACAGTAGTTGGATAACTCAATGTGATATAGAGAGTATACATCTCATAGAATCTTATGTGAGCTCTTATGAGGATTGGAAAGATGGGTTTGTGGGAGTGAGGGGGCGAGGTAGTGCCTCTTTAGTGACCACAGGGGCTACGGGTGTCCCTCGCTTCCCCCTATTATGGGCACCAGACCCCTAGTTTATCAAAGGGATATATATAAATTCCTTTCCCCTATTAAGAAAGATATGGTATAGATTTCAAGTTACTTTTGGCCTCTAAGCTCTTGTACTCTAATTACCCAGGACCGTGAAGATGACAATGGGGTAGAGAACTACTTGGGTTTTGGTATAATAAAAGAATTTTGTCCTAATCCCCTATTTTCTATTCTATGTATTAATATAGCCCCCTTTTTTGTAGAGGACATGACCAAAAATTCACTTGGAAAGAGGAGAGAGTGTTTGGTTTGAATATAGGTCCCACAACAATAGGCGTCCTTTCCCCTGCCTTTCCATAGAGATTTAACTACTTCAGTCAGAAAGAATCATTCTAAGACATCTCGTGCTGGTGAATCTTGACATCCCAAAAATCTAAGGTATGATGCTTTCAAGGAACGTACCAAGGAAATAGCTATCGTGGCTCTTACCCAGTTTGAAAATGTGTAGTGTTTGGAGAAATCTCTCAAGGAAGCTATTAGTACTAGGGAGAGTTTTAAGGAAAAATCTGCGTCACTCAACGATGAAGTTGTGGCTACCTCCGCCCAACATTTTGAAAGGTTGTATTCTTTTATTCCAACCTAGACTTAAGCCAGATGGATCTACTTCAGGTGGTCCGAGATAGTCGGTTGGTGGATGATGACTAGCCTCTTATATTTTGATCCTTTTGTAATATTAAGAGGCTCCCTACCTTTTAACAATTGATATTATCTATGTAGCCTCTATATAGTGACTTAGATTATCCGTATGTCGGCAAAAGTCCTTTAGCAAGATATAATATTTTGATGGCCCCGAAGAGCGGCAAGGAATCCTCTTAAGGGTCTGGTACTTTGATAGCTTATAAGGGAGGCAAATATCCCTCTTAGGGATCCATAATTTTGATCGCCTATAAAGGCAGAAAGGATCCTACATTTGGGTCGCCTCTAAGGACGACGAAGATCCCTCTTAAAGATCCAATATTTATGTAGCCTACAAGGGCGGAAAGGATCCCTCTTGGAGATCCATCATTTTGATATCCTCTATGGGCGACAAGGATCCCTCTTAGAGATCTAGAAGTTTGATCGCCTCTAAGGGCCAAAGACAAGCGTCTGTGATGCTGGGTGTGAAAGAGGAGGAGGGGGTGTACCTGCAAGGTACTCTGATGCTAAAGTAAGAAAATGAGCAAGAGAGAGAGCAAGTACAAAATATGAGTATTTCAGGGTGAATATTGGATACCTGACCCTCTCAAGTGAGAGGGTTTTTATAGTGTCCCCAGGGCTTGACCATTGGTCCCTATTTTTGGGGCGGGATAACCGTTTCCTGAAGAATAGGTATCTGCCAGAACTAGCCATTGGAACGGGCAGACGTGCCCATAACTAGACGTCACTACGGGCAGAGGCGTAGTTACGGGCACAAGCATCTTGGTTGTTTCTGGATGGTGGAACCATGCGTGATGAGCATAGACTAACGAGGAGAAGTGCTGTGACAAAGAGTAAACTGGTCATCCTCCCATGTTGGAGGAGCAGAAAGGTAAATTCTCCCCCAAAGTGATTGGACTTAGGCAATTGGGCCGTTCTGGGTGCAGAAGTGGATTGGCCATACCTAGCCATTGGGTCCGTCTGAAACACTTAGGGATCCAACATTTAGATCGCCTCTAAAGCCAACAAGAATCCCTCTTAGAAATCCAACATTTTTGATCGCCTCTAAGGGATGCAAGGATCCCTTTTAGGGATCCATCATTTTGATTTCCTCTAAGAGCAGCAAGGATCCCTCTCAGGGACCCAACATTTTGATCACCTCTAAGGGAGGCAATGATCCCTCTTAGGGATCCAAAATTTTGATTGCCTATAATGGAGGCAAAGATCCCTGTTAGGGATTGAACATTTTGATTGCCTCTAAGGGCGGCAAGGATCCCTTTTGGAGATCCAGCATTTTGATCGCCTCTAAGGGCGGTAAGGATCCCTCTTAAAGATTCATAATTTTGATCTCCTCTAAGAGAGGAAAGGATCCGTCTTAGGGATCCATAATTTAGATAGCCTCTAATGGCGACTAGGATCCCTCAGAGAGATCTAGCACTTTGATGGACGCTCTCCTCCAAAACTTTTAGATTCCCCACAAACAGCGTATGGAATATAAAATGCAACTTTTTCAAAGTAATAACACAAGAAGCCTCATTAAAACCCTTCCCCATATGAGGTACAGAGGGAAAATAGTGAAACCCAGAAAACAACGCGTCCTTACAAGCATATCACAAATGGTGATGTCAAATAGCCTCTTCCAAATGTCATCATTAACCTTATAAACCTTGTTTTCAATAGTGAATTTAAAGGTAGATCCGTTCTGATCATGCAGTCTGGAATAGAACACTCAGACGAGATCTTTGTTGTAGTCTTGCGACAATTGTAGAAAATAGTTGATCTGTTGGTGTTCAACAATTCGAACTAATGTAGGAATTTCCAGAGATCCGACTACTGCAGACTTCCATATATGTTGTTTCACGACCAGGCGGTGCAAAAACCTTTCATCAAATTTTTCCACTCAATTGTCTGAAACTAGCGACACCAAATTTTCTGAAATGGTTGAGAATGCGGTAGTTTTTCCTTTGTCACTTCTATTTCTAGAATTTTTGGGAGCCATTTGGATAAGCTAAGAGATATTTGATAGTGATGTGATGTTTGAAAAAGGAAAGGAAGTGATGACAATTTATAGAGAATGAGAAAATGCAAAAAATTAAGGTTCAAGAATATGGAAGGTTGAATGACTTAATGACATGAATTGACCATCAATAGTGGAGAATTAAAGACACTAAAGGAGTTACATTTGTTGACAGGAATTTGAATAGCAAAGGAAACAAATCCATGACTCAACTATGAATGCAGGAAGATGAAAAATTATGGTCAAAAGAGCAATAATTCGTCTGCTTATTGTCATAGGACGACCTGTATGAAGGATGTGCCGACCTATACTTTAAGTTTTAAAGAAGATTCAAAGTTTTATTTGCATAGGATGGCCTATACGAGGTCAGGTCGACCTGTACTGGAATGTTTTTGACAAATGCAAAATTTAATTTGCATAGGTCGACCTGTGCCAGAACGTGTTGACCTGAAACCTAGAAAATTTCAAAAATTTGACTCCAATAGACTTTTAGAGATCAATGATGACTCAATTTGATCTTGCAGAGACAATAATGACTCAGGCACTCTAACTTGATGAGAAACACATGCATTTGATAGAGTTGTATGGTTTGTTTGCTTGAATCATATAGTCATGTAAAATTCATGCATTGAGTTAGTTTAAGATATAGATGACATACGAAGACAATTATGAGTAGCTACTATAAACATATAAAATGCAACATATAACAGTCACATTGAAATTTTTGGAAGTGAACACACATCACAAATTTCACACATATGGTTCATCACATATCTTCACGAAATAAACAGGTAAAAGAAATACTTACATACTTAACAAGAAAAAGGATTGAAACAATATTACCTTATCGTACACAAGACGAAGGATGCATTTGCATTTTACTATGGACTTTTGAACGAAAGTTGAAATAAATGCAACACGTTCCATAAAACACAACCGAGACCAAAACGCTCTTACCACTTTTCTTCTTGTACAAGTATTTGAAAGTGTGATTAGTAATGTATCCAATAGGTGACTGACTTGATGATTATCCTTGATGTTGGACTCTCAATCTTGTTCAATCATGATGATTATCCCACCCCCTCCTCATATTTCATCATCTTAGGTTGACCACTCCCAATTTGATGCACTATAGTATGTCTTCTTGAAGATAAACCTACATTATTGAACATAATACCTTTCTAACACTTCTCGGATAGAACATTAGTAATAATTTACACATTTTACCACTTAAAAAGAAACACTACTAGTTAACCTGATTGGCAACACAATTTTCCTTGTTACTCACAAAGACCAAAACAATAAGCACATGTCACCGTGTTGTGCCTTGATGCTCCACAAACGAGATCCCATACTCTCTTTCATAGAGTCAAGACATTTTTCCTGCATGATTAACAAATAATGCTAGGTACCAAATCTTCATTGGTCCTTGGGGATTAATAGAACTTTTATTGCATCTAGGCAACCATTGAAAGGTACCATTAGGAACAAAAAGTTTCCTAAATTTTCAATTAGCAATGGTGTGACCCTTTTTGCAACAATAGTAACAATACAGGTTAAGAGAAGATAATCTTTTGCTATTTGGTTCCTTTTTAATGTAACTATACCTTTAATAAGGATTATAAGATGGCAAGTCATATTTGGAAGTATCTATAGCAAAAGTAACCTTAGGTTTTAAATCCTTATCTAATTTAGCTTTAAGAGTCCTTGACTCCTTTTGCCAAATGTGACAAGTTTCACAACCAAACCACAAGGATTTAGGATCCTCTTATCGATCCTTTAGAATGTATAACGTGGATTTCCTAGTGCTTCCGTATTCTTTTAATTTTTTAAATTTTTAGCTTCTAAATGCGAAATAATATGTTTATTTGAAGCTAATCTTTTGAAAGCATTTATGGCTTCCCTTTTTAGATTTTCAAAAGATTTTTGAAGTTGAGAAAAATCTAAATCATGAGAAACTTTAAGTTTATATTGACTTAGAACATTTTTTTCCATTGTTTGCCATATAGAAAAGCTTCACTGATTCATCACTTAAGGTAGAGCTATCATCACTTGATGAATCACTTTCGATCTCCCAAGCGACATATGCTTTTCTAGTGTTTCTAAACAAGTTTTGACGGCCCCTTTCCTTTTCTTCCTTGATTTTAGGGCACTCCGACTTAAAATGACAGGGTTTACTATAACTTTAACAAGTACTTCGAGCTTTCCCTTTCTGTTCTCATATTTTTTTGAGGAACTTGATAACCTTCTTGATTTGTCATGGTATTTGTCGGAATCTTTGTTACCATGTTTCAATATGTATTTGTTAACTCTTTTTATAAACAGTCTCATATCTTCTTCATTTGATTCGTTGCCATCATTTGATTCACAATGAGAAGGTCTTGAACTAGAAGTCTTTAGAGCTATGGACTTATTCCCTTCTTCTTTGTCTTTCCCTTTCTCTTTCGTTACTTTTTTCTCACATTCTTTCTCATATTTCACTAAGCAAGAGAGCTCTTGCTCATGCTCTTCTAACTTACCAAACAAATTTGTGAGATCAAGCGACTAAAGATCATTTGCCTCCTTAATGGTGGTGACCTTGGGCTGTCATTCCCTACTTAAACATCTCAAAACTTTATTAGTATAAAGTTCATTGGAAACAGGATTACCTGACGCTTTCAACTGATTTATGAGACGAGTGAATAGTTTTCTCATATCTGTAATGGTTTCACCATGATCAATAAGGAACAATTCAAGCTATTGATTTAATGTGTTAATCCTAGTTTGTTTGACATCATTAGTTCCCTCATGGGAAATATCTAATATGTCCCACATAGCTTTAGCGGTCTCACAATGAGAAACACTATAAAATTCATAAACACCCAAAGTGGATATTGTTAGACGATGGCTTGGATCTAGAAAGGGGGGGGGGGGGTTGAATAGATTCCAATTAAAATCAGTCGGCGCTTACCAATTTAAAATTGGTTTTTCAAAAATTTGTTTTCAATTTGCGGAAGCAGCCGTGGAAAAATTACGTCTAAGAACGAACTGTTATTAGAAGACCGGATATGCGCCTAGCCTTATGGATATGATAATTAACAAAGTTTGATTCAACACACTAGTCACACTCTTAGTTGATTTTATCACTTATTAGTAAAGCTAGCACCAATGATCTATAATGCCCACAAAGTAGGCAAATGGACTAAGTAAACTTTGGTGTAGGCAATTTATCAAACACTTGGTGTGCAATACACTCCAAGTGTGGTTTGGCTTGAGTAAAATACTTTAATTTCCTTGTGCAATGTATTGTTGCACTAAAGTTCAAAACAGTACTAGGTACTTACTCAATTCAATCCAACTTATGATATAATTGCTTATACTAAAATCACTTAAATTTTAAGCCAAAATTGAAAGTGCTGAAAAGTAAAGGAGACAAAGATTTGTTGAGGCAGTTCCCCCGCCGTCCTCGCTTCGGTGTACGTCTGCCCTCAATTCTAATAATAGAATTGAGATCAATATATTAGATATCACCTGTAATGTAGAAATGTTTATACAAGAATTGATAAGCAAAATGTACAATCAAGCCCTCTTGAAGTTAATGATGCTATCGCTTCTTGCTCCTTGATTCGAGTCGAATCAAGTTCTCCGATTATTGTGAGTAGACCTCCTATTCCAGCCCCTTTGTTGAATCACCTTCCGTTCTTCAAACCCTCGGCCCAGCTGATCTTACGCACAAACAAATCGAACCCGGAACACTCTTGAACTCTTCACTGATTTCCGCTACTAGATTAATGAAGACTACCGCTTCTCAATCACCTTCACTCAGCTGAAGTAGGTAGAGATGAACCGTACAGAAAAATCTCCAAAATCTCCAAATCTTGGAAGGTAAAACCATCAAGGTTTTATCCAAGAAAAACCTGCCTTCAAAATCCCCCCGAACCGGATTTCCGATCATAGCTTCGGACCTTATCACCTTGAACAAGATCACAATCACCCTAAGAATCATTGTGTGTAATTGTTGTGTTGTGGGTTGTAAAAGATGAAGATTGATGAACTTTGATGGCACCTCTTTCACTGTTCTTGATTTGTGACAATTGACTCAAATTCACAACTGTTGTTGATAACACTGAACAAAGTTACTATATATAGTAACCAACCAAACACCAAACTTAACAACTTTTCAAACATAGTGGGAAGTCTCCAAAAAACAGCATAAACGAGCGAAGCGTCGACCATAGCAGGTCTATGTGTCGACACATAGACTGCAGATTTGGACAGTTTTGAAAGTGCAACAGTGTGCGTCGACCATAGGTCGGCGTGCGCTGACCCGTGAGAAAAACAAAGCCTTCATGCGTCGACTCACAGGCTTCATGCGTCGACTCATACCTTTCTGCGTTGACCCGTGAGAAAAGCGCAGATGCATGCGCTGACCCAATGGTCGACTCATGGTCTGAAAATTTGCAGAAAATTGTTATTTATTTGGTTTTTATGCATTTAGTCATAACCACATATCATACGCATATATTGTATAAGGTAAAGCACTTTAAATGATATAGGAAGGATATGGTGGATGGAATATTTACATTTGTCTTTGTAGAGGCGGAACCGATAATGTCGATTCATCCATGATTGTAATTTGTCATCATCGAAACTCAATATCGTATGTTGTATGACAGTTTGCCCTCACATACTCGCCCTTTTTTATGATGACAACCTGTGCGAAACCAATAAGACTTCAAATGCAATATTACACCTAAGGTAGCATAAGCTCCCCCTTTCTTTTTCAATGCTGTACTGGTGTGGTCTTCTTGGCTTTGATCTCTTCTCCCCCTTTGACAACATCAAAAAGAGAAAGAGAACGATTAAGAGTAAGGTGTTCAAATCAACAAGATTATTAATAGGAAATATCTCATCATAAACCAATATTCACACATAATATTGACAATGAAAAGCAGTAATGCAATGAATACTCAAAAGATAAATAGCGGAAAGAAAATACATTTAGAAAGCTCAAATAGTTCATGATAATCCAGACAAGTTAAAGACAAAACATCATAACAACAACAACAAAATAACATAAAGTGAACATAGAAATCTAATGCCCACGGCCACGGCTTCGTCCCCTGTTATGGTAATGTGGATGACGGTAAGGATCTTCCAAGTCAGTGAATTCCAACGTGATATTGTTGAGGTAATTCAAAATGTTGGTAATGTCCCTTTCCGAAGCTTCATGGGACGTAACAAGAGCTTCAAACCGGGCGTCCATTCTGGTGGAGAAGTTGTTGAGACGTTCATTTTGTATTTGTAGTTGGTTTTGAATTTGAGCGAATCGCTCATCTTGAGTGCGCATAAAGTTCTGTTGTTCGAGTTGCATGGACTGCATCAGGTTTAGAATGTCAGACGTGTTGGATTGCGGAGGAGATGGAGGCGCTTCAGTATATCCATGGTACGAATCATAGTATTTCCCCAGAGTGGTCCAGCCAGTGTGCTGCCACTCCTCCCAGCCTTGATTGTTGTAGTCTTCGCCGTCCTCAGGTTGAGCTATGTATGGGACCCAATCAGTATTTGTGTACCCAGGTGACTCAGTTGGATGATAATTGTCATATGCCTCATGCGCTGCTTGTTCTTCTTCTTCGTCTTCTTCTGCCTCTTCAGATGCTTCTTGTTCCTCTTCAGCACTGTCTTCCCTTTCCTCACTTTCTTCAGACGCTTCAACCACTCTAGGAGTAGTTGCTCTACGAACAAAACCATACATTCTTCGTTCTTGGCACCAATAATATCCCATCATTGAAAGGGTCTTAGTGCCAAATTCCCTATCGGAGGAGATTGATGTGTATGGAAATGTTGGATAGACAACGTTTGCATCGGTGAGAACTTCCTGAATGAATGACCCATATGCGAGAGAAGTTCCTCTGGCGGAGTCCCGTAATGCGAACATGCGACTGGAGATATAGTGAGGCCAGTTAATTTTGATTTGATTTTTCAGAATGTAAATGAGATGAACCTCAGCATGTTCAACTCTGGACAGCCCACCTTTCTTTGGCCGCAGAATGTGCGCCACAATCCACTGAAGAATGCGCTCACCTGTTCGTAATTGCCCTGCAATGACGGTTCTAGGGAATGCATCACTATTCACAATGTTTGCTGGATACGACCTTTTTAACATGGAATTTAAAGCTGATTTGAATTCATAACCAGCCACGGTTTGAGAATCCGTTACCTCAGGAAGAGGATTTTCATCAGCCGCTAATTGTAGATTGAAATATTTACTCCATACACCAGAGTTAAGATTTACCTTTGTGGAGCCTACTTGGGAGTGAAAGAACTGACCGCCGAACCTGCCATTGATGTCGGTGTAGAAGACTCGAACCAAGTCTTCACTGTACTTAGAGTTGCATTCCAAGAAGTTGGTAATGCCTTGAAATTGTAGCAAGGATAGAACTTCGGTGAGATGAATGTGTTCTGCAGTAAGCTTGTAGAATGCATGCTGCTTAACTACCCCCCGTTTTCCGATGTCTGTGTTGAATTTCTCAGCAAGAGTTGGAGGAACTAGGGATGCAGCAGTGACCGGTATGGATGCTGATGATGAAGGTGCTCTTGATCGCTTTCCGGTGATTCTGCGGGAAGAGGAAGCCATTGATGGTTGATGGAGAGGATTTGGGATTGTAGAGAGAATGAGTGTGTTTGAAGAGAAGGTTATGAGTGTGTTTGTAGAGAAGGATGATTGCTCCTTTTATAGATGAAACTCTTAGGGTTTTGTTTTTGAGAAGAGGGAAGGTCAAGAGACAATAGGCATAGTAGGTTAAAGTCTCTAAAAATAGAGTAAATGAGCAGAGCATGCTTATAAAGATCATTTAATGCGCAGGAAGTTGAAATGATTTGCAGAAAATTTTGGGTTTTCGCACGATGCATCGACCATACATATCCATGCGTCGACGCATACTTGTTGAATTTTGGCAGATTCAAAAACCCAGAAGCATGCATCGACTAGTCCCCTGTTATGGTCGACTCATACAGGCCAAAAATGCATATTTTCATGTTTATGCATAGATGAGCATATATTTGATGCATAAATAGAATGCCACACCATAAAAAGCATCCAAACAGATATAATACATGCGAAATGCATATATACACAGTATTTGTCAGACAATACCACTTTTGAGAATGAAATTTGTAGAGAGAGAGAGAGAAACGATATCACCTCTATACCAAGTTTGGTTGAGACATTAGACAATTGTGCTTGCAATAATTTCAACTAGTTAGTTGTTCAACAACATAATTGTAACGAAAATAAGATGAATAAAACAATTATGACACCCGATCCGAAATATCAAGAATGCCTAGTTCTTGACAGATATGAAAGAAAGGTTTAGTCGCTAGCGGCTTTGTGAAAATATCCGCTAGTTGATTTTTAGTGTTCACATGTTCAAAAATAACATCACCTTTCTCTACATGATCCCTGAGAAAGTGATGGTGAATCTCGATATGTTTGGTGCGAGAATGTAACACAGGATTTTTGGTGAGATTAATGGCACTAGTGTTATCACAAAAGATGGGAATACGTTCAAGTTTGAGGTTAAAATCTAATAGTTGTTGCTTAAGCCATAGGACTTGAGCACAACAACTACCGGCGGCAACGTATTCTGCTTCGGCGGTTGACAAAGCAACTGATACTTGTTTCTTGCTATGCCAACTAACCAAGGAGTTTGAAAACAAGTGACATGTATCACTAGTGCTTTTCCTATCCGATTTATAACCGGCAAAATCGGAATCAAAGAATCCTACCAACGAGCAATCATTACCTTTGGAATACCATAGTCCATACTTCGGAGTACCAGATAGGTATCGAAGTATTCGTTTGACCGCTTTTAGATGGGATTCCTTGGGACATGATTGGTATCTTGCGCACATACACACGCTAAACATAATGTCGGGTCTAGAAGCAGTAAGATAAAGAAGTGAGTCAATCATACCTCTATACCTTTTTACCTCTACGTCTTTACCTTTTTCATCTTTATTCAAGTTTGTGCATGTAGGCATAGGTGTGTCTATGACTTTGGAGTTTGCCATGTCAAATCTCTTGAGCAATTCCAAACAATACTTAGTTTGACTCACGAAAGTTCCTTCCTCAAGTTGTTTAATTTGCAATCCGAGAAAGTATGTGAGCTCCCCCATCATACTCATCTCGAACTCACCCTGCATAAGGTCAGAAAACCCCCTCACAAGATTCATGTTAGTTGACCCAAAAATGATATCATCCACATAAATTTGTACCAAAATCAAGTGCTTTCCTTTACGCTTAATGAAGAGAGTGATGTCTACTTTACCTCTCAAATACCCTTGATCAAGCAAGAATTTGCTCAGACGCTCATACCAAGCTCTAGGAGCTTGTTTGAGTCCATACAAGGTTATTTTTAGTTTGTAAACATGATTAGGATATTCGTGCAACTCAAAACCCGGAGGTTGAGCAACATACACTTCTTCATTAATGAAACCGTTTAGGAATGCACTCTTAACATCCATTTGGAATAACTTAAAGTCTTTCGCACATGCGAAGGCAAGCAAAAGGCGTATAGCCTCAAGTCGGGCAACCGACGCATAAGTTTCCTCATAGTCGATGCCTTCCTTTTGGTTATACCCTTGCGCGACTAAACGCGCCTTGTTACGGGTTATTACTCCATTTTTGTCCAACTTATTCCTAAACACCCATCGGGTGCCGATTACTCGATATCCTCGCGGAGGAGGGACAAGGTCCCATACCTCATTTTTCGTGAATTGATTAAGTTCATCTTGCATTGACAAAAACCAGTTTTCATCGAGTAGGGCTTCTTTAGGGTTTTTAGGTTCCATTTGTGAAACGAAAGCGAAGTGATAACAAAAATTACTTATCTTAGATCGAGTTGTAACACCCTTGGAAATGTCTCCGAGAATGTTGTCAATTGGATGGTCTTTTGAAGACTCCCAAGCTTGAGGGAGATCATCTTTTGGAGGCGGATGAACTTCCTCGGTTTCTTCACGGTGGACATCTTTTTCCTTCTCAATTTTAGCTTGGTTAGGCTGATCAATTCCTGGCTCGGCATCTTTGAGTATGTCTTCTGTAGATGTACCTGCGCCATGAAACACACTACCTTTTCCGACATTTCTCGGATAAGATTCATCAAATGTTACATGTACCGATTCTTCGACAATAAGTAATGTTTTATTGTAGATCCTATAGGCTTTACTCGACTGAGAGTATCCAAGGAAAATACCTTCGTCAGCCTTAGAGTCAAATTTACCCAAATTTTCCTTTCCATTATTTAAGACAGAACATTTGCAACCAAAAACATGTAGGTGAGACACGTTTGGCTTGTGCCCTTTTAAAAGCTCGTAAGGTGTTTTGTTTAGAATGGGGCGGATGAGCATCCTATTCAAAACATAACAAGCTGTACTTATGGCGTCGACCCAAATATATTTCGGTAGTCCACTTTCATTGATCATTGTCCTTCCCAACTCTTCTAAAATGTGATTTTTGCGCTCCACCACCCCATTTTATTGAGGCGTCCGTGGAGCGTAGAAGTTATGATCAATACCGTAGTTACCGCAATATTCTTCAAACAAATGGATTTCAAACTCACCTCCATGGTCGCTTCTAATTGATACAATGTTTGTGCTTAATTTATTTTAGGAAAGTTTGGCAAATCTCTCAAAGGCGGCGAATGTATCGCTCTTGCTAGCCAAGATAGCCCAACAAAATCTAGAGAAGTCATCCACTATTACAAAACCGTAATAGTTTCCACCTAGGCTTTTAATTCTAAATGACCCAAATAAATCCATATGGAGAAGCTCGAGAGGTCTCGTAGTTGAGACAATATTTTTGGATTTAAAAGAGAGCCTCGTTTGCTTTCCCATTTAGCAAGCATCACAAAGGTGATCCTTGGTAAACTTTATTTTGGGGAGACCTAAGACTAGATCTTTTGAAACTACTTTATTTAGCAAGTCAAAGTTAACATGTGCTAAACACCTATGCCATAACCATGAGTCTTCACTCATTGTCATGAGAAATTTGTCACTTGTTAACGATACCTCATTCAAGTCTAGCATATAGACGTTGTTCACTCTTAGGCCATTAAACATATTTTTCTTGTCATTATTATGCACAATTTTGCAACACTCTTTTGAAAACGATACATTGTATCCTTTGTCGCATAATTGGATAATGCTTAGTAGATTATGTTTGAGACCCTCGACAAGCAACACATCGGAAATAGTAGTGGAATAAGGGTTACCTACACTACCTTTACCAAGTATTGCTCCACGATTGTTATCACCATAGGTTACATACCCTTTCTTCTTAGCCACGAAGTCTATGAATAGGGATATGTCTTCAGACATGTGTCTTGAACATCCACTGTCGAGAACCCATCTTCTCTCGGTGGTCTCGACACATTGTACCTATGAAAGAATAATCAACAAGAGGAGGTACCCAATGGCATATATTGGGTCCTAATTTGTTAGTGACAAAGTGGTTGCATTTAGGAAACCATTGATAGGTGCCTTTAGGAACCAAAAATCTCCTAAATCGGCATTTAGCAATGGAATGGCCTTTCTTGCAACAATATAAGCATGAAAAGTCAACTTTAGAATTGCCTTTGCTCTCTTGATCCCCTATTACATATGTATATTTTTGATATGGATTCACCATACTTTTTCTAAAATCATCTTTATCAATAGAAAATGTAATTTTGGGCTCAATAGCCTTGTTAAGTTTGGCCTTTAGGTTTCTAACTTCACCTTGCCAAATATAACAAGTATCGCGTCTAAAGTCGAGGAATTTTCTATGGTCCTCACAATCCGATTTATTACTTTCCACCATGGAAGCCTTAAGTTCCTCAAGTTTCCTTTCAGACTCTTTAATTGTGTGCTCTAGGTAAGTAAAAATTCTTTTATTAGAGGCAAGTCTCTCAAAGGCTTCTTTTGCTTCATCGTGTAAAGTATTAAATGCGGCTTGTAATTCGAAATGTGACATTTTTGAGGAGTTTTCATATTTAGAGTGATGTACTTGTTTTTTCTTATTCTTTTGGTGAGCGGAAAGACATAAGTTCACGGATTCTTCTTCATCACTTGAGCTTTCATCATCAGAGGAGGAGTCGCTATCGCTTTCCCAAGCTATATATGCTCTTCTCGGCTTTGATGACTTCTTATGTGATTTACTAGATTCCTTTTCTTTTGCCCTTTTTGTTTAAAGGACAATCCGGTTTGTAATGACCGGGCTTTCCGCATTTGTAGCACGATCCTCTGGTTTTACTTCCTTTGGTGTCATTATTTCGAGAGTTTCTTGATTGCTTTATGAAGTTGACAAGGTTCTTTTCTGAGTGTTGAATGTCGTTCTTTCTCACATATCGATTGTAGCGCTTTACGAACAACCCCATATCCTCACTCTTGTCATCTTCTTCATCGTTACTTGATGAATAATCACTGTGCTCCTTAGATTGAGACTTCGAGGAGGAAGTCTTGAGACCAATGGATTTCTTCTAAACAGTCTTTGTTTTGTCCTTCTTTTCTTTCTTTTCATGTTGGTCGAGGCTTAGGAGCACTTGTTCATGCTCTTGTAGCTTTCCGAATAATGTTGTTAAGTCCAAAATTGTGAGGTCATTTGCTTCTTTGATGGAGGTTACTTTCGGCTGCCATTCCCTAATAAGATATCTCAAAATTTTGTTAGTAGCAACATCATTGGCCACTGGCCTACCAAGTGAATGCAATCTATTGATAAGATGAGTAAATCTCTTTTGCATGTCCGCAATGGTTTCCCCTTGCTCCATGTAAAAGAGATCAAACTCTTGTGTTAGTGTGTTGATTCTAGCAAGCTTCACATCATTTGTCCCCTGATGGGCGACTTGAAGTGAATCCCACATAGCCTTTGCCGTAAGACAATGGGAAACCCGATAATATTCATCAACTCCTAACGAGGAGATCAAAATATTCTTGGCTTTCCAATCATAGTTGTATTTCTTTCACTCATCATCCGTCCATTGTGCTTCGGGCTTAGGCACAATCTCATTATTTGCATTGGTCATGGTTATTTCCATTGGACCATTGATAATACCGTTCCATACTTTTCTATCTATGGAATTTATGTGCACCCGCATACAGTCCTTCCAATAACTCTAATTTTCTCCATTAAAGACGGGAGCTCTATTATAAGCCCCTTTAGGTTCGTTCGCCATTTTCTATCAAAGTTATACTCGAAGCACAGAGTGAACCGGTGCTCCTGATGCCACTTGTTAGACGATGGCTTGGATCTAGAAGGGGGGGTTGAATAGATCCCAATTAAAATCAGTCGGCGCTTACCAATTTAAAATTGGTTTTTCAAAAATTTGTTTTCAATTTGCGGAAGCAGCCGTGGAAAAATTACGTCTAAGAACGAACTGTTATTAGAATACCGGATATGCGTCTAGCCTTATGAATATAATAATGAACAAAGTTTGATTCAACACACTAGTCACACTATCAGTTTATTTTATCACTTATTAGTAAAGCTAGCACCAATGATCTATAATGCCCACAAAGTAGGCAAATGAACTAAGTAAACTTTGGTGTAGGCAATTTATCAAACACTTGGTGTGCAATACACTCCAAGTGTGGTTTGGCTTGAGTAAGATACTTTAATTTCCTTGTGCAATGTATTATTGCACTAAAGTTCAAAACATTACTAGATACTTACTCAATTCAATCCAACTTATGATATAATTGCTTATATTAAAATCACTTAAATTTTAAGCCAAAATTGAAAGTGTTGAAAAGTAAAGGAGACAAAGATTTATTGAGACAGTTCCCCCGCCGTCCTCACTTCGGGGTACGTCTGCCCTCAATTCTAATAATAGAATTGAGATCAATATATTAGATAATACCTGTAATGTAGAAATGTTTATACAAGAATTGATAAGCAAAATGTACAATCAAGTCCTCTTGAAGTTGATGATGCTATCGCTTCTTGCTCCTTGATTCGAGTCGAATTAAGTTCTCCGATTGTTGTGAGTAAATCTCTGATTCCAGCCCCTTTGTTGAATTACCTTCCGTTCTTCAAACCCTCAGCCCGGCTGATCTTACGCACAAACAAATCGAACCCGGAACACTCTTGAACTCTTCACTGATTTCCGCTACTAGATAGATAAAGACTACCGCTTCTCAATCACCTTCACTCAGCTGAAGTAGGTAGAGATGAACCGTACAGAAAAACCTCCAAAATCTCCAAATCTTGGAAGGTAAAACCTTCAAGGTTTTATCCAAGAAAAACCTGCCTTCAAAATCACCCCGAACCGGATTTCCGATCACGACTTCAGACCTTATCACCTTGAACAAGATCACAATCACCCCAAGAATTAGTGTGTGTAATTGTTGTGTTGTGGGTTGTAAAAGATGAAGGTTGATGAACTTTGATGGAACCTCTTTCACTTTTCTTGATTTGTGACAATTGACTCAAATTCACAATTGTTGTTGGTAACACTGAACAAAGTTACTATATATAGTAACCAACCAAACACCAAACTTAACAGCTTTTCAAACATAGTGTGAAGTCTCCAAAAACAGCATAAATGAGCGAAGCGTCGACCATAGCAGGTCTATGCGTCGACGCATAGATTGCAGATTTGGACAGTTTTTAAAGTGCAGCAGTGTGCGTCGATCATAGGTCTGCGTGCGCAGACCCGTGATAAAAAAAGCCTTCATGTGTCGACTCACAACCTTCATGCATCGACTCATACCTTTCTGCGCTGACCCGTGAGAAAAGCGCAGATGCATGCGCTGGCCCAATGGTCGACTCATGGCCTGAAAATCTGTAGAAAATTGTTATTTATTTGGTTTTTATGCATTTAGTCATAACCACATATCATACACATATATTGTATAAGGTAAAGCACTTTAAATGATATAGGAAGGATATGGTGGATGGAATATTTGCATTTGTCTTTGTAGAGGCGGAGTCGATAATGTCGATTCATCCATGATTGTAATTTGTCATCATCGAAACTTAATATCGTATTTTGTATGACGGTTTGCCCTCACAGATATGAGGATGTTTTACGCTTTCCAATAACGTGACCATAATTTCCAATCATAAGCATCCCATTGTGCTTCTAGTTTAGGTAATGTAACACCCTTTGCATTGGCCATAATTATTTCATTCGGACTATTTTGGATAGTGTCCCATATAACTTTGTCAACGGAGTTGACATGAATATGCATAAGAGTTTTCCAATATCCATAATTTTTGCCGGTAAAAATTGTTTCACTATTGTACACTCCGTTAAGTTTGGTAGCCATTCTTCTGAAGAGTAAATCTCAAACACGTAATTAACCAAAGCTCTTGATACCAATTGTTAGAAGAAATGCTTCGATCTAGAGGGGGTGAATAGATCATAAATTTAAAACCAAAAACTCTTGGCAAAAATTTGTTTTCAAAAAGTATGGAACATCATAAAAATAACCCGAATTGAATCATCTAACCGAACCTACTACCAAAAAGCTATATGCACAACATAAACCTTATGGAATGATAATGAACACAAATTGTTCAACAATAATCAAATCACAGATCAATCAAATGCAAATCTATTTATAATGGTTATTTCCAATGAACATAAAGCGATAAAAATACTCAAAGACAATTTATCAAACACTTTGTATGCGATTGATCATGTTTGGAAATTTAATTTATTTTGTTGATGTAAAAAGCCAATCACAATCAAAGTGGTTGTGATTATATCAACAACAATAATTTAAAAGAAAATTGAAAACATTTTCCAATCGAATTAATCAAAACAATAACGAAATTGATAATTTGCATGAACAATAATCAAAGAAAATTAAAGCGATATAGAGACACAAAGATTTATTTAGGCAGTTCCCCAATCAGCCTCGCTATGGGTACGCCTATCTTCAATCCAAAATCAAATTGAGATACTTGCAATAAACCTTATCTTTGCAAAAATGTTTATATAAGATGTGAAGAATTCTAACCTCACCAATCTTATTGTTTGTTGTAGATTCAACCAGCTCTAAACCCTTGATCAAAGCATGATCAAGTCACCAACAATACGACTACAATCCTCTGATTATCCCGAGCACGACTTTGTTTAACCCAAGATTCCCGAATACGATTCACTATCTCACGCTACTCCCTTGCAAGGAAACCACCTTGTCCCAAGGCCCTCACTCGGTCGAATTCGTGTTGATGTGATCTTGTCCAAAACCTTCAAATCATATTGATCTTGAAGGAAAACCCCACTTTGGTTTTCTTGTTTGAAACACACAAAGATACCAACCCAATATTCTCGGTTACACCAACCTAATTGGACGTTATAAACCCTAATCTATATGGTCACTCAATTGAAAAAATGATTATGTGTAGTTCAATTGTGTGTATGCATAGAAGAGAGGTTGAAGATGATGTGAATGCTTTGTAATATGGTCGTATAGGTAATTCATTAGTACCTTGCTAGATAAAGGTGCATGTGTGAGTATATATATGTGTGTGGAATTCAGGCAAAAGGAATGCAAGAAAACATAAGATGCAAAACAAAATTTCTATTTTTCAAGGCTACAGGTCAGCCTATAAAAGCAATCAGTATGCATGTAAGGTCTTCAGGTCGGCCTGAAGGAGGTGACCTATGGACATAATCCATAGGCTTCATTCTTGGAGCGTGGGAGCCGACCTATAATCGTATGTGCCGACCTATACTAAAGTAAAAGCTTCTACAGGTTGGCCTAAGCACATATAGGTCGGCCTATGTAGTTTTGTTGACACATAAACTTATGAATCCTAAGGTTGATATTGTCCAATACACAAAAATGCTAAGTCACACTCCTAGTTTTGACATCATTCAAAACATTTCTAAGTTGAAGGATGCAATCACACACCCATAAACAATCTTTATAGTCATCTTGTTACAAATAATGTTTGATTGCCAATAAAGTATTTGACTCTACATCTAGGTTCCATAAAGGTTTCAGGTCAAAGGGTGGTATACACCATTATCACTATGAGAATAACTTATGACATTTACATAAAAAAAACTATGTAGTATTCTCATGGTGAGTCAATCTAGTATAAATACTACTCTTAATATCTACGCATATGTGAAGACTTTATATCTCATATTCATGATCCGTGAGATACAGTCATCAGTCTACTCACATAATAGTCTATATGCATTACTGTTGTCATATTTGACAGTAAAGCTTGACTACAGATGTTTTAATAATAATGTCTTTATGTTTAATGAAGTATCACGATTAAGTTACACTTAATGTAGCATTAAACAGACTAATTATTCTAAAGACTTTGTTATGTCACATCAAGTAACATAATAAATACAATGTCTAATAAGTATATATATTAACAACCAATATATATCAAGGTCATGATACAAATGCATATACAACCACTACTGATTAGTTATTAGGGCTTATTCCAATAAGCGTTTCCCATATTTTGTTTGAAAGTGGCTGGGGATCCAGTACTTTCATCTTCTTTTGAGGGGTTGGTATTTTGTTGGAGTTGTCTGATGTTGAGGATGTTATCCTCTAGCGTTTAATTCTAACAACATAATTCATCCAAGGTGACACGCATCTTTGCCATGGTATTGACATCACTGCTTCCTCTTGTATCCTATGACGGAAGGGAATGTGCCCTCTTGTTGACTGTGGATGAGGATCTCTAGGTACAGGAGCGAGGGTAACAATGAATATGGGGATTGTAAAAAAGGTGTGGCTAAGGTTAATTTTATCGGGGCCCCACAGTAGACGACAGTGTACTTGTCAAAAAGTACATGTATGTGTGTGTGGTATCCCTACGCGAGTAGGGGATACTTAAAGGTCTAAGTAGTTGATGATGGTTAGGACCTTCTCACGGTGGTGAGGGACACTGTTTGGTGATATTACGATGTTTCTGGGGCATGAGAGGGTCAACTCACGTAAGGTGAGAGGCTCTGTATATAAGCCTTATGTTGGATAAAAATGTGTTCTCTACTTACCTTCTAGGAGTAGCAAGATATTTATAGAGGCATTTGGGCATAGGCTTTATGAAACCTAAGAAGTGATAATCGATTTCCCTTGACTGGGGAAGACTATTGACCACTACTTTTTCAGGGAGTCGTCGTATGGATTAGTTTATATGACTAGTGATGGAGGGATATCACACATTTATCTTAAGGGTTAGCCCCTCACGCTATGCAAAGGTAGTTCCTAATTGGCATCTTATGAGGTGAGAACCAGTGTGTCGCCTTAAACTCTCGCAAATATATCACTACGGTGCTCTTTACTATTTATTACTTTAACTTTTTCAAAAAAATTCAGCTTTTTAAATTTACTTTATTTAGATCATTAATAAAAAAATTTAAAAATAATTAGTATTTAATTAATTTCATATATTAGTTTATATAAAAGTAGCAAAGTGACATATAATTTATGGGAGAGGAAGTCAGTGTCAAATGAACAATGTGTCACTCAATGTACAATTTTTTAATAAGATTAGTAACACAAAAAAGCTAATACAAAAGAGAAGAGGACCAAATCAAAATCCTCTCAAGAATTAACGAACCTAAAGAAAGGCAAACCAAGCTTATTCTTTATAAAATTAGCTCTTAAAAATTTTGGAAACGAAGTGTAGTTAGTGTAATTATTAACCAAAAGTCCTAAATTAGCAAGTGAATCCGTTCAACTAGTCCCCTCTCGAAAGATGTGAGAGATCACAAAAAATATCTTCACAATGATATTCACACAATTAACCCATCTGATACGAATTTCCAAGGAACTTCAAAGGGGGGATTGAAAGCATGCACCACCGTCAAAGAGTCATTTTCTAACCAAAGTTTCCCCAACCCTTCTAATGAGTGAACTTAATTACTAACATAGCACCATTGAGTTCGACCATGATAGAATTAAAAACCCCAATAAAATTAGCAAAGGCGCCAAGAAACCAACCATCAAAATCTCTATCAATACCACCACAAGCCGAAGGCCCCAAATTGCCTAAAGAAGAACCATCACAATTAATCTTCATCCAATCCCACGGAGGCGGTTTCCAAATCACTTCTAGAATCTTTGGAGCACAAGGAGGATGAAAAGTGACTTTGAAATTCTTCAAAAGCTTAAAATTATACATATTGATAAAAGAAGGAGTTTTAAAGTTATTTCCAGCCAAACCACAAACCGACATAATACCGAATATAGAGGCCAAAGTAGAAATTTTATTGTTTCTAAATCTCATGTTGTTTCTAGAAAACCAAACAACGTTCAACAGATGAACAAAAACAACATTAAAAATTAACTTACAATTATCCGACCAATTACGATCACAGATACACCAAATATCCTCCCAGTTCTTAATCAGCAAACTGATGTTGAGCATTTTGGACAACCAATGCCAAAGATGAGACACATTAGAGCACTAAAAAAAAGAGATGGTTGGCATTTTCTTCACCTACCAAACAAAGGTTGCATATAGAAAGGAAATAGAAATTTCTTCGCTTCAATTGATCATCCGTTGAAAGTTTAGACAACAACAAACACCAAACCAAAAAAGACTTAGAAGGCAAAATAAACTTAGCCCAAACCCACTTCCACCAATTAGAAGGGGCACCAGACAAGCGCTTAAAGTCATAGGCATCTTTGAGCATAAGCTCCCCCGAAGAAGAATCTTCCAAATCCTTTTATTCGGACGAAGGTCAAAAGGAATAAAAAAATTATGAATTCTGCCCCGAATCGAATCGAGGATGATCATAGAAACATTTGAAAAATCCCATCTATGATCAATAATGAAAGAGCTGAACGACAGATCTCTAGGCACCGAGACCAAACCCATCTCCAAGAATCCAAAAGAAGTTATCACAAATAAGTGGAATCACAACTCTGATGCTAGACTAAACCAAGGAGGATATATGATACTTTATGAAATGATCATTCAACCAAATCTGACTTTTTAGAAGAGAAGCCCATTGTTTCTCAGAGTTAAAAAAATCCCATCCAAGCTTAATATTAGACGCCTCATTCAAAGAAACCAAGGATCTAACCCAAGACCACCTTCCAAAACCGGTTGACAAGTATTCTTCCAGGCTACTGTAACCGTTTTACACTTCAACACATCCCCACTCCAAATAAATTTCCAGGGTGCTCTCTTAATACTTCTAACTAAATAAATCGGCCACACATAGATGGACATGGAGTGAATAAGCATTCCCTGAATAGAGGTCTTGACCAGCTCGACACGATCCTACAAAAGAAAGTATGACATATTTGTTTGAAAAAATTCTCCCAAAATAATTTATTTATTTCAAATTTCAATATAACATTAATGAACTTTTTAATTGTATTTTATAATTATTATTAGTTGCAGTACTCTCAATTCATTGTTTTTAATTTTTATAATAAATATTAATATATCTATACATGATAAAAAATTTCAGTATAATTATCATTATTACTATTGTTTATGTTTTTTTAAATCTCTATAAATTAGTCATCATATTTTGGATGAATGAAGAATAAACACTTTACATCTAAACTATTAAAAATTGGAGAATATGTAAAAGCAAATTATAAGAGGATTAAACTTATGAGTCATACTATAAAGTAATGGAAAAAAGTGATTGAACGGCGATTAAGAAAAGAGACTCGGGTCTCTGAGAATCAAATTGGTTTTTTGTTTGCTAGGTCGACCATAGAAGTAATTTATCTACTACGAGGCAATATCTGATGGACAACAAAATCTGCACTTAAGTTTTATTGACTTGGAGATGGCATATGATAGAGTTTCTAAAGAGATTTTATGGAAAGCCCTAGAGAAGAAAGAGGTTAGAGTTGCATATATTTGAGCTATCTAAGATATGTATGAAATGGGGACTAGTGTGCAGACACAAGGTGGAGAGACAGGCAATTTTTCCATTATAATAGATTTGCATCCAAGTTCAACCTTAAGCCCCCACCTTTTAATCTTAATTTTGGATATACTCATTGACACATCCAAGAGCTAGCATCGAGTTACGTGCGTATTGCAGAAGATATAGTCCTACTTTAAGAGACGAAGAAGAATTTAAATGAAGAAGAATTTAAATTAAAGGTTGGAGATTTAGAAAGGAGCTTTAAAATCACACGGTTTTTACCTAAGCAGAAGTAACATGAAGTTTATGCAATTTAAGATTAACAAAAAAAAGACGTTTCTAATATAGAGGTGAAAGCTAGAGGCTATAACACCCCTCAAGTCACACCGTTTAAATGTATTGGGTTCGTAATACAAAATGATGGAGAATTAGAATAGGGTGTAAACCATCAAATTCAAGTCGGATGACTAAATTGGAGAATGACTTCTGCTGTTTTATATGACATGAAGGTACCATTAAAACAGAAAGAAATTTTTTACCTCACTGAATTGATACCTGCAATGTTATACAAGGATGAATGTTGAATTGTTAAAAATCAATAAGAGAATAAAGTAAGCGTATTAAAGATAAGAATGTTGCGTGTGGTAATACTAGACATGATAGGATTAGAAATGAACATATTATAGAAAGTGTTATAATAGCGCTTATAGTAGAGAAGATGGTGAAAAATAGATTTATGTGGTTTGAGCATGTAGATAAAAGACTTGTAGGTTTTATGGTAAGAAGAATAGATCTAATAGATTTAAGTCAAACAACTAGAGAAATGGGAAGACCTCAAAAAATTATAAGAGAGATTATTAAAAAAGATATTGAAATTAACGATTGTGATAAAATAATATCTTGAATAAAACATTATAAGTTGATTTTTTGTTCTATAAATTAGTCAACAAGATCCAATATAAAATGATGAATGGAATGTAACTTTGAATTAATAACAATATTTATGAATATTAACAAAAATTGTTACAATAAATTTATTTTTCAAGTCAGGGAGGGTGTGAGCATGATGTTAAGGAAAAATTCATTTAAAAACACAATAATCAATTATAAAATAAAGGGTTAAATGTGTTGTGGTTCTTTTACAAATTAGCGATGATTTTTACAACTTATTTAGAACAATTTTAGCAACGATTTATTATTTAGCGACTGAATTAACGATAGTTTTAACGACAGTTTTAATATTAGAGATAAAAATATGGATGAAAATTTTTATAAAGATCATTTTAAAAAAATTAAAAATAAAATTAAAATATTTAGAAAGAACATAACATATCTAATCTTAAAATAAAAATATTCTTTTATTAATGTTTGTCTAGAATATCTCAAATAATAATTACATCCATCCAAAAAATCCTATAATCGTCAATTTTTTAAAGCTATTTATCCTAAATTTTCTTTCTTTGTGTACAGCTGATTGAAGTTGCTTTTTGACTCACAGCAAGAACCAATATTATTCATGTACATATTTGATAAAGACATTTAAAATCAATGTGGCTTACAGAAAGTTGACAGGCGTTAGACATGAGCCCACATGTCAAATTTGTGGTGCTGAAAAAGTGAAATCTTTTTACACAAAATCTTAGAAAAAGTTGAAATTTTAGCTACTTGAGAATAAATTAAGGACATTAGCATTTTCTTAATTAATTCTTTAATAGTGTTCTGAAGTCGAATAAGAGTTGATCATAACTGAGAATTCAGAGTTTTTTTTAAGGGTGGTTTTGAGTTTTTTATTCGAAAATAAAAATTAATTTATAAGGTTAACATTAAAATGCTCGAGAATAAAAATAATATTTGAATGAGAGAGAATTTGAATATCTAAAAAATATACCATTTTTTTTTAAATAAGGGAAGCGGTTGGCAACAAAATGCGTATGACAAAGTGTGGGTTGTGATCAACCATCAAATTTATCTAGACGCAAAGTCGTCTCATGTTCTTGAAAATCATGTGTAGATTAACCGAAGTTTAATTATGACATAATAAATAGATATTTTATTTAATCACAATAGTTTAAGTGCGATAACTATTTTATATGATTTTATTTAATTTTAGTTTAACTGTGACAAATCTTAGATTTTAAGCAATATTTCGTTGTAAATAATGACTCAATTCAAATGTTTCACAAAAAAATGGTTGACAAGACACTCGTGTAAGGGATTACTTGCTCAATAGAAAAAAGAGTATCTATTTTATAATCAATGTTCGACTGTTTATTTTTAACTATGTTCTCTAGGATTTGTGATCGTTCCAGAATAAATTGTAAATTAGAAATTTAAAATATACATTACACCATATTAAGAGAATCTTAAAGTCACAAACCTCTCATGTCATATTCCTACTGGTCTAGCCCTACATATCAATATCAAGCAACATGCATGTTTCCTATTTTGCATAAGAAAAAAGAGAAAGAATGGTGAACACAATATAAGTGAAAGTTGAAGTTAGTATTAATAATTTTCTTCATTCTAGCTAATAAAAGAGTTTTCTTTATCACATGAGAATTGGAATAAAAGACTTTTTAAAAAAAGTTAAATATGAAGTCAGAGTCACATATGCCAGACGTTTCTGTTCAAATGGTATAAAGTATGCTTTTTAATTTTTGCATAAAGTCTGAATTCTCTGGCAAATAGTCTAAGTACATTTAGACATTGGTGTCACTAAAAAAAGTTTTAGACATTGATGTGTGAATTATTTTAACGTTTTAACAATGGTGTCACTAAAAAAAGTTCTAGACATTGATATGTAGTATCTATGTATGGTTTTTGGATTGAATTTTAGTCGCGATAAAATTAGTTTAATAGTTTGACTAGTAGTTGAAGATGTGCATGATGTAGTCAAAGTTCGTTCTTGCATGTTGAAATATGTTAGCTTATTGTTTAAGTTAACATATTGAATTAAACTAGTTGGGTAAATTATTTAATATGTTAGTTGAAAGTTAGAATATAGTTTTCTTATAAATATCATCCTAGTTCTCACGTCTCTAATCAGGGGGAGAAAGCGGTGTGGTTGAGATTCAATTGTAAATATTGTTCTCCAATTTGCAATTGAATCAAGAATCCAATTTTTAATCACTTTGAATTGTCCTTGTCTTCTCTTGTTTCTTTTCTTTTCCTTTGTGGTTTCTTGATAATCAAGAAACCGATCATACTCTATTTTCTTGGCATCGCTTTCACGAAAAATTGGTGTGGTGAGTGTAGAGGAGAAGATGTCGTCAACAAAGTATGAGATTGAGAAATTCACCGGTGTGAATAATTTCGGTTTATGGCGCTTGAAGATGCAAGTCTTACTGGTTCAACATGGTTTGTTAGAAGCGTTGAAAGGATCAAAGAAGATTGATGTTTTCCTAATGGAGAAGGAGATGTCGATTGATAACACCGAAACACAATGTGTATTTAGCTTGGATTGCAAATGTTTATTGTCGTTTAATTGTTATTTTCTTACATTATGTTTGTGTTTTGTCTTATTTTTAGGTACATTGCCTAAAAGGATCCTTTCACGAAGAAACGAAGCAAAAATAGCGAAAAACAGAGATTTTAGGGTTGATTACACACTTGGCATTTCACATGATGTTGGTCATGAGGATAGTCATGAGGTGTAGGGTTTCCCCCACGACCCAATAGTCATGAGACCACGTCCACCCCCAAATACACACATGGTGGACGCCATGCCTAGATGGAGGGTGCCATCTTCACAAAAGAGAAGCCATGACCAGGTTTTATCTCCCACGATTTCTGAAGGCCTAACTCGATGTCCAAGGCATTGTTTCACTACAAATAGGACTTAATTTCTCATTTTTTAGTGTCCACTCTTAGTTGCAGCATAGGCCATAAACTTACTCTGTTAAAGCGATAATTTGTCACATCGAAGAATTATCGCACAATTGTTGTAAGTGAGTGTGAAGCATCGTAGCATAAAAGCTTGAAGCTTGTAGTTATTTTCTTTACCAGTCTGTACCAGATTAAAGTCTCTGATTATGAGCAGTTTTTTAATTTAATTCGCATTTAATTTTATTTACTTCTCGCACCGTATTTACTTTTGTTTATTTCTCGCACTACTTTTATTTTGTTTATTTCTCGCATCGCATTTACTTTATCATTCTATTTTAATTTATTTATTGTCTCACATTGCTTTACTTTGATTTATTTTATTCTTCTTGTTGTTACCTTTTCAAAACCAATTACACACATAACATGCATTTTCCCTAAATGACTTATTTCGATAATCAATTGTATGCTATGTTGTTTACCATAGTCATGTTCAGCTAAATCTTCAGTGTTTGAATGTGAGGATTATCGTTTCGACGATACTCCGTATGTTGTATCTGTAGGAATGCTTTGGGGCTGTTTTAGTTTTAATATAACTTTTCTGTAGTTTATTTGATCGGATATTACGAAAGTAGATCCGTGATTACGTCAGGTAAGATTAAAAGTCGTCTGACACTTAAGATAAAAATTGGTTAAATTTTTATTAAGAAAAACAGGGGAAGCACTTTATTAATCAATTAGGAAAGTTTAATATTATTAGAAAGTGATTTTAAAAATATTTTCGGACGCGTTATTAGGTTTAAGATCTGGTTGGCCGAGTATATGCCGGAAACCCTTGTGTGTTAAAAGTTTCCAATCAAAAACACTTTTTAACTGAGTTTTAGAGGTAGTTACATAAAAAAAAAGGATTTTTCACTTTAACGCAATACACGGCTGGTGCAACGTGATCGGCTGGTATAGATTAGAGGTCAAATTTGATTCTGATTACGCTAACGCGATGGTTCCTTTTTAATTAACTCTTTTTCAAGGAAGCAAATATTTCCCTGTAAGTAATTGTATTTAGATACAATATGAGTATTGTCTGATCGATGTGAATTACATTCCAGTATTGTTTCTCTAAATTTATTCTATCTTCATTATTTTTTGTGCACTTTGCAACCCTATTTGATTAGCCTAAAATAGAGAACCATAACCATAGTTATAGGTATATTGACATTGGTCTCTGTGGGAATGATAATCTTTTATATTACTCTGACGTAGTCCGTATACTTGCGGAAGACACTGACACGCGATCAAGTTTTTGGCGCCGTTGCCGGGGACCAAATTCGTTAAATTTTCGTACCCTATTGTTACACTATCTAGATTTAGGCATTTTCCTTTTCTGTTTACCGGTAAATGCGAAGAACTCAGTAGATCCAATAGAAGTACCGAAAACTTAGTAGATCCAATAGAAGAGCCCGAAAGATACGCATGTGCACGTCTTTTGCTCCAAAATATTAGAAAAGCTATGGCCGAAGAACAAAACCAAAAACCTCTTAAGGACTTCGCCCTACCTTCTAATAAAAAAACCCATTCGAGTATTGTAAACCCAATTATCGCAACTCATAACTTTTAGTTGAAATCCGCTCTGTTACAATTAGTACAACAAGACCAGTTCACTGATCTCCCTACTGAGTACCCGAACCACCATTTAAAAGTTTTTATCCAATTAGCAAATACATTAAAAGCCAATGTTTGTCCTCCTGAGGTGATACATATAAGATTATTTTCTTTTTCCCTCAGAGATAGAGAACGATCATGGTTACATTCCCTTCCACCCAATTCAATAACCACATGGAATGACTTAAAGAAAGTTTTCCTTGCTAGATAGTTTCCACCAAGTAGTACCGCTGTTCTATGAAACAAAATAATTAGGTTCACCCAACAAGACGACGAATCTCTTTTCGACACTTGGGAAAGATATAAAGAACTATTAAGAGCATGTCCATACTATGGTTTAGAACAATGGCTGATTATTCGCACCTTCTATAATGGACTTCTTTATAACATAAAAATGACCATCGACGCTGCCGCCAGTGGTGCACTGATAAAAAAACCTTAACCTGAGGCTTACGCTCTCATTGAAGATATGACACAAAACCATTACCAATGGGGGACGAAACAAACATTAGTTGAGAAGAAGGAGCCCAAACGAGGTATATATGAAGTCAGTTTCCTAGACATGATGAAAGCTAAAATGGACGCCCGTGCTCAAAAAGTTGAAAGTATGTCTATTAACCCTACAACTACCGTAGATGCAGTGCAACCCATATGTGAAATATGTGGAACCCCAAGACATATAACTGCTGAGTGTAGTCTCTTAGTTGAACCAAACCCAGAAAGGTCGATTATGCCAAGGAAACCCCTTTTCAAATACTTACAACCCTGGATGGAGGAATCATCCAAAATTTTCTTATAAAAACAATAACCCTAATCAGAACTCTGCATGCTAAAGACCCTAAGGTTTTCAATCCCAAAGACCGACACGACCTATGCAAGCTACTCCTCAGAAGTCAAATCTTAAGAAAATCATGGAGAGCTTCATTTCGGCCTAAACTCAGCAAATCAAAGAATTTATGAACCAAAACATTCACATAAACGAGCTAATTACTCAATTAGGCACAAAAGTTGGTTTTGTGGTAACCCACAACAAAATGCTTGAAACCCAAATCTCTCAAGTAGCTCAACAACAAGCTACTCAGGCTATGCCAGGAGGACAATTTCCTGGACAACCTCAACCTAACCCCAAGGGGCATGCTAATGTTATTTCCCTGAGGAGTAGAACCACTTATGATGGACCAGAAGATCCCAGGTTGAAGAAGCCAGAACAACCAATGAAAAATGTTGTAGCCACACCTAAGAAACAAAATGAGGAAAGTGTAGAACCTGAAAAACAAAAAGAAGTTAAAGATAACCAAATTTATGTACCACCGCTCCTTATAAACCACCTATCCCATAACCACAAAGACTTAAACAAACCAAATTAGACAACCAATACAAAAAGTTTGTAAAAGTGATTGAGAAACTCCATGTTGAGATTCCATTCACCAAAGCCATCACTCAAATACCATCTTATGCTAAATTCCTTAAAGACATATTAACCAACAAATGTATGCTTGATGACCCTAAACCTTTAGAATGCAACTCTATTGCTGAAAAAAAATTAGCTAAAAAGGAGAAAGACCCCAAAAGTTTTTCTATACCTTGTGTTTTAGGAAATCATGTCATCGATAACGCCCTTCTGGACCTAGGAGCCAGCGTGAGCTTAATGCCTTAAGCCATTTGTAATAGATTAAACCTAGGAGACATGCAACCCACTAGGATGTCCCTTCAATTAGCCGATAGGTCATTTAAATAACCTATAGGTATCTTAGAAGACATCCCAGTTAGAATCAGTCAACTTTACATTCCAACAGACTTCGTTGTTATGGACATGATAATAGATGTAAAGAGATGAAAGATGACTTTCGAAGTAGATGATGAGAAATTAGAATTTATCTTATCCAAATTCTTAATGGCACCTGTCATAGACGACTCGTGTTGTGCCATCGATATCATCGATGAGTGCATAAGAAAATTAGATCAAGAAGAACCCACTGAAACAATTAAATTACCATCGACTCCCATCTTGGAGAACGACGAATTTATGGAACCTTATATAGATGAAGTTCTTTTTGAATGCTTAGCACTCACCTCGAACCATATACCAGGTCCTAAGAAATCATCAATAGAGCTTAAGGAGCTACCAAAGAATCTGAGATACAAGTTTTTGGATGAAGAACTAAATCGTCCAGTTATAGTAAGCGCTACCTTAAATAGTGACAAAACCAATCAACTCTTAGATGTTTTGAGAAAGTATCCAGCAACCCTAAGTTATAACATATCTGATCTCAAAGAGATAAGTCCTTCTGTGTGCATGCATCAGATTATGCTAGAAGAGGATTCTAAACCCTCTAGAGAACATCAAAGACGGATAAATCGTATAATGAGTGACGTGGTAAAAAAGGAAGTGCTGAAATTACTAGAGGCTAGAATAATTTATCAAATTTCTGATAGTAAGTGGGTAAGCCTTATACATATGCTACCTAAAAAGGAAGGTGTCACATTTGTGTAAAACGAGAGAGGAGAACAAGTCACAAAACATATAGAAAATGGTTGGCATATGTGTATCGACTATAGAAAGCTAAACAAAGTAACTAGGAAAGATCATTTCCCTCTTCCATTCATAGATCATATGCTTGAGCGTTTAGCCAGACATTCTTAATTTTTCTATTTAGATGGATACTCAGGATTATTCTAAATTCCCATTCATCCCGATGATTAAGAGAAAACAACCTTTACATGCCCTTATGGAACATTTGTCTTGACGAATGCCATTCGGACTGTTAGTTCCATGATTCTATGATTGTCCATGGTTCTATGATTGGCTAAATTTTTGTAAAACATGATTCTGAACTGATGTTAAGCAAGATGTTATAACATCTTCATCTACTGTTTTAACAGTACTGCTGTCACGTGTTTTAATCAAGATGTCGAGACAGAACTGCTGTCATGTGTTTTAATCAAGATGTCGAGATAGATGTCGTGACATCTTTGTCTGGTATAGCAGGAGCTGCTATTTCATATCTCTTGATAGAGGTGTTTTGGTTTGATGAGATCCCGTTGGATATACCTCATCAGTATGCACAGGTCAAGGAGATTTATTAGGAACAAAGTGCATATTTAATTGGATTTCATAAAAAGGATCTTTGAGACTTTTTAGGAAACTATAAAATATTTGTTTCTACTGTTATGAAGAAGATTCTACAGAAGATTTGGAGTTTGACTTAATTGGCAGGAATTTTGGTAAAACTAGGTGTAATCACAAGATGTCCTACAGGATGTCGTGACATCTGTCTGTCATGAATATGTTTGTGTGTCTATATCTTTTTGTGCAAGCTGGCTGCACTTTTCTGGTACAAAATTTGCGTGTTTTTAGTGGCTTACTGTGGGCGTTTCTGATACACTTATTATGGATCAGATTGGATTTAATTTGGAGTTATTATCAGAAGATTGATTGAAGATTGGAAGAATGATATGATTAGATTTGATTGATCAAATCAAATCTGCTGCTATTTATTAAGATTGAAATCTTCTCTTCCTGCTGTTATTTTTGACCAACTTAAGCCCAATCTGCATTACTATTTAAGGAGGCGAAAACCCTAGGAAAAGACAAGCATTCACAACAAGAAGATCTTGAGTGCAAAGTAATGGTTTAGGTTTTTTGAGTCTCTTATGTGTGTGACTTTGTAAGTCACCCTTTGTATCTTTGGATGCATCGTGGTAGAAATGTTTAAGCTGTTAGTTGTTAGTTGTTCACTCAAAGCTTGTAAGCAAGAGTGTATTGTTCTTGATTGAAGTTGTTAAGCGAAATCAAGTATTGTGACTTTGAAGAGTGTCTTCTAAATTCTTTTCTTTTTGTATTGAATTGTTTATCACTGCTGTGATTGAGGGGGAGTGAGAGGTGTCTCTTGTCTAGTGGGTTCTAGGCAGAAATTGCATTGGGTAGAGATTAAGTGAGGAGTTGTAAACTGGGAGTTTAGCTCTAAATTAATTCTACTAATAATGGATTTCCTCCATGGCTTGGTAGCCCCCAGATGTAGGTGATGTTGCACCGAACTGGGTTAACAATTCATTGTGTTATTTATCTTTCAGCATTTACAATTCTACACAATTTAAATGGTTAGATAAATAGTTCTGTCAGTCTGCAGATGTCACAACAAATGTCATGACACTGTTAATTTTTAAAGGGATTTAAATTGCTCATGTTCTGTCCTTGTTCTGTTTTAGCAGATATCAATGTTCTTAGCATCTCTTAGAACATCTGAGATATGGATACCAGAATTTCATTTGGTATCATAGCAGGCATCCTGTCTGTTCTGGATGAGATCTAGGGACATGCTTTCTGGTGGTTTAAACAAGGGGAAGTTGTAGCTGATTTGCTGATCTTGCTAAATGTTTGGAGTTACTGCTTATGGAGTTAAGGAGAAGTTTGTGTTTACTCCTTCTTGTGAAGGATTCTGTGTATCTGTTGTTGTGCCCTCTGATATAGGAGATTCTGTGACCTGTTGAATGTTTTGCTAAAGGAGGAGTGGCTACTTCTGTATGATGTCCTATAAGATGTTATGACATCTTGTTTAGAGCATGTTGAAGATGTTCTTTTGGTGATTCCGTTGCATATTTTTCTGATGAAAGAACTCTGGTAGTCTTGGGAGAAGATTGGTCTTATATATGGCTTGGCAGGTGTGTAGATGGTTGGAAGATGGTGTCTGCTGCTGCTCTGCTTGGTCTGACAGGATGTTGATCCTGCTGGATGTTGTTTTGTTTGGGTTGTTGCTGATTTTTTTTCAACGGGTTGCTGAATGTTGTAGCTATGTTGTTTGTGTGCCTGGGCTGTTGCTATTTTTGTTCTACAGGTTGCTGAATGCTACAACTGTTTTGTTTGTGTGTCTGGGCTGTTCTGTTGTGTTTTACATGTTGCTGAAGATTGTTTTAGAGAAAATAGTGGGAGGTGATTTATTTTCACCACTCATGACTTGCAAAGGTTCTATCAGCAGAGGAAATAATAGGCAGGTTGAGTCAAGGATGTCAGCCTTGATGTTTCAACATGAAAGATCCTTTAAAGAATACTCTTATTATTGCTAAAGTGTAAATATTTGTCAGATGGTTTTCTCGACAGATTGTGTGGATTTAAGATCAATCTCTATTTGTGGAATGCACAAGTATTTAATTGATTATCCATAATGTTCAACATTGTCAAAGTTTTGTTGGTTCATCAGGTGGATGATCCAAGTTTCTCTTCTGGAAGAAGGATCCCTTATAAGGATTTAAGATTCATTTCTATTATTGTTATTCACAAATATTTAATGGATTATCCTTAGTCAATGATCAAGGTGTCTCACTAGTTGTTGCTCAAGTATCTGGCCCTTGATTTGTTTGGTCTTCTTCAAAGTTCTGATGTTGAGTAGAGATTATGCAAAATCTTGTTGATTCAAAGAGTTATTCTCTGGAGAAAAGGAGATATAGCTGATGATTTTGGTACCATTTACATGTGTGTTTGTATTCCTCATCCGCTTGGACCTACAGAGGCATGCAATTTGGCTAGAAAGTTTCCTGGCAAGAAACTTGTCTAAAGAAGTAAAGTTGTAGATTTCATCATCTTGATAAATTGACCTTAGATCAGTTTAATTTGTAATGGAGTGTAGTAGATGTCAAGGATAAGTGGAGGTTATCTTTGACTTCCTAAAGAAGTCTGATGCGTGTTTTTCGCAAGTGTACGAATCACGTCAAAGTAATATAAAAGATTATCGAATCCACAGAGACCAAGTGTCAATCTATCGTACCTGTTGTTATGGTGTTTATCTAAGGCAACTATTTTTAAGGGTTTTAGTAAGGGTGCAATGGTAAATAAAATTATAATTTTAAATAATAAATAAAAGACAGGCTCGAATGTAATTCACGTAATCAATGATAATCCAGTACTTGTTAATGGAACTACTTATGGGCAATGTTTTCTCTTTTGAAAGGAACTAATTTAACAGGAACTGTCGCTTTTGCGTATTCAGAACCGAGTTGTACTCTCTAATCAACCCCTCCTATTGTCACGGATAAAAAGGTGCGTACTGCGTTAGAGTAGTAAACCTATTTTTAAGAAATATAGTTTCTTAACAAAGTTGAAAAGTATTTTAACCTGGACTTCTTAGCAAAAAGAGGTTCTTATGAACCAGACTCTAAATCTCATAACGCGTCCGAAAATCGTTTTAAAATCTCTTTTCTTTTTAATCTAAAAACTCCTAATGAACTATACAAAGCGCTTTTGGCTGTTTTTGAAATAGTTAAAAACAATTACTTGAATTGAAAGATAAAATAGCCCTTAGGTGTTTCCACGAACAATTATACTGATTACTGGTTTAATTACGATCCTTACATTCTAACCTTTATGGGATTAGTTAGACATGATAGAGTAAATATTCTTTTTATAGTTTTTCATATAAGTAATTTAAAGCGAGTGCGGGAAGTAAACAAAGTAAATGTGCGAGTGCGGGAAATAAACAACGTAAATGTGCGAGTGCGGGAAGTAAACAAAGTAAATGTGCGAGTGCGGGAAGTAAACAACGTAAATGTGCGAGTGCGGGAAATAAACAAAGTAAAGTGCGAGAAAATAAATAAAAGTAAAGCAATGCGGAAAAATAAAATACTAACTGGAATTAAAATGGCGGCAGGATTAACTTCCTCCAGAGTGCTCCAAAACTCGAACCACAGACAGATTACAGACTCGATCACTCGATTGCAGAGGCACCCCGATGTGGAATGGCAACTGCTTTATAACTGATATATGCCTAGAGAATTCTAATTCTGGATGATGAAAAACGAAAATCTAAGGTCCTATTTATAGGAGAAACTGAAAGCGCGAAATGACCGGGACGCCCCTCCACTAAAAAGTGGAGGTTATGGATTTTTGCCTTGTGGCGCCCGCCACAGGGCCTATGGCGCCCGCCACGGTCCCTACAGGGGATGATGGAGTGGGGATCGTGGGTCTTGGAGGTTGAGGAGTGGTCTTGAGACGTGGCCACGTCATGGCTAACCCCATGGCGCCCGCCACAGTGGGTGCCGTAAGTGCAAAATGCTGAATTTCTAGGTTTTCGTCCGTTTTCACTCCTTTTTCGCTCCTTTTCCCGATTCAAGCTCCGATTATTATAAAAACCTGAAAACATAAGAAAACAAAGCAATAACAAAGCAAAACGACAATAAAAGCTAAGAATGCATGCGAAATCGGAGTCAGAAATACGGTGAATTTTAGTGTGATCAAATTCTCCCACACTTAAACCTTTGCTTGTCCTCAAGCAAACATTAAAGCTTAAGAAAATATGGTGTCAACACTTGTCTTTGGGCTAAAGGGATTCTAAGTTCAAGTCAGGATGCAGTGACAGATACTAACTAAGTGAACCAAGGGTACCATAGTAACACAAACACAGACTTCAATCCTATATTAACCACTCCATGTCATCCCACGATACCTAGGCCTATCTTCTCATCTTTTTGTGTCCTTTTCATTCAGGCGCAATCACATTAAGCCCGTTATCCGTACATGCTTCATAGTAGAGTGACCGGTTAGTGATTCTGATCCATAACATAAGGTTTCTGGCACATAAGCATGTGTAAACCTGTTTTTATTTCGCCTAAATGTAGCTGCGGGGGATCGGATCGTAATCCGCCCTACCAAGTTCAGTGCCAGATACCTCTGAACCAACTAACAATAGGTGACTTGCAATTTTTTTCTTTTTGTGGCAAAATTTTTTTCTTCTCTTTTTTTCGGTTTAAATGACTTTGTGAGGGTCACCTATACCAGAGTTTGCCTTTTTTTTCTTTTTTTTATTAGCACTGGATCATTCACTTATATTCATCGGCCCCCTACGTAGAGTATGCTTAGGCCGGAGCTGACTGCTAAAATAAACTACTTAGGACAATTTTTTTGAATGATAGTAAAGGCCATGGTGGTGGGGTTTAGGAGTGATTCCTATATTCAAGAGGTCTATGGTGCTAAAATGGTTCTGATGTTTCAAAAAGTTGACCTAAGTCACCACATCCTAATCTAAACCTGTCTCAAAGCCCAAAAAACATGTGAAACAACATTGTTTTCTTTTTTTTTTAAAAATTTTCTGGTAAGGCTAAGGAAATGGGAAAAAATGAAGATGAACTAAAAAAGACACTATACTGGTGACTCGTCAGACTCATGCATTATCTAAGAAAAATAAATTACTGAAAAGGGAAATAACTGAAAGGAAATTAACTAAAAAGGGAAATAACAGAAAGCAATAAAATCCCCTCCCACACTTAAATCGAACATTGTCCCCAATGTTTCGAAATAAGATAAGGGGGGTAACCTGGAAAAAGACTACTGAGGAGGGGCACTGGTGCCTTCGCCGTCCTGATGTGATGGTCTGGAACGACGGGATCTACTACGATGCTGGTCCCTCCGGTCGAGTCGTGCTGATAAAGCAGCCTGAGCACTCCGGACCTCTCGAAGGTTACCCAGGATGGAACCCTGAGTAGCCTCTACAAGCTGGTAGTGTCGGCTGTTGAACTCTCTCTGACGGTTCTGCTCTAATGAAATATCGTTCAAGGTACGGCAAACGTTGCTATAAGCACGATCCGAAACCAATCGCGATTGTTGCATGAAGCTCATATTGTTCGTCAGCTGCTGTGAAATAGTAGAGAGAATGCCATCACGCCTTTCTTCTCTAGCTGTCATATCACGCCACATCTCCTCGGTGACAAAGAATCCAGGAGCAGTACCTGCAACAGGGTTAGAGGAAGATGGTGTAGTGTGTGGCCGTGAAGGACGATGGGGGGACATGTGAGGGATGGGAGACTGCTCTCTCCGATCATACTCATCATCAGTGTCATGTGCCTCCCCATCGGGAATATTAGGAGGAAGTGGACCCAAAACATGTGGAGCATTAAGATCATAGGTCCAGTTCCTTTCATCACGTACATTAGTACGTCTACTGCATGGTAAAGCAACAGATGGGATAGCTACCCCATGAACCATCAACTCATAACCACCTTCTCTCCTTGTTCGGCACAATTTCATGTCTTTCAGAAATTTTAAATTAATTGTGCGAGGAGGTAGTGGTTCAAGTGTAGCTATCTCATCATTCAGGCCAAGAGCCCGAGCAATAGACGTAACAAGCCCTCCAAAAACAATCGGTCCTGTTTTATTAGTAAATAAAGTCATGTGGGCAAGCATAAACGGGACCGGATTGATGTGGGTTCTAGTGAGGCATCCTTGCAAAAATAGGAGTTCACGAGCATTAACCTTGTTTGGACTTTCCCGGCCAAAAATAGTACATGCCAAAAGAAGTCTAAAAACTCTTATGGCCGGGTTGTGAATGGTCGACGCAAGTATCCCTTCAAAAGAACTAATTGAAGTACTTGAAAGCCTTAGCCAGAAGGTAAATACCTCGGCCGACCATTCAGCATCCAAAGGTGCCTCACAAATCGAACCTTCCCTATGAGGGATTCCTAACAAATCTGCTAGCTCATTGGTACTGAATTCATATTCAATTCCAAATAGTCTAAAAATAACAGTACCGACAGTGCTAGCAGTGTCAGGACTGACAGTGTATATCAAAGAACTCAAAAACTCAGTTGTCAGCCTCTCATAGGTAGGTTCCTGATTAATGAAAATATTATGCAAGCCTAGAAATTCTAATAAATTAAAAACACTATGATAAATACCCAAAGCATACAGACAGTTATCGTCGACGTACCTAGTCGAGAGGATTTCTCGACTTTGAAGCCTCTGAATAATTTTCCGTTGCCTTTCGCCCGGTCTTCCATCACGAAGAATAAATCCGTTGAACTCCATTGTTGAAAAGCTCCTTAGGTAGTGAAAATAGTAGAAAAGTGGTTTATGAGGGGAATGATAAAGTTTTGATTTTTTTGGTTTTTGATGGATGAAAATGGAAATGGATGTTGGATATGTTTTATGGATGGAGGGTATTTTGGAAATGGGGGAGCTTTAATGGGGTTCAAGGAGGATTTGGAAGGTTGGAAAAATGGGTTTTTGGTGAAGAAAGGGATGAAAATGGTGGAAATGGGGATTGAATCCCGTATTTGGTGATGCTACGGTGTGGCGCCCGCCACAGGGCCTATGGCGCCCGCCACAAGGCCAATTCCTGGGCCTTGTGGTTTTGGATCCTCCTTTGGGCCTTCCTTGCACCTTTGTCTTCCGGGGGGTCTGAATAGCGTTTTCTTCTTCTTTTCAAGGCATTGGCTTGCATATTTTTGTCTTATATATTTTTTTCTTTGCACGACAAAAATAAAATAATTAAAAATCAAAAAAGAAAAAGAAAAATAAAAATTAGTGCATAATATGTATATATATAAGGAATTCAAAGTGCATGAAAATATAAAAGCTGCAATAAAGTAAAATATGTCTGGAAATGCGATAAATAAAAGGAAGTTAAATACTAGGGTAGTGCTGTCAGGGTGGAATGAGTCATGTGGTAGGTTTCTTATCCTGGCTTGATCCACGAATCTCAGCTATCTCCCTCTGAAGCTCGTCGATCGCCTGATGTAGAGCATCGGTCTCTGAGGCATGAGTGAGATCAGAAACCTGCATCTGTAACTCTAAGTCTGCCACTTCCTGCTTGAGCAGGGCAGTCTCCTTGCGGAGCTCATAAATCTGTGTTTGTAGGTCAGGTGGCTGCAGAGACATATTGTTAGACATAACAGTGATTCGGGGAGTAAGAGGTGTAGGAGTGTACTCAGCGGCGGGAGGCGATTTCGGCTCTTCGACAGTCTCTCCATAACCCTCTAGAGCATAACTCCAATTGGCAGGATCATGGACACTGGTCATCAGCGGATCTGGTAATGTAAAGTAGTGTATCGCTTCACCGTCGATCAGCAATCTAAACATGTTGGGCTCAAAAGAAGCCCTCCTCATCAGTCCTCTATCAAGACAAAAATCAATATCCAGGGTGGTGTAGCAGCAGAAGGTCCTGAGGTGCAATAGCTTGCGAGACAAACCCAATGCAGTAGCAATCTGTGTAACAATCCCACCGACATGGATGATTCCTACTGATGATCTGGCAACACTAGCAAGGCCCTTCAGTAGAAAGTTGCCACAAGCAACAGGGCGAGACTGAGTCGCACAAAACAGTAGGAAAATCTCCTCTTCACTTAGCAGTGTCTCTGTATCTGGAAAACCTAGGAAAGAATGTGCTAGAATCATCTGGAAGTACCTCAATGCAGGGTTGTGGATTACCTGAGAAAACTGGGTAGAAGGATCTTGGCTCCCTCCGCCTGATATTTTAGTCCAAAACTTTTCCACTTCTCTGCTCATAAAATACCCCATCGGAGTCTCTGGAATAGCATCAGGAGTAGTCTGGAAACCTAGTAAATCACCAAACCCTTTGTGAGAGAATGAGTAGTCAATCCCGAACAACCTGAAAACAGCGAGTCCATCGGGTCCAGCCCAAGGGTCATGATGAAACGAGCTGAGGAACTCAAGAGTCAAGTTCCTATAAGTGTTGTTCCTGTCGTCAAACTGGTCCCACTGGAGTTGATGGCATAAAAATCTGACGCTTGGCTCTATCCCCAAGGCATCCATGCAGTCATGGTCAGGGTACCTGGTAGGAGCCATAGGGCGTCTCATGTGAACATAGTAACGCTCTCTCTGTGCATCATCTCTAAAGGCCACGTGCATGTCATCAGGGTTCTGCATTCTGTACAAGGTTAGCAAACAAGTCCTGAAAGCACATAAAACATTCAATCGTGAGTCCTGACATAATAACAAATTAAAATAAAGTAAAAATAAAGAAATAAAAAGTACAAAAGTAAGAAAAACCATGGGTTGCCTCCCATGCAGCGCTTGTTTAACGTCATTAGCTCGACGGCCGATATTTAAACATAATTGGAAGGATATGGTGGATCACTCAGAGTATGACAGGTGTATGTTGTTGGAATGTCACCTCCTTCGTAGGGCTTCAACCTCTGTCCATTGACTATGAACGGTTTACATGTTTGGTTCTTGATTTCAATAGCACCGGATCTCAGGATCTTAGATACTTCGAAAGGGCCAGTCCATCTCGAACGGAGTTTACCTGGAAATAGTCGTAACCTAGAATCG
The DNA here is from genome assembly GCA_963859935.3 of Lathyrus sativus. NCBI lineage: Eukaryota > Viridiplantae > Streptophyta > Magnoliopsida > Fabales > Fabaceae > Lathyrus > Lathyrus sativus. The sequence goes on from OZ012738.1 coordinate 511,626,199, forward strand.
AACAGGAGAACAGGATCGCCTATTTTGAAGTCTCTTCTTATGATTCTTTTGTCATGCCAAGCTTTTGTTCTTTCTTTGTATATGATGGCATTTTCGTAGGCAGATTGTCTGAGCTCTTCTAATTTGTGGATATCAAGGATACGTTTCTCACCAGCTGTCAAGTAATCCAAATTCAAAGTTTTGATGGCCCAATAGGCCTTATGCTCCAACTCAAATGGTAAGTGACATGATTTTCCATAGACCAGTTGATAAGGGGTTGTTCCTATAGGAGTTTTGAAAGCGGTTCTATAGGCCCATAATGCTTCTTGAAGTTTCTGCGACCAATCTTTTCTAGATATAGAGACAGTCTTCTCGAGGATTTGTTTTATCTCCCTATTAGATACTTCCACTTGTCCATTGGTCTGTGGGTGGTATGGTGTTGCTACTCTATGCTTAACTCCATACTTGCTTAAAAGTTTATCAAATATTCTCGATATGAAGTGTGATCCTCCATCACTTATGACTAAACGGGGTGTTCCAAACCTGGGAAATATATAATTCTTGAATAATTTGATGACTACTCTGGTGTCGTTTGTGGGTGCGGCGATAGCTTCAATCCATTTAGACACGTAGTCAACAGCTACTAATATGTACTGATTTCCAAAAGATGGTGGGAACGGTCCCATAAAGTCTATACCCCATACGTCGAAGAGTTCTACTTCTTGGATATTTCTTAACGGCATTTCATTACGTCTTGAAATATTTCCTGTGCGTTGGCATCTGTCACACTTGACAATGAAAGCATGGACATCACGCCACATAGTAGGCCAGAATAGGCCAGCTTGAAGAATCTTGGCGTAGGTCTTAGATGTGCTTGCATGTCCACCATAGGGTGCAGAGTGACAATGCTCAATTATATTATTTACCTCTTCTTCTGGAACACAACGGCGGAAAATGCCATCTTTACCTCTCTTGAAAAGAAATGGATCGTCCCAATAGAAGTTTCTCACCTCACTATAGAACTTCTTCTTCTGGTGGTAGTTTAGATCAGGGGGTATGATGTCAGCGGCTAGGTAATTAACAAAATCTGCATACCAAGGTACATTGCTTATAGCTAAGGATTTATGAAATTGCTCATGAGGGTCTGGGTTATCATCTTCAATGGTTTCTAGTTGGGCTATCAGTCTATCGTAGGCAAAATCGTCATTTATGGGTACTGGATCAGGTTTCAGGTATTCTAGCCTAGATAGGTGATCAGCTACCACATTATCAGTGCCTTTCTTGTCACGGATATCCAAATCAAACTCTTGTAATAATAGAATCCATCGAAGTAACCTAGGCTTGGCATCCTTTTTGCTTAGTAAGTAACGAATGGCAGCATGGTCGGTGTAAACTATAATCTTGGCTCCTACTAGATAAGATCTAAATTTGTCTATTGCAAAAACTACAGCTAGGAGCTCTTTTTCGGTTGTTGCGTAGTTGAGCTGTGCAGCGTCTAGGGTTCTACTGGCATAATAAATCACATGTAACTTCTTATCTTTTCTCTGACCTAGAACGGCTCCAACAGCATAATCACTGGCGTCACACATTATCTCAAACGGTTCCGACCAATCAGGGGGTTTCATTATAGGTGCTGAAATCAGAGCTTGCTTCAGAAGATTAAATGCTTCAGTACATTTTTCATCGAAGATGAACTCAGCATCTTTCATTAAAAGACCAGTTAAGGGCTTTGTTATTTTGGAGAAATCCTTGATAAAACGTCGGTAAAATCCGGCATGTCCAAGAAAACTTCTTATCTCCCTGATAGTCTTCGGCGGTTTTAGATTCTCTATGACTTCTATTTTTGCTTTATCTACCTCTATACCTTTTTCGGAAACTATATGTCCTAAAACAATCCCTTCGGTGACCATGAAATGACATTTTTCCCAATTTAGCACAAGGTTTACCTCCACACATCTCTCCAGGATTTTCTCAAGGTTGACAAGACAATTTTTGAAATCTGACCCACAAACTGAGAAATCGTCCATAAATACTTCCATGATTCCATCCAAATAATCAGCAAAGATAGACATCATGCAGCGTTGGAAAGTTGCAGGAGCATTACAAAGTCCAAAAGGCATTCTTCTATAGGCAAAGGTTCCAACTGGGCATGTAAAGATAGTTTTTTCTTGATCTTCGGGGTGAATAGGTATTTGGAAGAACCCTGAATATCCATCTAAATAACAAAAGTAAGAGTGTCTGGCTAGGCGCTCCAACATTTGGTCTATGAATGGTAATGGGAAATGGTCCTTCCTAGTTGCTTTATTTAATTTTCTATAATCTATGCACATACGCCAACCTCCATCAGTTCTTTTTGCTACAGGTTCGCCCTTCTCGTTTTGCACGACTGTGATGCCTCCCTTTTTAGGTACTACATGCACAGGACTCACCCATTTACTGTCCGAGATCTGATATATTATACCTGCCTCTAGTAACTTAAGAACTTCAGTCTTAACTACAGTACTCATTATAGGATTTATTCTACGTTGGTGTTCTCTAGAAGGTTTTGAATCTTCTTCAAGCAAAATCCGATGCATGCATACGGATGGGCTTATTCCTTTTAGATCAGAGATCTTATATCCTAAGGCTGAGGGGTACCTACGTAAAACTTCTAATAATTGATCGGTTTCTTCTTGGTTTAAGGTAGCACTGACTATAACTGGACGGTTCATATCTTCATCAAGAAATTCATATCTCAGGTTTTTAGGCAGTTCCTTAAGTTTTACGGTCGGTTTTATAGGGCAAGGCATAGGATCTGGGGTAAGAGATAAACATTCGTGAAGGTTATCATCAATGTAGGGTGTTTTATAATTGTCATCTTCCAAAATAAGGGTTGATGGCAATTTTATAGATTCAGTTTCTTCTTCTTGTTCTAATTCCCTAATACATTCTTCGATGATATCTAAGGCATAACAAGAATCTCCTATCACAGGTGCCATAAGAAATTTTGACAATATAAATTCTATCTTCTGGCCACCTACCTCAAAAGTTAGTTTTCCCTTTTTAACATCTATTACGGCTCCAGCAGTCGATAAGAACGGTCTACCTAGGAGGATTGGTATGTCGTCATCTTCTTTAATGTCCATGACAACAAAATCAGTAGGTATAAACAGCTGACCTATCCTAACAGGGACGTCTTCAAGTATGCCTATAGGGTATTTAACGGATCTATCGGCTAATTGAAGTGACATCTTAGTAGGTTTTAATTCTCCTAAGTTCAATCTCTCACAAACTGCTAAAGGCATTAAGCTCACACTAGCTCCTAAGTCTAGAAAAGCTTTTTCGATGACATGATTCCCCAAAACACAAGGAATGGAAAAATTTCCGGGATCTTTATCTTTCTTTGCTAACCTATTTTCGGAAATAGAATTACATTCCACGGGTTTCGGATCTTCGAGTCTACGTTTATTTGTAAGTATGTCTTTGAGAAACTTAGCATAAGAAGGTATTTGGGTGATGGCTTCTGTAAAGGGGATTTCTACGTGAAGTTTTTCTATAACCTTAACGAATTTTTGATATTGATTATCGATTTGGGTTTTCTTTAATCTTTGAGGGTAAGGTATTGGTGGTTTGTATGGCGGTGGCGGTACATAGGTTTTATTTTTAGGCTCTTCTCCTTTTTCTTGACTTTCCGGGGTTTCAGGCTTCTCTGGTTCCTTTTCCTCATTCCTCTCAGAAGTTTCGGGCTCACTTAATCTAGGGTTTAAAGGTTCCTTATAAGCGGTTCCACTTCGTAGAGTAATGGCATTAGCTTGCCCTTTCGGGTTTTGTTGAGGTTGTCCAGGGAACTGTCCTCCAGGTGTAGTCTGTGGGGCTTGGTTTAACGCTACCTGAGAGATCTGGGTTTCAAGCATCTTATTATGAGTAATAATTTGATCAACCTTGGTTCCTAACTTGGTAATTAGTTCGTTAACATGGACGTTATGGTTCATGAACTCTTTGTTTTGTTGTTTTTGAGCAACGATAAAATCTTTTACAACTTCCTCAAAGCTCGGGCTAGGTGGTACAGGTTGCATAGGTTGATTTGTTCTAGGGGCTTGGTAACCTTGTTGTCTCGGAGGTGCGGTATTTTGGATAGGGTTATTATTTTTGTAGGAGAAGTTTGGGTGATTCCTCCATCCAGGGTTATATGTGTTTGAAAATGGGTTCCCTTGGGTATAGTTCACTTGCTCAGTGTTGGTTTCATTCAACAGATTGCATTCGGCGGATTGGTGTCCTTGCGTTCCACATATCTCACAATTCGGCGAAACTGCGGCAACAGTATTCGGAGTTGTACACATATGTTCGACTCTAAGGGCCAACGCGTCCATTTTAGCCTGCATCATGTCTATAGAGCTTAGCTCATGTATTCCTCCTTGGGCTTCCTTCTTTTCCACTGTCGCTCGTTCTACTCCCCATGATTGATGGTTTTGGGCCATATCCTCGATAAGGGCACTAGCTTCAGGGTAAGGTTTGTTCATCAGTGCGCCACCACCGGCAGCGTCGATGGTCATTTTAGTGTTATAAAGAAGTCCATTATAGAAGGTTTGGATGATTAGCCAATTCTCTAGGCCATGGTGTGGGCATGCTCTTAATAGTTCTTTATATCTCTCCCAGGCTTCGAACAACGACTCTCCTTGGTGTTGGGTAAATCTAGTTATTAGGTTTCGAAGAAGAGCGGTCTTACTTGGGGGAAAATATCTAGCAAGGAAAACTTTTCTAAGGTCATCCCAAGTTGTTATTGAATTGGGTGGAAGGGAATTTAACCATGATAGAGCTTTATCTCTGAGGGAAAAGGGAAATAATCTTAAGCGTATTGCCTCAGGAGAAGCTCCATTCGTTTTAAAGGTGTCTGCTAATTGAAGAAAGTTTTTTAAATGTTGGTTCGGGTTATCAGTAGCGAGACCTGCGAATTGTCTCTGTTGCACTAATTGCAGCAGGGATGGCTTAAGTTCAAAATTATTGGCTGGGATAGCGGGGTTTACTATACTGGAACTAGGTTCCTCGTTTGATGGTTGGGCGAAGTCCTTAAGAGGTCTTCGGTTTTGATCTTCGGCCATAGCTCTCCTATTCCTATGGAAAAATAAACGTGCGCGAGCGTAACGTTCAGGTTCAGCTAGAGGGTCTACTAAACTTCCGGCACTGCGAGTCTTTCGCATTGACCGGTGGGTAACAACCTTAGTCTAAACGGTATAACTACAGGGTAATGAAATTTGACGATATTGGTCCCCGGCAACGGCGCCAAAAACTTGATGCGTGTTTTTCGCAAGTGTACGAATCACGTCAAAGTAATGTAAAAGATTATCGAATCCACAGAGACCAAGTGTCAATCTATCGTACCTGTTGTTATGGTGTTTATCTAAGGCAACTATTTTTAAGGGTTTTAGTAAGGGTGCAATGGTAAATAAAATTATAATTTTAAATAATAAATAAAAGACAGGCTCGAATGTAATTCACGTAATCAATGATAATCCAATACTTGTTAATGGAACTACTTATGGGCAATGTTTTCTCTTTTGAAAGGAACTAATTTAACAGGAACTGTCGCTTTCGCGTATTCAGAACCGAGTTGTACTCTCTAATCAACCCCTCCTATTGTCACGGATAAAAAGGTGCGTACTGCGTTAGAGTAGTAAACCTATTTTTAAGAAATATAGTTTCTTAACAAAGTTGAAAAGTATTTTAACCTGGACTTCTTAGCAAAAAGAGGTTCTTATGAACCAGACTCTAAATCTCATAACGCGTCCGAAAATCGTTTTAAAATCTCTTTTCTTTTTAATCTAAAAACTCCTAATGAACTATACAAAGCGCTTTTGGCTGTTTTTGAAATAGTTAAAAACAATTACTTGAATTGAAAGATAAAATAGCCCTTAGGTGTTTCCACGAACAATTATACTGATTACTGGTTTAATTACGATCCTTACATTCTAACCTTTATGGGATTAGTTAGACATGATAGAGTAAATATTCTTTTTATAGTTTTTCATATAAGTAATTTAAAGCGAGTGCGGGAAGTAAACAAAGTAAATGTGCGAGTGCGGGAAATAAACAACGTAAATGTGCGAGTGCGGGAAGTAAACAAAGTAAATGTGCGAGTGCGGGAAGTAAACAACGTAAATGTGCGAGTGCGGGAAATAAACAAAGTAAAGTGCGAGAAAATAAATAAAAGTAAAGCAATGCGGAAAAATAAAATACTAACTGGAATTAAAATGGCGGCAGGATTAACTTCCTCCAGAGTGCTCCAAAACTCGAACCACAGACAGATTACAGACTCGATCACTCGATTGCAGAGGCACCCCGATGTGGAATGGCAACTGCTTTATAACTGATATATGCCTAGAGAATTCTAATTCTGGATGATGAAAAACGAAAATCTAAGGTCCTATTTATAGGAGAAACTGAAAGCGCGAAATGACCGGGACGCCCCTCCACTAAAAAGTGGAGGTTATGGATTTTTGCCTTGTGGCGCCCGCCACAGGGCCTATGGCGCCCGCCACGGTCCCTACAGGGGATGATGGAGTGGGGATCGTGGGTCTTGGAGGTTGAGGAGTGGTCTTGAGACGTGGCCACGTCATGGCTAACCCCATGGCGCCCGCCACAGTGGGTGCCGTAAGTGCAAAATGCTGAATTTCTAGGTTTTCGTCCGTTTTCACTCCTTTTTCGCTCCTTTTCCCGATTCAAGCTCCGATTATTATAAAAACCTGAAAACATAAGAAAACAAAGCAATAACAAAGCAAAACGACAATAAAAGCTAAGAATGCATGCGAAATCGGAGTCAGAAATACGGTGAATTTTAGTGTGATCAAAGTCTCTACTTAAGGAAAGCGGGAGTCCTTTTGTAAAGATTTTTGTGATCCTTCCTCTCTAAAGAATCAAACTTTGGCATGTTTGGTTTCTCTAAAGAGGAGTTTCTAAAGCAAGTGCATTTCAAGTGATTTGTTGTGTTGTAATGGTGCATAACTTGAAGATCAAGTCTGCTTGGTGGATCAGAAGATTTTCTAGAGATTTGAAAGATGCTGAGTAACCAAGTAGTGGCACTTGGTTATTTAAGTAGTGTGCTTGGAGAAAATTACTCTTGTGCAGAAGGGTAGTTGTTTGAAGACCAAAGGAGGTTCTGGTTCTGTTCATGTCTTGGATCCTATGAAGGATGAGTGCCTTCTTTTTGGAGAGGTATGCAAGTTTAACTCTCTCTATGTGATTTGGATTTCTCGTTGAACTATGCTATATGAAGATCCTCAGATTGGATTACTATAGTAAGTCCAAGGGGTTACTGTATCAAGAACCATATTGTATGGTGTTTGTGTTAGGATGTCCTAACTGATGTTAGAACATCATTTGTTGCTGAAATTAGGGTTCAGATTGTGGAAGAGGATAAGTTACTAGTTGAATCAGAAGTATTCTAACTTATCATACAGGAGAATGATGAGGTAAAGAATGTCTTGGATCATGGGGTGTCTATCTTTCTCTCTGACTCAGGCTAAGGTCAGAATACTTGTGGAGAAATGGCTCTTCTGCTGCAAGTAGCTCTAGAAACAAGTGGATCAGTTTGGTGCCTTCTCACTGTTTGAGCATGGAGTTGGTCATAAGAGATAATGTGATGATCTTGGGTGTTTCTTGCTGAAAAGAGCATCTTGGGTGTTTCTTGTTGAAAGGAGCATTTTTTTAAAAGATAGGGGGAGAACTTCTGTCTGATGGGTGTACTATTGTGATACACAGGTTGCTTGTGGTTCAAGCAGTAAGTGAATGTGTTCAGCAGGTGTGTTGAACAGGGAGTAAGCTCTTGAACACATGAAGATGAGTCTTATGTTTTCCATTCACGTGCTTCTGGAAAAAGAGCACTGGTTATCCTTGATATGGGGAGTTATACTTCTATCTAGGATCTATTGCTGCAATAGTACAATTTTTTTAAGATTGTTTGTGGTTTCAAGCATTTTGTAATTGTTTGCCTCTTTGAGGATGGAATGTCAGACAAGATGCTGTGACATTGTGTTACTGCTCTAGCTCATGGTGAACCTGACAGTGTATTTTTTTTGTGGTTCTGTCATTGGGGTTCAATGGATTAAATCAGACTTATACAAGCTTATTGGGAGTAATATAAAGGTAAGAGCTTTATGATCTGGTCTTCACTGGAGGGATTTTGGTCAACAGATTTTTGGGCCTCTATCCAAGTGTTTTGTCTTGTACTTGTATAGCTGGTAAAGATGAAGATCAAGACATCATCAACCCTAATCTTGTGCATAAGGAAAGACATTCACCCTGACATCTTGCAGATTTTCTAGTCTTTCAAAGCTGAACCTGAGTAATCTCACAGATAGTTATGTCTATCCTGCAACTACTTCTGCTATTTGTTCTAGTGTGGTTTGTGAATCAAGGGGTGTAAAGTTGCATGTTTACCAGTGTGAGAACATGAAGATGATGAAGTGATTCTTCATGTGTTTGGGTTCTCTCTTTTAGGGGGAGTGTTGATTATGCTTGACAGGGGGAGCTGTGTACCTGTCTGATGTGTAGCTGCATTGCTGTAGCCTGTACAAAGTTTGCTGATTCTCAGGCAAGCTTGTGTTCTTGGACCACTAATGAGGTTGTAATGTCAGACAAGATGTCCTGACATTGTGCTGGCTGGTGTAATTTTTCTTGACAATGTAACCGTGGGTCTGGCATTGTCAGACTGTTGGTTTGAACTAGGTCTGTGCTTACTTCTTATGATTGACCTAGGAAACAACACTGGTTATTGTCTGGGAGAATTTATTTTTCTCTGCAGAATGTTTGTGTGTCTCAAATTGGGGATTTAAAATCATTTACTACTTGTGGCCTTAGTAAGTGTTTACTTGATTATCCTTTGCTGGTGATGTCTAAAGTGTCACTCCTGAAGGTGCAACTTCAGACAAGGCAAGAACTCAAGATTCAATGACTATGTTCATAGGGTAAAGCTTTGTGGAGTTTTTACTGTGGAGGTTGTTTCTCATCATGATGAAGCATGGTGTATGATAGTCTTGATAAAGAATCGTTTTATTGATGGATCTGTGCAAAAGGGATAGAAAGTAAAAGGAGATGTAGTCCATGACTTGGTGCTTGGAGTTTGACTGATTGATGAAAGAATCATATCTTAAGGTGCTTAAGAAAATTTATTGTAATGTCAGACAGGATGTCAGAACATTATGTATCTGAGGAAGCTACATGAGAGTTTATTTCTCTCCTTGATTTTACAATGTTTGAATGAGTTCAGCAGGGGGATTTAAGTCTTTTTCTTGGATTGTTGCTGTAGTGGTGCCATTTTTATTGATTGCTTGGATATCAAGCAGTTTGTGTATCGCCTGGGAGGTTGTGAGATCTCAGACTGGATTTTTGGACACCATATGTTACTTCTTTAGACAAGAAGCATGATTATTCTGATTTAGTTTTTGGGTTTGGCTCTGTTTGATGTGTGCATCTGAGTCTATATGTGTGTATATTTACTCCAATTTTTGTCAACTTTTTGGCTAAACAAAGGGGGAGTAAAGTGTTAATGAGTGTTAATGCTACTGCTAAGGGAAGAGTAGTGTTTTGTTGTTGCTTGCTGAATGAAACTATTAAGGGGGGCATGATAGTTTGTGAGGCTGGATGTATTGGAGAGAACTACTGTTTGTGAGGCTGGATGTATTGGAGAAAACTACTGATGTTGCTACCCTGATAAGTTTGTTTGGTTGTTTAGCCAAAATTTGCCAAAGGGGGAGATTGTTAGTTCCATGATTCTATGACTGTCTATGGTTTTATGATTGGCTAAATTTTGGTAAAACATGATCCTGCACTGATGTTAAGCAAGCTATTATAACATCTCTGTTGCGATGAGAATCGTGATACCAAGCTATTGATTAACTTGAATCTTTAATTCTTAGATTACAACCAAACTTTAATTTATCCAAAGGAAAGGTCTAAAGAAAGAAAGAACCTTTTTGCGCGATGTAACAACAACGCTAAGAGATTCGGAGATCGGGGGTTGGTTATGCATAGGGTAGGTATTTCACATCCTAAACATCTGTAGTACTCTACAGGAACCTTTTGTTTGTTTGCATGCTAAGTTTGGTAAATGTTTTCTATGGTTTGGGTTGGGTAAAGGGTGTAGGTAAAGACCTAAAGATAGTTTATAAGCTCGCTCGCAAAGACGTCGCGTCCTCTGCCTACGTATCCTAACTAGGATAGAATCAGAGCAATCGTAGTTCACCTCACAAGGGATGAAGAACACTTGATTATGATCAAGGTTCAAAGGGGAACAAACATTACAATACTTGTGTAGAGTTTAAGAAAACTCTCTAGATCTACATTGTACACTCAAGAAAGGGGAGTAAGTAATCATTTCCATGATTCTTACATAGAGTCAACCAAACTCTACCTATCACTACGTTGTAAGACCAAATGGTTCTATCCAGACCAAAAGGTGGGAGAAGGGGAAAGGTTGCTCGTCAAGATATCGCATCTTGTGCCTACGTATTCTCATAGTCCAATGAGAAATCAGAGCGGTCGTAGTTCGGGGCACGAACTACAAAATAAGGATCAATTGGTTCTTTTCAGACCAAAAGAGGGAGAATGTTCTATCCAGACCTACGAGTTTAAATCCTATTGGTTCTATCCAGACCAAAAAGGGGGAGAAGGTTCTATCCAGACCTAGGAGGGTAAATCCTATTGGTTCTATCCAGACCAAAAGGGGGAGAAGGTTCTATCCAGACCTATGAGTTTATTGAGCTATCTATGACCCAAAGCTCAATAGAGAGACTTTCCTTTGGAAGGGAAAATATGAGGCAACTTGGATGAGAACTAAAGAGTTTCATCACTTTAGGGAAATAAACTTAACAAAGCATAAACATTCAAACATGATGAATATAAAGAGATATGGTTACAACCAAGAATAAACAAGCACATTACAATAAGCAAGGATTTCAATCAGGATGGATGGTTACGACCAAAAGCAAGCATTTAAGATATTACAATATCAAGCAATGATTTCAATCAAGAAAAATGGTTACAACCAAAGCAAACATCAAGATATTACAATATCAATGATTTCAATCAAGGTAAATGGTTACAACCAAAGCAAGCATCAAGATATTATAATATCTAGAAGGGGAAAGTTCTTTCAAGACTTAATAAAAGGTGAAAACCAAAGCATATCTTAACGAAGAATGGGGTACATCTTAATAAAGATGGAAGGGGATCTTAACAAAGATGCATCTTAACAAAGATGAGGTTTCATTAGGGCTTACAAGATGACATGTATACTTACAGGCATCATGCCTAATCAAATAATGTCACAACAAATGTAAGTGAGAAGTTCAAAACTTCATGGGAGAAAACTTTCAAGTTTTAATGATGATTACACACAAATGCTTACAAGCAAGAGTTTTAGTCAAACTCAAATACACAAGGACGCTAACAAGCCAAAATCATAACTTTAAAATAAAACTCAAAAGAGAATGAAATTAAAGTTTTGAAATGAATAAATGAGAGATAGGAAGGTGAAAACCCTAAAAACATTCATGGTAGCATGTGAAATGCAAGTAGAAAGTTCACATTTATGAGTTTTAGGTTTACCTCTTGAAGCAAGCTTAAGCAAGAAGAAAACCAGAGATATTGAGAGCTCTTAAAAGGTCTTCAAATGTTCCTAGGTTGATGAATAGATGCTCCAAACAACCTCCAAGCAAGCTAGTGGACGAAATGCCTTGTAAATGAAGGAAAAACTCTAAAATCCAAAGATTTCAAAGACCAACTCACTCAAACCTTGTTACATAAGTGTGGAAGTGATTTGGATAGCTTCAATGCATCATATTTGATGTGTTTGAAGTGTTTCTTGAGTTGGAAAAAGTTTGGAAATGGTTTTGGAAGGTGTTTTGCAAAAATAGATTTTGAGGGATTTTGGAGACTTAGTGAGATTTTGCAAGAATTTGGTGATTGTGTAAGGGAGAGAGTTCTAGATGGTTTATAGAATGGAACTGGTGTGTTTGTGATGTAGAAGTGATTTCTATTTATAGCCAAAGGCCTTGGATCAAGGTATGTGCAAAAGTGAAGCAAATTGCCAATTTTAACCTTCCATCATGAAAATCTTTGAGTTTTCCAATGCAATCTTCATACTTTTCTTTAAGCCACTCTACTAAGATATTCTCCATGCCCTATATATTGTTTTCATCATGCTTGATAGGTTAGGAGGTGACTTGTTAAAGTAAAGTTGATGATTTGACAAGGGTAGCCACCTTTTTTCTCTTTCTTCACTATTCACTTTTGCAACTTGCATTAAATAATGATTTCCTTTGATCTTTGTGCCATTTTCGTGGGAATTGATATTAAAAATATTCATTATCAATGCAAACATCATAAATGAGGTTTATTCTTTGATTAGCATCGATTTGGAGAGCTTTTGGAATAAAAAAACTCATGTTGACCTAGTTTTGCGAATGTGAGTTTTTGCCAACTTGTGGATCTTGGTTCTCTCTAACCAGAAAGAGTTATGGAACCCACTTGTACTTTTTTAAAATACTCAATTAGATACTACAATATTTATGCTTGTGTTAGGAACTCATTCCCTTTGAAACTAGGTCAAAAACCCTTGTGTGGTTAAGGAGTTATGACTTTGCCCTTTTGAAAACCTTAATTTCCCAACTTTTCGATTACTTATCAATTTTTGATCCAATGGTCACAAAAATTCATGGGTAGGTGTAATATGTCATGAGGACCATTTTTGATTCCTATCTTGAGGTCAAATTCCTCATGAGTGAAGAGTTGACTTTTCGGCCAACCGAACGATCGATCGGTGGCTACCGAGTCGACTGTTGATGTTTCGGGTATTTTGAGGCCTTGAAACTTCTTGAGTACACTTTACTAAGCCATAGGAACTTCATGGACCATGATCCCACCATTGGAACACCTTTTAAATCAAAAGTCAAACTACAGTTGACTTTTCCTGATCGAAAACCCTAATCGGGTATTCTGAACTGCACTGTTCTCAATTCCTGGGTGACAACCTCAAATTGGATTCATACTTGATCCAATGGAATACATTTGATGATGTGGAGACTCAATTCAAGGAGAAACAATCCAAAACGTTGACTGATTAACCCTCGAAGCCTCGATTTCGACTGTACAAAACCCTAATTCCTGTATCTTGACAAAGACAAACTTGAAATAGGTTATGGTTAGATAATCAAATGAATATGATCCTAAAATAATGATGAGGATCTAAGGGGTCAAAATTTTGGGTGCAACAGTTGCCCCTATTTAAATATCTTCACTAGATGGTAATGAAAGATGACAATCTTCATAGAATCGTAGTGAAAGGTATTTAAATATAGCAAACCAGAAATTTTGTCCCTTAGATCCGATGGTATGCAAAAGGACGAATGCAAATGTCATGAACCTAAATGATGTTTTATGATGCTTGAATGCAAGGCAGATGCAGACACACGAGCAAAGATAAAATAACGGCAGAACAACGAGTAACCACTCACGAGGGACCCAACACACTGGGGAAAGATTCAAAAGCGATGTAAGCCAGGTAGTTCAAACATGACTAAAGATGCTGTTTCAAGGAAATATTTCACACAGGGGACGCAAACTCCAACAGGGAAGACACATCTTCGCAGGGGAAAGAAGACACAAACCTCACTGGGGATAATCAGATGAGGGAGCCCACCGGGGAAGATGACAATTCTTCACTGGGGAAACAAAAGAAAAGAAATGCAAACCACACTGGGGAAGAAAACCACTGGGGAAAACTTGCTAGGGAACAAATCCACTGAGGAAGAAAAACTTCACCGGGGGAAAAGACAGAACGGAGACACGAACCTCACTGGGGATAACCAGATGAGAAATTTCCTATAAGGAAGAGTTCAAACGGGATCGTCAGGAAAAGGTTAGAAACAAGACCGGACAAGCCGGGGAAGCTAGTATCCACTAATTCTCTGAGACTCGACTGTGAAAGCAAAAGTTTCAACTGGGGAAATTGGTGACGACCAGAACAACAAACAGTTCCAAGTGGTGCTAGCTTCAACTAGACTTACTGGGGAGGATGGTGATGACCAATCCATCAAGCGGTTTCCAAAAAGTTCTAAATACCACTAGACTTCCTGGGGATATGGTGACAACCAAATCAAAGTTCTAAATACAATTGAGAATTCCAAATAATATTGATAAAACACAGGACTTCGGCTAGGGGAAATGGTAACAACTGACTAATAACGATTAGCTTTCAAGCAATGCCAGTAACTACTGGATTTAGAGGGAACTGGTGATGACCAAATCTGGATATACCAATAACAATTGATAAGGCTAGTAACCACTAGATTTAACTGGGAGGGTTGGTAACAACCGAGTCCAAGGAGACTAGGGCTGGAAATGAATCGAGTCGAGTCGAACTCACCTCAGCTCGGCTCGACTCATTAAAAATTGTTCGAGTTCAAGTTCGAGCTCGAGTTCGACACGAACTTTTTTTTAAGCTCAAACTCGACTCGTTATAAGTTCACGAACAGTTCGGTTCAACTCGTTAGGTTCATCTCATTAGGTTCAGCTCACATGATTCACGGACTTAAAAACTATTTTTTAAAATTTATATATTTTTTAGTATATTTGACATTTTAAATAAATATATTTTTTAAAAATAAAATATTAAAATAAAATAAAAATTATCATATTGAAATTAAACTTTATCTTCGAAATCTACTAATTCAAAACCTACACAACTTTCAAGAGATACATTTGAAAGTCTAATTCAAAAACTACTAAATTGAAGATTAAATTTGTCTAAGATTTGGAGTAAATATTTAAAACTAATCTTAAAGATAGTATAATTCTTCTCATATGTAATCGAGTTGACTCATGAACCTAACGAGTCGAACTATGTATAGTTCAAGTTCAGCTCATTTAGTTAACGAACTTAATTTTTCGCTCATACTCAACTCATTTGGTTCATGAACCTAGTTTAACGATTTAATTGTCAAATCGAATTCCGAACTATTTTCGAGTTGGTTCGGTTCATTGCCAGCCCTAAAGGAGACCAATAACTATTGGATTTTCAAAGAGTTTGGTGACAACCAGGAAGCACAAATATACCCCTCAATACCTTAGGAATAAAAACTAATACCCTCAATACATTAGGATACAGTAGAGACACAACCCTCAACACGTTAGGATTGGAAGAAGACCCTCAAAACATTAGGAACGAAAGCTGAACATCCTCAATACATTAGGATATAGAAGAATTCATGCAAATGCAACCACTTTAGTCTCTGGGAATTTCTGAACTCGGGATTCAAAGTATACATCTCCAAAGATACACAACCTGTGCTTGGGATGGCAACAAACATCTTCCAAAGGTACAAAACCTGTGCTTGGAATCCAACAATACATCTCCAAAGGTACGAAACCTGAGCTTGGGATGGAAACCAACATCTATCTCCAAAGGTACACAACCTGTGCTCGGGATAGAAACAAACCTCTTCCAAAGGTACGAAACCTGTGCTCGGAATCAAACAATACATCTCAAAAGGTACGAAACCTAAGCTTGGGATAGAAACCAACATCTATCTCCAAAGGTACACAACCTGTGCTTGGGATAGAAACAAACCTCTTCCAAAGGTACGAAACCTGTGCTTGGAATCAAACAATACATCTCCAAAGGTACGAAACCTGAGCTTGGGATGGAAACTAAAATCTATCTCCAAAGGTACGAAACCTGAGCTTAGGATAGAAACAAACTTCTTCCAAAGGTACAAAACCTGTGCTTGGAATCAAACAATACATCTCCAAAAGTAAGAAACCTGAGCTTGGGATGGAAACCATCGTGACTTAGTTTGGAATGATACACAACCAAATTGTCAGTATTTGTTGTCCATGGATTTTCATAATGCTAGTTACCAATGGGCCTTACTTGAAATATACCACCAACTTACTTATACCAGCATCCACTGGATTTTCAAACAATGCTGGTTACAACCGTGCGTCGACATGCTTAAGATAAACTTCTCATATGAGACTGCCATTTATCGTTGAAGAATGATAAGCTTCTCTAAAGAGACTGCCACTTATCGTTGATGAAGGATAAGCTTCTCTGAAGAGACTTCCACTTACCGCTGAAGACGATTAAGCTTCTCTACAGAGACTGCCATTTATCGTTGATGAAGGTTAAGCTTCTCCCAAGAGATTGCCACTTACCGCTGAAGACGATTAGACTTCTCCTAAGAGACTGCCATTTATCGCTAAAGACGATTAAACTTCTCCGAAGAGACTACCGTTTATCGTTGAAGAAGGTTAAGCTTCTCCCAAGAGATTGCCACTTACCGCTGAAGACGATTAAACTTCTCCAAAGAGACTGCCATTTACCGCTGAAGACGATTAAACTTCTCCGAAGAGACTGCCATTTATCGCTGAAGACGATTAAACTTCTCCGAAGAGACTTCCATTTATCGTTGATGAAGGTTAAGCTTCTCCCAAGAGATTGCCACTTACCACTGAAGACAATTAAACTTCTCCTAAGAGACTGCCATTTATCGTTGATGAAGGTTAAGCTTCTCCCAAGAGATTGCCACTTACCGCTGAAGACGATTAAACTTCTCCGAAGAGACTGCCATTTATCGTTGAAGACGAATAAGTTTCTCTACAGAGACTGCCACTTATTGATAAGCTTCTCTACAGAGACTACCACTTATGGATAAGCTTCTCTACAGAGATTGCCACTTATTGATAAGCTTCTCTATAGAGACTACCACTTATGGATAAGCTTCTCTACAGAGACTGCCACTTATTATAATCTTTTCTACAGAGACTGCCACTTATCGCTGAGATGAATAAGCTCCTTGCCAAAGATTGCCACTTATCTGTATCGCAATGTAAAATGTTCTTTTTGATAGATAGTGCAAAATAAATGCACGTCCAGGTAGGTTCGGCGACCGACAGGGACCGAAGTTCAATCTAGAACCGAGCTAGAAAGAAATTGTCAAACAAGACTTCAACCAATGAGAAATGAACTCGAATGGGGTCACATCTTATCCAATCATGGAAAAAGATAACTGAAGCAACCATCATCCACGAGGATTAAACTCTGTGGGGAATTGAGAAAGGATGGACATTTTATGCTTAAGGGCTGACAACTCTTATTGGAGAGAGACCACACACCCAATCACTGAGGAGGGAACCAAAGTGAAACAGGAACAGGTAACAACCAGAGATAGCAAAAATGCACGGATGCTATGCATATGCTTATGTTTATGCTGACGAAACAGACAAAACAAAACAGGAGATGAAATAAACATCTCGACACGGAGACCTAACCAACTTCACCAAAATTGGACATCAAAGGGATGATCATGAAGAACAATAATTCCACTTCAAGGTTACCACCTTCTTTGGGAGAGAGTAATCTTCTTAGGCCGAAACGTCAGGACTTTACTTGGATTGCCATCATGAGCTTGGATTCTTTGCTGAAGGAAAATCATATCGAGAGATTCCCAGATCAGCTGAAGTAACAACTTAATCAAAGAGCTGACAAAGGGTATCATGAGACTAAAATCCTTATGCCCCATTGATAGTATAACAACCCTCTTCAGTGAGCAACGACTCTTGCGACAAACAGTCTTCAACTCTTTCTGCCCCAGATTACATGGTCTGTGGGAAGAAACCATCAAGAGAACTAGCATAAAGATGCTTCAATGTCTTCAAACTCTTATAGAGAGAGATTTACAAATCTCGACGTGATTTCCCCAGTTTAATGGTGCTTGCACAACAAAGTCCCAGACTGTGGAAGTAACAACTGGGGTACAAACTTGCCCCTGCTAGCTGGTAACTGCAAAAGATTTTCCCTAGACTAAACTGTTCATTAAGAGCTTCATCTGGTCTTGACCTGGTTGGCTCTGATTAGCTGAACGTTGTAACAAATGATTAACAAATCCTTCAAATCGGTTGCCCCAAGCTGAGCTTCCTTCATCATGTCAAATTCCCTAGCTGACATCGTTTGTTGGGTTTCCTTTGACATCAGATCGTCTTGCACGCAATGTTGTTTATTAAAAATTGGCAATTTTCAATGTAAAATTCATGCAATCTTTTGAAACATTTTCTTGATGAAACACACACAGCGGAGTGATCAAAGTGAAAGTGATCCAATCATCTTATAAATGATGGATAAAGTAATGAACACACACCAATATCAAAGATCATTAGGAGTCAGGTTATCCAACCTTGCTATAATATGCTTTCAAAACAACTTTACCTCAATTAGGTCTTTTAAGGGTTGTAACGTAGCCTGGTTCACGGTTCATGAAACAAAGGATAAAGGCTCAAAGTTATTTGTCCCACCCACTCTCCATGATGAACTCCAATCCTACGCTCAGTTAACTCAAACTACACGTTCAGGTTCTTACAGGTTTTAAGAATTGAACTGATGATAGTTGGTGATGGTTTACAAACCTCGGGTAGTCACTACTCCCTTACAGTATTTGATAGCTTTTTCCATTTGAGGATTTTTAGAGTGAAGAATCTTACAAAATTCCTCTCCTTTTATCCTTGACTTTTGTCTGAACTTCTTTATTCGAATATATTGTTAATGGGATGCCCCATTTTTGCCTAAGTCTCCTTCATAGGTTTCGACTTAGCGGGCTTTTCAATTTTCTTTTTTCTTCTTCTCTGTTTTTTTGAGAAAGGAGGTGACCACCTAGTTTAATGGCTACGTCGAACCATCATCGTCTTTTGAACTTCTACATTTGCTTGCTGTGTACGAAGAAAAACCTGAGCGCACCATCTTTATATGAAAAATGCCTTGTTATGCACATATCTTCAAGTTAACTGAGAACTACCCGCCCCCAGGTTTGAAATTTAAGGTTTTTTTTTTGTAAAGAAAGAAAACTCCTACTTCTAGGCTCGAAGTGGTTAACGAGGGATTATCTTCCTTATTTCTCCAGTGTTTAGGGATTGAAACAATGTCTTACATCATTGGCAAAGTTAAACTGAAAGCATATCAATAACAGTTATGGATATAGTTCTCATCATCCTCCCCAATCTTTGCTTTAAACAACAGTTCAGTAAAGAAAAGAATGCATTTTTCGTTATCTCATAACAATGAAAGGAAAAAGAAAGAGTGAAACGAATGGACTTAATCAAAAGGTGCATAAAACATTTCATTAATATTGCCAAATTCAAATAAATAATAGCTTACAAGCAAATCAAATACAAAGAAGTTACAACACATGCTGAAACAGTCCACAGCTGCCAGCCTTAGGGAATTAAAATTGTTTAACAAAACAAGGAAAGAGCACTATCAAGGGCCTTCTTCTTTAGTCCACCCTATGCAGGGATGGGGTTGCTTCTTCGTCAAGTAGAAGGTGGATTTGTACTTGAGTTTCGCATATCTTGAAAGATATGACTCCGGCTTCAATCATCTCTTTCACCTTATTCTTGAGGATGTAACATTCCTCAATATCATGACCTGGCGCTCCATGGTGGAAGGCGCAGGAAGCGTCAACGGTGAAATAACCTTGGTGGCTCGGAGGAAGAACGGGTGGAAGTTCCTTTTGAACTAAACCATTCTGCAAGAGTAAGGGGAACAACCTTGCATAAGGTATAGGGATACTCAGAGACCCACCATATGGCTGATTGGTGGACGAAGCCGATCCTTCTTGTTGTTGGGACAAGATCAAATCTCTGATAAAATTTGTCAGACTCCTCTTGGAACGTTTTACCCTCTCTAGCTAGTCACTGAGCTTATGGTTTTCCTGTTCTTGAGTATCCATTATATCCCTGACGGTAGTAGCGAAAGCTTTGGTGTTACTCTTCAAACGAGCAACTTCTTCCCGGAGGGCTTGGTTTTCCTGCTCAAGGTGATTCATCCTTCTGAATGCTAGCACTTGTGATATACTCTCTCCCTTTTTCTTCTGATATCAACAGAACATAGAATGAACCAAAGGACCGACGCAGCGAAGAATGATATGCAAAATGCTGATGCAAGTGCAAAAACGCAACTGGTTTTACAAAACTCAGAAGTTTGATTAGGTTAAAACCCCTTTTCATCAAACTTTGGAAAAGTTACAACTTTTAAAAAATACCAGAGATCAACTGAGTTTTATAAAACTAGTTGCGACATGATATGCTTATGATGATATGACGCACACATAACATAAAGGCAAGTATTCACAAATAACATGCATATACAAAGACCTCCTAGGCTCAAGATCTAAGCAGGGAGTCAACGGTCTAACCATCCCCAAGGATTTATATTGTGGGTTGATTTGTACCTGCCGAACGAGTTCTAGAAAGTTCCGAGAGTCATCAACCCATCTTTCAGATATTATCAACTTCCCAAATCACTTGGTAATCGATAATATTCTCAAGAGAATCTCGTCTGAGTGTAGTATCGTGTATCAACTATTTCGGAAATACTTCCTTATAGCCATTGCACTACAACCTAATAAGGCCAAAGTGGGGTAGAATGTATTCTAAAGGTCTACAGTGTCACGGGCTCCTTCGTCGAAAGTAGCATTGTTTTCACGAATACTCGATCAACAATACTAAACTTTCAAGAGGGCCTACACTAAGCGGTGGTTTCTCAAGTTAGCTTGGTCGGGAATCAACTCCCTATAAGCCTTCTTGGATATACCACCATCCTATCATAAGTGCACTCAAGTCCGGGTATATGACCGTCTCACCACTCAAGACACCCAATACCCAACAGTTTAAACAAATATATTGACAAATATACATGTTAAGCAAATATTTACAAATATGGCATACAATTAAACAAAATAGGCTAAACCCTCAAGTTAAGTTAAATCCCCAGTGAAGTCGCCATTTCTGTTGCAATGAGAATCGTGATACCAAGCTATTGATTAACTTGAATCTTTAATTCTTAGATTACAACCGAATTTTAATTTATCCAAAGCAAAGGTCTAAAGAAAGAAAGAACCTTTTTGCGCGATGTAACAACAATGCTAAGAGATTCGGAGATCGGGGGTTGGTTATGCATAGGGTAGGTATTTCACATCCTAAACATTTGTAGTACTCTACAGGAACCTTTTGTTTGTTTGCATGCTAAGTTTGGTAAATGTTTGCTATGGTTTGGGTTGGGTAAAGGGTGTAGGTAAATACCTAAAGATAGTTTATAAGCTCACTCGCAAAGACGTCGTGTCCTCTGCCTATGTATCCTAACTAGGATAGAATCAGAGCAATCGTAGTTCACCTCATAAGGGATGAAGAACACTTGATTATGATCAAGGTTCAAAGGGGAACAAACATTACAATGCTTGTGTAGAGTTTAAGAAAACTCTCTAGATCTTCATTGTACACTCAAGAAAGGGGAGTAAGTAATCATTTCCATGATTCTTACATAGAGTCAACCAAACTCTACCTATCACTATGTTGTAAGACCAAATGGTTCTATCCAGACCAAAGGGTGGGAGAAGGGGAAAGGTTGCTCGTCAAGATATCGCATCGTGTGCCTACGTATTCTCATTGTCCAATGAGAAATCAGAGCGGTCATAGTTCGGGGCACAAACTACAGAATAAGGATCAATTGGTTCTTTCCAGACCAAAAGAGGGAGAAGGTTCTATCCAGACCTACGAGTTTAAATCCTATTGGTTCTATCCAGACCAAAAAGTGGGAGAAGGTTCTATCCAGACCTATGAGGGTAAATCCTATTGGTTCTATCCAAACCAAAAGGGGGAGAAGGTTCTATCCAGACCTATGAGTTTATTGAGCTATCTATGACCCAAAGCTCAATAGAGAGACTTTCCTTTGGAAGGGAATATATGAGGCAACTTGGATGAGAACTAAAGAGTTTCATCACTTTGGGGAAATAAACTTAACAAAGCATAAACATTCAAACATGATGAATATAAAGAGATATGGTTACAACCAAGAATAAACAAGCACATTACAATAAGCAAGGATTTCAATCAGGATGAATGGTTACAACCAAAAGCAAGCATTTAAGATATTACAATATCAAGCAATGATTTTAATCAAGAAAAATGGTTACAACCAAAGCAAACATCAAGATATTACAATATCAATGATTTCAATCAAGGTAAATGGTTACGACCAAAGCAAGCATCAAGATATTATAATATCTATAAGAGGAAAGTTCTTTCAAGACTTAATAAAAGGTGAAAACCAAAGCATATCTTAACGAAGAATGGGGTACATCTTAATAAAGATGGAAGGGGATCTTAACAAAGATGCATATTAACAAATATGAGGTTTCATTAGGGCTTACAAGATGACATGTATACTTACAGGCATCATGCCTAATCAAATAATGTCACAACAAATGTAAGTGAGAAGTTCAAAACTTCATGGGAGAAAACTTTCAAGTTTTAATGATGATTACACACAAATGCTTACAAGCAAGAGTTTTAGTCAAACTCAAGTACAAAAGGATGCTAACAAGCCAAAATCATAACTTTAAAATAAAACTCAAAAGATAATGAAATTAAAGTTTTGAAATGAATAAATGAGAGATAGGAAGGTGAAAACCCTAAAAACATTCATGGTAGCATGTGAAATGCAAGTAGAAAGTTCACATTTATGAGTTTTAGGTTTACCTCTTGAAGCAAGCTTAAGCAATAAGAAAACCAAAGATATTTAGAGCTCTTAAAAGG
This sequence comes from Lathyrus sativus, assembly GCA_963859935.3. Lineage (NCBI taxonomy): Eukaryota > Viridiplantae > Streptophyta > Magnoliopsida > Fabales > Fabaceae > Lathyrus > Lathyrus sativus. The sequence goes on from OZ012738.1 coordinate 511,648,795, forward strand.
TCTTCAAATGTTCCTAGGTTGATGAATAGATGCTCCAAACAACCTCCAAGCAAGCTAGTGGACGAAATGCCTTGTAAATGAAGGAAAAACTCTAAAATCCAAAGATTTCAAAGACCAACTCACTCAAACCTTGTTACATAAGTGTGGAAGTGATTTGGATAGCTTCAATGCATCATATTTGATGTGTTTGAAGTGTTTCTTGAGTTGGAAAAAGTTTGGAAATGGTTTTGGAAGGTGTTTTGCAAAAATAGATTTTGAGGGATTTTGGAGACTTAGTGAGATTGTGCAAGAATTTGGTGATTGTGTAAGGGAGAGAGTTCTAGATGGTTTATAGAATGGAACTGGTGTATTTGTGATGTAGGAAGTGAGTTCTATTTATAGTCAAAGGCCTTGGATCAAGGTATGGGCAAAAGTGAAGCAAATTGCCAATTTTAACCTTCCATCATGAAAATCTTTGAGTTTTTCAATGCAATCTTCATACTTGTCTTTAAGCCAATCTACTAAGATATTCTCCATGCCATATATATTTTTTTTCATCATGCTTGATAGGTTAGGAGGTGACTTGTTAAAGTAGAGTTGATGATTTGACAAGGGTAGCCACCTTTTTTCTCTTTCTTCACTATTCACTTTTGCAACTTGCATTAAATAATGATTTCCTTTGATCTTTGTGCCATTTTCGTGGGAATTGATATTAAAAATATTCATTATCAATGCAAACATCATAAATGAGGTTTAGTCTTTGATTAGCATCGATTTGGAGAGGTTTTGGAATAAAAAAACTCATGTTGACCTAGTTTTGCGAATGTGAGTTTTTGCCAACTTGTGGATCTTGGTTCTCTCTAACCAGGAAGAGTTATGGAACCCACTTGTACTTTTTTAAAATACTCAATTAGGTACTACAATATTTATGCTTGTGTTAGGAACTCATTCCCTTTGAAACTAGGTCAAAAACCCTTGTGTGGTTAATGAGTTATGACTTTGCCCTTTTGAAAACCTTAATTTCCCAACTTTTCGATTACTTATCAATTTTTGATTCAATGGTCACAAAACTTCATGGGTATGTGTAATATGTCATGAGGACCATTTTTGATTCCCATCTTGAGGTCAAATTCCTCATGAGTGAAGAGTTGACTTTTCGGTCAACCGAACGATCGATCGGTGGCTACCGAGTCGACTGTTGATGTTTCGGGTATTTTGAGGCCTTGAAACTTCTTGAGTAGACTTTACTAAGCCATAGGAACTTCATGGACCATGATCCCACCATTGGAACACCTTTTAAATCAAAAGTCAAACTACAGTTGACTTTTCCTGATCGAAAACCCTAATCGGGTATTCTGAACTGCACTGTTCTCAATTCCTGGGTGACAACCTCAAATTGGATTCATACTTGATCCAATGGAATACATTTGATGATGTGGAGACTCAATTCAAGGAGAAACAATCCAAAACGTTGACTGATTAACCCTCGAAGCCTCGATTTCGGCTGTACAAAACCCTGATTCCTGTATCTTGACAAAGACAAACTTGAAATAGGTTATGGTTAGATAATCAAATGAATATGATCCTAAAATAATGATGAGGATCTAAGAGGTCAAAATTTGGGGTGCAACAATCTCCATCTACTGTTTTGACAGTACTGCTGTCATGTGTTTTAATCAAGATGTGAGACAAAACTGTTGTCATGTGTTTTAATCAAGATGTCGAGACATATGTCGTGACATCTTTGTCTGGTACAGCAGGAGCTGCTATTTCATATCTCTTGACAGAGATGTTTTGGTTTGATGAGATCCTGTTGGATATACCTCATCAGTATGCGCAGGTCAAGGAGATTTATTCGGAACAAAATGCATATTTAATTGGAATTCATAAAAAGGATCTTTGAGACTTTTTAGGAAACTATAAAATATTTGTTTCTATTGTTATGAAGAAGACTCTGCAGAAGATTTAGAGTTTGGCTTAATTGGCAGGCATTTTGGTAAAACTAGGTGTATTCACAAGATGTCCTACAGGATGTCGTGACATCTGTATGTCATAAATATGTTTGTGTGTCCATATCTTTTGTGCAAGCTGGCTGCACTTTTCTGGTACAGAATCTGCGTGTTTTTAGTGGCTTACTGTGGGCGTTTCTGATACACTTTTTATGGATCAGATTGGATTTAATTTGAAGTTATTATCAGAAGATTGATTGAAGATTGGAAGAATGATATGATTAGATTTGATTGATCAAATCATATGTGCTGCTATTTATGAAGTTTGAAATCTTCTCTTCCTGCTATTATTTTTGACCAGCTCAAGCCTAGTCTGCATTATTATTTAAGGAGGCAAAAACCCTAGGAAAAGACAAGGATTCACAACAAGAAGATCTTGAGTGCAAAATAAGGGTTTAGGTTTTAAGAGTCTCTTGTGTGTGTGACTTTGTAAGTCACCCTTTGTATCTTTGGATGCATCGTGGTAGACATGTTTAAGCTGTTAGTTGTTAATTGTTAATTGTTAATTATTCACTCAAAGCTTGTAAGCAAGAGTGTATTGTTCTTGATTGAAGCTTTTAAGCAAAATTAAGTATTGTGACTTTGAAGAGTGTCTTCTAAAGTCTTTTCTTTTTGTATTGAATTGTTTATCACTGCTATGATTGAGGGGGAGTGAGAGGTGTCTCTTGTCTAGTGGGTTCTAGGCAGAAATTGCATTGGGTAGAGATTAAGTGAGGAGTTGTAAACTGGGAGTTTAGCTCTAAATTAATTCTACTAATAGTGGATTTCCTCCCTGGCTTTGTAGCCCCCAGATGTAGGTGATGTTGCAACGAACTGGGTTAACAATTCATTGTGTTATTTATCTTCCAGCATTTACAATTCTGCACAATTTAAATGGTTAGATAATTAGTTCTGTCAGTCTACAGATGTTACAACAAATGTCATGACACTGTTAATTTTTAAAGGGATTTAAATTGCTCATGTTCTGTCCTTGTTCTGTTTTAGCAAAGATCAATGTTCTTAGAATCTCTTAGGACATCTGAGATCTGCATACCAGAATTTCACGGACTTTGCAATGCCCCAACATCTTCCCAACGCTGTATGATGTCAATCTTCACTGATTTCCTCGACGAGATCATGGAAGTTTTTATGGACTATTTCTCGGTATGCGGATCTAGTTTTAAAAACTGCTTAGCTAACCTTGAAAGAATTCTAGAAAGATGCATGGAAGTGAACCTAGTTCTAAACTGGGAGAAATTTCATTTCATGATCACCAAAGGTATAATATTAGGACACATAGTAACTAAGAGAGGAATCGAGGTTGAAAAATCCAAGATAGAGGTTATAGAAAACCTCAAACTCCCAAAAACAGTTAGGGAAGTCCGAAGCTTTCTTGAACATGCTAGTTTCTACCGACGTTTCATCAAAGACTTCTCTAAGATAACTAAACCTTTAACTGGCCTTCTGATGAAAGGCGTTGAATTCATTTTTGACGATAAATGTCTCGAAGCATTTAAGCGCCTTAAACAAGCACTAATTTTCGCCCCTATTATGCAACCTCCTGATTGAATTCAAACTTTCGAGATTATGTGCGATGTGTAACACCCCAAATTTATTGGAATATTTATTTAATTTATTTAAATATGAATATTCGTATTTTTGGTGATTTTCGGTGGTTGGTATGAAATATTAAGAATTATGGAGTTTTGGGTTATTTATTTAAATAATAGTATATAATATGAATATATTGGTATTATTATTAAATTAAATAAATATAAGTGAATTAAGGGCAAAATGGACATTTGAGGAGGAGTTAGTGAGGGAGAAGTTGGAAAGCCCAATTTTAAGGTGCAAAGTTAGGTTTAACAAAAAGGAATTTTGAGGGAATTGAGATTCATTCCTGTTAGACCGTGAAAAGGGAAGAAATAAAGGCCAGAGCTCTGAGAAAGAGGATTGAGGCAAAAGCTTCGCAAGGTTTCCAAGAATCAAAGAGAAAGGCTTAGAACCGGCAATTAAGGTATGAGGAGTATTGCCTTCATTATTTTTAATATGTGATTCAATGTATTTAAAACTTATTTAAGGGTTTAAAGGGTTTGAGGCTGATTTGAGATAAAGGAAATTAGGCTTTCATGGCCAAAATCTATTATTGAGGTTTTAACCATATAGGGATTTGAACTGATGGTCTGATAGGTTTGAGGTCAATTAGATTTAGAGGGAAAGTAGGCCTTCATGGCCAAAATCTATTATTAAGGTTTTAACCGTATAGAGATTTTAACCGATGGTCTGATAGGTTTGAGGTCTATTTGAGAGTAAAGGAAATTAGGCCTCCGTGACCCAAATCTGTTGTTGAGATTGTTTAACTCTGTAGGATAAGTGATTTGTGATAACTTTAATGACTATGGGGTATTTGTAAGAAATTATGGGAATAAGAGGCGTATATATGATACAGGATTGAATCTATATCCCTTAATTTTAAAGGTTTTAGACATAATCTTAAAACAATGATTAGATGGTTCAATTGTGTTAAAATTGTAAATTTACTTGAGATAATTACAGTATTGGATGGGTTTTAATTTTCTGAGAGTTTGGGTTCTTATAGAATCGAAATTGGAGGTCTGGAAGGTCTCCAACGGTGAAAAACGCAGAAAATTGCATGATGTCCGTCAAGACTGTTCCTGTTTTCGGTCGAAATCGTTTTGGATGTAAATTTTGATCCGTAAGTCTGTTTTGGCCCCCGTTCGAAGCGTTGGAAAGCTAATGAACAAGGCTATAACATATTATATATAAGGTAATTGGTTTCCCAATATTTTTATATCTAATTATGTTTGAGAAGTCAATTGTGTATATGTTCTATTAATGAATCCTGTTATGGTTCAACGATTTCTTGATGTTTTGATGTTGCGATTTTCCTGATGAATTACCATGAGGGTAACTGTGATTTCTATGTGATTAAATAAATGTATGATGAATTACTATGAGTATAGATGTGATTCCAATGTGATTAATACATGACTGTATATTGAATTCCCCTGAGTAATTATGATGATTTATGATGTTAATTGTATGAGTTTTTGATGATTATATGATGACATGATTATTATGATGATTTTGATGAATGATGATGCACCTCATGAGTTTATTATGAGGATGATATTGACGTGTGTTGTAACGCCCCGATTTCGATTATTATTTTAATTGTGGAATTTATGTGTTAATATGTTATGTTTACATATTATGCTATTTTACCGATTTTGAGAGTTTTCGGGGAAAATAGATTGGAGGGTATTGTAGACATTTGGTATTTAATGTTAAGTTGGATATTTGTGAGAAAATGGATTTAATAGATGTTTTGAGAGAAATAGAATAGAAAGGAATATAAGTGGAAAGAGGAGAGAAAAGAGATAGAAATAGAAAGAAGAGAAAAGGAAGAGAAAGAGGAAGAAGAGAAAGAGGAGAAAGAGAGGAAAAACTTGGATTCATCGAGAACAACATCTAGGCTTCGATTTAACCGGGTAAGGGTGTGAAATGTTATTATCTTATAAATGTTTATGATTATGTATGTGTGTGTTTGGATTTATTGGAGGTTTCCCATATTTTTCCATTTTAGGGAAGAAACGGGTTTAATCGGTAGAATCGATGTTTTAACGGATAAAATCTGGAATAAATGGTGTATATTAGTCGAGAAATGCTAGGATAAGACTACTGGAACTTGTTGGAATTGAATCGGTTGATTTGGTGATGATTTGATGATTTTTGGACAGTTGGGGTTTTGAACATTGCAGACGTTTGCTAGCACCTTCGCTAGGCGAGCAGGTCGCGAGTGTTCGATGTAGCGAGCTAGTAGTGAATGGTCCTAGACTTGACAGAATGTAATTGACCCTCTTCGCTGGTAGCGAGCGAGGTAGCGAGAGGTTCTCTAGGCGAAACCCCAACGAGTAGGTAACGAAGCCTTACAGTAGCTTCTGTTTGCCTTCGCTAGCACGTTCGCTAGGCGAGTCTGTAGCGAATGTTCGCTAGGGCCTCGCTAGGCGAGTATGCCAGCCAACGTGACAGCAACTTGTTTTATTTTGCTGTTTCCATCCAATGTTGACGGTTCTGATATATATGTTTATAATGTATAGTTGTGCACTGTTATATGATATGTTGTGGGTAACCGTATGGCGTGAATCCTAGATTATAGAATCGATTGTGAAACGTGGCATTTTGGCATATATATGTGCATTGCTTAAATTGATTAAAAATGTATGGTGATTGTGATGAAATTTGTAGCCGTTTGGCATGATATTGTGAATGTATGATGACAATATGTGATAATATGAGAAGAATGCATGAAAACATTATGAATATGTGTGCATTTCAAGAAGTGTATCGAGTCATTTTGCATGTGAAGCATCATGATATACATTCTTGTGCTGATTGATTCCGTGTAGAATCTGCTGAACGATTGTGTGCCCATGTGGGGTGTGAGAAATCTGATTGTGTGCCCGTGTGGGGTGTGAGCAATCCATAAACATTGTGTACCCGTGTGGGGTGTGAGCAATGGGTGAACATTGTACGCCCATGTGGGGTGTGAGTGATGGTTCCAATAAGTTCCTGAGTGAACTTGAGATGATTGAGTCAGTACCGCATGTGCATCTGCATAGAGTCGTGAGTCGGTCTCTATGAGTTGCATTTATCATCATGAATTGTGTATTGGTAAATAAACATTATTGTAAATGTTTATGTGGAGTGTTGAATATGTTTAGTGTGAATATATACATTGTGATGTATATGAATGAATGTTGAATATATGCATGATGAATATGCTTGGTGAATTATATATATGTTGCAATATATATATATATATATATATATATATATATATATATATATATATATATATATATATATATATATATATATATATATATATATATATATATATATATATATATATATATATATATATATATATATATATATATATATATATATATATATATATATATATATATATATATATATATATATATATATGATTGAATTTTGATGAATTATGGTGAGAATGTGGAATATGTGTATTCCATGAATGTATATAGATATATAATTATATGCATTGGTTATTATGATAATATTTCTCACCCTTCTGCTGTTTTATGATGCTCTATGAGGCATTGCAGAGTAGGATTGCTGGAGGTCTTTTTGTGAAGCGTGGCTTTATTCTTTTGGTCGGTTGGCTCTGATATGTAGCACCGGGTAGCTAGAATTGTAGATAATACTTTTGTGATACGTTGTATATGTATCTTGATGGTGAAATGTTTATGAAAACATGTTGTATATGGTTGAATCAAACTGGTTGATATATATATGATCATATGTTTTGATGTTATTCAATATTTGGATTTTCCGCTTTTATTCTAAATATTGAGATGTGGGTGTAAGGACTAAGTTCCTCTGTTTTGAAAGTTACCCCACTGTTGCATATCTTGTTGAGCATGTGTTGTACGTTTTAATTTCACGTATAATGTGACATGCCTCTTTTATACCATGTTTTAATTATACTCTGATAAATGAATTTTTAATATGCGCCTAAATGATTTAATTGATTATATGGGGGTATAGAAAGGGGGTGTTACATTAAATGGTATCAGAGCCAGTGTTGAGTCAGTTGTGTCTATCTCGTTGTTGTGTTGGTTAAACAGTTGTTTAACCTTGTTGTTATTTTTGGGAATGATCAGAATATGGCTGGTCGTAACGACAATGCGCTGGCTGCTGCATTGGAGGCAATGGCTAGGGCGGTGCAGGGTGCACCGAATGTGAATGCTAACGATGAGTTTAGGAAGAATTAACCACCGATCTTCAAAGGAAGATTTGATCCCAATGGTGGCCAAATTTGGTTGAAAGAGATTGAAAGAATCTTTAGAGTCATGGGCTGTGCAAAAGAGAATAAGGTGAGACTTGGGACTCACATGCTGAAAGAAGAAGCCGACGATTGGTGTATCAGAATGCGACAAGTTCTTGAAATAGATGAGGAAGAGATAACTTGGGATCTATTTCGTACCGAGTTCTTGAGGAAGTATTACCCTGAGAGTGTGAAGGGGAAGAAAGAGATGGAATTCCTTGAGTTGAAACAAGGTAATATGTCTGTAGTGGACTATACTGCTAAGTTTGTGGAATTGGTTCAATTTCATCCTCATTATGCTGCTATTACTGCTGAGTTTTCTAAGTGTATTAAGTATGAGAATGGCTTGCGTCCTGAGATTAAGCAAGCGGTCGGATACCAAAGAATAAGGAGATTTTCGGATTTGACCGAATGTTGTAGAAATTTTTGAGGAAGATAGCAAGGCTCGTTCTACTCACTATAAGGGTTTGAATGAGAGGAAAGGAAAGCCACAAGATAGAAGTGGACCTTATGTGACACCTGTTGATAAGGGCAAGCATAAGGGAAACTTTGAGAAGAGATCTAGAGGAGGAAGTTCTGGTTCCGTCAAGTGCTACAAGTGTGGCGAGATGGGCCATAAGTCTTTTGAGTGTGGGAAGACAATTGTGAAGTTTCCTTCTTTGGAAGATGATGAAGATGCGAGTTTTCTATCCACTAAAGAGTTAAAGAAACTTTTAGTGGATGAAGCTCAGTTGTTTGGTTTGTTTTCATCATTGTCGGTGGAGAGCAAAGTTGAGTTCGATGTGTTTCCTGTAGTGTGTGATTTTCCAGAAGTGTTTCCGGAGGATATTACGGACGTACCGCCGGAAAGAGAAGATGAGTTTTCTATTGATCTGGTTCCTGGTACTAGACCGATTTCGATGGCACCGTATCGTATGTCGACATCGGAGTTGGTAGAATTGAAGAAGCAATTGAATGACTTGTTGGAAAAGAGATTTGTAAGACCAAGTGTTTCTCCTTGGGGTGCACCGGTATTGTTGGTAAAGAAGAAAGATGGAAGTATGTGGTTATGCATTGATTATCGGAAATTAAACAAGGTGATGATTAAGAACAAGTATCCGCTTCCAAGGATCAATGATTTGATGGACCAATTGGTTGGTGCATGTGTTTTTAGCAAGATTGATTTGAGATCGGGATATCACCAGATTCGTGTGAAAGAAGAGGATATTCAAAAGACGGCTTTTAGGACACAATATGGTCATTATGAATATTTAGTGATGCCATTCGGGGTTTCTAATGCGCCGAGTGTGTTTATGGAATACATGAATCATATTTTTCATGATCAGTTGGATCGTTTTGTGGTTGTGTTCATCGACGATATTTTGATCTACTCTAAGTCTCAAGAGGAGCATGAAGAGCATTTAAGGGTTGTGTTACAGATTTTGAAAGAGAAGCAATTGTATGCTAAGTTGTCGAAATGTGAATTTTGGTTGTCGGAAGTAAGTTTTCTTGGACATGTTATTTCCGGTAATGGTATTTATGTGGATCCATCCAAGATTGATGCGGTGATCCAATGGGAGTCTCCTAGATCAGTTACGGAGGTTCGGAGCTTTTTAGGCTTGACAGGTTATTATAAGAGGTTTATTGAGGGATTTTCAAAGTTGGCACTTCCGTTAACGCAACTGACTTATAAAGGAAAGGCTTTCATTTGTGATATTGATTGTGAAAAGAGTTTCATGGAGCTAAAGAGAAGATTGACGACGGCGCCAATCTTGATTTTTCCGAATCCGTTGGAACCATTTGTGGTTTATTGTGATGCTTCTTTGATGGGTTTAGGTGGTGTTTTGATGCAAGGTGGAAAAGTTGTGGCCTATGCTTCAAGACAATTAAGAGTGCATGAAAAGAATTATCCTATGCATGATTTGGAGTTAGCGGCCGTAGTGTTTGTTCTGAAAATTTGGAGGCACTATCTTTATGGTGCAAGATTTGAAGTTTTTAGTGATCACAAGAGTTTGAAGTATTTATTTGATCAGAAAGAATTGAACATGAGACAAAGAATATGGTTATAACTTTTGAAGGATTATGATTTTGGTTTGAATTACCATCCGGGTAAGGCAAACGTGGTGGCCGATGCCTTGATTCAGAAGTTGTTACATGTGTCTGCATTGATGATGAGAGAATGGGAACTTTTGGAGAATTTTAGAGACTTGAGTTTGTTTTGTGAAATGACGCCGAGAAGTGTGAGACTTGGTATGCTGCATGTTACAAATGATTTTCTTGCAACCGTATGTGAAAAGCAAAAGTTGGATTTGAATTTCATTGATTTGATGATGAATGAGAAAAAGGATTTCAAGGTTGATAATTTTGGAGTTTTGAGATTTCATGGTCGTATTTGTATTCCCGATGATGTGGAGTTGAAAAAGATGATATTGGAAGAAGGACACCGAAGTAACTTAAGTATTCATCCGGGTGCGAATAAGATGTATCAAGATTTGAAGAAAATCTTTTGGTGGTCCGGATTGAAGAGGGATGTAACTCAATTTGTGTATGCATGTTTGACTTGTCAGAAGTCTAAGGTGGAACATCAAAAGCCTAGTGGATTGATGCCACCGTTGGATATTCCAAAGTGGAAATGGGATAGTATATCGATGGATTTTGTTACGGGGTTGTCGAATACGCAAAGAGGTCATAATGCTATTTGGGTGATTGTTGATAGGCTTACTAAATCTGCTCACTTCATTCCGATTGATATTAGCTATCCTTTGGAGAAGTTAGCCGAGATTTATGTTCGTGTGGTTGTGAAGTTACATGGAGTTCCTAAGAGTATTGTATCAGATAGGGATCCTAGATTCACGTCGAGGTTTTGGGAGAGTTTGCAAAAGGCTTTGGGTTCTAAGCTAAGATTGAGTTCGGCTTATCATCCGCAGATGGATTGTCAAACCGAGAGGACAATTCAACTGTTAGAGGATTTGTTACATGCTTGTGTGCTAGAGCAAGGTGGTGCTTGGGATAATTATTTGGCGTTGATTGAGTTCACCTATAATAGCAGTTTTCATTCAAGTATTGGCATGGCACCACTTGAGGCTTTGTATGGTCGGAGATTTCGAACACCTTTGTGTTGGCATGAAACTGGTGAGAAGTCGGTAGTTGGACCGGAGATGGTACAACAAACGACGGAGAAAGTGAAGTTTATTCGGGAAGAGATGAAAGCTTCTCAGAGTAGACATAAGAGCTATCATGACAAGAGAAGGAAAGATCTTGAGTTTCAAGAAGACGACCATGTGTTTTTGAGAGTTACACCAGTTACAGGTGTGTGTCGTGCTTTGAAATCGAAGAAGTTGACTTCTCATTTTATTGGTCTATATCAGATTACTGCACGAGTTGGTGTTGTGGCTTATCGTGTGCCGTTGCCTCTGAATCTTTCGAACTTGCATGATGTGTTCCATATTTCGCAACTTCGGAAGTATGTTCTGGATCCGTCACATGTTATTCCTATGGACGAGGTTGAGGTGAGAGATAACCTTACGGTGGATGTTTTACCGATTAGGATTTTGGATCGTGAAGTTAAGAAACTAAGAGGCAAGGATATTGCGCTTGTGAAAGTAGCGCGGGGAGGCGCTTCGGAAGGCAATATGACTTGGGAATTAGAGAGTGGGATGCGAGAGTCGTATTCGGAGTTGTTTGGACCAGGTAATATTTTCGAGGATGAATATTTCTAAAGTGGGGGAGAGTTGTAACGCCCCGATTTCGATTATTCCCATTTTCGTTGAGTCTTTTTGATTTAATTGGGTGATTATTATTTTAATTGTGGAATTTATGTATTAATATGTTATGTTTGCATATTATGCTATTTTACCGATTTTGAGAGTTTTTAGGGAAAATAGATTGGAGGGTATTTTAGACATTTGGTATTTAATGTTAAGTTGGATATTTTGTGAGAAAATGGATTTAATAGATGTTTTGAGAGAAATAGAATAGAAAGGAATATAAGTGGAAAGATGATAGAAAAGAGATAGAAATAGAAAGAAGAGAAAAGGGAGAGAAAGAGGAAGAAGAGAAAGAGGAGAAAGAGAGGAAAAGCTTGGATTCATCGAGAATAACATCTAGGCTTCAATTTAATCGGGTAAGAGTGTGAAATGTTATTATCTTATCAATGTTTATGATTATGTATGTGTGTGTTTGGATTTATTGGAGGTTTCCCATCTTTTTCCATTTTAGGGCAGAAACGAGTTTAATCGGTAGAATCAATGTTTTAACGGATAAAATCTAGAATAAATGGTGTAGATTAGTCGAGAAATGCTAGGCTAAGACTACTGGAACTTATTGGAATTGAATCAGTTGATTTGGTGATGATTTGATTATTTTTGGACAGTTGGGGTTTTGAGCATCGCAGACGTTCGCTAGCACCTTCGCTAGGCGAGCAGGTCGCGAGTGTTCGCTGTAGCGAGCTAGTAGTGAATAGTCCCATACTTGACAGAATGTAATTGACCCTCTTCGCTGGTAGCGAATGAGGTAGCGAGAGGTTCGCTAGGCGAAACCCCAGCGAGTAGGTAACGAAGCGTTACAGTAGCTTCTGTTTGCCTTCGCTAGCACGTTTGCTAGGCGAGCCTGTAGCGAATGTTCGCTAGGGCCTCACTAGGCGAGTAGGCCAGTGAACGTGACAACAACTTGTTTTATTTTGTTGTTTCCATTAAATATTGCCGGTTCCGATATATATGTTTATAAAGTATAGCTGTGCACTGTTATATGATATGTTGTGGGTAGTCGTATGGCGTGAATCCTAGATTATGGAATCGATTGTGAAATGTGGCCTTTTGGTATATATATGTGCATTATTTAAATTGATTAAAAATGCATGGTGATTGTGATGGAATTTGTATCCGTTTGGCATGATATTGTGAATGTATGATGACAGTATGTGATAATATGAGAAGAATGCATGAAAACATTATGAATATGTGTGCATTTCAAGAATTGTATGGAGTCATTTTGCATGTGAAGCATCATGATATACATTCTTGTGCTGATTGATTCCACATAGAATCCGCTGAACGATTGTGTGCCCATGTGGGGTGTGAGCAATCGGATTGTGTGCCCGTTTGGGGTGTGAGAAATCCATAAACATTGTGTGCCCGTGTGGGGTGTGAGCAATGGGTGAACATCGTGTGCCCATGTGGGGTGTGAGTGATGGTTCCAATATGTTTCTGAGTGAACTTGAGATGATTGAGTCGGTACCGCATGTGCATCTGCATAGAGTCGTGAGTCGGTCTCTATGAGTTGCATTTATCATCATGAATTGTGCATTGGTAAATAAACATTATTGTAAATGTTTATGTGGAGTGATGGATATGTCTAGTGTGAATATATACGTTGTAATGTATATGAATGAATGGTGAATATATGCATGATGAATATGTTTGGTGAATTATATATATGTTGCGATATATATATATATATATATATATATATATATATATATATATATATATATATATATATATATATATATATATATATATATATATATATATATATATATATATATATATATATATATATATATATATATATATATATATATATATATATATATATATATATATATATATATATATATATATATATATATATATATATATATATATATATATATATATATATATATATATATATATATATATATATATATATATATATATATATATATATATATATATATATATATATATATATATATATATATATATATATATATATATATATATATATATATATATATGATTGAATTGTGATGAATTGTGGTGAGAATGTGGAATATGTGTATTCTATGAATGTATATAGATATATAATTATATGCATTAGTTATTATGATAGTATTTCTCACCCTTCTGCTGTTTTATGATGCTCTATGAGGAATTGCAGAGTAGGATTGCTGGAGGTCTTTTTGTGAAGCGTGGCTTCATTCTTTTGGTCGGTTGGCTCTGATATGTAGCACCGGGTAGCTAGGATCGTATAGAATTCTTTTGTGATACGTTGTATATGTATCTTGATGGTGAAATGTTTATGAAAACATGTTGTATATGGTTGAATCAAACTGGTTGATATATATATGATCATATGTTTTGATGTTATTCAATATTTAGATTTTCCGCTTTTATTCTAAATATTGAGATGTGGGTGTAAGGACTAAGTTCCTCTATTTTAAAAGTTACCCCACTGTTGCATATCTTGTTGAGCAGGTGTTGTATGTTTTAATTTCACGTATAATGTGACATGCCTCTTTTATACCATGTTTTAATTATACTCTGATAAATGAATTTTTAATATGTGCCTAAATAATTTAATTGATTATTTGGGGGTATAGAAATAGGGTGTTACATGTGTCGCTACGCGAAAAATGACACAGAGTCCCCACTGGATTTTATTTATCCCAAGGAGGGAAAGGGAAATAGCGATAAAACCTTTAGGAAAAGATCATGGTCATTGCAACCAAGTCTTAGGGTTCGGGAGTCGGTTATGCGAGGGAAGGTATTAGCACCCCCTCGCATCCATCGTACTGATGGGAACCTTCTAGGTTGTTTAGCGTGAATGGGTGTTTTTATTATTAAAAGTGTGCTTGCTTAAGGGAAAAGAGGGGGTTGGTTTTTTTTATTTTAATGCTCGCCAAGGATTGTGGCCCTTGTGCCTTTGATCCTCACTTAAAAGAAGTGAAGAATCAGAGCTCTGTAGTTTGGAGGCTTGTGAAATGGTTATTTGTTGGTTGATTTTATACCTTGGAAAAGGGTTTACAAATTGATGCCCTAAGGCAAAAAGAAGTTTGATGAGTTGATGTTATTTTTAGGTTCTTTTGGAGAAATTATTCTTGATTAGGATTACACAAAAGACTTTGGATAGAGATGAATGTTTCGAATAATCAAGTCGAGTGCCTTGTATTCAAAATATTCGGAACGAGTGTAGGAGGGTTCCATTCTCATTCCTTCTCCACCATTTTAAAGTTTATTGTGTATAACCCCAATCGTATATTTATTGTGTTTTGGATTTTTTATGAGAAAAATATCACTTGATTTTGGATCAAGGGTTTTATTGTTTGTGAAATTATTTGAAGTGATGCGAACAAGGTCGATGGCGAACGCACAAGGCGGTCGACTTACAAGGTCGAAAATGGCTCGACGAGAATCGAGAGTTTGTTTTCTTAAAAAAGGTTTTTTGGCACCAAAGGTCAAAAATGACCAACAATAAAATATCCACACACAAAGGCCTTGCAAATACAACGGGTTAGTTGGCTTGAATCAAAACACACAAAAAACGCCATCAAGAGTTGTTCCCCTTCTTGCAAAACCTCCACTGATTTTGGTTGGGTGTTCTCTTCACTCTTCACTATATGCTTTGATGGTTTTCCTTCTTAATGGTTCTCTTATGTTTCTATGTGACTCTCTTGATTTTTGTTGGTTTTCTTTCTCTCTATTTTTTCTGGTTTTCCTGGGTTTCTTGCTCTCTCTATTTCTCTATCTCAATGTGTGTTCAATGCTGAATATCTTTTTTTTGTTTGCAGCCCCCTCTCCTCTTTTATCTTAGTATATTAGGGTTTCCCTACTTTCAAAATATCAGATTTTTTCATGGGGTAATGTCTCTTGCCAATTTCCTCATGTCACTCTCTTTCTTTCCATTTCCACGCCAGTTGTTATGCTGCATTTCTGCTGCACTACTTACCTATGTTGTCATTTTTCTGCAGCACTCTATATTGCCCTCAAACTTTGTACCCATTTGTTTACTTGTGTTTGGACATCACTTTTGGTCAATGTTACTACCTTTTGACAGCATTTTGAAAATTCTGAAATTTAATATGTAGATGCATCATTGTGGGTTCATTTCCTTGGTCTTATGACATGTAATGGTTTTATGATATAATGCAAATTTTCACTTCTTGCATGGGACTATTTTGGATCACTTTAAAATTACCCATGGCCAAGCAAACATAGTCTTGATCTTGACATGTTCCAATGTTGAGTTAACTCCTAATTATTTTCCTTGGATGTTTGTGGGTATAATGTGGAACATGTAAGCTTGTTGGGGCATGAAGGGTACCAATGCATGAATTTGATTAGAGACTTGCATCAAGATTAGAAATAAATTAATTTCTAAACATTACTTTGAGGTTTTGTAACAAGTGGCATTCTTGTAATGTTATGAAGTTTCTCTTTGTAATATTCTAGTCTTGAATTCATGAATCTTGAACTTTGAATGATGGATTTCCCTTATACCATTATTTGGAATGAATGAAGTCTTGAATTATGCACTTTTGATCTTGACTCATGCTTTGCAAATTTGAACTTCCCTTTGATCATGAATTTAAAACAAAGTTGGAGGAAGAAACCTTGAATTAGGCATTGCACTTCATGTATATTAGGAATATTGATCTTGAATATCCTAATATTTTTTAAGTAACTTCTCCTTGAAGAAATCTACATGAGTAGACTTTACAAATTGAATCAAACCTTAGATGATGGACCTTTTCTTCCATGTAATCCATGATAGGCAATTTTTTATTTGGAATGGAATAACAACACACCGACCCAATCTTTACCTTGTGAACCTACATGCTTGACATGCAATAGAACGATGTATGATATGACGAATGTAGGGTTTGAAAGGCTAAAGGTGAAAATGAGGGTGTGACAGCTGCCCCTATTTAATCCTCTTGGACCTGAATGTCTGGAGGATAAAAGTGCTCGAACATTCATGGTAGTAGAGAATTAAATACTAGAATACCCGAGATTTTCAACTGGAGAGGTGTGGAATGAAAGTAGACAGTCAGCGAGATGGCTTGAAAAAGGTGTCTATTAGTGACCAAGGGTTAAAGGGGATGAAATGATATGATTGAGATGCAATGCAGAATGAGCATGAGTGTATTTGCCAGCCAGAGGAGAAGACACCTCATAATAGGGAATCATAATTGGCTAGGAGATATTCCTTCTACAAAATATAGAGAGGACTCGGAAATATAGAAATGTGAGATATTCCTTCTACAAAAGATAGAGAGGACTCTAAAATAAACATGAGATATTCCTTCTATGAAAGGTAGAGAGGACTCAAAAAGATAGATTGTGAGATATTCCTTCCACGAAAGGTAGTGAGGACTCTAGATATTGGCTTTCCTCTTACAAAAGGCAAGGAGGACTCCCGAACAAAAGGTTTGGAGGAAATGTTTTCTTCTACAAAAGGTAGAGAGGACTCTGAAACAAAATGTTAGGAGAAAAATTCCTTCTACAAAAGGCAGTGAGGACTTCAAAACAAAAGGTTTGAAGACATGGTAACTCCTTCTACATCAAGTAGAGGAGACTCCCTTGGGAGAATACGATCATATTTCCTTCTATAAAGGCAGAAAGGACTCCAGAACAAAAGGTTAGGAGAAGAAGTTCCTTCTACAAAAGGTAGAGGGGACTCCAGAACAAAAGGTTTGGAGATGATTCCTTCTACAAAAGGTAGATATGAGATTCCCTTAGGAGAGGACGATCGTATTTTCTTCTGCGAAAAGCAGAAAAGACTCCTGAACAAAAGGTTAGGAGAAAAATTCCTTCTACAAAAGGTACAGAGGATACTTATGAAAGGTAAGTTGACTAGAACCTGTACAAAAGGCACGGTAAGTCTTACTAAAGGTAATTTGAATCTGTTGCAAAAGGCAAGGTGGAGATACTTCGTGATGGTGACACGGAAAGACTCACAAAAGGTAAGTTGAGAGCAATAATCATCCTCTTGCAAAAGGTAGATGAAACTTGTATAGGTTATTAAAACATCATTTGACCTCACAGGCGCAAGGGCAGAGATGACATTCTTAAAGTAGGGCGACCATTTAGTTCTTGGCCACATAGGCATCAAGCGTCTAAATTGATCGAAGATACCCAAAACAAAGTTTTGTCGCATGTAAAAGACAGCGAGAAACGCTTACGAAAGGAAGGCGAAGGGAAAAGATTTCACGCGAAAGGCAATGAAGTCCTTTACGAAAGGTAAAGTGAGAAGATATATCATAATGGACTTACAAAAGGTAAGTGAACGGGTAATAACCATCCTCAGACTAAAGGCAGAGGAAATTTGCACAGGGTATTAGAACATCATTGGACTTCACAGGCACAACAGCGTAGATGACATTCTTTAAGTATGGCGACCATTCAGTTCTTGACCACATAGGCATCAAGCATCCAAATTGATCGAAGATACCCAAATCAAAGTTTTGTCGCATGTAAAAGACAGCGAAAAACGCTTACGAAAGGAAAGCCAAAGGACAAGGTTTCACGCGAAAGGCAATGAAATCCCTTACAAAAGGTAAGGTGAGAAAATAACTCATGCAAAAGGCTCAAAAAAGACTTACAAAAGGTAAGTGCATGGATAAACACTCCGGGAGGATCCTACCAGGGTGCCCACAGGAAATCCGCATCTTTGAGAATGACTGGCTAAACACTCACGTAATGATGCATGATGTATACAAAAATGTCGGGATGTAAAGATATGGAGGTTACGGGTGATGGTCGTGCCAAGTATGGTTGGGATTTTGTTTTGGGTGCCAAACGAGGTTGGGCTCTAAAGGTGAATTACCAGACGAGAACTGGTGGCAAAAGGGTTAAGTTGTCAGACGGGAACTGTTTTTATTATTGTTTGCCAGACAAGAATTGGACTTTGAAGGGAAAATTGACTACCGAACGGGAATTAGAGTCTGAAGGCATGCTAAAGGGTGATTTGGTTGGGTGGGCTAACAACATGATTTCCCAACACTCGTTTTGAACTCGAAAAAGCTTACTCGATAAGATTGAAAGCATGAAGAGGAATTGCCCCAGTTTTAGTTCAGCTTGCCCCAGTCTAGAAGGGCCTTTGAAGAATTTCCCTTAAAAGAGAGATTGAAGGTAGCTTGTCATGAGAAGACCTTGAGATGGCTTGCCTTAGAAATTTGAACCATGATTTGATTTATTCTTGATTAGCCGACTCTTGAATTGATTGACTTCAACGTACTCTTGAAGTAGCTTGCCCCTGAATGAGCGTTGAAGCGATTCGACTTATGCTGATTGAGCATTGGAAGGACTTTTCCTTTAATCAAAGAAACTCCGAATGGCCTGCCCCTAGTTGGTAGAGTCTTGTGATGGTTCTCTTATGATCAACCAATTTTGGATGACTCGTCCCATAATCAGATGATGCTTGGAGACTTGCTTTAGACTGACTAACTTCATAATCATTGGATGTCAATGCCCCTGATCTACAGGGCTAGAAGGTGTTCTTGATTCTGGTCAACTTTGATGAATGGTCAAATCCTCTTTGATTACTCTTTGTTGGAATTTCCTCGATGTCAAGTACTGACTTGCAATTTAAATTGTTTATTCATAAATGGTAATTTTAATGCAATTCTTATGCAAATTTGAAAAATCATTTATTAGGATGATGTGGTAGTGTGTGATGAATGGACCATTAGTCCAAACGTAGTGTTGATTTAGTTGGTGTGCAAAAGATATAGCAAGAATATGACACCAATACTGAAGATTAGCAAATATGTGAGGAGTCAGTTTACACAACCTTACTATAGTATGCTTTCAGAATATACCCTGCCTCAATTAGATCTTTTAAGGGTTGTAACATGGTCTGGTTCATGGTTATAGAAATAAAGGATATAAGGCTCAAAGTTTGATTTCAACCCACTCTTTCTTCATGATGACCTTCAGTCCTATGTTCAGCTAATTGGTAGACACATGTCTAGAGTTGAACAATGCAAAAGTGAAGATGAGAGTTCAAGACTTTCTTGAAATGATAATCACTTTATTTTGTTGTTGTGGATGTCAATGACCCTTTTGATGTTTGACATAACGGTCACCATATCTTATTTTGCCTCGAGGATTTAAAGACCTCTTTTGCTTTTGTTTGTGATCCCTAACTTTTGCATAGACTGATTTTGCTTTTCAAGTCCACCGGGATAGCCTTGACTTTCGCCTAAGTCTCCTCTTGAGGTGTCAGACTTAGCATGCTTTTAATTTTTTCATTTTTTTTCAAATTTGTTGGAGGGTTGTGACTTCCAAGTCATTGGTCATTGAAGAACAACCATCATAACTTTTGGATTTTACATGATTCTTTCGACACTTCAGTACTTGTGCGAAGAATATCTTGTCGTTGATCTTCAGACGGGAAGTTCCATCTCGATAATTCAAATTGACTGAACGCTACCCATGCCCTAGGTTAAGTGTAAGGGTTTAGAAATCTGAAGAAAACTCCCACTTCTAGGTTCAAAGTGGTTAACTAGGGATTAACTCCTTATCTTTCCAGTGTTTAGGGGATTTGGAACAATGCATGTACATCATCAACAGGATTTTATCCGAAAGCATACAATTGCAATTATGGGTTTTTCGTTTTCGTCATCCTCCTTCCAATTTTGCTAAAACAAAGGTTTTGAGAAAGAAAGCGAGCGAGAGGTAAATGGATTATATATATATATATATATATATATATATATATATATATATATATATATATATATATATATATATATATATATATATATATATATATATATATATATATATATATATATATATATATATATATATATATATATATATATATATATATATATATATATATATATATATATATATATATATATATATATATATATATATATATATATATATATATATATATATATATATATATATATATATATATATATATATATATATATATATATATATATAAGTGAAGAAAGAATGAGCGAATGCGACATGATTAATTCAAAAAGCATGATTACTTCATTAATATTACCATTCAAAACAAACAATGTATAAAAATAAGTAGCCAATAACAGGAAATAAACTACAAATGCCTAGAAATGACAAGATCTAAAAATTTCCAGCATTGGGTAGTGGGCCTTTTCTTTCTTGACTTGAAGTTGGGCTAGCCTTCTTGCTCATTGAGACCACTATGTGAACCTTTTTCTCACTCACTCTTAAAAAATTCTTCCCTGACAGAAACTGACGAGCCTGCCTGACCAAATGAAGGGTTGACGTTGATTTGAAGGCCTTGAGGTGTAAATGAAATCAATCTGGGCTCAATCAGCTCTTGCACTTGGTACTTCAAGGATTTACAATCCTCGATCGTGTGTCTAGGTGCTCCAGAGTGGAATATATACCTGACATTTGCATCATAGCCTAGAGGAGGCGGTGTTGAAGGAGGACCAAGTTCTCTTAACTGAACCAATGAGTTACTGAGAAACAAAGGGAGGAGTCGACTGTATGACATAGAAATTGGGTCAAAGTGTTTCTCTGGCCTCTTTGGTCCGTTCTGGCCTCATTGGGCAGAGTTTCGCCACTGATCTGGATACTGACTCTTACTCCACAGTCGGTTTCTCTAACTTGACTGAGGATCAGGTAATGGTCGTTGATAGGTACGCTTTGTAGGTCCAAGTGGTAGGTCGTGTTTACGAGGCATCTCTTGACTTGAGGGGAACTTAGGTACTTCCACAGGAGCATGTATTTTCGTGGCAATAACTGGTGTGGGGTTACTTTCCTTCCTCATAAGTGTTTGTAGGATCTCCATAATCAAGTTCACCTGAGTTTTCAATTGCTTGACGTCCTCTCTTAACAATTCTTAACCTTTCTGAAGCTCTTCCATAGTGATCTGAGACATGTCTCCAGTCCTGAGCGTATGTTGGGAAATCAACTAGTTTACTGTGAATGTAGGTCAAGTCTTTGTAAGTTTTGGTTTTGTTTTATGAAATGCAGAATGATATATAAATGCATATGGAATAATATGCTATGCGTAAAGCTCTTAGTAACCTTGTTAGTATCGTTAAGAATATAAACATTTTCCATTGCAACTAATCAAAAGAGACATAATAAAACAAAAACTTTCATTTCATTAAGGCTCGAGGCCAAGTTCAAATACAAAATACAAGAGACGCTTCTTAAACAAATTACAAATCAACTCTAAAGGTGACTCCTTGGGCTCTGCAAACCGCCTCTAAATCTGAAATCAGCTCTCCCATTGTTTCCTTGCAAAACTTCACAAAGTCAAACACAAGGACATGAGTGTTTTCAGGAGTCATCACTTGATCAGCAACCTTCAATTTTTCAACGATTTGTTGAAGCACAAAGTTGGAGAATCCCGCCAGGTTCACAAATTTGTCCTTCCATTCGGCATAGAGAATTTGGAGATTGTGGATGATGTCATCTCTCTGAAGTACCGCAGCCTCCGCTTGACGACAACTTTCTTCCCAATAGTGGCAACTGTCTTGCAGCTCTAGGTATAACTCATCATAAATTCCATCTTTCATCATCTTTATTTCCTCAATAGCCCTACCCAATTGGTACTCTGCTTGTATGAGATGTCGCTGTGCATTCTCTTTTTCCAACAGTGCACGAGCTAACTGATCCTTGCAGCCTTTGACAATGTTATTCAACTTATGAATCTGAGCTTTAAAGTTTTCCCTTTCATCTTTCTTCATTTGGGTGGCTATTCTCACATCATTTTGTAAGTCTCTGAATCTTTGCCATACTTAGTTTAATTTTTCATTTTGGTGATCCAAGTCGGCGTTGGCACTTTTAAGTGCTCCACCAACCCATTCTTTCTTTCCTTTCTCTTCCCTAGCACTTTTCTTGCTATCCTCGAACTTTTCTTTCAACTCTTTGCTTTTGTCTTCCCAAGCTTCACTTTTCTTCTTAGTCTCACTGAGTTGAATTCGGACCTAGTGTTCTCATCCTCGAGTTCTTGGACTTTAGACTTAAGTTTCTCCATGTGTTCGGGTAAGATTGGTTCAGGCTTAGGATTTGGTGGGAAAGCAGATGCATCAAAGACAAAGGGTAATCTGACTTCTTTTGCTCTCTCTTTCACCTATTTAACATAAGGTTCACGAGCAATGATATTCTTCCTCCCATTGTCTAGATTGCTTCTTGTGATGTTTACCCATGCTCTTCTTTCCTTTCTTACAGCTGGATCATTTGGATCGACCGTATTAACAAGGAATGGCACCAAATCTTCTTCTTTAAGAGGACCATCCATGGAGTGTCCAAATTGTCTTTTGAGTAACACCGGGTTGTAATTGATGCAACCTCGTGTTCCCAAGAGAGGCACATTGGGAAATTCTCCGCAAAAAAAGATGATATATCTGGTTTCCCACTCCCTCTTGTACCACGTGATGGAACTGGCAGTGAGTGAAGCAAATCTTTGAGGCCATGAGAGTTTCTCGGAAGCAAAAGGACCTTTTTCAGGCATTTGGGGTCCTTAGCCACTTATGCAAGAGCGGGGCGCAATAGAGGAACATTCCACCTCGTTTTGTATGGCTTGTATGAAGTGTATGATAGAAGTCACCTAGGAGGAAAGGTACGGGGTTTCCGGTCAAGAAAATTTCCACAGCTACTTGGTCCACAAAATTTTCCCCATTTGGAAACATCACAATTCCATAGACCAAGAGTGCTAAAATTGAACCACATATTTCCCATTTCTCTTCTTTGGCATACTTCCATGCTTGCTCTCCTAAGAACTTCCTCGAAAATCTCCTAGCTCCTTTGGGTGCCCAATTGGCTATCACGTCTCCTGTGGGAATCCCTAAGGCGGAAGCCACTTTCTTCAAAGTGAATTCTTCTTTGAGCTTCAAAAAAGGATTGCGGTCTTTGGTGGAAAGGTTCAAAATATTCTCGAATTCTTCCAAAGTGGGAGCTATTTGAAAATCAGCAAAGGTGAAACAACAGAGGGAAGTGTCATAGTACTGAGCCAAGGCTGTGAGGCCTTCAAATTCTATCTTCTCTGTCAACAAATCTAAGATTCTCCCATAAGAAGAGTGAAATTTGATGTGCTTTATGGGAGTGATCTTGGCACTTAGAGCTTTCAGACTGTCAATTGAAGGATCTTTGTATTTGAAAGTGAAAATACTTTTTCTGTCGGTCTTCTTGTTAAGTCTCATCATCCCTAGATTCACATTCATCATGATCGCTTCTAAAAAATGCTTATATCTGCAACAAGAACAAGACACTAAGAGCTTTGTTTTTATTAAGTATCTATGTATGCATTAATGGAATCCGAGCACATGGGTTCATAAGTCTGAGGTATGGATATGGCCGATACTGACTGCTTTTTCAAAAAAATGGTTCTCACAAGGCATGATCTATAGTTTAAAGCGGATCCCAAAGTCATGGATTCATATGACTGTTCATCATACACGACATGAATATGTCGGATGATGACTCCATCACATGAACCTCTTTTGGGTGAGGTCCTCGTATCAAACCAGACGAGAAGAATTTCTCGGGGACCCATACTACGAGACATCTCAACACTGGGTTCTAGACAAGGATTTCAGAGTCATGGACTTCCTTGACTGTTTTTTATGTATGTCAGTCATTGCCAGACAACAACTCCATCAAGAAAGTCTCTTCTGAACGAGGTCTTCGTATAGATCCATACAAGAAGAGCTTCTCGAGGACCCATACTACGCGATCATCAATCTTAGTTGGCCAATGGTTTAGGGTTCTAAAGCTTCTTAGAGTAATGGATTCCCAAGAAAACATTGATCAAACACGCCAAGAGCTTGACGGTTCTCATCATTCTCAAAGGAGTCTACTCTAAGCGAGGTTCTCGTATCGACTATCACGAGATGAGCATCTCGGAAGCCCATACTACTCAACCTCTCCTATCTCAATTTTAACACTCTAGACTCGGGTATAGAGTCTTTCCCTCAAGGTTTGCCACCAAAGTATCCAATACATACCATAACGAATGAAACCAAATACAGTGAGATACAGTTGAATAAATAAAGGAAAGCGATAAACAAGCACATAAAAAGAGAGAACTCAAACATGCCAAAAACAACCTAGGTTAGGTTTGACTCGCTTAGGAAGATTCCCCAGCAGAGATTCTGGGTCCGTTCCCCAGCAGAGTCGCCAGCTGTCGCTACGAGAAAAATGACACAGAGTCGCCACCGGATTTTATTTATCCCAAGGAGGGAAAGGGAAATAGCGATGAAACCTTTAGGAAAAGATCATGGTCATCGCAACCAAGTCTTAAGGTTAGGGAGTCGGTTATGCGAGGGGAAGGTATTAGCACCCCCTCGCATCCATCGTACTCGATGAGAACCTTCTAGGTTATTTAGCGTGAATGGGTGTTTTTATTATTAAAAGTGTGCTTGCTTAAGGGAAAAGAGGGGGTTGGTTTTTTTTATTTTAATGCTTGCCAAGTATTGTGGCCCTTGTGCCTACGTATCCTCACTTAAAAGAAGTGAAGAATCAGAGCTCCGTAGTTCAGAGGCTTGTGAAATGGTTGTTTGTTGATTGACTTTATACCTTGAAAAAGGGTTTTCGGATTGATGCCCTAAGGCAAAAAGAAGTTTGATGAGTTGATGTTATTTTTAGGTTCTTTAGGAGAAATTGTTCTTGATTAAGACTACACAAAAGACTTTGGATAGAGATGAATGTTTCGAATAACCAAGTCGAGTGCCTTGTATTCAAAACATTCGGAATGAGTGTAGGAGGGTTTCATTCTCATTCCTTCTCCACCACTTTAAAGTTTATGGTGTATAACCTCAATCGTATATTTATTGTGTTTTGGATTTTTTATGAGAAAAATACCACTTGATTTTGGATCAAGGGTTTTATTGTTTGTAAAAATATTTGAAGTGATGCGAACAAGGTTGATGGTGCACGCATAAGGCGGTCGACTTATAAGGTAAAAAATGACATGATGAGAATCGAGAATTTATATTCTTAAAAAGGTTTTTTTGGAACCAAAGGTCAAAAATGAGCAACAATAAAATATCCACACACAAAGGCCATGCAAACACAACAGGTTTGTCGGCTTGAATCAAAACACACAAAAAACGCCATCCTTGAAAAAAATTTTTTTAAGGTAAAATAGTAAAAAAAAACGTGAAAACAGGGGTCTGACAAGGCCGGTCATGTTAGCTGACACGGCCCGTGTCAGGAAATGCCTGCAACATGGTTTTTTGAGGCAAACAGAGGGCTGACACGGCCGCCCGTGTCAACTGACACGACCCGTGTTAGCACCCCTGGGAGATATGCGCAAAGAAAATTTTTAAACAGCGGGCTGACACGGCCGCCCGTGTCAGCCCTGCTGGGTGAAAAATATGGATTTTTATCTCTGTTCTCTCCCTTTCTTGGGGTTCTTACAAAGGTTTCTTGGTCACTCTTGGGACCTTTACACAAGGTACACAACACAAAACACTTAGAATAGATAATAAATGACAAAAATGCAAAATATAAAGAGAGAAAAAGTTTGAAGAAATGGATACCCAAGAGTTGTTCCCCTTCTTGCAAAACCTCCACTGGTTTTGGTTGGGTGTTCTCTTCACTCTTCACTATATGCTTTGATGGTTCTCCTTCTCAATGATTCTCTTGTGTTTCTATGTGAATCTCTTGATTTTTGCTGGTTTTCTTTCTCTCTATTTTTTCTGGTTTTCTTGGGTTTCTTGCCCTCTCTATTTCTCTATCTCAATGTGTGTTCAATGATGAATATCTTTTTTTTTTGTTTGCAGCCCCCTCTCCTCTTTTATCTAAGCACAATAGGGTTTCCCTATTTTCAAAATATCAGATTTTTTCATGGGGTAATGTCTCTTGCCAATTTCCTCATGTCACTCTCTTTCTTTCCATTTCCACGCAAGTTGTTATGCTGCATTTTTGCGGCACTACTTACCTATGCTGTCATTTTTCTGCAGCACTCTATATTGCCCTCAAGCTTTGTACCTATTTGTTTAGTTGTGTTTGGACATCACTTTTGGTCAATGTTACAACCTTTTGACAACATTTTGAAAATTCTGATATTTAATATGTAGATGCATCATTGTGGGTTCATTTCCTTAGTCTTATGACATGTAATGGTTTTATGATATAATGCAAATTGTCACTTCTTGCATGGGGCTGTTTTGGATCACATTAAAATTACCCATGGCCAAGCAAACATAGTCTTGATGTTGACGTGTTCCAATCTTGAGTTAACTCCTAATTATTTTCCTTGGATATTTGTGGGCATAATGTGGACCATGTAAGCTTGTTGGGGCATGAAGGGTACCATTGAATGAATTTAATTAGAGACTTGCATCAAGATTAGAAATAAATTAATTTGTAAACATTACTTGGAGGTTTTGTAACAAGTGGCATTCTTGTAATGTCATGAAGTTTCTCTTTGTAATATTCTAGTCTTGAATTCATGAATCTTGAACTTTGAATGATGGTTTTCCCTTATACCATTATTTGGATTGAATGAAGTCTTGAATTATGCACTTGTGATCTTGACTCATGCTTTGCAAATTTGAACTTCCCTTTGATCATGAATTTGAAACAAAGTTGGAGGAAGAAACCTTGAATTAGGCATTGCATTTCATGTATATTAGGAATATTGATCTTGAATATCCTAATATTTTTTAAGTAACTTCTCCTTGAAGAAATCTACATGAGTAGACTTTACAAATTGAATCAAACCTTATATGATGGACCTTTTCTTCCATGTAATCCATATAGGCAATTTTTTATTTGGAATGGAACAACAACATACCGACCCAATCTTTACCTTGTGAACCCACATGCTCGACATGCAATAGAACGATATATGATATGACGAATGTAGGGTATGAAAGGCTAAAGGTGAAAATGAGGGTGTGACAACGTGTCCATCATGCATTCATGTGCATCTGGACTTCGATTGAGGACCTTGATTTCTTTGGCTTCAGTCCCATTGTGCGGATGTGAGGTATTTTAATGTGCTCCGGTTCTTGTATATAATCGATCCTATTGATGGGGATCTATGGAGGGTTGATGGCCCAGTGTCCATCGAGCTTTGATGATTGGTACCACATGCATGAGTCTTGTTGCATTTGCATTTATGTGACAATTGGTGTAATTTATAATGTTGTGGCCTTTGATGTTCCTTGATGATTATGATGTTGAATATGAAAATGACACCATCTTATATATTGATACTTATATTGATTATTATTAATCGTTTTAGTTACCCCGCCTGTTTGAATGTTGCCTCCACGTGGGTAAAATGCAGATGACCAGGTTTAGCCGTGGATGCCATCGAGGATTTTTGAAGTTTTTGGGTTGTTGGCCATTGTGGTTGACTTAAAGGGTCTTGCTTTGATTGTGTAACACTGGGTTGGGGTCTTTGAGTCAAATTATTTTATTGAGTATTTGTTATGTTGATTTCCTTTCGGTAAAAGGAAAACTTTGAATTTTTTCCTTTTTGAGTTCCGTTGCCATTTGAGCACTTTTGAGTAATTTTGAGAAAAACCTGTTGCTTACGGAACATTGACCTTGATTTGAACTTATTGAGAAATGTACGCCCTTTGAGGTGATTTTTATGGTGTTTAAAATTTTACTCTGAAAAATGTGAATATTTTGCCATAATATTTGTGGGGTAGAAAAGGGTGTTACATTAGCGGTATCAGAGTCTGGTTGTTCCGTCCGGCCAAGTTGCCTAATGTTATTTGTTCCCTAGTATGTGACATGTGTGTGAAAACAATGTCGATACAAGTTTGTTTTCTAACCTTTGTCTACAGAATTGGGAATGAAACAAGTGGGAGAGAAGCTTGTGCTTCTCTAGGAAGCTTCAAGTGTGGAGTGGTGGCTCAGTGTGTCGATGAACGCTCTTATAGTTTGGTAAAGATGATTTATGCCCCATCATGATTTTTGCCTGTCTATTGACAAATTGAGGAACTGATCACCCTTAATCTCTTGTTGATAGTAGACAGAGTCATGTTGGATGGGATAGACGTGTCTTGCAAGCTTAGATGGCTTGTACGGTGAATTGCTTTGAGTTAAGCTAAGTGGTTGCAGATTGTTTTGGTGAGTCGGTCCAGGATGGTGCTGAGACGTTTATTTTGATGGAAACTTTGAGTGTTAATAAAGTGGGGAAGTTGGTGGTGTTCCATTATTTGTGATTATCCGTAAAATTTTCCTGATGAGATAAGTGATTTACCTTCGGAACGTGAAATGGAGTTTACGATTGACCTAGTTCCTGGGACTAGTTTAGTAGCGACGACTGTAACACCCTTATCCTACCCTACAGATATTACAGCAAAATAACATGGATTGTAGAGTAAACATTAACTTTCATAAAAAGCCACAAAAGGGCGTACATTTCTCAATGTCTCAAAATAAGTCAATGCTCCGTAACACACGGGTTTTCTCAAATTACATCAAAACATCATAAACAGCAGAACTCAAAACATAACTCAAGGTTTCCTCATAAGGGAAAGTTAGTAAAATAAACCACTGATATATAGTTCAACTCAAAGAACCCAACCCGATGTTACATATCAGAGCAAGACCCTCTAAGTTAACCAAAAGGCTAACAACTCTAAGACTTCAAAAATACCCCTCGACGGCATCCACAGCTAAAATTGGTCATCTGTACGTTACCCACATGAAGGTCACATTCAAACAGGCAGGGTGAGTAAAACAATTCATAATAATCAATGTATAACAATTAATGCATAAACGGCATCATAACTATATTCAACACATTCATATCCTTCAATAGGCCTCGAAGGCCACAACGTCATAATT
This sequence comes from Lathyrus sativus, assembly GCA_963859935.3. Taxonomy (NCBI): domain Eukaryota; kingdom Viridiplantae; phylum Streptophyta; class Magnoliopsida; order Fabales; family Fabaceae; genus Lathyrus; species Lathyrus sativus. Next base: position 511,678,164 of record OZ012738.1, read on the forward strand.
TATACACAAAGGCTCATAAATGCAAATGCAACATAGACTCAATGCATGTGGTACCAATCATCACAGCGTGATGGACACTGGGCCATCAACCCTCCATAGATCCCCATCAATAGGATCGATTCTACTTGAGAACCGGAGCACCTCAAAATACTTCACATCCGCACAGTTGGATTGAAGTCAAAGTAATCGAGGCCCTGAACAAAAGTCTAGATGCACATGAATGCATGATGCACACGTCATAATAATCCTCATAATAACAACATATGGTGCATCATCATTCATCATACACCATAACTCATCAACATAGTCATCATCCTCACATAAATCGTCATATCTCATGTTAGCACATAATTCATCATAACAATCATCATCATCACATAAATCATCATATAATCACGTCCAAATCACATATTAGCTCATAGTCATCCTCATGTTAGCCCATCCTATTATCACATCTTAATTCATAATACTACCTCATGTTATATCATATTAATTCATAATATTATCCTATATCATCTCATATTACATCATAATATTATCCCATATTATCACATATTAATTCATCAACTTATACCCGTGGTAATCCTCACACTATAGCCTATAAATTACATAATTCCTCACTGTCATACTCATGTTAACTCATCTCAGAAATCTCATAATCAAACATCAAGGCGTCGCTGCAAAACGATCAATTTCACGAACTCTGCTACGTTCCCTGGCTTGCTCGCTAGGCGAGTCTGTAGTGAACCTTCGCTGGCTTGCTCGCTAGGTGAGTCTGTGGCGAATCTTCGTGGCTTGCTCGCTAGGCGAGTCTGTAGTGAACATTTGCTGGCTTGCTCGCTAGGCGAGCAGAGCGACGACAGCAAAAACCTGTTATGACCAGAACGGATTCCTGTCCAAATACTCATACGATTCACTTACCCAATGCCCCCAAAATATCCCTAAATCATCCCTACGGTCATACGGCGATAATGACACAACATCTATGGTTTATTAGGCCAATCTGGCAACATTTGCGCTACCTAAATCACTATTTTCCTGCAATTGCTCTGAGTGCATCATAGTTACTCACATTTGAACATTCCTATTCCTACAGGGTCAAACATATAACGCTCCAAGGTTTTGGCCACGAAGGCCTAAGGTTTCCCTTCTCATATCAATATTAAGTGTTACATACCATTACCCCTAACCTCAAAGCCTTATCATCAAATTCCCTATTTTCCCACAACCAATCCAAAATACCTTAAATCATAAACCAACCATAAACACATCTAAAGGCATACATAGAAAATCATGAACAACGATACTCCCCATACCTTATTTGATTCGCAGCTTTCACGATTAACTTCGGGATCTTCCGAAGCTTTTGCCTCCACTTCTCCCTCCTCAGAGCTCTGGCCTCCTTCTTTTCACGGTTAACGAAATGAATCCTCTACCTTCAGAATTCTATTTTGTCAAACTTAGACTTGGGACACACAATTGAGTTTTTCCCATAATATCCTTACTAACTCCTCTTAATGCCCAATTTACCCTCATTTCTCTTATATTTATTTTAATTCATAATAATATTAATAAATCCATATTACATACTATTATTCCAAAATAAATACTCTGATATGCATAATTCCTCAATAATTCCCAAAACCATCAAAAACACCAAAAATACGAATATTCTAAATTAAATAAATTAATTAAAATATTCCGATTAAATTCGGGGTGTTACAACGGCTCCATATCGTATGTCCATATCGTATTCGAAGAAGTTTAAGAATCAACTTGAAGATCTGCTTGAGGAGAGGTTTTTTTGTCCGAGTGTGTCACCGTGGGGTGCACCAATTTTGTTAGTTAAGAAGAAAGAAGATTCTGTGTGGCTGTGTGTGAATTATAGACAACTAAACAAAGTGACTATCAAGAATAAGTATCCACTTTCAAGGATTAATGATTTGATGGACCAATTGGTTGTTGCAAGTGTGTCCATTAAGATAGATTTGAGATTTAGGTATCATCATATTTGTGTGAAGGCTGAAGATATTCAGAAGACTGCTTTTAAAACAAGGTATGGACATTATGAGTATTTCGTGATGCCATTTGGTGTGACTAATGCACCCTGTGTATTTATGGAGTATGTGAACAGGATTTTCCATCCTTATTAGGACACGTTTGCGGTTGTGTTCATTGATGATATTTTGATATAATCGAAGAGTAAAGAGGATCATGTTGAGCATCTGAAAATTGTGTTATCAGCATTGAAAGAGAAGTAGTTGAATGCAAAACAATCAAAGTGTGAGTTTTGGTTGAATGAAGTGAGTTTCCTTGGTCATGTGGTCTCGAGTAGAGTTATTGCGGTTGACATGTCGAAGGTTGAAGTTGTATCGCAATGGGAAGCTCCATAACCTGTTTTTGAGATTAGAAGATTTCTTGGGTTGGCAGGTTATTAATGACAATTCATTGAAAGATTTTTCCAAGTTATCTTTGCCATTGATGTAGTGGACTAGGAAGGTTCAAGCTTTTGTTTTGGATGCAAAGTGTGAAGAAAGTTTTAAGAGCTTTTGAAAAGGCTGACAGCAGCTCATGTTTTGATTTTGCCGAATCCGGCATAACCATTGTTGTATATTGTGATGCTTAGTTAATGGGATGGGGAGGTGTGTTGATGCAAAATCATCAAGTTTTAGCTTATGCTTCAAGGCAATTTAAAGTGCACGAGAGGAATTATCTAACCAGGATTTATAGTTGGTTGTTGTTGTGTTTGTGTCGAAGCTTTGGAAGAATTATTTGTGTTTTTCGAGATTTGAGATGTTTAGTGATCATAAGAGTTTGAAGTATTTCTTTGATCATAAAGAATTGAATGTGAGGCAAAGGTGATGATTGGGACTTCTGAATAAATATGGTTTTTGTAGGAATTATAATTCGGATAAAGCAAGCGCGGTAGCTGATGCATTAGTTTGGAAATCTTTACATATGTCGATGATGATGGTAAGAGAGTTAGAATTGATTGAGCAATTTTGTGATATGAGTTTGGTTTGTGAAGATACTTCTTATGGAGTTAAGCTTGGTATGTTGAAGCTTACTAGTGGTATTCTTGATGAAATTCGAGGAGGTCAGAAATCTGATTTGAGTTGGTAGATCGGTTGAATTTGATGGATCAAAGTCGAAGAGCTGATTTTCGGATTAAAGAAAATGGTATCATGAGATGTCGTGATAGAGTTTGTATTCCAAATATTGTTGAGTTGAAAAAGAGTATTCTTGAGGAAGGACATTGAAGTAGATTGAGTATCCATCCCGGTGCTACGAAGAGGTACCAGAATTTGAGGAAATGTTTTTGGTGGCCAGGGATGAAGTAAGAAATTACAGAGTTTGAGTATGCTTGTTTAACTGGTCTGAAGTCAAAGATTAAACATCAAAGACTGTTGGGTCTGATGCAACCGTTAAATATTATAGAGTGGAAATGGGATATCATTTCTATGGATTTTGTGACATGTCTACCAAAGACTTTGAAGGGATATGATTCAATTTGGATGATTGTGGATAGATTGACTAAATCGACTCATTTTATACCGATGAGGATCAATTATTCGTTACGGAAGCTGGCAGAATTATATATTGATGATATTGTGAAACTGCATGGTATTCCTTCAAGTGTTGTATCTAATAGAGATCTGAGATCTTCATCGAGGTTTTGGGAGAGTTTGCAGACGATTTGGGTACCATGTTGAGATTGAGTTCTTCCTATCATCCGCAGACGGATGGACAGATAAAGAGAACTATCCAGTCTTTAGAGGATTTGTTGAGATCTTGTGTGTTGGATCAAGGTGGATCGTGGGATAGTCATTTGTCATTGATTGAGTTTACCAACAACAACAGTTATCATTCTAGTATTGGAATGACACCGTATGAGGCTTTGTATGGAAGGAAGTGTAGGACTCGATTGTGTTGGTATGAGTCAGGTGAGGGTGTTATACTCGGACCTGAGATTGCGCAAGAGACGACTGAAAAGATCAAGAGGATCCAAGAAAAGATGAAAGTTTCGCAGATTCGTCAGAAGAGTTACCATGATAAGAGGAGGAAAACACTTGAATTTTAAAAGGGAGATCATGTGTTTTGAGAGTTACGCCGGTAACTGGTGTTGGTCGAGCATTGAAGTCAAGAAAGCTCACACCGCATTTTGTTGGTCCGTATCAGAGTGGTGCAGTAGAAGCGTGAGAGGAGTAGCATGCCAGATTGCTTTACCGCCGTCGGTTGCGAATTTGTGTGATGTGTTTCATGTGTCTCAATTGAGCAAGTACATTCCAGATCCATCACATGTGATTCAGATGGATGATGTACAAGTGGGAGATAATTTTAATGTTGAGGCATTGCCAGTTCGGGTTGATGAACGAGAAGTGAAGCAACTACGAGGTAAAGAGATTTCCTTAGTAAAGGTAGTTTTGGGAGGACCAGCTGGAGAGAGTTGGACTTGGGAGCATGAGGATCAGATGAGGGAGTCGTATCCGACTTTGTTTCCTTGAGGTAATTTTTGAGGCCGAAAATTCTTTTAAGTGGGGGAAAGTTGTAACACCCCAAATTTATTGGAATATTTATTTAATTTATTTAAACATGAATATTCGTATTTTTGGTGGTTTGTATGAAATATTGAGAATTATGGAGTTTTGGGTTATTTATTTAAATAATAGTATATAATATGAATATATTGGTATTATTATTAAATTAAATTAATATAAGTGAATTAAGGGCAAAATGGACATTTGAGGAGGAGTTAGTGAGGGTGAAGTTGGAAAGCCCAATTTTAAGGTCCAAAGTTAGGTTTAACAAAAGGGAATTTCGAGGGAATTATGATTCATTCCTATTATACTGTGAAAAGGGAAGAAATAAAGGCCAGAGCTCTGAGAAAGAGAATTGAGGCAAAAGCTTCGCAAGGTTTCCAAGAATCAAAGAGAAATGCTTAGAGTCGGCAATTAAGGTATGGGGAGTATTGCCTTCATTATTTTTAATATGTGATTCAATGTATTTCAAGCTGATTTATGGGTTTAAAGGGTTTGAGGCTGATTTGAGATAAAGGAAATTAGGCCTTCATGGTCAAAATCTATTATTGAGGTTTTAACTGTATAGGGATTTGAACTGATGGTCTAATAGGTTTGAGGTGGATTTGGATTTGAGGGAAAGTAGGCCTTTATGCCCAAAATCTATTATTGAGGTTTTAACCGTATAGAGATTTGAACTGATGATCCGATAGGTTTGGGGTTGATTTGAGAGTAAAGGAAATTAGGCCTTCGTGGCCAAAATCTGTTGTTGAGATTGTTTAACCCTGTAGGATAAGTGATTTGTGATAACTCTAATGACTGTGGGGTATTTTTAATAAATTATGGGAATTAGAGGCGTAAATATGATACGGGATTGAACCTATATCCCTTAATTTTAAAGGTTTTAGGAATAATTTTAAAACAATGATTAGATTGTTTAATTGTATTAAAATTGTAGATTTATTTGAGATGATTACAGTATTGGATGGATTTCAATTTCCTGAGAGTTTGGGTTTTTACAGAATCGAAATTGGAGGTCTGGAAGGTCTCCAACGGTGAAAAACGCAGAAAATTGCATTATGTCTGTCACGACTGTTCATGTTTTCGGTCGAAATCGTTTTGGACGTAACTTTTGATCCGTAAGTCCGTTTTGCCCCCCGTTTGAAGTATTGGAAAAATAATTAACAGGACTATAACATAGTTTAGATAAGGGAATTGGTTTCCCAATATTTTTATATCTAATTATGTTTGAGAAGTCAATTGTGTATATGTTCTATTAATGAATCATATTATGATTTAGTGATGTATTGATGTATTGATGCTGCGATTTTCGTGATGAATTACCATGAGGGTAACTGTGATTTCTATGTGATTAAATGAATGTATGATTAATTACTATAAATATAGCTGTGATTCCTATGTGATTAATACATGACTGTATAATGAATTCCTATGTGTAATTGTGATGATTTATAATGTTGATTCCATGAGTTTTTGATGATTATATGATGACATGATTATCATGAAGAATTTGATGAATGATGATGCACCTAATGATTTTATTATGAGGATTATATTGACGTGTGCGTCATGCATTCATATGCATCCGGACTTCGGTTCAGGACCTTGATTTCTTTGACTTCAGTCCCATTGTGCAGATGTGAGGTATTTTGATGTGCTCTAGTTCTTGTATAGAATCGATCCTATTGATGGGGATCTATGGAGGGTTGATGGCCCAGTGTCCATCGAGCTATGATGATTGGTACCACATGCACGAGTCTTGTTGCATTTGCATTTATGTGACAATTGGTGTAATTTATAATGTTGTGGTCTTTGATGTTCCTTGATGATTATGATGTTGAATATGAAAATGACGCCATTTTATATATTGATTCTTATATTGATTATTATTAATAGTTTTAGTTACTCTACCTGTTCGAATGTTGCCTCCACGTGGGTAACATGCAGATGACCAGGTTTAGCCGTGGATGCCATAGAGGATTTTTGAAGTTTTTGGGTCGTTGGCCATTGTGGTTGACTTAGAGGGTCTTGCTCTGATTTTGTAACATCGGGTTGGGGTCTTTGAGTCAAACTATTTTATTGAGTTTTTGTTATGCTGATTTCCTTGCGGTAAAAGGAAAACTTTGGATTTTTGCCTTTTTGAGTTCCGCTGCCACTTGAGCACTTTTGAGTAATTTTGAGAAAAACTCGTTGCTTACGGAGCATTAACCTTGATTTGAATTTATTGAAAAATGTACGCCCTTTGAGGTAATTTTTATGGTGTTTAAAATTTTACTCTGATAAATGTGAGTATTTTGCCATAATATTTGTGGGGTAGAAAAGGGTGTTACATTAGTGGTATCAGAGTCTGGTTGGTCCGTTCGGCCAAGTTGTCTAATGTTATTTGTTCCCTAGTATGCGACATGTGTGTGAAAACACTGACGATACAGGTTTTTTTCTAACCTTTGTCTGCAGAAGTGGGAATGAAACAAGTGGGGGAGAAGCTTGTGCTTCTCCAAGAAGCTTCAAGTGTGGAGTGGTGGCTCAGTGTGTCGATGAACGCTCTTATAGTTTGGTAAAGATGGTTTATGCCCCATCATGATTTTTGCTTGTCTATTGAAAAATTGAGGAACTGATCACCCTTAATCTCTTGTTGAAAGTAGACATAGTCATGTTGGATGGGATAGACGTGTCTTGCAAGCTTAGATGGCTTGTGCAGTGAATTGCTTTGAGTTAAGCTAAGTGGTTACAAATTGTTTTGGTGAGTCGGTCCAGGATGGTGCTGAGATGTTTATTTTGATGGAAACTTTGAGTGTTAATAAAGCGGGGAAGTTGGTGGTGTGCCAATTATTTATGATTATCCAGAAAATTATCTTGATGAGATAAGTGATTTACCTTTGGAATGTGAAGTGGAGTTTACGATTAGCCTAGTTCCTGGGACTAGTTTAGTAGCGATGGCTATATATCGTATGTCCACACCGGAATCGAAGAAGTTGAAGAATCAACTTGAAGATATGCTTGAGGAGAGATTTTTTTCTCCGTGTGTGTCACCGTGGGGTGCACCAATTTTGTTAGTTAAGAAGAAAGAAGGTTTTGTGAGGTTGTGTGTGAATTATAGACAACTGAACAAAGTGACTATCAAGAATAAGTATACACTTCCAAAGATTGATGATTTGATGGACCAATTGGTTGTTGCAAGTGTGTCCATTAAGATAGATTTGAGATCTGGGTATCATCAGATTTGTGTGAAGGCTGAAGATATTCAGAAGATTGCTTTTAAAACAAGGTATGGACATTATGAGTATTTCGTGATGCCATTTGGTTTGACTAATGCACCCTGTGTATTTATGCAGTATATGAACAGGATTTTCCATCCTTATTTGGGCAAGTTTGGGGTTGTGTTCATTGATGATATTTTGATATAATCAAAGAGTAAAGAGGATCATGTTGAGCATTTGAAAATTGTGTTATCAGCATTGAAAGAGAAGTAGTTGTATGCAAAACTATCAAAGTGTGAGTTTTGGTAGAAGGAAGTGAGTTTCCTTGGTCATGTGGTCTCGAGTAGAGTTATTGCGGTTGACACGTCGAAGGTTGAAGTTGTATCGCAAGATTAGAAGTTTTCTTGTGTTGGCAAGTTATTATCGACAATTCATTGAAGGATTTTTCCAAGTTATCTTTGTCATTGATGCAGTGGACTAGGAAGGTTCAAGCTTTTGTTTTGGATGCAAAGTGTGAAGAAAGTTTCAAGAGCTTTTGAAAAGGCTGACAGGAGGTCATGTTTTGATTTTGTCGAATCTGGCAGAACCATTGTTGTATATTGTGATGTTTCGTTGATGGGATGAGGAGGTGTGTTAATGCAACATCAGCAAGTTTTAGCTTATGCTTCAAGGCAACTTAAAGTGCATGGGAGGAATTATCTAACGCAGGATTTATAGTTGGTTGTTGTTGTGTTTGTGTCGAAGCTTTGGGGGAATTATTTGTTTGGTTTGAGATTTGAGATGTTTAGTGATCATAAGAGTTTGAAGTATTTCTTTGATCATAAAGAATTGAATGCGAGGCAAAGGAGATGATTTAGACTTCTGAAGGATTATGGTTTTGGTTTGAATTACAATTCGGATAAAGCAAGCGCGGTAGCTGATGCATTAATTTGGAAATCTTTACATATGTCGATGATGATGGTAAGAGAGTTAGAAATGCTTGAGCAATTTCGTGATATGAGTTTGGTTTGTGAAGAGACTTCTTATGGAGTTAAGCTTGGTATGTTGAAGCTTACTAGTGGTATTCTTGATGAGATTCGAGGAGGTCATAAATCTGATTTGAGTTGGTAGATCGGTTGAATTTGATGGATCAAAGTCGAAGAGCTGATTTTTAGATTAATGATGGTATCATGAGATGTCGTGATAGAGTTTGTGTTCCAAATATTATTGAGTTGAAAAAGAGTATTCTTGAGGAAGGACATCGAAGTAGATTGAGTATCCATCCCGGTGCTATGAAGAGGTACTAGGATTTGAGGAAATTGTTTTGGTGGCCAGGGAGGAAGGAAGAAATTATAGAGTTTGAGTATGCTTGTTTAACTGGTCTGAAGTTGAAGACTTAACATCAAAGACTGTTGGGTTTGATGCAACCGTTAAATATTCCAGAGTGGAAATGGGATATCATTTCTATGGATTTTGTGACAGGTCTACCAAATACTTTCAAGGGATAGGATTCAATTTGGGTGATTGTGGATAGATTGACTAGATCGACTCATTTTATACCGATGAGGATCAATTATTCATTACGGAAGCTGGCCGAATTATATATTGATGAGATTATGAAACTGCAAGGTATTCCTTCAAGTACTGTGTCTGATAGAGATCCGAGATCTTCTTCGAGGTTTTGGGAGAGTTTGCAGATGCTTTGGGTACCATATTGAGATTGAGTTCTGCCTATCATCCACAGACGGATGGACAGACAGAGAGAACTATCCAGTCTTTATAGGATTTTTTGAGAGCTTATGTATTGGATCAAGGTGGATCGTGTGATAGTCATTTTTCGTTGATTGAGTTTACCTACAACAACAGTTATCATTCTAGTAATGAAATGACACCGTATGAGGCTTTGTATGGAAGGAAGTGTAGGACTCTATTGTGTTGGTATGAGTCAGGCGAGGGTGTTGCACACAGACCTGAGATTGCGCAAGAGACGACTGAAAAGATTAAGAGGATCCAAGAAAAGATGAAAGTTTCGCAGAGTCATCAGAAGAGTTAACATGATAAGAGGAGGAAAACACTTGAATTTCAAGAGGGAGATCACATGTTTTGAGAGTTACGCCAGTAACTGGTGTTGGTCGAGGTTTGAAGTCTCGAAAGCTCACACCGCATTTTGTTGGTTCGTATCAGAGTGGCGCAATAGAAGCGTGGGAGGAGTAGTTGTAAGAACACAGATTGTTTCTTAGTAATATCTCTATGTTTTGATGATAACACTTATGAATTTTGTATTCAAGAATTATATACTCTAAATTTGTTCTAGACTGTTTGCTACAGGTACTAAAGAAAATATTCTTAAAAGAGCAAATTTGGATCTGAACAATGATATTATGAAAGGCTTCAAAGGTTCAAGAGCATCTTAAATGAAGATCTGAACGCTGTCTACTGAAGATTCTGAAGCAGAAGCCTCTAAAGAATAGAAGACTCTGAGAGTTCAGAAGATTAGTCATCAGAAGACTCTGAAGATACTGCGCTGCATAAGTATTGAGAATCTGATATAGATGACTCTGCTCTGACAGAACTACATGCTCAAGCACACAAGCTGCATATACTCTGATTCAGCATAATCTGAAGAACATCCTAAGACTCTGAAGATCCAGAAGATCTCTACTCTGGAGATTCTGAAGATCCAGACTCTGATGTTGATAGCTGAACTTACTTAGTGAAGAAGATTTGAGTATGTTTGTTGGCATATCTCAACAGCTCTTTCCTCTTTTATGCTAGACACAAGAACACAGACAAAAAGGTTTTATCTGTGCATTCCATTCTAAGGAAAGTTTCTGCAACGTGAAGACAAAAGGCACCAGGCTTTTTCAGCACAACCTCCAACGTAAAGACAAAAGGCACTAGGCTTTTTCAGCACAGCCTCCAACGTTGAGAAGACTTGATGGATCTAAGTGCCTATATAAAGAAGTCCACTCCATCTTCTTCAGTAACGAATCTCTTGCAAAAATCACTTATCAAAAGCAAATCTCTCAAAAGCTCTTATATTCTATTTGCTATAACATTGTTCTTAAACTTAAGAGAAATATCACAGTTGTGATAATAGCTTTTTAGAAGCATTCTTACTCTTGTAATAGTTTTACATTGATTGTAAAAGGTTTCCTTAAGAGGATCCAGTTGGGATCAGTAGCTCTTGAGAAGACTAAGAATAGTTGTTCTTAGGTGTTACTATTGTAATCTGTTTGATTAAATAGTGGATTAAGTCCTTGACTGAGAAAGGCAAATCACGCTTGAGAGGGTGGACTGGAATAGTTGAGTTCAACGAACCAGGATAAAAATAACTGTGTTTGAATCTTTGATTATTTGTCATACTTATTCAACCCCCCCCCCCCCCTTCTAAGTATTTTCTCACCTTCAGTTGGCATCAGAGCTCCGGTTCTGCGTGTGCTACCACTTAATCGTGTCAGTAAAGATCCAGTGAGAAAAATTTCTTTGATATATATTTGTTTGTCATTATGGGTGATGCTTCTACACCAAATTGTAACAAATATGAAGGGGGATAGAATCAGCACAAAGCCTCCTATGTTTGATGGAGATAAATTTGATTACTGGAAGGACAGGATAGAAAGTTTCTTCCTTGGTTATGATGCTGATTTATGGGACTTGGTCATTGATGGCTATGAACATCCTACAAATGAGGATGGCAAGAAAATTGATAGAAAATCAATGACAGAAGCCCAGAAGAAGGATTTCAAAAATCACCATAAGGCTAGGACAATATTGCTTAATGCAATCTCTCATACTGAGTATGAAAAGATTACTAACAGAGAAACAACTCATGGAATGTTTGAGTCACTTAAAATAACTCATGAGGGAAATTCTCAAGTGAAGGAGACTAAGGCTCTGGCGCTTATACAGAAGTATGAAGCGTTCAAAATGGAAGAATATGAAAATATAGAAACTATGTTTTCTAGATTTCAGATCCTCACAACTGGTCTAAAAGTTCTGAACAAGGGATACTCAACATCAGATCATGTAAAGAAAATCATTAGAAGTCTACCTACCAGATGGAGACCAATGGTGACTGCCTTGAAGATGGCTAAAGATCTGAACAAGATCTCTTTAGAAGAATTCATCAGCTCACTGAGGAGCCATGAAATTGAGCTTGAGGAAGATGAACCTCAAAAGAAAGAGAATGGTAAATCTATTGCTTTAAAATCTAATAAATCTGCTAAAGCTCTGCAGGTTATTGAAGAAAGCTCTGAAGGATCTTCTTCTGAAGAAGAAGATGAATTATCCATGCTGTCTAGAAGGATCAACAAACTCTAGAAGCACAAGGGAAAGAAGTTCAACAACTTCAGAAAATCTGATCATAGAAAGGAATCTTCTGGGCACAGAAGATCTGGCAAGAAAGAAGTTGTATGATATGAGTACAAAAAACCTGGGCATTACAAGAATGATTGCCCCAAACTTCAAAGAGAAAAACCCAAGAAGAAGTTTGACAAAAAGAAGAAGGTTCTGATGGAAACATGGGATGACTCAGATGAATCTAAATCATCTTTTGAATCAGAAGAAGAATGTGCTAATGTTGCACTGATGGCCAGCATAGAAGATCAGGAGGAAGGAACTTCAGGATCTGAATCTGATTCTGAATCTGACTCTGACGCTGAAGAGGTAATGGCTAAACTTACTAAAGAAGAACTTATCAAAGTGTTATCAGAAGTTCTGAAAAGCTATAACAATATCAAACTCAAATACAAGAAGCTGAAAAGAAGCCTTGAATCTGAGATTGATCTTCTGAAGACAGAACTTGTTGAGCAAAAAGAAATTAATCTGAAAATAAAAAATGACCTTGAAATAGCTCAACAAGAATCTGAATCTGAGACTAAGTCATGTGAAAACATTTTAGAAAAATATGACTCTAGCTTTCAGAGATTCCTTACTAAAAGCATAGACAGAAGCAAGATGGCATCTATGATCTATGGTGTTAGTGGGAACAACAGAAGAGGTATTGGATATGAATCTTCCTCTGGAAGTAATCCAAAATCTCTTGACAAACTCTTCATCAAGAAGACACCTCTGTACTCTCAATTTAAGTTTGGTCACTTAAATGACATTAAACACACAAGTTTTGAGAAGAATACTTATGTGTTTAAACCTAAGGCAAGTCAGAAAAAACATTATGTTGAAAAACAGAAGTTTAGACAAACCTACAAACCAACTAACCCTAAAGGACCCAAGAAGATCTGGGTACCTAAGAGAAAAATAATCCCTGTTGCAGATGTTCTTAGCAGCAAGGTCAGGACACCAATCATGGTACCTGGACTCTGGATGCTCACGACACATGACAGGAGAAAGGTCTATGTTCCAAAGCCTGGAACTTAGATCTGGAGGTGAAGTGAAGTTTGGAGGGAACCAGAAAGGAAAGATCATTGGATCTGGCACTATTGGAAATGGTAAACTTCCCTCTATAACTAATGTTTTACTTGTTGAAGGCTTAAAGCATAACTTATTGTCCATAAGTCAATTAAGTGACAATGGTTATGATATTACCTTTAATAAAAAATGTTGTAAAGCTATTAGTCAGAAGGATGGCTCTATCCTATTTAGTGGTAAGAGGAAAAACAACATTTATAAAATAAATCTTTCAAAACTTAAAGTTCATAATGTTAAATGCCTCTTGTCTGTTAATGAAGAGCAATGGGTCTGGCACAGAAGATTGGGACATATTAATATGAGACGTATATCTCAGATTAATAAACTTAATCTTGTCAGAGGACTTCCTAATCTGAAGTTCACCTCAGATGCTCTTTGTGAAACATGCCAAAAAGGGAAGTTTTCAAAATCATCTTTTAAATCAAAAAATGTTGTTTCTACTTCCAGACCACTAGAATTACTTCATATTGATCTGTTTGGGCCAGTGAAAACTGCATCCATCAGAGGCAAGAAGTATGGATTAGTTATTGTTGATGACTATAGTAGATGGACATGGGTAAATTTCTTAAAACACAAGGATGAGTCACATTCTGTGTTCTTTGACTTCTGCAAGCAAGTCCAGAATGAAAAAGATTTCAAAATTATAAAAGTCAGAAGTGATCATGGTGGTGAATTTGAAAATAAATATTTTGAAAAATATTTTTCTGAAAATGGCATTGCTCATGATTTTTCCTGTCCTAGAACTCCACAACAAAATGGGGTTGTAGAGAGGAAAAACAGAACTCTGCAAGAAATGGCCAGAACCATGATCAATGAGACAACTCTGGAAAAACACTTTTGGGCAGAAGCAATTAACACAGCTTGTTACATTCAGAACAGAGTGTCTGTAAGACCTCTTCTGAAAAAGACTCCCTATGAATTGTGGAGGAACAGAAAGCCCAACATTTCATATTTTCATCCTTTTGGATGTACTTGTTATATGCTTAACACTAAAGAGAATCTTAACAAGTTTGATTCCAAAGCACAGAAGTGTTTCATGCTTGGTTGTTCTGAACGCTCTAAAGGCTACAGAGTATTCAATACTGAAACACAGATTGTGGAAGAATCTATTCATGTAAGATTTGATGATAAGCTTGGCTCTGAAAAGCCAAAGCAGTTTGAAAGTTCTGCAGATAGAGAAGTGATTCTCACAGACTCTGAAGGCTCAGAGGCAGAAAAGGCTAAAGAGAAGGAATCTGAAGCAACTCCAGATGCTATTCCCTTATCTTCTCAATTGGACAACTTACACATTTCTGAAATATCAAATGTCAGAGGATCTTCTTCCAGAATCAAGGCATCTCACCTAGAAGATGTAATTATTGGAAAGAAAGATGATCCAATCAGGACAAGATCCTATCTCAGAACATCTGAATCTTCATTGTTTGGCTTAGTGTCAATAATTGAACCAACATCTATGGATGAGGCTCTGAAAGATAATGAATGGATTATTGCCATGCAAGAAGAGCTAAATCAATTCACCAGAAATGAAGTTTGGGATCTGGTTCCTAGACCTAAAGGATTCAACATTATTGGAACAAAATAGGTCTTCAGGAATAAGTTGAATGAAAAGGGAGAAGTTGAAAGGAATAAGGCAAGGCTGGTTGCTCAAGGTTACAGTCAACAAGAAGGTATTGATTACATTGAAACTTATGCTCCAGTGGCAAGGTTAGAATCTATACGCCTTCTTATTTCATTTGCTGCACAGAATAACATCACTCTATATCAGATGGATGTTAAAAGTGCCTTTCTTAATGGTATTATAGAAGAGGAAGTATATGTCCACCAACCTCCTGGATTTGAAAGTGAAAACTTTCCAGATCATGTTTTTAAACTAAAAAAATCTCTTTATGGTTTAAAACAAGCTCCCAGAGCTTGGTATGAGAGGTTGAGCAATTTCCTTCTGAAGAAAAGTTTTATCAGAGGAAAAGTGGATACAACTTTATTCTGTAAAACTCTTAAGAAAGATATGTTGATTTGTCAAATATATGTAAATGATATTATTTTTGGATCAACAAATATTACGCTTGGAAAGGAGTTTGCTAAATGTATGCAGGCAGAGTTTGAGATGAGCATGATGGGAGAATTGAGATTCTTATTGGGAATCCAAGTCAACTAGACTCCAGAGTGCACCTACATACATCAGACCAAATATGTTAAAGAGCTTCTGAAGAAGTTCAACATGGTTGATAGTAAGATGGCAAAGACTGCAATGCACCCTACAAGCACTCTTGGTAAGGAAGAGGTAAGTAAGAAGGTAGATCAGAAACTCTGCAGAGGTATGATAGGATCTCTTCTATACTTGACTGCTTCTAGACCTGATATTCTGTTTAGTGTCTGCTTATGTGCAAGATTCCAATCAGATCCTAGAGAATCACACTTAACAGCTGTTAAGAGGATTCTAAGGTATTTGAAAGGTACTACTAACATGGGTCTGTGTTACAGAAGATCTGATGAATTTTCATTAGTTGGATTCTGTGATGCTGATTATGCTGGAGACAGAGTTGAACGTAAAAGCACTTCTAGAAGCTGTCAGTTTCTTGGAAACCATCTGATCTCATGGTACAGCAAAAAGCAACCCACTATTGCACTATCAACTACAGAGGCAGAATACATTGCTGCTGCTGGATGTTGTACGCAGATGCTATGGATGAGGAGTCAGTTAGAAGATTATCATATCTATGAGAGTAATCTTTCTATCTTCTGTGATAATACTTCTGCTATATGTTTGTCAAAAAATCCAATCTTACACTCTAAGGCTAAACATATAGAAACTAAACATCACTTCATCAGAGACTATGTTCAGAAGGGTGTAATAAATCTAGCTTTTGTTGATACAGATCATCAATGGGCTGATATTTTCACAAAACCCCTTGCTGAAGATAGGTTTAAGTTCATTCTGAAAAATATTTGTATGGATTTTTGTCCAGAGTAATATTTATCAGAGGCAACTTCTCAGATGCAAAATGTTTAAAGATCTGAAGTATTTCATCTGATTATTTGTTCATTTATCTTTGATTGATTTATTTGTGTGAAACTCTGAACTAACAAACTCAGAAGATCTGAACGTTGGAAACGCTTCATTTCTTGAGAGACATCAGATGCACATACAAAGCAAACACGTGTCACTCAGAATTTGAAAAGATGGAGTGCTCTACTGAATTGACGTTTGAGGTACTGCTTTGAAAATCTCATTTTTCTTGGATTTCCCCCCATTTGTCATAACTTTAAATTGAAATGATTATTTTCATTAAATGCTATGTGTAAACGTGCGTAGGTGTCTATTGATGTGCCCAATGTTTGATTTTTTTTTGTTTTCTATAAATACCACATATCACACTATTTTCACACTTTTCACACTCACTACACTTATGAGTTTTTGCTTACTCTTCAACCTCTACCAAAACCCTAAACCCAAATCAAAATCTTCATCTTCATCAATGGCTTCTTCATCAAATGCTGCTGAAATCTCCAACAAAAACATAATGTACAAGAAACCAGTACGCACTCTATTTACTCCAGTTGTGAATCTTGAGGTTCTGTGCGAGAGTTTCGTTGATCTTGAATCAATAGAAGAAAATGGGTTTGACCTAACAACTTCCATTAAAGCTCAAGGCTGGGAGAAGTATTTTGAGAGACTGATGGGTCCTGTGTACCCAACTCTTGTGATGGAATTCTAGATTCACGCTCATGCTGGTCTTAAGTTCATTCACTCATCTATCCTTGGGAAGGAGATAGTGATCACTGAGAAACTGATCAGGCAGCTGTTTAGTTATAAAGAATGTGATGGTGTTACAAACCTAGCCTCTTCACGTATTGATATGGCTAACGTGTATGAAGAGATTACCGTAGCTGGAACACCAACATGCAAGGTTAAAGATCTGAAACCTATCTATAGGATCTGGGCGAAGATATTTATGAGTACCATCTTTCACAGAAAGTCATCCAACTCACCAGACTATGTGAGTACAGAGTATCTGTACTTCATGTACTGCATCAGCAAGAATATTAAGGTGGATCTGCCCTATCTGATTTTCAGTCATCTTCTGACTCATGTCAAAGAGACTAGAGAAGAGGTCAGAGCTAAAGCTGGGAAAGTTACAACTTGGATACCTCTGGGAAGACTTATTTCAGACATCCTTACAGAGAATCAGTTGGTGAAGCATCTGACAGATGCAAAAACAACAGAGGATCTGTCCTACATCATTGGATCTGAGATAAACGGACTCACTCTGAAAAGAATGAAGATCATTTCAGAGATGAATGGTAAATTAAGGAAAATAAACTCTGAGGAGGTAAATGGAAGAAGGATACCAATAGAAGATTTTCCAATGTTCAGCGCAGATGAACCAAAAGGTATTGTCTGGGCTTACATTGCAGATTGTCTGAAGAATGGAATTCCTCTACCTGCTAACCTTGTTCAGAAACAAGGAGAAGAATTGCCCAATCTGATGAAGGAAAGGCGTAGTAAGAGAAAAGCTGAAGAAGGCTCTGTTCAGAAGAAAAGGAAAGAATCTGAAGCTCCAAGGAAGAAGAAGAAAGGAGTAAAGAAAGCCAGAATCCATTCTAGGGATGCTACTCTGGAAGAGATAAGAGACATTATTCATCAGGTATTAACATCTGATCCTACCCCTGCTGTTCATTCACCCCTTTCATCACCTCAACTCTCTCCAACCCTTAGACATAGAACTTCTAAACCCCAACCATCTGCAAACCTTTCATCTGAACCACCTTCATCTCCCCCAGTACATTCACAACCATCTTCTGTACCAACAACCTCTGACCCCCAACCTCATACTACATCTGAACCCCCTCAACCTACTTCACCAGAAATTCCACAAACAGAAATTCTACAACCAGAAATTCCACAACCAAAAATTCCATAACCAGAAATTCCCCAACCAGATATAATCATCTCAGAACCAAACCAACCAGAGACTGTTCAAACTGAACACTCTGAACAACCAGCACCACCAGAAGATTCAAATCTTTCTGAAGATATTCTGGATATCCAACCCCTGAATCAATCTATTACCATTTCTTCAACATCTGTTCACTCAGAAGAATCTTCTGATAGTGAGTCATCTGATTTTGAATCATCTGATTTTGAACCAGAGTCTCTCAAACAAGCTCGTTCTGACATTGCTATGAAGGAACACGTTAACATTTCTATGTTTCATATTCCACCCAACTCCCCACCTCAGATAACCATCCCTCAACCATCTGAAACTCATCTATCTGAAACCCAAACTATCCCTCAACCATCTGAAACCCATCTATCTGAAACACAAACCATTCCTCAACCAACTGAACTCCCTCAGTCTGACACCCAAACATCTCAACCAACACCACCTCAACAACAACCATCTGAACCTACACCATCTGAACCTACTCATGTTAACACTCGTAATCCTAAACCCTCTGAACAATCAGATCTAGGATCATGTGTTAATACTATGTTTGAAATATTCAAGAAGGAGATAGATTCTGAGTATGCTCGTGTTAAGGAAGTGTGCTTGTCAAGTTTGGATCCGGCTGTTTCAAATGCTGCTTGGAAACGTTTCATCTGGATGTTCAACAAAGCTGCTTTAAAAGTTAGAGCTAAATGTTCTAAGCTTGCAAAGACTCAGTTTGCAGAGTTAATCAAGATAACTCTGATGAACATGCCTCCTCCTCTTGTGTTGCTTCTGGAAGCTGCTCCTCCAGAGGCTCCTGCATCTGAATTGGTTGAACAAGCTTCTGAAGAGAACCAGTCTGAAGAGAACACTGCTGCTACTGCATCTGTTTCTTCTTCATCTATGGTCACAGAGCTTGTGAATGATGTCAAGGAAATAAAAGAATGGATGGTAAAGCAAGATAAGACAACTGATGAGATCAAGACCTGGATGTCTAAGCAAGAAGAGTCAACAGCCAAAATGACAGAGCTTCTGACCCTTATTGCCTCACGCCAGACTTAGTTTTATTCAATGTTTTTGCACATGTTATTGCGTCTGTTGTTTTCTTATTGTTGTGTTATGCTTTTTGACATCTATCTGTTCTTTTGTGACTCTGTTTGATTGTGAACTCTGATCTGTTTAAATGAAAGTTGATGTTTTTGCTTCTATATGCTTCTTTTCTTCTGTATCTTTATGTCTTTAAAAATCTTTTTGATTATGACAAAAAGGGGGAGAAAAAGAGAATCTGATTGTTCAACCTATAAGCAATTACTAAAACTGAAATTCAGACATTTTATTAACTTACTTTGAATTTAAGTCTTTCAGATTACATTGATATATCTGACATAATTCATTGAAGTTACCCTGAGACTTTTCCAACCAGAACCTGATCTTCCAAAGCAAATCTGAGTATTCAATCAACTCTGATATCTTAATCTGATACCTTTACTCTGAAAGATAATTCAAGCAAGATGATAACCAGGCGCTCTGATTGAAGGAAGTCATAATCATCTGGCATCAAGATTTGATTTTGAAAGTCAAACCTCTTGCACCAGGCTCTGAATCTGAAATATACTTAATCAAAAAGGGAAGTGTTTTCTTCTATTAGAGTATTCATTTCAGGGGGAGATTATTAATCTGAGGGGGAGTTATAATTCATACTTTTTATTTAACAAAATTTCTCATATTTTGTCATCATCAAAAAGGGGAGATTGTAAGAACACAGATTGTTTCTTAGTAATATCTCTATGTTTTGATGATAACACTTATGAATTTTGTATTCAAGAATTATATACTCTAAATTTGTTCTAGACTGTTTGCTACAGGTACTAAAGAAAATATTATTAAAAGGGCAAATTTGGATCTGAACAATGATATTATGAAAGGCTTCAAAGGTTCAAGAGCATCTTAAATGAAGATCTGAACGCTGTCTACTGAAGATTCTGAAGCAGAAGCCTATAAAGAATAGAAGACTCTGAGAGTTCAGAAGCTTAGTCATCAAAAGACTCTGAAGATACTGCGCTGCATAAGTATTGAGAATCTGATATAGAAGACTCTGCTCTGACAGAACTACACGCTCAAGCATACAAGCTGCATATACTCTGATTCAGCATAATCTGAAGAACATCCCAAGACTCTGAAGATCCAGAAGATCTCTACTCTGGAGATTCTGAAGATCCAAACTCTGATGTTGATAACTGAACTTACTTAGTGAAGAAGATTTGAATATGTCTGTTGGCATATCTCAACAGCTCTTTCCTCTTTTATGCTAGACACAAGAACACAGACAAAAAGGTTTTATCTGTGCATTCCATTCTAAGGAAAGTTTCTGCAACGTGAAGACAAAAGGCACCAGGCTTTTTCAGCACAGCCTCCAACGTAAAGACAAAAGGCACCAGGCTTTTCAGCACAACCTCCAACGTAAAGACAAAAGGCACCAGGCTTTTTCAGCACAGCCTCCAACGTTGAGAAGACTTCATGGATCTAAGTGCCTATATAAAGAAGTCCACTCCATCTTCTTCAGTAACGAATCTCTTGCAAAAATCATTTATCAAAAGCAAATCTCTCAAAAGCTCTTATATTCTATTTGTTATAACATTGTTCTTAAACTTAAGAGAAATATCACAGTTGTGATAATAGCTTTTTAGAAGCATTCTTACTCTTGTAATAGTTTTACATTGATTGTAAAAGGTTTCCTTAAGAGGATCCAGTTGGGATCAGTAGCTCTTGAGAAGACTAAGAACAGTTGTTCTTAGGTGTTACTATTGTAATCTATTTGATTAAATAGTGGATTAAGTCCTTGACTGAGAAAGGCAAATCACTTTTGAGAGGGTGGACTGGAGTAGTTGAGTTCAACGAACCAGGATAAAAATAACTGTGTTTGAATCTTTGATTATTTGTCATTCTTATTCAACCCCCCCTTCTAAGTATTTTCTCACCTTTAGTAGCATGTCAGATTGCTTTACCGCCGTCACTTGCGAATTTGCATGATGTGTTGCATGTGTCTCAGTTGAGCAACTACATTCCAGATCCGTCACACGTGAGTCAGATGGATGATGTACAAGTGAGAGATAATTTTACTGTTGAGGCATTGCCAGTTCGGATTGATGAACGAGAGTGAAGCAACTACGAGGTAAAGAGATTTCCCTGGTAAAGGTAGTTTTGGGAGGACCAGCTGGAGAGAGTTGGACTTGGGAGCGTGAGGATCAGATGAGGGAGTCGTATCCGACTCTGTTTCCTTGAGGTAATTTTCGAGGGCGAAAATTCTTTTAAGTGGGGGAGAGTTATAACACCCCAAATTTATTGAAATATTTATTTAATTTATTTAAATATGAATATTCGTATTTTTGGTGATTTTCGGTGGTTGGTATGAAATATTGAGAATTATGGAGTTTTGGGTTATTTATTTAAATAATAGTATATAATATGAATATATTGGTATTATTATTAAATTAAATAAGTATAAGTGAATTAAGGGCAAAATGGACATCAGAGGAGGAGTTAGTGAGGGTGAAGTTGGAAAGCCCAATTTTAAGGTCAAAGTTAGGTTTAAAAAAAAAGAATTTTGAGGGAATTAGGATTCTTTCCAGTTAGACCGTGAAAAGGGAAGAAATAAAGGTCAGAGCTATGAGAAAGAGGATTGAGCCAAAATTTTCGTATGGTTTCTAAGAATCAAAGAGAAAAGCTTAGATTCGGCAATTAAGGTATGTGAAGTATTGCCTTCATTGTTTTTAATATGTGATTCAATGTATTTAAAGCTGATTTAAGTGTTTAAAGGGTTTGAGACTAATTTGAGATAAAGGAAATTAGGCCTTCATGACCAAAATCTATTATTGATGTTTGAACCGTGTAGGGATTTGAACTGATGGTCCGATAAGTTTGAGGTCGATTTGGGTTTGATGGAAAGTAGGTCTTCATGGCCAAAAACTATTATTGAGATTTTAACTGTATATAGAGATTTGAACTGATGGTCTGATAGGTTTGAGGTTGATTTGAGAGTAAAGGAAATTAGCCCTTTGTAGCCAAAATTTGTTGTTAAGATTGGTTAACCCTGTAGGATAAGTAATTTGTGATAAGTCTAATGACTGTGGGGTATTTATAAGAAATTAAGGAAATTAGAGGTGTAAATATGATACGGGATTGAATCTATATCCTTTAATTTTAAAGGTTTTAGGCATAATCTTAAAACAATGATTAGATGGTTTAATTGTGTTAAAATTGTAAATTTACTTGAGATAATTACAATATTGGATGGATTTCAATTTCCTGAGAGTTTGGGTTTTTACAGAATCGAAATTGGAGGTCTGGAAGGTCTCCAACGGTGAAAAACACAGAAAATTGCATTATGTCTGTCACGACTGTTCATGTTTTCGGTCGAAATCGTTTTGCATGTAACTTTTGATCCGTAAGTCCGTTTTGGCCCCCGTTCGAAGTGTTGGAAAGCTAATGAACAGGGATATAACATAGAATAGATAAGAGAATTGATTTCCCAATATTTTTATATCTAATTATGTTTGAGAAGTCAATTGTGTATATGTTCTATTAATGAATCATGTTATGGTTCAGTGATGTCTTGATGTTTTGATACTGCGATTTTTCTGATGAATTACCATGAGGGTAACTGTGATTTCTATATGATTAATTGAATGTATGATGAATTACTATGAGTATAGCTGTGATTCCTATGTGATTCATACATGACTGTATAATGAATTCCCATGAGTAATTGTGATGATTTATGATGTTGATTCCATGAGTTTTTGATGATTATAATAATGACTTTGATGAATGATTATGCACCTAATGAGTTTATTATGAGGAAAATATTGATGTGCGCATCATACATTCATATGCATCCGGACTTTGGTTCAGGACCTTGATTTCTTTGGCTTCAGTCCTATTGTGCGGATGTGAGGTATTTTGATGTGCTCCGATTCTTGTATAGAATCGATCCTATTAATGGAGATCTATGGAGTGTTGATGGCCCAGTGTCCATCGAGCTGTGATGATTGATACCATATGCATGAGTCTTGTTGAATTTGCATTTATGTGATAATTGGTGTAATTTATAATGTTGTGGCCTTTGATGTTCCTTGATGATTATGATGTTGCATATGAAAATGACTCCATTTTATATATTAATTCTTATATTGATTATTATTAATCATTTTAGTCACCCTGCCTATTTGAATGTTGCCTCCACGTGGGTAACATGCAGATAACCAGGTTTAGCCATGGATGCCATCGAGGATTTTTGAAGTTTTTGGGTCGTTGGCCATTGTGGTTGACTTAGAGGGTCTTGCTCTGATTGTGTAACATCGGGTTGGGGTCTTTGAGTCAAACTATTTTATTGAGTTTTTGTTATGCTGATTTCCTTGCGGTAAAAGGAAAACTTTGGATTTTTGCCTTTTTGAGTTCCGCTGCCATTTGAGAACTTTTGAGTAATTTTGAGAAAAACTCGTTGCTTACGGAGCATTGACCTTGATTTGAATTTATTGAGAAATGTACGCCCTTTGAGGTGATTTTTATGGTGTTTAAAATTTTACTCTGATAAATGTGAATATTTTTCCATAATATTTGTGGGGTAGAAAAGGGTGTTACACGATGCAAGTGATTTCGCTGTTGGTGCTGTTTTAGGACAAAGAAAGGACAAGAAATTACATGTTATTTATTATGCCAGCAGAACCTTAGACGTCGCCCATCTTAATTATGCCACAACCGAAAAAGAACTCCTCGCCGTAGTTTTTGCTATAGAAAAATTCCGATCCTATTTAGTCAGAGCCAAAATAATAGTTTACACGGATCACACAACCATTCGATATTTGTTAAGTAAAAAGGACGTTAGGCCCATATTACTTTGCTAGATCCTTTTGCTACAAGAATTTGACCTGGAAATCAGTGATAAGAAAGGCACCAAAAATGTGGTAGTTGAACACCTTTCGTGACTAGAATATTTAAAACCCGACCTAGTACCCATAAATGATGATTTTACCTATGATAGACTTACAACAACTGTTAAAACCAATCACAACGATGACTCCGACCCCGAATTAGAATTAAACATTGAGAATGATTTATTAGTAAATGGCATACCTTAGTATGATAGCCCCGTTTAAATTAGTCTATGGAAAATCCTATCAGTTGCCTTTCGAGTTAGAGCATAAAGACTATGGGCTATAAAAACCCTTAATATGGATTACTTAGAAGCCGGTGACAAGCGAATTCTTGACATTCATAGGTTAGAAGAACTTCGTCGTGACGCTTATGAAAATGCCATTATCTACAAGGAAAAAACTAAAGTGTGGCATGATAAGAGAATAGTTATAAAAAATTCAGCGTAGGCAACCCTGTACTTCTCTTTAATTCGAGATTATGACTTTTCCCTAGTAAGTTACGCTCAAGGTGGACTGGCCTGTATGAGGTCACCAAAGTCTTGAAATCTGGGGCGGTAGAAATCTAGAACCATTCCTGTAGCATGTTGAATTGGTCCAGTCTGTTGGGCCAATTATTTAGTATGCTAGTTGAAAGCTAGGGTTTTGTTTTCTTATAAATATCATACTAGTTCTCACTTCTTCATCAATCCCTAATAATCCTAATTAGAGAGAGAAAGTGGTGTGGTTGAGATTCAATTGTAAACATTATTTCCTAATGTGTAATTAAATCAAGAATCTAGTATTTAACCACTTTGAATTGTCTTTCTCTTCTCTTCTCTCTTTTCTTTCCTTTGTGGTTTTCTTGATAATAAAAAATAAATCATATTCGATTTTTTGGGCATTGCTTTCATAACACTGTATAATGAAATTAGATCATTTTTCAACCATAGGGTTGAGGTATTTATACAGACCCTTGGACCTGGATTTTAGATTTCTAGAAAATAACAAGCACTCCAAAAAAGATGAGAATGGAAAAGTTAATTTCCTTTTATTCAAGACCATGTGATAGATTCCTCATTGACTCCCTCTCTGTATTGTTGTGGAATAGGATACGTCACTTTCGAATTTCTCCTAAGAAAAGGTCAATTTGAAAAATGGGGGCCACGTCCAAATGATGGGCGCTCGATCTGATAAACGAACAATCAAAAAAGTGTTGTGGGCGAGGTGTGACGTCATTTTCCTTCCATTACGACCCTTGTAAGCCCATGACAAATATGACAATATATAACACAACAAGACTGCTAACATCTTAATTATAATTTTTCTTTCAACCAAGGCTCTTTCCATACCTAAATACTTTTTCCAATGTTCAACCGCCACCTAAGGTCGCCTATGGATATTTCATGTTAAGTGAAGATACTACGTCTAACAAAACTTGGTTTATGACCTATACGAGCCAAAAAAAAGCATTACTGGAACAATATTTAGATTTGTAGTCTGAGCAGCAATGGTATCTAAAGTGCACATAAATGTCACTAAAAAGGGATGGAGCTTAAATTACAACCCTTAACTTTTTTTCCTTTAAAGTGATGAAACATATCACTCAAGTTATACCGAAAGAGAACCAATTAGAATTAGATAGAATATATTATTAACATCTAGTATTTGTCTATAAATATCAATAAACACAATATTAAAAGAGAAGAGTTTAAGTAAGATCAGACAAAAAATTAGAATTTTGCACTGTCCTACCTTTCTTTTGGGTTAAAAATCCCAAGTAGTCATTAATTTTTAAGTAAATATCAAAGTATCATACTTTTAAAAAAAAATTGTTTTTGTATAGAGCTGTTGTCTATTGAATGGACGACAGTGTACAAAATAAAGTAAATTTCGTTTAATGAATGGGCGACAGTACAAGAAAAAAAAAGTGTCACCTATTTAGTGTTATAAATTTACAGCAATATCGTCCTTTCAATAATCAACGTTTTTTTTTACACTGTCACTCATTCAATGGGCAGCAACTCTATAAAGAGAATTATTTTTATTTTGAAATAATAAAATATTAATATATATAATTAAAAATTATGAAATTGTAGTTATTTGTTTTTAATATTACGACAATGTTCTAAAAAATTAAAAAAAAATACTAGCTTGATCCTCAATTTAGAAGATACAAGGATAAGATATTTTATTTATTGAAATTAGTGATCTAAAGGACACTTATCTTATCTTTGAAAATATGTTGACATATCATTGTCCCATCACATTCATTTTTCCATCAAATCCATTATTTATCCTTAGGATGGTATCTAATTCTTAGCCGTGATCCGATTTTTATTTTAATATATATTTATTCCGTTTTAAAATGACTGTTGTTTAAGGTTTTTGTACATATATTAAACAATACAATGATATTGTCATAAAATATCATATTTTTACTAAATTAGTTTTATTAATGTATTGAAAAGAGTGTACAGAGTAATATTATTATATGACACAATTAGAAAAATAACAATTATTACTGTATTGAAGAGTGAGAATGCGATTCATTTTGAAACAAAATTTTTTCTTTAAAACGACATTCATGTTAAAACGGAAGGAGTACAATGTTTTTCTAGTCTAGTTTAAAATATGATGGTCAATATATCCAATATTCTTTTCTTGAAATAATTGATTTAGTGTCTAAAATAAATTCAACTCAAGAGCAAATGTTAAATAAAACGTAAGATCATTCAATCAAATTAGTGTTTCTTATCTTCAAAATATATAAAAAAAATCCTTTAACACTATCTTGATTGGTTAATAATTTCTTATTAACCTTGCTTCACCAACATATTCGAATTACAATAAAATAGTTTAAAACCCATACGTCCATATTTCTTTCTCATGCTTAATCTGTCACAATTGAACGAATTAAGGCCTTTCTATTGTCCTGTGGTCGTCCTCCACCAAACTGAGTTGATCATTCTTTGATTCTCCTCCTCTAATGTTATTAGTAGGAAAAATATGCTCATACAATATGTAGGGATAGATTGTGTCACCAATTTAATTAATATTTTTGTGTCTATATTAGGAAAATGTTTTTCTAACGATTAATAGTATTAATTATTTATTTTTATAAAGAAGAGTCATGCTAAGGAGTGTCAAAGAAGCATTCTTATTTTATATAAAAGAAAACATTTCATTAAATTAAAGTATAAAAACATACCATTTATTCTTTAAAAAAATTTAATTGTTTTAATTTTTAAGACATTTAATACAAATATTTTCAAATAAAACATGTATTTTTAAACTCTTAACGAGTGTCTCTAGACACTCGTTAGCATTTCTCTTTAACTAATATTTTTAATGTAATATTTTTTTGACTTTAAATGTTACTCTATCTATTTTAAAATAAGTGATATATATAATTAGAATTTGCGTCCCTATACTTTTATTTATTTATTTATAATCAACCGTATATATTAAAGGAGATACAAGGGATATCCCAACCCAACAAGATTACAACTAAAGAAAATACCCATTAGAGTGTCAAACAAATACCAATACAAAGCAACATCATCCCCATACCCCCATACAAAATCAATAGGACTTTTACATCACTCATAATAATTACACTTAATCTTGTTTTTAGAAGTTAAGGTCAACCACCACCAAGAGGAATGAATTACTCTTTGAGACACTTCTTTCGGAACATACATCATTAAAGATCATCTGGTTTCTAGTCAACCATAAGCATTAGCATGTTGCCATCCAAATTAAACAAGCAGTTGATTTCAACAATTTCTCAACCAAATTTAAGAACCAAGCCAACATATGTTCACGACAACTCGACACAGTTAGTTTGGAGATTTCCATCCAAATCTCAACTTCCTTCTATACCAAACTAGTACTTGGACAAGACAAAAACAAATGTTGAAATTGTTCGTCAGCACAGAAAAAAATACGGATAACTTATCGTGTGAACTTGTAGTAACACCTATAGCAACAAGGTTGACTCACGTATGCAGCCGATTCAGTAGAAATCTCCAACCAAAATTTTTAACTTTTAATGGAATACTAGACTGCCAAAGGATATCCAGCGCCATCTTCATGTTTGGTTCCAAATCAACGCATCCAACAGTCCAAATAAGTTGATCATAACAAGATTTAACAGTAAACAAATTTAGTGCACCCCTAGGCCAACCACCGACATCCTCTCTTCCATAGATAGGCTTGACCTCTACCGGCAGTGCCTTAAACTCGCGAATATCCTCCCCCTCACGATCACGTTGCTCCAAGAATAGACTATCAAAATTCCACTGGCATTGATCATTATCCCATGTGCATAAATCTTTTACAATAGCCTGTTTAAACTCCGAAGAATCGAACAGAGCTGGAAATAAACTCCTCAAGGTTGATGCGCCCAGCCATGGAGAATTCTAAAAAGGAATTGCTCCACCATCACCCAACTTCCATGACGATTGTTTAATGAAACTTTCATCTTGTAAAGAATCTTTAATCCCCATGATATCCTTCCACCAAAGTGATTCAAGGCTAGCAATTCTATGAACATCTTTTAAAAGGATTCTTCTCCTCACGTTACCATACTTTGCTTTAAGAATACCTGACCAAAGTGCATTAGACTCGTGAATGAACCTCCATAGCCAATTAGATAGCAGCGCTGTATTAAAAACACTGACGTCTTTGATTCCCAAACTACCCACATCCTTGGGCTTGCATACCATAAACCACCCCACCCATGACATACTACTTTTTTTCAATTGTCCCAGCCCATAAAAATTTCCTCTGTATTGACACAATCTCCTTGATTACCTTAGCCGACACTTTGAAGAAAGATAGATGATAAATTGACATGTTTGTAAGTACCAAATTAATTAACATCATCCTACTTCCAATAGATAAAAACCTACCTTTTCACGCATACAACCGCGACTTGATGCACGAGATAATCGGTTTCCAAAAAGAGATGTATCTTCCCAATTATCAATTGTATTGACTTAAAATGAATGAAATATTGTTTTTGAACTAGTAAGAATGTTCGTAAATATTTTCAAAAGGTATTGTCACAATACATTTAGATTCCAAGTCAGGGAGAGTGTGATCATGTGGTCAAAGAAAAATTAATTTAAAAATACAATAATCTTTTACCATATAATAGCATTTTTTACTAAAATTATAATGTTTGTCTCGAATATCTCAAATTATAATTATAGTCATTTAAAAAATCATAGTATAATCGTCGATTTTATTTTAAAATTATCCATCCTCATTTTTCTTTCTTTGAGTACAGCCAATCGAAGCTTCTGTTTTTTACTCACAGCAAGAACGAATATCAATAATTATTCGAGTACATATTTGATTATGACATTTAGAATTAAGGTGGCTTAACATGCATTAGACATGAGCCCACATGTCAAATGCTGAAAAAGTGAAATCTTTTAACACAAAAAATCTAAGGAGATGTTGAAAGTTTAGCTACTCATGAATAAATAAATTCAGGACATTAGCGTTTTCTTAATTAATTCCCTAATAATAGTTAATTAGAAATTTAAAATATATTTTTCACCCTATTAAGAGAACCTTAAAGTCATAAACTTCTCAAGTCAACATGCATGTCATAATCCTACTGTTCTAGCACTACATATCAATATCAAACGGCATGCATGTTTCCTGTTTTGCATAGGAAAAGAGAGAAAGAATGATGAACACAATATAAATGAAAGTTTTTTGTTTATCACATGAAAGAATTTAAAAAAGTTAAATATGAAGTCAGAGTCACAGATGCCTATGAAAACGTTTGTATTCAAATGGTATAAAGTTTAGCCTTTTAAGGTTTTGCATAAAGTCTAAATTCTATGCCAAATAGTCAAGTAGGATTAGAGATTGATGACAATCAAAAAACAGTTTAGACATTGATGTGCAAATTATTCTAACGTTTTGAGAAAAGGCACATGTTAATTAAAAATATGAACAATAATTCATCATGCTGTCCAAGATTAGTCGATATTACTGAAATTTTTGACAATTTTTTGAAAAGAAAACATTGTTTTAATATATTGTTAGATTTATTATATTGTTTTATATTTAACATATCTTAATAATATGCTTAATTATAACCACTTTTGTACTTTGGGGCGCAATTCATGTGAGTATAAAATGTATAAATATACAACTACACTTTAAATATATCTAAAATAGACTAAAAAGTCAAGCATTATTGTCTATAAAAAAAAGTATTGTGGAAGTTTCTTAAGAAAACAGTATTAACAAGTGGCAATGAAAAAATATATGCATAGACTACATTTTGAGAGATTTCTAATTCAAATAGAGACAAGAGTGACTCTATCTCTCTTTACATACAAAACGGTTAGACTTTAGTGTACGATTTAAGTTTGGGAGAGTTTGATAAATAGT
Source organism: Lathyrus sativus (assembly GCA_963859935.3). Lineage (NCBI taxonomy): Eukaryota > Viridiplantae > Streptophyta > Magnoliopsida > Fabales > Fabaceae > Lathyrus > Lathyrus sativus. The sequence continues at coordinate 511,708,568 of OZ012738.1, forward strand.
TTTCGTATCGTTATTTCTAATCGTGTTTACTTAGTATTTCATTAGTTTTTGTCCAATTTGTTTTGGTTTATTGTATTTCATGCTTTGGTCGAGTGTTTTTGTCATTTTCAGGGTCTAATGAATGTTCGATGTTAAAAGGTATTGAAAACGAGCGAAACATAGAAAAACGTCAAAAGATGAAAATTCCTCATACAAAATCCAGAGGACTGCTACGGGCCCGGCCACCCGTAGCTGCAAGGCCACGGGACTCCTCCATTTTGATGCTCTAGTACATAAACCACATGCCTTGATGAATACATCAAAAGCGCTTGGATGAATCTGAAAAAGTTTTATTGCGGAGCAAATATAAGGAATCCTTGATGAATAACTCGACCGTGAGAAAGCATACGAATTATTTATCATCGAAATGGCAATGCGCTGGCGAAAGCAGATTTGTCCACATTTACCTATTTTTCTATAAATCATGTCAAAACTTTCGTAATACAAATGACTCGGATTGTAGGAATGTGTTAGAGTAAGAGCTATAACCCTAGGTCCCGTTTTCCTCAATTGGAATTTAAGTTTAAGTGCTTTTTATTTAAGCTATTTTTATCAAACCTCAATTTATTGATTCACACACACACACACACACACACACACACACACACACACACAGAGATATATATATATATATATATATATATATATATATATATATATATATATATATATATATATATATATATATATATATATATATATATATATATATATATATATATATATATAAGATGAAATTTGATACTTAAACCATTGATCTTTGTGATTCGATAACTTTTTACTAATCCACATTATCATACACTTGCAGCGTGTCTATTTCATGTAAAGCATATGGGCCCATCCTTTTTGTGGGATGTCCAATGTATGTCCTATCTCAAAATCTTATAAACCTCAAACAACATCTCAAGTCTTGGAATAAGGAGGTCTTTGAGGATATTCATTTTCTAGTTCAAGACTCAACCATTACTCTCACCAAGATTCATGAACAAATTCAGTTACTTTGCATGAATGTTAATTTGTAGAAAAAATAAGTTGAAGTTCAAATGGAACATAGAATGATATGGCCAAAGAGGAGCTTTTCTAGATGGATAAAGCTAAAGTTAAATGGTATAAACATGGGAACATAAACACTGCTTATTTCCACAAGATGGCTAAGATCAAAAGTGTTAGAAACATGATTTTAACTTTAAGAGATGGAGATACCCTAATCACTGAACCATCTGAGATGACTGAGCATGCTATAAATTATTTTACTAACATTGTTGGTTTTGCAGGTGATGTTCAAAGTTCTGACATGATTAATATTTTCCCCTATTTGGTAACTGACTCCATGAATAACATCCTTACTATCATTCCTTCCCCTGAAGAGATCAAAGTTATTATTTTTAACCTCAGAAAAGAAAGTGTTCTAGGTCTTGATGGATTTGGAGGTGTCTTCTATCAAAATTGATGGAATATCATTCATGTAGATGTTTGTAACGCAGTCTAGAAATTCTTGAAAAATGGGTGTTTGTAATGCAGTCTGCCCATTAAAATGCAAACATAATCATTTCTATCCCAAAGACAGTAACTCAAAACATAATCCTACTATCTTTCAGTCATTTTGGTAAGTCAGTCATTCATAACATGCTTTACCATTCTATGAGTATATACTTTTGGCTTGTTTCACTTTTGAAGATGATTAATCACACTTTCAGAAATTTCATATGGAGTGGTAACAGATCTGACAAAAAGATGGTGACAGTGGCTTGGAAAAAGCTTTGTCAACCTAATCAGAATGAAGGCCTTGGATTAAGATCCCTAGTCACATTGAACAATGCTACAAATCTCAAACTAGGTTGGGATATGATCTCTAGCAAGGATAATTGAGCCAAAATTGTTAAAGAAAGAGTTATTAGAAAACATGAAATAATAAATTATCATATCTTATTGTAACACCCTAATTTTTACCCCTAAGATCCCCCATCATTTGCATATCGTTCCACAAACAAGATCGTAAGCTTTGGTTCCCTTTCCTTCCTCTGCAGGTTTATTCTTGAGAGATCACCAGACACCCTTGTTTTCTTGTTTGTTTGATATTTGTTTATGTTTATATTTGCTAACCCTTAATTAAAATCCAAAAAAATATGTTTTTTTTTTTCTTTACTAACTCATTTTCAGGAAGAATTTGGATCAAAGATATCAAATACCAGTCCCTCAGCTCGAATGAATTTCATCTGGAAAAAGTCAAAGTTGATCTGCAAGCAATGCAAAATCATTTGATCAAGAGTTTCCCAAGATTTGATTGATTTTTATTCAAGAGACTCCAAGGTTCATGTGTTTATTTCTATGCATTCTTTGACAAGTTAGAAAAATCAAGCCAGAGCCAAGACAACACACTAGAAGGCAATTTTCAAAAAATTTCGCTGTGTTAATCAATTAACATATTTGCACATGCAAATAGTTAATTGATTAACCTGTGCGCATTTTGTGAAAATTGACCAAATTCAAAATTTGCAGCATTTTTGGCACCAAATTCAAATGTTGCATCATGAGAATATTCTAGATCACTTCATTTTTATTCCCCTACCTCATCATAATTGATTCCCACCATACACCTTCACTAATCACCACTTGATCATTAATTTTCCTCCAAATTCAAATTCCAAGTCTAATTTTGTTTCCAAACCAAACTTCAATCCACCAAATTTTCCAAGCCTAAGTTCTATAAATATAGGTCTAATTTCTTCTATTTCACAAGCTTTTGATAGCCAAAATCACCTTGTCAAATTCCTTCTTGACTCTCAATTTTCTCCAATTACCAAATTCACCAAAGCTCTTTCTTCCTTTGAAAGTTAGTAAGTTAATCATTAGAACTTACTAATCTTTGAGCTAAACTTTCATCCATTCACTTTTTCATCACCAATTTCAGTAGATCAAGGCTTTGGAGTATGGTTCTTGAAGTTATTTGAAGCAATTTCAGATTTGAAGTGGTAAACCCTCATTCCACCATTGTTGTTCTTGATCTGTCCTTCACAATGTGATCTATTATTGATTCTTGTTGCTTGATCTTTGGATCTTGCAAATTGTGTTTTATTGGTGGCATCTGTTGTAATTTCACTTAAAATTTTGTGCTAATTCTCATACATGATCATGAGGTGTTTGAAGAAATAGTTGGAATATGGATGCTAAATTTAAAAAAAAAATTGTTGTCTTAGCAGTGTTAATTAATTAACACATTTGCACTAGCAAATAATTAATCGATTAACCAGTGGCTGATTTGTGTTTTTTGCTTGTTTTGGGGAGTGTTTTGGTTCTTTTCTCTTCTTCTTCCATTCTCTTATTTTTTTCCTTGGAATACATTTTTAAAGGTCATTTTTCTCTTTAAATTCATTGGACTTAAGGTGTAGATGAAGTTGGATAAACATTCATTTATTCAAATCTATCTTTAAAGTGAATTGTTCAATTTATTTTAGGTGCTTTGAGTTAATGATATATTTAGTGCTTTAATCTACCAAGATGAGTGGATGAACTTAAATATGGAATGATCTTGAAATTGTAGTTCAATTTGCCATCCCCTCTCCTCTTTTCTTTTTTTTCTTTTGATTGATGAAAATCTTCGATATCGTTTGAACTTATTTCAAGTTCTTGATGAAGATGAGATCATTACCTATTTTCTTTTCATGCGGTATTGCTTTCGGAGAGTGATCTACATATCCATTCTCTAGCATGTATTAACACTAACATTTTTATTGATCGACCTCAGATAGTTGTAGTTTCTATACAAATCCGGTTACGATTGCTTAACATAATGCTAAATTATATTGTAGTCGCAAAATGATCATTTATAGCTCAAACTTATATTTAAAAGTCCAAGTATGGTTGATTATTTATTTTAGGTCCATTACCTACGAAACTTGTTGCTATGAGACTTTGATTTTTTCAATCCACTAATGAGTTTTCATTAACTTTGGCCTAAGTGCATGAGTTAACCATCGTTGATCATTTGTTCTAACAACTAATCACTAACTCACTAACAATATCATTGTGCCAATTTTATTTATGTTTTTTTCTTGCTCACTATCTCTCTTTTATTTTTATGCTCCATTATTATCATCTCATATCATATTATTGTTTATGCTTCCACCATTTTTCCTTTGTCCACTTGGACCTTTTGTTTATGTTTATGTTCTTTTTCTTTTGTCCATTTGGACCAAAAATATTAATAAAGGCTTAAACCCTTAAAACATTTGTTCTCTTAATGGTGGACTATGATTACTATCCTTTTAATTGAACTTAGACCTTAGACCTCTTGGATTATTCTTGGACCCTTGGACTTGGAACTAGGTCTCTTTCCCTATGCTTAGAGTATTATGGATTTTTTTTCCTTTATTTGACTTGCTTATTTGCTTATACTTCAAGATGGATGGAATTCTTATTTCTCTTGCTATGAAGTGTTCTACAATTTGGTTAGATTCTTCTTATCTCTAACTTTTATTTTTCTTTCTAAGGTAGTCACTTCATCTCTTCCCCTTCTTAAATTTTCAAAATCTTCTCCCTTTTTCAAAAACCTTCTTGTTTACAAACTTCAAAAAACTTTCACAATAAAAACCTTGACTTTTGTCAAATGATTTTCAAACTTTGTTTTCTTTAAATAAATTTCAATTAATTTTAATCATATTTTGACCAATTTCAAAAAGACTTAAAAAATACAAAAAACTCGTTCAAATCTTTTTGTGCCTTTGTGCACTTTTCATTTTAAAAACTTTTCATAAAGTTTAGACATGAGTCATTTCCATAGTTGAGATATAGTTCTCCTATTCCCCCTAGTATTTAAGATGTTAACATTTTTCACATAGATGTTGAGTGGTAGACTTGTTGATTTTAATCCAAAAAAAATCCTCCATCTTTAGGTGATGCAAATTTTGTCTTATACTTGTGGGCGACTAGTCGTAGTTTTCTCCTTAAAATGACTGATAGATGCCAAATTTCACTTATTTGATCTATCAAATGTTGGCATCTTTCACTCATTTTTTGTCAAGAAAGTGTTGAAAATCACTCTTGTTTTGTTTGGTTTGCAACATTATGAGAAAATCTCTTGGTACCTTTGATTTGTGTGTTATTGTACAGGAATTAGGCACAAAACAAGTGAATAGTAAGACACAAAAAATGGGCAAGGAAACCAAGACAGCATGCAAACAACAGCAAGTTCGCAAGACGAAGGGGTAGCGAAGCTCTATCAAGGAAAACGACCCTAAGTTTGCTAGGAGAACTGTGTAGCGAAGAAAATGACCCTAAATTCGCTAGGCGAAGCTCTATAGAACACTCCCAGACTTGAGGCATGGGTGAAAGGACCATTAATTCGCTAGGCGAAATCAGAGCAAAGGCTTTGCTAGGCGAACATGACAGATCTTGAATGTTATATTTAAGTATTTTTATTGATTTTTAGGTCACAATTGCATTTTGTAACATGGAGTACATCAGAACTTATCTGTCTTCATTTATTTTAGAGAGAGGAATACAAAACCCTAAGAGGGAGGAGGTAAGATCTTTGATCTCTTGTTGGGGTTTGGATGTAATCTTTTCATTTCTTATGTATTTCATCTAATTTATGTTTGTGAACTAGTTTGGATTCTCTATTGATTGATTATCTTTGATTATGTATTTGTGGGTCTTGAAAAAACCTTTTCACATCTTTGATCTCAGATTTTCTTCTATCATTGAACAAAATTTTGACATGGTTTTATAGTTGATATTCATTATATCCTCTTTGGTATTGTGTTGATTAAGTAGCATGGGTAGCATGAGTAGGATCAATATGATATTGTGTGGGTATATGATAATAGTGACGAAGAACGATGTTCATAACCATTTGGAAAATTAGGTGAATACATGTAAAAGGGTTAAGCGTGTGTACGTATTTTTTCATTGTGTTTTATGCGAAACAATTGTTTATCCGATATGGGTGTCGTCCTTGTTTACCTGTTTATCTTTGATCTGAACCGTAATAGAGACATACTCTTCAGATCTGGATCTAGGATGATTGTCTGTTAGGTCCTAAATGCTAAAGATAGGTTTAGGCTTAGCATTTGCTTGAGTATCAGATCTTAATGCTCTGTGTTGTGTTTTTGTTAGATGAGAGATCACCAATGAGACAACATGGTTGTTCTCTCGACACTGCGTTAGAGATAAGCTTTGCCGTGGGTGATACATAAGGGTATCAGACGAATGATTGTGTTGTGTTTAACTTGTTCAGAAGAATGCATATGTTATCAATTGATGAAATCCAATCCCAACAAGGCTCTGTTTATATTTCAGTCGTTATTTTATATTTTCTGTTTTTATTTATGGTTCCTTGAGCTTTTTAAACCAAAACTTTTGAACAATAAGTTTATAAATGTAGAGGCCGTTGAACGGCGTTCATATCGCACTAATCCCTGTGGAGACGGCAAAACTGGGTACTTAATATTTTTTTGCTTGCTGCTTTACCACACCAACAAAATGGCGCCGTTGTTGGGGATTGGTGTTGAGATATTGAAGTGCATTGCAACAGTTCTATGTTTTTAAGCTTCGTATATTTTGTATATATTTGTTTCTTTTTATGTTTTTTCTAGTGTGCTCCGAAATGACGAAAACTCCTTCTAGAGTGGTTGCTATCGGCACAAAAGCATTCAATGAAGCTTCGGCCGAGTTTGGATGGTGATGATAGTATGAAACAAGTGAATGTTTTCAAGGTACATGGTTTCCTTTTTTTATAATTTTAGAATGCTTAAGAACTTAAGTCTTTGTGCAAATGAAATTTGTTCTTTTAGCAACTTGTTTGAATGATTGTTTCACTTAGGACCAAAAACCACAATTTGTGAGAAAGCTTCCATTGTTTACTAAATGCTGGATTTCTGATAAACTTTGTTGATTCGTGTGATTCATGCATATCTTGTTATCATTATGAATTTGTGGAAGCATTAGATATGATGAAGTCACTTGTTTATATTGAGCACAACTATGTCCAAATACAACTTACCCATGAGTAGAGAGAATTTGTTAACCCCTTTGAGGCTAAACAATGTGAATCTCGTTCTTAATTTTGTGAGATTCTAAATTTTTTCTTGAACCCTTGAATTTAGTTTTAATTTCCTCTTTGCCATAAAAAGCCAAGAGCATTCACTTGAGGGTTGAGTAAAAGTTAAGTTGGGGAGAATAAAAAAGAAAGATGGTAGGCTGCTACAACTTTTGAAATTTTTTTAGCAAGCATTGAAAAAAAAATTGTTATGTGAATATGAATGTAAAAAAAATGAGAAAAAGAATGCTTGCTTGAAAAAAGAAAAATAGTGAAAGAATAAGTTGTGAAATAAAGTTGGGAAGGTTTGCAATTAAGAAACATATGGAATGAAGTTGAGGTGTGTAAATAACGTGTACGGTGAATGTTTCTTTTGCATCGGCAATTTCGTTTTAATGGCCTTTTGAATGACCCTTGTTTGTACACCTGACCAAGCTACAACCTTAAAGACCTTAGTGATCTTTTTGCTTCCATATTTTCACTTTTGATTGTTAGATATTATATTAATTGAATTGATATTGGCATTGTTTGTTAGGTGAGTGAAATTTTCCCCGTGGTTGCAAACGCGTAATTTCTTCAATCCTTATTCGAAGAGAAGAGATAGAGTGATTCATTCATGAAAAACATAGTTGTTGATTGATACATGGTTTTATATTTGTTTTAAGAAATTAGTTCTTTTGCATTGTTTGATTCTCAACATTTGAAACCATTGCTTGTTTGCATTCTTTGTGTGTGAGCCATTTTATCCATTCTTAGGTGAATCTTAATCTTCAGCAAATCCTCTTGTTGCGAAATGAGAGGCATAGTTGGCTTGAGGGCGAACAAAAATCTAGTTGGGGAGAGTTGTTAGATGCCAAATTTCATTTATTTGATCTATCAAATGTTGGCATCTTTCACTCATTTTTTGTAAAGAAAGTGTTGAAAATCACTCTTGTTTTGTTTGGTTTGCAACATTATGAGAAAATATCTTGGTACCTTTGATTTGTGTGTTATTGTTCAGTAATTAGGCATAAACCAAGTGAATAGTAAGACACAAGAAATGAGTAAGGAAACCAAGACAGCATGCAAACAACAGCAAGTTCGCTAGGTGAAGGGGTAGCGAAGCTCTAGCGAGGAAAATGACCCTAAGTTCGCTAGGCGAACTGTGTAGCAAAGAAAACGACCCTAAATTCGCTAGGTGAAGCTCTAGCGAACACTCCCAGAATTGAGGCAGGGGCGAAAGGACCATAAATTCGCTAGGCGAAATCAGAGCGAAGGCTTTGCTTGGCGAAGGATCTGTTCGAATTTCACTTATTTGATCTATCAAATGTTGGCATCTTTCACTCATTTTTTATCAAAAAAGTGTTGAAAATCAATCTTGTTTTGTTTGGTTTGCAATATTATGAGAAAATCTCTTGGTTCCTTTGATTTGTGTGTTATTGTGCAGGAATTAGGGACAAAACAAGTGAATAGTAAGACACAAGAAATGGGCAAGGAAAGCAAGACAACATGCAAACAACAGCAAGTTCGCTAGGCGAAGGGGTAGCGAAGCTCTAGCGAGGAAAACGACCCTAAGTTTGCTAGGCGAACTGTGTAGCAAATAAAACGACCCTAAATTTGCTAGGCGAAGCTCTAGCAAACACTCCCAGACTTGAGGCAGGGGCGAAATGACCATAATTTCGCTAGGCAAAATCAGAGTGAAGGCTTCACTAGGCGAAGGATCTGTTCGCTAGGCGAACATGACAGATCCTGAAAGTCATATTTAAGTATTTTTATTGCTTTTTAGGTCATACTTCCATTTTGTAACATGGGGTGCATTAGAACTTATCTCTCTTCATTTATTTTAGAGAGAGGAACACAAACCCCTAAGAGGGAGAAGGTAAGATCTTTGATCTCTTGTTGGGGTTTGGATGTAATCTTTTGATACCTAATGTATTTCATCTAATTTATGTTTGTGAAATAGTTTGGATTCTCTATTGATTGATTATCTTTGATTATATATTTGTGGGTCTTGACAAAACCTTTTCACGTCTTTGATCTTAGATTTTCTTCTATCAATGAACAAAATTTTGACATGGTTTTGTAGTTGATATTCATTATATCCTCTTTGATATTGTGTTGATTAAGTAGTATAGGTAGCACGAGTAGGATCAATATGATATTGTGTGGGTATGTGATAATAGTGACGAAGAACGATGTTCATAACCATTTGGAAAATTAGGTGAATACATGTAAAAGGGTTAAGCGTGTGTACGTATTTTGTCATTGTGTTTTATGCGAAACAATTGTTTATCTGATATGGGTGTCGTCCTTGTTTACCTGTTTACCTTTGATCTGAAACGTAATAGAGATATATTCTTCAGATCTGGATCTAGGATGATTGTCAGTTAGGTCCTAAATGCTAGACATAGGTTTAGGCTTAGCATTTGCTTGAGTATCAGATCTTAATGCTCTGTGTTGTGTTTTTGTTAGATGAGAGATCACCAATGAGACAACATGGTTGTTCTCTCGACACACTTTTGAGATATGCTTTGTCGTGGGTGATACGTAAGTGTATCAGACGAATGATTGCGTTGTGGTTAACTTGATCAGAAGAATGCATATGTTTTCAATTGATGAAATCCAATCCCAACAAGGCTCCGTTTATATTTCAGTATTTATTTTATATTTTCTATTTTTATTTATGGTTCCTTGAACTTTTTAAACTAAAACTTATGAACAATAAGCTTATAAATGTAGAGGCCGTTGAACGGCGTTCATATCGCACTAATCCCTGTGGAGACGACAAAACTGGGTACTTAATATTTTTTTGCTTGCTGCTTTACCGCACCAACAATGACTACTTGTCTTTACATTTAAAAATCAATCAAAACAAACAATTTTTGATATTTGTACCACGAACTATGGGGTTTTGCTCCTATATTTCACTTTGTGGGTACGTAGGCATGAGGCTCAACAAGTCTCTCCAAACACAAAAATCTTAAAAAATAATTCTCTTCACATCTCCCCAATCTCATTTCAAGCAAACCTTTTCAAACCCAAAAGCGTAGATATTTCAAAGGGCTCCTATAGAGTACTATAGATATTTTGAGTGCTAACATCTTCACATTGCGTAACCAACCCCCTTACCCAGTCTCTGTTTATTGTTCTTGTTTTAGAACTCTTAGATTTTGTTCGTTCTTTTTCCTTTTCTTTTTGGATAAAATAAAAGTGTGGTGGCAACTCTTGCATTTTTTATTTAAGTTAATTAATAGCTTACACTCATAAGTTTTCTCGCTACAGAAAAGTGGCGACTCTGCTGAGGGAATCCGGTTCTCAGTGAATTTAGCCTACTTTGATTTATTTACGCTTATTTTGTTTGATTTGTTTGATATTGCTTGTTCTGTTTGGGTGCCTGGTGATCTATGTGGTGAGATAAGTCCTATACCCAGACTTGAGTGCACTTATGATAGGATGGTGGTATAGACTTGTTGTCTTACGTAGAGTAGTCCTTACTAAGCTGACTTGAGATCCCCCGCTCAGTGAAGGCCCCTTTGGGATTACTGATGTCTTACGAGTAGTCATATTTGGCATTTTTTTTCTGACCTGGGAGCCTGAGAAGCTGAGGACCTTAGAACCTTTTAACCCATCTCGGCCTTATTAGGACGTGATGCAGTGGCTATTCAAGTATAGACTTGAATTAGTTGTTCTGCGATACCACACTCAGACGAGTTTCTCTTGAGAATATTGTTGGCAGACGAGTAGTCGTTTAAGCCAATAATATCCAAAAGATGGAATTATGAATCTGGGAACTTTTACGAACCTTGTTATGCAGGTGATGATATAACCTTAGTACATACCTATCGCAACTGCGAAAAACACTCGGCAGAAAACAGAAGAGTCGTCACCTTTCGTTATTTATCCCAAAGAGAGGGAAAGGAAACGATCGGAAAAACTTGACGTAAAAGGGAAAGACAAGGTCATCGCAACCAAGTCCTGGATTCAGGAGTCGGTTACGCAAGGGAAAGGTATTAGCACCCCTCACGTCCGTCGTACTCGACGGGATCCACGCTTGTTGTCTATCAAAGGGTGTGTTTAACTATCTACGCTATAGGCTTCAGGACAAAAGAAAAGAAAAGAGACTCGGCAGAGCATCATCGCTCTGTGCCTACGTATTCCCTCGTGCAATGGGAAAGTCAGAGTCAACGTAGTTCGGCTAACTACGGGAGAGAAGGGGGGAAGGTTGCTCGCCAAAACATCGCGTCTTGTGCCTACGTACTTTCATCTTTTATGAAATATCAGAGCAAACGTAGTTCGGGCAGACACGAAACCATAGACTGATTAAGTATTTTAATCGAGTAAGATTAAACCTTCGTTCCAGAAGTTAGGGACAAAGCCTGTTTGCGGTAGAGCAGAAGCTTAACAACACTTTTTTCTGAAAAAAGGAGTTTCCAATTAATCCCGAAGGAAAAAAGGTTTGAAGTTTTGTTTTGTGTTTTTTAGTGAAGTGAATTAATTCGGTTTGTGATTCACGTTGCACTAAAGACTATGACATGGAGGCGAATGCGTCGTATATCGCCCCCAAACGGGACGTATACTAAACACTCTAGATAAGCGAGAGGAGACCCCTCACTCATCATTCCCCATGTAGCTTAAGGCTCGTAGCACGCAACGTTTATCGCCTTTATTAGATGAGTTAGCATGGTTTTGAGATGAGAAGGGAGATGCATAGAAGGTCTAAGGGAAACTCGGCCCTAACGTTGTCATGCAAAGTGATCCTAAAGTTCGGATGAAAAGGGGAAACATCTACCCTAATGTTAGCATACTTGGATTGAACGCCTAATGTCTCTCCTACTCCCATCCTAAACGGGGGGACTAGGAATCCTATGGGGATCATGGCAAGAGAGCACAAGAAGAACAAAGGAAGGATCAATCACAAGTAGAAAAATGCAAACATGAAAATGCAACACTTAGAATGGTGGGAGGGAGGAAAAATGTGTGGGGCAGCAGCCGCCACAAGTGCGTCTCGACCTCAACAGCAATGCAAGAATGATGCAAACATGTGGAGAAAAGCAAGAGATGAAAGCATATAAACATGCAAACAAATGATCAATTTGAACCATATACACAAGCATGCAAGCAATTGAAAAATGATCACACATGTCAACAAAATCATGATTAATCAACCACAAACAGCGACAATTATTCAAAACAATTCAATCCTAATGCATCACACTGATCTATGATGATTCAAATCGAAACAGTATGCAAACATGCAAGCAAAACAGCAAATATGGCATTCTGGTACAGTGTTAATCGGTTAACACATACTGTTAATCGGTTAACCTGTGTTAAACGAGTGAAAATCTGGAAATTCGCAGATGTTAATCGATTAATACCAGGCATTAACCGGATAACACCCTGAAAACTTTGAAAAATTTGAATATTTGAATTGGTTAACCGGTTAACCGTATACTTTAACCGGTTAACACTGTACCAGAAGCCAAAAACAACAGCAGAAAATCACATCTAGAAACAGAACAACTTACTCAAGGTTCCAACAGATCAACTTATCAATTAAGCACGAAATTAACAACATAAACAAAGATCCAACAACATAGATACACAATTACACAACCATATCACAAATCGAACGGATCGAAATCAACACATTCAATCGAATATGAAGATTAACATGATAAGCTCAAAAATTAAATGGATCGAGAATTCCAACCTTCGAAGCGGAGATTTGCTTCGGTAAATGTTGATCAACTGAATTTGAGTAGATCAAATGCTAGAAATATGGAAAACTTCAAGATCCACAATAATTGTTGTTGTATGAATGAAGATCCACCAAATTTGAGTCAAAAAGCTTCAAATAATCACTTCTAGATTCAACTCCAGATTCAGATCCAAGCTTGCACGAAAATTGAAGATGAGAAGTGATCCAATGATGATGAATCCATTGATTCCAATGAAGAATCAAGAGTTCCAATGAAAAAGAGCTTTTAGTGAGTTTTGGAAATGGAGAAGTTGAGAGAATTATGATCAATTCTGAAAAATGGATGTGAGAAATGAAAATTGGATGGTTTAGTTTGGAGTGAATCATTTTAAATACCATCTAGGTTTGGATCCCAAAGCAAGGCTTGGAAATTGAATTGAAAAACAAGGCTTCGAATGTGGAATGGGATTTTGGAGGGAAATCTGAAATTTAAAGGTGTTATAGATCCTTCCAAAGTGAAAATTTGAATTCCAAGGTGATCAAAATTGGACCCCAAGTGCATTTGGCTTGCAAAATCACGTACAGGGGAAAATCTGCTATGGTTAACTGGTTAACCATATGCGTTAACCGGTTAACACTGTTAAAACTTCAAATCTAGGCTGATTCTTCAATGGTTAATCATTTAACCATATAGGTTAACCGGTTAACACTTTCAAATTTTGAATTCTGGCGCCTTTTGGAGGGAAATCTGTCCATTTGCCCTGTTTCAAATGTCTTGAGCTCTGTTTAGCTGCTGAACCTCATTTTTGAACATGATCACTGTGAAAATGCTAGACGTGAGCCTGAATGCTGATCCTGATCTGAAATTAACCTGCAAAATAGAATAAAAACGATCGCTCGATCGCTGGGAAAAATAAATACCGAAGCTCTTGATGCTTGCTGTTCAGTTGCTTGCACGGGAATGAAACCTGAGCCACGAGAACCTTGATCCCCTGCCTTGAGAACAAATGCTATGCAAATGCAAAGAAACAAAAGCCGACCAAGAAAAAGATCGGGCAAATTTTAGGGTGCAACAACTGCCCCTATTCAAGCGACTTGGACAAGACTGGGTGAAGAGCGAACGACTTTCAAACAATTGAGGTAAAAGACGGTTGAATACCAAAGAACCTGGAAATTTTCCCATCGCAGAAATAAACTGCAAATTCTGATTGGGGATGAAACGTCTGACATCACCGCCAAACAACCACAAGGAAACTCTGCTGGGGATAACCGGGGGTGCCAAGTACAATTGGACTTATACTGGGGGAAACAAACCCTAGATCTGGATTAGAAATGTCAGGCGAGAACTGACAACCGAGAATGGGTTTCTTCGAAACAAGTCAGGCGAGAACCGACTACCGGGCGTGAACTGGGCTCTACCAAAACATGTCGGGGGAGGACCGACTACCAGACAAGAACTGGTTTCTGTTTTTACGTCAAACATGAGTTAATTTTGGTTTTCCAGACAAGAACTGGACTTCGAAACGCTTTCCAACAAACAGGAACCGGGATTACAGACAACTGACGACCAGACGGGCACTGGAGTTTTCACTGTAGGCTGAAGAAAAAGTGACTAGATGAGTACTGGTTTGAACAGCTGGCGTTTACCAGGCGAGAACTGGACTCAAACATCGTCTACCAGACAAGAACTAGTATTCCATGAAGGCTTATTAGGCAGTAACTGATTTCACAATAGGTCTGGCGAGAACTGACTACTAGACAAGAACTCGGATTCACACATGAATGAGTCAGGCGAGAACCGACTACCAGGTGAGAACTGGGATCAAAGCAAGTCAGACAGGAGCTAACGACCAGGCGAGAACTGGAATCAAACAAAGTTCAGACGAGGACTGACTACCAGGCGAGAACTTGAGGTTTCTCAAGTACGGTTGGGTTTTTGATTTTTGGATCTATCTCTGGTTACCAACAAGAATGGATTTAAAAGGGGAATTACTAGACAAGAACTAGTATTCGAGGGTGGACTCCTAAACGAGAGCTGGTGTCAACAGGTTAAGCTGTCAGCCGAGAACTGACTACCGGGCGGGTACTGGGTCCAACGAACAAGGTCAGGCGGGTACTGACTACTAGGCGGGTACTGGGTTCAACAAACAAGGTCAGGCGGGTACTGACTACCAGGCGGGTACTGGGTTCAATGAACAAGGTCAGACGGGTACTGGGTTCAACGAACAAGGTTAGGCGGGTACTGACTACCAGGCGGATACTGGGTTCAACAAACAAGGTCAGGCGGGTAATGACTCTGGTTCTGGATATCAGGCGAGAACTAATTAAACAGTGGGCTACAAAAAGGGTGACCGGACAAGAACTGGTTGAAGCTTTGATATATACCAGAGAGGAACTGGTGTTGACACGTTGACCAGGAAAAGGCTGGTTTGAAAGTTTGTTAGACGAGAACGAGCTTTAGACATGATTTCGGTTACAAAGTTCTGACGTGTAACAAGTTTTAAGTTATTTGATGAGGTAATGGCATGATTCCACAATACTCAACTCTTGTTGACGAGAACAAACTTGCTTGAATAACTGCCCCAGTATAATTTGACTTGCAAATAAAGCAATTTGCCATGAGACAATCTCGAGATGGCTTGCCCTAGAATCTGTGTCATGAAAGGATTTGTCCCTGGTTGACTAACTCTGACGAACTTTGCAGATAGGGAGAGGAACAATTCCTTTATTTCCAATTTTGCCCCAGCCTGTGGGATCTCCGCAAAAACTTCCTAGGAAGGAACCCTACAATTTCCGTACCCTGATGATTTTTCATGAGTTGCCAATAGAACCTCGAAGAGACGCTTCAGATTAACTGCCTTCTGGATAAGAATAGCTTATGTGCTCTTGGGATGGCATGCCCCAGATTAACTGACTTTCGGACGACTGACTCCCTTGATATGATCATTTGGTATAGCTTGCCCCGGCTCAACGGAGTAGGCGTTCTGCATTCTATCCTGATCAAACTTCCATTGTGGAAACTTTCCTGCTGTCAAGTGCTTACTCGCAAGTAAAACAGATTGTTCTGCACAAAAGATATATTCATGCAATGCATATGACAGTTTTGAAATCCAAGTCTGTTCACTGGAAAAACAATTTGTGACATAAAGCGAATGAATCACTTATCAAAATGTCAACATTAAAACCTACAAGTTGAGCAGAATCCTTTTAGGAGTCAGTTTTGATGTGATCTTTATTGAAGTATGCTTTCGAAACCACCATGCTTCAATTAGGACTTTTATAGGTTGTAACTTGGTCAGGTTCACGGTTTGAAAGAAAGGATAAAGGCTCAAAGTTTATTTTAACCCACCCATTCTCCTTGATGTTCTCCAATCCTACGTTTAGCTAATTCGACACTATCGCTCACCTTTCAAAGGTGGAATGACAGGAGTGATGGTTCGGGAAACCACAAGTTTTGGGAGTGACAATCACTCGCTTTTCGTCTTTTGGTGCCTAGAGTCACACGACTTGTTTGTTTGAAGATTTTTCTTTTGTAATCCTTTTCATTTTTCTGCTTTTTCCCTAATATTTGCCTGGACTGGCTCCTTTGAGCTTCTTTTTTTTATTTGGAAGTCCAGCGGGATGCCCTAATTTTTGCCTAAGTCGCTTTTTTTCAAGATTCGACTTAGCGGGCTTCTTCTTTTGATTCCTTTTTTTTATACTTTTTTTTTGAACAAATCGTGTGACACCAGCTTGTCTGACTTGTTAAAGGGATTGTGAATGCTTCACTTTTTGGTCGGCAATGGATAACCACTATGGTGTTTTAGGCACGACCTCTAGAGGTGTGATTGACCCTCGAACGGGAACACTCCTTTTGCAATTTGGACGCTCGGTTAAACTAGCTGACACCTACCCTGCCCCCGGGTTAAGATTGAGGGTTTTTTCATTTTCAGAAAGAAACTCCTACTACTAGGCTCAAAGGGGTTGATAAGGGATTATCATCCTTATATCTCCGATGTTTAGGAATTTTGAAAAAACGCCTGTACATCATCAGTAGGTTTTATTCAAAAGCATACTGTCAGAAGTTTGCGCGTCTTGCAATTTCGTCATCCTCCCCGGATTCCGCTTAAACAAGCGTTAAACATCAATTAAAAACATAAGTGAATACAAATGGATTTACTCAAAATATGCATATTCATTTCATTATCAATATCAATCGAAATCAATACAGTTTTACAAATGAGATTTGCATTCTAACAGGAAAGAAACTATAAATGCAAAGAAATGAAATGATAAAAAAGAGATTGACAGCTTCGCAAAATCGGGCTTCCAGATCTTTGACTTGTTGTTGGATCAGCCATCTTCAAACTCAATCAGATGAGAGGTCGACGTGCACAACCAAATTTCCTTCGGGAAAGGAAATGTACTCTTTATCAATCAACTGCTGCACTTTAGCTTGAAAGGCCTTGCAGTCCTCAGTTGCGTGCCCCATGGATCCTGAATGGTATTCGCATTGGGAATTGGGATCATACCTGGGAGAGTATGGCTCTGGCAACGGTTTGAGAGCCTTAGGCTCCACCAAAGAGTTCTGAATCAACTTGGAAGAATGTCACTGTATGGCATAGGTACCTGATGGATAGGAGCATTCCTTCTTTCCAAATTATTGCGTGGCCTATTCTGATTCTGGCGCTGACGGTTTTGCTGCCGAGGAGCATGAGGTTGTTGGCGACGGGTTGACTGTTGAGCCGCAGCTGGAGCATACACATCATTAGTTTCTCCTTCTTTCCCAACATAAGGCTTCTTTGTATCTTTAGAAGAACCAGGAGCAACTTGGATTTTTCCTAGTTTGATATCGCTTTCGACCCTTTCTTCTGCTGTCGCCAGATCTGAAAAACTTGTAGACATGCAACCTATCAGCTTCTCATAATACACTCTGGGAAGTGTGGCCATGAACATGCCAGTCAGCTCTATCTCCACCATTGGAGGTTGCACCCTCGCTGCTAGATCTCGCCATCTCTGGGCGTACTCCTTGAAGCTCTCAGTACTCTTCTATGACAGACTCTGCAATTGTATCCTGCTCGGGGCCAGATCACTATTATACTGATAGTGACGCACAAAAGCTTCAGCCAATTCTCTCCAGCTACGGATATGGGTCCTCTCAAGCCCCATATACCATTCCAAATATGCTCCATTCAGACTATCCTGGAAGCAATGCATCAATAGCTTTTCATCCTCAGAGTAAGCAGACATCTTCCGGAAATATGCTCGGATGTGTACTCTAGGACAAGATGTCCCTTTGTACTTATCAAAATCAGGCACCTTAAATTTAGGATGAATCCTGACCCCAGGAACCAAACCAAGATCAGAACCATCAAGGCCCAACGAGTTCTGATTCTTGAAAGACTTCATCTTTTCCTCAATCAGTTTAAACCTTTGATCAGCTTCAGTTGGCAAGCCGCCTTCCATATCCTTCATGGATAAGATATCACTCTGGTGATCTTCCCATTGAGGGCCAGCAACCCGGTGCACAACGCCCATACTCCCACCAGCAACACTACCATTTCCATTCGCAGCATCTCTCCCCGGAGGTATGACAACAGTAGGAATACCCTGTGGAAAAAATCCTCCAACTGGGGGGACAACACCAGCAACTCCATTGTTATTGACTTGGGGAGCGTCGATGAGAGGCTGAACTAGAGTTCTCAGATGCTCTTGTCCACTGGCAACATTCTGCATTAACTCCATGAACTGGGACATGCGAGTTATGAATTCCTGTAATTCGGCTTGAACCTGATTCATCACCTTCTGCTGATTCCCTCAAGTAGAATACCTGTGGAAACTGAACTCCTCTATCCTGAACTTAAGAAAACCGAGCAGAGATAAGAGCACAAGGCCACCAAGAACAACCTGCAATGCAAATGAGAGTGAAATATGCAAAATGCAAACATGTCTATGTATGCACAGGGAAATCTCCCCCTTGATTCCAGTTTCAATAACAAGAGCAACAGGGATGGATATGAGCAACTAGGGATGATTATGCAAATGCAAATGCAAATGCAACTAGGGATGATTATGCAAATGCACAGGATGATTATGCAAATGCAAATGCAACTAGGGATCAAGGTATCCAATGCTCAAACTTTGCTGCTGTGCCGTTGACTGAATTCAACCAGAGCTCCGCTCTAATCAGAACACTAAGATAATACACTAGACGGAGCACTCAGGACCAAACTTACGTACTGACGAGAAAACCAGGGTTGGTTGAAGGCCAGGTTTCCTGCAAAACCCATCCCTCTCAAATGTGGGTTCTAGTCTTGAAAGGTACAACATCCTATGCGGGTGGTCAGCGTCACAGACTTTCGAGAAATGATGATACGTTCACCATTTCCGGTTTGGCATCATAGTCTAACAAAGCGGCCTCACTTAGCTGCCCCCCCAAATGAACGGTCTCCAGAGTCGACAGTCTATTTAAGTCAATATTCCCTCAACTGCACCAGACGCACAGGATAGAACATTTCCAAAGAAAAACCTCGTCTGAATGTGAATTTCACGCGAGCTATTGCGCAGCCAAACACCACACAAGCTCCCGCTAATCTCCATTCTAATCCTATGTATACTCAAGCCCAGGTCTGACTTATTTCTCAATAGAACAACCCAACCCATAGCACAACATCAACAAGAATGCAATGCAATAATATACAACAGATAATGTACATAAAGCAAAAACTGCACAAAAGCAAACACCCAAAGACACAACAGACAAGCGCTAGGATTGACTCGCATAGGGAACTGGAGTCCCCAGCAGAGTCGCCAGCTGTCGCAACTACGAAAAACAATCGATGGAAAACAGAAGAGTCGTCACCTTTCGTTATTTATCCCAAAGAGAGGGAAAGGAAACGATCGGAAAAACCTGACGAAAAAGGGAAAGACAACGTCATCGCAACCAAGTCCTGGATTCAGGAGTTGGTTACGCAAGGGGAAGGTATTAGCACCCCTCACGTCCGTCGTACTCGATGGGATCCACGCTTGTTTTCTATAAAAGGGTGTGTTTAACTATCTACGCTATAGGCTTCAGGACAAAAGAAAAGAAAAGAGACTCAGCAGAGCATCGCCGCTCTGTGCCTACGTATTCCCTCGTGCAATGGGAAAGTCAGAGTCAACGTAGTTCGGCTAACTACGAGAGAGAATGGGGGAAGGTTGCTCGCCAAGACATTGCGTCTTGTGCCTACGTACTTTCATCTGGTATGAAAGATCAGAGCAAACGTAGTTCGGGCGGACATGAAACCACAAATTGATTAAATGTTTTAATCGAGTAAGGTTAAACCTCCGTTCCAGCAGTTAGGGACAAAGCCTGTTTGCGGTAGAACCGAAGCTTAATAACACTCTTTTCTGAAAAAAGGAGTTTCCGATTAATCCCGAAGGAAAAAAGGTTTGAAGTTTTGTTTTGTGTTTTTTTAGTGAAGTGAATTAATTCAATTTGTGATTCACGTTGCACTAAAGACTATGACATGGAGGCGAATGCGTTGTATATCGCCCCCAAACGGGACGTATACTAAACACCATAGATAAGCAAGAGGAGACCCCTCACTCATCATTCCCCATGTAGCTTAAGGCTCATAGCGCGCAACGTTTATCGCCTTTATATAATGAGTTAGCATGGTTTTGAGATGAGAAGAGAGACGCACGAAAGGTCTAAGGGAAACTCGGCCCTAACATTGTTATGCAAAGTGGTCCTAAAGTTCAGATGAAAAGTGGAAACATCTACCCTAATGTTAGCATACTTGGATTGAACGCCTAATGTCTCTCCTACACCCATCCTAAACAGAGGGACTAGGAATCCTATGGGGATCATAGCAAGAGAGCATAAGAAGAACAAAGGAAGGATCAATCACAAGTAGAAAAATGCAAACATGAAAATGCAACACTTAGAATGGTGGGAGGGAGGAAAAATGTGTGGGGCAGCAGCCGCCACAAGCGCGTCTCGACCTCAACAGCGATGCAAGAATGATGCAAACATGTGGAGAAAAGCAAGAGATGAAAGCATATGAACATGCAAACAAATGATCAATTCGAACCACATACACAAGCATGCAAGCAATTGAAAAATGATCACATATGTCAACAAAATCATGATTAATCAACCACAAACAGTGAAAATTATTCAAAACAATTCAATCCTAATGCATCACACTGATCTATGATGATTCGAATCGAAACGGTATGCAAACATGCAAGCAAAACAGCAAATATGGCATTCTGGCACAGTGTTAATCGGTTAACCTGTGTAAAACAAGTGAAAATCTGGAAATTCATAGGTGTTAATCGGTTAACACCAGGCGTTAACCGGTTAACACCCTGAAAACTTTGAAAATTTTGAATATTTTAATTGGTTAACCGGTTAACTGTATACGTTAACCAGTTAACACTATACCAGAAGCCAAAAACAGCAGCAGAAAATCACTTCTAGCAACAGAACAACTTATTCAAGGTTCCAGCAGATCAACTTATCAATTAAGCACGAAATTAACAACATAAAACAAAGATCCAACAACATGGATACACAATTACACAGCCATATCACAAATCGAACGGATCGAAATCAATAAAATTCAATCGAATATGAAGATTAACATGATAAGCTCAAAAATTAAATCGGATTGAGAATTCCAACCTTCGAAGCGGAGATTTGCTTCGGTAAATGTTGATCAACTGAATTTGAGTAGATCAAATGCTAGAAATCCAGAAAACATCAAGATCCACAATAATAGTTATTGTATGAGTGAAGATCCACCAAATTTGAGTCAAAAAGCTTCAAATAATCACTTCTAGATCCAACTCCAGATTCAGATCCAAGCTTGCACGAAAATTGAAGATGAGAAGTGATCCAATGATGATGGTAGATGGAGGTTTATGCTCAAGAATCCATTGATTCCAATGAAGAATCAAGAGTTCCAATAAAAAAGAGCTTTGAGTGAGTTTTTGAAATGGAGAAGTTGAGAGAATTCTGATCAATTCTGAAAAATGGATGTGAGAAATGAAAATTGGATGGTTTGGTTTGGAGTGAATCATTTTAAATACCATATAGGTTTGGATCCCAAAGCAAGGCTTGGAAATTGGCTTGGAAAACAAGGCTTGGAATGTGGAATGGGATTTTGGAGGGAAATCTGAAATTTAAAGGTGTTCTAGATCCTTCCCAAGTGAAAATTTGAATTCCAAGGTGATCAAAATTGGACCCTAAGTGCATTTGGCTTGCAAAATCACGTACATGGAAAAATCTGCTATGGTTAACCGGTTAACCATATACGTTAACCGGTTAACACTGTTAAAACCTCAAATCTGGGCTGATTCTTCAATGGTTAATCGGTTAACCATATAGTTAACCGGTTAACACTTTCAAATTTTGAATTCTGGCGCCTTTTGGAGGAAAATCTGTCCATTTGCCGTGTTTCAAATGTCTGGAGCTCTGTTTAGCTGCTGAACCTCATTTTTGAACATGATCACTGTGAAAATGCTGGACGTGAGCCTGAATGCTGATCCTGATCTGAAATTAACCTGCAAAATAGAATAAAATCGATTGCTCGATCGTTGGGAAAAATAAATACCGAAGCTCTTGATGCTTGCTGTTCAGTTGCTTGCACGTGAATGAAACCTGAGCCACGGGAACCATGATCCCCTGCCTCGAGAATAAATGCTATGCAAATGCAGGAATGCAAAAAATGCAAAATGCAAAGAAACAAAAGTCGGCCAAGAAAAAGGTCGGGCAAATTTTAGGGTGCAACAATACCATTGTGGGTTGGTTCTTACCTTTGGCTCCATGCTCGTTCCGAACCTTTGAACCTGTGTGCTTTGTGCGATCTTGTTTGTGGGTGTTCCATCTTGCACTCATGCATTCATTGACATTTTGTTTCAGTCAGTTTTTAAGGATCTTATATATATTCTTTTGCAAACATCACAAATATTGTAATTATGGATATTGGAAGGAGAAATACTCAGAAGTACAGTTTCCGAGCTCCCGATCTTACAGATTTGAGAAAGCTAGTGTCCTTGGTAATTGATCGTGTAGGCTTCAGATCTCGTCATGGGAGACTTCTATTTTTTCTTTCTACCAACATTGAAGATGGAATTCTAAATACCCTTGTGCAATTCTATGATCCTGTCTACAAATGCTTTACTTTTCCTGATTATCAGCTCATGCCAACCTTGGAGGAGTATGCTTATCTGTTGGGTATACTAGTTTCTGATAAGATTCCTTATACTGGTTTAGAGGAAGTTCTTAACCCTCAAGATATTTCTGCAGCCACCTATTTGATGAAATCTGATATAGATGCTAATCTGACGGTTAAGGGAGGCATCAAAGGTTTGACTTCTAAGTTCTTGATTGGGAAAGCCACATTGTTTTCTATTGTTGGTAGCACATTGGCGTTTGAGGCTATCTTTGCTTTTCTTATTTACGAAATAGTCTTATTCCCTAATGTTGACAACTTTGTGGATGTTAACACTATTAGTATTTTCTTGATTGGGAACCCTGTTCTGACTTTACTTAGTGACACTTATTTCTCCATCCATAGTAAGACTTCTAAGGGGAATGATACCATGGTTTGTTGTACACCTTTGTTGTACAAATGGTTTATTTCGCACTTGCCACAGTCATCTGTTTTTAGGGAGAACAAGAATTATTTAAGGTGGTCTCAGAGGATCATGTCCCTTACCCATGCTGACATTACTTGGTCTTCTTCTGTTTGTGAGAATGTCCAGATTATTGATAGTTGTGATAAATTCTCCAATGTTCCTCTTCTTGGAACACGAGGTGAAATTAACTACAACCCGAGTTTAGCTTGCCGTCTGCTTGGTTATATGTTGAAAGATAAGCCTAAAAATATTCTATTAGAAGGTTTGTTTTTCCAAGGAGGGGATGAATCTCTTGGTTTGAGGAGAAGAATGCCTCATGCTTGGACTAAGATTCATAGGATGGGTAATGGAGAGTTTGGAAGACAAGTTTGCATTTCCTTGGTGCCTTATACACTTTGGGTGAAGAAGAGAGCTAAGGAGCGCAAAATGCCTTATCCTCCTACTTCCGGTGCTTGGAAAGGTGTTGTGGATCAGCTCGTGTTAGAGAAGACTGCCATAAAGGACAACTATGAGAGAGAAATTAAGAGACTGCGAAGGAAGTATCAGCTCGGATCGTCATCAGATGCTCCTTATAATCCTTAGGACCTAGCTTTTTCTTATTGAATTTTGATCTTCTATAACTTGTACTACGAAGTGTAGCTCTTTCCAATGAAATGAGATACTTATCAGTATTTCAAAAAGTGTTATTTCTTTATGATGTTTGTAATTGCTTTATATCTTAAAGATCCTTAAAAGATGATTAAAACATTTGCGTTTTGTCGCTACGCGAAAAATGACACAGAGTCGCCACCGGATTTTATTTATCCCAAGGAGGGAAAGGGAAATAACGATAAAACCTTTGGGAAAAGAGCATGGTCGTCGCAACCAAGTCTTAGGGTTCGAGAGTCGGTTATGTGAGGGGAAGGTGTTAGCACCCCTCACATCCATCGTATTCGATGGGAACCTTCTAGGTTATTAGGCATGAATGAGTGTTTTATACTTAAAAGTTTGCCTGCTTAAGGAAAGAGGGGTTGGTTTTTTTATTAGAGTGCTCGCCAAGGATTGTGGCCCTTGTGCCTACGTATCCTCACTTAAAAGAAGTGAAGAATCAGAGCTCCGTAGTTCGGAGGCTTGTGAAATAGTTGTTTGTTGGTTGATTTTACACCTTGAAAAAGGGTTTTCGAATTGACGCCCTAAGGCAAAGAGAAGTTTGATGAGTTGATGTTTATTTTTTAGTTTTTGAAAAGTAATGGTTTTTAATTAGGATCACACTAGAGACTTTGGATAGAGATGAATGTTTCGAATAACCAAGTCGAGCGCCTTGTATTCAAAATATTCGGAACGAGTGTAGGAGGATTCCATTCTCATTCCTTCTCCACCACCTTAAAGCCCATGGCGTATAACCATAATCGTATATTTATTGTATTTTGGATTTTATTGAGAAAAATTACCACTTGACATTGGATCAAGGGTTTTATTATTTGTAAAGATATTTGAAGTGATGCGATCAAGGTCGATGGCGGTGCACAAGGCAACCGACTTACAAGGTTAAAAAAGGCTCGATAAAATCGAGAGTTTATTTTCAAAATGATTTTAGAAACAAAAGTTAGAATGCCATTATTAACACAAGCACACAATAATCGTGAGAGTCAAGTTAGTCGGTTCGAGGACACGAGTTAAATTTGTACATTCAAGTTATTAATTAAACTAAACATGAATATTTAATAAAACTAATTTTCTAATTAGTTAATATTAAATAAATATGTTTAATATAAATAATAAACCTTTTTTATATATTTTGTTCCAAACTATTTTTAATCCTAAAATATTGACTAGAATATTAAATCTAAATATAAAATATTAACTAAAATCCTAAAACAATTCTAATTCTAAATTATAACTAATACTTAAATTTAAAATAATGACTAATACTAAAATAATAATTAAAATCCTAAAAAACTAATTGAAATCCTAAAATGTTAACTATCATCCTAAAAATTTGCCACGTTTAAGCTAACTAAAAATGATTTAAATCCTAAAATATTTCTTAAAAAAAAACTAATCCTAAAAATTATTCCTAAAGTTAATTCTAAAATTAAAATTAACTAAACCTAATATACTATTTTATTTAATTAACTACTATTTCAGTAAAAGTCTTACATGTTTTATCTTATTTACAAACTGGACAGAGTTGGACAACAACAAAAAAAAAAAAAAACACTAGCCGTTACCCACTATTATTTCTCGGTCAACTAGCCTTGGAAAAAGGTGAGCATTAAATCTACACATGAACCTAAATTGATGAGAGAATACAGGAAGAGACATTTGACAGTATGAATGGCAGGCTATCATGATGACTCATTAACTCAAATTAAAAGAAAATAAAATAAAACAATTAAAATAGGCAGGAATAATAAATAACAAAAACAACGTAAATTTCTACTGAATTCTTATCTCTCCCCTCATCATATTACTCTCAAAATACCTCTCAAAAGCTATCTCTACCTTTTTTTTATCTCTAGTGACTTACGCATCGTTTGCGGCATAACCCAAATCGGAGTTCATAGGAAACTACCGAGTTTTTCGCGAATGCAACAACTTGGTGATTGGGTTCGCAAATTGCAGGGTAAAGTTTTTTTTTTTAATTTCATAATAACGAAGGTGAAAAGGAAATTACCTCAAATGCCTTTTTTTTGCTTGCTGTTATGTTTTTTCAAATTCAAACGATCCTTCTTCTTCCTTTTTTATGAGCGTTGTTGATACAGTGGTGAGAGTATGAAATGGTTCCGTTTTTTTTTTCTTTTTTAGATTGAGTTCTTGATTTGATTTCAGACTTTGTTGCCTTGGTTTTCTAGTTTCTGTGATGGATTACTCAAAACATTTCTCTCTTTTTTTTTTGTCGCCCTCTTCTGTGATGAGTTTCCCCTGTTTTTTATAGCAACACATTAGGGCTTATTATTTTGAATATTAGCAGAAGTAACTTTTTCGTTTTGGCAAGTCTGTATTTGCTTTCGGGGATGCTAAAAAATGTTCCTGTTAATCTGTGAAATTTTCTCTGATGTACTTTCTTCTAAAATTTCCTGTTCTCTCAGAACTGACTTGTTTAATTATGCTTGTAAACAACTTTCTTAATGCCACAATATTTTTCCCTAAACTATGAAACTGAACTTTTGTGGTACTTTTATGCGTTTCTGACTTTTGTTGGTTTATGCTTGTATTTTCTTAGTAGTCCCTTGATTCTCTTTTGGTTTTTTGATATTGTGTCTCATTATGTGTGTTGTTGCTAGGGTGTGTACTATTGAAGCAACCAAGATTAATTGCCATGCGGGAAGAAACAACCAGCTGTGCAATTTGTCTACAGGAAGAATGGACTTGTTGACTTCTATTCTCTAAACAAAGGATGACACATTTAATCTCCATGTTAAAGAAAGTAGCAGTACGAACTTGTTGTTTATATTGGACTTGTAATTTGAAATTGAAAATTATCATTGAATTGTAACTTAAATTTCGGCTTGATATGGAGTTTGGATTAAGTTGAAGAACAAGTTGGATTTTTTTCAATGTTAAGTTAGGCTTTAGGAACCTTGTAATGATTTTGAATAATGCAGAATTTTTGTAATGACAATGCAGGATTTTATTAATGATAATGTATATATTTGTTTTTAAAATAACAATGCAAAACTTTTTTTATAATAACAAAATGCTGAATTTTTTATAATAACAAATTCTGAATTTTATTGGATGTGAATGCTAAATTTTTATAATGATAATGCTGAATTTTATTAATGATAATGTATATTAAAATTTTTTTTGATGAGTAATAAAAATCTAACCCAAAATTTTTAAAAAAAACCAAAGATTCTCAATTACAAGTGCCAAGAACCATAAAGAAACTGGGGTGGAGATATAGCTTTCCTTAGCCACTGAATCAACTTCAAACATTTGTTTCAAAGTGAAAATTCCCTTGCGAACCCACATGCTTGGTATGCACCATGTATAATATGATGAATGCATGAGTGAGGAGTTAGGGTGAAAACGAGGGTGTGACAGCTGCCCCTATTTAATCTTCTTGATCTTGAAGGTATGAGAGATAACGGTTCTCCGATATTTAAGATCAAGGTAGATTAAATACTAGAATACTCGAGATTTTCAACTAGAGAGGTGTGGGATGAAAGTAGACAGTTAGCGAAATGGTTTGAAAAAGGTGTCTATTAGTGAACAAGGGTTAAGGGAGATATGATGGTATGCTTGAGATGCAGTGCAGAATAAACATGAGTGATTTGCCAGCCGGAAGAGGAGACTCCTCGTAATAGGGAATCATAATTGGCCAAGAGATATTCCTTCTACAAAAGATAGAGAGGACTCGGGAGATAAAAATATGAGGTATTCCTTCTACAAAAGATAGAGAGGACTCGAGAAATTGGATTATGAGATATTCCTTCTACAGAAGATGGAGAGGACTCCAAAAGATTGGTTTTCCTTTCGCAAAAGGCAAAGAAGACTCCGGAACAAAAGGTTTGGAGAAAATGCTTCCTTCTACAAAAGGTAGGAAGGACTCCGAAACAAAAGGTTTGAAGATAAAATAACTCCTTCTACATCATGTAGAGGAGACTCCCTTTGGAGAATACGATCGTATTTCCTTCTGTTGCGGTAGAAAGGACTCCAGAACAAAAGGTTAGGAGAAAAAGTTCTTTCTACAAAAGGTGGAGAGGACTCCTGAACAAAAGGTTAGGAGAAATATTCCTTCTACAAAAGGTAGATAGGATACTCCCTTAGGAGAGGATGATCGTACTTTTTGCTGCAAAAAGCAGAACAGGCCCCTGAACAAAAGGTTATGAGACAAATCCCTTCTACAAAAGGTAGAGAGGATACTTACGAAAGGTAAGCTGACAAGAACCTGTACAAAAGGTATAAGAGGTCTTACTAAAGGTAAGTTTATTATGTTGCGAAAGGTAAGTTAGAGATACTTCGTGTAAGAGACACGAAAAGACTCACAAAAGGTAAGTGGAAGGAAATAACCATCTCCCTGCAAATGGCGGGGGAAATTTGTATAGGGTATTAGAACATCATTTGATCTCACAGGCACAACGGCGGAGATGACATTCCTTAAGTATGGTGACCATTCAGTTCTTGGCCACATAGGCATCAAGCATCCAAATTGATCGAAGATACCCAAAACAAAGTTTTGTTGCGTGTAAAAGACAGCAGAGACACGCTTACAAAAGGAAAGCGAAAAGAAAATGATTTCACGTGAAAGGCAATGAAATCCTTCACGAAAGGTAAGGTGGTAAAATAATATCATGTAACATTCTCGAAAGGAGATACAAAAGGTAAGTGAATAGATAAACATTCCAAAAGGATCCTGGCAGCGTGTTCCACAGGAAATCCGCATCTTTGAGGATAACTGGCTAAACACTCATGTAATGATGTAACATGTATGCAAAAATGTCAGGTATGCAAGGATATGGAGGCTAGGGGTGATGATTTGTGCCAAGTTATTGGGCTTTGGTTTGGGGCGTCAAGTTTGACTTCCCAACATCCTTGTGACAGAATTGGATCATCTTTAGATGGTCTTATCAGACAAGCTGGCTGGTCAGTTAGGTTGCTCCTGACTTGGTTGCATTTCGGTGAACTTTGTGATTTGATGATGCTTTGTGTACACGTGCGCCCTAGAGATCGCGTTTATGTTTCATACACCTTGATTAGAGAGTAACTTTATGCTTACTTTCGTCATAATTATCATTACCCCATAATTCTCAATGCAATATTTATTAAGGATGAAAATTCCACTTTTTCGCAAACAAAGTAAAAAAAAAAAAAAAGTGAAGCACAAATTGATGAGAAAGATTTTATTGATGATAAAGTGGCCCATAAATGGGTAATATTACATAAGGATACAATTCCTAAAAGAGGCAATTGCAAAAATATGACAAAAAGTACAATGGCAATGAGAACAAAGATTGGATTTCCATTGAGTTCCAATTCTGCTATGATCCTTATGACTTCGAAACTTCTCGTACATTGCCTCTGAGGAAAATGATTAGATTGATCTTTCTCGTGTGTAGTTCTTTTTATGTTGATGACGAGCTCACAAACTCTTTTCAAACCGCAATCTTTTCTTTTAAGTTCCATAACTTTTGCCTAGACCGCCCTTTCGGGTTTTCGGTCTACCGGGATACCCCTTTTTTTTGCCTAAGTTGCCTCTAAGGGTTTTCAACTTATCGGGTATTTTTATTTTAACCCTAACTTTTGCCTGGACTTTTTCTTTTTGTTGTCCACCGGGTTTGCTTTCAAGCATAGTATTTTTTGACTGCGCCTGCGTTTACAGGGGACGACAGATCTTCACCGTCCATGTTGGATAATATCAAGGATCCTCCAGAGAAAACCTTCTTCACAACATATGGGCCCTCGTAGTTAGGTGTCCATTTGCCCCTTGGGTCTGTGTGGATGGGCAGAATCTTCCTCAATACCAAGTCTCCCACTTCAAAATCTCGGGGGCGAACCTTCTTGTCAAACGCCCGTTTCAACCGCTTTTGGTAAAGTTGGCCATGACAGATGGCTGTCATGCGCTTTTCATCGATGAGATTAAGTTGATCAAATCTCGCCTGTATCCACTCTACTTCATCAAGCTTAACATCAGTCAGAATTCTCAGAGATGGAATTTCGACCTCAACAGGGAGTACCACATCCATGCCGTATACAAGAGAAAAATGAGTTGCCCCAGTAGAAGTGCGTACTGAAGTGCGGTAGCCATGCAAAGAAAATGGTAGCATTTCATGCCAATCTTTGTATGTTTTCACCATTTTCTGAACGATCTTCTTGATGTTTTTGTTTGCTGCCTCAACAGCACCATTCATCTTTGGGCGATATGGTGATGAGTTATGATGCTCGATCTTGAAACTCTCACATAATTCCTTCATCATCTTGTTATTGAGGTTTGAACCATTATCAGTAATGATTTTATTTGGGACCCCATAACGACAAATGATTTCTTTCTTGATAAAGCGAGTGACCACTTGTTTGGTGACATTGGCATAAGATGCGGCTTCCACCCATTTAGTGAAGTAGTCAATGGCCACTAAGATGAAACGATGACCGTTTGAAGCAGTTGGCTCGATGCGTCCGATCACATCTATGCCCCACATGGCGAAGGGCCAAGGCGATGTCAATACATTTAAAGGAACTGGTGGCACATGAATCCTATCTGCATAGATCTGACATTTGTGGCATGTTTGCACGTGACGGTAGCAATCAGTCTCCATTGTCAACCAATAATAACCAGCCCTCAAAATCTTCTTAACCATCGTGTGTCTACTGGCATGCGTACCAAAAGAGCCTTCATGGATTTCATTTATGATTCGGTCAGCTTCGTGTCTATCCACGCATCTGAGCAGGACCGAGTCATAGTTCCGCTTGTAAAGCACATCTCCGCTTAAGAAGAATTTGGAGGAAAGCCTTCATAAATACTTCTTGTCTGTGATGGAAACATTTTCTGGATATTCTTGCTTTTCTAGATATCTTTTGATATCATAAAACCAAGGTTGATCGTCGGTTATTAACTCCGCTTCCAGACAGTGGGCAGGCTCGTCAAGATATTCAATGCGGATGGAGGGTGCCTCATTTTTCCATTTAACCTTGAACATGGATGACAATATGGCAAGGGCATCTGCCAGTTGATTACTTTCTATAGGGATGTGATTGAAAGTAATCTCGTCAAAGTATAGGATTAACTTCAAGACGTGATCCCGATATGGAACCAGTTTGCTATCACGTGCTTCCCAGTCACCTTTGACTTGACTGATTACTAACGCAGAATCCCCATATACTTCTAAAATCTTTATTCCATGATCAATAGCGGCTTCAATTCCGAAGATACATGCTTCATATTCTGCCATATTGTTGGTGCATTCAAAACATAACCTTGCGGTGAATGGAATATGGAAACCAGTAGGAGATGTGATGATTGCCCCTATTCCATTGCCTTGAGCATTTGCGGCGCCATCGAACACGAGCGTCCATTGTGATCCTGGTTCGGGTCCGTCATTTGGTCCTAATGTTGCATAGTCTCTGACAAACATGATGTCTTCATCAGGGAATTCAAAATGCATGGGCTGGTAATCCTCCATAGGTTGGTGAGCAAGATAGTCAGATAGCACACTTCCTTTGATAGCTTTTTGTGAGACGTACTGGATGTCATATTCAGTCAGTACCATTTGCCAACGGGCTACTCGTCCGGTGAGAGCAGGCTTTTCAAAGATGTACTTGACTGGATCCATCTTTGATATCAACAACGTGGTATGGGTCAGCATATACTGCCTTAGGCGTTTGGCAGCCCATGCAAGCGCGCAACATGTCTTTTCCAACATTGAGTATCTCGTTTCACAGTCAGTGAACTTCTTGCTCAGGTAGTAGATGGCGTGTTCCTTTCTATCTGTTTCGTCATGCTGCCCCAACACACATCCCATGGATTCTTCCAGAACAGTTAAGTACATGATGAGAGGTCTTCCTGGCACGGGAGGCATCAAGATCGGTGGTTCTTGCAGATATTCTTTAATTTTCTCAAATGCTTTTTGGCAGTTGTTATTCCACACGATCGCTTGATCCTTGCGAAGCAACTTGAATATTGGCTCACATGTGGCTGTTAGGTGAGATATGAATCTAGCGATGTAGTTTAATCTCCCTAAGAAACCACGAACCTCCTTCTCTGTCCTCGAAGCCGGCATATCTTGGATAGCTTTTACTTTGTCAGGATCGACCTCAATTCCCTTTTGGCTCACAATAAAACCTAGCAATTTACTAGATCTTACCCCAAAAGTGCATTTACTCGGATTGAGCCTTAGCCTGAACTTTCTTAGCCTTGTAAACAGCTTTTCCAAATGGATGAGATGTTCCTCTTCAGTTTGGGATTTTGCAATCATATCGTCGACGTACACTTCGATCTCTTTATGAATCATATCATGAAAGAGAGTTACCATCGCTCGTTGATATGTCGCGCCAGCATTCTTTAGACCAAATGACATAACTTTATAGCAGAAGGTTCCCCAAGGGGTTATGAAGGTAGTCTTCTCCATATCCTCTGGAGCCATTTTGATTTGGTTGTATCCGGAGAAACCATCCATGAAAGAGAATACAGAGAATTGAGCTGTATTATCCACTAATACATCAATATGTGGCAATGGAAAGTCATCTTTTGGACTGGCTCTATTCAGGTCTCGGTATTCGACACACATCTGCACCTTGCCATCTTTTTTAGGAACAGGTACAATGTTGGCGACCCATCGAGGGTATTTTGATACGGCCAAGAATCCGGCATCAAGCTGCTTTTGCACTTCTTCCTTAATCTTAAGGGCCATGTCAAGTCGAGTTCGTCTCATCTTTTGCTTTATAGGCGGGAAATCCTCCTTGAGTGGCAGTTTATGCATCACAATGTCAGAATCCAGTCCGGGCATGTCTTGGTATGACCAAGCGAACACATCTACATACGCGCGTAAAAGCTCGACCAGTCTTCCCTTCACACTCTCTTCTAGAGCAGCGCCTACCTTGACCTCTTTCTTATCTTCTTCAGTTTCGAGATTGACAACTTCTACCGATTCTTGATGCGGTTGAATGACCTTGGATTCTTGCTTTAATAATCTGGCCAACTCCTCAGGGAGCTCACAATCTTCCTCACCATCCTCGTCAGCATGGTAGATTGGGTTGTCAAAGTCATATGGAATCGTAGCAGTATCGTTATCAATGGAATCCAGGGTTGATCTGCATGATTGGTGATTTTATGCTTTATTTTGGGAAGATGAAAAAAAAAATGAAAATGCACGAAAACATTGCCATTTATTTATGCAAAAAATAAAAGAAAGACAGGGAACACAATTGAATGCAAAAGTTTACTTCATTCATGATAAAACATTGATTGAAAACATGGGGGCCCTACAAAATAATCCTTATGCCTTGGGCAGAGCATAGGATTTGAAAGAAAAACAAAGAAAATTACTCCTCAATCAAGGTGACCTCCGGTATCTCTATGACAGTCCAGTTGTTGTTTTGTTGATTTGGTGCCCTTGGGTACACCATGCAGACCTCCTTCCACGCATCGTCTCCAGCCTCCACGACAGCTACCTGATCATCCACCATATGTCCACCACTTACAAAGGCAAGTGGAGGGATGGGACCTTTGCCTTTGTCCATAATTGTCTTTTGCTGCACTACATGATTGCCAGAGTAACCCAAACCAGTTCTGTTTTTGTTGTTGGGAAGCTCCAACACTCTACCCCAACCTTTAGGGTGACCAGCTTCAATTACAGTTTTCGCATCTTTCCATGTAACCATAGGGGATCCGGACCTTTCTGATTTCTTTTCCTCCTCCTTAACAGGAATCATCTCCACACTTATCACATCAAACGCTTGAAATGGGGTCTCGTGCACCTCCTCTCCTATTTCAATATAGCAAAAAGAAGCAAGATGGCTTATAAGAATATCAGATTCGCCCTCAATGACGACCATCTGATTGTTGATCATAAATTTAATCCTTTGATGCAGGGTTGAAGTTACGGCGCCTGCCGAATGAATCCACGGACGACCAAGAAGGCAACTATAAGCGGGATAGATATCCATTACATAAAATGTAATGATAAAGGTATGAGGTCCAATCTTGATTGGGAGATCAACTTCGCCTATCACAATTCTCGTAGCCCCATCAAAAGCTTTTACAATGGTTTGACTTGGCTTCATCACAAGTCCTTCAATTGATAGCTTGTTCAACGAGCTCTTTGGTAACACATTCAATGATGATCCAGTATCGACAAGTACTCTAGATAATACAACATCTACACATTCGATGGTAATGTGTAAGGCCTTGTTATGGTTCTTACCTTCGGGAGGTAGTTCAATATCATTAAAACTCAAGATATGGGCTGATGCTATATTCCCCACCACTTCTTCAAACTGCACCACTGATATCTCTTCTGGCACGTGAGCAGTCTTCAAGAATTTTAATAGTGCTTCTTGATGGGCTTTCGAACACATTAATAATGATAGCATGGATATCTTTGAGGGAGTCTGATTGAGCTGATCGATCACTTTGTAATCACTTTTCTGAATGATTCTTAGAAATTCCTCCGCTTCATTGCAGCTTGGTTTAACAGTATTTCTCTTTGTATTGTCACCGCTGTTGATAGGTGGTGGAGCAAAGATTCGACCACTTCTAGTGACACCACCGGTTCCCACAATGTTCTCTACGGAGCCACCAGTTTTCACAACATCTTCATCCACTTTCTCTCCCTTAATGTAAACAGCCGGCTCATATTTCCAAGGGACAGCCTTGGTGCTCTCAAAAGGAAAAGGAGCAGGCGTAGATATCACTAACGGAGTAAGTGAAGGTGGAGACAGCGGAAACTCTACTTGATCATACAATATCTGCAATGGTTCGCGAACTTGATTGTATGGGGTTTGAACAGAATGCCAGTCATAATCACAAGGGATTTCCAAAAGCGCATGAGGCTGATCACATGGAACATCATATGGAATTTGCATCGGAATTTGGACAGGATACCAATCTTCATCACATTGAATTCTTAGAGGAATACGTGGTTGTTCATACGGAATTGTCAACGATACATGGTTCTGACCATACAGATTATTTAACAGCTCTTCATCATAAGTAAACTCCATCGGATCATAGGGAATATCAAGAGTTGCTACTTCTTCAGCATTAGATATCTGTCCCACTAACATGACGCCTTGATCTATCAAACTTTGAATGCCCATCTTCAATTCGAGACAGCTTTGGGGATCTTTCAAACAGTGTCGACAATCCTTGGTACATCCTGGGATAATGTTCTTCAACAACAATTGCTCTTTCACAACTGCAAATGGTGTTTTCAGCTCATCGACCTTTGACACCAACTTCTTCCCTTTTGATTCTTTGACGATGTTTGTAGCATGGTGAGGCATTGGATTACGAGTCACATTAGGAGTGTTCTTGGTGAAGTTAATGGCCTTTGAATCGATGAGATCTTGCACCACATATTTCAGAGTTTTACAATTTTCAATATTATGCCCTGGAGCTCCTGAATGAAACTCGCATCGGGCGTTCGCATCATAACCGGGAGGCAAAATAGCTGGGGGAGCCTTCATCTCCCTCAACTGCACCAATGAACCCTTTAGCAAAAGTGGAAGCAACCTAGCGTATGTTATTGGAATGGGATCAAATTTTTTCTCGGGTCTCCTTTGTCTTGGGGGACCTTAATAGTAACCTTGTCGCTATTGTTGGTAGGGGACTTGAACAGTTGGTTGACTTGTGGATATAACAAGAGGTTGATTCGGAGTAACAGCGGCCACATGATGATAAGTGCCTTGGTATGCTTTGGCCTTCCCCTTATCCATCAAGGCAGCGCTCGTCTCGCCCTCTCTTTTTCTTGCAAAACCTTGGTATGGCTTTTTCGATCTGCCAGAAGCTCCATCAGCAATTTGAATCTTTCCGATCTTTATCATATTTTCGATCCTTTCACCGGCCATCACTAAATCTGAAAACACAGAAGATGTGCATCCAGCCAATCGTTCTAGGAATGGACCTTGAAGAGTCCCCATGAACATATCGGTCAATTCTCTTTCAAGAAGAGGAGGTTGGACTCTAGCAGCTAAGTCCCTCCACCTTTGCGCGTAATCTTTGAATGCTTCACCAGATTTTTGGGTCAACCCTTGGAGTTGTGTCCGATTAGGTGCCATATCAGAGTTGTACTGGTAATGTTTCAGAAATGCTTCGGCTAACTCCTTCCACGTCTTGATATACGTGCCCTCCAACTGCATATACCATTCAAGAGATGCCCCACTGAGGCTATCTTGAAAGAAATGCATTAGCAATTTTTCGTCGTCGGAGTAGGAAGCCATTTTCCTACAATATGATCTAATGTGAGTCCGGGGACAGCTGGTCCCTTTGTATTTTTCAAAGTCGGGGACTTTGAATTTGAGAGGAATCTTCACACCGGGTACCAAACACATATCCGCAGCATCTAACCCAAAAGTGCTTGGGCCTTGTAGTCCTTTGACTGTCTCTTGCAAAGCAAGTACTTTCTTTTCCAGATCGCTAGTTGGTACTCCAGAAGTGTCTACATCCAAGAATTCGGGAGGGTTATAGAAACCTTCGTGGCCATCCAAGTGGATTGGGATAGTAGTCGTACCACTACCAGGAGTGTGGATTGCGCCTGCGCCAACAGGAATAGGGAATGTTCCACCAAGAACGGGAATTGCACTCGCAGGAGTAGGAATGGTTCCATCAGGAGTGGGGGTTGAACCGGCAGTAGTAGGGGTTGGAGTGTTGGTAGCGTTTTTCTCCATAGCTTGTTTCATTTCTTCTTTACCTTTAGCCATAGCTTGGATGACTTCCATCAACAGGCCCATCTGTGTCTTCATGTGGATCATCTCTTCCTTGAAAGCGGCTTGATTCTGCTCGATCTGATCCATTAGTAATCTTTGCTTTCCACGAGTGTAGTAAGGATGTCGGGAAGTCAGTTTGTTTACTACGAAAGGAGGTCAAGTTTTTATTTGTAAGTTTTGGATTTTGTTTTATGAAATGCAGAATGATGTATATGAAACAAAAATGTTATGCGCAAAGCTCTTAGTAACCTTGTTAGTTATCGTTTAAGAATATGAACATTTTCCATTGCAATTAATCAGAAGAGATATAATGGAACCAAAACTTTCATTTCATTAAGGCTCTAGGCCAAATTCAAATACAAAATACAACAAATACACTTCTTGAACAAATTACAAATCGACTCTAAAAGTGACTCCTTGGGCTCTGCGAACCGCTTCCAAATCTGTAACAAGTTCTCCCATTGTTTCTTTGCAAAACTGCACAAAGTCGAACACAGGGACGAGAGTGTTTTCGGGAGTCATCACTTAATCAGCTACCTTAAATTTTTCAGGGATTTGCTGAAGCACAAAGTTGGAGAATCCCGCCAAGTTCACGAATTTGTTCTTCCACTCCTCATAGAGAATTTGGAGATCATGGACGATGTCATCTCTTTGAAGTACAACAGCTTCGGCTTGACGACAACTTTCTTCCCAATAATGACAACTATCTTGTAGCTCTAAGTACAGCTCATCATAGATTCCGTCTTTCAATCTTTTGATTTCCTCGATAGCTCTACCCAACTGGTACTCCGCTTGTACAAAATCTCGTTGTGCGCTTTCCTTTTCCAATAGTGCATGAGCTAGCTGATCTTCGCAACCTTTCATGATACCTTTCAATTTGTGAATTTGAGCTTCAAACTTTTCCCTTTCATCTTTCTTCATCTGGGTGGCTATTCTTACATCGTTCTCTAAGTCTCTAACCTTTCGCCACACTTGGTCCAATTTTTCATTTCGGTGGTCCAAGTCGGCGTTGGCGCTTTTGAGTGCTCCACTGACCCATTCTTTCTTTCCTTTTTCTTCCCTAGCCCTCTTCTTGCTATCCTCAAACTTTTATTTCAACTCTTTGCTTTTGTCTTCCCAAGCTTCGCTTTTCTGCTTAGTTTCATTGAGTTGAATTCGAAGCTGAGTGTTCTCATCTTCAAGTTCTTGGACTTTAGCCTTAAGTTTCTCCATATCTTCGGGTAAGATTGACTCGGGCTCGGGATTTGATGGGAAAGTAGATGAATCAAAGACAAAAGGTAATCAGACTTCTTTTACTCTCTCTTTCACCCATTTGACATAAGGTTCACGAGCAAGGACATTCTTCCTCCCCTTGTCTGGATTGCTTCTCATGATGTTCACCCATGCTCTTCTTGCCTTTCTTACAGATGGGTCACTTGGATCGGCCGTATTGACAAGGAATGGCACCAAATCTTTCTCTTTAGGAGGACCATCCATGGAGTGTCCAAATTGTCTCATGAGCAACACCGGGTTGTAATTGATGCAACCTCGTGTTCCCAAGAGAGGTACATTAGGAAATTCTCCACAAGAAAAGATGATATCTTTAGTCTCCCACTCCCTCTTGTACCACATGATGGAACTGGCAGTGAGTGAAGCGAATCTTTGAGGCCATGAGAGCTCCTTGGAAGCGAAAGGACCTTTCTCGGGCATGTGGGTCCTCAACCACTTGTGCAAGAGCGGGGCACAACAAAGGAACATTCCACCTCCTTTGGTATGTCTTGTATGAAAGGTATGGTAGAAGTCACCTAGGAGGAAAGGCACGGGATTCTTTGTCAAGAAAATTTCCACAGCTACTTGGTCTACAAAATTTTCCCCATTCGGAAACATCACAATTCCATAGACCAAGAGTGCCAAAATTGAACCGCATATTTCCCATTTCTCTTCTTTGGCATACTTCCACGCTTGTTCTTCTAAGAATTTCCTTGAGAAACCCCTAGCTCCTTTGGGTGCCCAATTGGCTATCACATCACTTGTGGGAATCCCTAAGGCAGAAGCCACTTTCTTCAAAGTGAATTCTTCTTCAAGTTTCGGAAAAGGATCGCGATCTTTGATGGAGAGGTTCAAAATCTTCTCAAATTCTTCCAAGGTGGGAGCTATCTGAAAATCGGCAAAGGTAAAACAACAGAGAGAAGTGTCATAGTACTAAGCCAAGGCTGTGAGGGCTTCAAATTCTATCTTTTCTTTTAACAGATCCAAAATTCTCCCATAAGAAGAGTGAAATTTGTTGTGCTTGATAGGAGTGATCTTGACACTTAGAGCTTTTAGACTGTCGATCAAAGGATCCTTATACTTGAAAGTGAAGGTACTCTTTCTGTCGGACTTCTTATTTAGCTTCATTGTTCCCAAATTCATATTCATCATGATTGCTTCTGAAAAATGCTTATATCTGCAATAAGAACAAGACACTAAGAGCTTTGTTTTTATGAAGTATGTATGTATGGATGCATAAATGGAATCGAGCATATGGGTTCATAGGTCCGAGGTATGGATATGGCCGACACTGGATGCTTTGTTAAAAGGTTCTCACAAGGTGTGTTCTAGAGTTTAAAAGGGATCCCAAATTCATGGATTCATATGAGTGTTCATCATGCATGACATGAACATGTCGGACGATGACTCCATCACATGAATCTCTTTTGGGTGAGGTCCTCGTATCGAACCACGCGAGAAGAGCTTCTCGGGGACCCATACTACGAGACACGTCGACACTGGGTTCTAGACAAGGATTTCAGCGTCATGGACTTCCTTGACTGTTTGTTACGTATGTCAGTCATTTCCAGGCAACAAACCATCAAGAAAGTCTCTTCTGAACGAGGTCTTCATATCGATCCACACGAGAAGAGCTCCTCGTGGACCCATACTACGTGACCATCAATCTTAGTTGGCCAATGGTTTAAGGTTCTAAAAGGTCCTTAGAGTAATAGATTCCTAAGAAAATATTGGTTCAACACGCCAAGAGCTTGACGGTTTCCATCATTCTCAAAGAAATCTACTCTAAGCGAAGTTCTCGTATCGACTATCACGAGGTGAGCACCTCGGAAGCCCATACTACTCAACCTCTCCTATCTCAATTTTGACACTCTAGACTCGGGTATAGAGTCTTTCCCTCAAGTTTTGCAGCCAATGTATCCAATCCATACCACGACGAATGAAACCAAACAAGGTGAGATACAATTGAATAAATAAGGGAAAGCGATAAACAAGCAAATAAAAAGAAAGAACCCAAACATGCGAAAAACAACCTAGGTTAGGCTTGACTCGCTTAGGAAAAGTCCCCAACAGAGTCGCCAGCTGTCGCTACGCGAAAAATGACACAGAGTCGCCACCGGATTTTATTTATCCCAAGGAGGGAAAGGGAAATAACGATAAAACCTTTGGGAAAATAGCATGGTCGTCGCAACCAAGTCTTAGGGTTCGGGAGTCGGTTATGTGAGGGGAAGGTGTTAGCACCCCTCACATCCATCGTATTCGATGGGAACCTTCTAGGTTATTAGGCATGAATGAGTGTTTTATACTTAAAAGTTTGCTTGCTTAAGGAAAGAGGGGTTG
Organism: Lathyrus sativus; assembly: GCA_963859935.3. Lineage (NCBI taxonomy): Eukaryota > Viridiplantae > Streptophyta > Magnoliopsida > Fabales > Fabaceae > Lathyrus > Lathyrus sativus. Next base: position 511,748,866 of record OZ012738.1, read on the forward strand.
GTTTTTTTTATTAGAGTGCTCGCCAAGGATTGTGGCCCTTGTGCCTACGTATCCTCACTTAAAAGAAGTGAAGAATCAGAGCTCCGTAGTTCGGAGGCTTGTGAAATAGTTGTTTGTTGGTTGATTTTACACCTTGAAAAAGGGTTTTCGAATTGACGCCCTAAGGCAAAGAGAAGTTTGATGAGTTGATGTTTATTTTTTAGTTTTTGAAAAGTAATGGTTTTTAATTAGGATCACACTAGAGACTTTGGATAGAGATGAATGTTTCGAATAACCAAGTCGAGCGCCTTGTATTCAAAATATTCGGAACGAGTGTAGGAGGATTCCATTCTCATTCCTTCTCCACCACCTTAAAGCCCATGGCGTATAACCATAATCGTATATTTATTGTATTTTGGATTTTATTGAGAAAAATTACCACTTGACGTTGGATCAAGGGTTTTATTATTTGTAAAGATATTTGAAGTGATGCGATCAAGGTCGATGGCGGTGCACAAGGCAACCGACTTACAAGGTTAAAAAAGGCTCGATAAAATCGAGAGTTTATTTTCAAAATGATTTTAGAAACAAAAGTTAGAATGCCATTATTAACACAAGCACACAATAATCGTGAGAGTCAAGTTAGTCGGTTCGAGGACACGAGTTAAATTTGTACATTCAAGTTATTAATTAAACTAAACATGAATATTTAATAAAACTAATTTTCTAATTAGTTAATATTAAATAAATATGTTTAATATAAATAATAAACCTTTTTTATATATTTTGTTCCAAACTATTTTTAATCCTAAAATATTGACTAGAATATTAAATCTAAATATAAAATATTAACTAAAATCCTAAAACAATTCTAATTCTAAATTATAACTAATACTTAAATTTAAAATAATGACTAATACTAAAATAATAATTAAAATCCTAAAAAACTAATTGAAATCCTAAAATGTTAACTATCATCCTAAAAATTTGCCACGTTTAAGCTAACTAAAAATGATTTAAATCCTAAAATATTTCTTAAAAAAAAACTAATCCTAAAAATTATTCCTAAAGTTAATTCTAAAATTAAAATTAACTAAACCTAATATACTATTTTATTTAATTAACTACTATTTCAGTAAAAGTGTTACATGTTTTATCTTATTTACAAACTGGACAGAGTTGGACAGCAAACAAAAAAAAAGAAAAAGAAACACTAGCCGTTACCCACTATTATTTCTCGGTCAACCAGCCTTGGAAAAAGGTGAGCATTAAATCTACACATGGCCCTAAATTGATGAGAGAATACATGAAGAGACATTTGACAGTATGAATGGCAGACTATCATGATGACTCATTAACTCAAATTAAAAGAAAATAAAATAAAACAATTAAAATAGGCAGGAATAATAAATAACAAAAACAACGTAAATTTCTACTGAATTCTTATCTCTCCCCTCATCACATTACTCTCAAAATACCTCTCAAAAGCTATCTCTACCTTTTTTTTTATCTCTAGTGACTTACGCATCGTTTGCGGTATAACCCAAATCAGACTTCATAGTAAACTACCGAGTTTTTCGCGAATGCAACAACTTGGTGATTGGGTTCGCAAATTGTAGGGTAAAGTTTTTTTTTTAATTTCATAATAACGAAGGTGAAAAGGAAATTACCTCAAATGCCTTTTTTTTGCTTGCTGTTATGTTTTTTCGAACTCAAACGATCCTTCTTCTTCCTTTTTTATGAGCGTTGCTGATACAGTGGTGAGAGTATGAAATGATTCCGTTTTTTTTTTCTTTTTTAGATTGAGTTATTGATTTGATTTCAGACTTTGTTGCCTTGGTTTTCTAGTTTCTGTGATGGATTACTCAAAACATTTCTCTCTTTTTTTTGTCGCCCTCTTCTGTGATGAGTTTCCCCTGTTTTTTATAGCAACACATTAGGGCTTATTATTTTGAATATTAGCAGAAGTAACTTTTTCGTTTTGGCAAGTCTGTATTTGCTTTCGGGGATGCTAAAAAATGTTCCTGTTAATCTGTGAAATTTTCTCTGATGTACTTTCTTCTGAACTTTCCTGTTCTCTCAGAACTGACTTGTTTAATTATGCTTGTAAACAACTTTCTTAATGCCACAATATTTTTCCCTAAACTATGAAACTGAACTTCTGTGGTACTTTTATGCGTTTCTGACTTTTGTTGGTTTATGCTTGTATTTTCTTAGTAGTCCCTTGATTCTCTTTTGGTTTTTTGATATTGTGTCTCATTATGTGTGTTGTTGCTAGGGTGTGTACTATTGAAGCAACCAAGCTTAATTTCCATGAGGGAAGAAACAACCAGCTGTGCAATTTGTCTACAGGAAGAATGGACTTGTTGACTTCTATTCTCTAAACAAAGGATGACACATTTAATCTCCATGTTAAAGAAAGTAGCAGTAGGAACTTGTTGTTTATATTGGACTTGTAATTTGAAATTGAAAATTATCATTGAATTGTAACTTAAATTTCGGCTTGATATGGAGTTTGGATTAAGTTGAAGAATAAGTTGGATTTTTTTTCAATGTTAAGTTAGGCTTTAGGAACCTTGTAATGATTTTGAATAATGCAGAATTTTTGTAATGACAATGCAGGATTTTATTAATGATAATGTATATATATTTTTTTAAAATAACAATGCAGAACTTTTTTTATAATAACAAAATGCTGAATTTTTTATAATAACAAATGCTGAATTTTATTGGATGTGAATGCTAAATTTTTATAATGATAATGCTGAATTTTATTAATGATAATGTATATTAAAATTTTTTTTGATGAGTAATAAAAATCTAACCCAAAATTTTTAAAAAAAACCAAAGATTCTCAATTACAAGTGCCAAGAACCATAAAGAAACCGGGGTGGAGATATAGCTTTCCTTAGCCACTGAATCAACTTCAAACACTTGTTTCAAAGTGAAAATTCCCTTGCGAACCCACATGCTTGGTATGCACCATGTATGATATGATGAATGTATGAGTGAGGAGTTAGGGTGAAAACGAGGGTGTGACACGTTTTGATTTGTATTCGCATCTTATGCATTGTATTTTGTCTTTTCCAGGTGTCTTATTGTTTCTTTTGGTCTTCGTTTAGCCAAGTTGTCTCATCACTATAAAACTCGAGCTAATCTCAAGAGAAAGATTGATCAATTGCAACAAGAGAACCACGAGCTCCGTGAAGAGGTGACAACTTTGAAAGATAGTGTGGAAAGAGTCACTACTGAAATGGAAGCTCTGGTGGCTGTTCAGAATAAGCCACTACTGCCTTCTCCTTCTCCTGTGCAGAGGAATGTGATTTCTGAGATCGTATCAATGCCCATTTCTATGGCCCAAGTTAATGCTTCTCAACATCAGATGCCTCCTGGTTTCCCTTGGGGCAAGCCTCTCAATTATGTTTCAGAGGGATATCAAAATCCTATTTTGAAGGTCCCAGAGTACCTGCTGTTATGACTATACTACCTCCTATGGTTAATGTTATTTCTAATGCTGAAATTCAAGTTGTTCCTATTACTGTACTTGTGCCACCACCTGTAGGTCACACTATGCCTTATGCTGAAGAGAAAATTTTCCACACTGGTCCGAGCGAGAGTTTGGATGATCGTATGGATGATTTTCAAGATCATTTTGCTAAGATGTAGAAGAAAATCAGGGCTTTAAGAGGAAAAGAGTTACTTGGAAAGAATCCTCATGAGCTTTGTCTTGTCCCAAATGTGAAGGTTCCTGCCAAGTTCAAGGTTCCATATTTTGAGAAATATAAAGGGAACACTTGTCCATAAAGCCATTTGGTCATGTATTCCAGAAAGATGTCCACCCATACTGACAACCATCAGTTGTTGATTCATTATTACCAAGATAGTCTTACCGGTGCTGCAATGAAGTGGTATATGGGACTTGATAGCTCCCAAATCAAGACATTCAATGACCTCAAAGAAGATTTTATCCGCCAGTATAAGTATAATCTAAATATGGAGCCGAACCGTGATCAGCTCCGTGTGATGTCTCAGAAAGAGAAGGAAACTTTTAAAGAGTACGTGCAGAGATGGCGTGAGATTGCAGCTCAGATAAGCCCTCCGCTTGAAGAGAAAGAGATGACCAAAATCTTCCTGAAGACTTTGGGTTCGTTTTAATATGAAAAGATGGTTACGAATGCTCCTAGTGATTTTACGGAGATGGTTAATATGGGAATGAGGTTAGAGGAAGCTTTCCATGAGGGACATCTGACAAAAGAAGGTAGTTCTGGAAGTGCGCAAGAATTTGGTGCTAGTTTTCTGAGAAAAAGGACGGAGAAACCATTGCCATCTCTCAAGAGAAGTCTAGAAGACGTAATCATCGTCAGCAACAAGTAGATTCTGTTACGCCCATCATCAGTGCCGCTCAAGCTGCATCAAATTATCAACCGTGGTTCCAATTGAAAACACAGAAAATTGTCACCAAAGTCGTGTGTAGAGGAAAGTGCAATTTGATTTGTTTCCAATGTCATATGCTGAATTATTTTTGGCTTTAATAAAGAAAAATTTGGTTTAAACTTGTGATCCACTGGATGTTCCTACAAATATTCCATGGTGGTATAAGCCAGAGGCCTATTGTGCATTTCATCAGGGCACCCTTGGGCATGATATTGAAAATTTCTATTCTCTGAAATACGAAGTGGCAAAGCTTGTAAAAACTGGTATTCTGTCTTTTGAAGATACCAATCCCAGAGTGCAATCAAATCCGCTGCCTAAGCATGATAACACGACTATTAATATGGTATATGGGTGTCCTGGTACATACCGTATTTTTGATATTTGTTGGATTTGGTGGTTGTTTGTTGAGATGCACACTACTTTGAGCGAATACCATAGTATTGAGCACGATTATGATGTTTGTTGTATTTGTTCTATGAACCCCCGTGGGTGTGTGATTGTAAAGAGGGACTTACAAACCATGATTGATCATAATTTGATTTAGGTTATTTCAAATAGAAATGAAGTTGAGAATGAGGTGAATGTCATAGTTCCATGTTTCAACATCCCGGAGCGAGTTGTAATTTCTTACAATAGTCAGAAATCTGCTATGACACCTTTGGTCATCTATTTTCCTGGCCCGGTACCATATGAATCAAATAAAGTTGTTCCCTACAAATACAATCCTACAATCTTAGAGGATGGAAAAGAGGTTCTAATTTCTTCTCTTCCCTCAGTTGTGACTATTGGAGATGTAGGACGCGTGACCAGAAGTGGTCGAGTATTTACTAAGGCACCCTCAAAGACAAGTGAAGATGTTGTGTGTAAGCAAACTCAGTTGAAGACTTATTTTGAATTCAGTCAATCAAGTGATGTGAACTAGAAATCAGATAATGATGAGGTGCTGAAATTGATCAAAAAGTATGAATATAATGTGGTGGATAAACTTTTGCATACAGTGTCAAAAATATATGTTCTATCCCTGCTAATGAGCTCTGAGGCTCATCGAGAATCTTTGCAGAAAATATTGGAGCAAGTTTATATAGATCATGATGTGACTGTTAACTAGTTTGATAGTATTGTTGCCAATATCATCGTATGTAATAATATGAGCTTTTATGACGAAGAGTTGACTGAACATGGAAGAAATCATAATTTGGCTCTCCATATTTTTATGAATTTCTAGGAGAACACTCTGTCAAATATGCTGGTTGATACTTGGTCATCATTGAATGTGATGCCAAAATCCACTTTATCTAGATTGCCTTATCAAGGTACTCCTTTGAGATTCAGCGAGGTCGTTGTGAAAGCCTTCGATGGCTCGAGGAAAACTGTGATTGGAGAGGTTGATCTCCCTATCAAGATAGGTTTGTGCTTATTCCAAATTACTTTTCAGGTCATGGATATTAGTCCTACTTACAGTTGTCTTCTAGGACGCCCTTGGATTCATGAAGCTGGAGTTGTCACTTCGACACTCCACCAAAAGTTGAAATTTGTTTAGAATGGAAAACTTGTTGTTGTTGGTGGAGAACAGGCTATGTTGGTAAGCAATTTGTCATCTTTGTCTTATATTGATGCTGATGAGGATTTTGGAACTCTGTTCCAGGCTCTTTCTGTAGTTGATAATGCTATTAAGAAGAATGCGATGTCCATGTCATCTCTGAAAGATGTACAACATGTGTTAGAGAGTGGCCAAGTTGATGGATGAGGCCGAGTCATTGAAGTTGATAAGAGAAAAGGTAGAGCTAGTTTGGGTTTTACACCTGGTTCAACCCGCAAAGAGCTGAAGAGTATTTGTTGCACCCCAAATTTTGACCCCTTAGATTCTCATTGTCATTTTATGAGCATACCCATAAATTATCTAACCCTAACCCAGTGCAAGTATATCTTTTTCAAGTTACAGATGAATCAGAGTTTTGTACAGTCAAATTGAAGCTTCGGGATTTGTGCTTAATCCAAGTTTTAGACTAATTCACTCATGAAACAGGATCAAGGGTATCATATGATATCAATTGAGTACCCAATTTGAGGTTGTTACCCCAGAATCAAGGACAGTGCATTTCAGGGCACCCGATTAGGGTTTTTGACCGGTAAAAATCAACTGTAGTTTGACTTTGGTGTTGGAAGGTGTTTTAATGGTGGGATTATGATCCATAAAGTTCATATAGCTTAATAAAGTACATTCAAGAAGTTTCAAAGTCTCAGGAGGTCCAGAGTGTCAACAGACGACTCGGTAGTCACCGATCGATCGTACGGTTGACCGAAAAGTCAACTCTTCAAATTTAAGGAATTGGACTTCAAAGTGTGAATCAAAAATGTTCCTTATATCATATTGCACCTGCCTATCAATTTTTATGACCATTGGATCAAGGATGAAGGAGTAATCGAAAAATCGGGAAATTAGGGTTTTGAAAGGGGCTAAACCATAACTCCTTAACCACACATCCAAATGAAGTGGTTCAAAGCTCATTGGAAAGCTCTTGGCAAATCCAACAAAAGTCCCTAAGTGGTCCGTCATTAGAAAATGCATAGATTTGGAGTTATGATCAAATTCATGAAAACATGAATGTTTTAGAGCTATTTGAGGGCTTTCTAAAGAGTACTATAACATCTCAAAAGGATTTGTGAGCTGAAATTTATGGTTATGGCAAGTTGGTTGTTTCATACTTGAAGACCCACATTGACAAGTTTCAAAAATCCATTATTTCATCAATCTGACCAATCTCAGCTTGTGAATCAAGTTTTATCTGATATGTAGAGATTTTGTAGCTTGGAAATACAATGAAAATGCAGAGGAAATGGAATTAGCCAAGTTTGCAAGTGGGTTTGCAAGTGGCTTTACAACTTGCACTTAAAGTGAAAATGGCAAGCATGAGGTGGAAAGACAAATCTGAACCAGCCATCAACCTATGCATTCTAGCCTGCATTTAGCCACTTCAAACTCATCATGAAGCTTGACTTTGGAGCTTACCTATCAGCCAAGGAAACCTCTTTGTGGAGGTTTGATCAAAAAGGTAAATCTTTCCTTCATATGAAGGAAATCTCCAAATCTGCCCCCTCCATTCATTTGCCTATAAATAGAGGCCCTAACCACTTCATTTCACATACAATATCCACTCTAAAAAACCAGAGAAAGCTCAAGCCTTTGCTCTTGCACACTTTGCTTCAAAATCACAAAACCACATTTTCGCCAAAAACCACCAAAATCTGTCTTGGTAGAATTGCTGCCAAAATCATTTCTCTACACTCAAACTCCCCAACAATCATCCACACAATCTCCAAATATGATATAGAAGGTGTCCAAGACCTTAGACCACTCAAAGACCTCACCATTCAAAAAGTCAACTTCCATACCAAGTTACTTTGACCAAAAGCCACAAAATCAGTCAAAACTTGTTCTAGACATTTCCTTGATGTTCTAATAACTCAAACACCTCACATATATCATTTCTCAACTGTCTAAAGTGTTACAGATCATTGATGGAGTTTATTTCTCCAACTGTCTCAAAGTTTGCATTCTTGCTTCAAGAAGAAGAAAGCTTCAAAGCTAGTGTTATTTTGAAGTTTCTCTGGGTTTCTTGGTGATCTAACCTGCTCAATATAGCCTACAAGAGGTATGTAGATAGTCAATGTCCTACTTTACATCATAGTCTCATGTTTGGTATTTTGAGTTTGTGGTATTGGAAATATGTCATGAACATGTCATGTGTCAATTTCTGTTTGAATGCAATGTGCTGGATTGATAACTTGGATCACATTTAATTTCATGTTCACAGTATGTATATGTGTTTGGTGTGACTTACACTTGTTTACTCACTTCACTCTAATTGGAAAAATGCCCTGTTATAATAATGGATCAAAAACTGTTTTGCCTCAAAACACCAAGTTATTGCTATGATTGATGTGCTTCTGTTTGGTAGGGTCAAGCACCTCTAGAATTAGGTTTGGAAGTTGTGTGTAAGATTCATTTGGCCTGAAACACATGAGACTTATTTTTACATTTCCTACTTGCTTTACAATATTCCCTTGTGCATTTTACATGCCATACTCACTTTAACTGATCTTGCAATTGACCTTGGTGTTTGAAATCATCCCTCAACATGCATATAAGCTGTAGGCATAAATGATTTGATCAAAATGTATGTAGAACTTGGATTTGAACTCTTCATGCCTTCCATCAAGTACCAATTTTGCAGCAGGCATACTTGTTTTTCATAACAGGCTGTTTGGCCTACTTTCTTTACTTGAACATACTCATCTCCATATATGTAACTTGTGTGCATGATTTAGTTGATCAATATGTGCCTAGAACTGATTTTGAAAATCCTACTGCATTGCAAAATACCAAGTGGCAGCCTGCTCTTCATTTTTTTACCTCAGCTTGTTTTGAAATCAATTCCATGCTTGAAAATGTTTGTTAACATATATGAAAAGAGTGTGCATAGTCTAATTGATCAAAATGTGCATATAAATTGGTTTGAGTTTTCTCATGCTTCACCAAAACATCAAAATGCAATTTGAAAGTCATTTTTCATGCCAGCTAGTTTGAAACCATTCCCCTTGCTGGAACTCATTTGCCTACATATATGTGAGATGTGTATGTGATTTATTTGCCAATATGATGCTTGGAACTAAAATTGAATATCCTACTGCACTTCACAAACACCAATTTGCAGTTTGCATATCACTTATCACCACAGGTTATTTTAAGTTGTTTTCTTTGCTCATTGTTCTTGAATAACATGTATGTGAACTGTGTGTGTGGTTCATTTGATCTAATTTTGCATATATCTGATTTTGAACTTTTCATGCATCACTAAAAACACCAAATGACAGCATGACCACCTTTATTTTGTCACAGGCTGTTTGGCACCAATCTTTATGTTTAAATTCACTTGCTAGCATATATGTGACTTGTATGTATGGTTCATTTGATTGGTATGTGCCTGGAACCAGAACTGAACCTTATGATACATTGCATATGTCAAAGTTACCACTTGATGACCACTTTTCAATACAGACTGTTTTGGGCCTAATCTTTTGCCTAAATTCACTCAATGACATGTATATAGTGTGTGTATATGACTTGTTTGATCTGAATATGTTTGGAATTGAAACTGGACATCATCATGCATTTTCACAAGCACAAATTTGCAACTTGACAGTCAGTCTTCATTACAGTTTGTTTAGAACTCCACCTTGTGCTCACACTCATTCATTAGCATATTCATAGTGTGTGTATGTGATTAGTTTGATTTGAAAGAGATTATAACAGGTCTTAAGCTTCAAAATGCATTCCAAACATCATCAAAGCATGTGCTATCGGGTTTTAAAATGGGGAAGGTATTTCAAAAAACCAATTCCACCATCATGTTCCTTGTGAAATTCTAGGCAATTTAGACTAAAAGTTTGTGAAAATCCATCAAGAATTGAGGAAGTTATGGCCAAAATGCAAATCTAAGTTTTGTTCATGTTTTTATGCCCAGCCTGCTTGAATGTTACCCATATATGTTTATGGGGTGGCTTTCATCAACGGATGTATAGCCACCCCAGTGGTAAGACCATTGCCAAAAATGCACCTTGCACATATTGAACCTGGGTTCGACCCCTGAGGAGGGCAACCCTTTTACCAATTTTTGCTATTTTTCACCCCATTTTCAAAAATTCATATCTCCTTCAATATTTATCATTTTTCACCCATTCTTTTTTCATTGTGTCTATTTTTATGTCTACTTTTATGTCATATTTTAAAATTTCATGTTTGCCTAATTTTTCATCCCTTTTGACTACTTGCAAGTTAAAATGCATTTTGTAACCGTTTCCACATATGCAGATGAATTTCTCTCTTGTTATACCTGTGAATGTCATGATATTTGCTTACCCTCTTTTCCTTAATGTTGGTCAACATGCTAGGATTTTATTTGTGGTTGTTACCATGTTCATTTTGTCCCCCCTGTTGCATTCACTTAAGCTCGATCTGTCGTCACACTTCCTGCTTAATCAACTGCTTTGTTTGTCATCAATGCATCTTTATTTTTCACAGGTTCATTTAATGGTTGTCACCATGAATGTATCTTTATCATGTTGTTACTTTACTTAATGTTTCTTTCCCCAAGTGATGAAGCTTGTTAGCTCTCATCCCAGTTGCCTTCCCTCTCTCTCTCTCTCTCTCTCTCCAAAGGAAAAATCTTTTCATTGACCCTTATGTTATGGATAACTCATTCACCCATTCCCTTGACTTTGTTAAAGTCACTTTAACCTTAGTTTAGAAACCATTAGACTTTGCTTCAAGTCTAAGAAACCCACCTGTACTCGGAGTTTTCTTCAACTAGAACCCTAGGATAGAGTTTGTCAACTCTATGTAAGAATCATCGTCATGATTTCTTACTTCCCCTTTTGAGTGTTACAATTTAGATTAGGGAGTTTTTTCAAACCCCACACAAACATTGTCATGTTTGTTCCCCCTTGAACCTTGATCATAATCAAGTGTTCTTCTTCCCTTGTGAGGTGAACTACGATTGCTCTGATTTTATCCTAGTTAGGATTTGTAGGCAGAAGACGCGACGTCTTTGCGAGCAAACTTAGTGTATATAACTTTAGGTTTCAACTTATACCTTTTCCCAATCCATAGCACATTTTCACAAACTTAGCAAACAATTAAACAAAAGGTTCCTGTAGAGTACTACAGATGCTTAGGGTGCTAACACCTTCCCTAGGTATAACCAACCCCCGATCCCCGAATCTTAAGCGTTGTCGTTACATCGCGAAAAAGGTTTTTATTTCTTTAGACCTTTCCTTTGGATAAAATAAAGTTCAGTTGTAAAAGAATTAAGGTTCAAGTTAATATAATAGCTTGATATCCAATTTTCACCGCAACAGAAATGGCGACTTCACTGGGGATGTCCGATGCTTTGAGGGTTTAACCTATCTTGTTTGATTACTTGCTCATTTGTGAATACTTGTAAAAATGTACATATGTGCCCTGTTGGATCTTGGGAACTTTGAGTGGTGAGACAACACTATACCCGTGTTTGAGCGTACTTATGATAGGATGGTGGTATATTCAAGGAGGCTTATAGGGAGTTGATTCCCGACCAAGTTGACTTGAGAAAACCACCACTCAGTAGAGGCCCTTCTGAGAGTTAGTATTGTTGATCGAGTATTCGTGAAAACAATGCTACTTTCTACATGAGAGCCCGTGATACTGAGGACCTTTAGATTACCTTTTCCCCACTATGGCTTTATTAGGATGTACTGCGACGACTATAAGGGAGTAATTCCGAAATAGTTGAAACGCGATACTACACTTGGACGAGACTCTCTTGAGAATATTATCGACCACCAAGTATTTGGGAAATTGATAATATCCGAAAGATGGGTCGAGGACTCTGGGAACATTTTTTAGAACCTTGTTCTACAGGTTTGAAAGCCCTAGTACACACCTTTTGGGATGGGTAGACCTTGTCTCCACACTCATGTTCTCCAAACCTAAACCTTCACCTATTTACCTTTGTGTATATGTGAATTTGTGCTTACCTGTGTTTGTGCATTCATGCATTCATATCATAAAAAAGTTTCATGGAACTCAGATTTTGTTTGTAAACATTAGGATCCTCATGAATAGTGGAAAAAAGAAAACTATGAAGTACACTTACAAAAGTCCTAACTTGGATGACATAGAGAGGTTGAGCACTTTGATAACAGATCTAGAAGGATTCAAAAGCAGGTATGGGAACTTAGTGTCATTGTTGAGGGTAAAAAGGAAGATGGATCTGGGACTTCTCTCCACACTTCTCCAGTTTTATGATCCACTCTATCATTGTTTCACTTTTCCTGATTATCATCTAGTACCTACACTTGAGGAATATTCTTGCTTGATTGGTTTGCCTATTCTTGAAGACTCTCCTTTTCCAATCATGGAGAAGGACCCTAAGGAGGAAGAAATTGCTAAAGCTACATGTTTGGGATTGATAGATATTCAGAAACATATGGTTACTAAAGGAGGAGTATTTGGTTTGACTGCCAAGTTCTTGGTTGGGAAAACACAATACTATGTTGATCATTTGAGTATGGATGCATTCGAAGCTATCCTCGCCTTGCTCATTTATGGGATTTTCTTGTTTCCAAGTTTTGATAATTTTGTGGATCTCAATGCCATTAAGATTTTCTTGAAGAAAAACCCTGTGCCTACTTTACTAGCTGACGCATATCATTCTGTTCATCTGAGGAATCTTCATAAAGGAGAAATGGTTACCTGTTGTGTCTCTTTGTTATACAAGTGGTTTATTTCTCACTTACCTAAGGCTCATGCTTTTTGGAAGGAAGGTTGGTGGTCTCAGAAGGTTATGGCTCTTACTCACTCTGATATTGATTGGTACAGCCGTAATTATGATAGGATAAAGATCATTGATAGTTGTGGAAGTTTTGGTAACATACCTCTTCTTGGTACAAATGGAGGAATCAGTTACAACCCTGTTCTCGCTCGCCGACAGCTTGGATATCCTTTGAAGGACGAACCCAATAGCGCTCATGTGGAGAATATTTTCTTTAAGGGAGAATCAGAATTAAGAAAAGAGATCCTAAAAGCTTGGGGTCATGTGCATAAGAAAGGAAAGGAAGACTTAGGGAAACCTAATTGCATCTCTCTCGAGCCTTATCTCCAATGGGTCCGAAAGAGAGCCATTCAGCTGAAGATGCCCTATCCTCAGCAGGCACCCATAGTGTTGAAGGAGGAACCCCTAATGATCTTTATGTCTGAAGAGGAGAAATTAAAGATTGCTTTGAGGAAATCACAACAAACTGAAGTAGCCTGGAGGTACAAATACCAAGTGACTGTGGAAGAAAATAATGAACTCCATAGACAACTTCAGATGAAGGATGAAGAAATGATTGCTTGTAAGAAGAGGAAGGCGCAGGAAGATTTATTTTATTCCAGCCATCAGTCAACTCCATGGAAGTTAATGGTGGACAAGCTCATTCTTGAGAAGACGCAGATAGAAGAAGAACTCAAGAAGATCAAAGCGAGAAAGGACTTTTGTTAGAATATCTTTAGCTCTATGTTTAGGACTTTTGTAAGATGTACTATTTTGTAATTCAAAACTTGAAAATCAATGAAATGAAATGATGTTTCGATGTTTACAAAATCTGAGTTCCATGAAACCTTTGCATTTACATTCTCATTAATTAATCATTCAGGGAACTAAGGATTGTTTTGCAGATATTATAGGATGGATTCTGGAAAGAAAGTAGAGGTTGTGTTCCAAAGACCAAAATTGGAGAACTTGAAGAAACTGGGAAGTTTAGTAGAAGACCCCGAGGCATTCAGAGAGAAGTATGGGAATATGTTGTCTTTGCTTGAAGTTCAAGTATATGAAGAGATGTTGTCCGCACTCGTGCAGTTCTATGATTTAACCTATCACTGTTTCACCTTTCCAGATTATCAGTTGCTGCCAACCTTGGAAGAATATTCCGCCTTGATGGGAGTAGGCGTCACTCCGAGACCATTTTCTGGAAGAGAAGGGACTCCTAATGAAAGAGCAGTTGCAGAGGCCGCGTATTTGGAGGTGGATGAGGTACGATCTCATATGATTGCTAAGGGAGGGTTGTATGGATTTCCAACTATGTTCCTGTATGAAAAAGCTCAAGGTTATGCCGTGTCGAAGAATATTGAAGCATTTGAGGCCATCCTGGTTTTACTAATTTACGGACTGTTCCTGTTCCCGACTGCTAATGATTTTGTGGAAGCAAATGCAATCAACCTTTTCTTAATAAAAAATCATGTACCTACCTTGTTGGCTGATATGTACTTTTCCATCCACAGTAGGAACCGTTATGGAGTTGGACAGATTGAGTGTTGCACCGTTCTCTTGCACAAGTGGTTTATTTCGCACTTGCCAAGAATTCCAGCACTCTGGGATAAGCAAAATGGGCTCTCATGGACAGAAAAGCTGTTGTTACTCAAACAATCAGATATTAAGTGGTATGACCCTATGTATGGGGGGATTGCCATGATCCAAAGCTGTGGAGATTTCCCGAATGTACCGCTTATCAGTGTTAATGGTTGCATCAGCTATAATCCTATCCTATCTCGTCGACAGTTGGGGCACCCAATGGAAAATGAACCAGACCCAAAATTTTTGAGATGCTTTTACATTGAAGAGGGGAAGAATCCCGCTTACAGGGCTCGAATTGTGTATGGTTGGCGTCAGGTCCACACGAGGGGAGTAACTGCCTTAGGTTACCATGACACCACTATTTCAGAATGTTACTTATCATGGGTAAAAGAAGCAGCGTTGAAGATGTTCTATACTCGCTTTGAGCCTGACTCACCCAAGCCTACTCTCGTAGAAGAATTGAAAGTCGCTTTGGCAAAATTTGAAAAAGAAGGAAAGGCTTGGAGGGATAAGTATTTCAAGGCTATGCAAGAGAAAAAAGAGCTTCAAGAGTTGATCCGTCAAGGTGGAAAGAGAAGTCAGCCAGAAGACGAAGGGCCATCCAACCAGAAGATCTAAAATCCTTTTATTTTCCGTTTTATTTCATCATGTATCTGTATTGAAGACTTGTATTGCAGTTCCAGAATCGTTGTTGTAAAACTCTCAGTTATTAATCTATGAAGACTTTTGAATTTGCTTATAATTTTTGCAAATATTTCTTTGATTTCCTTGAATGATTAATTTTGCATTGTTGCATTTTTCATTCATAAGCATTGCATGTGCATGTTCTTGTGTTGTGTCTCATCTCGCTGTCTTGTCTCCAGAAAAAATCACACTGAATCCTCAACACCGATACAACACCCGAGCCCAAGCTCGCCTAAGAATGGAAGGACAGAATTTGGAGGTGGACATGATTGATAATGAACTTGGAGAGCTACAAGGAGGCATGGGACAGATCATGGAAGCCCTACAAGTCATTCGTGCAAAGTTGGACACTCAAGCCACTGTTGTTTCTGAAATCACTGGCATAGCTGTGGAGCCGATCCCAACGGCAGTCACTGTTGCAAATGTTCCACCATATGGGTTACCGCCTGGTTTTGTACCTCCACCAGTAGTCAATCAACAAGTAGTTCCCCTAGGGGCAGAGGTTCCTCAAGCTATTCCTACTTACACTCAGCCTTCTGTTCAGATTCAAACGCGCCCTGTTTTTCACAATCCTCCACAAGTGCACGAAGGTCTTGATGGGTATGAAGAGGAGAGTGGAAAACATGAAAAATTGAAAGAAAGTGTAGAGACTATAGGCAGGAAGGTCAGAGCAATGGAAGGGAATGACATCTTTGGTACTGACGCCAGAGATATGTGCTTAGTGTCTGGATTGGTAATTCCGTCGAAATTCAAGGTTCCAAATTTTGATCAGTATTCTGGTGCTACATGTCCTCGAACACATCTGATTATGTACTACCGAAGGATGGCCGCTCATGTAGAAGATGACAAGTTGATGATTCACTGCTTCCAAGATAGTTTGAAAGGGGCTCCTGCTGAATGGTATTTGGGTTTGGATCAGTCTCGTATTCATAGTTTCCAAGACTTGGCCGATGCTTTTGTGAAACATTACAAGTATAACATGGATTTAGCCCCTGATAGAAGACAGTTACTGAGTATGTCGCAAAAGAGTTTAGAATCTTTCAAAGAGTATGCACAAAGGTGGAGGGAAACTACCTCTCAGGTGGAACCTCCTTTGAGTGAAAAAGAGTTGACAGATTGGTTCATCGATACAGTAAGACCGGAGTTTTATGAGAAGATGATCAGTAGTGTAACCGCAAGTTTTTCTGATATAGTAGCAGTGGGGGTGAGAGTGGAGTTAGGATTGAAGAATGGAAAGGTGGCTAGCGGTTCCAGCAGTTCTGGTAACAACAATGTCAAGAAGTTCAACAGTAATTTTCATAAAAAGAAAGAAGGGGAGGCAAATGCAATAGCAGTGGGAAGAAAGAATCGTACCTGGAGACCGCCTTACCAACAGTATCAGCAAAGTTATGTTCAACAACCCCAACAAGGCTTTGTTCAGCAGCCTCAAGCAAGTTATGTTCAGCAATCCCAGCAACAACGACCAATGTACCCATTGCAGTATGCCTAACAACCATATGTGGCAGCTGTAACTCCAGCTTTTAATCACCCTATTCCCGGTTATCAGACAGTGCATCCAGCACCTGTATATCAGCCAATTCAACAAGGGTATCAGCGAGCGCCCAACGCTCCACCCTATCAGCAACATCATCAGCATAGAGCTCAGGCACCCAGACAGAGCTACCAGAATCGGAGACCAACGACAAAACCTCCACTTCCTCAGATACCGATGACTTACACAGAGCTGTACCCTTCCTTGGTACAGCAAGGATTGGTAACAACACAACCATTAAACCCAGACACTACATCTCTTCACTATAATCCAAATGCCCATTGTGCCTTTCACGAAGGCGTTGCCGGTCATGATTTAGAAGGCTGTCTTGCCTTAAAGCATCTTGTCAGGGAATTGATAGAAAAGAAGATCCTATCTTTTGATGATGTACCCCCAAACGTTAAAAGTAATCCATTGCCAAACCATGGAGGGGTTAATGCTGTAGAAGAAGTTTCAGATGAAAAGATAGTCCAAGGTGTGTTAGAGATCAAGACCCCGTTAAGGTTACTTCACGAAAAACTACTGAAAGCAGGATTGATAGAGGATACCCATAATGATTGTAAAGAATGTTCTAGTGATTATAGAGGGTGTGATGTGGTACGAGGGGATATACAAAGGTTGATTGATGATGGAGTGTTGCAAGTGTGTAGCAAGGTGAGGAAAGAAGAAGTTTCAGTAATTAAGCCTGTTTTTAATTTACCAAAGAAATGTGAGAAAGTTCTAGTGTTCAAAATGACCAACAAAAGTGTGAAGCCTGTTTTCAACAAGTCGGCTATTGATTAACCTCAACCGATTATTATTCAGAAACCAAGACCATTTCCTTTTGAAAGCACAAAATCCGTTCCATGGAAGTATGACATGACTGTGATAGACTGAGGATCCGGGAAGGTTAGTCAGAAAGAGACAGTGAAAAATGACCAAGTGGACGTGACAAACATTGCAGGTACAAGCAAAATGACCCGTAGTGGTCGAATCTATCAGCCAAAGATAACAGTAGCCGCTCCAAAAGAGGTCACCTCTGCTGCGACAAAAGAAAAAGAGGTACCAAGTACTGGGGGAGATGACAAAGAATTCTTAAGGGTTATTCGGAAAAGTGATTACAGAGTTATTGATCAGCTTCACCAAACCCCATCGAAGATATCGATCTTGTCTCTCTTGATGAACTCTCTGGCCCACAGAGAAGCTCTGCAAAAAGTATTAAGGAAGGCACACGTAACAAAAGATATAACTCTCGGACAATTTGACTCAGTGATAGCCAACATTACTGCGTGTAACACCTTGAGTTTTAGTGACGCAGAGTTGCCAAAAGAAGGGCGCAATCACAACCGTGCGTTGCACATATCTGTCAGGCAGGGTTGTCAAACTCGCGGGTAGACTCGTAAACTCGTACGAGTTTACGAGTCTAGGAAGCGAAAACGAGTAGACTCGCGCATAGAATCATTTTTTGATAGACTCGAGTAGACTCAGGTAGACTCGCATAAACTCGTATAGACTCGCGAGTCTATGATGAGTTTACGAGTTTATAATTTTTTTTTGTATTTTGTTTTTTTTAAACCCAAAAAAGGCGTAAATTCTCCAAAAGATTTTATTTTATTTTTAAAAACCCCTTTTTTTTTTGTTTGTACGAGAATTATAAATTCTTTCTCCTAGTCTCTTGTTTCAACAAGGTTTCTTCCTCCCTTCATCCTTTCATAGACGTGTGTGTTTATTAGGTCTCTTGCTTTATTCACGTTTGTTTTTGTGAGTTAATCATTTGTTGTGTAATTATTTTATAATATGTTTCACTTGAATGTTTCTCTTGTATATTCTCTTGTGTAAAGATGATGAATGGATAATTGAAGATCCTAATGAGGAAAATATGCAAGCTGAAGTTAATGTTGAGTAACATGATGTTATAATTAACAATGTTGTGGAAGTTGTTGTTTTTGTTAATAATGTTGTGCGAAGTGGTGGTGGTGGTGGAAATATTGAATTAGGTGGAAGTGGAACTTCAAGAAATCCAATTTTGGATAATGATAAAGAAAGTGTTTCATCCGAGGTAGAATTTGTTGATGATACTCAAGATACCGATGAAGATGATGGTGATGATTTCACTGGAGTTTTGGATGTTTAAAGCCATTATCATATATATTTTATGATTTTATTTTTTCTTTATGTAGTAGTCAATTGAGAAGAAATTAGTACTTTAAGTTTTTAAATACATACTTTGCTATTTTGTTTGTTTTATTATTGATTTTTTTAAAGAAATTTGGAGTATGAAATTTAAATTTTGATGTTAATTGGTATTCTATTATATATAAGTGTAAAGATGACGCATTTATAAGTTTAAAAATACATATGTGTGTCATGTATGTGTCACATATAGGTTTTTGAAAGTTAGTTTTAATTTTCCATAGACTCGTACGAGTTTGCGAGTCGAGTCTGCGAGTCGAGTCTGCAGACCCTTTACTAGTCTGAGTAGATTCGCGAGTTTGACAACCTTGCTGTCAGGTGCCAAGAAGATACAATGGCGCGAGTTTTAGTTAACACTGGATCCTCATTGAATGTATTGCCCGCATGGTCGCTCGCAAGGTTAGCATATGCAGGGGTGGAAATGAAACCAACGTCATTGATTGTAAAAGCTTTTGACGGTTCAAGAAGAACGGTTGTTGGAGAGGTAGAATTGCCAATCATGATTGGACCTCATGTGTTCGATATCACCTTCCAAGTCATGGACATTAACCCAGCTTATAGTTGTTTGTTGGGACGACCGTGGACTCACGCGGCTGGGGCAGTAACTTCCACATTGCATCAGAGAATGAAATTTGTTGTAAATGATAAGTTAGTGATTGTACACGGTGAAGAGGACCTAATGGTGAGCAATCTGTCATCATTTAAGTATATTGAGGCAGATGAAGGCTCATTAGAAACTTCCTTTCAGGCACTCGAGGTAGCTAACGCAGTGATGTTAGAAGAAACAATGGCTAAGAGTGGTCCGTCTTTTGCATCCGCTCAGAGCATCAAGTCTACACTGAAAGAAGGTACTCCTGCAGGTTGGGGAGAGGTTATTGAAGTGAAGCCAAAGATAGATCGCCAAGGGTTGGGTTACAAACCAACTCACAATGAAGAACCGACACATGACAAAGGACGCCCAAAGACTATACAAGAAGTATTCATCAGTTGAGGATTCCAAGTCACTGCTGTGGAAGAAGATTTTGAAGATGAAGACCTTGAACAGTTAGTGTATCATTGCAGCTCCGCCTTGAGCAACTGAGAAGCTATTGAGATTCCTATGGTCTTTCCTGAGTTAAAGTAATTTGTTTGTCTTTCTTTTCTTGTTGTTGTTTTGAATCTCCATAGCCATGCCCAAGGCTATAGGAATGTTTTGTAAGGGCCCCGAGCTTTCAAGAAAATCAATGAAAAATGAACTATTTTGTTAAATTCCATGTGTTATTTCCTTTACTGCTTTTACTTTCATTTTAAAAGAAAAATGGCAATCTTAAAAAAAAAACCAAACAATCTTCCTTTTTGTGTGCTGCATTTATCTTTTGTGTTTTAATAAATTAAGCCATTCCAACATGCAGTGATGTCCTAAAACCCATTGAATCCTATGACTCTGCATTCCCTCCTAACTTTGATTCACCAATATACCAAGCTGAAGATGAGGACGAAGATTTTGAAATCCCTGATGAACTGGTAAAATGGGAACATCATGAGTACACAGAACTGCAGCCCTACAAAGAACAGGTAGAAGTCATTAATCTTGGCACCGAAGAAGACAAGAAAGAAGTCAAGATAGGGGCAGCCCTAGGGGCAGAAGTCAAGCAGCAACTAGAAGAGCTTCTAAAAGAGTATGTGAATGTATTTGCTTGGTCATACTAAGATATGCCGGGTTTAGACACTGACATAGTGGTTCACAAATTACCACTTCGACCAGAATGCCCACCGGTTAAACAAAAGCTCCGAAGAACAAGACCTGACATGGCTCTCAAGATTCGAGATGAGGTGAAGAAACAGATTGATGCGGGTTTCTTAGCAGTGTCCAAGTACCCCAAATGGGTAGCCAATATTGTACCTGTACCAAAAAAGGATGGGAAAGTCAGAATGTGTGTGGATTATAGGGACCTGAACAAGGTCAGTCCGAAGGATGATTTCCCTTTGCCGCATATTGATACGTTGGTGGATAATACGCCTCGTTTTGTAGTTTTCTCATTTATGGATGGTTTCTTCGGTTACAATCAGATTAAGATGGATCCCGATGACATGGAAAAAACTACTTTCATCACTCCGTGGGGGACTTACTGGTACAAAGTTATGCCTTTCGGTCTGAAGAACGCAGGTGCTACTTATCAAAGGGCCATGGTGACGTTATTTCATGATATGATGCATAAGGAGATAGAGGTATATGTTGATGACATGATAGCCAAATCTCAGAGCGAGGATGACCATTTGGAACATCTTTTGAAATTGTTTAAGAGACTCAGGAAATATCAGTTGAGACTGAACCCAGCCAAGTGCACCTTTGGAGTAAGATCTGGAAAGTTACTCAGTTTCATTGTCAGTCACCGAGGGACTGAGGTGGATCCAGATAAAGTCCGAGCCATTCAAGATATGCTAGCTCCGCAGACTGAGAAGCAAGTCAGAGGTTTTCTTGGAAGACTAAACTACATATCCAGATTTATTTCCAATATGACTCCTACTTGCGAGCCCATCTTTAAATTATTACGCAAGGACCAGACGGTTGTTTGGAATTCAGATTGTCAGCAAGCGTTTGATAAGATCAAGGGTTACCTACAAGAACCTCCGATCTTGATACCTCCTATTCCGGGAAGACCTCTCTTCATGTATTTGATAGTGCTTGAGAATTAAATGGGTTGTGTGTTAGGTCAACAGGACGAGTCCGGCCGAAAAGAACATGCTATTTATTATTTGAGTAAGAAGTTCACTGATTGTGAAAGCCGATATTCACTTCTGGAGAAAACTGGATGTGCCTTAGCATGGGCTGCCAGACGCTTGAGGCAGTACATGATTTGTCACACCACCTTGTTGATTTCAAAAATGGATCCGATAAAGTATATTTTTGAAAAGCCTGCTCAGACTGGAAGGCTCGCCTGTTGGCATATGTTATTATCAGAATATGACATCCAGTATGTAGCCCAGAAGTCTATCAAGGGTAGTGTTTTGTCAGAATATCTGGCAGATCAACCAGTGGAAGATTATGAGGCTCTCAAATTTGATTTCCCAGATGAGGACATTATGGTGGTGAAGGATTGTGAAGAGCCAGGTTCCGATGAAATTCCGCAGACAGGTTTTTGGTGGAAAATGATGTTTGATGGTTCCTCCAACTACAGTGGGCATGGTGTAGGCGCCGTTCTAATGAGTCTGGAAAATGATTACACTCCATTCACAGCCAGGTTAGATTTTGACAGCACAAACAATATCGCCGAATATGAAGCATGCATTCTCGGCCTCGAAGCAGCTTTCGACCTCAAAATCAATCTTCTTGAAGTCAGTGGGGATTCAGCTTTGGTTATTTATCAAGTTACTGGAGAATGGGAGACTAGACATGAGAATTTGATCCCTTATAGAGCCTACATCATCAAGATGATGGAGTATTTCGATGAAATCACTTTCAAGCATGTTCCGAGATCTGAGAATCACATTGCCGATGCCCTAGCCATGTTAGCCTCAATGTGGAAAATCAGGGATGTCAATGATGCCACTCTCATTCGAATTGAACACAAGACCGAGCCCGCCTACTGTCAGATGGTTGAAGAAGAAACTAATGACAAGCCATGGTTCCATGACATAAAGAATTACCTGTCCAAACAAGAGTATCCAGCAGATGCTACGTCACTTGACAAGAAAACTCTGAGACGATTAGCATCCAAGTTCTTTCTCAGCAATGATGTGCTTTACAAAAGAAATCATGATATGGTCCTGCTTAGATGTGTCGACAGACGAGAAGCAGAATTGTTAATGCAAGATGTTCACGAAGGAATATTTGGCACTCATGCCAATGGATATGCTATGTCTAAAAAGATTTTGAGGGATGGTTATTACTGGTTGAATTTGGAAACTGACTGTATTCAATATGCTAGGAAATGTCACAAGTGTCAGATTTATGCGGACAAGATGCATGTACCTCGGACGTTGCTAAATGTGTTGTCATCATCGTGGCCTTTCTCTATGTGGGGCATTGACATGATTGGGGCAATTGAGCCAAAAGCTTCTAACGGACACCGATTTATTCTGGTTGCTATCGACTATTTCACAAAGTGGGTTGAAGCCGCATCCTACACTAATGTTACTCGACAAGTGGTGGCCCGTTTTATCAAGAAGGAGATTATCTATCGTTACGGAATTCCGAGCAGGATCATAACGGAAAACGGTACCAATTTGAACAACAAAATCATGAAGGAGTTGTGCGATGATTTTAAAATTGAGCATCACAATTCTTCTCCTTATCGTCCCAAGATGAATGGAGCTGTAGAAGCTACGAATAAAAACATCAAAAAGATTTTGCAAAAGATGGTAAAAACTTACAAAGACTGGCATGAGATGCTACCATTTGCCTTGCATGGGTACAGAACGTCCGTTCACACTTCAACAGGGGCAACCCCTTTTTCTTTGGTATATGGAATGGATGCGGTACTTCCTATTGAGGCCGAGATACCTTCCTTGAGAGTCATAATGGAAACCAAGCTTGAAGAAGCAGAATGGGTGAGAGAAAGGTTTGATCAATTGAATCTTATCGAGGAAAAGCGCATGTCTACGATGTGTCATGGTCAGTTATATCAGAAAAGGATCAAGAGGGCTTTTGACAAGAAAGTTCGTGTCCGAGAATTTCGAGAAGGGGAACTTGTACTCAAAAAGATTTTACCAGTTCATAAAGATGCACAGGGAAAGTGGATGCCTAACTGTGACGGCCCGTTTGTTATGAAAACAGTCTTCTCAAGAGGTTCGTTGATTCTCACTACCATAGATGGAGAGCAGCTTACTCATCCAGTGAATTCTGATGCAGTACGGAAATATTACGCCTAAAAGAGCCCGATAAGTCAAAAACTCAAAAGAACGGCTTATGCAAAAGTTAGGGTTGAAGAAAAAGAGAAAAAAGAAAAAGAAAAAAAAGAAGGATAAAAGCTCGCTAAGTTGAAAACCCGAAAGGGCGGCTTAGGCAAAAATGAGTGTCCCGGTGGATTGAAAACCTGAAAGGGCGATCCAGGAAAAAGTTAGGGACAAAGGCGTGTCACTGCATTAGATGAGTTGTCACTACCGCAGAAGATCCTACAAGAACTCACTCCAACCGCTCTCGTCAGAAGCAAGGATTTTGGGGAGTTTTAGTCTTTAGGGATAGTTGGTCATGGGATTCAATGTAACCTTGTTCACTTTGCCATTTTTCACTTGTAAAATTTCTATGGAATTTTGTCATTTGCAAGATTTCATTCTTGAATAAAATCAGTTTTGAGCCATTCTTTCTTTTGCAAATTTATCATTTCCTTTATTTTCTTTGTTATGCAAAATATTGTTTGTTGATCAATGATAATTTTGAAAGCATAAGGGTCAAATTATTGGATAAAACTTGAAAAGATTAACAAACGTAAAAACTTCAACTCATGGGAAGAATCGAGGAAGATCACACTTCCCCGAAATCTCAGGGCAGCAGAACTTCGACACGCAATCCTATCGCCCTCCCTGATGAAGTATAAGCAAGTCGAACTGCTGATTTTCCTTTGGTCATGTGTGGTTATCAAAGCTTTAAGACTGTCTCTCAAAGAACTTCTTATGATGATGTGAAGACTCGTCCCCAGTAGAAGATTTCTGAGCGTTTGTTTGAATTTACTTTGTCATCTCTGACTAGCTGGTTTAAAAGCTCTGTTCCCCCGTTAGGATTGGGTTTATTCTCAAAACTTCATACACCCTTCAGCCTAGTTTCAGTGTGATTCATTTTGTCTCTCGGGTTCAGTGTGCCATCTGTTGAATCCCCGTGAATGCCTAATCACTGCTAGTGAATTTCCGTCTAAAGTCCAGTTGTAACTGGCATTGTTTTAGAAGCCAATCATTATTGGTATTCTTTTGGCCAACACCATATTTCTTGTTAAGACCAGTCGTAACTGGTATTGTCGCAATTCCACTCGTTGGTATCTGTTGATTCGGTTGTCACCACTCCCTTGTCCTTTAAAATCCAATCGTTATTGGTATTCTTTTGGTCGTCACCATATTTTCCTTTAAAATCCAGTCGTAACTGGCATTGTCTTAACTTCATTTCTTATTATCTTTTGGTTTGGTCGTTACCAACTTTTCCCCTCTGAAGTCTAGTCGTCACTAGCAAATCCCCTGTGAAGTCTGGTCGTTACTAGTTGACTTCCGTTTAAGTCCAATCGTAACTGGCAGATGTTCAAAATCCTATTGGCATCGATATCTTGTTGGTTGTTACCAACCTTCCCCATGAAGTCCAGTCGTAACTGGCGTCATTTGAAATCCAATCATTATTGGTATCTTTAGGTTTGGTCGTTACCAACCTCCCCAGCTAAAGCCTATTAGCTTGATAGCATTCTCATAACCACAAGTGTTGATATACCCTGATCTGGTCGTCACCATGTTTCTTTTAAAAGTCCAGTCGTAACTGACATTGCTTGAAATCCAATCGTCATTGGTACCCGAACTTGGTCGTTACCAATCTCCTTTAAGTCCAGTGGTTACTGGCATTGCTTGAAATTTGGTCGTCACCAATTTCCCCAGTCGAAGAACTATGTGTTATCAATTGGATTTGAGAAATCTCATTTGTTATTATCTCAGGTTGGTCATTACCATTACCTCCAGAAAGTCTAGTGGTTACTATCACTGTTTTAAACCATTTGTTAAAAACTGGGCGACATCATTATCCCCAGCAAAACCTCTCTCCCCAGACAAGTCTCGGAGATCTAGTCGTCACTAGTATCCCCAATATGTTTTGTCTTTGTTTCTAGTCCATTCCTGAAGATCCCGTTTGAACTCTTCACTATAGGAAGTTCCTCATCTGATCATCCCCAGTGAGGTTCATGTCTCTAGTTCTTCGCTTACCTAGTAGAAAGTCGCTCTCTTTCCCCGGTGAAGTGTATTCTCTCCCCCAGTAAGTTTGTCATCTTCATTGGACTTCTTGCATCCTCATGTGAAATTTTCCTCTTAGTTATCACTAGTCGTGTTTGAACTATTGATTGTTATACCTCGTTTTTCCCCAGTGACGGATCCACAAAACCTGGTCCCCATGGGTAGTTACTCGTTGTTTTGTTTTTTTCTGTCCTCTGCACATGTCTTGCATCCAAGCATCATGAAGAATCATTTAGAATTCATAGCATATCATGACCTGTCCTTTTGCATATCATCGGATCTAAGGGACAAAACTTTTGGTTTTCTATATTTAAATACCTTTCACTGCGATTCTACGAGGATTGTCATCTCTCAGTTCCATCTAGTGAAGATATTTAAATAGGGGCAACTGTTGCACCCCAAATTTTGACCCCTTAGATTCTCATTGTCATTTTAGGAGCATACCCATAAATTATCTAACCCTAACCCAGTGCAAGTATATCTTTTTCAAGTTACAGATGAATTAGGGTTTTGTACAGTTAAATCAAAGCTTTAGGATTTGTGCTCAATCCAAGTTTTAGACTAATTCACTTATGAAACAAGATTAAGTGTATCATATGATATCAATTGAGTACCCAATTTGAGGTTGTTACCCCAGAATCAAGGACAGTGCATTTCAGGGCACCCGATTAGGGTTTTTGACTAGTAAAAGTAAACTGTAGTTTGACTTTGGTGTTGGAAGGTGTTTTAATGGTGGGATTATGATCCATGAAGTTCATATAGCTTAATAAAGTTCATTCAAGAAGTTTCAAAGTCTCGGGAGGTCCAGAGTGTCAACAGACGACTCGGTAGTCACCGATCGATCGTACGGTTGACCGAAAAGTCAACTCTTCAAATTTAAGGAATTGGACATCAAAGTGTGAATAAAAAATGTTCCTTATATCATATTGCACTTGCCTATAAATTTTTATGACCATTGGATCAAGGATGAAGGAGTAATCGAAAAATCGGGAAATTAGGGTTTTGAAAGGGGCTAAACCATAACTCCTTAACCACACATCCAAATGAAGTGGTTCAAAGCTCATTGGAAAGCTCTTGACAAATCCTACAAAATTCCCTAAGTGGTCCATCATCAGAAAATGCATAGATTTGGAGTTATGATCAAATTCATTTCAAGAAGGGAAAAAGACTTAGAGAAATTTCACTTTTAAGCTCATTTTTTAGAAACTTTGAGAGACTTTTTGGCCAAGTTCCTTTGGGAATTTGAAACTAATGAAAACATGAATGTTTTAGAGCTATTTGAGGGCTTTCTAAAGAGTACTATAACATCTCAAAAGGATTTGTGAGCTGAAAGTTATGGTTATGGCAAGTTGGTGGTTTCATACTTGAAGTCCTACATTGACAAGTTTCAAAAATCCATTATTTCATCAATCTGACCAATCTCAGCTTGTGAATCAAGTTTTATCTGATATGTAGAGATTTTGTAGCTTGGAAATACAATGAAAATGCAGAGGAAATGGAATTAGCCAAGTTTGCAAGTGGGCTTGCAAGTGGCTTTACAACTTGCACTTAAAGTGAAAATGGCAAGCATGAGGTGGAAAGACAAATCTGAACCAGCCATCAACCTATGCATTCTAGCTTTCATTTAGCCACTTCAAACTCATCATGAAGCTTGACTTTGGAGTTTACCTATCATCCAAGGAAACCTCTTTGTGGAGGTTTGATCAAAAAGGTAAATCTTTCCTTCATATGAAGGAAATCTCCAAATCTGCCCCTCCATTCATTTTCCTATAAATAGAGGCCCTCACCACTTCATTTCACACACAATATCCACTATAAAAAACCAGAGAAAGCTCAAGCCTTTGCTCTTGCACACTTTGCTTCAAAATCACAAAACCACATTTTCACCAAAAACCACCAAAATCTGTCCTGGTACAATTGCTGCCAAAATCATTTCTCTACACTCAAACTCCCCCAACAATCATCCACACAATCTCCAAATATGATATAGAAGGTGTCCAAGACCTTAGACCACTCAAAGACCTCACCATTCAAAAAGTCAACTTCCATACCAAGTTACTTTGACCAAAAGCCACAAAATCAGTCAAAACTTGTTCTAGACATTTTCTTGATGTTCTAATCACTCAAACACCTCACATATATCATTTCTCAACTGCCTAAAGTGTTAAAGATCATTGGTGGAGTTTATTTCTCCAACTGTCTCAAAGTTTGCATTCTTGCTTCAAGAAGAAGAAAGCTTCAAAGCTAGTGTTATTTGGAAGTTTCTCTGGGTTTCTTAGTGATCTAACCTGCTCAATATAGCCTACAAGAGGTATGTAGATAGTCAATGTCCTACTTTACATAATAGTCTCATGTTTGGTATTTTGAGTTTGTGGTATTGGAAATATGTCATGAACATGTCATGTGTCAATTTCTGTTTGAATGCAATGTGCTGGATTGATAACTTGGATCACATTTAATTTCATGTTCACAGTATGTATATGTGTTTGGTGTGACTTACACTTGTTTACTAACTTCACTCTCATTGGAAAAATGCCCTGTTATAATAATGGATCAAAAACTGTTTTGCCTCAAAACACCAAGTTATTGCTATGATTGATGTGCTTCTGTTTGGTAGGGTCAAGCACCTCTAGAATTAGGTTTGGAAGTTGTGTGTAGGATTCATTTGGCCTGAAACACATGAGACTTATTTTTACATTTCCTACTTGCTTTACAATATTCCCTTGTGCATTTTACATGCCATACTCACTTTAACTGATCTTGCAATTGACCTTGGTGTTTGAAATCATCCCTCAACATGCATATAAGCTGTAGGCATAAATGATTTGATCAAAATGTATGTAGAACTTGGATTTGAACTCTTCATGCCTTCCATCAAGTACCAATTTTGCAACAGACATACTTGTTTTTCATAACAGGTTGTTTGGCCTACTTTCTTTGCTTGAACATACTCATCTCCATATATGTAACTTGTGTGCATGATTTAGTTGATCAATATGTGCCTAGAACTGATTTTGAAAACCCTACTGCATTGCAAAATACCAAGTGGCAGCCTGCTCTTCATTTTTTACCTCAGCTTGTTTTGAAATCAATTCCATGCTTGAAAATGTTTGTTAACATATATGAAAAGAGTGTGCATAGTCTAATTGATCAAAATGTGCATATAAACTGGTTTGAGTTTTCTCATGCTTCACCAAAACATCAAAATGCAATTTGAAAGTCATTTTTCATGCCAGCTAGTTTGAAACCATTCCCCTTGCTGGAACTCATTTGCCTACATATATGTGAGATGTGTATGTGATTTATTTGCCAATATCATGCTTGGAACTGAAATTGAATATCCTACTGCACTTCACAAACACTAATTTGCAGTTTGCATATCACTTATCACCATAGGTTGTTTTGAGTTGTTTTCTTTGCTCATTGTTCTTCAATAACATGTATGTGAACTGTGTGTGTGGTTCATTTGATCTAATTTTTCAAATATCTGATTTTGAACTTTTCATGCATCACCAAAAACACCAAATGACAGCATGACCACCTTTATTTTGTCACAGCTTGTTTGGTACCGATCTTTATGTTTAAATTCACTTGCTAGCATATATGTGACTTGTATGTATGGTTCATTTGATTGGTATGTGCCTGGAATCAGAACTGAACCTTATGATACATTGCATATGTAAAAGTTACCACTTGATGACCACTTTTCAATACAGATTGTTTTGGGCCTAATCTTTTGCCTAAATTCACTCAATGACATGTATATAGTGTGTGTATATGACTTGTTTGATCTGAATATGTTTGGAATTGAAACTGGACATCATCATGCATTTTCACAAGCACAAATTTGCAACTTGACAGTCAGTCTTCATTACAGTTTGTTTAGAACTCCACTTTGTGCTCACACTCATTCATTAGCATATTCATAGTGTGTGTATGTGATTAGTTTGATTTGAAAGAGATTAGAACAGTTCTTGAGCTTCAAAATGCATTCCAAACATCATCAAAGCATGTGCTATCGGGTTTTAAAATGGGGAGGGTATTTCAAAAAACCAATGCCACCATCATGTTCCTTGTGAAATTCTAGGCAATTTAGACTAAAAGTTTGTGAAAATCCATCAAGAATTGAGGAAGTTATGGCCAAAATGCAAATCCAAGTTTTGTTCATGTTTTTGTGCCCAGCCTGCTTGAATGTTACCCATATATGTTTATGGGGTGGCTTTCATAAACGGATGTATAGCCACCCCAGTGGTAAGACCATTGCCAAAAACGCGCCTTGCACATATTGAACCTGGGTTCGACCCCTGAGGAGGGCAACCCTTTTACCAATTTTTGCTATTTTTCACCCCATTTTCAAAACTTCATATCTCCTTCAATATTTATCATGTTTCACCCATTCTTTTTTCATTGTGTCTATTTTTATGTCTAATTTTATGTCATTTTTTTAAAATTTCATGTTTTCCTAATTTTTCATCCCTTTTGACTACTTGCAAGTTAAAATGCATTTTGTAACCGTTTCCACATATGCAGATGAATTTCTCTCTTGTTATACCTGTGAATGTCATGATATTTGCTTACCCTCTTTTCCTTAATGTTGGTCAACATGCTTGGATTTTATTTGTGGTTGTTACAATGTCCTTTTTTCCCCCTGTTGCATTCACTTAAGCTCGATCTGTCGTCACACTTCCTGCTTAATCAACTGCTTTGTTTGTCATCAATGCATCTTTATTTTTCACAGGTTCATTTAATGGTTGTCACCATGAATGTATCTTTATCATGTTGTTACTTTACTTAATGTTTCTTTCCCCAAGTGATGAAGCTTGTTAGCTCTCATCCCAGTTGCCTTCCCTCTCTCTCTCCAAAGGAAAAATCTTTTCATTGACCCTTATGTTATGGATAACTCATTCACCCATTCCCTTGACTTTGTTAAAGTCACTTTAACCTTAGTTTAGAAACCATTAGACTTTGATTCAAGTCTAAGAAACCCACCTGTACTCGGAGTGTTCTTTAACTAGAACCCTAGGATAGAGTTTGTCAACTCTATGTAAGAATCATCGTCATGATTTCTTACTTCCCCTTTTGAGTGTTACAATTTAGATTAGGGAGTTTTATCAAACCCCACACAAACATTGTCATGTTTGTTCCCCCCTTGAACCTTGATCATAATCAAGTGTTCTTCTTCCCTTGTGAGGTGAACTACGATTGCTCTGATTTTATTCTTGTTAGGATACGGAGGCAGAAGACGCGACGTCTTTGCGAGCAAACTTAGTGTATATAACTTTAGGTTTCAAATTATACCTTTTCCCAATCCATAGCACATTTTCACAAACTTAGCAAACAATAAAACAAAAGTTTCCTGTAGAGTACTACAGATGCTTAGGGTGTTAACACCTTCCCTAGGTATAACCAACCCCCGATCCCCGAATCTTAAGCGTTGTCGTTACATCGCGAAAAAGGTTTTTCTTTCTTTAGACCTTTCCTTTGGATAAAATAAAGTTCGGTTGTAAAAGAATTAAGGTTCAAGTTAATATAATAGCTTGATATCCAATTTTCACCGCAACAGTATTCATGAGGTTTTTCGATGTGTTGGGTTCATCCATGCCAAAGATCATTCTACAACTGCAATTCTTGAAGATGACTCTGAAGCTTACGTCTCAGAAAGTTTTGAAGATGATTCCATCCCTGCTGAAGATTGAGAGTCTTATTTGGAAGATCCTGAATACGGTTCTGAGATAAAAGATGCATATGTACCTTTTTACTCTCCTCGACCGAGACTTAAGGGACCTGAGTTTAAAGTCAGTGCCATCCTTGAGGATGATCAAGAGGAAGAAACACCCAACATTATGACACGTGGATTGATATGCCAAAATTAGATAGTTATTGACATTCCTATTGTTGTTCATGTTTTCAAAGTAATTTGTTTTTGTTTCTTTCAAAAACCCTTTCACTCTGCCCAAGGTGAAAGTGAATTTGTGAGGGCTTTGTTTCAACTTTATCATCATCAATAAAATGTTATTCTGTTTATCCATATTATGTTTTTCCTTTTTGCTTTATTTCTGAAAAATGGTAACATAAAGAACCAAAAAATAATGATGTGGTAATCACTTTTATCTGCATAATATTTACACTTCTTGTTCATATTCTAAAATCGAACGTAAATCATTGTGTAGATTGTTTGTTAAACCCATTGAAAACAATGACCCTATGCCCTCTCCCAACTTTGAGTTCCTTGTGTTTAGAGCTGAAGAAGAGGAAGTTGAAGAGATTCTTAATGAAATTTCCTGATTGCTTTAGCACGAGGAAAATACCATTCAACCTCATGAAAAGCCGGTGGAATTGGTTAATTTGGGTTCCGATGATGATAAGAAAGAAGTCAAGATTAGGGCACTGCTTTAGTCAGCTATTAATAATAGGATTGTATAGTTTCTTAAAGAAATGTTAACGTGTTTGCTTGGTCCTATCAAGACATGCCTGGTCTTGATACTAATATTGTGGAGCACCATTTACCATTGAAGCCTGAATGTCCACCTGTGAAACAGAAATTGAGAAGAACTCATCCTGACATGGATGTGAAGATTAAAGAAGAGGTTCAGAAGAAAATTTTAGCTGGTCTTCTTGTGACTGTTGAGTATCCTCAATGGGTGGCCAATATTGTGCCTGTTCCAAAGAAAGAAGGAAAAGTACGAA
The DNA here is from genome assembly GCA_963859935.3 of Lathyrus sativus. Taxonomy (NCBI): domain Eukaryota; kingdom Viridiplantae; phylum Streptophyta; class Magnoliopsida; order Fabales; family Fabaceae; genus Lathyrus; species Lathyrus sativus. The sequence continues at coordinate 511,781,182 of OZ012738.1, forward strand.
TGTGCGTTGATTATAGAGATTTGAATAAAGCAAGTTCGAAAGATGATTTGTCACTACCACACATTGATATGCTGATAGAAAATACACTAAGTTCAATATCTTTTACTTTATGGATAGATTTTCCAGTTATAATCAAATAAAGATGGCGCCCGAGGATATGGAAAAAACAAAATTCATTACACCCTGGGGAACATTCTCTTACAGAGTGATGCCCTTCGATCTGAAAAAATGCTGGTGCAGCGTACCAGAGAGCTATAGCCACTCTGTTATATGATATGATGCATAAAGAAATTGAGGTCTATATGGACAATATGATTTGTAAGTCAAAGACCGAAGAAGATCATATTGAGTACTTATTAAAGTTGTTTCAATGTTTGAGAAAGTTTAAGTTCCGTTTGAATCCTAATAAATGCACTTTTGGTGTCCGTTCTGGAAAGTTGTTGGGCTTTACTATCAATCAGAAAGGCATTAAAGTTGATCCTGGTATAGTTAAAGCTATTCAGGAAATTCCTGCACCCAAAACAATAAAATAAGTAAGAGGATTCTTGGGACGTTTGAACTATATCTCCTGATTTATATCCAATATGACTCCACATGTGCGCCAATCTTCAAGCTTCTCCGCAAAGATCAGGGTTGTGTATGGATAAAGGATTGTCAAAAAGCTTTTGAAAGAATTAAAGAGTATCTGCTTGGACCTCCTATTTTGTCTCCTCCCATCGAAGGAAGACCTTTGATCATGTATTTGACTGTGCTGGAAGAATCTATGAGCTGTGTTCTGGGTCAACAAGATAAATTTGGTCGAAAAGCATTTTTCATTTATTATTTGAGCAAGAAGTTCACTGATTGTGAGTCTCGGTACTCTATGCTTGAAAAAACATGTTATGTTTTAGCTTGGGCTGTCAAGCGCCTCCACTAGTATATGTTGAATCGTAAAACTTGGTTGATATCTAAAATGGATCCAATCAAGTATATCTTTGAAAAGCCTTCTTTAACTGGGAGGATTACTCGTTGGCAAATATTGTTGTCAGAATATGATATCAAGTACCGAATTCAAAAAGCGATAAAAGGAAGTGTTTTGCCTACTCATTTGGCACATAAGCTAATTGATGATTATCAACTGAAGCTAGAGGGGTTCTACCTGAGTGAATCAAACACTCAAAGATACAACATAGTCGCCACCGAACTTTATTTAGTCCCAAAGGACAAGGAAAATATTGATAAAACCCAAGGGAAGAAAAATGGGAAAGGGGGTCGGTTATGCGAAAGGAAGGTACTAGCACCTTAAGCATCCGTCGTACCCGACGTGGACCATTTCGCTCACTTCTAGGCTTGGATGGGTTATCTATCTAAAGGCTTCTAACTAAAAATAAAGGAAAAAAAAAGAAGAAAAGAAAAGTAAAAGAACGTGTTCACGGAGGATTAGGACCCTCGTGCCTACGTACCCTCATAGTGCAATGAGGAAGTCAGAGCTCCATAGTTCAGGGAACCAAGGAAAAAGAGAAGATCTGGATGGACCAGAGAGACATAAAAAGAAAACGAAGGAAGGTGGCTCACCAAGATTTTGTAATCTTTTGCCTACGTACCCTCATAGTGCAATGAGGAAATCAGAGCCTGCATAGTTCAGGGAACCAACATTAAAAAGAAAAGGAAAAGAGACAGTGTCAAAGCCAAGAGCGAAAAGAGACATAAAGCAAGACCCGACTAGGGAAAGCAAAAGGAATGGTGTCAAAACCAAGAAAGAAGATAAAACAAAATCTGCTAAGGAAAACAAAAGCAAGGCAAGAACTTTGTCGGGGAATGTAGAAGAAAAGAGATGACTCCACTGAGGAGAAAACAAAAGAATGACGACGGGGGCCGGGGAAAACAGACAAGAACCAATAAAGGATAACATCTACAGCAAATTCGGTACATTAACTGTCAGACAGTGAATAACCGAAGAAAACAAGAGAAATATTCTGCGGGGAAAATCCAAAAGGTTGGTGTCGACAGATGGACTGCGAGGGGATTGCGGTATATTAACTGATAAACAATGGTTAACCGAAACAAAGGAGAAATAAAGTGGTTTTAACTAGAGGATGATGATCAACCAAAAGAAACAGGTGTGGAAACAAGCAAAGATTGTGACCCAAAGAAACGGTATCCTGACTAAAAAAATAACTCTCGACCAAAGGAAAGGGTATTCGAACTGATCAAAGGTTACTAACCCAAAGCTGGCAAGACCGAACTAAAGAAAGGTTACTAACTGTGGGGGATTAAGTGTCTAACAAATAGGCTGTGATAGACTAAAAAGAATTAGTGAATAACCAAGAGAAGGTGATTAACTCAAAAGAAAACTAGTTTTAATGGATGGACCGTGATCAATCAAAGAACGGGTGATTAAATTGGAATGGTGATTAACCTAAAGAAAACTTAGTGTTAACAGGAAGACTGTGATTAAATGAGGAAAGGCAAATGTTTTTTATCTGATAGGAAGTGATTAACCAAAGAGGAAGGAAAAAGAACCAAGAAAAGGTTGCAAACTCTGATGGGGATTAGGTTTCAATAGAAAGACTGTGTTAAATCGAAGAAAGAAAAGGTCAACTTCGTCGGGGAAGAAGAAAAATAGGTTTTAATCGAAGGAAGGTTGATGAACCAAGCAAGTATTTTGAATAACAAATCTGAAGGGAAAACCAAGGTCAGGTACTTCCAAAAAGGAGGTAAGGGTGCAAGTGATCAAGGATCAACTCGACTGGAGAAACAGGGGAGACCACAGTAAGCAGATAGAGACGACTATTCCAGGCACATGGTTATTTGTCCCCTACCCATAATAGTTAGAATGAGTGTAGGAATTCTCCACTCACATTCCTTCTCTAACACCAAAGTGCGGTGCAAGAAACAAAACGGACATCACAATGGCGCAAAATTTGTACAGTGCTCCAATGCGTTGCAGATCTTCAACTACGCGAGGGAAAAGAGAGGACAAAGCTCAAGAAAATCCAAAGAAGGAGAAAAAGGAAAGATCAACTAATCGTAATGAAGTTCCGATTAATTAATCAAAGGGCAAAGATGTGCTAACAATTTTCCAAGGGAATAGAAAAACATTAAAGCAAAAAGGGAATTTATTGATTATACAAGATTAAGTTCATTCTTAAGAGGAACAAATCTTAATGCAAGAAAGAATGAAAGTGTAAAACAGTATGAAAGTTAATTAGCGTGCATCACAAACCATGTAATCATGTGATCAAAGATTAGGCAAAAATGAACATGTTCATACAATGCCAACAAGTGCAAATAAATGCGAAATCGATAAAATTGGGCATTGGAAAATTCCCAAGCATGCTTTAAACAGAAGTTAAAACATCCATAACATCAAACATATCAATTCATGGGAGCTGAAAGAGGAAGAAAAGGCAAACATACATGAAAAATGCACAAAAATGGCCTTCTGGACCAGTGTTAATCGATTAACACTTTGCTTGTGCAAAAGTGTTAATCAATTAACCCTTTTAAAATAGGCGTATTTTTCTAAAAAATGCATGGTTAGTTGATTAACACTTTGCCTGTGCAAAAGTGTTAATTGATTAACACTGACACAAAGCCTGAAAAATGATATTTTAAAAGCACTTTTGTCCAATTTTGATTTTTGCAATCCTTCACATGTTAGGGCAAACAATCATGCATGAAAATCAAGTTTAAAAATGAAAAATAAGCACTTATGTGATTAATTAATATATCAATATTGAAGATCAAATCAAAGCATAATCACTTCACAAATGAGAAAAACGTCAAAACTACATCGCAAACGATACAATAACGATTAAAATAGTGAAAAGAGTGAGAATTAACCAACCTACAAGGCCTAGACTTGCCTTGTATGTTGTTGTAAAGAGAATGTGGTGAAGTTACTCAAATAAATCCAGAGAAAACAGAATTTGCAATCGAACCGTAGTGAAACCGAGCAAAATTCGACGAAAACTCCAAAATTGAAATTACACCGAATAAGCTTGAAGTAATCACTTGAGATGAATCCGAATGCAATATAACTCGAGAAAAGAAACAATAATTTGCAAGATGATGATGGATAAGCTCAAGAGAAAGCACTTCTTATGAAGAAGTTGCTACTCTTTAATAGAGGTTTTGAGCTCTAGTGAGGTTTTAGATGAAGGTAAAGAAGATTATAAGTAGAATTTGCAGAAAATTCAGAAGGGAATGTGAGAGAATTGAGAATGATCAAGTGTGAAAATTTGGGAGAATGATTGGATCTTTTGTGAGATGGTGATGATTTGTTTATATAGAGTTTTGCTTCGGAGTTGCAAGATTCGAAGTGAGATTTGGATGTTGCCTTGAAACTAGCCTTGGAGTTAGTTAGCCTCAACTTGATGAGTTGGAGGTTAACTCAGTTAGTTAGGTAGTTGACTCGATAACCATCCCAATGCAAACTTTAATCTAAGGGCTCACATGCTTGGAAATGAGGCAACATGGTGGTCTCAATCCCAGTTAATGTATTGGAGCAAATGCCTTGAAGTGTTTAGAAATGTCTTGAAGTGTCTCAAGCTGTTAAGAATGTTCCACATAATGCTAGAACAATGTAGACCCCAAAAATGAGAAGTGAAAGTTGTTGTCCTGAAAATGCAGCAGATTCTACAAATTTTACAAGGGTTAATCGATTAACCCATTTGCACTAGCAAATGGTTAATCGATTAACCAAGCTAAAACTTGCCCAAATTTACCTGAAAATGATGCTTTGGTCACGACTCTGATTTTCGCCCTCTTGCTCTGATGAATAGGTGTTCAAACTTTTATTTTGTGCTTGTTTTGATGATGTGATATCTTTGGGAGGATGTGATTAATCAGGCTCAAAGAACCTGAAAGTTCCTACAACAAAGATTATAGAGAAAACATACGAATGCGTATGCTAGCGATGTGAATGCACATGTTTATGCAAAAGGAAAAAGGGGAGGTCGAATTTCGGATTACGACAGCTGCCCTTATTTAATCTTCTTGGATTTGAATGTTCAAATTGCACTAGCTCTTCGATTATTTGAGGTGGAAGAGGATTAAATAAAAGAGTATCTCGAAAGATTTGGCCAACGATGACTGATGGAAAAAGCAAAGAGATGCTCAAGAGAAAAGTTTGGATGAGATCCGCTGGGGAGATAAATTAGTCAAAGTGAAGTATGCTATGGTGCATATGCTATGATGTTGAACAGATCACATGATTCTTGATATCATGCTATGTTGCGACAAAGGTTGACATGTCATGTTATAGGTATGCTGATAGAGCTTGTATCAAAACGAACTCGACATCCTCCATTAGGGAAGAGAAACCCACAGATGATGACAACGCCGCTAAGGAAAGAGCTTAGAAATCTCAGACTTCTATGCAATTACCAACACAGCTGCCGAAGAGGAAGGAACTTTCTAACCATAGCTTACTCATGTTGGAGAGTGAAGGAATCATGGCTGATCTTCAACTAACCGACTCTTCATGGGGAAGAACAAATTCAGAAGGATCAAAACAAAATGAAGCATTAACGCTGCTGGAGAATGATAACTTCAATCTGCTAGGGATGTTATGAGAAATTCTGCTCTTACTGGGGAAAAGCAAACAAGCCTTTGCTTGAGGAAAATGGCACTCCTGAGGAAATGAAAGACAAATCCTTCCAAAGAAACAACCTGGTGCCCGTTGGTGAAATTATGGCTCTGCTGAGGAGAGGAAAGGTACACAATCCTTCCAAACAACCATGCTGGTACTTGCTAGGGAAAAAACAACCTTCTCAACCAACCATGATATTATTTACCAGAGATCAAGCTTGCAAAGGAAAACTACCAATATTCCCTTGATGATTTCTAATGAAACATGCAATGCATAATATTTTCCTGGTTGATTTTAGCTTTTTGTTATTCTCAATGCTTTATAGCATTATGCGATCACAAATAATTGTTCAATTTGCAAATAAAACGTTGAAAAGAGACAAATGAGAAATCAAAGGATGAAAAGTCAAAGGATGAACTTTTATTGAATATGAAAATAATTTGTACATAAAATATGTACAAGGATGTAAAAATCCTTGATGAGGAAATTTACAATAAATTGAGAAACAAAGTAAATGGCAATGGGAAATTTGACTTTACATTGATTACAACATTGGATACCATCCCATGTAAGTTTAGGTTCCAACATAATGCGTCAGTTGATGATGATTTGACCGATCATTTATCGTCTGAGGTATAGCTATGATGAAGATAGGATTTAGTGTTCACAATCAAATGTCTTTATCCCTGGTTTTTTCCTGGACATTTTCTATTTTTTCCTTCCACCGGGATACCCATTTTTTCCTAAGTCGCCCTTTTGAGTTTTCTACTTAGCGGGTTGTTATTTTTTTTTGTTTCGTCCCTAACTTTAGCATAGACATTTCTTATTTTGATCCACCGGGATGCCCATTTTTGCCTAGATTTTCCTTGTGAATGCCAATCTAGCGGGTTTTTATTCATCATTTTTTCCAGGCATAATATTTTTTGACTGTATCAGAGTTCATGAGATGTGGTAACTCCTCCCCATTCATGGTGGTGAAGATCAGGGCTCTGCCTGAGAAGGCTTTCTTGACAACAAAAGGTCCTTCGTAATTAGGAGTCCCCTTGTCACGTGGATCCATATGAACAGGAGAATAACTCTTGAGCACAAGCTCGCCTGTGTGGAACGCTTGAGGAATAACTTTCTTGTCGAAAGCTCTCTTGAGACGTCTCTGGTACAATTGATCGTGGCCATTAGATGTCAGGTGCTTTTCTTCAATGAGATTAAGCTGGTTGTATCTGGATTGAACCCATTCAGCTTCATCAAGATCTGCTTCCATGATGTCTCTGAGCGAGGGAATTTTGACTTCAATAAGTAGAACAACCTCCATACCATATACAACTGAATATGGAGTTGCCCTAGTAGAAGTATAAACTGAAGTTTTGAAGCCATGCAATGCAGAGGGAGGCATTTCATACCAATCCTTGTAAGCTTTGACCATCTTTTCGACAATCCTCTTGATGTTTTTGTTTGCTGCTTCGACGACACCATTCATCTTGGGCCGATATGGTTAAGAGTTATGGTACTCGATCTTAAATTCTTGACACAACTATTTCATCATCTTGTTGTTCATATTTCTTGCATTATCAGTGATAATACTTCTAGGAATACCATAGTGACAGATGATCTCTTTCTTAATAAATCTAGCAACCACTTGGTGTGAAACATTTGCACAAGAAGCAACTTCCACCCGTTTGGTGAAATCATCAATAACAACTAAAATGAAACAATGACTGCTGGAAGCCTTCGGCTCGATAATTCCAATCATATCAATACCCACATAGAGAAGTGCCAAGGAGAAGTCAAAATATTCAATGGAGTTGGAGGCACATGGATCTTGTCACCGTAGATTTGGCACTTGTGACATCTTTTGGCAAAGTTGTAACAATCTACCTCCATTATTGTTCAGTAATATCAAGCTCGAAGGATCTTCTTAGCCATAGCAGGACCTTTGGCATGTACACCCTCACAACCTTCATGTATGGATCTTATGATTGTGTTTGCTTCGTGCCTATCCATGCATCTGAGCAACATAAAATCATAATTCCTCTTGTACAGTACATTATCACTCAAAAAGTATTTAGCACAGAGCCGTCTGAGAGCTTTCTTATCAGTGATAGTAATACCTTCGGGGTATTCCTATTTTTCCAAATATCTTTTGATGTCATAGAACCAAGGCTTGTCATCGGACTCATCCTCGATTGCTAAACAACGTGCTCGTTCAAATGATCAACGCGGATAATAGGAGCTTCGTTCTTCCACTTGACTTTGAACATGGATGCCAGGGCGGCAAGAGCATCAACTAGTTGATTTTCTTCCTTAGGAATATGATGAATAAAGATCTCATCAAAATACGAAATCAATTTCGCCATGTGTTTTTGGTACGGAACAAGCTTGGAATCCCGAGTCACTAAGTTTCCTCTAACTTGGCCAATCACCAAAGTAGAATCTCTGTAGGCCTCAAGAAACTTGATTCTCGTGTCAATTGCCGCTTCAACATCGTAGATGCATGTTTCATCCTCAGCCATATTGTTGGTGCATGATCGGAAAAATAGCAAGTGTTATATTTTGCCAATGTAGTAATAAAAGGGAATTTCACCAAATGTCGATCTCAAGGACTGCTTGATGATATAGAGTTCTGGTTTTACTTTAGGTAAACAAAAGCTTTGGGGTTTTGAAATTCTTTGGTTTAATTATAAAAATAATTGCGAATAAAAGAAAGAAATTGACTAAGTGGTTTCAACAAATATGAGTAACATACTAGGGGAAGTGTGTGATCGGACTCAATAACAACTCTAAATTAACACTACAACAGCTTATTATAACTAACTAATTACCAATTCTTTAGAATGTTTACCCCTAAGTCCATAGTGAGAAAACCTTTAATCATCCACTCTAATTCCTATGTCCATGGAGAATTACAGATAAAATTATGCAATCAATTATCAAGAATATTTTGGTTCCTATAGGGTATCCCTAGTCCTAGGTGATATATACTACAGAATGATCCAAAGAAAAACATTAACAACGGAGGTCTAGCCTAATCGTTAATCGAAAATCAAACCCTATTTGTCCGACAGGGCAAGCATTAAGAATAGCTAGAGATCAAATCAGTTATGAAAAAAAAAGGAATTGTTATTGCAATACTAATATTAGAGTCATTACAGATTCAAATCAGGGACACCCCCTAGCATAAAGGGGTTCTTCTACTCATAATATTCAAAGTAAATACAATATAAAAATTAGACATTACAAGGATTGGAATGAACTTGGATCGTCAATTACTTCCGCTCATGAAAATCTTTTGCTCCCCGAAAACCTTGTGCTTTCCAATCTTTTATTATAAAGTTCTTCTCACATCCAAAAGTCCCTTTTTCCTTCTCAAAATATGTCTTAAATACTCCCAGGTCACACACAACAATAGGAAAATACCCAAAATACCCTTAGGAATCACAAAGGTCACAAAAACAAGAAAATTGGAAGCTAACAGAATAAAGCCAACACGGGCCGTGTCAGGTGACACGGGCGGCCGTGTTGGCTCCTTGGCTCTCTGCTGCAAATTATTCATGCCCCAGACTTGCTGACACGGATTGTGCTAAGTGAGACGAGCACCCGCGTCATCCCACTGTCCACCCCTCAAATTTATTTCACTTGGTATCCTCCTGACGCGGGCCGTGTCAGGTGACACGAGTGGCTGTGTCAGGTTACTGTTTCCCTTCCAAAAACTCTTCCGAATTCCTGTTGTTTTTCCTGGTTTTTGCTCTGGTTCTTCTTGATTTCTTACTTGACCCTAAAAACAATGGAATTACAAAACCAACGCATAAAATGCAATAAAAGGAAATAAAATGCAACTAAACATATAAGAAGATTAACTAAAATTAATGGTAAAATAACGCATAAAAACTACTTATCAAACACCCCCAAAGTTAAACCGTTGCTTGAACTCAAGCAACAAGCTTGGATAAACATTTTTCAGATCAAATAGTACATATCAAATGAAATACTTGTGAAGGTAAGGTGTATCAATACTCATACGTGAGCCTTTGTTCCGATCGGCTAAAACTAGTTCTGTTGGTAATCGTCGGTTAACGAAGGTATTACACAAACACATACCGCGGTAAAACCACGGACCTAAATCCTCCTTTCGATCACCTCTCCAACTATGCTTTGGGCTTAAGTATTTTCTTCGATTTTCTACCCCTTTCATTCGGATAATCAGATTAAGGCACTTTTGATCGCTTTCTCTCACATGTATAAGATTTGACCGAGAGTTTTTCGAGGTACCTTTATTCTTTTTTCTGGCGCATTGGCGTTTATTAGTCCACTTTGGGACGACTATAGAGATTCAACTGCCGTTAGGCTAAGTAGCCAAGTGATGGTTACCCAACTTAGAAGGACCAGTTGTCTTTACCTTCATTATTCATCATTTTTTTGGTGCCATCATTCATTCTCTCAATCAACTTTATATATGAAATTCTTTTTAATCATGTTGGACTATGAATATGAACTAATCGGGGAATACTCCATAGATCCAAGTACTATGACACAAATCTACACATTAGACTTGTTTTCTTACTCTGGGGAATCTAGGGTGTTCCGGTTATACCTTAATTTCCAAACTTTCCCAAATTCCCAAGTTTTAACTCCTCTTCCCTCAAACTTTGTATACTTTCCTGACTACTTCACACATCACAGTATTCACAAGAAATTTTTTTACGATCCTCATTCAAGGAGAGTTCAAAGCAATTTTTAAACAAAAGCATACAAACACAATTAAAAAATACTTAAAACGTAAACTCAAAATAGTAAATCCTCCCCCAAACTTGAACTAAACATGGGTCTCAATATTTTAGAACAAGAGAGGAAGAGACGTAACTTACAGAGATCCTTACTGAGGAGTTGGAGGGTAATGCAACACCAACTACTGCATCATATCTTGCATCTGTAAGGTCTTATTTATTACCTGTAGACGAAATAAAACATACAACAAAAAGAAAATGCTCAGTCAGTAAAAGCGTGGGTTTCCTCCCATGTAGCGCTTCGTTTAACATCGCATGACTTGACGACTAATTCTCTATTAAGGTGGAATTTATGAAACTAAGAACACATCATCTTTTTTCTTTCTTTTGTTTGGTAGCAATCCCATGAACTTGAGGTATTGATGATGTTGCTTCCAAATCACATTCATTTGGATTTTTGTGAACAAGGCATAAATAAAATCCAATACTTTGTCAATTTCTTGTCTTTCATCTGCCTTGTTAAAATAGTTTTTAGGGATTCTATTTTCTTGAAGATTTTCTTGTTGGATGTCTACATCTACACAATTTGTTACATCTGTATTTTCATCCAGCACTAGATTATCTTCAATTTTCCTTCTTTCTTCTTCTCTGTATTTCTTGTATACCTCAAATTCTTCTATTTCTAATGCATCTTATTCGTCTTACGTCATGCCTTGTTCTTCTTGGTTCACACATTCTTCTTCCAACCTGAACTCTTGCCAAATAAAATTATCTGGATAAAAGTTAGCTTCCTCACATTCATTCACAAGGATTCTTACCTCCCTCCTATATGCTTTAAAATTTTTAGTAGCCTCTTCCAAAGTGATTCCCGAATCAGGCGACCAACATGCACGAGATACCGGTGGCAATGTATAAAAAATATTCATAACTATACAGCTCAAAACATTTATTAGTCGCACAATATAGAAGAATTCATAAAGCAACAATAATATGATTTTTTTATAATAAAATAAAATAAAAATAAAACTAAATTTTGATTGCGGAGCAACAAAATTTTTAACTAAAATAAAACTATAAAATCTATTATCTTTGGCAGTCCCCGACAACGGCGCCAAAAACTTGATTATAAAAATAGCAAGTGTATTATCTTGCCAATGTAGTAATAAAAGGGAATTTCCCCGAATGCCGATCTCAAGAACTGCTTGACGATATAGAGTTCTGGTTTTATTTTAGTTAAACAAAAGCTTTGGGATTTTAAAATTGTTTGGTTTAATTATAAAAATAATTGCGAATAAAAGAAGGAAATTGACTAAGTGGTTTCAACGAATATGAGTAACATGCTATGGGAAGTGTGTCATCTGAATTAGTAACAACTATGAATCAACACTACAACAACTTATTGTAATTAACTAATTACCAATTCTTTAGAATGTTTAACCATAAGTTCTTAGTGAGAAAACATTTAATCATCCACCCTAATTCCTATGTCCATAGAGAATTACAGATGAAATTACGCAATCAATTATCAATAATATTTTGGTTACTATAGGGTATCCCTAGTTCTAGGTGATATTTACTACAAAATGATCCAAAGCAAAGAATTAACAACGGTGTTCCAGCGTAATCGTTAATCGAAAATCAAACCCTGTTTGTTTGAAATGGCAAGCATTAAGAATAACTAGAGATCAAATCAGTTATGAAAAATAAATGAATTGTTACTAATATCAGAGTCTTCAAATCAGGGACACCCTCTAGTATAGGGGGGTTTAGCTACTCATAGTTTTCAAAGGAAATACAATATAAAAGTTAGACATTACAAGGAATAAATAAACTTGGACCATCAATTGCTTCCGCTCATGAAAATCTTTCGCTCCCTAAAAACCTTGTACTTTCCAATCTTTTATAGTAAAGTTCTTCTCCCATCCAAAAAGACCCCTTTTCTTTCTCAAACTACGTCTTAAATACTCCCAGGTCCAACACAAGGAAAATACCCAAAATACCCTTAGGAATCACAAAGGTCACAAAAACAAGAAAATTGGAAGCTGACATGACCAAGCCAACACGGGCCGTGTCAGGTGACACGGGCGGCCGTGTTGGCTCTCTGGCTATCTACTGCAAATTATTCATGCCCTAGATTTGCTGACATGGGCCATGTCAGGTGACACGGGCACCTGTATCAGCACATGGTCCACCATTCAAATTTCTTTCTCTTGGTATCCTCCTAACACAGGATGTGTCAGGTCACTATTTCCCTTACAAAAATTCTTTCGAATTCCTGCTGTTTTTCCTGGTTTTTGCTCTCATTCTTCTTGATTGCTTACTTGACCCTAAAAACAATGGAAATAAAAAACCAATGCATAAAATAAAATAAAGGAAATAAAATGCAACTAAACATATAAGAAGATTAACTAAAATTAATGGTAAAATAACACATAAAAACCATTGATCAGTGCATTCAAAGCATAATCTGGCGGTGATGGGAAGATGAAAACCTGTCGAAGAGATGAGGATAGCACCAATTCCATGTCCTTTAGCATTGGAAACACCATCAAACACGAGCGTCTATCGCGCCCCTGGTTCTTGCACTATGTAAGGGTCTGGAGTCTCATAATCTCTAATGAACAGAGCATCCTCGTCGGGAAAGTCAAACTTCATCTGTTGATAACCTTCCACGGGTTGATGTGCAAGATAGTTAGACAAGACACTCCCTTTTATTTCTTTCTGGGTAACATATTGAATATCATACTCAGTCAATAGCATTTTCCATCGAGCAATTCTTCCAGAGACAACATGCTTTTCAAAAATATACTTTATTGGATCCATCTTGGATATCAACAAAGTAGTATGGAAAATCATGTATTGTCTTAAGCGTCAAGCAACCCAAGTTAGAGCACAACAAGTTTTCTCCAATAGTGAGTATCTGGCCTCACAATCATTGAACTTCTTGCTCAGATATTAAATAGCATGTTCTTTTCTTCTAGTATCGTCATGCTGCCTAATACACATCCCATTGATTCATCAAGAACAGTGAGATACATGATTAAAGGCCTACCAGGAACTAGAGGTACTAAGATCGGTGGTTCTTGCAAATATATTTTTATCTTGTCAAAAGCATCTTGACAATCATTGTTCCATTTGACCGATTGATTTTTTCTTAGTAATTTGAATATTGGTTCGCAGGTAACTGTCAGATGAGAAATGAATATGGAAATGTAATTAAGTCGACCTAGAAACCCACAGACTTCCTTTTCTAATTTGGGAGGAGACATGTTCTGAATTGCCCGAACCTTATCAGGGTCAACTTCAATGCCCTTCTGTCTTACAATAAAGCTCGAAAGTTTGCCCGATCGAACTCCAAAATGACACTTTGCGAGGTTCAACCATAACCTGAACTTGTGGAGTCTGTCAAACAGCTTCTTCAGATGGTCTAGATGATCATCTTTAGTTCTGGATTTGGCAATCATATCGTCCATATAAACCTTAATCTCTTTATGGATCATATCGTGAAAGAGGGTTGTCATGGCGCGTTGGTATGTTGCCCCTGCTTTCTTTAGACCAAATGGCATGACTTTGTAGAAATATGTACCCCAAGGTGTGATGAAAGTAGTCTTCTCCATATCGGCTGGGGACATCTTGATTTGATTATATCCTGAGAAACCGTCCATGAAAGAAAAGACAGAGAACTACACAGTGTTGTCTATCAAAACATCAATATGAGGCAGATGGAAATCATCTTTCGGGCTTGACTTATTAAGATCTCGATAATCTACACACATTCAGACCTTCCTATCTTTCTTCGGAACCGGGACGATGTTGGCGATGTATTCGGGATACTCGAAAGTGGCTAGGAACCCAGCGTTAAACTGTTTCTTTACCTCTTCTCTGATTTTAAGTGCCATGTCGGGTATGATCCTTCTGAGCTTCTGCTTGACAGGAGGACAATCAGGCTTGAGTGGCAAGTGATGTTCAACGATGTTGGTATCCAATCCAGGCATATCTTGATAAGACCAGGCAAAAATATCAACATACTCTTTGAATAACATGACCAACTCAGAATGTACATACTTAGCGAGGGATGCCATAATTTTGACTTCCTTTCTAACATCATCAGTACCAAGATTGATAACTTCCACTGGCACTTTGTATGGCTGAATCTCTTTCTGCTCGTGCTCAAGGAGCGTTGCTAGTTCAGCCGGCATCTTCTTCGACTTGGTTAATTGGAATCCCAGAATTACAAAGAATGTTTGCCAAGTTGTTATCAATGCAATTATTTCTTCTGCATGTTTATGAATTATGTTTAAAATGAAGTTATTTGAAAGGTGAAAATAAAAGAAACTTTTCTATTTGTTTATTTGTGAAAAATAAAATAAAAAAAGAAAAGAAAGCATGATTTGAATGCAAAAAAAAAAACTTTTATTTATTGATCACATAATGTTTTAAAAGCGCAAGGCCCTTACAAGCTATCCACTCCTCTCAAGCGAGGACGAGGGGACAGGAAAATAATATGCATTACATGTTTGTGGAAAAAACCACGGGAATCACAGTAGATGTCTAATTGTTGAGCCTGAAATCCGACGAACATTTGTGTACAAAGCTTACACTTCGGTTGCTAGGACCTGGATCATCAATAGCTGACACAATATCCCCCTCTTAAAATCCATCACTTGTGAACTTGATTAAGCTGCTTTTCTGATGACTGCATGAACTAGCTTGTTGATCAGGATGGTAGCCCAGACCAAAGCGATCATGCTTTTCAACCACATTTAGGATTTTCTCCAGCCAGGAAAGGAACCTCTCTCAATGGTCTCTTTAGCACTCTTAATAGATAACATGGCCATTTTCAGTAATCTTCCAGAATTGACAGAAGCGTTGCTGACATCTTCGAACTCGAGACATTGCAACGACACTTCTTCTATGTCTTCATCAGTCTCGACATAACAGAAGGATGATAACTCGCTTACTAAAAAATATTCTTCATCACAAACGATGACCATCTGATCTTCAAACATAAACTTCAGTTTCTGATGTAACGTGGATGTAATTGCCACTGCGACATGAATCTAGGGTCTACCCAATAAAGAACTATATGCAGGGTTGATATCTATTACTTAGAAAGTAATGGTAAACAAATGTGGCCCGACTTTAATGGGTAAATCCACTTCGTCAATGACCTACCTATGAGAATTGTCAAAAGCTCTAACAAATAAAGCGCTTGGTCTCATCTCACTCCCTTCTACCAATAGTTGACTCAATGTGCCCTTCGATATCATATTGAGAGAAGAACTGGTATCCACAAGAACACGAGATAGTAAAGAGTTTATACACGTTACTGAGATATACAAGGCTTTATTATGGGAAGTAGATTCAGGAGGCAAATCTGATTCGTTGAAACCCAAATACATGCTTGCAGTTACATTTGCGACGACGTCGTCAAATTGCTCTACTTGAATGTCATGTATCACATGAGTAGTGTTCAAATCCTTCAATAAAGCCAATATGCACGTGGGTGGACTCACGAGTAACGACAAGATATAAATCCTTGACGAAGTTTTCCCTAACTAATCCACAATCTTAAAGTCGCTCTTCTTGATCAGTTTGAGAAACTCTTGATCATCCGTGACTTCTTGGCTTTTGGTAACATCCATAAATGGAGTTACTGGAGCTGATGTAGCAGTCGATGCCCCTTGTTGCATAACAGGGGTTGTTGAAGCAAATTTCTCCTTAGGAGGAACAACGGTTGGAACTTGCACTAACTTAGATACGACTTTCGGAGTAAAAAATCACCCACTATGAGTCATCCCACTAGTGGCAATTAAGTTCATGATCTCAGATTCTGAAAACTGAATTTCTTGACACCCAGAAAACACAGTCGAACATACTTCCAAGGAACCTCCTTTGAATTTTAATACGGAAACGACTTAGGAACATAGGCAGTGATAGGTTGTATCTTCTTTTTAGGAGCTTCCACAAGAACCTTCCTGTATACGATTGTGAATGGCTCAATAGTAGCTATCTCTTCCATAGGTTTGGATCTGTCAAACTGAACTACACTTCAGTTCATCAAAACTTGAATGCATCCTTTCAACCTCCGGCACTGATTGGGATTATCATCACAGATCTGGAACTTATCATGAGGACCTTTCAATAACCCTTGTCCTTTCAGCCTCTTGATCACTACAGTCATCGAAGTTTTCACTTTGTCGACATCTCTAACCAACTCAGCCTCTTGATCATCTTTAATCATATTATCCACATGTCCATCATGAGTAGGCAAATGATTAGTTTGTATATTAAGACGCTCTTCAGAAAATGTCAGGATTTTTTGGTCAATAAGCTCTTGAACTTTGGCCTTGAGAACAATGCAATCTTCAGTTGCGTGTCCTATGTACCAAACTATCGCACCTCGAAAAAATTAATTCGAATATACGACCCTCGCGTGAAAGGCGTAGAAATGCGGTTTGACAGAGTTGCCACCGAACTTTATTTATCTAAAAAAGATGGAAATTAAAATATCGAGAAAATATTTTAGAGAGACGGACAAGAACATGGTCGTCGCAACCACGTTCTGGGTTCGGGAGTCGGTTACGCGAGGGGAAGGTATTAGCACCCCTCACGTCCATTGTACTCAACGGGAACCTCTTAGTATGATTTGCGATGGAAGTTATCTAAGCTTTCTTGGTTTCTTCACAATGATAAATGTGAAACGGTAATATAAAAGGATAACGAAGTTATGGGGAAAATGGCTGGTTTTAGGTTAGGGTGCTCGCCAAGGATTGGTGCCCTTGTGCCTAGGTATGCTCATTTGGACAAGAATGAGAAATCAAAGCTTTAGTAGTTCGACTATGGGAAAGGTTAGAGGGGAAACGGAAGATGGATAAAATTGTGCTTGCCAAGATCATCACAATCTTGTGCCTATGTATCTTACATTTAGACGAGAATGAAGAATCAAAGCATTTGTAGTTCATGGAGACGACCATGAAATAAGAGGGGTTGAACTAGTTTGATGTTTTGATTCTGAAACAAAAGATTGAATGACAACCAACCCAAGGGGAGTGCATCGAGAGCTATCACTCAAGAATCCAAGGAATGCAAGATTCCAAGAACTCAGTTCTTTTGGGAGTTAATTGAAAAGGTTTAAGAACCGTTGAACATTTTGAATTTGAAAGATTGAGTAAATAACAACCCAAGGGGTGTGCCTCGAGAGCTGTTTATTCGAAGATCCAAGGAGTTTTAGACTCCGAGAATCTCTTTCTTTTGTAAGTTGATTAAGAAAAATGTCTAGATAAAGATTAGGTGTCTTAAGACGAAAGGTTGAATGAATGACAGCCCAAAGCGTGCGCCTCAAGAGCCATTCATTCGAAGATCCAAGGAATGCTAGACTCTAAGAATCTTATTTTTTTATTTGTTTAAGAAAACGGTTTCAAAATGATAGAATCAGATTGGTTAGCGAAAAGAGGTGGAATGCAAGGCAAAAGGCACTCGACTTACGAATTTGAATAAAAATACCACTTGACGTTGGATCAAGGGTTTAATTGTATTATTGTGCAAAGACGTGTTAGAAAAGAGGTTGATGAAAATGGAACCGGCTCGACAATGAATCAAGGGTTTGTTTGGAAAGAGGTGAGAATTGATACTAGTCCCTAGGGGTGCTCCTAATAACGAAACCATGATGAAATGTGTGAGTGTGTGCGATAGGTTGATGGCGAATGCGTATGAGAAATCGACTTACGATGGGTGTTTGAAAAGGGCTCGATGACGAATCGAGAATTATTTTGAAAATAATTTAGTCTACGCTAGTACCTAGGGGTTCTCCTAGAAGACAAACCACAATCAAAGCAAATACGAATACGTATATCAGAATAGGAGTAGGGTACATGTAAGTTACACGATATTGCACGAAACAAAAGGGTTCATTGTAAGGTAGCCTAAGAGGAAATCGTGTGTGTGCGAAGTGTCCTAAACTAAGCCTTGAGGAAGAGTCGGACAAAACCTCCAAGTTAGGGTTTCTGGTAAAGTCCAAGTTACGTTACTCAGAAAAGTAACCATAGTCCACCAATTTAGGCTTTTATGGTTTCAATCATTATTATTGTGTTTTGAAGTGTATGAACATGATATGATGAATATGAATATGATATGAACAATGTGGATAATATGGCAAGATATATAAAAATATAATCAAGATATTATTCACAATAGTATAATCAAGATAATATTAACAAGTATTTGAACAATGATAATAAAATCAAGATATATTGGCCAAAATTAAAACAAGAGTATATTGATAGAAATTAAAGTTAGTTGTTAGTCGTTATTGAACGAACTGGGTCAAAATGTAGCGCTAAAGCATCGTAGCTCAATCTATGACGAAGATCAAACTATAGGAGGTTGCTCAAGTTGATATTCATGCTAAAAACACGATGGAGAAAAGATATTGAGGATCATTTTCCAAAGTAATCATGACACACGAATAAAAAAGCGGATAGTCTCGTCTTAATCACAAACTTGTGTTAATTAATCGAAGGTAACTTACCACGATCCAAAAGTATAGAAAATGATTTCGATGATCATTTTCTACAGTTTTGACATAATGAAGGTTAACAACTCCAATAATCAATGTTTATGAATCTAAGGATTTCATTGACCAATATTGAAATGGTAAATAAAACGGAATGAGAAATAAATGGAATCGAAATTAATCTAAATGGAAGGAAATAGTCTAATCTTAACTGTGGTTTTTTATCGATAAATCGACAATCCACAATTCTTAGATTTTCACTGACCAAATAATTGAAGAAAATCGAAACAAATATGAAATGAAATCAATAAAATTGAACTAGATATGGGATAAAATTAATTAATAAAGAAACACAATAAAAATTTAGAAAATAAAATAAAATAGTATATGAAAAATGTTGAAACAAAAAAATATATAAATAAGAGGGATGGGGTACTGAAAAACAATGAAGGGGTGAAAAGCTTGGAATCATTTGGGCTTTGAACCCATCATCCAATCTCCAAAAAAAACCATGCGGACCCAAAAAAAGAGAGGGGGTGAGAAAAGAGAAAAAAACATGGGCTTCTTATCCCACATTCAACACACAGTTGCCCCATATCATCCGCTTATCCTTAAGAAACAAATAAACTATGTTTTTTTGAAACAAATCAAAAAACAAACCTGGTCAAATAGAACAAGTCACAACATTATCATTTTCAAATTGCTCCATCCCAACCTTCTCTTTATGTATGGTTTTTTTGCTTTCTCTTTGTCTCAGTATCGACTCGTTCAATCACTCGATCTAAAGCTTCAGGTTTGATTTATGAGTTATAGCCTTGCTTTGCTCGTGACAGGTTTCAGATTCACATTTTCGTTTCAAACTTCTGATCGTCTCACTCTTCTACTTGTTTATGGTTCTGTGTTGAAAATGGTTTTGAAGTTGAGTGTGGAGGTTTTCGTGTTTGAGTTGAAGGTGTATGGTTGTGAAATGTTACGGTTTGCTGTTGTTTGTTTGGGAGGTGTGTTGTTGAGTGAGTATGGAGGTTGAAGGAGGAGAAGTTTTTGGGGTTTTGGAAGATTTTTGTAGATCCACTTTTTTAGCCGTTTTGTGAATTTCTGGCTTTTTTTCCTCTCCCCTCCTTTTGAATGAGGAAATTATTCCCCTTATGATGAGTGAAGGAGATTTCTTTTTTGGAAAGCATTTTGTTGCGTTATGTGCGGATTGTATTTGGTGACGTTGTGTTGTTGTGTGAGCAAGTTTTCTCGTGATGTGCGTTTTGTGAAATGGCGATTTGGTTGATGTACGGTTTGAGGGTGCGTAATGTTTGTGCGAGGATGGTTATGAGTGATTACATGAATAATTATTTAAAACTCCTGGTATTTTTCTTCTTGGTGGGTAACTTTACTGTGAACGCATGTGGAGATTTTGTGGTTGTTATATAGTAATAGCAATGTATTTTTCATGGCTTGGAATGCGTGGCCACTGGGAAATTATGGCATCATGTTTGTATATGTTGGAAACTTTTTGGCATAGACTTGTGTAGCTTGTATGACATGTTGTTATCCCTTTTTTATAATTTGGAAATTTGGTAATGGGCGTGAAAATATAACTTGGGCCTATTGTTTTGTAAATAAACTTTTATTGACTTCATTAGTGTATTTTTGTGTAAATGGACTTGGGTTTTTCTTTCTGTGATATGATCTTTGAATTTTTTGTGACATTTGCTTGTATAAAATGGAATTGGTTGAATATAATGGCTTTAGAACTTGTTTACACGTCCACTCGCATTTTGAACCATGCTTAACTACGAATATATTTGATTCATGATTTGAAATTCCAAGCTTTGACCCAAAAGCCTAAAAAACCAAATTTCACCAATCTTAAGTTTGAATTAAAACTTGAATCATCCCACAGAAAATCCATAGATTAATCCCCTTGAAAAAATTAGAACCATTGAATCAATATGGAGTATTCTTGAACTAATGTCATTTGAATCACCGATGAATCAAAGTTTGATCAAAGAAATTATGAATTGAGCTATTATCGCTACTCGAAAAAATGCAACGACATTGAGGCGAAAGTGGAAGAACAAAAGAGTCTCCATCGAACTTTATTTATCCCAAAAAGGTAAAGGAAAGCATCGAGAAAACCCCAAGAACGAAATGGATAAGATGGTCTCGCAACCAAGAGAAAGGGTTCGGAAGCCGGCTATGCAAGGGGAAGGTATTAGCACCCCTCACATCCATCGTACTCGATGGGAACCATTTGTTTGTCTGAGTGTAAGGATATCGCTAAAGGGTGTTTCTTTCTAATAGTGTTCTAAAGGGAGAGAAAGGTTGGAAACAGGGAAAATAGGAGATGTAAGGGGGAGGAGACTTGATAGGATCTCGCGATCCTATGCCTACATATTCTCAACAGGTATGAGAAAGTCAGAGTCAGCGTAGTTCGGATAACTACGGAAGAAAGGAAAAAAATGGGGTGCTCATCAAGACATCGCCGTTTTGTTCCTACGTATTCTCATCCGGTATGAAAAATCAGAGCAAACGTAGTTCGGGGGCCTACGTATCTTCACTTAAAAGAAGTGAGGAATCAGAGTCTCTGTATTTTGGACTATGGTTTATTGGTGTTTTTTATAGAAGATGCTAACCTACGCATTCTAGCAATTAGGTGTATTGCAGCTTGCTTGTGGAGTATTAGGCCTTATCTATTTGCGATAGAACGGACGTAACATGTCCTTTTTGAAAAGATTAATTTTCATCGTCAAGGCAAGACGTCACATTTGATTTGTGAAGGTTGGTTTTAAGGGTTAAATAAGTCCTTGGATAGTAACCCCTTGAGGGTAGTACCCAATTCTTTATCTCAAAGATTTATTATAGTCATGTCTTCATATTGAAAGACGAGTATCGAGACCACACACTCTGAAGTGAGTATCCTAATACTCGGAGAGGAAGAAGTCTTCACTCAATCCTCTCTCCTTAGTTCAATACAAAGAGAAACTTATTATCTTATTAAATATGTTTTTATTTTGAATAGTAAGTACTTTATGACAGTGAACCCTAAAGTTAATGTCGAGTACTCGGGATAGGACAAGGCATTCGCCTAACCACTCCACAACTATCCAAGTTTATTGAGAAAAGAAGTTTGAAAATCCACTTGGTACAAGACCAAGGTTTTAGACTCAAAGAGACAAAAGAAATAGAGAAGGAAGGTTTGAAAAGAAATGGGCGATGAATAGATCAAGGTAGGTTGATGGTGATGCGTGAAGCAATTGACTTACAAGGGTATAATACATACAAGGTTAGTGTGGGGTTGACGAAAGAGATATGAGAAGAGAAGGAGATGAGAGAAACCCTAAGGTGTAAACCAAGTTAAAGGATTTTTAAAAATGACTTGACATTGGATCAAGTCTTATTTGTTCCTTATTTGAAAATGTGTTCTAATCTTAAGTTCATTTTATCTTTCTTAAGCAATAAGCAAGCACAGTCAATAAGTTAAAAGAACTAGACTATTACACTGTAATGGGGAGGGAAACATGGTACCCACCAAGGGGGAGATGATATGTGTAATATGAAAGAGGTATGAGTGAGAATATATCAAGATGCTCTAAAAGAGAAACATTAAACAAATCAAGATGAAAGGTCAAAACCCACAAGATAAGCAACAAGTGGTCAGAAATGTATAGACATGTGAAATATGAAGCAAATGATGAAGAAACATAATATATGAGATGAAAACAACATGGGCAGCAACCATATCAACTCACAACTCAACAAAGATCAACCAAGACAAATCAAAAGAATAGTATCCAAAGCATATGTAAAATATAAATCAAGTGGCTTCATAATGAACCAAGAGTCATGTGAAGTGTGTGTAAGGTAATGTGATCATGAATTGAGGGCACAAACAAATTAACCAACAAGTTATAAATCTTATATGAAACATATAAAGATCAAAAAGCTTCAATTGGCACATGTAAATGAGCATCAAAGTAAGACTAGCCCAAAGGATGGCTAAATGGGACACTCAAACAACACCAAACTTGTAAAATCAATCAAAATTAGAAGAAAGGTTCGTAGACCATGAAACCAAAGAAAAAATGACCTTAAGGTAGTATGTTATCATATTCCAAAATTCCACAAGCTATGGTCAACCTTAACTAGGTCAAAGGATCAATAAGCTAGGCCTATGGCTCAAACATGAGGACTTATCAACAACCCTCAAAGAGACTTTCACCAAAAATAGAAAGACATTCAAATAAATTTCCAAAAAATAGTCAAAAACAAGTTCAAACACATATTTAAACACTTTCAAAAGATGGGAAGAATATAGGTTAAGTACAATCCCCAAAATGGTTGAATCATACAAGCTAAGCATACAAATCGGGAGTCAATCGAGGGCCGAAAAGTGAGAAATGGAAAGTCACCTTAGGTAACTCAAACCAAGCCCCAAAACAAATCACATGACCCTAATTCAATGGTATTAGTATGTCTAAAAAATTAGCCTCAAATGATGAGCATAAGACACTCAAATCCTCAACCCTAATTCAAGGGTATCAATGGAAATACCTCTTACAAATAAATCAAAATAAAATAGAAATTTTATTTTTAAAAATAAAATAAAAATGTGATGAAATAATTGAGACATTAAAGAGTTTAAAATATAATTTTATGAATTTTTAATATGCTTGGAACAATTAAAAATAAAATAAAGTGAAAGAATAGCAAAAGAAAATAAAGTTTAAAGAAAAATACTAAAGGGGGTGTAACAACAATCTAGGTTTACAAAGGAAATAGGTTAACACGCACTTGGGCCACAAGACAGGGTGTGGGAGTATCAAAATGTCTAGGCCCAAACCAAAAAAATCATAAATCAAACAAATAATCAACACGCGTGGCATCCACCTCAGCCTAATTAATTGAGGTGGCATCCAATCAGCAACATGAATGGCTTAGATCAAGCCACCTCAAAGCATTTGAATTCAAAAAGCGGCGCCAGATGCCACATAAGCTCAACCCTGGCCCTTAGATGCCGGAGCCCTAGCTCTGGCCGTCTTCTCCAGTGGACACTTCACCGGAGCCACCACAAAAAGTCCAGAAATGAAAAATAGGATTATCCCTTAACTCAAAATTTCACGCAGATTCCAAATCCACCTCTAGTTTTTAAAAATGATCATGTTTTCATGGTGAATCAAAGAGGAATAGTTTGAACTCTAAAACTAAAACTCAACATAACCACAACACAAGCTATGCAGACATTGCCTATCATGAGTAGGGCTTCAGATGTACACAATATGCACCTAACATGGCCTTTAGAATGAGAGAAAAAGTAAGGAAAAGGTTACCGAAACTTGAGATATGCAACCTCTGAAATTGTCTGAGCCTTCCATAAAATCCTTCCTCTTCCTTCCTTTGAGCTTGGAGAGTGATGATAGTGATGAGAGAACAAAGAAACTAGCTTTTGAGAGTGATATTTGAAGGTGGGAAATTTTTAGAGTGATAGTGTTTATGATTATGTTTTTGCTGCTGAATAGAGTCCTCCCCCTCTCTAGGGTCTCATTCCAGTTTATATATGATGGTTTTGGTGTGGTTAAATGACAAATTATTGAGGTTAAGGCTTGTGGTTAGTGAATGGTAAAAAAAATTTAGAAATGAGGTGGTGTATGGGATAGTACACGCATGGCCTTATTCATGGACGACTGTTGGGATTATGTGAGTGGCAAGGATTCAGAATTGGAGCCTGAGTGGAGCATATCCTTATTGTGCTGGTTTTGTGGATGTTTTTGTCATTTTGTCAAATAGAGCAAAACTTGCTCATGAAGCATGCAAAAGGTACATAACTTGTTGGTGAATTTGAGGCAAAGTTTGGTGACTCCAAATGTGACCTAATGCATGTGAAATCAGAATGAGAATGTTGTTGCATCAACATGTTGAGAAAAATGCCAAGATCATTCATGAATTGCACCTTGAATCAACTTTCATGCTACCTACTTTGAACCATCATAACTTGGTGAATTTTGGCTCAATTAATGATTTCTTGTGTTCCAAGGAAAGTTCTCATGATGAGGAATACTTATTGTGTTTATGAAAAATTGAGAAAAGGCTTAGAAAGTCATGAGAGTTGGCCTTGAAGTTGATCACAAAAATATGCCTAAAGTAACTTAGAAATAAAATCTAAGTTATGAACTCTTGAAAACTTTGACACCCTATCTTGTGAGCTTCATACCTTGAAGAGTTTTGACCCAATGAAATGGTTCTTGTAATGGATGGAAACCTTGGAGAATTTTCTTCAACTTTCATGTTGTGGGAAAAAGTAATTAAAGTCAAGAACTTAATGAAAAATGTCTTAAAAGTTGGGTTGAGAAATCTGTCTAACCACTTGCTACTTTTGACAACTTTGAAACCCTAATTTGGGAGCATCATAACTTGATCTCTACACATCCAACAGGAATGATCTAGTACTCAAAAGAAAGCTCGGAGGATTCTCTACAATTATCATGATGTAGGAAAATTCAAATGAAGCTTGTATCACCATGAAAAATGGGCTTGAAAGTAGGTATTTCAAACTGAATTTTTATACTTAGAAAAATGTCTAAGTGTAGAAATGTCATAATCTCCTTTTTCCAAACTTTGACTCATCATATCTCTTAAACCATGAATCTTTTGGACATGCTTCCTTCCATAAACTTGTAGTTCATGATGTCCTCTTTAATTTGATAGCTAGTTTTCCTTCCTTGGGTCAAAAATGAGAAAGTTATGGAAGTTGCAAGATGGCTAGAATTTAGGTTTTTCACACTTTGGAAATTTTCTATCAAAACCCTAATTTAGTCAAACTCTTGATTTTATGTTTCTCCTTGATTCTTCTTGTTCCAAAATCATGAAATCACTTGAAAACAAATACCATGCCCTTGATTGGCCTTCAAGTTCAAGATCTTAACTAATTGAATCACAGTTGACTTTTATTTACCAGATGAAAATCAAAGACCAATTTCATTGACTAAGGCTCTTGTGATGGCTTGTGATGACACATAATCTATGTAGAGGACCATTAAGGTGTGTGTTGAGGCTTTGAAATCATGTCTTTCCCAAAGAACAAGTTACAAATCTCCTTTTAAATCAAAACCCTAGATAGTTATCCCTGAGATAGGAGGAGAAGAATCAATGATTGTGTTCTTGGTTCAAGTGGTTGAGTGACGTGCCTTGATGATGATGGATACCTTATGACTTGAGATTACCACAAAGTTGAGTTTGAGCTCTTTATTGAACTTTGAAGGTGAAGTTTCCCTCTTGATTGTTGGATAAGATACGTTGATCCCTTGTCTAAGACCAACGCTAGGTGATAGTGCCAATGCAAATGATAATGATATGGAGGTTAAAGGTTAGGGTGAAAAAGAGGTTGTGACAGCTATGAACTTTAAAACGCTGTATAAAACCCTGATTAAATCCTGATGTTTCTCAACCATGAAGCACTTGCTTCATACAACCTTAATAACTTGACCCACACATATAACTTGAATTGAAACAGAAACCCTAATTGGAGCCTCAGACACACACCACTTGAACTGTATACCATATCCTTGATTGACCTTGAAACGATATTTTCCTGACCAAGATTAGGTCAAACCTAGCTGATCTTCAATCATCATTGAGCCTATACACTCATACTGATAAGCCTCAAATGAACCTCAACTCAACTAATCTCAACCATGTGATATCCTGAGTTTGGACCATGAGCATTAGCAACATACTTTTCTTTTATTTTTTGAATAAAGCTTAGTGGATGGAAATACAGATGAAAGCTATATTTAGTAGGACAAATTTGGAGTATGACAGATACCCTTATCTAATTGGTTTAAACCTAGTAAGATAAGCTGATATGGCGTTCAATCTTTCGAGGTAGAAGTCAATTAGATATGAAGAAGACCCTGAATTTTTCTGAAAAGAAAGAAAAACTGGGGAGAGAAATACTAGATATTTTGAAAAGCTAGTTACCACCAAAAAGATGATAACAAAGAAAATCTGACACCAAAAGGATGACAGACCTATCACCAAAAGGATGATATTAAACTCGCTGCCGACACCAAAAGGATGACAAATCTATCACCAAAAGGATGATAGAGAATACACACACACAACCCTGACACCAAAAGGATGACATGTCTATCACCAAAAGGATGATAGTGAATACACCTCTGACACCAAAAGTATGATAGATCTATCACCAAAAGGATGATAGAGAACACACATACAATCTGGCCCCAAAAGGATGACAAACCTATCACCAAAAGGATGATAGTTAACATACCTCTGACACCAAAAGGATGATGGAGAACACACGCACACAATCTCGACACCAAAAGGGTGACGGGCCTATCGCCAACAGTATGATAGAAAACACACACACACACACACACACACACACAAACACACAATCTCGACACCAAAAGGATGACGGGCCTATCGCCAAAAGGATGATAGAGAACACACACATATAATCCCGACACCAAATGGATGACGGGCCTATCATCAAAAGGATGATAGAGAACACACGTACACAATCCCGACACCGAAAGGATGACGGGTCTATCACCAAAAATATGATAGTGAACACACCTCCGACACCAAAAGGATGACATATCTATCGCCAAAAGGATGATAGAGAACACAAACGCAATCTGGCTTCAAAAGGATGACAGACCTATCACCAAAAGAATGATAGTTGACACACCTCCGACACCAAAAGGATGACGAATCTATCACCAAAAGGATAATAGAGCAATACACGCACACAATCTGGAACCAAAAGGATGACAGACCTATCACCAAAAGGATGACAGTTAACTCAATGATCAAAGATTTTCGTTCGCCAAAAGGATGATTCACAGGCCAATGGTTCACATATATCCAACACCAAAAGGATGACGGTAAGATCAAAAAACACAAGTTACTACCACCAAAAGGATGATAGGAACTTTCGAATTTTGAAGGCCACCAACACTAAAAGGATGCATATCAGGTTGAATTAACAGGGTTGGCCTATCACCAAAAGGATGATAGTAAGGCAATTGAAAAAAGGTCAATTTTAATGGAGATATGACGAGTGAGGCTTATTTGAGACATGTTAGGACAGTGGTAAAATGTCAGGTTTTTGTTATCGTCTCCAAAGGGAATTTGAGATATTGCCGCCGTTCGACAGTTGTCAAGTTCTTAACTTTTTAGCAACAAAAGGGGTTTGGTTTTTAGTAACGGTATCTTGCATAAAAGGTAATGAATTGCGGTAAAAGATTGATTTTACGATTTAATAAAGATTGACAAAGTTAGGATTCGGTAATCACTTTGCTTGTATATATCTGATCAATAATACACATAAACTCCTTTAGATGATAAACACATTCACAACGTCCTCCCAGTGTGATTATTTCTAACTCACATTGTGGTTTTTCAAATTTTGATCCATTGTTGATTTCACACACAAACTATCAAAATGACAACATTTAGGTTTAATAATTTTCATGAACAACCACATTCAAAACTGTTTCTAGCTTAAGAAAATATAAGGATGAAAACCTAGGTCAAGAGTTGGAAAATATCTTTCAATCATAAACCAACATAAAGAGTTATAGATAAAGCAAGGTTTTCACCATATATTCATCATCCAAGAGTTTACAAATGAAGATCATCCATATACATACAAAGCTTAATGATCACCTACATCTAACCTTGACAAAATGAAGAACTTAGATACTCATTTTCATGGTAGCTTGCAAAAGAAGTTTCGGAAGAAGGGTGACGAAGATCCGAGTCGAGGAATCCAACTTGGATGAGAATCCACCTTCTTTTTGTAGATTAATGTTTAGAAATGACGAAAATAAGAGATAAAGGGTTTCTAGGTCACAGAAATCTCTTTTGCAGCAAAACTAGTGAAAAATATGGTATTTTTTCCAAAAAGTACATAGGGCTACTTATAGAAAAAGTTGATGTCCTGTCACGCTCGCGACCTCATTCTCCTAGCGAGCTAACAACGAACATTCGCTACAGCCTCGCCTAGCGAGCATGCTAGCGAGGGCTGAGGAAAAGATTCTGGAATGCTTCGCTACTTGCTCGCTAAGTGCTCACCTAGCGAGTTCTTTGCCACCTGCCTCGCTGCCAGCGAATGATGCCATTTTGATTCTGCCCAAGCTTGGGAGTGTTCGCTAGCAGCTCGCTATGGGTTCGCCTAGCGAATAACTCGCTGCAACACTCGCCAGATGTTCGCCTAGCGAACATGCTTTTGCTCTTGTTCTTTCTTGATTCCTTTGCCAACTTTCTTGTGTCTTCAAATTCTACTCTTTCATGCTCAAATACTGCACAATAACACACAAATTAAAAGGACCAAGAGCATTTCACATCATATTGCATATCAACAAAAGCAAGGCGGTTTTGAACCGAATTTAGACAAAAAGGAGCGAAAGATACCCACATTTGATAGCTCCAATAGTCAAAATTGGGCATCTAACAACTCTCCCCAACTAGAATATTGCATGCCCTCAAGCAAAGTATGCCTCTCGAAGAACAAGAGGATTTACTTAAAGAAAAAGGTTTATCCGAAATTGGATCAAATGGATCAAAAATAAGCAACTTAACCAGACATGCGCTCCCACTGGTTAGAACAACACAATACACAAAAACTAAAATCTTATAGCAATGCAAAACATGTATCAATCAACAACAATGATATCCTGAATGAATCACCCTATCACTCCTCTTCGAATAAGGGTTGAAGAGATCACGCGTTTACAACTGCGGGTGCAATCTCACTCTCCAACAAACAATGCCAAAATCAATTCAATTTATACAATGTCTAACAATTATAAATGAAAATGCGGAAGCACGAAGATCACTATGGTCTTTTCCGGTTGTAGCTTGGTCAGGTTAACAAATAAGGGACATATCTAAAGCCATTGAAAACGAAGTTGTTGATGCAAAAGAGACATTCACTGTATAATTATTCACACATCTCAACTTCATTTAACTTATTTTCATTTGAAACCTTCAAAATTCTTATTTCACAACTCAAATTTTTTCAATATTTTTATTCCAAGCAAACATTCATTTTCATTTTTTTCTTTTGATCATTTTTTTCCACACCGTATTCACAAAACAAGTGTTTCTCTTTTTTCTAGTTTCTTTTCAATGCTTGCTTGGTTTTTCAAGAGTTGTGGCAAACTACCAACTTACAATTTCACTATCCCCAACTTATCTTCTACTTTCTTCATAAGTGAGTGCTCTTTACTTTTGACGGTAAAAGAACAATAATAAAAAATTTTCATGTTTTCAAGAAAAATATTTTTGAAATCTCGCTTTGTTTCAAGCCGAGATTCAACAGTTTAAGCTCAAAGGGGTTAACAAATACTCTCTGCTCACGGGTAGTTTGTATTTGGAACTGGTTGTGCTCGAAAGAAACAAGTGCCTTGATCATTTCTAATTTCTTCCACAAGTTCACAATAATAAAAGACAAAGCATGAATTAAGAGAATCAACACAGTTAATTAGAATCCAGCATTTATTTGTAAAATGGAGGTTTCCTCACAATTTGTGGTCTTAAGTCCTAAGTGAATCATTCATTTAATCATTTGCAAAAAGAACAATATTCAATTACAACAAGAATAAAGTTCTTCATGAATTCTAGAGTTCTAACCGAAGGTAACCATGTACCTTAGCCGTATTCGCTTGTTTATTTTTATCATTGCCATCCAAGCTCGGATGCACCTTCATTGGATACTTCTATCAGAGAGCAACCAATCTAGAAGGTCAACGGAGGGGTCTCAGATCTGAAGCTGCAATACCTGCATAGAATCGTGAATATCCATCATAGCTCGCTGCGATGCCGTCGTCCAATCCCAATTATAGTTGCACACTGCCTGCTGAAAAGGGTTGAACCCTTGAGAAGAAGCGCCAGAACCATCAGTAGTTCTGGTACTAGCAGTTGTACCACCCCTGTAGTTCTTAGACCTATAGTACTTATCCACATACTTGTCATCAATGGGGGTCGGGATCTTCACCAAACTGCGGGATGGAAGCTTCATCCGCGACTGGGAGTATAAGGCCTAATGAGGCAGGGGAAAGCAAGGGGGCAGTTAACTCGCGACCCCGTCTTTAGACCACTCTCAACAATGGACTTTAGCTCATTAGCAATAATTCTAGCCACATCAATCTGGACATTAGTGAGTATGCAATGGACAAGGTGTGCCACTGGGATCGACACTGTCGATGTGTGGGATTTCGGCACAATGTTTGTCAGAACCAGAAGTAAAATCAGCTGAGCTATAGGAATCATGTCCGATGTCTAGATTGGTTTAGCTCAACTGATTTACCCTCTAGCAACAGGGCAACAGAAATTGCATTTGTATCTCTCTGCAACCTCAGGTCTTTGGTATATCTGTCCAATTCATTTGCTCCCAGATGGAGCGGTTCGCCTAGCACTTGGTTAATAGAATCCCTGTCGAAAGTGACCTGACGACCCATCACTCTTGTAGACCATGTGAAGGGTTCTTCGTCATTGGGCAGCGTGTTCGCGTAGAACTCACGCACAATATCGATGTTGTAGTTTTCGAGAGGAGAAACCAACCTGACCCACCTTTTACTGTTGATCAGCCAAGCAAAAGTTCAGTACTCGCCTTGTGGGTCTATGATGAACCTCTTTTCAGGGAGGATCTTCCTTTTTTGCAGCGCCACAAAGCGGACAGCTTGTTTTGCCCCTATGAATTTTTCTGTATCAAATTGGATCGGGACCGTACGGGAGGTGCTGGCAACCTTTCTCTTCTTACTGTGACTACCTGAGGCCATCTGCAAAAAAAAAACACAGAAAACACCAACCAACAGCAGCACACGATTATTAGTCATCATAAATAAAAACCAAGTTCTATCATGCTCGCTGGCTTGCTCGCCTAGCGAGTCCATAGCGAATGCTCGCTACTGACTCGCCTAGCAAACGAGCTAGCGAGCACTACGAAAGTTTAAAAATAGCCATTGTTTTGGACCCCAAACATCCAAAATCCCAAATTTGTTGAATACAATTCCATAACTACTTGATTAAACATGAAAGGCATTATTCTTGGTACACATGCAAACCTAAAGTTTCTCAATTCCCTAACTTGAAAAGTTTAACCTAAACCCTAATGTTTCTACAATTGAAACAACGAAGAACAAAAAGAGAGGAGATATATTAAACCTTACTGCAGCAGAGAGAATGATATACGCAAAATAGGGCTTGCAAGAGAATAGAGAGGAGAGCTCTTGGTGCTTGTGTTTTGCAGTTTGGAAGTGTGAGAGTGACAGTGAGTGAGAAAGACTTAGTTACAAAAGAAAAACGGATTTTGGGCCTACAAGAGTGGCCCACTAAACAACTTAAAATTCTAGAAACGCGCATGCTCACTTAGCGAACAGATAGAGAAGGCTCTCTACATGCTCGCCTAGAGAACGTGCTAGCGAAGGCTCGCTACATGCTCACCTAGCGAACGTGCTAGCGAGCGTGACAGAATTGCACAAAATCAGGACAGCAACCAAAGTTCAGTTTCAGCATGCTTCCTTTTGTAGACACCAACAAAACACAACCAATAAACAACAAATACTTACAACATTGAAGTGCCTCTCAACAAGAGCTTGTTTAACGTCGGATAAGCTCGACGATCCAAGATGCTCACACCAGAACATCCAGAAGAAAGGCACAACTTTCTTGATCAACTAGCCCGCCAAGATATACCTTTAAAAGTTGGCCATTTACCGTCCAACTGTCCTTCTTTTCAATGTCTTCAATCACAACATCCCCAAATGTTTTCACCTCTTTCACACGAAATGGCCCGGACCATTTTGACTTCAATTTTCCGGGAAAAAGCCTCAACTTGGAATTAAACAATAATACCAACTGCCCGGGCAAAAATTCTTTTTTTCAGAGCTTTTTGTCATGATATTCCTTTACTTTTTCTTTGTACAACCAACTTGAGTGATATGCGGCATTACGCATCTCCTCCAACTCAAGCAGTTGCACCTTTCTTTTTTCACCGGCCAACTCATTATCAAAGTTCAAAAATTTTAAAGCCCATAAGGCTTTGTGCTCCATTTCGACCGGCAAATGGCAAGTTTAACCAAAAACCAATTGAAATGGAGTTAGCCCAATTGGAGCTTTATAAGCAGTGCGGTATGCCCATAAAGCTTCATCCAATTTTTGTGACCAATCTTTTCTAGAGTTAGACACGGTTTTTTCAAGTATTCTCTTAATATCCCGATTAGAGACCTCAACTTGACCATTGGCCTATGGGTGATACGGAGTTGCCACTCTATGTGTTACACCGTAATGTTGCAAAACTCTTTCCAACGGTGCATTACAGAAGTGTGACCCTCCGTCACTAATCAACACATGGGGGGTTCCGAAACGGGAAAAGATGTTTTTCTTTAAAAAATTTATGACCGTTTTAGAATCCGCCCGCGGTGAGGCAATCACCTCAACCCACTTTGACACGTAGTCAACTACAACCAGCAAGTATTCATTTCCAAAAGAGGGTGGGAATGGTCCGACAAAATCGGTACACCAACAATCAAATAATTCAACCTCTTGGATTTTTTGGAGAGGCATCTCGTCTCTCTTACCTATCCCACCACTTCGTTGGCAACTGTCACAACTTTGCGCATGGGCATTTGCGTCTTTAAAAATAGAAGGCCAATAAAATTCTGATTGAAGGAATTTATTGGTCGTTCTTGCCCCATTGAAATGTCCGCCGTAAGGCGAGTTATGACAATACCATAGAATACTTTGTGCTTCATTGACGGTAACACACCTTCTCAAAATGTTATCACCACCCAACTTAAACAAGTATGGGTCATCCCACACATAATACTTACAATCCGAGATGAATTTCCTTTTTTGGTTTGGAGTTAGGTCGGGAGGCACAAAACCACTCGCCTTGTGGTTTGCAAAGTCCGGAAACCACGACCTAACTTGAACTTTAAAAAGTTTTTCATCAGGAAATTCTTCTCGGATTTCCTTTTCAGAAGATGTAACCTCCACATTCACAAGGCGAGATAAATGATCCGCCACCAAATTTTCCGATCCTTTCTTGTCCTTAATTTCAATATCAAATTCTTGTAACAAGAGGATCTAACGGATGAGCCTTTGCTTCGAATCCGGTTTGGTGAGCAGATATTTAATCGCCGCGTGGTCGGTATACACAATCACTTTAGAACCAATAAGATAAGACCGAAATTTTTCTAGTGCATACACTATCGCCAGTAGTTCTTTTTCGGTGGTAGCATAATTAATTTGCGCCTCATTTAGAACTTTACTTGCGTAGTGTGTAGCATGAAAAAAATTTTCTTTCCTTTGTCCCAATACCGCTCCAATAGCATAGTCGCTCGCATCACACATTAGTTCAAAATTCAAATTCCAATTCGGAGCGACTATAATTGGAGCGGTAACAAGTTTTTCCTTCAAAATTTTAAAAGCATGTAAATAATCTTCAGTTAAGAGAAATACCTGGTCCTTGGCGAGCAAATTACTCAAAGGCCTAGCTACCTTTGAGAAGTCTTTGATAAATCGCCGGTAAAAACCGGCATGCCCAAGGAAGCTTCGTATTCCCTTCATATTAATCGGAGGAGGCAAATTTGCAATCACGTCAACTTTTGTTCGATCCACTTCAAGCCCTTTTGAAGAAACTTTGTGTCCGAGCATTATCCCCTCGGTTACCATGAAGTGGCATTTCTCCCAATTAAGCACGAGATTTGTTTTCACACACCTTTCAATCACCGTTTCTAGATTATCCAAGCATAAACCAAAAGAACGTCCAAACACGGAGAAGTCATCCATGAACACTTCCATCATTTTCTCGATCAAGTCGGCAAAAATGGCTTGCACACACCTTTGGAAAGTCGTCGGGGCGTTGCATAACCCAAAGGGCATTTTTCTGTATGCGAAAATTCCAAACGAACATGTGAAAGTCGTCTTCTCGTGATCGGTCGGGTCAACCGCAATTTGGTTGTACCCGGAATAGCTATCAAGGAAACAATAGTATTTTTGGCCCAAAAGTCTTTCCAACATTTGGTCCATGAACGGAAGTGGGAAATGGTCTTTTCGAGTTGCGGTATTCAACCGCCTATAATCAATACACATTCTCCACCCCGTTGCCACCTTCGTCGGGATCAATTCATCTTTTTCATTTCGAATGACGGTCATTCCACCCTTTTTCGGAACCACATGCACGGGACTCACCCAAGGGCTATTCGAAATTGGGTAGATCATTCCCGCATCCAAAAGCTTAACAACTTCTTTCCTAACAACCTCCTTCATAGTAGGATTTAAGTGGCGTTGAGGTTGAGCTACCGGCTTAAAATCCTCTTCCATTAAAATCTTGTGCATACAATAAGAAGGACTAATTCCTTTGAGATCGGAAAGAGTCCATCTCATTGCTTCTTTATTCTTTTTCAACACATCAATTAAACGAGATTCTTCATTTTTAGACAAAAGGTTGCTTATGATAACCGACTTCTCTTCGGTTTCATCAAGGAATGCATACTTTAAGTTAGAAGGTAGCATTTTCAATTCAATGGGTGGTTTTTCTTCATGGACCTCCTTTTTCAACACTTCCTCTTCGACTTCCCATGGTTGCAACTCTTTAAGATTATCAAGTTCCCGTAAACATTCCTCAAGAGCTTTCTCTTCTTCACTTGTAAAAACTTTAAAAGAGTCATCAAGAGCTAATTCCACAGGAGATGTCACATGAATATGCTTAGATACTTCCAACGTTGCTTCTTCAACCACATCAATTCGGAATCTATCACGGTTATCTTTTGAATGCTTCATAGCTTCGAAAAGATCAAAAGTGACTTCTTCATTTTGGACTCGCACTTTCATCAAACCGTCATCAACATCAATCATCATTCGAGCGGTTTTCATGAAAGGTTGGCCTAGGATTAGCGGAGCATCATCATCCTCTTCCATGTTAATCACAATGAAATTAACCGGAAAGAAGAATTTGTCAACTTTAACCAATACGTCTTGAGCTAACCCATGAGGATGGGTAGTCGACTTATCGGCCAATTGCAACGTCATCCGTATGGCTTTCACTTCAATGTTGCCAAGCCTTTTCACAATAGACAAAGGTATTAAATTAATGCTTGACCCCAAATTAATTAGCCCTTTTCCCGACATATTCATCACCGATAGTAACCAGCAAAGTAACTCTTCCCGGATCAACCTCTTTTCTCGGAAGAGTCCGTTGGATGATGACACTACAACTAGCATCAAGAACAATTGTTTCCGGTTCCATATACCTCCGCTTTTTAGTTAGTATGTCTTTCATGAACTTGGCATACTTAGGCATTTGCTCCAAAGCTTCGGCAAACAAAATGTTTATTTGAAGTTGTTTAAAAATATCCATGAACCGGGCGTAATGCCGTTCATTT
This sequence comes from Lathyrus sativus, assembly GCA_963859935.3. Taxonomy (NCBI): domain Eukaryota; kingdom Viridiplantae; phylum Streptophyta; class Magnoliopsida; order Fabales; family Fabaceae; genus Lathyrus; species Lathyrus sativus. The sequence goes on from OZ012738.1 coordinate 511,817,398, forward strand.
TCCCTCATAGATGGAGCATGTGGATATGGTAGGTTTTGGACCGGAGTAGTGCTCACTACCTCCTTTCCTCCAGACACTCTAGAATTCCGCTTTTTTTTCTTCTTCACTTCCTCCACCTTCTCTTTTTCACTTTTATTATTTTCTACTTCTACACTTTCTTTATTTTCAACTTCAACCTTTTTTTCATTCTTTTCAACTTCTTCCTCGCTTTCCTCCTCAACTTCACCATTAATTCTATCATCAATTTTTTTCTCGTCATCTTTTCTCTCATCCTCTCTTTTTTCACTCTCATCTCTTTTTTTACTCTCACTAACCAACTCCCTTCCATTTCTCGTCATGATTGTTTTACAATGCTCCTTTGGATTTGTTTGCGTGTTCGCCGAAAAAAAAGGTCTAGATTGTTGTTCCGCTAGTTGCTTAGCAAGTTGTCCAACTTGAGTTTCAAGATTTTTGATTACCGCATTGTTGCTCTTTTGATTAGCCATTGACAATTGCATGAATTGCGTCTATGTATCTTCCAACTTTAAAGTTACGACCGGCGTTTGTTGAGGTTGATAAGGATTTTGACGGCTAGAATTACCACCCCCATAACCTTGGTTATGGTAATAGTTACTCCTTGGTTGTTACCCTTGATTTGGTTGATAGTGTTGTTGTGGTTGATTTTGAAAATGTTGTTGATACGATGGTTGTTGTTGTTGTTGCCTCGGTTGGTAGTCTCGTTGATTCGCCATATAGTTTACCTCTTCGAACCTGGGAGGTGGAAAAAATCCGGTATCATGTTCACCTTTTCAAAGCTCACAACAAGCTATTTGTTTAGCTTTTGAGGGCTCTTTCATCTCTTTGATTTGTTGAGTTAAGAGTTCCACTTGCTGTGAAATGAGCTTATTTTGTGCAAGGATAGCATCATTTGTCCCAAGTTCAAGCACTCCCAGTTTCTTCAAAGTGTTTCCTCTACTTTGGCTTTGAAGGTCATTAAGAGCCATACGGTTGATGATATCCGTAGCTTCATCGGCGCTTTTAGACAACAAAGAACGACCCGCAGTGGCATCCAACAAAGTCTTACAATTTGGTTGAAGGCCGTTTTTTAAAATATGGCTTTGCGTCAATTCATCAAAGCCATGACCTTTGCACTTTCGAAGCATGGATTTAAATCTTTCACATGCCTCGTTTTGGATTCCATGAACCTGTTGTGAGAGAAAAATCTTTCAATGAATTTCTCTTCCAACACGTTCTAATTCGTCATGACCGTCGGTGTTTGATCCAAGTACCAATCTTTGGCTTTGCCGAGCAAAGCATGTGGAAAAAGTCTTTTGAACAACGGTAGCTCTTGATCTTGATCAACTTCCGCCGCCAATGCTATCTCGTAAAATTTGGTGAGAAAAGAAAAGGGGATTCATGGTTCATTTCGGTGAATGGACTTCCGTATAACAAGTTGAGAGTTCCCGTCTTCATCTCTGCTTGCCTTCCCGTGTGGTTGGCAAACTGAGCAGTGTTTCTTGGACTGTTGATACACGGGGTGGAAACGGGCGGCGGTGGTGGTGGATCCATGATAGGTATGAAGTGAGGTGGTGGTGTTGTAGAAGAACCTTCTCCTTGTTCTTGTCGTTGTCAAGCAAGTTGCCTCCTCCGTCTTGTTCTGCTATTCAATCTCCTTGCGGTTCTCTCGATCTCGGGATCAAAAAGAAGTTGGTACTCAGGAATCTGCCCTCGCATAAAATGAAAGTTGCACACTAAACCAAACAAATTAACAAGCACATGTCAAAAAATTCAAGAGTTAACAATTTAACAACTATTGCGATGCTCGCAATATCAATTCAAATTCCCCGACAACGACGCTATTTTGTTAGGATAGTGGTAAAGTGTCGGGTTTTTGTTGTCGTCTCCACAGGGAATTTGAGATATTGCTGTCGTTCGACAGTTGTCAAGCTCTTAACTTTTTAGTAACAAAAGGGGTTTGGTTTTTAGTAACGGTATCTTGCATAAAAGGTAATGAATTGCGGTAAAAGATTGATTTTATGATTTATTAAAGATTGACAAAGTTAGGGTTCGGTAATCACTTTGCTTGTATATGTCCGATCAACAATACGCATAAACTCCTTTAGATGATAAACACATTCACAACATCCTTCCAATGTGATTATTTCTAACTCACATTGTGGTTTTTCCCATTTTGATCCATTGTTGATTTCTCACACAATCTATCAAAATGATAACATTTAGGTTTAACATTTTTCATGAACAACCACATTCAAAACTGTTTCTAGCTTAAGAAAATATAAGGATGAAAACCTAGGTCAAGAGTTGGAAAATATCTTTCAATCATAAACCAACACAAAGAGTTATAGATAAAGCAAGGTTTTCACCATATATTCATCATCCAAGAGTTTACAAATGAAGATCATCCATATACATACAAAGCTTAATGATCACCTACATCTAACCTTGACAAAATGAAGAACTTAGCTACTCATTTTCATGGTAGCTTGCAGAAGAAGTTTCGGAAGAAGGGTGATGAACATCTGAGTTGAAGAATCCAACTTGGATGACAAACCACCTTCTTTTTGTAGATTAATGTTTAGAAATGATGAAAATAAGAGATGAAGGGTTTCTAGGTCACAAAAATCTCTTCTGCAGCAAAACTAGTGAAAAATATGGTATTTTTTCCAAAAAGTACATAGGGCTACTTATAGAAAAAGTTGTTGTCCTGTCACGCTCGCGATCTCATTCGCCTAGCGAGCTAACAGCGAACATTTGCTACAGCCTCGCCTAGCGAACATGCTAGTGAGGGCTGAGGAAAAGATTCTGGAATGCTTCGCTACTTGCTCGCTAAGTGCTCGCCTAGCGAGTTCTTCGCCACCTGCCTCGCTGCCAGCGAATGATGTCATTTTGATTCTGCCCAAGTCTGGGAGTGTTCGCTAGCAGCTCACTATGGGCTCACCTAGCGAACAACTCGCTGCAACACTCGCTAGATGTTCGCCTAGCAAACATGCTTTTGCTCTTGATCTTTCTTGATTCCTTTGTCAACTTTCTTGTGTCTTCAAATTCTACTCTTTCATGCTCAAATACTGCACAATAACACACAAATTAAAAGGACCAAGAGCATTTCACATCATATTGCATATCAATAAAAGCAAGGCGGTTTTGAACCGAATTTAGACAAAAAGGAGCGAAAGATGCCCACATTTGATAGCTCAAATAAGCACAATTGGGCATCTAACAGTTAACCGGTTAACCATATGCGTTAACCGGCTAAAGCCTCTGAAACCTTTGAATCTGGGCAAATTCTCCTTTGGTTAACCGGTGCGGTAAAGCAGCAAGCAAAAAATATGAAGTACCCAGTTTTGTCGTCTCCACAGGGATCAGTGCGATATGAACGCCGTTCAACGACCTCTACATTTCTAAGCTTATTGTTCAAAAGTTTTGGTTTAAAGGGTTCAAAGAACCATAAATAAAGACAGAAAATATAAAATAAAGATTGAAATATAAATGGAGCCTTGTTGGGATTGGATTTCATCAATTGATAACACATGCATTCTTCTGATCAAATTAAACACAACGCAATCATTCGTATAATATCCTTACGTATCACTCACGATAGAGCTTATCTCTAACGCGGCGTTGAGAGAACAACCGTGTTGTCTCATTGGTGATCTCTCACCCAAGAAAAACACAACACAGAGCATTAAGATCTGATACTCAAGCATATGATAAGCCTAAATCTATCTCTAGCGTTTAGGATCTAACAGGAAATCATCCTAGATCCAGATCTGAAAAGAATATCTCTATCACGGTTCAAATCAAAGATAAACAAGAAAGCAAAGATAACACCCATATAGGATAAACGATTGTTTTGCATAAAATACAATGATCAGAATGCGTACACACGCTTAACCCTTTTTACATGTATTCATCTAATCCGCCAAATGATTATGAACAACATTCTTCATCACTATTATCACATACCCATACAATATCATATTGATCCTACCCATGCTAGACATGCTACTTAATCAACACAACACCATAGAAGATAAAATGAATATCAACTTCAAAACCATGTCAAAAGTTTGTTCATTGATAGAAGAAAATCTGAGATCAAAGATGTGAAAAGGTTTTGTCAAGACCCACAAATACATAATCAAAGATATTCAATCAATATAGAATCCAAAATAGTTCACAAACATAAATTAGATGAAATACATAAGGTATCAAAAGATTACAATCCCAACCCCAACAATAGATCGAAGATCTTACCTCCTCCCCCTTAGGGTTTTATGTTTCTCTCTCTAGAAGAAATGAAGAAAAATAAGTTCTGATGTCTAGAATGGAAAAAAATACAAGTTATAACCTAAAAAAGCAAGAAAAACACTTAAATACACATTCAGGATCTGTCACGTTTGCCTAGCGAACAACTAACTTTTGGTACTTTCAGATCTGTCCAATTTTGGGCTCGTTCGCTACCTGCTCGCCTAGCGAGCAAGCTAGCGAGTTATTGGCTACCTGTTCGCTAACTGCTCGCCTAGCAAGCATGACAACATTTTAGTGGTTTTTGCATGTTGTCTTGGTTTCCTTGCCCATTTCTTGTGTCTTACTTTTCACTTGTTTTGTGCCTAATTCCTGCACAATAACACACAAATCAAAGGTACCAAGAGATTTTCTCATAATGTTGCAAGCCAACCAAAACAAGAGTGGTTTTCAACACTTTCATGACAAAAATGAGTGAAAATGCCAAAATTAGATAGATCAAATAAGTGAAACAATCATTCAAACGAGTTGCCAAAAAAACAAATTTCATTTGCAAAAAAACTTAAGTTCTTAAGCATTCTAAAATTCTAAACAAAGGGAAACATGTACCTTGATAACATTCACTTGTTTCATACTATCACCTCCATCCAAACTCGGTTGAAGCTTCATTAAATGTTATTATACCGATAGCAACCACTCTAGATGGAGTTTTCGTCATTCCTGAACACACTAGAAAAAGATGCCTCTGACTGGGCTGAATATTACTTTGAAATCTTGTCTTGATCAACAAAAGGTTGATACAACTTCATGAGGAACGCCCACAGATTTGTAGAAGATGCCCCTGACTTGGCTGAAGATGTCTTTGAGCTCTTGATCAACAAAAGGTTGAACAACTTCGTGAGGGATGCTCACAATATTAAATAAATGCCATTGGCTGGGCTGAGGATCACCTTGGAAACCTCGAGATCGATCCTGGATCTTGATCTATGCATATATGAATGCTTGATGTTAAAATGATGTTCCATATCGAATGGAAATGCAATGCAAATGTTGACGCGCGAAGATGCAAGTTTTGGGGGAGTATGATAGGTTTTGGAATGCACATGATACAGGTGATGCTTATAATATTAAATGTGATGCATATGATGCGTATGATTGCAGATGGGTGATTGAATATGTAGGCGTCAACACAATGGACTTTTGGTAGTTGCCAATGCGAATTGGACTTTGGGTGGTGAGAGGGATTGATTTTCTCGACACACGGTTCGTTGAAGACGCCATGAATGCAGCGGACGAAGATGCTATTGATGTTCCAAGTCTGATCACTTGTTGACTTGTTGTGAACTTGCTTCAAAGAGGAACACAACTCTGTTTGATGGTAAGGATGACCTGGTCTTGCCCCAATTTGAACATGATAATGGTCTTCCCCTGATTAACCAGTTTTGGGAGTGGAATTTGAACTCTGATGTGCTCTGAGATGACTTGCCCCTGATCGAGCTTTTGAAGGATTTGCCCCATCCTGTGGGTTTTGAGGTAGCCTTGTTTCGTGTCAGCCAGTGAAAGTCAAGTTCCTCTTTCATTGCCCCTTGTTGGAGTGTATTTGATGTCAAACACTGATTTGCAGTTAAAATTATGCATTCACAAATGGTAATCTTAATATAATGTTCAAGCAAGTTTTGAAAAAGAATCGTTTATTCAAAGTGTAGTGATAATGTGAGATTAATGGATCGTTATCCCAGACATTGTGCTAATTTTTCTGGTGTGAAAGATATATCAAGGATAAATGACACCAATGCTGGAGATAGCAAATATATGGGGAGTCGGTTTATGCAACCTTGTGATAGTATGCTTTCAGAATAAACCTCGCCTCGTCTTTCGAGGGTTGTAACGTGGTCTGGTTCACGGTTCATAAAACAAAGGATATTAGGCTCAAAGTATGATTTGTACCCACCCTTTCTTCGTAATAATCTCCAATCCTACATTCAATTAATTATGCACATGTTTGTCTTCCAAAAGGGTTGATGGTGTAAGTGATGAATGGTTCAAGGTATGCTTGAAATGGCAATCACCTTATTTTGTTTTCGACGATTTCAGTGACCTTTTGAATTTGATATGGTGGTCACTAGATTTTATTTTATTTTTGTTGAGGGTTTGAGAACCTCTTTTATTTTCATTTTTGATCCCTAACTTTTGCATTGACTGATTTTGCTTTTCGAGTCCATCGGGATAACCTTGATTTTTACCTAAGTTTCCTTTTGATGTGTTCAACTTAGCAGGCTTTTGATTTTTTTTATTTTTGTTGGAGGATTGTGACTGCTAAGTCACGGGTTATTGACGAATAACCGTTATGTCTTTTGGATTTTTTTCTTGTGATTCGTGTGCATAATTAGATTAACTGAACACAACCCTGCCCCAGGTTGAGTGTAAAGGGTTTATAGATCCGAATGAAACCGCTACTTCTCAACTCGAAGTGGTTAATTAGGGATTAACTCCTTGTCTCTCGACTGTTTGGGGAATTGAAACAATGCATATACACCATCGACGAGATTCTGTCTGAAAGCATACAGTTCGCAATCATGGGTATTTCATTTTCATCATCCTCCCTCTAATCATGCTAAACAACAGTTAATAAAGGGAGAGAAATGGACAAAATATGTGTCTGTGCTTTACAGAAATGAGTGAATACGTCATAAATAATTCAAAGCATGCATAATCACTACAATAATAAAACCAAATGTGAATGGAAATGTTCAAAGCATACAGTACTTAAACAGACAAAGAGAAAATACAAGAATGCAAATGATGGGATGGCAACATGACTGCCTTCTTCAGGGGGATAAACTTGACTTGACTTGATGCTGGCACTAGCTCGGAGGCGGCATAGGATTATTGATGACATTTGGAGTCTTCCTATTGAATGTGAGATCATTCTTATCAACCAGGTCTTGGACTTTGTGTTTGAAGGCTCTACAATCTTCAATTGTATGCCCTGGAGCGCCCTTATGAAACTCACAGTGAGTTTTGCATCATAGTCAGGAGGAATGACAGTCAAAGGAGCTAGATCTCTCAGAGTGATGGCCCTTTTCTCAAGAAATTGAGCAAAGATCTGAGCATATGTCATTGGCAAGTGATCAAAGACTTTATCTAGCTTCCTCATCCTTTGTTGATTAGGATGACGCTATTGTTGAGCAACTTATTGTTGTTGATTCTAAGGCAGATACTGATATCCTTTTCGATTGTAGGATTGTTGTTGAGGAGCCTGTCACTGATGCTTTTGAGCTTGAACAGCTGGCTGATAAGGCATTAGAGTTTATTGCGCAGCAACAGCATACATATACTGGAAATAAGGGACTTGATAAGGCATAAGAGCGAGATCTTGTTGAGAAGCTTGTCCTTTCTAAACAGAGATGGAATTTGTTTCGCCCTCTTTCTTCTTATACCCGTTGAAAGGCTTCTTGGCTCCAGACTAGCTACTAGAACCTCCTTGGATCTTTCTGCTCTTCAATCCTTCTTGAATTCTCTCAACGACGATCACCAAGTCAGAGAATCTATCTGAAACACTACCAATCAGCTTCTCATAGTATTGGCCTTGCAAGGTACCCGTGAAGATGTCAATCAGCTCACGGTCGACAAGAGGTGGATGCACCATTGTAGCTAGCTCTCTCCTTCTGTGTGTACTCCTTGAAGGATTTGCTGTCCTTCTGAGCCATACTCTAAAGTTGAGTATGATTCGAAGCGAGGTCAGTGTTAAATTTGTATTGCTTGACAAATGCATCAGCTAGCTTGACCCAAGTATGCACAGTGCTATGATTCAGCTACATATACCACTCGAGAGATGCTCCAGACAAGCTATCTTGGAAGCAATGAATCATAAGCCTTTCGTATCTGGCATAGGCAGCCATCTTGCGACAATACATCATCAGGTGAATGTTTAGGAAACTGAGTCCTTTGTACTTTGAGAATTCTGGTACCTTGAACTTGGGAGGAATGAAGACATATGGCACCAAGCACAGTTCCAGAGCATTAAGAGAAGATGAGTTGTGCCCCTCCATGACTCCGAGTTTTTCAGCTAGATCACGACTCACATCTTGATGGATTTTAAAATGAGCAGCAACAGGACTGGAAATGGGGAAGGCATCATGGTAGTTTTACACATCATCGTATTGGTCTAACAGATTCTCTTCAGTATGAGGAATGAGAATCTAAACGACAGCAGGTTGGGCTTGCGGGATGGCTCCAACATTAACTCCAGGCGTTGGGATTAGTTGAGAAGTGGTTCCTTCAACTGCGGGAATGAAGTTCATTGGTATCCCATAGTTGATGGGGTTGGGAACAGGTACTGAGATCCTTGAGGTAGATCCTTGTATATGACCATTGTTGTTGATGATAGCGAATTTACGCAGTTCTTCTTTCTTTCTGGCCGTAGTGATGGCTTTAAGAATCTGGTCAATCTTGCCTTTGATGGAGTATAACTCCTCTTTGAAGGAGGCTTGCTCTTGCTGAATCTGCTCCATCATGCATCTAGTCTTGGCTCGAGTTGCATACTAGCGTCGACGAATCAACTTGATTTACTGGAGATGAAGGAAGGAGAAATGAGTCTCGGCTGTTGAAATGAAATACAAGATGCACAACTGATGCAATGCAATGACATGTATGCAAGATGTAATGCAAGATGCAAGATCCAGGATCACAGGATTACAGGTTCAAAGAATTCTGAAGTTGGTCGCTGTAACAGGTAGATAACCACAATTTATGACCAAAGAAACCTTACAGGTAGACCCTACACGGGAAGATATAGATTCTTTACCCATAAACCCACTCGCGAGATGGTTTCTATGTTGATGGATATGGTTCCCAGGATCACAAACACTAATCACATCAACATCACGCAATAGGCTAGCTGCATTACAACGATAATGACGACAAGGTCTCTCCTGAGCAGAGTCCTCATGCTAGCTGTTGCACCCCAAAATTTTCCCAACCATTTTTCTTGTTACTGGCTTGTGTTTCTTTGCATTTAGCATTTGCATTGCATAGCATTGTTCATTTAACAAGGGATCAAGGTCTTCCTGTGGCTTAGGTTCATATCAGTGCACGATTGAACAGCAAGCAACGAGTATCTCCGGCATTTATTTTGCCTAGCAGTCGGGCGACCGATTTTATTTTGCAGGTTAACTTCAGACCAGGATCAGCACTCAGGCTCGTAAAAAGCATTTTCACAGTGACAACGGTAAAAAATGAGGTTCAGCGGCTAGACAGGGCTCCAGACAGTTGAAACAGGGCAAATGGACAGATTTCCCACCAAAAGGTGCCAAATTCAAATTTTTGGAGGCGTTAACCGGTTAACCAAAGGAGAATTTGCCCAGATTCAAAGGTTTCAGAGGCGTTAACCGGTTAACGCATATGGTTAACCAGTTAAACATATAGCAGAATTTGCCCTGTACGTGATTTTTCAGGCCAATTGCACTTGGGGTCCAATTTTGATCACTTTGGAATTCAAATTTTCCCTTGGGAAGGATCTAGAACACCTTGAAATTTCAGATTTCCCTCCAAAATCCCAAACCTCATTCCATACCACAATTTCCAAACCAACTTCCAATCCTTTGTTTTGGATCCCAACCAAAGTGGTATTTAAGTGAATCACTCCAAACCACACTCTTCTAACCTTCATTTTTACTCTCACATCAGATTTGATTTCAATTCTCTCTCAAATTCTCTCAATTCCCTCCATTCCCAAAACTCACTCAAAGCTCCTTTTCATTGGAACTATTGATTCTTCATTGGAATCAATATATTCTTGAGCATAAACCTCCATCTACCATCATCATTTGATCAATTCTCATCTTCAATTTTCGTGCAAGTTTGGATCTGAATTTGGAGTTAGATCTAGAAGTGATTATTTGAAGCTTTTCGACTCAAATTTTGTGGATCTTCATTCATACAACATCAATTATTGTGGATCTTGAAGTTTTCCGGATTTCTAGCATTTGATCTATTTAAATTCAGTCGATCAACACTTACAGAATCAATTCTCCGATTCGAAGGTTGGAATTCTCGATTCGATTTAATTTTTGAGCTTATCATGTTAATCTTCATATTCGATTGAATTTTGTTGATTGTGATCCATTCGAATTGTGATATTGTTGTGTAATTGTGTATCCATGTTGTTGGATCTATGTTTGCTGTTGTCAATTTCGTGCTTAATTGATGAGTTAATCTGTTAGAATATTGAATAAGTTGTTTGTGTGCTGGAAGTGATTTTCTGCTGCTGTTTTTGGCTTCTGGTACAGTGTTAACCAGTTAACGCATATGGTTAACCGGTTAACCTTTTCAAATTTTCAAATGTTAACAGTGTTAACCGGTTAACGTATAGGGTTAACCGGTTAACCTGTTCAAAACTTCAGTTTTTCTTCAAACTTTCAAGGTGTTAACCGATTAACAGTATGTGTTAACCGGTTAACACTGTACCAGAATGCCATATGTGTTGTTTTGCTTGTTTGTTCGCATACTGATTCGATTCGAATCATCATAGATCAATGTGATGCATTAGGATTGAATTGTTTTGAATAATTGTCATTGTTTGTGGTTGTTTAATCATGATTTTGTTGACATGTATGATCATTTTCCATTTGTTTACATGCTTGTGTGTAGTTCGAGTTGATCATTCGTTTGCATGTGCATATGCTTGCATCTCTTGTTTCTCCACATGTTTGCATCATTCTTGCATCATTGTTGAGGTCGAGATGCGCTTGTGGCGGCTGCTGCCCCACACATTTTTCCTCCCTCCCACCATTCTAATTGTGCATTTTCATGTTTGCATTTTTCTACTTGTGATTGATCCTTCCTTTGTTCTTCTTGTGCTTTCTTGCCATGATCCCCATAGGATTCCTAGTCCCTCCGTTTAGGATGGGATTAGGAGAGACATTAGGCGCTCAATCCAAGTATCTTATCATTAGGGTAGATGTTTCCCCTTTTCATCCGAACATTAGGAACACATTGCATGACAACGTTAGGGCCGAGTTTCCCTTAGACCTTTCGTGCGTCTTCTCTTCTCATCTCAAAATAATGCTAACTCATTTAATAAAGGCGATAAACGTTGCGCGCTATGAGCCTTAAGCAACATGGGGAATGATGAGTGAGGGGTCTCCTCTCGCTTATCTAGAATGTTTAGTATACGTCCCGTTTGGGGGAGATATACGACGCATTCGCCTCCATGTCATAGTCTTTAGTGCAACGTGAATCACAAACCGAATTAACTCACTTCACTAAAAAACACAAAACAAATTCAAACCTTTTTCCTTCGGGATTTATCAGAAAATCTTTTCAGAAAAAGAGTGTTATGAAATCTTAGTTCTATCGCAAACGGTAACTCCTAAGTCTCCTATGCTCGAGCTGCATACACCAACTACTAGAACTACTTGTTAACCCTATTCGGGCCTAAAAACCTTTTGAACCAACCAGTGTTCCTTTTAGCCCGAACTACGTTTGCTCTGATCTTTCATAGCAGATGAAAGTACGTAGGCACAAGACGCAATTTCTTGGCGAGCAACCTTCCCCCTTCTCTCCCGTAGTCAGCCGAACTACGTTGACTCTGATATTTCATACCAGATGAAAGTACGTAGGCACAAAGACGCGATGCTCTGCCGAGTCTCTCCTTCTTTTCTTTTTGTCCCGCAAGCCTGTAGCGTAGATGTTTTAAACACACCCTTAGATAGACAACAAGCGTGGATCCCGTCGAGTACGACGGACGTGAGGGGTGCTAATACCTTCCCCTTGCATAACCGACTCCTGAATCCAGGACTTGGTTGCGATGACCTTGTCTTTCCCTTTTCGTCAGGTTTTTCCAATCATTTCCTTTCCCTCTCTTTGGGATAAATAACGAAAGGTGGCGAATCTTCTGTTTTTTCCGGGTGTTTTTCGCAGTTGCGACAGTAGGCACACAAGGAGCGAGTCCTTGGAGACCAACACTACATGACCACCAATATGCAACTGGTGCTAAAAGTTTCCCAGAGTCACAGACCCTTCATGAATCAAGTTGTGTAACAGGCCAACTGTGTTACAACAAGATCTACAAATAGGTCTCCTCTAGGGAAGTTTTTATGCTAGGAACACAAGGAGCGAGTCCTTGGGGACTAACACTACTCGACTACCAATTCTAAACTATGTGTTCTCTCTCCTTTTACCAAAAGCTCGGGGGTAGAGCCTTACTCATGATATCATCCCACGATCCAACATGCAAGGAAGATATCAAACATATATAAAATCCGTAAGAGAACAAATACATAAACGAGAAGAAAACAAGCAAACAAAGATAACGCTCTTCGTAACTCTCTAAGATAGGCTCTGTAAGTGCTCTTGATTGGCTGCATTTTGTGGCAAAACACTAGAGCATGTATGTATGTCATGACTGATGTTAGTGCATACATAATATGGTCTGTGCAGGGTAAGTTGACTTAGCTAAAAGCAAGTTAAGCTGAATGTCATACCCAATGTTATGACTTGGGTCATATGACATCAAGCGTAGGTTTGTTTTTCTGGTAGCTATAAACCAGGAAACAGAATAGGAGCTCAAGTTGGATATCAGGAGACTTTCTAGAAGCCCTAGGCGAACTAGAATATCCCTGAATTAAGTGGCAAGCATGCAGATCATTGAAAATAGGTTTGTTATGAATAAAACCTAATTTATGCACCAAGGCCTAAAAGGACTGACAGCTGCTATAAATATCAGAAGAAGCAATCCTGAACAGCAGCTCTTGACAGAAGAATAGAGATTGCTAATTGAGAGTCCTTGTGAGTGAAGAAGGCTAGTCTTCACGTGTGAATTGAGTCTTAGGAATACTTGTACTCCAAGCAATTGTCTGGTGGATGATTGCATTGGTTAGGTAGATTCTAAGTTGTGTCTCACTTGAAGCTGTGAAGCAAGAGTGTGTGAACCTTGATCAAAGTTGTGAAGCAAGATCAAGGTGTGTATGAAGTGTCTCTTCATATTATTTTTGAAACTATAATTGTATATCAATGTGGTGTGATTGAGGGGGAGTGAGTGGGAATACTCAAGTTTAGAGTGTCTCTAGCTTGAAGTGTCATTGGGTAGAGATTAAGTGAGGAGTGTAAACTTGAGGTACAACTCTGAATTAATTCTGCTGATAGTGAATTTCCTCCATGGATTGGTAGCCCCCAGATGTAGGTGTTGTTGACACTGAACTGGGTGAACAATTGTTGTGTTATTTACTGCTTTTATTATTATTAGCTGTTAAGTAGCAGATGTCACAGTAGATGTTATAACTTTGGGAATAACATTCATCGTGTGCTTGCCAGAATTTTCAATTGGCATCAGAGCAGGCACCTTGCCTGTTTAAATCTAGGTGAGATCTAGGGAAAACAAATTCTGGTACTATGGATAAAGATATAGGTTTCACTAATAGACCTCCAATTCTGGATGGATCTAATTATGATTATTGGAAGCCTAGGATAATTGCATTCGTAAAATCATTGGACAACAAGGCTTGGAGAGCTGCAAACTCTGGCTGGGTACATCCTGTGAAGACTAACAAGGATGGAACATCTGTGCTAATTCCTGAAGAGGAATGGAACAAAGAGCAAGAGGCATTAACTCTTGGGAACTCCAAAGCATTGAATGCACTCTTCAATTGTATAGACAAAAACATCTTCAGACTGGTACACCACTGTGAACTGGCAAAGGATGTTTGGGACACTCTCAAAACTACTCATGAGGGAACTTCCAAGGTCAAAATGTCAAGACTTCAAATGCTGACCACCAAATTTGAAGGTCTGAGAATGAAGGAAGATGAGACCATTCATGAGTTTTACATGAATGTTCTTGAACTTGCAAACACCTCAGGAGCTCTGGGAGAAAAGATGACTGAAGAGAAGCTTGTAAGAAAGATTCTAAGGTCACTACCTAAAAGATTTGCTATGAAAGTAACAACCATTGAAGAAGCCCAAGACATATGCAACATGGAGGTTGATGAACTTATAGGTTCTCTCTAAACATTTGAGATGGGCATGTGTGATCAGTCTGTGGAGAAAAAGAGCAAAAGTATAGCTCTTGTCTCAAACATTGCTGATTCAGATGAAGAAGATGGTGAAAAGGAGGAGAATCTGTCTGAATCAATTGTCTTGCTCGGAAGACAGTTTAACAAACTGGTCAAAAGGATAGATGTTGGGTCTAAAACTTATACCAAAAGCATGCCTTCTGATAAAGAGAAATCTGAAGATAAAGTCAGCCAAAGCAGAGGAGTACAGTGTCATGAGTGTGAGGGATATGGCCACATAAGAAAGGAATGTCCCACCTATCTCAAAAGGAAAGAAAAAGGCCTAACTATCACTTGGTCTGATGGAGATTCTGAAAGTGGATCAGAAGATGAGTCTGTAAAACATGTCACAGCTTTGAAAAGTGTATGTGTATCTGATGGTGACTCAAGTGAAGAGGAGCTAACTTATGAAGAATTAGCATAATCATATAAGAAGCTGTCCATCAGAAGCATTGAATTGCACCAGCAAGGAGAGCATCAGAAAAAGTGCATAATGGAATTAGAGGCTGAGAAGATAGAGCAGCTAGCAACAATAGACTCACTCAAAAGTGAGGTCAACTTGTTGGAATCCAAAATGGAGCAGATGGCAAAATCCATAAGGATGATAAATCCAGGGACTGACACTCTAGAAGAGATTCTAGGGAGTGGTCAGAACTCAGGTAATAGGTCTAGACTGGGATTTGTTGATAGACATAATCCTGTTTTGAAACTCAAGAGATTGCAACCTGAGATTCAGAAGGTGAAAAGATTGTCACGACCAATGTCACAACATCCACCACACAGAAACTGGAGCCTAGTCAAAAGTAGATTCCAAGGGTATAGATGCTACCACTGTGGAAAACTGGGTCATATCAAATCTGTGTGTTTCTGGATGCATGAATTTTCTAGGCATCAAGGGAAATCTAAACAGAGAGCTCATGTAAAAAAAGACAACCTCAAGAAAAACCTAAGAAGAATGCACCTAATAAGCAAAGAATTGGGTTTCCAAGAATATGGCTTTAGTAGCTCACAATTCCCTAAGAATGCCAACCAAAGAGGATTGGTACTTTGACAGTGGTTGCTCCAGACATATGATTGGAATTGAGGCTCACTTGATAAAACTCAAACCCCATTCATCTAGTCATGTAACATTTGGTGATGGAGTTAGAGGAGAAATTAAAGGTGCTGGAAAACTAGATGGACCTGGTGTTCCAAGACTGAATGATGTCTTGTTTGTGAAAGGACTGACTGTTAATCTCATCAGTATCAGTCAACTCTGTGACCAAGGCTTCAGTGTAAAATTTACTAAAAATGAGTGTGCTATCATCAATGAAGAAAGTAAGGAAGTTATGAGGAGATCTAGAGCCAAGAACAACTGTTATCTATGGGAGCCTAGATGTAACCTCAATGCCTTGGTCAATAAGGAAAATAAGGACCAACTATCGCTGGAGAAAGGAAGACAGCCACTAAAGATAGATAGGACCAGGTCCAACATATTAGCAAGTGGATCTTCAAAGTGTACTTCAGAGAGAAGGACGGGATGTAAGAAAAGTCATGAGGGGAAGCAAGCCAAGAAAGGATACCTAAATATTGGTCATCAGGGAAAGCTAGATAGGCCATATTGGAACCTGATGGAGTCCATGGAAGCTGTCCTGCATAAAGAAAGCAATGTCACTCCAGATGTCATGACCTTGTTCTGTGACATCAAGAGTACCATCCAAACAAAGGTCTGATGAGTTCAAGGGAGACATGCTCAGGGGTAACTTGTGTAAATGGCAAGAGGGTTGTGCTAAACTTGGTGATTATGTCAGTACTGACATGGTTTCAAGAAGTAGGAGTCTCAATTTAAATAGTCTCTAAGAAAGTTGAGGACCTTTAGTAACGATGAATTCTAGCAATTAATAGGGAATTATATTTTGAAAAATAATCACATTCTGATTGGTCAAAATATTGAATTCCCTCATCTTCTACAAGTAAACCCTTCTAAACCCGTTCTCGTCTTCCAATCCACCTTCTGCCTTATCTCACACAACCCCATCAGAAACCCTCTTTCGTTACAACCTAAGTCATCTACAATGTCTCAATAACATACCTCCAGCCTCACCAAGCTCGACCCTGCTAAGCACAAGAGTATCTCTGTGATGAATGTGAGCCCTCTTGGTATGATTTCTGGAAGAAGGAGTGAGGACCAGTCGTCAGTTACTGCACATGCAGACCAAGAAGGTCATAATGTACATGGAATCACCATTCCACTGCCTAGGGTTGATCCTTCTCCAATATCGAATAACAACCTTGAGGATAATTATGAGTTCTCCTCTGATAAGACTAACCCTACCACAGAAAAACTAGCAAATTTAGCTAACTATGTAGTACAGGAGGAAGGACAAGATGATGATCTGAATAAAGCTCCTGCCAATGATGTTGATGTATCTTCAGATGATGAATTCCTCAAGAATGTTGCTTCGGGCATAGCTCAGAAACTAATGACCAAGAAAGGCAAACCTAGTCTGGAAGACAACTCTCTCAAAAGTCATAGAAAAGGAGCTCATGTTGGGTCCTCCAAACCTAGGAGCAAAAATGCCTCCAAGAAAAGGAAGGTTACTGAGAGTAGCCTTGAGTCTGAAGGTGATGTCATAACAGATGTTCCTAACATCGTTAATGTTAAACATTCATTGGGAAAGAGGCAAGTTAAACCCATGCCAGCTGCTCATCTAGACAACATCTCCTTTCACTCCATTCATAGTGTAACCAAATGGAGATATGTCTATCAAAGGAGAATAGCCCTTGAGAGAGAACTAGGGAAGGATGCCCTGGAGATCAAGAAGGTAATGGAACTCATCATCAAGGCTGGGCTGCTTAAGACAGTCACTGGATTTTCCAGATGCTACGAAGGACTGGTCAAGGAGTTCATTGTAAACATACCTGACTCAATCTCTAGCAGAAACAACAAGGAGTTCATGAAGGTATTTGTTAGAGGAAAGTGTGTGCAATTCTCTCCTGCTGTGATCAACAAGTATCTGGGGCGAGTAAATGATGGTACAACAGAATTGGATACTTCAGACAACCAGGTTTGCAAGATCATCACTGCAGATCATGTCACAACATGGCCATCCAAAGGGAAGTTGTCTGCAGCACTGCTCAGTGTAAAGTATGTCATTCTTCATAGAATTAAAGCTACTAATTGGGTGCCTACCAATCATACATCCTCCATTGTTGTTGGACTAAGCAAGATCATTCATGCCATAGGTACCAAAGTTAATTTTGATTTTGGTCTATACATCTTTAATCAGACTGTCAAGCACTTCACAACCAGTGCTGTCTGATTACCTATTGCATTTCCCTCCTTCATTTGTGAGATCATCCTAAATCAACATCCTGGGATCCTGAACTCAAGCGATGATGTCAGCAAGAGGGAGGCTGAACTGTCACTTCACTTTAAACTGTTTGAAGGAAGACATGTTCCAGATATGATGTTGACATCTGCTGAGAAAGTTAAGATCTCCAAGAGAATGATGACTGCAGAATTAAAGGAAACCTTTAAGGAGTTATGAGAAACCATAAGTACAATAATAACAACAATAACAATAATAAGAATAATAATAAAATAATAATAATAATATAATAATAATAACAACAATAACAATAATAACAATAATAATAAAATAATAATAATAATAATAATAATAATAATAATAATAACAATAATAATAATAATAATAATAATAATAATAATAATAATAATAATAATAATAATAATAATAATAATAATAATAATAATAATAATAATAATAATAATAATAATAATAATAATAATAATAATAATAATAATAATAATAATAATAATAATAATAATAATAATAATAATAATAATAATAATAATAATAATAATAATAATAATAATAATAATAATAATAATAATAATAATAATAATAATAATAATAATAATAATAATAATAATAATAATAATAATAATAATAATAATAATAATAATAATAATAATAATAATAATAATAATAATAATAATAATAATAATAATAATAATAATAATAATAATAATAATAATAATAATAATAATAATAATAATAATAATAATAATAATAATAATAATAATAATAATAATAATAATAATAATAATAATAATAATAATAATAATAATAATAATAATAATAATAATAATAATAATAATAATAATAATAATAATAATAATAATAATAATAATAATAATAATAATAATAATAATAATAATAATAATAATAATAATAATAATAATAATAATAATAATAATAATAATAATAATAATAATAATAATAATAATAATAATAATAATAATAATAATAATAATAATAATAATAATAATAATAATAATAATAATAATAATAATAATAATAATAATAATAATAATAATAATAATAATAATAATAATAATAATAATAATAATAATAATAATAATAATAATAATAATAATAATAATAATAATAATAATAATAATAATAATAATAATAATAATAATAATAATAATAATAATAATAATAATAATAATAATAATAATAATAATAATAATAATAATAATAATAATAATAATAATAATAATAATAATAATAATAATAATAATAATAATAATAATAATAATAATAATAATAATAATAATAATAATAATAATAATAATAATAATAATAATAATAATAATAATAATAATAATAATAATAATAATAATAATAATAATAATAATAATAATAATAATAATAATAATAATAATAATAATAATGACATGATCTTATGACAACATTCAGATTGGATTTGTTTAGTGGGTTAGCTATATTTTATTGCAATAGGTATATATAATATTGTTAAAATACAACATTTGGGATAGTTTACGATTATATAGAAGCTACTCGTAACATTCTTTTATCTTCAAAAATATTAAAAGTACATTGTTATCGGAATCAATGTTAATAAATTAAACGTGAACTAAAAAGTGGTTAAAGATATTATTGCATTCACATAAAGCCAATAGTATATTTGAATACAGAACAAGTTGTCATTTAGTGACAATCAATAATCAATAATTATGAGGTCATCGTTGATTTCTAATAAGTAATCAATAATCAATAAGAATTGATAAGAGTATTTATGTCAATGATGTAAGAACTCATCTCATCATGGAAGGGAAAGAAATTAGTTACATTTCAGAAGAAGAACAGTTATGAATAAAGAGTACTGTTATATTGATTATGATAATATATATATATATATATATATATATATATATATATATATATATATATATATATATATATATATATATATATATATATATATATATATATATATATATATATATATATATATATATATATATATATATATATATATATATATATATATATATATATATATATATATATATATATAACCAGATAGTATGGATAAAGAAAATGCTATGTATTTAAAGTATATTTTATCAAATACATAATATCATATCTAATATTATCTCTCAAGGTGGACTTTGGATGCTACAAAGACCCAACTTGAACAAGAGAGAACTGAATGTATGAGAATGTAAAGGCTTAGTAAAGACATTTGCAAGCTGGGCAGGAGTCGAAATAGACAGTAAATGAAGGAGCTTTGACAAAATCTTCTCACAAACAACATGACAATCTAACTCAATGTGTTTACTTCCTTCATGAAAAGTTGAATTTTGAGCTAAATAGATAGCCGATTTGCTATCACAATGGACTGAAGCAGGTTGAGGAAATGTGATTAAGAAATCTTGAAAGAGATATTGAAGCCATTGGAGCTCCCAAGTCAAGGAAGCCAAAACTATGTATTCAGCTTCAGTGGAAGAACGAGAAACCGTGTTTTACTTCTTAGATTTCCTGCAAATAAAAGAATAACCAAGGATCACACAAAAACCTGTGATGGACTTCCTTGTTTCAGGACATCTAGCCCAATTTGAATAAGCAAATCCAAAAAGTTTGAAATCACTAGAGGCTGAGAAAAGAATGCCTTTTGCTGGAATAGATTTGAGGTATCTCAAGATCCTTGTGGCAGCTTGATAATGAGGAACAAGAGGTTTAGAAACATATTGCTTAAATGTTGCACAACATAAGCAATATCAGACTTGCTATTTGTCAAGTAGATCAACCTACCAAGAATTCTTCTATAAGTGGAGGGATCATCAAGAACTTGTTCATCTATAGTGGATAACTTTAAGTTAGGATCAATAAGAACAGAAGAAGGTTTAGCTGCCAAAAAACCAGTGTCTTCTAATAGTTGCAAAGTGTACTTTCTCTGATTTATAAAAATGACTTTATTGGATCTAGCAATCTCAAAACCCAAAAACTATCTCAGATGGCCAAGATCCTTGATTTTAAAGTGTTGATCGAAGAGGTTCTTGACATAATGGATTTCATGAATAGAATTGCCAGCCAAAACCATGTCATCCACACACACAAGCAATGCAGTAAAAATTTTTGAAGTAGATTTTACATAGAGAGAGTAACCAGCTTGGGATTGGGAATATCCTAGAGAAAGAAAAAAGAAGAAAGTTTTGAGTACCATTTCCTACTAGCTTTCTTCAATCCATATAAGGATTTATAGAACCTACAGACCTGTGATGAATTAGTACTAGATAAACCAGGAGGCAATGTCATATAAACTTCCTCATGCAAATCACCGTGAAGGAAGGCAATATTTACATCTAGTTCTTCCGAATTCCAACCTTTGATGGTAACAATGGATAAAAGAACCTTGACTGTGGTGATCTTAGCCACATGGAAGAATGTATAGAAGTAATATATACCTTCCATTTGTGTATACCCCTTTGCAACAAGCCTAACTTTATACCTTTCAATTGAGCCATTTGCCGTATACTTGATCTTATAAACCCATATGCATCCAATGGGAACCTTACCATGTGGTAAGTCCACTACTGTCCAAGTATGATTATGTGCAAGAGCCTGCAACTCAACATTCAAGTTTGGTAGCTTATTGAAAAGTAGAAAGTTCATGGTTAGATGAAATAGAACAAAAAAAATGTTGGTAAGCAGGTGAGCAATTACTATATGAAAGAACAGATGATAATGGATAGGGAACTTTGGATCGAGAAGATTTAGAAGAAGTGGAATAGCAATGATAATCAAAAAGATAGGTAGGAGGATGAGAAGTCCTTGTGGACGGTTTCAAGGGAGGCTGATATTGAGAAGTGGATTAGGGAGATGTATCAGGTGTGACAATGTCATTATCAAGACTGTTGGATAAAGGAGTAAGCTGAGCCATGGTTGGACTATTAGGTAAAGCATGTTCAGAATTGGTACTAACGGGTCTAGGCAGAGTCATAAGACTACTATTAAAAGAAATAAGATTTTGAAAGGGGCCAGTGGTAGTGTGATCAGGTCTGGTTGTTGGGGTTGGTTGAAAATATACATGTTAAAGAAGTCACACATCGCTCAGTTTTGTGAATGAAGAGGAGTCCAAGGCTATATATAAGATACAAGTTTTTTGAAGTTCCACATCGCTTAGTTTTGTGAAGGAAAAGGGAGTCCAAGGCTATATATAGGATCCAAGTTCTTCATTTCAAGATGCACCAGTCAAAATCACTTTAAGCTTGTATTTGAATTTCTTTATTCTCTTATACTCTTGTTTTAGAGTGTTGTGAGATGTAGTGAAATATTAGTTTTGGAGGGTGTGGATGTACTGGGGGTCTGGGTTAGTTGAGAGTATATTATGTATTGTAATAATTTTCACATAGTGTTATTTTCAGGTTGTCTATTGACAACAGCAGTGGTTTTTTTTCTCTAGTTTGGGAGTTTCCACGTTATAACCTTGTGTTGTGATCGTGCTCCTATTTTTCTCTATGTTTGTTTTTTTTTCCAACAAAAACATCATGTACAACAGACAAGTCATTGCTATAAAAGAAATAAGGTTTTGAGAGGGGTTAGGGGTAGTGTGATCAAGTCTGTTACCATCAGGTACAACATACATGTCATTGTCCATAGGAAAAAGGGTATGGTCAATAGGTGAAGAAAGGTCACAGAAGAGCCCATGAGTTGAGCTATTGGGAACATGGGAAGATGTGTATGAAGTAGACTGATATTTGAAAAAAAAATGTTTTCACAAAATATAAAATTTCTTGACACAAAAATGTTATTGTGAGTTAAGTCATATAGGATATAACCTTTGGTTCCTCACTTGTAACCAAGAAATATAGCCTTTCTAGATCTAGGATCAAACTTGGTTCTATGAGCCATTAAAGTGGATGCATAACTTAGGCAGCCAAAGACCTTAAGGTGTATTAAAGATGGAGGCTCCCAGTGTAAGAATTCATGAGGAGTTTTGGACTTTAACAAAGGTGTTGGAAGCCTATTATTAATATGGATAGCATGTTGAACACAAAAATTCCACATATTCAAAGGCATATTAGAATAGAAATGTAAAGCCCTAGCTACATTGAGGATGTGTTGGTGCTTCCTCTAAACTACCCCATTTTGTTGAGGGGTTTCAACGCAGGATTTCTGGTGCACTATACTCTTAGACAACAAGAAACTATGTAAGGCTAGGAATTTTGTTCCATTATCAGACCTTAAACACTTTAGGGATTTCTTAAATTGTCTTTCAACATAAGTTATACATTGGATAAGGCTCTCTTTGGTTTGATCATTAGATTTAAGACAGATCACCCAAGTATACCTAGAATAATCATCTAGTAGGGTGAGGAAATATTGTGTCCTAATGTAGATATGGTGGAGAAAGGGCCCCACAAGTAAGCATGAAGAATTTCAAACACATCATTAGAACAAGTAATGCTATTTGGAAAGGGAAATTTCCTTTGTTTAGCAAAATGGCAAGAATCATAAGGTAAATCATTTTTCTTACATGAAATAAAGGGAAATTTTTTAGAAATAGCTTGTAAACCTATACGAGATAAATGGCCTAACCTCATATGCCAAATGTTAGAAGAGTTATTAGAAACAAAATTACAAATGGATTGAGATCCAGTAGAATTAAGAACATACAATCCATTTTGCAACTCAGTTATACCAATCATTTCCTTAGAAGGATTATGCATAATGGAACATGAATTAGTAGTGCATTGTAAAGAACAATCATTTCTTTAGGATAATTTGTCTATAGAAATAAGATTGACATTAAAGGCAGGAATGTACAGAACATTATGCAGAATTAATGAAGGTGTAATGGTAACAGATCCAGATATGGATGCAATAAGTTGAGAACCATCAGGAAGAGTTACAAAAATGGGAACTATGGTGTTACAATTTGTGAAGGATGAAAAATTAAAAGAGATATGATCTATGGCGCCGGTATCTAAGATTCAAAGATAAGGAGACTTACCAGTCATATTGAAAGAAAGGGAATTCAACACAAGAGGAGAAGTAGAAATACAATTGGTTGTGGAAGTAACTTTGGACTGTTAGAGCAATGCAAGAATGTTGTTGTATTGCTCTTGAGTAAAACCATAGGAGCATGCAGTAGAACCTAATGCAGGAGTTTCTGAGACATTGTTGATGGTTGCAGCATGTTGAGAACTTGAACGATTACCTTTATTCTTGTTCTTGAAGCCTAGTGGGTAGCCATGCTTGATGAAGCAAGTATCAATGGCATGGTTCGTTCTTCCACAATGAGTATAGAACCGATTTTGACCTCTTGAACCATTAGCACCTTGATATTTCCTTTGTACTTGTGAGGTTTACTATATTGAGCATCAGTAGAAGCTTGAGCATTCAAGGCTATGCTTTCTTCATTGTTTCCAACATCAGGCATAATGGCAAAAACAACACTATTCATCTCTCTTTCTTGTTGAATAACCAAAGAGAAAGCTTTATCAATGTCAGAAAGAGGATTCATCATCATAATCTGACTCTTGGAGTGTGTGAATTTCTCATTCAAACCCTTAAGAAAATGTATCACATAATCTTGTTCCTTATAATGACGAAAGGAACGTGGTAGCACCATAAGAGTAGGGAATTGAACATGAACAAAATGGAACTGGACGATAATTCTCCAATTCATCCCATATAACTTTCAAATGAGTAAATTAATTTGATACATCAAGAGTACCTTGGCGAAACTTGTACAAATCTTCTCGAACGTAAGATATGCGAAAAATATCGTTGTGAGAAAACCTAATATGCACATTGTTCCATACGCAGACAACAATCTCAATCTAGAGTGCCGATCTTGCAATTGATTCAGAAATTGATTGTTGAATCCATGCAAGAACCGTCATCTTAAATCGAATCCATCGTGCATAAAGAACATCGGAGATAACTATTTTGGGAAGAGTTTCGTCTATGAATTTATCCTTGTTTTTGGAGATTAACGCGATTTGCGTTGATCGAACCCATGTATGATAGTTTTTATCATCAATCGGTGAAGGAACAAGAACGAGTGCTGGATTCTTGTTCGGATGAAGATATTATGGATTAGAAAAGTTGTTAGCAAAATTAAAATAGCTCTGAGCAGCCATTGAAGCAGAGAGAGAAAGGAGAGAACGAGAAAAGAAGGGTAACAATGGCTACCAGAGCTTGTGAAGCTCTAATACCATATCAATGATGCAATAATTCATCATGGAAGGGAAAGAAATTAGTTACATTCAAGAAGAAAAAGAAGAACAATTATGAGTAAAGAGTATTGTTATATTGATTGCTGATTAAAATATATAAGGAGTAGTATATATACAACTATGCCAGATAGTATGGATAAAGAAAATGCTATGTACATAAATTATATTTTATCAAATACATAATAATATATCTAATAATTTATTTGGCCTAAACATAGGTCATCGTTGAATTCTCTCTCCTTTTTAGATTGACTTCAAAATCTTATCTTTTGTCTGAGCCAGCAGTTTGAATGATCTAACCTTACTCCTCCACTAGTTAGTGGTTTTGGAGTTGCTTGTGGGGCTATTTTATTATTGGTGGTGGGTTTAGTGGTTTAAGATCTAACACGTTTTTTCTACTAGTTGGTTTTCCGTTATGATGCTCTTTGTGGTGTGTAGTTGGACCTTATTTTTCAGAGTGGTGTGAGTTTCATTTTGATGTTTTCCCTTTATTTTTCTGAATTTGGTACTTCTTGTGACTTGGGCTTTTCTGTAGAGGTTCCCCCTTTTGACTCTTCACTTTTCCTTCATTTTATATATACCTATTTGTTTTAAATAAATAATCATAAGAATTTTATAAATGAGATGTGATGGAGAAATTGATACGACACGTCATCCACTCTTGCATTTAGGCTATTAAGTTCATAGTAGCGGTGGTAAAATGAGTTCGATTTATTGGACATTTTACCTAATATTTTTTTTGGTGGATCAAAATTTTAGGTTTGCACCTTCTAATATGGATTTCTTGTTTCGTTCTATTTTTTGCAGGTTTTTGTGAACACGAACATTAATATAAAATTTTATAATTTTTAGACTTAAAATGTGTGATGCTGGCTGTCCACCTCGCTCTGTGCTCACTTTTTTGCAAGGCGGCGATTCAAGGTTATAGGTGCACTCCATTTTTTCTTAGGCTTTTGCGGGCGAGGTTAAACGAGGAAGACATGTGTGTTTGCCACCCCTTGTAGTATAGTTTAGTCAAAAAATCGAATCGAATTAAACTTAACTATGGTAAATTGTTAATATCGAATTGATTCAATTTATCGAGAATCGGATTTAACCAAAATTATTAGTTTGGTATATCGATTTGGAATTTTGAACCGTACGAAAATGTTAGAAGAAAACTTTTTTAAAACCAAATTATTTGCTAAAGAACCGAACCATTATATATATATTTTTTTCGATTTCTTTATTAAACATGTTTTCAGCATTTTTTAAATACTTCTGAGTTCAGTTTGATGGTTCATCATGAGGGGGAAGCATACATATTGAGTCAAACATTCGCCTAAAGGTCAAAGACTCACTCAAACAAGTGAGATAGACATCACATATTCACCAAAAACCTTAAGGTGATAAGTGTATGAATATTCTTACTTATACAGTGCTCAACCTCCACTTTTCTAAGTAATGTGCGACTTAGAACTCACACTTGTTTCTCAACATAACACACAATTGTTTCCTAACACAATTTCAATTTTAACTCGGTTTGTTTTTTTTTTATTTTTTATTCAATTATAGAATTGATTGTGCGACATGGTTTAGTTCACTAACCAAATATAATAGTTTGATTTTTTAAAGTTAAACTCGCTCTGATTCGATAGTTCAATTTGGTTCAATCATTTTTTTTTAAACTGTCATACACGCATTCATCTGAACTATTCAAAATTACTAAATATTCTTGTATTTATTATGTTTAACTATATAATTTGGCAACAAAGTGCAGTAATTCCAAATGATTTGTAATAAAAAAATTGTGATTTTTGTACATAGGATTTTAGTTTTTACTTTCAAAGAATTTGATTATTTGAAGATAATGTATTTATGGATGTGACACAAATATTATTTAAAAAATTTTAAACTTTTTTATTTTGATGCTTTAATATTTATAATTTAGATTGTAAAAATTAATAAATTAATAAATTAATTTATGTTGAATGTTCTATTTAATTTAACTATTTAAATTTGACGCTATGAAAAAGTAAAATATGAATATTAGAAAATATATAAATACATTTTGTTTTTCTAAAAATAATATATTTTCTTAGGACGGAGCGTGGAAACCCATCCTCCATTGACAACAGAGAAACCCATCTCCCATTAAGAATAGGGACGATAGAGTTTTGGGGCTGGATGGTACATAGAGACAGAGGTAGTAATATAAAGAAAAAGAATGGATAACAAATATGCTTCATGATGATATATATAAGTTCATCATTTTGATTCATCAATGACGCGTCAGATTGCTTCTGCAACTCTTACTCTTTTTAGTTGAATCTTACATTAGTGCCTCTCGTTATAACTCATTCAATATCAACTTCATGTAGGTAGGATCTTAACTCCTCCAACAACATGGGGATAGCCCCAAATCTCTACAATGATAAATGATCTTGTAATATACCGACCATAAAAAAGATATCGTGAGCGATGTTTATGAATAAATTTTTAGCAACTTATTTGTGATCGGAGGCAGCAGCTACTCTCATGAACCAATGGTTGTGAAACAATGTCTTCAAGTACAAAATAAAATATGAAAAAAAGATTTAAGTTTCTTGGACAAACACAAAAAACCTATTAAGTTTTACAACAGGGACACAAGAATGACATAGAAGAATAGAGAATTGATTAAATATGTTTTTCTATTCACTTTTTCAATAAGGGTTCAAAGATTACAAGTGAATAACAAAAATTAACCTCTCTCAACAATATGAGAGAACTAGCCTATTTATAGAATATTAAGCTAACTTGAATAGCAAGAAAACTTAAACAATTGGACTTACAAGCAAGGCCCAATTCGAGATACTAACTTAAATTACAAGTTAACATATTTCGACAGTATGCTCGAACAAACTTTGACTACATCATACATAACTCTTGCCGAACCATGAAGCTACCCTTGTCGACAGTAGAGTTAAATCCAAATACCATAAATCTCCACCTTGGAACAAACTCTACAAAAACAAGGGAATAAACTTGCTTTCATCATGTAGCTTTTCTATTGCATTAAGTGGAAAAACCTGTTATTCAGGAATGTCTTGGTAATCATATCAACAACATTGTTGTCAGTCGAAACCTTCAGCATTTGAACTTCTCCATTCAGGATTATCTCTCTGAAAAGGTGGAGCCTCACATCGATGTGCTTGGTTCGCTCATGATATGCTAAATTCTTCGACATGTGTATTGCACTTTGACTATCACATTTAACAGTGATAACCCGACCTTGAAGTTTCAACTCGTTAGAAAAACCTTCAAGCTACAATGCTTCTTTCATAACTTTCGTGAGGGCGATATACTCTGCCTCAGTGGTTGATAAGGCAACAAACTTTTGAAGTGCTGTTTTCCAACTGATTGTTGTGCCAAACATAGTGAAAACATATCCAGAAATAGATTTTTCAGAATCCATACAACCTGCATAATCAGAGTAGACAAATCCTTCAATTTCGACTTTGCTATCATCACCACAGGCTCCACCATAAATCAAGACTCGGCTCAGAGACCCATTTATGTACCTAGGAATCTACTTTAATGTTTGCTAGTGTGCCTTTCTAAGATTGGCCATATACCTGCTTAAAAGGATCATTCTGTATGCTATGTTTGGCCTCGTACAGACCATAGGATACATAAAAAAACCTACTATACTAGCATATGGAATGCTATTCATATAGGCTCTTTCAACTTCAGTACTAGGACTTTGAGTCGTACTCAGCTACTGAGGATTAGTTGATGTTAGAACATGCTTTAAATTTTACATACCAAACTTGTCTAGAATCTTCTTCAGGTATGTCTCTTGAGATAAACATAATCTCGACTGCTTTTTATCTCTCCGGATGTCAATCCCAAGAATTCTAGAGGCATCTCCCAAATCATTCATGTCAAACTCTTTATCGAGTTCAACCTTCATCTTCACAACATCTCAGACGGTGTTTCTTGCTATGAGGATGTCATTCACATAAAGAAACAAAATAACAAGTGAATTTTCAGGTCGAAATCTAAAGTAAACACAGTGGTGGAATTGGCTCCTAGTGAAACCAATGTGTGCCATGAACTTGTCGAATCTCCTATTTCATTGTCGAGGAGATTATTTTAGAAATTACAAGGACCTATTCAACTTGAACACATAATCTTTCTTTTCCTTTTCTGCAAAACCTTCATGTTTCCTCATCAAGATTTTTTCATCTAGATCACCATACAATGAAGGTGAGAAAAATACACAAGAAGGGGGTTGAATTTTATTTTGTAAAAATAGATTTACTTCTGAACTAGAGTTCAGATTCTAAAAACTGAGTTCAGAATCTGATAAGGTGCAGTAGAAATAGAGACAGAAGTAAGTTAAAAATAGCAAAGAGCACACAGTAGTTATCCTGGTTCCTCTCCCAACTGGGAGTACTCTAGTCCCCTTGCTAAGCAAGAGTTTTCCACTAAAATCAACTAGATTACACTTGCTTACATACACTTGTATAATACTTTTATTTTTGCTCAAACCACTTGCCCAAGACTTCCTTTGCTTAGAGCTTGTGTTTGAGACTTCACCCTGCTCAAACAGCTTCTGACCGAGACTTCTCTTGTTTAGACGGCCTGCCTAAGACTTCACGTTGCTTAAAGCTCATGTCTAAGACATTCCCTTGCTTACCCAGTCTCTGATTAAAACTTTGCTTAGAGCTCGTGTCTAAGACTTTACCTTTGCTCAAGCCTACAACAAGAGACTTTAATCTAAACAGATGGTTTAGAGAAGGAATAACTTACAATAACACTTGATAAAACATCTGAGGTGTTCAAATAATACAACACATTATTACAAAGATTCTTAATCAACACAAGAGTAAGAACTCTTAACAGACACAACTTTCTGAAAGTAGTGTGTGTATTTCTTAGTTGTATTTGCAGTGTTATTTCTTAGTGATCTTCAAATCTTCAGCTCCGTTTTATAGCCAAGAAAAATAAATACGTTGGAGATCTTCAACGACTACAAACACAAACAAATATTCTAGTACATCTTCTTTTCCAATAAAGCAAGTGTTGGAACTTAAATTCACAAGAGTATCCATGAAATAAGGCCTTTGTCCAGAGGATACAACTCTAATTCAAGTATAACACAACCTGTAAAAGATAATGTCAATAAATCTTGAGTCTTGTGGTAGCAGAACTGACATGACATTACTCAGCTTCAGAGGCAGAATAACAGACTTCTGAGATGGAGTGTACTAGCAACTGCTTTTCTGATCAGACGTCCTTGAGAGAGCGTGACCAAAACCTAACCAAAGTCATTTCAGTGTCAGAAATAGTTCTATCAAGTAAGTATAATTTTGCACACACAAACTGGCTAGTTAGAGATCCTAATTGTTTTATCAAATACTTTGTTATCATCAAAACCTTAGAGGATTCATGGCATGAACCAAACTTGTTTCAATAATCTCACCCTTTTTGATGAAGAAAACATGAAGTATTTTATAAAACAATCAGAAGTAAAAATAAATTACTCAGCAACTTTCAGGGTCTGAGGTTTGTAAGCTCCCCCTGAGTTAAATAGTCTAAGAGATGAGGTTTGTAAGCTTCCTTTGAGTCCTATTTGTAAAGTCTAAGAGTTGAGGTTTGTAAGCTCCTCTCTATAGAGAACAATAAATCTACTCCAAGGGTGAGATTTACAAACTCCCCCTAAATAGGATTGATAACCATATTCAAAACCATTATTAGCCTAAAATACTCAATTCATTCTCCCCCCTTTGTCATCAATCAAAAAGAAAAGAGAAGGAAAAAATACTTTAGCAAGCATAACAAGTTTTTCATCAGAGAAAGTCATTTTGTCCTCTGTACTCTAGGCCTTAGAATGTTCACCAAAAATTGGTACCAGAATTTTTCCATAGGAGAAAGAGTATAAGAACTCTCAGAAGGGCCTTTCTAACCATAGATGATGTGTAAATCATTTTCTGAGCTGTTATAACAGACAGAATCAGACAATCATTTTGCTCATTCTGTTGAATATGAGCATTGGCCCAAAAGGTCATTCACAAGATTTGAAATAAACTGTGAAGAATTATTCACCATCAATTCGTTAAAAAGAGCTGAAAATTTCTTTTAGAAAGTCTAGATCAAAAAATGTTATTTTTAAATGAACTACGAGGACATTTTGAAGAAGAAGTATTAAGATGAAGAAGTGATTTCATAGAATCATCTTATGTAGAAGACAATCTATGAGAAGAAAAACAACTTAGCAACATAACACATAAAATGTTAGAATTTAAGCAAGTATGTAATAAAATGTTTGGATAGCCTTAAGTCTGAATAAAAACAAGTTAAAATCTTTGTCAGAATACTCCTATTTTAATGAACCAAACTTTTTTAGAGCAGTTAAGAAAATCAGAGTATTAAAACTAGGATTTTATTTTATCAAAACTTAAGAAATAGTCCAATAGTTAACTCAAAGCACATATCAAAGAATTAACTTATCAGTGTATGATTTAAATAAAGTAGTCAAGGAAGAGAGATATCTTGTAACCCCAAATCAGACTTAAAGACCATACTTAAGAAACTATCAGAAGTAATTCAACTGATTGCTAACAGATTCTAACGAACATTCTAATACGCCATTTAGAGAACAAGCATTTATTCTGCGACATAAACCATATCTAAATTTTTCTTGACGAAATCAAATTGATTAATGGTTAGAGGTTTTGTAAATATACCAGCCCATTGATGCTCAGAATCAATAAACTGAATATCTATTAAACCCTTTTGAACATAATCCCTTATTAAGTGATATTTTATTTCAATATGCTCGGTTCTAGAATACTAAATTGGATTCTTTGTTAGACAAATAGCAGCAGTATTATCATACAATATTGGAATTTTGTTTCCAAATATCTGATAGTCTTCAATTGATATTTCATCCAGAGTAGTTTAGTGCAGCAATTAGTAGCTGAGATATATTCTGCTACCCCAAGAGATAAGGTTTTTACCTATAAATTGACAGGAACCACCTTTCAATTCTATCTCCAACATAATCAGCATCACATAATCCAACCATTTTATATTCTGAGGACTTTTTATAAAGAAGTCCAATATTTAATGTTCCTTTCAAATACCTAAAGATTCTCTTAACAGTAGTTAAGTGAGTCTTCCTAGGATTCTCTTGGAACCTGGCACATAAACATATACTGAACAAGATATCAGGTCTAGAAGCAGTGAGATAGAGTAAGTAACCTATCATATTGGTTGGATTCACTTTGGAACTGCATTCTTCAACACCAAGGTTACATGAAGGATGGATAGAAGTGGACATGACTTTGCATTCATCAAGATTGATTTTTTTAAAGAGCTCCTTTGTATACTTATACTGGTGAATGTGAATACCTTCAGACTTCTTAGCCTCACCATCCTGGGCTTTATACAGGATACAAAACCCAAAAAGAGTAAGTCAAATCCTCAGTATTGAGTCAATCTCTTTAAATTTCCTCAACAATTGTTATCCTTCTCTTAGGCTTTTACATAAATAATTTCCCTAATCAGTCAACCTCAATCTTGGGCTTTGTACAAGACAGATAAAAACTCCCCAGTTGAGTCAGTTTTCAATCTTTTTTAGCTTCAGATCTTGGGCTTCAATCAAGATACCTAAATAAATCCATCTCCTCAAGACGAGGCTTTGAGTCATCTCTGTAGGAAGATATCTCTTCTAATCACTACAATTTCAAATCAAACAACTAAAAACATTTTCCAAATAATCGATGTAAGTGGCACTCTTGTTGATTCAAAATCCAAGTTGGAGTCCCTCCTTTATCATAGTTCAAAAACTTTTCTTTCATGTAATGATGTAAGTGGCACACTTATCGATTATATATCCAAGTTAAGGTCCTTTTATTAGTATGTAAAGAACTCATAAAGGAAAAAAGTGGCGTTGCTTAACACATTAAGTTTAAAGCTTTTTCCCTTATTACATCACTCTCAAATGATTGCAGTGAATAGGTGAGATATCTCCATTAAAGATGACAATTTGTCAAATTTTTCAAACACTCTTTTAGCTTCATCATCTTGGGCTTTGAACAAGATACAAATACTCTTTTAGCTTCATCATCTTAGGCTTTGAACAAGATACAAAACAAACTATTTTCCTCCCATAGATTAGGAGGAACTACGAACGCTATGATGTCCCAATTCTCTTTTTGGGAATACATATCAAAGAATCCAATCGACAATAGTAAAAGTTTTCATGACTACTCATTCAACCGAACCATTTTCAAAAGGGTCTCAACTGAGCGGTGATTCTCAAGTCAGCTTGGTCGGGACTCACTCCCTATAAGCCTCGTCGAATATATCAACTTCCTATAATAATGTCACTCAAGTCCGGGTGTAGGACTTATCTCAACAATGCTACCCCCAAGCAAGGTACAATATGATATATATATATATATATATATATATATATATATATATATATATATATATATATATATATATATATATATATATATATATATATATATATATATATATATATATATATATATATAT
This sequence comes from Lathyrus sativus, assembly GCA_963859935.3. Taxonomy (NCBI): domain Eukaryota; kingdom Viridiplantae; phylum Streptophyta; class Magnoliopsida; order Fabales; family Fabaceae; genus Lathyrus; species Lathyrus sativus. The sequence continues at coordinate 511,850,791 of OZ012738.1, forward strand.
ATATATATATATATATATATATATATATATATATATATATATATATATATATATATATATATATATATATATATATATATATATATATATATATATATATATATATATATATATATATATATATATATATATATATATATATATATATATATATATATATATATATATATATATATATATATATATATATATATATATATATATATATATATACAAGCAAGCAAATAATGAAGCAAATAGTAAAAATAATAAACAAAATAGGGGTAACCCTCAAAAGTTAGGACTCCCCAGCAGAGTCACAACTTTCTGTTGCGGTTAGAATAAGATATCAAATTATTAATTAATTTGAATCTTTAGTTCACAACCGATCTTTGATTTATCCGAAGGAAAAGGTCAAAAGAAGGAAAACCTAATTTTTGCATCGTAAACAATGCGGGGAGAGATCTAGGTAAGGGGTCGGTTAAGCTTATGGAAGGTATTAGCACCCTAAACTTTTGTAGTACTCTACAGGAATCTTTTGATTACTGTTTACTATTTTTGCTTTATTATTTGCTTAAAGGTATATTGCTAAGGGTTAAAAGTGACAGAAAGACCTAAGGGTTAGTTCTAAGTTTACTCGCCAAGATTCGCATCTTGTTCCTACGTATCCTGGGCAGGGAATGGAATCAGAGTAATCATAGTTCCCCTTGAAAGGGAGGTTATTAACTTCTTGACTGCGGTCAAGGTTTCAATGGGGAATAAGCGTTCTTAGGGAAGCGCTTACGTGGAGTGCGGTGATTCCTATTTCTACGTTGAAATAGTTGAATTGAAAATAGGGTTAAAATAGGTATTCCACGGCGGGAAACCTAAAACGGAGTGCGGCGACTCCCTAACCTAATGCTAGGGTCAAGGGTATTTTCGTCCACGGCGGGACACCTAGGCAATTAGGGCTTTGAATGGGTCAAAGGTAAGGGCTATTGACTCGGCGGTCAAACAGTTATACCTAATCCTTCGGAGGGTTTTAACGGTAAACGATGAACGATAAACTTGTAGTACGACAGAATTGAAATAAGGGAAATATGAAAGCAATAAAAAGTGCAAAGCGACGATAACCTTGCATAAATTACAATCGTAAAATGAAATGCGAAAAGTACGGGGAATTAGCAATTTTACAATGACATAAAATTAAATGAAAGCAAATGGCAAGGTTATGGATCAAATCCGCGACAATTTAATTTGGACCTGGAATTGAAATGCCAGACATAACTTTAGGAAAGAGTTTTAAGATTAAACGAAAAATTTACAAAAAGCCAATTAATTTTACAAAATAAAAGTGTTTTTAAAGTTTGAGGAATTTGTTAGCAATTTATTAAAAAATTGAATTTTGATTAGAAAAAGCATTGGATTAATAAACTTAATAATTAGGTTAAAGAAAATATTAATTTTAAAATTCAACTTTAACCTTATTAAAAAATGTTAATTTCGAATAATTTTCTACAATTAAGACTTTTTAAAAAAATCAAGTTTTAATTTTAGAGATTAGTGTTAATTTTTAGTAAAAGAAAATCTTAAGTTTTAGTCCTTTTTAAAATGAGTTTAGATTTCTAAAAAAATTTAAGTTTTAATTAAAATATTCCTAATTAGTCTTAAGAAACGTTTTAATAAAAAATATTCCTAATTAATTTTAAGAAACATGCTAATTAAGTTTCAACTTTTCCATAAAAGCTACAAGTGTACGTATGCTCTTTGTTAAGAAAAAGTCTTAATTTGATTTTTTAGTTTTATTAAAATAATCTGCATTAAGTTTTTTCTTGTAAAAAAAAAATTTAATTTTTAAATCACAAACAAAAAAAGGTTAATCTTTAATCTTAAAAAGGTTTTAAATTATCTATTATAACAATTTCATTTTTGATTATAAAAGGAATTAAATCTTGACTATTAAAATACTTCTAATAAACTTTGTAATAAAACAAATTAATTACAAAAATAAAAAATAAAATGAAATGAATAAATAAAGAAAAAGAGGAAAAAGAAGGCTAAGAGTGTTTCATTCACGTTGGGTCATTGTTTTAGTAGGGTTTGAAGAAAAACCCAATTCCTTCTTCTTCTTCGCATGGTCGGCGCCATTGATGGTCCATGAAGCTTTTGTGTTCCATTTCTTTTTGCTTTCCTTCTTTCTTCGATTTACCTACAAAACCCACAAAATGAATCATATATCCAATCAAACCTTACATTTCAGTTCCTTAATGGTGATGTTGATACGCGTTCGGTAGTTGCCGAGGATATGGAAAACTGAGGCGGAGGTGGTCGCGATGACGGTTGGCCGCGGTGCTTTGAACGGGATGCCGTTGATATCTTCTTCCGTCTGGAGCCGTCAGAAGCTTCCGTTTGGCCGACGGTGTGAAGTTCCGGTTTTTCTTTTCTTTTCCTCTCTTGATGATGATGACGAGACGAGAATCTTTCGTCTTTCTGAGTCTGCCTCCCTCTTTTGATGTTTGACGGAACCCTTCTGAGGTTGATGATGGACGAACGCCCCCTCTTCCTTTCATTTTCAGCGTTTATATATTCGTTGCTTTGTGGGCTTCGATCCTTCAACTTTTCTGTTGAATCTATTTTGGAGATTTATCAGGAAACGGTTTGATGATTCGTTTGACCAAGCTTGTGATGATTTACATTGTGGGTTACGAATTCTTTTATGACTTTTTCAGATTAACGTTGTTGTGAACTTATTTGATCTGTTGGAAATATTGTTGCACGAAAAGGTCACGGGATCCGTGTGGCATCCGTAACTTTTGGGAACTTTGTTAAGGTTTTGTTTGGCAAAAGTCATTTCAAAAAACGTTTTTTCCAAAAGTGCTTAAAAAGCACTTTTCTGAAAAATCACTTTTGGAAATCATTTTCCTCTCTTTCTCTCTCTGGTTTCCTTTGAACAGATTATTGCTGATTTTAGCCGAGGTCGGAAATGGAGTCGGGAGTTGGCGACGACTTCGTCGTTGCCCTCCTGACGTACCCGATGATGACGTTTGATCTGAGGGTATCAGATCGATAACAACACATTTGCTAACCGTTAAAATTGTCGTTTACTGTTGGCTTGTAGGTTCAGAGAAAAAGAATTGGAGATTCAAAGAAATCGGAAGTGGGGCCTATTTTAGGACCAATTAGAAATTTTAGGAATTTAGGAATTTAGGACTTTAGAAAAAGAAATGTAATTTAATTTTGTAAATTTTTTGAATATTGTAATAAAGTTTAATTTTATTTTTTGGATATTATAAGAAAATTTAAATTTATTCATTTTTGAGATTAGAATTAATTTATTCATTTTTGCTATTATAATTAAATAAAACATAAAATTCATTTTTGATATTATAATTAAATAAACACAAATAAATAAAATTATATTTCATTATTTGGATATGGCAACCAAAATAATAAAATAACAATTCTATCTTTTATTAATTCAAAAATCTCAATCCCAATCTTCCGACTAAATCTTATCTCCGATAAAATTCTCGAATAAATCCAACTCGTTCGGCTAACCGCAAATGAATGAAACATTTCAATTTAACTTCATCCGAATAAATTAAAATGATTTAAATTTATTCGGCTTGAATCTTTCGTGTAAACCCAAACGACTATCTTCAATTAATTGATTTTACCCGACTAAACTCCTCCAATCAAAAACATCTGCCTCACCTCAAACGGCTCAAATTTCTTGCATAACTCCGTTCGATTAAATTGTCTGGCTAACCTCTTCCAAGTCAATTCATATCTTCCTAATTTGTCCGCATATGGTAAACTAATGACCACTTAACCCTTCATAAGTTAAAGAGCGCCCAACGTGATTTTCCTACAACACCAAAAGACTACACAAACCTGTTAGTGATTAGTCAAAATGCAATGCAAAATGAGATGAAACGTGAAATGAACCTACTAATCTCAGGGAAAAATTTGGGGTATTACAGATACCATCACGATTCACCAGCCGTTGTAAGGTAGGGTGTGGTTCTAAGTATGTTGTTTTCCACCACGTGCATGTGACCGTTGTGATAAACTAGGTCGCACTCTACCTATCATAACAATTATAATAAACAACTGTTGTGCAGTATATAAAGGTCATGAGTTTGATTCCCAGAGATTGTATGATATATAATATTTGATGTGCTACCTATCACAGCAACATTCTTAATCAACCGTGATGAAATAATTTTTTTAAAATTTTATATTATTTTTACATATATTACAAACTTGTATTTTTTTTGTACCTATATTTTGTACATATATTACAAACCTAAATATTTTTTTCATCAAAGCCAAAAACATTATTTACAAACATATATTTACCCTTGTCATATATTATATTATCAAATCCAAAATCATATATTAGCACCCATTTCAAGTAGCACATTGAAAATAAATGTTCAACATCTATGAATATCTTTTAAGTCATCAGGGGAGAAAGGTATCTTGTCGTTAAATGTCTGTATAAAAAAGTGAAGCAAATCGAATATTAGATTATTGTGAATTATGATGCCTTAAAACAAAATATACTCGGTTTCTTTATATGCAAGAAACACAGAAAGGTTATGGATAACAAAGAAAAACAAAGAAAAACAATAAAGGTTGGTGTTGCAGTGAGAATCATGATGTCAAGCTATTGATTAACTTGTATCCTAATTCATTAAATTTATAACCAGACTTTGATTTATCCAAAGGAAAGGTTAAAGAAAGAAATACCTTTTGCGCGATATGACAACAACGCTAAGAGATTCAGGGATCGGGGGTTGGTTATGCCTAGGGTAGGTATTTCACATCCAAAACATCTGTATGCTAAGCTTGCTAATGATTATGCTATGGCTTGGATTAGGGTACAAGTTTAGGTTAAGACCTAAGGATAGTTCTAAGTTTGCTCGCAAAGATATCACATCTTCTGCCTACGTATCCTAACTAGGATAAAATCAGAGCAATCATAGTTCACCTCACTAGGGATAGATGAACACTTGATTATGATCAAGGTTCAAAGGGGAACAAACATAACAATGCTTGCATAGAGTTAAAAAAAATCTCTATTCTAAGTTGTAGACTCAAGATTGACTTTGACAAAAGCCAGGGGGAGTAAGTAATCATCACCATGATTCTTACATAGAGTTGATAAACTCTAACCTAGGGTTCTAGTTGAAGAACACTCCTAGTAAAGGTGGGTATTTTAGACTTAAGAAAAGTATAATGGCTAATAGGTACTAACTTAACTAAGTTAGGGTTCAAGATGACTTGACAAATTCAGAGGGAGGGTAATGAGCTATCTATGACCCAAGGGTCAATAGAGAGACTTTCCTTTGGAATAGGAGGAAGATGAGGCAACTAGATGAGAACTAACAAGTTCTATCACTTGGGAAGACTTAACAACGTAAAATAAATAAGCAAGAACATGTAACAATAATCAAGATCAACATTTAACATCTTAACAAAGATCAAAAAGAAAAGAGGTAACAACCATCAGTGCAAGCAAAGAACATGTGTGACAACAACAAGTTCATCTATAACATTCAAACAAGATTAATGCAAACAGGTGACAACTTGAAGCAATCATGTCATACAGATCAAATGAGATTAAATTTAACAATATAAGACCAACTAAACATGTATTGATGACAACCAAACAAGCAAGAACACAAGGAATGTTACAACAGTTCAAGTATGAATTCATGATTTCATGGGGAGAAGTAAACAAATTTCATGGTAAAAACCAAGACAACAATTAAAACCTAGCATGTTAAGGTATACCATTCACATTTAAGTATTCACAAAGGCAATAAACCAACCCTAAACATGTTATGGTTCTAACAAGACACATATACAAGTAGGATAAGACATGGTAAACACATTCAAGAGGTTACAACATCAAGAATCATGACAAAGTTCACATATGAAGTTCAATAGGCCATTTTCACATATATGCATTCACAAAAGCAATTATGAGCATGGTAAGGCAATGAATCAAACATCTTTGAGCATTTAAACATGTTAAAAAACATATATGAATCATACAAGATCAATCTCACAATAAAAATCAAGTTACAAGTTGAAAAAGTTCAAGAACATCAAGGTAAAAACCCTAAAAAACACATGTTTTTCAAGTGGATCAAAGTCATTCTAGGATAACATTCCTTGAACTATTTCTTCATTAAATGAAAATAGACATGATAAGGAGTATTTTCAAAAAATAATGGCATCAATAGCCCAAACAATGAGCAAATTATGATCATTCAAAGTTGGTGCACAAAGAGGGTAAAAACTAGGTCATGATAAGGTTACAACCTAAGGGTCATTTGCAGGAAGGATTGGAACTCAGTCAAATCTTAACCAAATGAGGTGAAATAAAAGTGAAAATTTTGTATTTTTGAACAAGGAATTCAATGGCACCATTTTTTTCCATCCCATACACCCACAAGAAAACTCGATAGTATATGTGTTTTGGCAAGTTTGGTGACAACCAAAAGCATGAACAAGTGGATAATCATGTGTAGTGATGTGCTTAGTCAAACAATGTACAAACATCACATATAAATCATATATATAGGTTATCACAAAAGAAATCAAGCAATACACACATGGTTTGACAGTTTGGCATCAAAATGCAAAAAGTTACTAGGTTGGGCCTAATGTGTGACCTGGTTTGTGACCTGTCCAAAAGTTACAAGTTCTGTGTCAATAAATGGTTCATACATGACACATAACATACATAAAAGCATGTTTAAGCAATTTACAACACAAGATCATAGCAAAAGGTCATGGTAGCTTGTGAAATGCAAGTAAAAATTTCATGTTTTTGTGTTTTAGGCTTACCTCTTGAAGCAAGCTTGAGCAAAAAGAAAACCAGAGACTTTGAGTGCTCCTCCAAGCTCTACAAATGCTCCAAGGATGATGAGTGAGTGCTCCAAATGAACTCCAAGCAAGTTGTTGGGCAGAATGCCTTGTAAATGAAGAAAAACCTCCAAAATCCAACGATTTTCAAAGCCAACCCCCTCAAACCTTGTTGCAGAAGTGTGAAACCACCATGGACAGTTTCTATATGTCAAATATGAAGTGTTAGAGGTCCTAAAGCTCAAGGAAATGCAAGGGGTCAATAGCTTCCCTTCAAAATGAAGAAAAGTCAAATAATGAGCTTTTGAGGGTTGACTTTTAAATTGGATGAGCTTCTGGCCAAGGTGAGGTTTTGGATAGCTCTAAGATATCATTTTTGAAGTGTTTGAGGCTTGGTTTAAGTTTTAAAGTCTTTGGAAAAGGTTTTAGGGGTGAAAGTGCAAAAATAGATTTTGTGCACTTTGGAATTTGGATGAGATATAGTAAGAACTTTGCAAGTGTGTAAAGGAGAGAGTTTCAGATGGTTTCAAGCATGTTTTCTATTTATAGGCAAGTGCTTTGAATAAGAGGTACGGGCATAATGGTGTAAAATGTCAAGTCTCGCCTTTGGAACTTTGAAAATCTTGGCGTTTTCCAATGCAATCTTCATTTCTGACCTTGAGCCACCCTAACAAGAGCTTCTCCATGCTCTATAGGTCATTTTCATCATTCTTGACGGGATAGGAGGTGACTGGTTGTAGCCAAGTTGGTGGTTTGATGATGGTAGCCACCATTTTTCTCTTTCCACATTATTCACTTCTGCAACTTGCATTAAACAATGGTTTTTTTTTATTTCTCAAGCCAATTTCATGGGAGTTGATGCTAAACATGTTAACAAACAATTTAAACATCATAAATGAAGCTTAATAATTGATTAGAGTTGATTTGGGGAGCTTTGGAGTTGAAATAACCATGCTGAATTAGCTTTGCACAAGTGAGTATTTGCCTACTTGTGAACCTTGGTTCTCTCTAACCATGGAGAGTTATGAAACCCACTAGTAATTTTTTGAAAGCCCTCATTAGGTACTACAACATTGATGTTTGATTCAGAAACCCATTCCACTTGAAACTAGGTCAAAACGCCTTGTGAAAATGCTGAGAACTTGACTTGCAAGTTAAGAAATCTTGAAATTTCTAAGTGTATTTTCTCCCTCTTGTCTTGTTTTTTCTCATAACTCAAAACCCATGCATTTATTTTCTCATGAGTATGCATATAACTTTTGAAGAACTCATTGAGACCTTTCCAACAAGCGTTGATCCACTCCATTTGGATGTGTGGTTAAGAAGTTATGGCCTGACCCTTTTCAAAACCCTAATTTCTCGACTTTTCGATTACTTCTCAATTCTTGATCAATTGGTCACAAAAATTCATGATTATATGTTGAATGATATTGGGAAGATATTTGGCTTCAATTTTGGGTTAAAACCTTATTGGTCAATGGGTTGACTTTTCAGTCAGACGAACCGAACGATCGAAAACCTCTGAATCGACTGTTGGTGTTCTGGGTTCCCTGAGGCCTTGAAACTTCTTTTGTAGACTTCATTAGATCATATGAGCCTCATGGACAATTATTGAAGATTTGGAACACCTTTTAGATCAAATTTCAAACTACATATGACTTTTCCAATAAGAAACCCTAATTGGGGTTCTTGCACTGCACTGCTCTTCTTTCTTGGGTGACAACCTCAAGTTGGATTTGTTCTTGATCCAACGTGATATCCTTGCTGACATAAATACTTTATGTATGGGGGATCAATCTAACACTTTGACTGATCAATCCCTTGAAGCCCTGATTTCTAGCTGTGTGAAACCCTAATTCACCTGTATCTCTTGACAAAGATTAAACTTGAAATAGGTTAAGGTTAGATAAATAATGTTGATGCACCTAAAATGATGATGGAATCTAGGGGTAAAAATTTGGGGTATAACAGTTGGTTACAACTGTTATTCTTTATTTTATCTATAAAACAAATTACAAGTACTCAAGAATAACAAATAACCCTCTCACCCTAATTAGGTTTTTGTCACACCACACTTAAATGAGAGACTAGTATGCTATTTATAATAAACTTAACATACTAAACTATAGGCTTTTTAACAATTACCCATTACAATCTAACTTAGGGTACAAGCTAACTTAAACAATTGGATCATTAACACAAGGCCCAATTCCACAACTACATACTAGAACATAATTCAACTACAGCATGTAGGTCTTCGACAACAGCATGTGAGCAAACTTCGAAGATATACTAACTAAAGTTCGATCCAATATCTCACACACATGATTGGAAATATAATAGCAAACTTAAACATTAATATGTTATTCTAAATATTTAACGACATAAAATATACCTGAACCCAATAATCAATAATATCGGCAGAGACAATATTTAACATGTGTTTCAATACATAATACCCACACTCGTATGTCTCTTGTTGTCTCTTCATTTACAAATTTATATATAACCACACATGCAAGTGTATATATATATATATATATATATATATATATATATATATATATATATATATATATATATATATATATATATATATATATATATATATATATATACAAGCAATCCACTTACATTATGCGAACAACATGTGAGCTTTTTTAGAATTGTTCATAATATAGTGTCGCTCCACAACCCTGTATATTAAAATGTTTTAAAAATATTACACGCTAAACTAACTACAAAGTTAAATAAAATATTACTAAAAGTCTCATAAACATAAACTTATATAGTAATAATTTGTTTCATCATAGGCTCGAGTGGATTGTGTAAGCAACACAATATAGTTACCATATTCCTCCGAATAGATATGATGATCGATTGAAAATGTTTACTAAATGAACACAACCATATATAATTAGTATTTGGTAAAACATGGAAACTAACTTTAATAGAGAAACCACAATTTCAAAATTACTCACACTTGGAGAAATGGTACTAAGTAACAATCTTTTTTCCCATCTAACTGTAATGTTATGTATGTTTCAGTCTTCTTTGGAGTATTACTTATAAATCAAATACTAAATGGATCCAATAATCCATAAATATCATATTTATTTAATTCTATACAAACACGATGAATGTTCCTAAATGGTAAAACAAAATTCAAAAACTAAGGGAGGAATTAGTTCTATACAAAATGATGAATGTACCATAATCAGATATTCAATTCAATGCTTATATGCACCAAACCTGTAGTATCCCTATGTCCAGCCACTATTTTTTAATGACCAAATCTTTTATATCATTAGGATCGACATAGAAACATTCTAAATCTAATAAAATGACATGATAATTTGGTTATTGATTCTCCAAAAGAAGCCAATAACTTGTTATGGATCTCATTATCGATAGGGATGACTGGACAACTTCCCTTTGTGCTTGCACCATGTACAATAGTTCTTTCAGGAAATTAATCATCACTATTTTTATGTGTACAATGTTGGCCGGTTCCACTGATTCTCTATATCCTAAAAATAATAGGAACACAAAACAAAATCAACACAATATATATCATACCTTTCATATATCACAATATTCTCACATACCTCATATAACTATTTCATATCTTTGACGTCTTTCCTGCGATTTTCCCAATCCTTTGCTAACACATATTCAAATTCTTTCTTTTGTCTTTCCAACTCCATCTCAAACTTTTCAATCATTTATTTTTGTGTATATCTGTTTCTTTTTCTGGATGTACCATTGAATAATTCAAGCCGATGTAATCTCCTTTATTTCGATTGCTTTTATTAATATATCACGTCGTGGTCCTAGAACAAAAGAGCCTTCACAGACCAACACAATTAACGAATCCTACACAACATGATAAGATATATGTTGTTAATTACCAAAGCGATTTAAATAAAACATATCATAAACACAACAATCCTACTTACAATTTTATCAACAACTCCTCTTGAGGCATACGAAGTGTACTCTTCATTTGATTTTGTCGAGCCCTCTTCCACTTCTCATGTCATGGCGGTAGAGGTGGGTTAGGATCACGACTCATGGAGTCATCATCTCCCATTTGTTGTCTTTTTTCATTAGTCATATTTTCTCAAGTTTCTTATAACCCCCATGAGACAATCTATGGGGGTATTTTTTCTATTCATTGTTCAACTTTCTTGCTTCATTATTAACATGTTATAAACATAGGAAAATTATTAACTTGCATGGTTGTATCTATAAAACATAAGCATTAAATTATCAGAAAATAAAATTAGTACTAACCCGTAAATCCTTATAACCACGAGACTTCACAAACTTTTTCCAAACCTTCTTATCTATAAAATTATATCTCACTCACAAACTTCTTCCACCTCTCATATGAGAATATAGCAATATTGTTATCTATGGGCTCATGAGTGACTCTGCATGTTTATGATATTGCATTTATTTAGAAAGGAGAAGATGAAATTGTATAAAACATTTCCATTCTAAAAGAAAAGGAGAAAGAAAAGGAGCACAATTGAATGTGAAACTTGTTTTTATTTATGATAATAAAAAATTAAAAACAACTAGGTCCCTATGAAGCTTCCACTATGCCTTGGGCAGAGTACAAAGTTTAGAGAAAGACAAAAAATTACTTTGCTATGAAAATGACTTCCGGGATATCAACAACTATCTAATTGTCGAGCTCTTCACTAGTAATGCCTTGGTGCAAAAATGTGGCATTGCTTTAGCATAGGCTTCATTACCCACCATGGCCACATGGTTCCTGTATAGGCAACCAACACTCTTGAAGGTTTCTTAAATGGACATGATTCATCCTTTGGAAAGTTTTAGTGTTTAAAACTCCTCTTTATTCATATATGGTTGGTATCCTTGTTTGAATCAATCTCTCTTATCAGGAAGCTCTGGTATCTTGCTTCAGTCTTCAGTTTTTCCAACTTCCACTATGTTCTACCACTAGCTAAATTGCCATAGTGCTTGCTACTTACAAGGCTTGGAAAGGAGTTTCTAGTGTTTTTCCTTCATCATCAATATAAGGAATGAAGGTATATGGATCACCAAAATATCATATTATGCACCTACAACCATCATCTTGCCACTGGTGATGAACTTGAGCTTTTGATAGAGAGTTGAAGTAATTGCTCCAACAACATGAATCCAGAGACGTCCAAGTAAGGAGCTGTAAGCTGGGTGTATATCCATGATTTGGAATGTAATGGAGAAAGTGTGAGGACTAACCCATATGGGAAGATCCAACTCTCTGATCACGGCTCTCCTGGAACCATCAAAATATTTCACAATCAAAGCATTGGGCTTAAATGAAACTCCCTTTAGGGGTAAATTCATCAATAAGCTTTTTGGCATAACGTTTAAGGAAGACCTGATGTCAATTAGAACCCAAGATAAAATAGTATCCATACATTTCATAGAAATATGCAGGGACTTGTTATGTGTTTTTCCTTCAGTTGGAAGCTCATCATTGTTGAAGCCTAGGCAGCTTCCTGCAATAATATTTGTGACTACTCCATTGAACCGGTCGACTGTTATATCCTTTGTCACATGGGATGTTCCCAAAACCTTCATCATGGATTCTAGGTGTGCTTCTAAGCTTGACATTAATGATAAGATTGAGATCTTTGATGGAGTGTGGTTTAGCTGATCAACCACATGATAGTCACTTTTCTTTATGATTGTCAAGAACTCTTCAGCTTATTTCTAGACAGAGGCCCTTTTTGGAGAGTCTGGTTCTTGGTCGGTGCTTGCAACTTCTTTCCCTTTAGCTTTGGTTAGGGGTTCAATATTTCTATTCTGATTAGGAACGAGAGAGAACAGACGACCATTATGAGTCATTCCTCATAGGAAACTATAGTTGTGATGCTCGACTCATTAATCACAAGTGGCCTACTTTATTGCCCTTGTTCTTGTATGTAGATCGTAGGCTCATATTTCCACATTACAACTATAGTGCTTTCATAAGGAAATGGAGCAGGAACATGAATCATCAAAGGATTCAATGATATTTAGACTTATGCCATCGGGTATGGAATTTCTAGAGTGGCAACTTCATCTTTTTCCATGCATCCCACCTGGATAGTCCTTTGACCCATAAAATAGCGTATGCATCCCTTCAACTTTTCACACATTTCAGGGTTAAAGATACAATCTTCGCAACCAACATGTGTTTCTAGGATTAAACCATGTCTCAACAATTGTTCTCGTATGACCAACATTGATGTTTTAACTTCCTCAACCTTAGTGACAAGCTCCTAGATGATACATTTTTTGAGAGCATTCACAAATGGACCCACATGCATTAGCATGATATTTTTTTTAAGCTTTTGGGTCATTAGGCATGAACGATATTGCTTTAGAGTTTATTGTGTCCTACACTTTATATTTAAGTGCTTTGCAATTTTCAATTGAGTGCCTTTGTGCTCCATCATGGAATTCACATCTGGCGTTGACATCATAGCCAAGTGGGTATTGTTGCGGTGAAAATAGGATCACAAACTATTAATGAGTTTGAATCGCAATTCAATTCACAACCGCTCTTTGATTTATCCGAAGGAAAAGGTCAAAAGAGGGAAAACCTATTCTTGCATCGTAAACACAATGCGGGGAAAGATCTAGGGTTCGGGGGTTGGTTAAATTTAGGGAAGGTATTAGCACCCTAAACTTCTGTAGTACTCTACAGGAACCTTTTGTTCAGATATTTACTATTTGCTTTATTTATTAGCTTAAGGTATATGTACAAAGGGATTAAAAGTGAGAAAGGAGACCTAAGGGGTTAATTCTAAGTTTACTCGGCAAGACATCGCATCTTGTGCCTACGTATCCTTACGGGAGTGGAATCAGAGTAATCGTAGTTCCCCTCAAAAGGGAGGTTAGAGACTTCTTGACTGTGGTCAAGGTCTCAAGGGGAATAAACGCATCTTAAGGACACGCTTACGTGGAGTGTAGAAACTCCAAATCTCTATGTTGAATTGTTAAGTTGTAATTAGGGTTAGGTTATGTTAGGGATAAAATTGTAATCTTGCCTGCGGCGAGACATTTGTGAAAATTAGGGTTTGTAAGGGTGTAGTTTTGAGGTTTTGAGGTTGAGGACTATTGACACGGCGGTCAAACGACTAGACCTAATTCCTTCGGAGGAGTGAAATTATCGGTAAAGACGCGATAAACATACAATGGCAGAACATAAAGTGCGGAAAGATAAATGCGACAATTGTCTCGCAAAATTACACCCCATAAGCAGTTACAAATATGATAATTGAATATTTAAACTGAAAATAAAATCAATTGAACTTAGTCAGCTGCAAAAAAACTAAAACAAACAGAGACTGTTATTATACGGGGTTAGACAAAAAATTAGACGGGAATGTTAGGAATCTAAGTAGAAAATTATAATTTTAACGAAACAAGAAAAAAAAATTAGAAATTTGGATCTTAAAAATGGGGATGTTAGCGAAAAATTAATAAACAATGAAAATTGATATGCAAAGAAGATGGCGATAATATACAAGTGATAATGGAATATGAAATAGCAACGATGATGTTAGATTATGTACAAATATAAAAATAAATACAAAAATAAATAAATAAATATTAGTGAACAAGTTCATGGATAATCAAGAATACTGTTAGGAATGAAGGATGAAAATTGGAATTGACAATAATTAGAAGTTAAGTGATGAACGTTTTGAGACGATGAGAATTTAGGTAATAAGAAAAGAGTTAGAATGGAATTAGGTTTTTTTTGTGAGATTTGGAAAAGTTAGAGTTTTTAATGTGATTAAGAAAAAGAAAATAGATTAAAAGTTAGCAAAAAAATTAGAACTTCGAAATTTGGTTTTTAAAAAAAAGGTTAGAAAATAAAAATAAAAGTTTGAAAATAAAAGAGAAAAAGGTTAGAATTTTAATAAAAAAAAGAGTTAGAATGTTAGAATTTTAATTAAGAAAAAATGGTAGAAATTTTGAAAAAAAGATATAAAAAAGATTAGAAATTAAAAAAAAAAGAGTTAGTTACTTTTGATGAAGACTGCAAGAGTCTTTGATGCTTGCCGATCCCCTGTTTTGTTGCTCATGAGGGTCCTTTTATACTTGATTTTTTTAAATCTTTTTCAATCTCAGATTTGATTTGAATATCTCAATCTTTTTCAATCTCTGATTTGATTTGAATGAATTTTTATGATGATTTCAGATTTGATTCAATGATGGTGATGTGAATATTTAGATCTGATTTTCTTATGATAATGATATGATCTGATTGATTTGATTTTGCTCCATCTGGAATTCATTGGGATTGGATTTGATAAAAAAATATTGGGATTTAAATTTAAAAATGTTAGCAAAGAAAGTTAGAGTTTCAAGTTAAATAAAAATTAGAGTTTTAAGTTTAAAAAAAATGAGTTAGAATTTTAAAATAAAAAACATTTGAATGTTGAAAAAAAAAGTGTTAGAATTATTTTAAAAACTGTTAGAATTTAATTTTAAAAGGAATTTAGAATTTTAATTTGAAAAAGGATGGTGTCAAAAAAAGATTTAGATTTAATTTGAAAAAAAAAGGATAGATTTAATTTATAAAAAAAAGGTTAGATTTAATTTTTATAATAGTTAGAAAAAAAAAGATTTAATTTTAAAAAGAATTTAGAGAAAAAAAAGATTTAATTTTAAAAAGAAGTTAGAGAAAAAAAAGATTTAATTTTTTTAAAAAAGTTAGAAAAAAGATTTAACTTTTAAAAAAGTTAGAAAAAAGATTTGATTTTTTAAAAAAATTTAGAAAAAAAGATTTAATTTTATAAAAGTTAGAAAAAAAATTTAACTTTAAAAAAGGAGTTAGAAAAAAGATTTAATTTTAAAAAGAAGTTAGAGAAAAAAAGATTTAATTTTTAAAAAGAAGTTAGAGAAAAAAGAGATTTAATTTTTAAAAAGAAGTTAGAGAAAAAAGAGATTTAATTTTATAAAAGTTAGAAAAAAAGATTTAGCTTTAAAAAAGTTAGAAAAAAGATTTAGCTTTAAAATGGAGTTAGAAAAAAAGATTTAACTTAAAAAAAGTAGTTAGAAAAAGGATTTATCTTTTAAAAAAAGTTAGAAAAAAGATTTAATTTTAAAAAGAAGTTAGATTTTTATTTTAAAAAAAGTATTAGAATTTGATTAAAAAAATGTGTTAGAAATTAATTTAAAAAAGGTTATAAAAAAAAATTTACTCTTAAAGAAAAGAAAAAAAAGTTAAATTTTAATTTAAATCCTAAAAGTTAGTAAGAAGAGCTTAAAATGATTTAAATAAATAAACTAAATAGAAAAAAAAAAGTTAATAAAACATTAGTAAAGTTATAAAAAAAATTAAATTATTATTAGTTAAAAAATAAGATTTAAAAAAAAAGGTTAATTTATTAAGTTAATAAGAATTTAAAATAAAAATAAAAAAGAAAGGGTAAAATTTGGGGTATTACAGTTGCCCCTATTTAAATAACTACACCAGATGATTTGAGTGGCGGAGACTCGAGGAATCATGGTGGAGGGATTTAAATATAGATAACCGAAAATTTTGCCCTTATATGTGGCGATATGCAATGTTATAGACAAAACAAGAACAGACTAATGCAGACAATGCCATGAATATGATATGATGCGTATGTTGAAATGATGAATGCGAAAATGCTGACGAATACGACGACACAGGGACAGACGCTACGAGAAGAACACACTGGGGAAAACGACGCGCTGGGACACAGCACAACACCGGGGAATTCTAAAATGATGGTCAACTGGTGTGAACACGACCAATTGTCATTTTTAGAACGGGAACGAGATTCTCAAATGGAGATGGCACCTGTGAGACGGCCTCCACTGGGAATCTAAAAGTAAATCTGGATCACGTACGATTGCAAAATCGATCACAAAATGCATGGAGCATTGAGCAAAGAATAACATCCAAGCTTCTGTAAACTATCTCTCGTGACACGATCAAACGGACTTTTCGGGAATCCGTAGCAAATGTACAGGGTAAAAACCGGCTGTATGCCAAAATAAATGGACTTTAAGAATAAGATCCTTAAATGGAGATGGCACCTATGAGATGACCTCCACTAGGGAATGTCTAATAATAAAACTGGATCTACACGATTGCAAGATCGATTACAGAATGCTGGAGCATTGAGCAAAGAATAACATCCAAGCTTCTATAAACTATCCTTCGTGATGGGATCGAACGGACTTTTCGGAAATCCGTAGCAAATACAGAGTAAGGACCGGCTGTATGCCAAAATAATGGACTTTAATGGGAAATGCCCTGATAAGCTTCTCGAGGGAGAACTGTCACTTATCGTTGAAAGGGACTTACATGCCAAAATGGATAAGCACTCAAATAAAGAGGCTGTTGCTTATCTGATATATAAATCTTCTCATATTTAAGGTCGGCGCCTGGAATACGATTCTGATTCTTCTCTTACTGAAGGATAAATAAACTTCTTCATGCTTCAAGGTCGTGCTCTCCTGAACATGAAAAGGGTAAACTGAACTTCCTCATACTTCAGAATCGTGCTCTCCTGAATATGATTCGGCTCTTTCGGGTAAATGAAATTCTTCATACTTCAGAATCGTGCTCTCCTGAATATGAAAAGGGCTAACTGAACTTCCTCATACTTCAGAATCGTGCTCTCCTGAATATGATTCGGCTCTTTCTTGTAAATGAAATTCTTCATACTTCAGAATCGTGCTCTCCTGAATATGAAAAGGGCTAACTGAACTTCCTCATACTTCAGAATCGTGCTCTCCTGAATATGATTCCGCTCTTTCTTGTAAATGAAATTCTTCATACTTCAGAATCATGCTCTTCTGAATATGAAAAAGGGCTAATTGAACTTCCTCATACTTCAGAATCGTGCTCTCCTGAATATGATTCGGCTCTTTCTTGTAAATGAAATTCTTCATAATTCAGAATCGTGCTCTCCTGAATATGAAAAGGGCTAACTGAACTTCCTCATACTTCAGAATCGTGCTCTCCTGAATATGATTCGGCTCTTTCTTATAAATGAAATTCTTCATACTTCAGAATCGTGCTCTCCTGAATATGAAAAGGGCTAACTGAACTTCCTCATACTTCAGAATCGTGCTCTCCTGAATATGATTCGGCTCCTTCTTTTACTAAAGGGTAAATGAACTTCTTCATAATTCAGAATCGTGCTCTCCTGAATATGATTCCGCTCAAACCTCCCCGTACTTCAAGATCGTGCTCTCCTGAATACGATTTGGTTCAAACCTCCCATACTTCAAGACGACAGGTAAATGGAAGCCCAACTGCTCCATGGAGATGGCCATTTGCTGCGAGTCATAACGAAGATAGGATCGGTTTCTTAGGTGAGAAATGTTGTATACCGATGTTGTAAGATGTAAAGTGTTGTACCAATGTTGTAACATGTAGGATTGTAAAGTGTTGTACTGATAGATTTTCCAGGCGTGAACTGGCGTGTATCTGTAAAGGATTGTAGTTGATTTTCTTGAAAGATAATGCAAAATAAATGCACGTCCGGGTACAGTGATAAACTTCTCAAGCGAGATAGTCGCGTATCTGTCATGGTATGGTGAAAACCTTTAGATGGTGCAAAATAAATGCACGTCCGGTTGGGCTCGACGACCGACAAGACTGAGATTCAATCTAGGATCGAGCTAGAAAGAAAACTGGTAATCAAGACTCCATCGAGGGAATGAACTCGAAGGGTAGATATCTTATCCTGGTGAGGAAAGATAGCTGAAGTAACCGTCATCCACGAGGATCGAGCTCCGTAGGGAAACTTGGAAACACATATGTATTTTATGCTTAGGGCTGACAATCTATTTGAAGAGAATGGACGAACCCAGTTACTCGGCGGTAACGACCAATGATAGAGACACAATGAACCTGTGCATGCTAACGCGTATGTTAATGAATATGTTGATATGAATGTATGTTAATGTCTATGTAGTTAAATATGCAAGATGTTATGTAATGAGTATGTAATGAGTATGTAATGAATATGTAATGAATATGTAATGAGTATGTAATGAGTATGTAATGAATATGTAATGAATATGTAATGAATATGTAATGAGTATGTAATGAGTATGTAATGAATATGTAATGAATATGTAATGAACATGTAATGAATATGAATATGTAATGAAATAGGCATGAATATGTAATGAATATGTAATGAATATGTAATGAATATGTAATGAAATAGGCATGTGATGCTTATGCCCCTGCGTAGGCCGACGAAACAGACTAGAGACAGGACGAGAGACGAAATAAACATCTCGACGGAGATACCCTGCGTTCTCTGCAACCAATACGTCAATCATGGGTGGGAAGGATCAATGGTGGAACCAAATCTGGTTTTAAAGTTCTGAATTCTCTGGGGAGAAAGTAATCTGCTTGAGTGCACAGTATCATGTCTTCACATGGGGAGAAGAAAACTTGAGGGACACTTTTGAGTTACCCAAGAAAAAGTTGTCAGCTTATAGTCTCTCTAGGGACTGTCACTGGGAGCATGTCGGTGAAATCTTTGATGTCTTAGGGACCACCGGCTCCATCCAAAGTATTGTCAGCTTAAAGTCTCGCTGGGGACTATGACGAGGCAATAGTTTAAGAGCCTGTTGCAACACTGAGCTTTACTGGGGGATGAAAGCCGCTGTGAGTAAAATCCATCAGGTGCATGAAGAAAAGTTGTGAAACCACATGGTTTTGATCTTGAAGGACCTTATAGCAGTCGCCATTTGTTTCCTTTAAAACACGGTGCCCCAGGATATTTGTGTTGTGAGGTATGGTCATCTCAAGAGGATTTTATAGAGAACACGGAGTCTGGTTGCCCCACTGTTTTCAAACTCTTTGAGAAGATGCGTCAGGTCTGGACGTAACTGGCACAATTTAATCGTGTTACGACGAAATCTTTGAGAAATAGCTCTTTAAGAATGTCAGACTCGCGTTGGTAAGCGAATTGGGAAACTGCCTGCCCCTGTTCAGCAGGATCTTCAAGTTCCACGGGTTATGTCCATATGTAGATCTCTAAGATATCAAGCAAAGTCGTCATGCCTGAAATGCCTATCCTGAGCTTGTCAATGTACACATATATTTGTCCTGAATTTTTGTTTTGAAAAAAGATATCGCGATAACTTGTGACCGAAATCACTAGTCAGGATATAAGTTTTAATTATAATGCCAACATGAATTTTTTTCTGAGCATAACTCGTAGGAGTCAGGAAACGTGATCTTGTCGAGTATGCTTTCAACCGAAGTCCTACTTCAATTAGGTCTTTTAAAGGTTGTATCGTGGCTCAGTTCACGGTTTAAGAAACAAAAGGATAAAGGCTCGAAGTTATATTTGTACCCACCCATTCTTCGTGATGTTCTCCAATCCTAATTCAGTTAATCGGATACGAACGCTCATACCTCAAACGGATTTGCTATGGTTGAGAACTTATCAAGGCTTTGGACATGGCAGTCACTCACCTATTTCTAATGGCAATCGGTCACACGATTTTGTTCTTTATAGGGATTCTAAAAAACTACTGGTTTGTTGTTCTTATTCCCTAACTTTTGCCTGGACAATGTCTTTTGATCTGACTTTGGAGTCCAGCGGGATGCCCCAGTTTTGCCTAAGTCTCCTTCATAGGTTTTGACTTAGCGGGCTCTTATTTTTTGAATATTCTTTTATGCACAAGATGTGTAAATCTTTTGGAAGGCTCGTGACTGCCCCACTCCTTAGGTAACCGAGGGATAGTCATTGTATTGGACTTCTTAAGATGCTAAGGATAAATTCTCGAAGGTTTGCGCTTCCTTTTTGAGGATCTAAGCGCTTGATCGGTTTAACTGGAACCTACCCTGCCCCAGGTTAGGATGAAGGTTCTTAAAAAGAAAGAAAACTCCTACTTCAAGGCTCAAAGAGGTTAACGAGGGATTATCATCCTTATATCTCCAGTGTTTGGGATTTGAAACAATGCCTTACATCATCAGCGGGTTTCAATCGAAGCATACGACAAGAGATTTGACGTTTCTGGTTCATCATCCTCCCCCCAATTCTCTATCAGAACAAGAGATCGGGTAAAGTTGGCATTATAATTTATGAAAAATATGTTTTGAATGAGTGAAACGAATGGACTTATTCAAGACAAACATATGCGTTGCATTAATCAATCAAAGATAAACAAATTCGTACATGCTAAATATGCTTAATCAAAGAGAAATGCATATAAATAAACAAATGAACTGTCGAAAAAATCCTTCTAAATGTTTATGAAATCTTGCATTCAAACGTAACAGTTTCCTTTGGCGGAGCCTCAATGGAAAGGACGTCTGGCTTATGATCACTGTGAGTCATCATGGTTTGCCCCAGTTACGCTGGTCACATCTTCAACAGTTTTCAGTCGTTGCTTCAAAATAACTTTCCCAGATTCTTTGTTGATCCCGGTCATATCATCTTGAGGGTTACTGAAATGAAGCGGGCTAGGCCTTTGAATAATTACTGGATTCGACTGATTTGCCACAGGAGTAGCATGCTTTGCAGAATTCGAACCCGACAAGTGAGGGACCCCGAGAGGAGTCTCGATCTTCAGCTGAGCATCGCCAAAAGACAACTTCTTCATTTCTAGCAAATTTCTGACAACTTTCTTAAGAGCATAGCAATTCTCTAGATCATGGCCGGGCGCACCCTCATGAAATAAACAATGAGCGGTAGCGTTGTGACTTGCAGGTAATGGATTAGGTGGAGGACCCAAAGCACGGGTGGTAATCAGACCTTGTTGTACCAAATGGGGGTATAACTCAGTGAAAGTCATCGGAATTGGAGGACAAGGCTTATACTGACTCTTACGGGGATAAGGAACTTGATCCTGTGATTGCTGGTGAACAGGAGCGTTGGGCACTCGTTGACTGTCGACAGGAACTTGCATAGGCGAATAACCGGAAGGTTGTCGATAAACTGGTGCCTGATATACCAGAGCCGACTGCACAGGCTGGTATGTAGGAAACTGCTGATCGAAAGGAGGTGCAACAGTAGTTACATAGGGTTGTTGGACATATGGAAACGGATAACCTTGAACATAACTCTGCTGATGTTGTAAAGGTTGAGGAGTAGCCTTTTTGCGGTTCCTTGAACGTGCAGGTCCTTTACCATGGTCGGAGTTAGGAGTTTTGCACTTTGGAGGGGTAGCTCTTCGAACTGGTTGAGCACTAGGAGGCACCAAACCGGATTGAAGACCGTGAGGAGGTACATTCTTGACAGTAACAGCTGGTTGAGGTTCCATAACGGTATTAGTAGTCTCAGAAACAACAGTAGACTGAGCATCCACCTTCACACTAAGAGCTCGTAACATCTCCAAAATCTGCCCTACACTTCCTCGAAGATCTTCGAGTTCATGGCTGACACGGTTGATCTCTTGGTTTTGATCTTCCATCCTTTCGAAGGGTCGTATTGATGCAGAGAACTCAGGGTGACAAAACTGGAAGGTGAGAGAACCGAGTATGAGAAATCGGGAGACACATGCAATGCAAAAGTATGATGCTAAAATGTGAATGAAAATGAAGATTTCATGGAATTCAAACATTTACGAATGTCGTGGGGTACCAAGGAAATCTTTTTCTTGTTTTTTTTCATTTTATTTTTTTATTTATGGTATCCCGCGATATCCATAAATGATGTTTGAACTCCATGAAATACAATGCAATGAGATGCTTTATGGATGCAATGCATGAAAACACACAAAGTCCTAGGTTAAAGGAACGTGAGCGGAGTCAAGGTCTACCCATCCCAAAAGGAGTGTACTATAGGTTAGTTGTACCTGCCGAACAAGGTTCTACAAAGTGCCCAAAGTCATCAGCCCATCTTTCGGATATTATCAACCTTCCGATTGACTCGGGGGTTAATAATATTCTCAAGAGAACCTTTTTTGAGTGTAGCATCGCGTAGCAACCATTGTAGGACTACTCCCACATAGTTCCCGCACTACGTCCTAAATAAGGCCAAGGTGGTGTTAAGGTACTACGGTCCTCAATATCACAGACTCCAATCGACCATGGAAAAAGTTTTCAACGATTACTCGTTCAACCGAACCATTTTCGAAAAGGTCTCAACTGAGCGGTGATTCTCGAATCAGCTTGGTCGGGATTCTCTCCCTATAAGCCTCATCGAATATATCCCCATCCTATAACAATGTCACTAGTCCGGGCGTAGGACTTATCTCACAGCACAAGGAACAGTCCCACAATCAAAGCACAAATATATACATGCAAATGAATAATAACACAGATAGTAATAAATATGAACAAGTTAGGGATAACCCTCAAAAGTTAAGAGATTCCCCTGTGAAGTCGCCATTTTCTGTTGCGGTGAAAATAGGATCACAAACTATTAATGAGTTTGAATCGCAATTCAATTCACAACCGCTCTTTGATTTATCCGAAGGAAAAGGTCAAAAGAGGGAAAACCTATTCTTGCATCGTAAACACAATGCGGGGAAAGATCTAGGGTTCGGGGGTTGGTTAAATTTAGGGAAGGTATTAGCACCCTAAACTTCTGTAGTACTCTACAGGAACCTTTTGTTCAGATATTTACTATTTGCTTTATTTATTAGCTTAAGGTATATGTACAAAGGGATTAAAAGTGAGAAAGGAGACCTAAGGGGTTAATTCTAAGTTTACTCGGCAAGACATCGCATCTTGTGCCTACGTATCCTTACGGGAGTGGAATCAGAGTAATCGTAGTTCCCCTCAAAAGGGAGGTTAGAGACTTCTTGACTGTGGTCAAGGTCTCAAGGGGAATAAACGCATCTTAAGGACACGCTTACGTGGAGTGTAGAAACTCCAAATCTCTACGTTGAATTGTTAAGTTGTAATTAGGGTTAGGTTATGTTAGGGATAAAATTGTAATCTTGCCTGCGGCGAGACATTTGTGAAAATTAGGGTTTGTAAGGGTGTAGTTTTGAGGTTTTGAGGTTGAGGACTATTGACACGGCGGTCAAACGACTAGACCTAATTCCTTCGGAGGAGTGAAATTATTGGTAAAGACGCGATAAACATACAATGGCAGAACATAAAGTGCGGAAAGATAAATGCGACAATTGTCTCGCAAAATTACACCCCATAAGCAGTTACAAATATGATAATTGAATATTTAAACTGAAAATAAAATCAATTGAACTTAGTCAGCTGCAAAAAAACTAAAACAAACAGAGACTGTTATTATACGGGGTTAGACAAAAAATTAGACGGGAATGTTAGGAATCTAAGTAGAAAATTATAATTTTAACGAAACAAGAAAAAAAATTAGAAATTTGGATCTTAAAAATGGGGATGTTAGCGAAAAATTAATAAACAATGAAAATTGATATGCAAAGAAGATGGCGATAATATACAAGTGATAATGGAATATGAAATAGCAACGATGATGTTAGATTATGTACAAATATAAAAATAAATACAAAAATAAATAAATAAATATTAGTGAACAGGTTCATGGATAATCAAGAATACTGTTAGGAATGAAGGATGAAAATTGGAATTGACAATAATTAGAAGTTAAGTGATGAACGTTTTGAGACGATGAGAATTTAGGTAATAAGAAAAGAGTTAGAATGGAATTAGGTTTTTTTTGTGAGATTTGGAAAAGTTAGAGTTTTTAATGTGATTAAGAAAAAGAAAATAGATTAAAAGTTAGAATTAAAAGTTAGCAAAAAAATTAGAACTTCGAAATTTGGTTTTTAAAAAAAAGGTTAGAAAATAAAAATAAAAGTTTGAAAATAAAAGAGAAAAAGGTTAGAATTTTAATAAAAAAAGAGTTAGAATGTTAGAATTTTAATTAAGAAAAAATGGTAGAAATTTTGAAAAAAAGATATAAAAAAGATTAGAAATTAAAAAAAAAGAGTTAGTTACTTTTGATGAAGACTGCAAGAGTCTTTGATGCTTGCCGATCCCCTGTTTTGTTGCTCAAGAGGGTCCTTTTATACTTGATTTTTTTAAATCTTTTTCAATCTCAGATTTGATTTGAATATCTCAATCTTTTTCAATCTCTGATTTGATTTGAATGAATTTTTATGATGATTTCAGATTTGATTCAATGATGGTGATGTGGATATTTAGATCTGATTTTCTTATGATGATGATATGATCTGATTGATTTGATTTTGCTCCATCTGGAATTCATTGGGATTGAATTTGATAAAAAAATATTGGGATTTAAATTTAAAAATGTTAGCAAAGAAAGTTAGAGTTTCAAGTTAAATAAAAATTAGAGTTTTAAGTTTAAAAAAAATGAGTTAGAATTTTAAAATAAAAAACATTTGAATGTTGAAAAAAAAAAGTGTTAGAATTATTTTAAAAACTGTTAGAATTTAATTTTAAAAGGAATTTAGAATTTTAATTTGAAAAAGGATGGTGTCAAAAAAAGATTTAGATTTAATTTGAAAAAAAAAGGATAGATTTAATTTATAAAAAAAAGGTTAGATTTAATTTTTAAAATAGTTAGAAAAAAAAAGATTTAATTTTAAAAAGAATTTAGAGAAAAAAAAGATTTAATTTTAAAAAGAAGTTAGAGAAAAAAAAGATTTAATTTTTTTAAAAAAGTTAGAAAAAAGATTTAACTTTTAAAAAAGTTAGAAAAAAGATTTGATTTTTTAAAAAAATTTAGAAAAAAAGATTTAATTTTATAAAAGTTAGAAAAAAAATTTAACTTTAAAAAAGGAGTTAGAAAAAA
Source organism: Lathyrus sativus (assembly GCA_963859935.3). Classification (NCBI taxonomy): domain Eukaryota; kingdom Viridiplantae; phylum Streptophyta; class Magnoliopsida; order Fabales; family Fabaceae; genus Lathyrus; species Lathyrus sativus. The sequence goes on from OZ012738.1 coordinate 511,876,368, forward strand.
GATTTAATTTTAAAAAGAAGTTAGAGAAAAAAAGATTTAATTTTTAAAAAGAAGTTAGAGAAAAAAGAGATTTAATTTTTAAAAAGAAGTTAGAGAAAAAAGAGATTTAATTTTATAAAAGTTAGAAAAAAAGATTTAGCTTTAAAAAAGTTAGAAAAAAGATTTAGCTTTAAAAAGGAGTTAGAAAAAAAGATTTAACTTAAAAAAAGTAGTTAGAAAAAGGATTTATCTTTTAAAAAAAGTTAGAAAAAAGATTTAATTTTAAAAAGAAGTTAGATTTTTATTTTAAAAAAAGTATTAGAATTTGATTAAAAAAATGTGTTAGAAATTAATTTAAAAAAGGTTATAAAAAAAAAATTTACTCTTAAAGAAAAGAAAAAAAAGTTAAGTTTTAATTTAAATCCTAAAAGTTAGTAAGAAGAGCTTAAAATGATTTAAATAAATAAACTAAATAGAAAAAAAAGTTAATAAAACATTAGTAAAGTTATAAAAAAAATTAAATTATTATTAGTTAAAAAATAAGATTTAAAAAAAAAGGTTAATTTATTAAGTTAATCAGAATTTAAAATAAAAATAAAAAAGAAAGGGTAAAATTTGGGGTATTACAGGTATGGAGGAAAATTTTCTTTTAGCTCCTATGGAACTACCAATCCACTTTTAATCAGATATGGAAGTATGGTACAATATGTCATTAATGGTGGGTCTAACTGCCTCTTAGGCGTTTTGGGCCTTTGTTGGGCGTACTTGTCGTACCTTCATTTTCACCCTAGCCTCACGTATCATACATTCATCATTATCATCATGGATGCATATCAAGCATATGAGTTTGCAAACGTTTCAAGGAAAGTTTGTTACTTCAAATCAAGTATTTAGGATTGCCTTAGTTGGCTCTCCATCCACAGCCTGATACAGGAGGAGGTTTGACCTGGTCTTAGTCAAACCCGAGCAAGAAGGGTTTGCACCTATTGGTATCTTCTTATCATGGGCAATTTTGCATACAAGTGTTGTTGCAAACCATCTAGTGGCTAGGGTTTATGACCTTGAAAATATGAGCAACCTGATGGTCAAGATTGGTTAGAAGTTTATTCTCAAAGGTGTGGTTACTTTGGCTCATACTTGTTTACTTTAGGCCATTTAAGGCAATGAGGTTTCAAGAAAGATTTTTAAATTGCTTAGGCAACAAGAAATTCTCAAACCAACTTTCTCTCAAGTTTGAATTAGATTGTATGGAACAATATCCTCTTGTGGGATGTAATCTTATTAAGGGTTCAAAAGCTATGCAAAAGGTTTTCAAATTCTTCATGATTTAAGGGAGGTACCATGTAATGTCCCTTACTTGATGTTTTCATTGGTTCATGAGCTCAACATTTAGAAATAAGGCAAATAAGGAGAAAATGTCTAATATTTAAATTCCAAGTTTCAAATTCATTTCAAATTCATTTCAAATACCCAAATTCAAGTTTCAAGTTCCCATATTCATGATTTCAAGTACAACCCATAATCCCCACTCAAGATTCACTCTCAAGTTCATTTTTTGGCCATTTCAAAATTCAAGATTCAAGATTCAAATGCACATCTATGTTGCAAATTCATTTCCAAAGACCAATACAATTGAACTCATTTCAATGGTTACAATTTTATCCTCATTAAAATTCCAAGTTGCAAATTCATGCTAAACTACAAATTCTTGATAAGTTTCAAAAGTCTACATCGAGTTACAAGAACAAATACAATTCAAGCGAAGACTTCCATGAGCAAGATGTTCACACAACAAATAAATTAAATTTATAGTTGAATTAGAAGAGAAGCAACTATTTCCGAGGAACTCTTGAACAATCTGGTTTATCATTTGTTGAGTTACTTGCAAAAGCTCTTGCCAAGGCTTATGGATATACTGAGGTAAGGAAAAGATCACTGCTGACTTCTAACGCAACTGCGAAAAAACAATTGGCAGAAACAAATAGAAGAGTCACCATCGAACATTATTTATCCTAAAGTAAGGAAAGGAGAAGATAAGGTCATCGCAATCAAATCTTGGGTTCGGGAGTCGGTTACGCAAGGGAAAGGTATTAGCACCCCTCACGTTTGTTGTACTCAACGGGATCTACGCTTGTTGTCTAATCAAAGGGTGAGTTATCTAAAAGCTACTGCTAAACAACAAAGGGAAGAGAAAAATGAGACTTGATAGGACATCTCCGCCCTATGCCTACGTATTCCCTCGTGCAATGGGAAAGTCAGAGTCAACATAGTTCAGAAAACCATGGCTGATGGAGGGAAGGGTTGCTCGCCAAGAAATCGTCGTCTTGTGCCTACGTATCCTCATCTGGTATGAGAAATCAGAGCAAACATAGTTCGGGTAACTAAAACACTAGCTGGTTAAGTGTATTTTATGAGTGACGTTATGTCTTCATCCCAACAGTTAGGATCGATGCCTATTTATGATAGAACGGAAAAGTAACATACTCTTTTCTGAAAATGATTTTGAAACACAACTCTGAAGGATAAAAAGGTTTGAATTTGGTTTAAGAGTTTTAATGAAGGAAATTGTTTGAGATTCACGTTGCACTATAGACGATGATATAGGAGTGAATGTGTTGCATATCGCCCAAGGGGCATACACTAAACCCTCTAGACAAGTGAGGAGAAACCCCCCACTCATCACTTCTCATATAGTCGGAAAAAAAAAATCGAAATCAAAACTCAAGCAAAAAGAACCTAAGTCAGAAATCACTAAGTTAGAAGTTAAATTAATAAAGAAAATTTGTTAATAGAAAATAAAATTTAAATGATTAAAGACAAAAAAACCTAAATATCTACATTCTAAACATGATTTAAAGTTAAAAGATTAATCTTAATAAAAAAACAATAATCCTAAATTTAACCTAAAATAAGGGATCAAGGAAATATCATGGCTAGAAAATCAATTCATTAATCCTAAGATTTAAATTAGAATTATAATAAAGTACTAATGGATTATGATTCAATTAAATTCTACAAAACAAGAATAAAGTTTTAATTAATTTTCATTATTTTTAAAAAAGAGAACTAACTAAACTAAAATGTCTTTCTAGATTATGAATCTTCTCCTTAAAATTTAAAAGTAAAAATAAAAATATAAAAAAGAAAACAACAAGAAAATTAGAAATAAAAATGAAAACAAAAAACAAAAAGATTACAAACTAAGGGTGTTGTGCCTGGTATAGGGTGTTAGCAACTAACTTGTGTAAGCTAAAGGTCAAGCCCAAAGCCAAGATAATGAAAGGAGAGAGGGGTAAGAACATGTACAGGGGGTACGGTGAGCTAGATCCATTGGACTTATGAGCCCAACAAAACTTCCAAAAAAAACTGGCCAAGAGAGATCTTAGGCCTGGGGCGGACGGGTTGCCCCAATACAACCTGTTTAGGTATTTGTTGGACTCAAGAAAAAACAAAAAGGAACGTAAAAGGAATGTGACTGCTACATGATCTCACACAGGAAAAAAATCCTTGTTTAACCATCTTCAAAATTTTCATCTCCAAACTCCCTCATTATGAAACCATGCTTTAATTCCTTTGATTGTCTCTCTCTATCTCGCAACATTCTTCGTTTCTCTTTCACGCAAGGGCTCGCTCAAAATCGCTCCATCTTGCTCAAGTTCCACTTCGCTTTCTCGCATGGTGTTTATTGTTGATGAATTATGGTGGTTGGTGATGAAAGTGTTTAAGGGAGTTTCTATGGAGGGAGTAGAAGAGAGGATTTGTTTTGGATAGGAATTTTGGATGATTTTGACGAAGGTTCACATGTTTGTGTTTTCTTAGAGAGAGATTTTTTTCAAATTTATTTTCTCCTCCTTCTCTTTTATTATTAAAGATGGTTGTCCTGTTGCTATCTAGTGACTTGTGGGATCGTTTGGTTTTGGTTGGAAATTATGCAGTAGTAGCAGCGTGTTTTTGGAAGCAGGTTTCGACGTGGTTTGAAGTGTTGCAGAGTAAGGCCGTACAATGGTTTTGGCTGCAGGTTTTGTCAGCAGCATGTTCTTATTCGTAGGAGCAGGTCGTGTGGCTGTAGAGGGCTCATTGTCATGTAGGTTTTTGTGTAGGAGTACGGTTCGTGTCTAACGTGCCTTAGTTTGCAGGATATGGGGTATATTTGAAGGTTTGTTTTTTTTTCCATTTGTTGTAGGTTGAAGAAAAAAGTCACGTTATATTTGTGTTGCTTTAGAATGTGGCTGAAGGAAATTGGAGACTTTTATATCATTATGGGCTTCTATTATTTATTGAAATGATAATAGATACAAAATGGGCTCTTGTGTAATTGATTTGAACTTTTTGTAACATGTATTTTGAATAAAAAATGGTTTTGGATAAAAAAAAGTTTAAATTGAATATGTGGGAATTGAAGTGGATAATGAATAAAAGAAATGAATGGATTTAAATTCTAAAATTGATATGGTTTATGACTTTATGGAAATTAATTTGGATATGACTAAAAAAATGAATACCAAACCTATGGTTAGTGGGCTACTTAAATGGATATGTGTAAGAAAAATGGTTTTGAACATCTATAAACAGACAATTGAACTCGAATCTGAATTTGATGAACCTGAATAAACCCCCATCAATATCTTCCACTGACACGCACCTTGACTGAATTTAATCTGAAAACCCACACTTGAAACTCTTCTAACAACCTTTGATAAAAATGAATGAATCTACTTCTGAATCACTGAACAACTTGCAATTGAAGCAACAACCATTTGAATTGATCATCTTCTGAACTTCTAGCCAAATAAATCTTGAATTACTTTAAATCCGTCTGAAAGAATCTCTGGGAAAATAAATTCATAGAGGAGCACAATATGTACTGATGGATCATGATAAACCTGATCTTTTGGACCAAACCTCACATGAACCACTGCTTGATAACCTGATAAGTCCCATAACAATTTGACCTTGGACGCACATTGGCTGAGAGAGTCTACTGATACTGATAACTTGTGCTTGAAGAAGTCTCTTAATGGTTTGACCAAGATTAGGTCAAACTTCGATCTGTCATAACAATATCCACACCTGACTTGAAGTTATGCCATTGTCCCCGATAACCCTGATCTCCTAAATGTAAACTTGCCAACAAGCTTGAACAAAAGGAGTGATGAAACCCTGGGTTCTTGATGCCTAACAAGTTTAGAATCAAATAACTGGATACTTGATGATCTTTGATGTGAGATTACACCAATAAGATTTCAAACCTCTACCAAACTTGAATGAAATTTTCTCAAGAAAAATAGGAAGATTTGATTCAGAGAAACTCCCGATTCCATGTCTTAGAAGACCAATGCAAAGTATCATTATGAGCTATGATCTAATGATGATGCAAATGAAATAAAACATAAGCCAGGAGGTTAAGAAAGGGAGGGCAAATTTTATGGTGTTACAGTTGCCCTTATTCAAACAACTTGGACCTGAAGGGATGATATCAACAATTTTCAGACATTCAAGGTACACGAATTTTGAATACCAAAAGAACCCGGAAATTTGCAGTCTGTGGGGATATATAGAGTAAAATAATTTCCAGCCGAAGGTGGACTTAAAAATGGCGGGTACTAACCAAAAGTTAGGATAACTAAAGGACACAAGATGCCAACAAAAAGTTGAGATGGAAAAAGGTGACAATCAAGAAGATAATAATTGCTACTAACCAAAAGTTAGGATCACTAGAGAGAATAATAACCAAAATATGTAAGAAACAAGCTACTAGCAGAAAGTTAGGATCAGCCAGATGCCGTCCGAAAGAGAATACACAAACAATGAAGACTAACAACCAAAAGTTGGGATCGTCAACAAGAAATACCAACCACAAGTTAGAATGAAAAGCTACTAACCAAAAGTTAGGATCACCGGAAAGCCGACCGAAGGCGAACACACAGAAAATGGAGACTACTAACCAAAAGTTAGGATCATAAACAAAAATTACCAACCAAAAGTTGGAATGAGAGGCTACAAACCAAGAGTTAGGATCGCCGGAACACCGACCGAAGGCGAACACACAAAAATGAAAACTACCAACCAAAAGTTGGGATCTTCCATACAGAAACAAAGGCTACTAGCCAAAAGTTAGGATCACCGGAACATCAACCGAAGGCGAACTTACCACAATGAAGACTACCAACCAAAAGTTGGGATAACGACTCCGCAGGGGAAACAATAGAGGACTACCAACCAAAAGTTAGGATAACATCCAAGAAACAACGGACTACCAACCAAAAGTTGGGATAACATCCAACAAAAGGCACCAACCAAAAGTTGGGATAAAATGGGTATACAGGAAGTAGAATCAAACGACTTACGACCTGAAAAGAAAACTCCACTGGGGGAAAGAGAAGTTTAAACAAACAAACTCTGTCGGGGAGTAAAAGTAAGATGAACACATCTATCAACGATTTTTCTTCTGGGGGTAACTTACCACAAAGTCTCATGCATTATGTCGTTATTTGCTGGAGAGATGTCTAGTAACAAAGGTATCAAACCTGGCTTATGCTTCGGATGCATATGTTTGAATATGGTGTAATGCTCCATACAAAATGGAAATGCTACGCATTTGGGAGGATGCAATGCAAATGATATGCAAAAGAACACCCCCAAGAAAGGCGCTGAGAAGATCATCAAACAAACTCTATTGAGGAAGACCCATTTAACGATCTTCCCGAATATAACCTCTGCTGAAAATTCCACTCAGGTGGGAATTATGAAAAATATCTCTTGGGAGCTCGTCCCAAGAATCTGATTCTGGAGAATGCCAATGACCATTGGACTTTGTTGGGGATAGCAGCTACCAATGACTTACTCGTCGAGGGAATTAACAACTAACTCTGCTTGGGGAGAGGAGTCAATGACATAAATCTTGTCGAGGAATAGCCTTCAACCTTACCCTGTTGGGGTTAAGTATGCATCGTTGCTGGCAAAAATACTTCTGATCTAATAACAGGAATTTGTGGGGAGACAAAATCTCTGTTGTGGGAAGACAAAGCGTCTTCTGCTGAACAAATGCCTGACTGTATATCAACATCTTGTCTGATGTAGTTGGCTTCTGAATACTCGTTGAGGAGTACAAATCAAACTGGTTGGGGAACACAAAACCTTGAACTTCTATTAGGGGAGGAAAGATTAAGAACTTCAACATGTTCTACTGATGATGCTAGAACTTCAACAATCTCTTCCGGGGAGATAACTCTAATAGGGAGAAGTTAGACAAACGAGAATCATGTCGGGGAATGTGATAACATGTGAACCATTGGGAATGATTGTGCCAAGTACAGTTGGGCTTTTGGTTTAAGGATGAGACCAGATTTATGGTGATTGGATTCTTTAAGGATTTATTATTGGTTGCCAATGAAATTGGACTTTAAAGGGGAACTACTAGACGGGAACTGGTATTTAAAGGGTAGACCACCAGATGAGAACTAGTGACGAAAGGTTAAGTTGTCAGACGAGAACTGGATTTATGTTTCAGTATCAGATGGGAATTGATTTTGTAGTTTTCCAGACAAGAACCAGACTTTAAAACATTTTTTACCAAACGAGAACTGGTTAAACGGTAGGCTAAAGAATGGGTGGCCAGACAGGATTTAGTTTAAAACTGAAATGTACCAGACGGGAACGAGTTTAAAAGTGATTTTGGTTATAAAGTTTTGACAGGTAACATGTCAAGGATGTGGGATGAAAATCCAATGACAGCATGCAAGGACATGAAGATTCCCAACAATGAAAGGTAGTTCTTATGCAACAAGTCTTTTTCAAAAGGATAAGGTTATTTGAAGGGGTGATGGCACAGTTCTCCGACACTCCTCTTGAACTTAAAAGTTGCTGACGAAACGGAACTTGCTTGAGTAACCTGAAATCAAGGAAAGGTCTTGCCCTAGTGTAATTTTACTTGCCTCAGTCTGATCCTTGGGAAAGTCCATCTTAAAAAGACAGTAGCTTGCCATGATATGACCTCGAGATGGCTTGCCCCATAATTTGTACCATGTGTCGCTACTGCGAAAAATAGGGCCGACAATGACAGAAGAGTCACCACCGTTCGTTATTTATCCCAAAAGAGGGAAAGGAAATGATCAGAGAAAACCTAATGAAAACGGGAGAAGACAGGTCATCGCAACCAAGTCTCGGGGTTCGGGAGTCGGTTACGCAAGGGGAAGGTATTAGCACCCCTCATGTCCCTCGTTCTCGACAGGATCCATGCTTGGTTATATATCTAAAGGGTGTTTACTATCTAAGCTAAAGGTCTCAGGGACAAAAGAAAAGAAAAGAGACTCGGCAAAGCATCGCCGCTCTGTGCCTACCTATTCCCTCGTGCAATGGGAAAGTCAGAGTCAACGTAGTTCGGCTAACTACGGGTGAAGGTGGGGGAAGGTTGCTCGCCAAGACATTTCCGTCTTGTGCCTACGTATTATCATCTGGTATGAGAAATCAGAGCAAACATAGCTCGGGCTAACACGACCACAAGTGGGTTTAAGTGTTTTAACCGAGTAGGGTTAAACCTTCATTCTAGAAGTTAGGGACAATGTCTGTTTGTGGTATAACCAAAGCTTAACAACACTCTTTTTTGAAAATGATTTTCCATTAATCCCGAAGGATAAAAGGTTTGGTGTTTTGTTTTGAAGTCTTTTAGAGAAGAAGTGTTTTGAGTTTAGTTTGTAACTCATGTTGCACTAAAGACTATGACTTAGGAGCGAATGCGTCGCATATCGTTCTAAGGACATACGCTAACACTCTAGACAATTGAGAGGCAACCACCCAATCATCATTTCCCAAGTAGCTTAAGGCTCGTAGAGTACAACATTCATTAGCCTTTATTAAGTGTTTTAAGGTTGTTTTGAGATGAGATGAGAAAGGGGACAAACTAGAGGGAGACTAACTGAAACCTAAAAGTTGTCATGCAAAATGGTCCTAGAATTGGGGTTAAAAAAGGGAAAGTTTACCCTAATGCTATCATGCATGGTTTAAGTCCTAAGGTATATCATAATCTCAAAGAGATTAGAGATCCTAAGGGAACATGGCAAAGAGAAGAGAAAAAGAAGGAAGCATGAAATAAAATGCAAAATGCAAAATGCAAACATTAATGCACATTTATGAGTATCCACAAATGAAATAAACCCTAGAGGTACACCAAATGAAAGGGATTAATCGAGGGTGATCAAAAGTGGCTTCAAAACTAACCCAAAATTAATCAATCCAGGGGAAAAATGGTCTTAAAAAATCCTTTAACTCAACATGAACATGAGGAAAAAAATTTTAGCCATTGGCACTAAAAATTGGTCAAGAAATAAAATCAAGAACAAAAAGGATCAAATTTTAATCACCTAAAAACATATCCAATCATTAATTCTTTTATTAATTGAAAAATTATTGGAAAATGAAAATAAAAGTTTTCAGAAATCAGTTAACATCTTGCAGTATCCAAAAATATTTTTCTAGAGATTTTATGATACTTGGATATATTTTTGGTGAATTAAAATTGAAACAGAAAATGAAAAGAAAAAGAAAATAAAAAGGAAAAAACATGTGTGGTAAATAGCAGTAATTTCAGTTCATTTTGCTGGGCCTGGTATCAGAGGGGGTGTGATTAGTGATGTAGGCCCAAATCCAAAACAAAATCTGAACTAACATGAAACGAGTCGTTTCATTTATGCGTTGGAATTCAACCCTTACGCGTGGCCAGTCAACATGAATCACATCCCTTAATCTAAATTCAGTCAACAAGTCAAAGCTCACGTGGCACATCCATTCATCCAAACAGATAAATAACCAGACACCGGAGCCACTGTGCTCCGGTCGTCTTCTCCGACGTACCTGGTCGGAGTTGATGACTATAAACTTCATCAAAACATGTGCTATCTTATGCCAAATTGATCCTCTCGTTGAGTACATCAAGATTCTAGGGTTTGTTTTCATTTATCACTCATAAATAAATAAAAATGAAGCATTCAAGAATCAAGCACATAACATCAATCATCAAGAACATGCCTCTAATTAATCCAGAATTTGCCTACGTGAGTAGGGCTTCAATATGCAATGAAAATGGCGCATGATGGATGCCTCAACAGTGAGTAATCTTGGAAAGAATATTACCTAACGGAGCTCCTCCGTTGGGTCTTGTGTGCTGCTCAAACTTGTGCAAAATGATCCAGAATCCTTCAAGAAGCTTCAAGGAAGGTGACTGTGATCTCCAATTGCTATGAATTGATCTTGAAATAACATCTTGGATGCTTCAACACAACTTCCCATGATCACAATGACTTGGAACTAAGCCTCAAACAACTTCAAATCTCCTGTTGACCTTGCACTAGGCAGATGAAACCCTAGGTGTACAATCCTTTGACTGCAACCTCTTGTACATGATAATAATCACTTGGATGAGCTCCCCAATGGTTCTCAAAGAACTAAATGAGCTTCCCAACATTCTCTATCCATAACCATGGACTCATGATCCTCTGATGATCTTCAATTTGCCTCCAAGATAGATGATAAACCACAACTATCCATCCACTCTTTCAAAGAGCTTTGGCCCTCTCATGTTGATGATAAGAACTTGACCACTTGAATAAAACCTCTTGCTTAGGTTTAGAATCTTGGTAGCTTTCTCTTGTCTTGCACACCTATCCTGATCCCCTGCAAATGAATAATGGTATGCAAATGCAAATGCTAGAACAATGAGATGAAACATAAACCAAGTACGAGAAATGGTTGGTCAAATTTTGGGGTGCAACACCATGAAAGGACTCATCCTTAATTAACCGACTCTCATAGTGGTTGGATTCAATGTACTCTTGAAGTAGCTTTCCCCTGAATGAGTGTTGAAGCAAATTAACTTGTCCTAATTGAATACTGGAGGGATCTGCCCTCAAGTCAAAGAAACTCTGGGTGGTATGCCCCTGATTGGTAGGGTTTCGAGATGATTCACTTCTGATCAAACAGTTCTTAAATGATTCTCCCCATAATCAACCGATGCTTAGGGATTTTCCTTAGAATGAATGGTTCCATACTCATTGGATGTCAATGCCCCAGAACCATATGGCTACAAGGTATACTTGATTCTGATCCAAACTGTTGAATGATTCAGTCTTGTTCGATTGCTCCTTGCTGGAATTTCCTCAATGTTAATTACTGACCTGGAATTAAAATTGTTCATTCACGAATGGTGATTTTAATGCGATGCTCATGTAGATTTTGAAAAATCAATCATTATTAGAATGATGTGATAATGTGTGACGAATGGACCATTAATCCAGAGGTAGTGCTGATTTAGCTAGTGAAAGATACAACAAGAATATGATTAGCAAATCATGTAGGAGTCATTTTATGCAACATCGCATTAGTATGCCTTCAAAATAAACCCAACCTAAATTAGGTCTTTTAAGGGTTGAATCGTGGCATGGTTCACGGTTATTGAAACAAAGGATGAAAGGCTCAAAGTTTGATTATTACCCACCCATTCTTCGTGATGATATCCAATTCTACATTCAGCTAACTTGGCACAAGCACTCACCTTTAAAAGGTTTATTGAATGGTAGGAGTGGTGGTTAAGGAATCCACGAGGTTTTCGGATTGATAGTCACCCCTCTTGTCCTTGGTTTCTGTAGTCACACAACTTTGATCTTCTTCGAGGATTTTTCTTTTGTGATCCTTTCTTTTTATTCTTTTGTTCCCTAATTTTTGCCTGGACTGATTCTTTTGATAGTTTTTTTCGATTTTGAAGTCCTGTTGGATGCCCTAATTTTTTCCTAAGTCACTTGCTTTCAAGTTTTTACGACTTAGCAGGCGTTCTTTCTTATTTTTTTGAATATTTGACACAAGTCTTGTGACACTGGCTGTCTTGATTTTTTCCTAAAGGGTCATGTATGTCTCACTCATGTTTAGTGAGGTATAACCATTGTGGTTGTCGAGGTACGATCTCTTGAGAGGGGGATAGGATGTGACTGGTCCTCGAATAAGGACACTCCTCTATGAAATTTGAACGCTCGATTAAATTAACTGACAACTACCCTGCCCCAGGTTAAGATGTGAGGGTTTGAAAGTCTGAAGGAAACTCCTACTTCTAGGTTCAAAGTGGCTAACTAGGGACTAACTCCTTACCTCTTCGGTGTTTAGGGGATTTGAAGCAATGCTTGTACATCATCAGCGGGATTTTATCTGAAAGCATACGATCAACAATTATGAGTATTTAGTTTTTATCATTCTCCATCCAATATTTTATAAACAACAACGATAAAGTAGAGTGGATAAGAGGTGTATGTGTCTGTACTTTGCAATAAATAATTACAAATGCATAAATAATCACTTCATTAATATTATCATTCAAAACAAAAATGTTTAAAAACAAGTAGCAATTAACAAGAAAGAAAATTACAAATGCAAAATGGTAAAAGTGCCCAAGGATTGCCAATGTTGAGGACGGATGCCTATCTGGACCACCGAATTTTGGAGATGACCCTTGAAATCTTCGAGCTTAGATAGTGAAGAGGTTAACATGCACAACCAAACTTCCTTCTGGAAAGGATATGTACCCTTTGTCAATCAATTGTTGCACCTTGGCTTGGAAGGCTTTGCAATCTTCAGTTGAGTGCCCCATAGATCCTCCATAAAATCCACACTGCACATGGGGATTGTACCCAAGAGGGTAAAGTTCTGGAACAGGCTTGAGAGTCTTGGGCTCCACCAATAAATTTTGAATCAGATGTGGCATAAGTTGACTATACGACATAAGAACTGGATGAAGAGGAGCATTCCTTCTTTCCAAGTTATTGCGGGGCTTATTCTGATTTTGGCGCTGATTCTGATAACCTCGGCTATGGGCTCGTTGATTTACATGAGGAGCGATCCAAGGTTTCTGATATGGTTCCCTAGGCACAGCTGTCTGACCATAAGAATAGCATGACACTGGAAATAATGACTGCTGAGAAGATGAAAAACCAAAAGATTTCACTGGTTCACCCTGAGAATACCAACATTTGTCATGACTATATTGATTACATCCTCTTCTTCCCCTTGGGAGTTACTGAGGGATTCAGTTTCACTGGCCTGACTGCTCGAGACATCCTGAATTTTTCCACTCTTTAGGCCCCTCTTAATGCATTCTTATGCTATCACCAGGTCGAAGAAGCTTGATGTCCCACCGCTGATCAATTTATCCAAGTATGGACCTTGCAAAGTATCCATGAATAAGTCAACAAATTCTCTGTCTAGAAGAGGTGGTTGCACTCTGTCGCAACTGCGAAAAACACCCGGCAGAAAATAGAAGAGTCTCCACCTTTCATTATTTATCCCAAAGAGAGGGAAAAGAAACGATCAGAAAAACTTGACGAAAAGGGAAAAGACGAGGTCATCGCAACCAAGTCTGGATTCGGGAGTCGGTTACGCAAGGGGAAGGTATTAGCACCCCTCATTGTTGTTTATCTAGAAAGGGTGTGTTGAAACTATCTACGCTAAAGGTCAAGGGACAAAAGAAAAGAAAAGTGACTCGGCAGAGCATCGTAGCTTTGTGCCTACGTATTCCCTCGTGCAATGGGAAAGTCAGAGTCAACGTAGTTCGGCTAACTACGGGTGAAAAGGGGGGAAGGTTGCTTGCCAAGACATCACGTCTTGTGCCTACGTACTTTCATTTGGTATGAAAGATCAGAGCAAACGTAGTTCGGGCTAAAAAGACCACAGGTTGGTTCAAAAGTTTTTAGGCCCGAGTAGGGTTAACAAGTAGTTCTAGCAGTTGGTGTATGCAGCTCGACCATTGGAGACTTAGGTGTTACCGTTTGCGGTAGAACTAAAAGTTAACAACACTCTTTTTATCTGAAAATATTTTCCGGATTAAAATCCCGAAGGATGAAAAAGGTTTGAAGTGTTTTTGTGTTTTTTAAAGAAGAAGTGTTTTGAATTTGAGTGTTTATAATGTATGTTGTACTAAAGTCTAAACCTAGGATCGAATGTGTCGCATATCGTCCTAAGGACGTATACTAAACACTCTAGGTAATTGAGAGGTAACCGCTCAATCACCATTTCCCAAGTACAAGGCTCATGGCACAACATCCATTATCTTTATTAAGTGTGTTAAGATTGTATGAAGATGAGAAGAGAAGAAAGGACCACTAATGGGAGACTAAATCAATCCTAAAAGTTATCATGCAAAGTGGACTTAAAGTTGGGATACAAAAGGGAACTATCTAATGTTATCATGCATGGTTAGGCACCTAATTCCTATCATAACCTCAAAAGGTTAGAGAACTTATGGGGAACATGGCAAAGAAAAGCAAAAGAAGAGAAAGAGGAAAGAACATGAAAATGTAAACATGCAAACATAAAATGCACAAGTAAGAATGAAAGTGGGAGGAAAATAGTGTGGGGCAGTAGCCTCCACAAGCTAATCTCAACCAAGAATGCATATGAGAATGCAAGAAAAGAAGAGAAAAAGAAATGCACAAGATGATCTCAAACAACAAGAAGAAACCACACAAAAATGCACCAAAAGTGGGATGAAATGACCTAAGTCAAACAACATCAACAACAAGTGCCAAAAGCCAAACCAAATGAAATGAAAAGAAGCTCATAAAAAAAGTGAGGATGGGAGGCCATATGAGGACAGAAAGGAACTCATAATATGCACTCAATCATAAGCATCACAAACAAAGTGCAAAAGAAACCACAAAAGAGTCCTCATGGATTCATCATTTTAGGTATGCTTCAAGTACCTCCTAAGGAGGGACTAAGCCACCATAAATGAGATTCCAAGGTCATGGGACATAATGGGAAATGATAGGAGAAAGCTCAAGCAAACCAGTCAAAGGAAAATGCAAGCATACACACCAAAGAAAGCAAGCATGCATCACTTAGAAACCCTAATTAAAAGCACCAAAAGAAACACACAAATAAGCAAGTAAAACAAAATTTCATGACCTAAAAATGAGCAAGCATCATCCTTAACATGTTAGCAACATGAATCAAAAGGCATTGAGGGCTCAAAGGATCCAAAAATGTCATCTCCAAGACAAACTAGGTCAATGTGTATGTATAAACCTCCCTTAGAGGTAACTTGACTTGCAAGTTACCTCAAAATTAGGAAAATGATTCAAAAATGATCAAATAAAATGCACAAAGCACCTAAGCATGTTGGTAAACAGAAGCCAAGAGGTCATAATCAAAATCAATTCACAACACCACCAAAGAAATTGATTCACAAGGGTGTTCCATTGTGAATGAGGATTGTCGAGGGTCAAATGAAATGCAACAAAGGTCAACCCAAAAGTCAACCAAACAGGGGCAAAATGGTCCTAAAAAAATCATCAACTCATCATGGACATGAGGATGAATTTTCTGTCATTGGATCAAAAGGAGATGGAAGAAACAAATCAAAAGCAAACACATGTCAAGATTTAACCCAAACAAAACACTTCCAATGTTTAATTCCATTTTTAATTCAAAATAAATCCAAAAAATAAAATAAAAATTTCTTTAAAATAATAGACATCTCAAAGTGTCCAGAAACTATTTTTGTGAAATTTTTGAATCATTAGAAGTATTTTATTTTGATTTAAATCTAAATAGATAGAAAACAAAATAAATAAAAAAGAAAATAAAACAAAATAAAAAAAAGGTGCAAATAGTAAAAGATTCACGTGCAAAATCAAATGGGCTCGGGCAAGGGGGTGTAAATAACAATTGAAGGGCCCAGTCCACAAGCATTTTAAGTGAAACGCAACACTTTACATGATCGTGTGTGGCAAGTCAAAGTGAGTGCACGGTGAAGCGTAATCACAGCCATCAAAAGCTTAAGTCAACAGATCCAAGGGAAAGAGGCAAGCCACGTGTTCAGGTGAGATTTAAAACATGTAAACAGAGGGAAGAAAACCAGATGGCCGGAACCACTGTTCCGGTCGTCTTCTCCGACGAGAGCTCCGGCAAGGCAACAACAAAACTCAACCAAATCAAACAAATAAATAGCCAGAAATCATCTACATCTTCCCTAGATCACAAATCCAAGATTCAATTTCGTTTTTAGTCCATAAAAGCCAAAACGCAAGCAACAAGTTGGAAGCTCAAATCACGAAAGTTCACAAACAGCAATCAATTGTATCCGGAAATGATCTACACATCTCATAGGTCACAAACATACAAAAATGGCATGCTAATTCATCGTGAACAGAGAGGAAAGTTGAAAAGTGATTTACCTAGTGGAGTTCTTCCACTGAGCCTTCAATTCTTGATGCAGCTTGAAGGAAAACGCCCAGAAATGATCCTTAACCTTCACTGAAGCTGTTTTAGTGTTTAATTTACCTTGAATCTGGTTAAATCTGGAAATTCAAATTTCAACTTTTCTTCATCCTTTTCAACTGTGTTCTCTCTCAATTCTCCTCCAATTTCGCCTTCTGATGCATTGCTCATGATCCTGAGATTATATATGATGGATTGGTGAAGGTTTGGAGCCCAATTGCAGCCCCTAAAAGCCCAATCAAATTTCAATTTTCTTTGTGTTGGTGAACTTGCAAAACCGTGTATATGGAGATGCACATGCCTCAAACTTGATTCCATTAACTTGCACATGAGGTGAATTGATCACATGGCCAAGAATTGCCCCTTGTTTTGATCTTATGGTTGAATTTGCATTTGTTACTTCATGGTGAAGCAAACTTGGAAATGGCATACCAAAGCTCATCAAATTCAAATTCTAAAATTTCCATTGTTCTTATAATGATTTTGGCACTCAAAATATGTACAAACTTGCACAAAATTGATCCAATATGATTTAATTTGATTTTAGTGCTTTTAATGCCTTTTTCATGAAATTTCCTTCATCCAATCTTCCATCTAAGCCAAATCAATGGTTCCTTGATGTTTGGTTGAGCAAATGACCCCATTTGTAGCAAGTTTCATGTTGAGAAATATTTCATTTGAAGTGTGCAAGATAGTGAAATGGACCTATAATGAAAATGACATGTAATCTTACTTTTCCCAAAGTATCCCTGCCTTGCAAGCCTCATAACTTGAGTTCTACAAATCAGATGAAGGACTTCTAGTACTCTTTGGAAAGCTAAGATCATGAGAAATAACTTTCATGTTTGGGTCAAAGTAAGGAGAAACATCCTTCTAGGTCAAAAATGTCTTATAAGTTGGCTGACTTTTGTTGACCAAAATCACATTCATTAGAGGACCTGTAACTTGTCAGCATTATAACTTGAGTTCTAGAAATCATATAAATGACTTCTAGTACTCAAAAGAAAGCTAGAAACATGCTCTACAAGTTTCATTCTGGGGTCAAGATGATATGAGACTTGTATCTTGAGATACGTTGTCTTGAAGTTGGGCACTAAACAGGGGATTTTACACTAAGAACCCTAATTTAGTAACTTCTCACACTCTTGATTCTTCTTGACTTGATCTTGAAATAATATATTAGACATCTCAACACAACATCCCATGACCATAGAGACTTGGGATTGAGTTTTAATCTCCTTCAATTTCACAGTTGACTGAGGGTTGACAAGATGAAAACCCTAGATGCACCATTCTTGACTGTGGCTTCTTCCACATGACACAACAACTTGAATAAACTCCAACATGTCTCTCAAAGAACTCAATGAGCTTTCTTAACATCCCATATCCATAATCATGAATTCACAACTCTCTGATGATTTTCAATTGGCCTCCAAGTTAGGAGTTGATCCACATACACCCATCAACTCTCTCAAAGAACACTGACCACCTCTTGATGACTTGATGATCATCCATGCTTGAGTAAAACCCCTTACTTAGGCTCAACACTTTGGTGACCTTCTTTGGCTAGTCACACCTCTTGATCCCCTTCTAAATGAACAATGATATGCAATGCAAATGCTAGAACAATGCAAAGAAACAAAAGCCAGCTAAAGAAAAAAGGTTGGGCAAGTTTTGGGGTGCAACACACTCTGGAAGCCAATTCTCTCTATCTCTGAGCATACCCCCTGAAGGATTCATTGTTCTCTTGAGATAAGCTATGCAACTGCATGCGACTGGGAGTTACGTCAAGATTATACTCATACTGTTTCAGAAAAGCTTTGGCTAAGTCCAACCATAATCTGATATGACCACTCTCTAACTGCACGTACTAATTTAAAGATACCCCACTCAGACTGTTCTGAAAATAGTTAATAATTAGCTTATCATTGTGCACAAATAAGGTCATTCTTCTGCAAAACATCACCAAATGCTGCCTAGGGCAACTATCCCCCTTGTACTTCTCAAATCTTGGTGCTTTGAAATTTGGAGGTAATACTAGCCCGAGTACCAGGCACATGTCTGAAGCATTGAGACCAAAAGTATCCTGAACTTCCAAGCCCTTGAGTTTTTCATCCAACACATGAAATCTTTTAGCATACTCAAGAGCTCTCAGGTCCTTAATCTTCATCATCGGGACCTCTTTCTTGGAATTAGACACGGAGAAAGCAACACCGTGATAATATGTAGTATCAGGAGAAGAGGAACGTTCACTTTGAACAACAAACCATTCATGTAAACCCTAATTCTCAACAGAGAGCTGCACAGACTGAGCCTGAGCAAGATTGTTCACTTGTAGAAGATCTTCATCAAGCAAAGAACCATACGGAGGGTTAGTCGTCATAGTAAAACCAGGTGGGGCATCAACATTCTGGAGGTTTTTCTCTAACATAACTACCAACAACTTCCAACTTAACTTTACTTCCTAACACTGCTTGATCCTGCTTCAAACACTTGGTCGTCTTTCAACAGTCACCACTTGTTCAGAACGAGCAATAGGGAATCAACTGGCCCATCAAAGACAAAGACGGAATGAGAGTTTTGGCCGGCTGAAGAATGATATGCAAAATGATGCAGAGATTTTTATGTTATGAAATAGAAAAGACATGGGAACAAAGCTTCCATAAACTTTGAATAACTGATGTGTTGTTGACTGAATAAATCCAGAACTTCGTTCTGACAAGAAAATACCGGAATACTAGAATACCAAAGCACTGAGATGATAGAAAACCCAGAATACCCAAGATCAAAAGTCTGCACTTATGATAAAACCATAAAACCGGGTTGGTTGGAGGTCAAAGTTTCTTGCAAAACCAATCCCCTTTCACATGTGGGTTCTAGTCTTGGAAGACATGGCAATCCTAACAGGTTATTTATATCACAGACTCTCAGGTCAAGAAACAATTATACGTTCACCATTTCTGGATTGGCATCATGGTCAATCAAGGAGGTCTCAACTGACTTCCTAATGAACAGTCTCCAAAGTTGTTAGCTTTCTAATTCAATTCCCCCTCAACTGCCGAAGATGCGTAAGATAGGATGTCTCCAAAGAAAATATCATCTGGACGTGAACTTCATGCGAACTCTTGCGTGTCAAGATACCACACAAGTCCACACTACTCTCTAACACTAATTCTATGTGTATACTCAAGCCTGGGTATTAGGCATAACTCTCATGGGAAAATCCACCCATTAGCACAACAACAACAGCGTAATATGATAACGATGATAAAGTGCCGAAAGTAAAATGCAAATCTAATAATATACAATAGTAAAAGAATAATACATACAACATACATATGCATAAATATAAACACCCAAAGATATAAAGCAGACAAGTGCTAGGATTGACTCGTATAGAGAACTATCATTTCCCCGGCAGAGTAGCTAGTTGTTGCAACTGCGAAAAATAACTGGCGGAAACAAACAGAAGAGTCGCTACCGAACGTTATTTATCCCATAGGAAGGAAAAGGAAACGATCAAAGAAAACCTAAAGGAAAGGAGAAGACAAGGTTCTCGCAACCAAATATTGGGTTCAGGAGTCGGTTACGCAAGGGGAAGGTATTAGCTCCCCTCACATTTGTTGTACTCAGCGGAATCCATGTTTGTTGTCTAATCAAAGGGTGAGTTATCTAAAATCTATTGCTAAACCGGAAAGGGAAGAGAAAAAGGAGACTCGATAGGACATTGCCGCCCTATACTTACACATTCCCTCGTGAAATGGGAAAGTCAGAGTCAACGTAGTTCGAAAAACCACGGGTGATGGGAGGAAGGGTTGCTCGCCAAGACATCGTCATATTGTGCCTACATATCCTCATCTGGTATGAGAAATCAGAGAAAACGTAGTTCGGGTAACTAAACTATTGGTTGGTTAAGTGTTTTTTATGAGTGATATTAAGTCTCCATTCCAATAGTTAGGGTCGATGCATGTTTGCGATAGAACAGAAAAGTAACGTACTCTTTTCTGAAAATGGTTTTGAAACACAATCCTGAAGGATAAAAATGTTTGAATTTGGTTTAAGAGTTTTAATGAAGTGGATTGAACTTGTTTAAGATTCACGTTGCACTAAAGACTATGATATATGAGCGAATGTGTCGCATATCACCCAAGGGGCATACACTAAACACTCTAGACAAGTGAGGAGAAACCCTTCACTCATCATTTCCCATATACTTAAGACTCTTGGCGCATAATGTTCATCGTCTTTATTAAGTGTGTTAGAATTTTTTTGAGATGAGAAGAGAAAGGACTCAAAGGTTGAAAAGAAAACAACTAAGGGAAACTGAACCCTAATGTTGTCATGCACAATGTTCCTAATGTTGAGATAAGAGGGAAGTCTACCTTATGATAGTGGACCTAAAGTCGAGGTCAAATAGAGACTATCCTAATTATTATCATGCAAAGGATTGAAAGTCTAATGTCTCTCTTATTCCCAACTTAATCATAAATTAAGTGGGACTAGAAATCCTAAGGGATCATGTGAGCAAGCACAAGTAAACACCATACTAATCAATCACAAATGAAAGCAAAATCAAGACTTAACCAAGTCTCAAGAAAAGAAAGAGAAGAAAGAAGAATGAAAAATTATGTCAATCAAGCAAGCACAAAATAAAGGCATCATCAAGCATCTGACATGGTGATACATTATAGTTCTGAAAGACTAAAATTCAATGTTAGTTATAATTCATTATGTCTGAATTCCATTTTAGTAACTGTTTATATTTGAACAATCAAAATTTCTTTTTCTCCCCCTTTTTGTCAAAATCAAAAAGAAAAACTTTTTAAGACAGAAAAGAGTAATAGAGAAAATAACAGAAAAATAGATAAAGAGACAGTTAACTTCATTAATAAACAGAGTTCAGAGATCATTCAAATAAACAACAAAACAACAGAAACAGTAAAAATAGCAAACAAGTGCACAAACATAACAAAAAAAGAATTAGGTTTGGCGAGAGGTTATAATCTTCAGAAGGTCTGTGATTTGAGAAGTAGATTCCTCTTGCTTAGACATCTAAGTCTTAATCTCATCTGTAGTTTGTTCTTGCTTGACCATCCATGTTCTGATCTCTTTATTGCTAGCTTCTAGCAGAGCAAACTTTTCTTCTAGATCTGGTCTTTCAGTCTTGATCTCAGAAAAAGAAGGTGCAGATGCAGATTCAGGAGCTGGAGCCCTATCAGTGACCATTGCAGAGGCAGATGCAGGTTCTTGAATCTCAGAAGTAGAAGCTTGTTCCACAATTATCAGAGCAGACTGATTAGGCATAACAGTTTCTTCAGCAACATCAGCTTCTGGAGTAGTATCTTCAGACATAGCATCATCAGCAGGTGCATTTTCCAGAGCCAGAACTTGAGGTCTACTCATATTCAGAAAAGTCTGTCTGATAACTTCAGCAAGTTTCACCTTTGCATCATTAGAGCAAATGGTGCAAAGATTTGAAGCAACATTGTTGAACCTTGAGATAAATTTGTCCCAAGTAGCTTCAGAAGCATTTGGGTTCACACTAGACAAACAGTCTTTCTTCACAGAGGATATCCACACATTCATTTCCTTCTTGAAGCCATCAAAGAGCGTACCAACATCCATTCTAGGTTTAGGTTTTATGAAGTTTTCTAGAGATGGTGTTTTTGGTTGTTCTGGTGGAGATGGTATTGTGAAGGTTGGGATAATGAACAGAGAGCGAGGATATGGAGTAAAAGATGTTTAGCCAGATGATTCAGCAGAATCTTGAGGTTTAATGTAGAAGTGTTTGAGTTTGAGTCCAGAGGGAAGGGGATCAGAGGGATGAGGTTTGAAAGAAGTAAAGGAAATAAACTCAAATGTTCTTGGTTCATAGCCACGGAGTGAGGGGGTGAGTTGATTTCTGGGGGTAAGTCAGATTCAGATGAATAAGATGATTCAGAAGAATGACAAGATGTAGAAGAGACATCAAACACCATCTTCAAAGGTTGAACGTCAAGAACCTCAGAATCAGATATGAATGATTCAGAAGGTTGATGTTGTTCTAGTTGAGGAACAATTAGTTGTGGATCAGATGGGATGGGTTATTCTGGTTGTGATTTAGGTTGTTGTGGGGTAGGTTCTTCTGGTAGTGGTTTAGAAATTTGTAGTTCTGGTGGGGAAATTTCAGAGTTTTGTTGTAGTGTAGAGTTTTGGTTGTTAGAGGGGTGAATATCAGATGCTTGAGAATGTGTTGGTTCAGAGTTATACTTTTCAGATGGAGTTGCTTGTGGTTGGGGTACAGAAGGAGTTGTAACAGAAGGTTTCTTAGGTTTAGAAACACGAGGAGGAGAAGGTGAGGAGATGGTATAGGTTCATGGAGAGTTTGATCAGATGTTAGTACCTCTTTGATAGTTTGCAGAATAGAATCCAAACTTGCCTCAGGAGGATTTTCTCTTTGCTTCTTGGCCCTTTTGGGTTTGACAGCAGCAGCTTCACCAGTAGCCTTCCTTTTGGGTTTTGAAGATCCTTCTTCAGCAACCTTTCTCTTCTTCTTGTGTCTGGCCTCATAAAGATCTGGTGCAGGTTCACCTGCTTTCTGAACCAGATTTTCTGGTAGAGGAGTTCCATCTTTCAGACACGTTGCAATGTACTCCAAAATTATTTCCCTTTGTTCATTAGTGAAGAACATAGGAAAACCATCCACTGGTATCCTTCTTTTAGTGACCTCTTTAGAATTTATTTGATTTGGTGTAGAAGTGAGTTCTTCAACAACCTTCATCCTCTGAAGACTCTTCCCATTCAGAGGTTTTCCTATTACAGAAGCAAACTCTTCCTTCAATCCAGCTTCTACCAGATGTCCAACAAGACCATTCTCAGTCAGAATGTCTGAAATGAGTCTTCCCATTGGAATCCAGTTCCTCATCTTCTGATGTTTGGTTCTGACTTCTTCCCTTGAATGTTTAACGTGTGTCTATAGATGATTGAAAAGAAGATACGGCAGATCCACCTTTGTGCTATGACTCAGACAGTACATGAAGTACATTTGATCAGTGTTTACATAGTCAGGAGAGTTTGAAGACTTCCTGTGGTGAATGCATCCCATAAAGATCTTGGCCCAGATCCTGTAATTGGCTTCATATCTTTCACATTATTAGAAGCTTCTCCAGATGAGCAAACTTCCCTATACACATCAGTCATATCCACACGCCCAACTGGCAGATTTGTGACACCATCAGTTTCCTTATAGCCTATGAGTTTTCTTATCAGATCTTCAGTTATGATGATTTCTTTTCCCAGAACATAAGAGACAATGAACTTAGGGCAAGTAGTAGCATGGATCCAAAATTCCTTTACCAGACAAGGATAAACTGGTCCCATCAGCCTATCAAAGAACTTAGTCCATCATTGAGCATCAACAATGGGACGAAGATCATACCCATTTTTAGCAATAGATTCAAAGTTAACAATGGATTCACACAGTACTTCCAGTTTGTCAACAGGTGTGAGTAATGTTCTAATATGTTCCTTGAAGGAAACAACACCCATATTTGAAGATGAGACAATAACCATTGTTGATTGAAACTGAGCAGATGTTGATGAAGAAGTAGCCATTGTTGTTCTTGAAAGAGTTTTAGGGTTACGAATGGTTTTGGGTTTGGGAGAGAGATGAAAGCAATGAAACAAGAAGAAATGCATACAAGAGTGTGAGAGAGTGAAAAGTGTGAGAAGTGAAGTGTTATGGCATTTATAGTAGAAATTAGGACACACAAGAGTCACACGTTCAGCACGCTTACACTTAGCATTTAATGAAAAGAATATAATCATTTCAAGCAATTAATGATTCTGACAATTGGGGGGAAAACGAGAAACTCAATATTCAAAAATAGTACCTCAAACGTCAATTCAGTAATGTGTACTCCACCTTTTCAGATTCAGAGTTACATGTGTTTGCTTGCATGTGCTTCTGAAACTTCTTTGAGAAATGAAACGTTAGCCAACATTCAGATCCTCTGAGGCTTGTTAGTTCATATTTACACACAATAAATAAAATAATAAACAATAAATAATTAGATGTAATACTTCAGAGTTAAAACATTTTCATCTGAGAAAATTTTCTTCTGATAAATATTTTATTCTGGACATAAATCCATACTTATATTTTTCAGAATAAATTTAAATATATCTTCAGCAAGGGGTTTTGTAAAAATATAATCCCATTGATGATCTGTATCAACAAAGTTTAAACTGATAATTCCCTTCTGAACATAGTCTCTGATAAAGTGATGTTTTATCTCTATATGTTTTGCCTTAGAGTGTAAAATAGGGTTTTTAGACAAACATATAGAAGAAGTATTATCACAGAAGATTGAAATGTTACTCTCATAGATCTGATAGTCTTCTAGCTGACTCTTCATCCAGAGCATCTGAGTGCTACAACCAGCAGCAGCAACGTATTATGCTTCTGTTGTTGAAAGCGCAATAGTGGGTGGCTTCTTGCTGAACCAAGAGATCAGATGACTTCCAAGAAACTGGCAGCTTCCAGAAGTACTTTTTCTTTCTACTCTGTCTCCAGCGTAATCAGCATCACAGAATCCAACTAATTTATAATAATCAGATCTTCTGTAACACAAACCCACATTAGTAGTACCTTTCAGATACCTTAGAATCCTCTTAACAGCTGTTAAGTGTGATTCTCTAGGATCTGATTGGAATTTGGCACACAGACAAACACTGAATAGAATATCAGGTCTAGAAGCAGTCAAATACATAAGAGATCCAATCATACCTTTGTAAAGCTTTTGATCTACTTTCTTACTTACCTCTTCCTTACCAAGAGTGCTTGTAGGATGCATTGGAGTTTTGGCCAGCTTGCTTTCAGTCATATTAAACTTCTTCAGAAGCTCCTTCACATACTTAGTCTGATGTATGTAGGTGCCTTCTGGAGTTTGATTGACTTGGATTCCCAGAAAGAATCTGAGTTCTCCCATCATGCTCATCTCAAATTCAGCCTGCATAGAAAGAGCAAACTTATTTCCCAACGTAACATTGGTAGATCCAAATATAATATCATCTACGTAAATTTGACAAATTAACAAATCTTTCTTAAATGATTTACAAAAGAGAGTTGTATCCACTTTGCCTCTGATAAAATTTTTTTCCAGAAGAAAATTACTTAATCTCTCATACCAAGCTCTGGGAGCTTGTTTTAAACCATAGAGTGATTTTTTAAGTTTAAAAACATGCTCTAGAAATTTATCATTTTCAAAGCCAGGAGGTTGGTGAACATAAACTTCCTCTTTTATAATACCATTTAAGAAGGCACTCTTAACATCCATCTGATAAAGAGTCATGTTATTTTGTGCAGCAAAAGAAATGAGTAGGCGTATAGACTCTAACCTGGCCACAGGAGCATAAGTCTCTGTGTAGTTAATTCCTTCTTGCTGACTATACCCTTGAGCAACTAGCCTTGCTTTGTTCCTTACAACTTCTCCTTGCTCATTCAATTTGTTTCTGAAGACCCATTTAGTTCCAATAATATTGAGTCCTTTTGGTTTTGGAACCAGATCCCAAACATCATTTCTGGTGAATTGATTTAGCTCTTCTTGCATAGCAAGTATCCACTCATTATCATTCAGAGCTTCATCCACAGAAGTTGGTTCAATGATAGACACCAACCCAAAAAGTGATGTTCCAGATGATCTGAGGAAAGACCTTGTTCTGATAGGGTCATCCTTCTTTCTAATTATCATATCCTCTGGGTTAGAGGCCTTGATTCTGAATGATGATCCTTTAACATTTGGTTCTTCAGAAATATTCAAATTGTTCATCTAAGCAGCCAATGCAGTTGCATCTGGCGTTGCTTATGGTTCTTTCACTTGAGCCTTTTCTGCCTCTGAGGCTTCAGAGTCTGTGAGAATGACTTCTCTATCTGCAGAATTAACAAGTTGCTTTGGCTTTTGATTGCCAAGCTTATCATCAAATCTAACATGTATTGATTCCACCACAATCTGTGTCTCAATATTGTATACTCTGTAGCCTTTAGAGCGTTTAGAATACCCAAGCATGAAACACTTCTGTGCTTTAGAATCAAACTTGTTCAGATTCTCTTTAGTATTCAACATAAAACATACACATCCAAAAGGATGGAAATAAGAAATGTTGGGCTTTCTATTCCTCCAAAATTCATAGGGAGTCTTCTCCAGAAGAGGTCTTACAGACACTCTGTTCTGAATATAACAAGTTGTGTTTATTGCTTCTGTCTAAAAATGTATTTCCAGATTAGTCTCGTTGATCATGGTTCTGGCCATTTCTTGCAATGTTCTATTTTTCCTCTCTACAACTCCATTCTGTTGTGGAGTTCTAGAGCAGGAGAAATCATGTGCAATGCTATTTTCATTAAAATATTTTTCAAAATATTTGTTTTCAAATTCACCACCATGATCACTTCTGACTTTAACAATTTTAAAATCTTTTTCATTCTGGACTTGTTTGCAGAAGTCAAAGAACACAGAATGTGACTTATCCTTGTGTTTTAGGAATTTCGCCCATGTCCATCTGCTGTAGTCATCAACAATGACTAATCCATACTTCTTGCCTCTGATAGATGCAGTTTTCACTGGTCTAAACAGATCAATATGAAGTAACTCTAATGGTCTTGAGGTTGAAACACCATTTTTAGTTTTAAAAGAAGATTTTGAAAATTTTCCTTTTTGACATGCTTCACAAAGAGCATCTGAGGTGAACTTCAACTGAGTAAGTCCTCTAACCAGATTGAGTTTATTAGTCTGAGATATACGTCTCATACTAATATGCCCCAATCTTCTGTGCCAGACCCATTGCTCATCATTAACAGACAGAAGGCATTTTACATTCTGAACCTTAAGTTCTGAAAGATTGATTTTATAAATGTTGTTCTTCCTCTTTCTATTAAATAGGATTGAGCCATCCTTTTGACTGATAGTCTTGCAACATTTTTGATTGAAGATTATGTCATAACCATTGTCACTTAATTGACTTATGGACAATAAGTTATATGTTAATCCTTCAACGAGTAAGACATTAGAAATGGAAGGAAGATTACCATTGTCAATAGTTCCAGAGCCAACTATCTTGCCCCTCTGGTTCCCTCCAAACTTGACGTCTCCTCCATATCTAAGTTCCAGGCTTTGGAACATAGACCTTCTTCCCGTCATGTGACGCGAGCAGCCAGAGTCCAGGTACCAAGATTGGTGTTTTGACTTTGCTGCTAAAGATATCTGCAACAGGTATTATTTTGTCTTTAGGTACTCAGATCTTTTTGGGTACTTTAGGGTTAGTTGCCTTAAAGTTTTGTCTGAACTTCTGTCTTCTGACAACAGGTTTGTTCTGACTAACTTTAGGTTTAAACACAGGAATGTTCTGACCAGAACGTGTGTGTTTAATATCATTAAGATGACCATACTTAAAAGTAGAATACAAAGGAGTATGCTTAATGATTAGTTTATCAACAGATGTTGGATTTAAATCCTTCTCAGAAGAAGATTCATATCCAATACCCTTCCTGTTATTTCTGCTTACACCATAGATCATTGAAGCCATCTTGCTTCTCTCTAGGCTTCTTGACAGAATCTTCTGAAAACTATAGTCATATTCTTCTAAAATATTTTTAAATTTTGACTTAGTTTCAACTTCAGAATCTTGTTGAGCTTTTTCTAATTCATTTTTAATTTTAAAATTGTTTGCTTTGAGCTCAGGAATTTCTGATTTCAGAAGATCATTCTCAGATACAAGATTGTTTTCACACTTCTTTTATTTGAGCTTAATCTTACTATAGTTTTCCAACATTTCAGATAAACTCTCAATAAGTTCTGCTCTAGAAAGTTCAGAAAATACCTCCTCAGAATCTGATTCTGATTCTGATTCTGATTCTGATCCAGATGTTTCTGCATGGTCTTCTACATCAGCCATGAGTGCCATGTTTGCACATTCTTCATCTGAGTCTGGTGAAGATTCAGATGCATCTGAATCATCCCAGGTTGCCATCAGAACTTTCTTTTTATGATCAGACTTCCTTCTTGGCTTCTCCTTCTGAAGCTCTGGGCATTCATTCTTGTAGTGCCAAGGTTCCTAGCATTCATAACAGACAACCTCTTTCTTTCCAGATCTTCTGTGTCCAGAAGACTCTTTATGTTGATCTGGTTTCTTGAAGTTTCTGAACTTCTTCTGCTTATGCTTCCAGAGTTTGTTGATCATTCTGGACAGTAGGGATAATTCATCTTCTTCTTCAGAACTTTCTTCTATAATGTGCAACGCTTTAACAGATTTGTTAGACTTTAAAGCAACTGACTTACCTTTCTTTTGGGGTTCGTCTTCTTCTAGTTCAATCTCATGACTCCTCAGAGAGCTTATCAGTTCCTCCAGCGTGATCTTGTTCAGATCCTTTGCTAACTTCAGAGCAGTGACCATTGGTCTCCATCTAATTGGCAAACTTCTGATGATCTTCTTAACATGATCAACAATGGAGTAACCCTTGTCCAGAACTTTCAAGCCAGCCGTGAGAATTTGGAATCTAGAGAACATAACTTCTACAGATTCAGATTCCTCCATTTTGAAGGCTGCATATTTCTGGATCAGCGCCAGAGCCTTGGTCTCCTTGACTTGAGAATTCCCCTCATGAGTCATCTTCAAAGATTCAAACATACCAAATGTTGTTTCTCTGTTAGTAATTTTCTCATACTGAGTATGAGATATAGCATTTAGTAGTATGGTTCTTGCTTTATGATGATTCCTAAATTCTTTCTTCTGAGCTTCAGTCATAGATTTTATGTCTATCTTTTTGCCATCCCCATCAGTGGGGTGAACATAACCATCAATGACTAAATCCCAAAGGTCAGCATCATATCCTAGAAAGAAGCTTTCAATTCTATCTTTCCAATAGTCACTTCTCCCCATCAAACATAGGGGGTTTAGTGCTGATTCTATCTTTGTCCTCATATCTGTTGTTGTTGGATGTTGAAGCTTCAACCATAATGTATCAACCAAAATATATCAAGAGTTTTCTCAACTGGATCTTTTCTGTTCACGGTGAAGTGAGAGCACTAACAGAACCGAAGCTCTGATGCTAACTAAAGGTGAGAAAAACACTTAGAAGGGGGGTTGAATAAGGGTTTTGAAATAATTATGGCAATAAAAACAACACAATATTTTTATCCTGGTTCGTTGAACTCAACTAATCCAGTCCACCCTATCAAGGTGATTTGCCTTTCTCCACAAGGACTTAATCCACTATACTCAAACAGATGACAGTGTCAACCACTAAGAACAACTGTCTTAGTCTTCTCAAGAAATCCTGACCACAACTTGGTCTTCTTAAGGAACCTTTTACAAATAAATGTAAACTAACAAGTGTTTAAGTTGCTTCTAAAAAGCTATATCACAAAGTGTGATTTTTACACTTAGATTAAGAACGAATAAAAACTATTCAGCTTTGAGTAAGAAAGATTGTATGAGACTTGTTGAATAATTTCAATGAGTTTATCAATAATTCGTTAACCTTGAAGAGATGTTGAAGACGTCCTTTTATAGTGCGGAAAGTCAAATGCTTGAAGACTGTGCAAGTAGAGTAGCTGTAGCCTTTTGTCTTCACATGACTTTTCCTTTCTCATAAGTGGAATGTTCAGAGAAATGCCTTTTGCCTGAATCCTTGTGTCTATCACAAATAAGGAATAGTTCTGTTGGAGAGGACGTTGATAATAGTACCAAGTCTATTCATGTGCTGACATCTTTTCAAACGTAAACAACATCAGATCCTTTGATGTGCTTCTTGTTCTTCAGATCAGATTCAATGATATCAGAGTTGTAGCAACAGTGCTTCAGCGTGAGTGATCTAATCAGAGCATACTTGTTTATCAGAGCCTCTATACTTGCAGCGTAAAGTACATTCAGAATCTTCTAAAACAATGCTTTAAACTCTTCATACAAACTCTTCAGCTACGCTTTAAATTCATAGAGGCACAATATGTATTGATAGATCACGATAAACCTGATCTTCTGGACCAAACATCACATGAACCACTGCTTAATAACCTGATGAGTCCCACAACAATTTTACCTTGGACACACACTGGCCAAGAAAGTCTACTGATATTGATAACTTGTGATTGATGCAGTCTCTTAATGGTTTGACCAAGATTATGTTAAATTTCCATGTGATCATAACTTAATATCCACACATGACTTGAAGCTATGCCATTTTCCCTGATAACCTTGATCTCCTAAATGAAACTTGCCAACAAGCTTGAACCAAAGGAATGACGAAACCCTAGGTTCTTGGGAGTAACGAAACCCTAGGTTCTTGATGCCTGACAAGTCTGGAATCAAATAACCGAATACTTAATGATCTTTAATATGAGATTACAACAATAAGAATTCAACCCTCTCCCAAACTTGAATGAAATTTTCTCAAGGAAAATAGGAAGATTTTATTCAGAGAAACTCCTGATCCCATGTCTTAGAAGACCAGTGCAAAGTATGATTATGAGCTATGATCAAATGATGATGCAAATGAAATGAAACATAAGCCAGGAGGTTAAGAAAGGGATGGCAAATTTTGGGGTGTTACAACTTCCATGGAGAATTACATTACGCTATTGTTCAACTGATCCTTTTCATTTGAAACCCTGAGGAGGTTCATACTTGAGGCAGGGTTGAAAAAGTGCAAAGTCTTGCTCTCACTGTAGATGGAAAGGGTGTTGTTGTTGATGTGTCAGTCAAGGACTTGGAGGCATTTCTTGTTGGTCTAAAGGTTGTAACCGAATTGCCTATTTTACAACAAAGAGAAGGTTGCTACAACATCGAACAAAAACTCCTTCCCAATAAGACATTGGTGCCAAAACTACATAACGACGACAAAGATCAGTTGCTAGAATTGAAGAAACAAGATTGAAGAAGCTTTTGGTTAAAAAGGTCAAAATTTCACTTAAGGCTAGAAAACCAAATATGGAAAACTGAGCATCTCAGAATAACATACTCAGAATTCAGCTCAACGATAGAGGCATTAATCCAAAACTCTTTGACAAGACTTTGATAAGTGAAACCACAGAGCATCTCAAAGTAGCCACTTCACCTTTGTTTAGACACAATCTCCTAGAAGTTAAAACCAACCTTAATCAACTCATCAAAATCCACAAACGTTTCATTGATGACAACCAGTTGATTCAAAGGAGAATAAACTGAAGAACTCATCTCAGGTTTGGTTTGGTCAGCACACAAACAAGAGGAAAAGACGAAAAAGAAAAAGAAGAAGAAAGAAAAGAAACTGAACAAGAATCTTACTGAAATAAGAATCTCGTCAAAAAAGGACACAATGATGTTTCACATGATAGGGAATAGTAACAGCAAGCGCTAAAAAAGAAAACATCATTACCCAAAGGTTCTTTAATCCAACAAATATTTTAATTCCACCAGATAAGTTTCACCTTTATGAAAGATTAAGTATTATAAAAGCTTTTAGAATTTTTTTTACTTAAACTGCTATGATGGTCAGAAATAATCTTCTAAATCTCAAAAACTGACAATTTTAAGAAGCTATCAACCATCAGAGTCTAGTAAGTCCAGACTTAGACAGAGATATCATCTATCAGTCACAAGTCTCTAAGATTTTATTCAGAACTAGCACTTTATCTTGAAACAAGAGTCATGAGTGATAGATGAATATTGAATTGACTTCTGTAGACAGCTAACAAGCAACAGTATCAACACAAAAGTGAGAAAACTATTTTCATAAATGTGATCATGATCTGGCTTGATAAGTCATTCAGTATAGACAAATATAACTGAGTTTCCTCTTAAATATTTCCGAAGTTCTTTTTTTAAAATAAAACCTTCTCTAGAGATCTAACAAAAACTTTGTATTTATATCTAAACAAATGTCTCATTAAATCAAAAGATAAGTCAGACAAGAACAGACATACCATATTTTTTTATTTGGTCAGACTCGATGTTAGTTCCATGATTCTATGATATAGAATTGTCCATGGTTCTATGATTGGCTAAATTTTGGTAAAACATGATCTGCACTAATGTTAAGCAGGATGTTATAACATCTCCATCTGTTGTCATGACAGAACTGCTGTCATGTGTTTTTAAGCACAATGTCATGACATCGCTGTCTGATACAACAGGAGCTGTGGTAACAGAACTGCTGTCATGTATGTCATGAAATTGTTGTCTGGTGCAGCAGGAGCAGATGACAGAACTGTTGTCATGTGTTTTAAACAGGATGTCATTACCAATATCATGACATCACTGTCTGGTGCAGCTGGAGCTAGCTGGAGCTGATGACAGAACTGTTGTCATGGATGTCATACTAAATGTTATGACATCAATGTTTGGTACAGCAGGGGCTGCTATGTTATATCTCTTGACAGAAGTGTTTTGGTCCTGTTGGATATTCCTCATCAGTATGTACAGGCCAAAGAGATTCATTAGGAACAAAGTGCAGATTTTATTAGTGTTCAAAAAAAGGATCTTTGAGACTTTTTAGGAAACTATAATATGCTTGTTTCTACTGTCATGAAGAAGATTCTGCAGAAGTGTTCAGCAGGGCAAGCTGGAAAGCTGAGAGTAAGTGAAGACGAATGTCATGACTGAATGTCATAACATTGATCGTATGACATCAGGCGTGCAGGGTTTGTTCTTTTGTTATGATACCTGATATATCTCAGGCTAAATTTCAGGAAACCTGGTATGGTTTCTTAGTTATCTCAGGCGAGATTCTAGTCATGGTTGGACATAACATGAAGCAGTTGTGACCTAATTTGACAGCACCTTGAATTATGGAAAGTGGTTTAACTTGGTTTAACCTAAAGTTTGTTACTTGTGACCAGCCCAAGCCGAGTCTGCATTGCTATAAAAGGAGTAGCAGAAGTAGAGGAAATCAAGCACTCACATCAAGAAAAACCACAGTGTAAAATAATGCTCTAGGGCTTGATAGTCCCTTGTGTGTAAGTCACCCTTTGTATCTTTTGATACATTGTGGTAGCATATTTGTGAGTGAAGAGTGTTACTCTTCACATGTGCTTTGGGAGTGAAGAACTTTTTTTTTCACGCGTGTCTAGGGATCTTAGGATTTCTTGTGTGCCAAGCAATTGTTGGTTGTATGATTGCTCTGGTTTATTGTGTATGAACATGTGTATTCATTGTGCCACTCAAAGTTGTTAAGCAAGAGTGTGTGTCACTTGATCAAAGCTGTGAAGCAAGATCAAGTTGTGTTTGAAGAAAGTCTTCAAGTGTTTCTATAACTGTAAGTGAATTGTTTATCACTGAGGTGATTGAGGGGGAGTGAGTGGAAATACTCAGGTCTAGAGTGTCTCTAGGTTGAAGTGTCATTGGGTATGTTTTAAGTGAGGAGTGCAAACTGGGTTGTTTGACTCTGAATTAATTTTGCTAATAGTGAATTTCCTCCCTGGCTTAGTAGCCCCCATATGTAAGTGATGTTGCACCAAACTGGGTTAACAATTCATTATGTTATTTATCTTTTAGCATTTATAATTATGCACAATTTAAATGTTTAGATAAATAGTATGTCAGTCTACAGATGTTACAACAGAGGTCATGACGTTGGTCATGATATTGGTACAATTTAAAGAAATTTAAATTGGTCATGGTCTGTCCTCGTCCTTGTTGAGCAGAGATCAATGTTCTTGGGACATATGAGATCTGCATACCAGAATTTCAATTGGTATCAGAGCAGGCATCCTGTCTGTTCTGGATGAGATCTAGGGAGATACTTTCTGGTAGTTTGAACAAGGAGAAGCTACAGCTGAGTTGATGATCTTACTAAACTTTTGAGCTGCTGCCTATGGAGTTTAGGAAGTGGTTGCAAAGGATTCTGTGTATCTGTTGTTGTGCCCTCTGATATAGGAGCTTCTATGATCTGCTGAATGGTTGGCCAAAAGAGGAGTGAGTACTTCTGTATGATGTTCTATAAGATGTTCTGACATCTGTTTTAGGGCATGTTGAATATGTTCTTCTGGTGGTTTCGCTGCTTAATTTTCTGATGGAAGAACTCTGGAGGTCCTGTTATTCTTGAAGATATCAAAGCTCTAGTCATTCCATCGTCGGGAGCAATGGACTGAAGAGAGTTAGTTGGTGTGAAATGTTATTGTTGACCTCGTGATTGGAAGTGGTTTTATTATGAACCTTTAAGGCAAAACAAGAGCTCTACTAGCAAGAGGAAGTCATAGGCAAGTTGAGTCAAGGGTGTCAGCCTTGATGTTTCAGCCTTGGTACTCCTGAAGTTGTGTGGATTTAAGATCAATTGCTATTTGTGGACTACAAATGTATTTAATTGATTATCCATGAAGTTCAGTGAAGGATATGTTATAAGGATTTAAGATTCATTGCTATATGAGATATTCTCAAATATTTGATGGGTTATCCTTAGTTGATGATCTAAGTGTCTCATCAGTTGTTGCTCAAGCATCAGGCCCCAGATCTGCTTCAAGGATCTGATGTTCAACCAGATGTTAAGACATTCCATCATCAGAGTGTACAGAAGTCTGTTGAAGAAGATATAATAGATAATCTTATTACCATACTCTTGTGTGGTAGGATCTGACTTTATTCTAGTAAGTTTCCTGGCAAGAAACTAAGACTAGAATGTAGTGCTGATGGAAGTAAAGATGAAGACATTCTTCTTGGATCAGTTTATTAGAGTGTAGTAGCATATGATCTGTATCTAGAAAGTTTCCTGGCAAGAAACTGGTCTAGAAGATGGTGCTGGTAGCTCTGCTTGGGTCAGTTTATTTCTGATCTAAGTGCACATGAGCATGAGATCTTGCTCAGCTTAGAGGTCAAGGATAAGTGGCAGTTATCTCTATTTTCTGAAGAAGTCTCTACTCAAGGAAAGCGGGATTCCTTTTGTAAAGATTTACTATATCCCTCCTCTCTGAAGAATCAAGCTTTGGCATGATTGGTTTCTCTAAAGAAGAGTTCCTAAAGAAAATGCACTTCAAGGTACAACAAAGTAGAACAGAGGTTGTCTACTCCAACTTGATATCAAGTTTATGTACTCTTGCTCTGATAGAGTGATGAGGATCATCCAAGTGGCAGAATGAAAGCCTGAACTCTCCAGCAAGATGTCGTATCCAATGTAATGACATCAAGCAGTAACTTCAAGGCCTTCATTGGTGAAAGATGAGTTGATCTTCTTAGGTATGAATGGAATTAATGATTCATCTCATGTAGTTTGCGGGAGCTGTGTGAAGGAGTAGATGCCTTGCTTTCGAGCAAGTAGAATTTGTGACTTGAAGATCAAAGTGGCCTGGTGGAGTAGCATATTTTCTAGAGCTCTAAAAGATGTTGAATAACCACACAGTGGCATTTGGTTATTTAAGCAGTGTGCCTTTAGAAAACTATTCTTGTGCAGAAGGGTAGTCATTTGAAGACCACAGAAGGTTCTGGGACTGTTCATGCTTGGAACTAATTACTCTTATGCATAAGGGTAGTTGGTTGAAGACCAAAGAAGGATTTGTTTCTGTTCATATATTGGAGCTTGTGGTAGAAGCCCTAAGTTGTGTATAGAAGATTACCTTCTTTTGGAGATGTATTTGATCAAGCTGGTGGAGCTGTGTCCTCTGAAGATCTTCAGTTGGATTACTAGGCAGGAGTAAGCTTAGTTGTGGGCAGATAAAGAACTAGTGGATATGGTTTGGTTTCCCTTGGCAAAGGACTTGAAGATCTGGTATAGAACTTGTGATTCACATCTCGACTAAGAAGTACTCTATCTTGTCATACGGGAGAATGATAAGGTAAAAGGACTGTCTTGGAGTATGATGTGAAGGTATTGTACAAGACTGGAGTGGGTCATTGGTTGATTGCATTCTGATGTGATAAAGCCCCTAGCTGAATCAGAAGTGTTATAACTTATCATATGGGCAAATGATCAGGAAAGAATGTCTTGGATTATGGGGTGTCTATCTTGTACTCAGCCTAAGGTCAGAATACTTGTGGATAAGTGGTCTCTTCTGCTACAAGTAACTCTAGGAAGAGGTGGATCAGTTTGGTGCCTTCTCACTGTTTGAGCATGGAGTTGGTCATGAGGGATAATGTGGTGATCTTGGAGCACCTTTTATAAAAGATAGGGGGAGAGCTTCTGTCTGATGGGTGTACTAGTTAACTATGGTTCAAGTAGTAAGTGAATGCATTCAGCAGGTATGTTGAACAAGGAGTGAGCTCTTGAAGACATGAAGATGAGTCTTATGTTTTCCATTCACGTGCTTCTGGAAATAGAGCACTA
The DNA here is from genome assembly GCA_963859935.3 of Lathyrus sativus. Lineage (NCBI taxonomy): Eukaryota > Viridiplantae > Streptophyta > Magnoliopsida > Fabales > Fabaceae > Lathyrus > Lathyrus sativus. The sequence continues at coordinate 511,912,861 of OZ012738.1, forward strand.
GTTATCCTTGGTATGGCGAGGTATACTTCTATCTAGGATATGTTGCTGCAATAGTTCAGTTGTGTCTCAAGATTGCTTGTGGCTTCAATCAGTTTGTGATTGTATGCCTTGAGAAGGGTGGAATGTCATACCAGGTGTTGTGACATTGCGTTACTGATCAAAATGAACTCAACAATGGTTCTTCTCTTGGCTCTCTCATTGGGTAGCAATGGATCAAACCAGGGTTTTGAGCATCTATCCCTATGTTGTGTCTTGTTTGACAGGTGAAGATGAAGATCAAGACACCATCAGAGTTGATCTTGTGCATAAGGAAGGACCTTCAATATGGCATCTTGGAGATTTTTTATCAAAACTGAATCTGAGAAATCTCCCAAATAATAATCTGGAAACTACCTCTGCTATTTGTTCTAGTATGGGTTGTGAATCAAGGGGTGCAGAGATGCATGTGCTACCAGTGTGTGAATATGAAGATGTTGGTGTAAGTCTTCATATGGCTAGAGTCTCTCTTTTGGGTGGAGTGCTGATTATGAATCACAGGGGGAGTTGTGTACCTTTCTGATGTGTAGCTGCACTACATGTCTGAACAGTATGCCTCTGAGGAAGCTACATGAGAGTTTATTTCTCTATGATGTTTTGGTGTTTGTGATGACCTGTTAAGCTGGTGTTGTTGTGTCCTTCTGAGATCTTCATGAAATGTATGGACTACTTTGGAAATAATAAGCCTTGTGGCTGGTGCATTAAGAACCAAAGTAAAAAAGTTAATGTTATACATGATGAGTTGAAATCAGGACTGATTTTTCACTAGCTGAGTGAGTTCAGCAAGGAGGTTAAGTCATTGTCCATGATTGTTGGTGCAGTCTTGGACACCATGTGCAGTATGTACATTTACTCTAATTTTTGTCAATTTTTTACTAAACTAAGGGGGAGTAAAGTGTTGGTATCTACTGCTACTGACCTGATGTTGTTGTTTGGTTGTTTTAGCCAAAATTCGCCAAAGGGGGAGATTGTTAGTTCCATGATTTTATGATATAGAATTGTCCATGGTTCTATGATTGGCTAAATTTTGGTAAAACATGATCCTGCACTAGTGTTAAGCAGGGTGTTATAACATCTCCATCTGTTGTCATGAAAGAACCACTCTCATGTGTTTTTAAGCACAATGTCATGACATCGCTGTCTGATACAGCAGGAGCTGTGGTAACAGAACTGCTGTCATGTATGTCATTACCAATGTCATGACATTGCTGTCTGGTGCAGTAGGAGCTAGCAGGAGCAGATGACAGAACTGTTGTCATGTGTTTTAAATAGGATGTCATTACCAATGTCATGACATCACTGTCTGGTGCAGCAAGAGCTAGTTGGAGCTAATGACAGAATTGCTGTCATGGATGTCATACTGACAGTCATGACATCAATGTCTGGTACATCAGGGGCTGCTATGTTATATCTCTTGACAGAAGTGTTTTGGTCCTGTTGGATATTCCTCATCTGTATGTACAGGCCAAAGAGATTCATTAGGAACAAAGTGCAGATTTAATTAGTGTTCATATAAAGGATCTTTGAGACTTTTTAGGAAACTATAATACGCTTGTTTCTACTGTCATGAAGAAGATTCTGCAGAAGTGTTTAGCATGGCAAGTTAGAAAGCTGAGAGTAAGTGAAGTTGAATGTCATGACTGAATGTCATACCATTCATTGTATCACATCAGGCGTGCAGGGTTTGTTTTTCTGTTATGATACCTAATATATCTCAGGCTAAAATTTAGGAAAACTGGTATGGCTTCTTAGTTATCTCAGGCGAGATTCTAGTCAGGGCTGGAGATAACATGAAGCAGATGTGACATAATTTGACAGCACCTTGAATTATGGAAAGTGGTTTAACTTGGTTTTACCTAAAGTTTGTTACTTGTGACCAGCCCAAGCCGAGTCTGCATTGCTATAAAAGGAGGAGCAGAAGCAGAGGAAATCAAGCACTCACATCAAGCTCTAGGGTTTGAGAGTCCCTTGTGTGTAAGTCACCCTTTGTATCTTTTGATAAATTGTGGTAGACATATTTGTGAGTGAAGAGTGTTACTCTTCACGTGTGCTTTGTGAGTGAAGAACTTTGTTCTTCACATGTGTCTAGGGATCTTAGGATTCCTTGTGTGCCAAGCAATTATAGGTTGTATGATTTCTCTGGTTTATTGTGTATGAACAGGTGTGTTCATTGTGCCACTCAAAGCTGTTAAGCAAGAGTGTGTGTCACTTGATCAAAGTTGTGAAGCAAGATCAAGTTGTGTTTGAAGAGTGTCTTCAAGTGTTTCTGTAACTATAAGTGAATTGTTTATCACTGAGGTGATTAAGGGGGAGTGAGTGGGAATACTCAGGTCTAGAGTGTCTATAGGTTGAAGTGTCATTGGGTAGGTTTTAAGTGAGGAGTGCAAACTAGATTGTTTGACTCTGAATTAATTATGCTAATAGTGAATTTCCTCCCTAGCTTGGTAGCCCCCAGATGTAGGTGATGTTGCACCGAACTGGGTTAACAATTCATTGTGTTATTTATCTTTTAGCATTTACAACTCTGCACAATTTAAATGTTTAGATAAATAGTATGTTAGTCTGCAGATGTTACAACAGAGGTCATAACGTTGGTCATGACACTGGTACAATTTAAAGAAATTTAAATTGGTCATGGTATGTCCTCGTCCTTGTTGAGCAGAGATCAATGTTCTTGGGACATATGAGATCTGCATACTAGAATTTCACTCGATTCAATATTCAGACTTGACCAATAGAGTCTGAGCATAGCTTTGAATGGACTTTGATTCATTGATTGTCTAACCACTGATTCCACTACTCTCACCAAATTCAGTACCACCAGTACTTGAATCTGGGTTGTTCGCTCTTCTCCAATCAATGTTGTAAACAGCCTTATGGAAGATGCCTCTGCTTCTTTCCTTGATATCTGTAGCAGATACATTATGACACTCATATTTCTATAAGATCATACATGTAAGTACAAACAAACTCTTTTGTGCCTTACATCTCAATCTAACAGCAGATCATAAGTCACTCCAAAGTGTATGTCTAGAATGAGATATCAACAAAATCTTGCTTTTAGCAATGGTAATAATCTTATTATCTTGTATTAAATCTTTTGACTTTGAAATCATGGAAAAGCTCAGAACCAATTGACGTTAGCTATCAGAGATTGACATAAAGCAGATCAGCGTACAGTCTTAGTACAGCTAACAGAGCACAAAGAGAAGTTGAAGATTTTTCATAGAAGTTTCTTTTAAAACAACTTCCATAATGGTTCTTACCCAAGAAGCAATGGTGTCTCTTAAGATATCACCTTAAAGAACAAACTCCATATAATCAAATATTCTGAAACAAGATAGCTTTAACAACATCTCTTGTTTTTCAATACTTGAATTTTATTTCAGAACACAAATACTTCTTCTCATCTGCATCATGCACCAATATCAGCTTCAAACGATTAAGCAATAAAGAACATCTGATATTAGATTCTGGTAGAATTTTCTTCTTGCTTTCAAATTTGGGAAATAAGTTGAAATACAAATATTTCAGAAGCTCTTGAAATTACTCTTCTATCAACAAATATCACAATCCATTTAGCCATTATGAAAGTCCTTTTGACAAGAAACCTAGGTTTCTCATCATTAGTCATTCCAACGAACTTAAGATAAAAAGAGAAGATGATCTGTTGAATAGTTTTTCATCATCCAACTTCATTTATTTTCTCTAAAAAATGCAAGAAAAACCTTCAGAACATAGCAGATTCAGGATGTAAACATCACACAAAAAACCGTGACTATAGATTTAAATCAAGAACCAGCCCTCTCAGAATTTGCTTGAAAAATTTAGATGAAGTGCAACTACTTCAAGCTTCAAAAAATAATTCCCACAAACCCAAACACAAAACTTCAAAGATAGTCTAAGCATCAGACCATATCAATGATGTATGGTTATGTACAAGATGTTATATATGTAAAGAAATGTTATACTCATGTGTAACTCGTGTATCACCCTTATTAGTAATAAAACACATCATTTTGTTTAATTGATTTTTTGTTCCATTTCCATTCAAATTCAAATTTTGGCTGTGATAATGATATATATGTGATGTGTGATGTTATTAGTGGGAATGTGATGCTAATTCTTTTGTTTTTAATTCACTTTCATTTTCAATTCTTTTTTTGCTTTTGATTTTTTTAATGATGTGATGATAATATGTGATGATGAATGGAAACTTAAGTTTATGTTTATGATGTATTGAATGTGATGATGTAACAAGATGAATGGAAAGGTTATTTTTATTTGAATGAAATTCTATTTGGTAAAAACAAACTTGGTTTGTGTTCAATATTTGGATGGTAATGATGTTGTGAAAAATGGAAAATTGAATATGATGATAGTGATATTATAATTGAAAATGCTAACTTCTTTTAGTCTTTAAAAAACTTGAATGATGATGATGATATGGACATTGAATTTAGTTTATGATGTGATATTGAGTGATAAGGATGTTATGTAAGATCATGTGGACAAATGAATCAAAAAAAAAAAGGCCTCCTAATGAGCAAAGTTTTAATTAGGTCGTATGTTGAAGTTTAGAAGTGACTTCATTTCAAAATTGAATCATGAGACTTGAACTTATTCAAATGGAAATCAATTTGAATTTTTAAAGAAACAACAATGTACAATGGATGCCATATTTGTAAATTGTCTTTAATTGGCTACAACAATGCACATGATGTATGTGTAATGGGTGAAAATGCATAAAGGGATCAACCTTGTTTTTCACTCTAATCAACATTTGTTGACTTTTGTTTGGGCTTTGACTTTATTAAATGAAGATGAAATTCAACAATGCAATGTAATAAAATGCATTTGCTAAAATGAATTAAAACTTATAGTAAATTGGTTCAAAAACATGCAATGTAGTGAGAAATGATGCAATACTTCAAAGAGATGAATAAAAAAATCGGTGGAATAAAATTTGAATATAACAGATACTCCTTTTCTCTTTTTTGATTTCACTTTGATATATACTTTTAATTTTTGTTTGCAAGAGAGACGGGAGTGAAATTTGTGTTTAAAGAAGAAATTGGAAGAAAGAGAGATGAAGCTTTTTTTTTTTGTAAGAGCGAGAAGAAAAAGAAAAAGTGATATGATGAGAAAAAATTGAATGTGATGAGGCATTGGTAAAAGACTAAAGCTGAAAAAGTGGAATTAAATTGATTGGTTTGGAATCAAAGAGAGTGGAAATCAGTTCAAAGAATGGTTAAGGTGAAAGAAAGTAGAAGATTTAGCAACTAAATCTATCAAAATTGCTAGTTTGGTTGAAAAAGTAAAATTCTGGACCAAATTTGCCCCAAAATAAAGATGTGACAAATTAGAGAATAGGGCAAAATTTAATTTTTCACTGCATCTTCTTTTCTTAATTATATTATAAATGTTACATTTTTTTAATTAAAAAAATATTAATTGCATCTTTGTTTAAAGAATATTTCTACTTTGAGTTCTCCATCTAATTTAATATACATTTCTAAGAAATTCCATCATTTAGTTTGCAAACTATTGTTTATATGATTATTTAATTTATTTGAATTATTAAATATATATTCAATAAAAAATATATATAATTAAATTTGGATTCTTCTAAAAAATTTTAATAATAATTTTTGTTTCGTCAATATAAAAAAATATTGTAAAGGAAATAGTTACAAACATTAACTCTAAATAAATTATTTTATTCCGTATTAAATCTATTTACCAAATTACAAACAAATAATACTATATGCTAGTATTAAATATATTTACCAAATTTCACGTGGAGGCTCAGAAGATAATATTAAGAAATTCCATTGTATCAATAGAGGAAGCATATAGTAGTTAGTAAGTACTATAAGAATTTTCACACTCGTAGTTTTTTAGTTTCAAAATTGATGGGCAAGTCTTTGAAATAAAGCAAGTGGGAAATAAAGAAAAAGGGCCTTTTTGATCAAGTCAAATAAAAAAAGAAAAGAGAAAGGGAACTGGTAAATCAAAATCAATCAATTTGATGCTTTTGCTTTCCTGTAAAACTGGAATAACATAAGATCACCGGACCATGGATGGGCCTATTAAGTCAGAGAGGTATCATCAAATCCTCTATTTGCAATTTATTCTAAAATTTCTATTGAACAAGTGTATAGTTTTGACTAATAATGACACACTTATATATTTATTCTATAATTTATGCTGAGTAGATGTTGAATATTTGTATGCTGATAAAGGATGCATGTTTGAACGAAATGATGCAGATGCAAAAAAGTGCAAAAACATTAGAGAAGTTGGACTCTCTCTTACACACGTGACATCCCCTTATATTTCTTTGGTTATCTCCTTGAATTTACATTCTGACACTTTCTTTCCAATTCAATGGAATTCAAGTATGAAAATTATAAATATTATTTAATATATTTATTATTATTACTATACCTCACAATGAATAATCAATGTGTGATTTGGATGCAAATGGAAAAGGAAACAAACTTTTTTCTAGAGAGAAAAAACTTTATTTTCAAAAAATGGTTAATACAAATCCATCCTATCAGACCCAGACAAGCTAATCTCAATTTAAGAAAACAAACAAATTAAACTACCTAAACAATTATCAAAGTTTATATTTTAGCATGTTTGTTTAGTTGCTTGTACATGCTACACCTCATCACAATGTGGTGAGAAAAATGATGTCTTGAAATAAAATATAAATGGTTTTTTTATGATCAAGAAATACACAAGGGTTAGGGTTAACGGAAAAAAAAAAGAACAACAAGGATTGATTATAATTGTTATTCTTTACTTTCTCTATAAACAAATTACAAGTACTTAATAATAACAAATAACTCTTTCACCCTAATTAGGATTTGTCACACTTATAATGAGAGATCAGTATGTTATTTATAATAAAAACCTAACATACTAAACTAATGGGCTTTTTTACAATTACACATTACAAGCTAGCTTAGGATACAAGTTAACTTAAACAATTGGATCCTTAACACAAGACCCAATTCGACATATACATACTAGAACACATTTCGACTACAACATGTAGGTCTTCGACAATAACATGTGAGCAAATTTCGACGACATGCTAAACTAGAGTTCGATCCAATATCTCACAAATCTCGACCTTGGATTTAACTCTATAACATCAAGAAACAAACTAGTTTTCTTCATGCAACTTTATCAACTACATACAATGTAAAAACTTGCAATTGGACAATGTATTGGTGTTCATATCAACAACATTATGATCAGTCAAAACTTTCAGCACTTGGACTTCTCCACGCTCGATTATCCCTCTGACAAAATGCAGCCTCACATCGATGTGCTTGGTTCGCTCATGATAGGTTGAATTCTTCGATAGGTGTATTGCACTTTGACTATCACATTTAACAGTGACAACTCGACCTTGAAGTTTTAGCTCCTTTGCAAAACCTTCAAGCCACAATGCTTCCTTCACAGCTTCAGTTAGGGCGATATATTCCCCTTCGGTGGTTGATAAGGCAATAACCTTTTGGAGTGTTTCTTTCCAATTGATTGTTGTTTCAAACATAGTGAACACATATCCATAAATAGATTTTTTGGAATCCATACACCCTGCATAATCAGAGTCGACATATCCTTCGATTGCTGCTTTACTATCTTTACCCAAGGCTCCACCATAAATTAGGAATCTATTAAGAGACTCATTTATGTACCTTAGAATTCACTTCAATGCTTGCCAGTGAGCCTTTCCAAGATTCACCATGTACCTGCTTAAAAGACTTACTGCATATGCTATATTGGGTCTAGTACAAACCATAGCATACATCAAAGCCCACTATATTAGCATATAGAATTTTATTCATATAAGCTCTTTTGACATCAGTACTAGGACACTGATCTATATTCAACTTGAATTAAGGGTTTGTTGGAGTCACAACAGACTTTGAATTCGACATACCAACCTTTTCGAGAATCTTCCGTAGGTATGCTGATGCGTGCTATCTGCAAGTATACAGAGTATGTCAGAGTAGTATAAAAGACTATCAATCTCACAGAGACCAATGTCAATCTATCGATTACTATTGTTACGGTGTTTATCTAAATCTAATGAAAACAGAGAGCAATACGCACAGAGAAAATAAAAAATAAGGCGAATTTAAATTTAGAATAAAGACATATTGGAATGTAATTCTCATCGATCAAACAGTACTCTTATTGTCTAAGTAGTAATACTTTTGGGGAAATATTTTCTTCCTTGAAAAAGAGTTAATAAAAAAGGAATCGTCATGTTAGCGTAATTGGAATCGGACCTAACCTTTAATCTATACCAGCCGCTCACGTTGCACCGGTCGCATCTTGCGTTAAAGTGAAAAAGTCATTTTTTTATATAACTACCTCTAAGACTCAGTTAAAAAGTGTTTTTGATTGGAAACTTTAATATCAAAGGGTTTCCTGCATATGCTCGGCCAACCGGATCCTAAATCTATGAACGCATCCGAAAATAGTTTTAAAATCACTTTCCAATAATACCAAATTTTCCTAATTAATTAATAAAGCTCTTTCACTATTTTTACAAATTAAAAACTAACCAACTCTTATCTAAAGTGTCGGAAGGTTTTTGATCTTACCCGGCATAGTCACGGTTATTACGTAAACAAAAACACGGCCCCGTTCGCGTAATGGCCAATCAATTTAAGTTCAGAAAAGTTGCATTAAAAATCCAAAACAGTCCCTAAAGTGTTTCTACAAATACAACATATGGAGTACCATTGAAATGATGGTCCTCACATCCCAGCACAACAGATTTAGTTAAACATGATAGTGATAAACATAATAAATAATTTGTTTGTAGAATAAATCATTTAGGGAATAAGACTTGTGCGATTGGTTTTTCGAATGAACAAAAGTGTCACTCTTAGGTTCAGTTCAGAAACGAATCTTCGAAATAAAAGCAATATGTAAATCGTGTGGAAAAATAAATGCGTGATTGGTTTTCAGAAGAACAAAAGTGTCACGCTTGAGTTCACTCTTAGAAAAACGAATCTTTGAAATAAAAGTGATATGTAAATCATGTGAAAAATAAATGCGTGATCGATTTTCAAAGGTAAGAACCAAAGTGTCACTCTTAAGTTCACTCTTGGAAACAGATCTTTAAAATAAAAAGCGATAAATAAATCGTGCGGAAATTAAGCAAATTAAATCAAGGCGGAATGTAAATAATAAAAGTTCGAGTAAAATAAAACATGCTCCAAATCGGAGACTTGAATCTGGTACAATGCTGGAAAGTAAATCTCACTTGAAAGTAAAATGATGACAAGCTTAAAGTTCTTATGCTATGATGCTCCAACCTCAGTTACAACAATGGTGCGATAACCCCTCGATGTGACGTTTTATCGCTTTAACACATGAATATATGCATATGCTGATAACTAAGATTGGATGCCTAAAACATAAGATCTAGGTCCTACTTATAGTGTAACAGTGCCTTGGAAGTTACGTAGCTCCTTCAGAAATCGTGTGTAGGAAATATCTCTGGTCATGGCACCATGCTCAAACCGTCCTTGACCGGGCCACCTAATACAAAGATGGCGCCTGCCATCTAGACATGGCGTCTGCCATGTGTACAAAAGGTGGTGGACATGGTCAAGTGACGGTTAGAACATGGGAGAAATCCTACACATCATGGCTACCCCCATGGCCAACGCCATGTGGAACGCCATGTGTGTAATATTCACTCAAAACTGCATTTTTTGCTCTTTTCGCTCCATTTCTTCGTGGAAGGCTCTTATTAGGCAATGTACTTGAAAACAATACAAAACAAAAGCATAATGCAAGAAAATAACAATTAAATGACAATAAACATATGCAATCCGAGCCAAATATGCAATGTGTTTCAGTGTTATCATATGCCTCTTGAGATAAGCATAATTTCGACTGCTTTCTATCTTTTCGAATGTCAATCTTAAGAATCTTGGACGCAGCTCCTAGATCCTTCATTTCAAATTCCTTATTGAGATAAACCTTCACCCTTATTACATCTTCGACATTGTTTCTTGCTATTAGAATATCATCCACATAAAGCAACAAAATAACAAATAAATTGATAGGTCAAAATTTGAAGTAAACACAGTGTTCGAACTGACTTTCACTACTACAAAACGCGTAAACAACAACACCATGGTCATCACGATTCTTCCTTATACCGTGGTGAAATCTCTAAACTAAGGCGCTACCATATTGTTTTTGTTTTTTTATTAAAAATTATTTGTATATAACAACGGTTGTGGAGCCAACCGTAGTGATACCATCAAGCTTTCATGGGTTCGAACCTCAGCGCCTTCATATATATTATTCCTTTAATGTTAAGGCGCGTCTTTTCTTTTTTATTTATTTTTAAATAAGAAACTTAAAGGGTTATGACTATGGTTGATGAGTTCCACCGTTGTGATATGTTTTATTTTTCATTTAAAATTTTTAATTGTAAATTAAACTCTGGTGCTTCTTTATGAAATTTCACTATGAAAGTAATATATCATAACGGTTGTTGGTATTGGACGTGGTGGTAGCTTTATAATATTATAGAGTCGTAGTTAGCTTGTCTCTTCATTATCCTTTTTTCCATTGAAAATAGAAACTAGACGAAACAATACCCGATTTTAACCTTAAACCCTAATGTTCAATAGTCTCAAACAATACACGATTTCAACCAAAACACCTTCGTTCACCCTAGCTTGTCTCTTCAGTGTTCATTCTTCACTATGTATTTGTCATTTTCGTCATCATGGTCAAGGAGGTTGACAAGACCATCACGATCGTGACGTCGAGAAGGAAAAGTACACAAACCAAGTTGTCACTATCGAGAAGGAAGACAACAACAACATTGTCGTTGTCGTAACGAAGGAAGACAACACCAACATGATTTACTTAGTCATCATGTTTAGGGTACGTAAATTATTTTTCCCATGTATCTACAGTAAACTTCATTTGTCATTATTGTGGTTGTTGTTGTTTATATTGTGGTTATTGTTTATGTTCTTGTTGTTCGTGTTGTTATTGTTTTTTTTAACATAGATGTCGAGCTTGTCGAGTTCTACATCAGATACTAGTGGAGAAACTCAAAAAAATGAGAGTTGTGCGAATGAAACTCAAACAAATGATACTCAATCAAAAAGATCACAAAGATGTGTCACAACGATGCCCCAATTCACATCAGTTCGCAACTCATTAGGTGAAAAAAAATTGATCGAGTTTGATTTGTTCTACAGAGTAGTGGATTGTGAATATTACTCTACTTTTAAGAGTTATGTTGCGTTCCTTGCACGTAGAAAAGTCAGTATGCTAATAGATGATTGAAAACAAGTGGGTGATAAAATCAAAGAAAGCATATAGACAGATGTTAAGGTATTACATACTATAATTTTCATATATTTGATATCACTACCTATAATTTCAAATACAGACTTATATATTGATTTAAATGTAGTTGAATTTTGAGTTTACCGGTGACTCAAAGTTGAAAAAATGGCTATCTTATGTCGGTAATCATAAGAGGGGATTTAAGTCACAACTCACGGCTGACTACATTAGGAAGCCTAAGAGCGGTCTTACTCGTCCATGGATTCGAAATAGTTTTATATCGAAGAACCAATGGAACAAGTTTGCAAAGATACGTCGTTATGAGGAATTCAAGGTTAGTACTAGTCTTATATAACCGATAATATTATGCTAGTGAGTTATAGATACTAATCATATATATTTTTCACTATGTTAATAACATGTTAAAAGCGAAGTAGGAATACAAAACAAGGCAAAGAACATGTATCCTCATAGATTGTCTCGTGGGGGTTGCATGAAACTTGGGAAAGAAATCATGCTTGAAAAACAACCAGAAACATGAGATGATCGTATCCCATCTCCACCGTCAAGACATGAGAAATGGAAGAGGGCTCTATTAAGACCAAATGGAGAGTACACCACTTAGGCGTCAAGAGTAGTTGCTGAGAAAATTGTAAGTATGATTTGTTTTGCTTATGTTATTTGTTATTTAAATGTGTTGGTAACAATATATGTAAGTTTCTCATTTTGTGTAGGATAAGTTGGTTGAGGCAGCCTTCGAAGGCACATTTGTTCCAGAAGCACGACATGACTTATTAGTAGAAACTATCAGAATAGATGAGCATGGTGGGCGTGTCCGTGGTGTTGGAGAAGGTATCGGCTTAAGGTCATTCTTTGGGTCTCAAAGAAAAAGTACTGAAAGCCCAGAATTTAATGCACAAAGACAAAAGATTGAGAATGTTGAGAAGCAATTAGAATAACAAATGAGGATGTTAGAAGGGGAGAGGGAAAAAAGGGAGAAAGATATGGAAAAGTTTCAAGAGTTATATTCGGTATGTGCTTTACTTGAGATGTTAGTATTTTATTGGAAATGTATGATATATATTATGCTTATTTTTGTTTTATATTCTAATTGAATATTATGATGTAGAGATTAAGTGAAAACCTCAAACAACGTACAAATGAAGATCACTGTTATGTTGGCGGTGATGATGATGATAATCAAACTCCAAGTAGAAGTGTTGTATATCATACTTCTACAAAAGGAAGTATTTGTTCATCCTCCCTCCAGATAACTGCAACGAGATAATGGACCCTAACGCAAATGAAATCACCATGCTTTACTTAAACGTTGCGGTGATAAATGATATGCAACCTCTCCCGCTAGAATATTGTCCATGTTTTGGAGTTATTCTATTACAGTCCTGATGATGTAAGGGATTTTCTCTATGGATATAAGTGGCTGGATGTAGGGATATTGCAAGTTTGGTGCACGTAAGTATATAGTTGAATATACATGTCATTATAGAACATTATCATTTTTTGTATTTCCTCCCTTAATTTATTCATTTTCTTTAACCATTTAGGTACATTCAGTGTGTTTGTATAGAGTTAAATAAATCAAGTATTTATGGAATCTTGGATTTGCTTTTTATTCTATGGGCGTTTAATTAACCAAAAGACATTCGAGAGTACTTGAAAAAAAGGTTATATAAGGGAGGAAAAGAATGTTACTTAGCACCATTTCTCTGTTCGTAAGTACTTTTATAATTGATGTTTATGTATTCTATATTTAGTTTTGTTTTAGAAAATACTAATAATATATATGCTCGTGTTTATTCAGTGGTCATTGGCAATTGATCATCATATCATTTAAGACGAATACGGCAACTGTACTGTGTTCCTTGAATGATCCATTCGAAAAGAAAATGAAAGAGATTGTTAATTCGTAAGTGTATGTTTAATTCATTTTCTTTGACATTGTAATTAGTTTATAATGTAATATTTTTAATTCATTTTCAATGTACAGTATTGTGGAGCAAGTGAATATGATGAACAATGTTAGAAGAAAATCCTCATGGATCTTTCCTTAAGTAAGTGACCCGATTACCCGTTTCTTTCATTTACATTCATGCATGGTTATATTCATGTAATTATTGCTTAAATTTGTAGACAAGGAGACAACCCAGGACTTAAGAGTGTGGGTATTATGTCATGAAACACATGTTAAAAATTGTCCTTACCGGCATTGTTGATTCATGGATAAGGTGTATATGTCATAAAAATTATATATATATATTAATATATAAGTTGACTATTGAATTATTATCACACATGATATTCAATTTTTCGCTCTTTCTTATGTAGATGTTTAATGATGAAACCCCGTTCCCCGTTGAGGACTTCGTAGATCTTTGTAAATGTTGGGTGTATATCCACAGTGTGCTTAAGGGTCCTGCTGATTGATTTATTGAGATCTGCTAATGACTTATTTTCTGTATTGATGATGTGAATATTAATTTTGACTTAAACATATTGTGTTTGATGTAAATATTAATTTTGGCTTTTGATGCACAATGTTAGCTATTTTTTATACTCTTTATGCATGGTTAACAAAAATACAGGTTGTTGTAAATTTTCTGATATGGTTATAATAGTTACAGGATAAAAAATGGGAAGAATATGAAAAGCAGAAAATTGTATATTTAAAACAAAGGACTTTTTGACAGCGATTGTAAAACCTAATTGTGGTTGTATATTGAACGCTGACCAGAATAATATAAAATTACAAAATGTTGATGCTGAGAATCGAACTTGGGACCTTTAGTTCTATCACAACAGTTGGGTTAACTAACAGTTGTGATATGGTGCGCGCTTTCTAGAATAAAACAACGGTCCCAGGACCGTGATTGTAAGTATCACATATACAACCACACGCTACATAACAATGACTGGTCCCACGTGGTTATATATCTTTACCAACTGTTATTAAATTTCCTTTTCTACAGTAATGTTCTAATGAAATTTATGCGTATCATGAACTTGTCGAATCTCCTATTCCACTGTCGAGGAGATTGTTTTAATCCATATAAAGATCTCTTTAGCTTGCACACATAATCTTCCTTCCCCCTTTCGACATACTCTTCAAGTTGCCTCATCAGGATTGTTTCATCTAGATCACTATACAAGAACACAATTTTCACATCCATCTGTTCTTGTTCAAGGTCGAACTGTGCCACCATGGTAAGCAACATTCGAATGGACCTGTGTTTCACAACAGGAGATAACACATCATTGAAGTTGACACCTTCTTTCTGAGTGAACCCCCTAGCGACCAATCTTGCCTTGTATCTCTTCGACGCCACTCCTTCGATTTCTTCCTTAACTTTGAAAATCCATTTACAATTGACTAACCTGGATTTAGCAGGTTTCTTGATCAGTTCCCAAGTGTTGTTATAATGAAGAGATTTTATCTCATCATCCATGGACTTCAGCCATTCAATCTTATTTTGACTCCTCATAACTTCTTTATAGTCTCTAGGTTCGTCGCCTAGAACCTCACTTGCAGAGATTAAGGCATAACATATAAGATCTGCATACCCAAGTCTCTGAGGTAGCTTGATGACTCTCCTCGACCTGTCTCTTGCTAGCAGGTAGTCATTATCAATCTCCTCATCTTCGACAACAACTTCTGCTTCTTCTTCGACTTCATCTAGGATACGTATTTCAGCATCAACATGTTCTACCTCAACAAGAATCTCTCCCTGTTCCAGCTCTTCGTCAGCATCATCAATTTTTTTGAAGGCCATCTCAGCTTCATTAAAAACTACATCTCGACTGGTGATACACCTCCTGTGACCTGGCTCTAGGAACCATAGCCTATAAGCTTTGAATCTTTTAGGGTATCCCATGAACATACATTTCAGAGCTCTAAGTTCGACATCTAGAACCTCACTTGTAGAGATTAAGGCGTAAGTTATAAGATCTCCATATCTAAGTCTCTGAGGTGGCTTGATGACTCTCCTCGACCTGTCTCTTGCTAGCAAGTAATCATTATCATTTCCTCATCTTTGACAACAACTTTTGCCTCTTCTTCGATTTCATTCGGGATATGCAAGTCAGCATCAACATGATCCACCTCAACAGGAATCTCTCTCTGCTCCAGCTCTTCGTCAGCACCATCAGTTTTCTTGAAGGTCGTCTTAGCTTCATTGAAAACTACATCTCGACTGGTGATACACCTCCTATGACCTGGCTCTAGGTACCATAGCCTATAAGCTTTGACTCCTTCAAGGTATCCCATGAACATGCATTTCAGAGCTCTAGGTTCGACCTTGTCTTGCCTAATGTGAGCATAGGCCATGCAGCCATATACTCTTAGTTTGTCGAGATCTGGTGGATGTCTTGACTGATCCGCTGTCGCGCACGGATCAAAAACGTGTATTTTTAAAACATAGTAAAGGGAAGCGACACTCGGATGTCGTATCGCAAGGATTCTTGTACTACTTGAACCAACTAAAGAAAAGTTTTATGGGGGTTTGAATTTTGATTAAAATAAAAATTGTGCATATAAGTGATTAAAATAAGTGATTATAAAAATAAGCTAAAATGGCTAATCCTACTGATTCGGATTCCGACTTATCATCGACTATTATAATACCAATCCCTAAGTGGCTTCGATCCTATTCGATTATGAGATGAATTAGACAAGCGCTTATTAAAGTCATACAAATTATGTTCCTGTTTACCGAATTAAGCAAACGGTTAAGAAGGTGACGAGTTAACGAATTAAGCAAATGATAACACGCAATTAAATTTAGGAATATGCATACAACGAATTTAATCAATTATATCCTATGGACACAATCGAATTAAGAAAACAATTATAATCAAATTAAGCAAACGACTTCATAGAAAAGGATTGAAAGGAACCAAATTTAAATTGGTATTAGAATAACCTCAAAGCGATGGAACCGTACATAGCAAAATTTATCCGTGGGAATTAGTTCTCCATTACAATCGTAAAAAGCAAAAATGAAATTTGTGAAAATAAGGTTTTGAACAGTAGCACGGCTACTACTAGGTATAGTGAAGCATCACAAAATCCGGTTCTAACCCAACTGGGCCGAATAACATAAAAAAACCCGGCCCAAAACTAAATATTTTTAACGGAAAATTTTGGATCCCGACTTCAACGAATTATTTTAGTCTGCTACACTCCAAATCAGCTTCTGTGTAAAACATGAAAATTTTATCTCTTTGTCTCAACTTTCCAACGACTGGTAGAATACGTAAATATGATTCTCTTAGCTCCAATTATGATCCGGACAGTGGACCGGTATCAAATAACACTAAAGCTGAAAATAAACTGCGAAACAGTAAGGAAATGCCTAAGTACATAAAATAAAACAGTAAAATATAATAAAACAGTAAAATAAATAAAATAAACTAAGGAAATTCCTAAGTACAAACATAAGAGAATGTGCTTTAAAATGCACTGATCACTGACCAAACTTCTTCAGGTGTCTTCATGTCTAACGCAGTCGAAGGACATCTGTTTATCAGATATGTTGTTGTCAAAAAAGCCTCAGCCCAAAACAAATTCTTTAATCCAGCACTAGTCAACATGCGTTTAACTCTTTCCAAAGTAGTTCGATTAAACCTTTCAACCAAACCATTTTGTTGTAGAGTACCTGCAATAGTTTTTTTCCTTGCAATACTTGAGGCAGCATAAAAATTGTTGAACGCCTCATTGCAAAATTCAAGGCCATTGTCTGTTCTCAACCTTTTGACCTTTCTGTCAGTTAGATTTTCGTCCAGATTCTTCCAACCTTTGAAATTCTCAAATGTTTCATCCTTAGTCTTCTGGATGAATACCCATAACTTTTTGGAGTAATCATCAACTATGATAGAAAATATCTTTCTACTGAATGTGATGGATACCTTGCAGGCCCCCAAAGATCAATATGGATGTAATCAAGGGATCCATGTGTTCTTTATTTGCCTTTGTTAAACTTTACTCTGTAAGTTTTTCCAAGTACACAGGGTTCACAAAATTTCAGCTTTTTGGCTTTGTCTCCACCAAGCAGATTTTGTTTCCTCAATTCGATTAGACCCCTTTCACTGACATGGCCCAATCTCATGTGCCAAATTTCTGTCTTTGACAAAAGTTTTGTGGATGCAACATTTCTCTAACCACTTACAACTTCAACCTCAAGGGTATACAAGGCTTGTTTCCTCACGCTTCTCAAGACTTCCTTCGACCCCTTCATGACTCTTAGGATACTTTTCTCTCCTTGAAAAACATATCCCTTCTTATCGAATTCACCTAGAGAAATCAAATTTGTCTTCAAATCAAGTACATACCTGACTTCAGTCAATATCCTTATTGAATCATCATGGAGTTTGAATCTCAAAAATCCAATACCTGCGATTTTGCAAACTTTGTTGTTTCCCAGCAGCACGGATCCACCATCTTGATCACATAGCTCCTTGAACAATTCTTTGTTTAGATTCATGTTCCAAGTGTAACCTGAATCCATAATCCACTCTTTTCTTGAGTCACTGCTTAAAACCACAAGGACATCAGATGAGTCGAAGTCATCTTGAACAATGGTTGCGTTGCTATTATCCTTACCTACATAATCTTTCAGGCGCTCAGGGCACACCTTTCTTGTGTGACCCTCCTTTTTAACAATTACCCATTATAATCTAACTCAGGGTACAAGCTAACTTAAACAATTGGAACCTTAACATAAGGCACAATTCGACAACTACATACTAGAACACATTTCGACTACAGCGTGTAGGTCTTCAACAACAGCATGTGAGCAGACTTCAACGACATGTTAAACTAGAGTTCGATCCAATATCTCACATAATGTTCATCATAATGTTTGTTGTGATGTTAACCTCCATTTTCACCTGCGAGAATACTAAGGCATTTCTTGCCTTCCAAAGAGAGTAAATGGTTTATGCTACAGCCAACTTCAGAATTTGTCTACGCCAGCCTTTCTTTGCCATTTCACACAAAAGCCAATATTTTTCCCTTTCTCGGTTTTTACTCTTTCTATTGAATCCAATCCTACACAAAATTTTATTCTAGATTTTGCTTATAACCTTGCAATCAAAGAAAATATGGTTGATTGTTTCAGCCTCATGACAGACAACCATCATCAATCCTCACTCCAAATTTGTGAAGTTTGTCCTTCATAGGTAGTCTCTCCATTTGTGTCAACCACAAAATAAATCATGCCATTTTCCTAGCACAATTAGTAAACATGATTCTTCTTCAGTTAACTTGTTCCTTATCCCCTCTTATCTTCTCACACATAGCAGTTGCTATGTATTTTCCTTTCATTACAAACTCCTCCCAGTTATGATCTTGGTAAACCAGGTTCACGCACTTCAAAATACTCTTTTACATCCAATAAAAGTTGGCTAGAACTTGCTAGTGCATTATGTTTCTTACTATTACATAATATTCATCAACTCATTTGACCTAGAGTTTGTCAGCTTTTGTTTGAAGATTCTGAAGGAGCTTAAGCATTGTTGTTTGGTTCCATTCTATCAGGATGTAATGTTCATTCCACCTGCATTATTGGTATCACACAACTTGTCCCATGCCACAGGGGCCTTCCTACTACCAGCCTCTTTACCACTTAAAAGGAACATTTTTGCAAATTAACTCAACTTGCTTAATTACTTTCTTAGGCAAGGGGAAAACTTGCATCCAATAAGAAGTCACTGCAAAAAGCACACTCCTATCAGAGGTTGACATTGCTTGATGCTGAGCCTTCTACTAGTGAAAGGGACTCTAAGATATTTGAAGAGGAATTTCCCCTCATTAAACCCATTTGTAACCTTGGTTTTCCTTTGTTCTTACAAATTGGTTCCTCCAAAAGACACCTTGCACTTAGCAGGGTTTTCTTTTAGTCCAGTTGAGTTTAAAAAGTGTTTGAAAACTCTCATCATAATATACACCAAGGTGTCATCCATTCTAGAGAATATTAATAAGATCTGCAAAACATATATTTGTTACTTTAACTTTGCACACTTGGAATGATAGTTGTAGTTTAGACTTTCCTACAACCTTGCTAAATTTCTATGGAGATACTACATGATCAGCATAAAGAGGAGATGAGACATAAGGTCCACGTGCTTGAGTCTTCTCCTTACCATTAAGATCCTGCTCACTTGGCCATCAATTATGTATCTGTACGAAACTGTATTGAGACACAACATAATCCTGATAAATCTTCTAGGGAAGTTAATTTATCTCATTATGGTTTCTAGGGCTTTCCATTCCACAGTGTCATGCACATTTTGTAAATCCATTTGCACTGTGCATCTTAAGGAGATATGATTTCTATTGTATCCTATAAGTAACTCATGAGCAATTATGATATTGTTATGAATATTCCTGCCTGGGACAAGGCAGACTGACTGTCATCCACTATAAAATTTAGTAATTTATTGAACCTACCTTATAAGATTTTGGATATAATTTTGTAGAGGGTAGTGCAACATGTTATTGGTCTCAACTCCTTCATAGTTCTTGCCTCCTTGGATTTAGGGATCAAGGTGACTAAAGCACAGTTGGTGGCTGCATATATCTTATTGTGATTGAACAACTCCGTTACTGCATGGATCACATCACTTTTGGTCATTGGCCAACTTTTTTTTTAATGAACTTAGCATTAAAACCATCAATACCAGGAGCTTTGTTTTCATATATACCTTGCAGGGCTTTCAAATCTCTATTTCAGTGACTGGTTGGGTCTAGCTCTCTTGATGCTCTCTATTAAATTGAGCCCCTTCTAATTGTATCAATGTCAACTTGTAGCAGCTGATTTGAAGAGGTACCAATCAACTCCTCATAAACTCTAAGCACCTCCTTCTCCACATATTTGAACTATGTCCTGTTATTCCTTTGGTTATCCTTCAAAGTGTGCAGTGGTTTGCTTATTTTTATCCTTTAGGTTAGCATAAAATATACGTTGTTGCTGTTACCTAGCTTGATCTGATCAATCTTGGATTTTTTCATTAAGATCTTCTCCTCAATCTTTGTGTTTTTGAGAATTTCCTCAGTTCAAAACTTCACATTTTGGATGTACTCCATGTTAAAAAGATCCCCTACTAACACCTTTTGGGCTTGCTCTAACTTACTTCTACTATCTTGAATGTTCTTCACCCCTATTGTTACATATTTATTCAGCGTTCTCAATCTTGGTCGAAGCCTCATAAGCTTCCTCCAAAGGTTGTACATTGGTCTCCTTGTTTCCTCATGTCTCCATCTATCTCTAACTAGATTCATGAAATGAGGTTTTCAGTAACACAATTCAAAAATATGAATCTAGGCTTATTCCTTTGCCCCTCCTTAAGAGTTTGCATTAGAATAACCCTCAAAGGAGAGTGGTCAGATATTTAAGGGTTGAGTATTTATATCTCACTGTCATGGTATTTTAGGTGTCACTCTACATTGCAAGTAACTCTATCAATTCTAGAGTATATAATATCATTAGTGTGCTTATTGGATCAAGTGAAGTAGCTACCCTTAGTCTTATGATCATAAAACCTAGTTTCCTCCATCATCTCTTCCAAGTCTATAAATTCAGCCATTTGAACCTAATTGTCTCCTATTCTATTAGTGATCTTTAAGACATTGCTAAAATCTCCTATAATCATCTAAAGCCTCTTTATTATCCACCCTCTTTCCTTGATGTCATCCCACAAAGTTTGTCTCTTAATCTGTTGATTGTGTCATAACCCACATAAACGTGATGGGAGAAGGTTCCATTTGTCTTGTACATCTCACTAGGAATAACCTGTTCAGACATACAGATTGGTTTCACAATCCAATGGCTAGGTTTCCACATCCTACCATTATCATGTTTATTGTAGTCGACAAAACTCCAATTAGTCCCTGATTGCTTTCTAGTATGCTTAGTATTCTTTATTTTGAATCTAGTCTCTAGTAAAGTAGTACAATTTACCTGTAGCTTTCGGAGGTGGGATCCTACCTCGGTACTTCTTGCCTTCTTATTGAGCCCTCTCAGATTCCAGCTTAGACTCATGGACTTTGTTTTCAAACCCTTCAGAGCATTCTCCAACTCTAAGAGCCTCAAAACAATTTGTGTTGTCAAGTCTCTGGTTCTTGAACATGGGGTCTTTTCCTCTATTTTTGCTTATAGACCTCACTTGTGTCCCATTTTATTCTTCATCTTCCCCTTCATTTGTCTTCTCATTTTTGTTCTCTTTGTTATTGTTGCTTTATGCCTGCTCTATAGTGGTTGTAGTCACATTGTTATCTTTTTTGGCCTTCAATGTTTGCTTTTTTTCTTGTACTCTTTTTGGTATTTTCTCCTTTATTTTGCACTCATGCCCAACTTTGTTACATTTATAGTCCACATGTTATGTCAATTTTGCTCCTTGTGGATCTCTAATTGTGATATGATTTTTGAACTCTATGGTAAAATCTACCTTAATCAAGACTCGAGTATATGACACTCTCAATTTCTTTTTTGCACTCATTTGTTAACAAAGGTTTCCCAATTGCAATTGCTATTTTGCCTATGTTTTTGTCTCCCCAATACATCAATGGTAGTTGGGGGAAGATAACCCATATTAGCATTAGCACATCATCCTTCAAAGTAAAGATAAGTGTCCATTCATGTAGAAGCATTGGTTTCTTGTATATAGTGTATGTCCCCTTATAAGGATTGCATCCCCGTCTTCTTTTGACCTAAATCAAATAAGGAAGTACCCTTCTTCATTATAATATAATTCTGGTAATGTAACAAAGTTCCATGAATTTATCATGAATTTTCTAACCGCAAACATGGATAATTCGTCTTCTAGGACATACATTATGAGTGCATTCTACCAAAATTTCATCTCAAACGCCATATCTTGTTCTTTAATCACGACCTCTACTTCACCATCCACTTATAATTTGTGGTTGTTCCTAGTTTTCTTCTTCCTTTTGTTCATCCATCTCTATTTTCTCTTCAGCTATTGTCTCTAACACAGATATCTCCAATGTAAGTTATTCCGTAATGTTACTAGTGTTGATATATTTTTCGTTAGAGTTTACTCCTGGCGAGAAAACCCTTACTCTCGCTGGTGGAGTCATCGCCAGCTCTTTCCTCGGCCAGCCACACCCCATCACAAACCATAGAAATTCAAGTTCCCTTTAATTTGTTGCTTCTCCCACTGATTTTGGTATGTAATCCGAGAATGAGGAGTTTAAACCATCTCGGTAGGGCGGTCGCCTTGGAAGCCCTAAGGTGTGCTATAAATCATTTAAAGTAATTAAAAGAACGGGTGAAGAATTTACCAAAACAAGTAGCCTATAATACTAAGGTTTTTAAAGTTTTAATATAAGTGATTTTTTTTTATCCATAATTTGGATATATCTAAATATCATAGTTCAAGAGATGATAATGGTAAGATTTTTTTTTCTTCTTTTTTTTGAGCCAATGACATTTTCAAAATTCTATAGCTATTTTTTTTCTTTAGACAAGAGGATTTTTTTATACTCCATCTATTTCATTAAAGTGTCATATTTGAGCAATGTGCAATTTTTAAAAAAATAATTATATATATTAGTTTTAATAGTAAAATTAATATTATTTACTAAAATACCTTTATTAATTATAATTAATAGAGTAGTTAAATAAATAAAAATATAATAAATATAGATATATTTATGAAAAATTAATAATAAATATTTATATTGATATTGTAAATAGACATTATTTTAAAATAGAAAAAATTTAAATGAGACACTTTTATAAATAAAAAGAATGAGTATAAAATTTGACTAATTGATTGATTTTTTATCCCTCTTTCACGTTTTGAAGATTGAAAGACAAGGTTGAGTGTATTTATTTTAATATTGGCTGTATTGTCGTTTTGTGATAGACCAATTTAAAATAAATTTCCTATAATTATTGTTTGTCACAGGATAACAGCTTATTCTCTTTCGGATATAGTATTGGATTGTAATCCATAAAATCGATATAGTATTAGATTCGTGTGGATGCATAATATCTTCAACCACTTTTGGTTCAGGTTTAATTAATTCACATTATATAAATCATTAATTAGCTTCTACATAATTATAACCGATCCGAAATGCTGTAATTTACAACAAACCAATTTTTTGTTTATAGAAGTTGACTAACTATAAAGTGGTAAGTTGTCGTTGGAACATGAGATTATTTATTATTATAGACATATTGCCATATAATATGCAATATGTAAAATTGTGATTTTTTTTAAATAATCAAAATTTTCAACAAAAATATTTAATAATTATTCATGTTAGATGAATTGGCGTCTTCAATTGGATAATCAATTCAAATGACGCCTACACTAGAGCAAACCAATTCAATTGACACATACTCTTACTTCTTCAAAGGGGATGTCAACTCATCTGACGTTGGCGTATCCTGCAACACCTCAAATTTTATTAAAATATTTAATTTAATTTATTTAAATAAGAATATTCGCATTTTGGTAATTTTTGGTGGTTGGTGTGAAATATTGAGAATTATGGATTTTAGGTTATTTATTTAAATAATAGTATATAATATGAATATATTAGTATTATTATTAATTTAAATAAATATAAGTTAACTAAGGGCAAATTGGACAATTAGGGAGGAGTTAGTGAGGGTAATATTGGAAAAGCCCAATTTATAGGACCAAAGTTAAGTTTAACAAAATGGGATTTTTGAAGGAATTATGATTCATTCTTGTTAGACCGTGAAAAGAGAAGAAATAGAGGCTAGAGCTCTGAGGAAGAGGATTGAGGCAAAAGATTCGCAAGGTTTCTGAGAATCATGGAGAAGGCTTAGAGTCGGCAATTAAGGTATGAGGAGTATTGCCTTAATTGTTTTCAATATGTGACTTAAATGTATTTAAAGCCGGTTTAAGGGTTCAAGGGTTTGAGGCTGATTTTGAGATAAAGGAAATTAGGCCTTCGTGGCCAAAATCTATTATTGAGGATTTTAATCGTATAGGGATTTGAACGGATGGTCTTATAGGTTTGAGGTCGATTTGGGTTTGAGGGAAAGTAGGCATTCGTGGCCAAAAATATGTCGTTGAGGTTTCAACCTAGTAGGGTAATTAGATTGTGAGAAACTCTAATGACTGTGGTGTAGTTGTAAGGATTTATGAGAATTAGAGCGTGAATATGATACGGGATTGGTCTAATAAGTCGTAGATTTTGTGCCTTTATCGTTGTAATACCTTAGGAATAATTTAAGGATGTTTTGGGGGCATTGGAGAAGGAAATCGTTGGACTTTTTGGTTGATTTTAGGTTCTGGTGCATAATAGCGTTTTGCTGTAATCGTGTGTTCGTACAACGAAGAATCCTTCGGACAGCGAATAAACTCTCCCCAGACTCGCACAGCGAACTTGCTAGCGAACGTAGCAGAGTTTCGCGAATTCTGATTTTTTGTGTAGTGATGTCTTGATGTTTTGATGCTGTGATTTCTTTGACGAATTAATATGAGTTTTGATGATTCTATGATGACATGAATTATGATGATAATTTTGATGAATGATGATGCACCTATGATGTTATTATGAGGATGATTATTGACGTATGCATCATGCATTCATGTGCATCCGGACTTCGGTTCAGAACCTTGATTTCTTTGACTTCAACCCCATTGTGTGGATGTGAAGTATTTTGATGTGCTCCGGTTCTCGAGTAGAATCGATCCTATTGATGGGGATCTATGAAGGATTGATGGCCCAGTGTCCATCGAGCTGTGATGATTGGTACCACATGCATGAGTCTTATTGCATTTGCATTTATGAGATAATTTGGTGTAATTTATGATATTATGACCTTTGACGTTCCTTGATGATTATAATGATGTTGAATATGAAAATGAAGCTATTTTATATATTGAATTCCTATATTGTTTATTATGAATCGTTTTACTCATCCTGCCTGTTTGAATGCTGCCTCCACGTGGGTAACGTGCAGATGACGAGGTTTAGATGTGGATGTTGTCGAGGATCTTTTTGGAGTTTTGAGTTGTTGACCATTTTGGTTAATTTAGAAGGTCTTGCTCTGATAATGTAACATCAGGTTGGGGTCTTTGAGTTAAACAATGTTTTATTTGATTTTTGTTATTTTGATTATGTTTCCGTACAAGGAAAACTTTGGATTATGCCTTTTTTGAATTTCGTTGCCTTTTGAGCAAAATTTTGATATCTTTTGAGAAAACCCGTTGTTTACGGAGCCTTGACCTATATTTGATTTATTGGGAAATGTACGCTCTTTGAGGTGATTTTTAATGAGTTTAATATTTTACTCTGATAAATGTGAATATTTTGCCATTTAATTTGTGGGGTAGAAAAGGGTGTTACATTAGTGGTATCAGAGCAGGTCGGTCCTTCCGGCCAAGTTTTTGTGTTGTTAGTCCTCTGTCAGTAAATAGTGTGAGAACACTATTGGATGATTTGTTTCTTCTAACCCTATTGGTGGTTGTAAATGGCTAGAAGAAATGATCGTGCTATTGCTGATGCGATGGAATCACTTGCCCAAGTGATGGCCCAGAATGGTGGACCTCCAGATGAGTTTCGTGCTTTGGGAAAGTTCCAGAGGAACAATCCGTAGACTTTTGTAAGCACTCATGATCCCGATGGTGCGCAAAAGTGGCTGAGAGTGATCGAGAAGATTTTGAGTTATGGCGTGCACTGATGCTCAGCAGGTGCAGTTTGGTACGCACATGCTAGCAGAGGAAGCTAAGGATTGGTGGGATAACACCCGTTAGAGATTGGGAGGTGTTGGAATTGCAATAACTTGGGTTGTGTTTAAGGGAGAATTTTTTAGGAAGTATTTTCCTGAAGATGTTCGGGGCAAGAAAGAGGTGAAATTCCTTGAGCTGAAACAAGGGAATATGACAGTGGCTGAGTATGCGGCAAAGTTTGAGGCTTTAGTGAATTTTTATCCGTATTACAATCATACTGACGCAGAGATGTCAAAGTGTCTCAAGTTCGAGAATGGATTGAGACCAGAGATTAAGCAAGGAATTGGGCACCAGCAGATTCGTCAGTTTGCGGAACTGGTGGACAAGAGCAGAATTTATGATGAGGATAACTGAGCTCGATCTACTCATTACAAGCCGCTAAGTGAGAAGAAAGAGAAAGGTCAGTATAGAGGGAAACCGTATGTGACTTATGGTGATAAAGGGAACCATAAGGCTTCAGATGGGAAAAAGTCAAGTGGGAAAGCGACTAATGCTCCAGGAAAGTGTTATAAATATGGAGAGCAAGGTCACTATGCTGAGGTTTGTAGGGTGCTGAGATGTCATCGTTGTGGCAAGAGAGGTCATAGAGCTACTAACTATAAAGATGAAGCTCCAACTTGCTTCAACTGTGGAGAGAAGGGTCATATCAGTACCCAGTGCTAGCAGTCGAAAAAGACTGCTATTGCTGCTCAGACGAATGGCAGAGTGTTTGCTTTGAGTGGTGCGGAAGAACCCAAGACAAATAACTTGATCAAAGGTACTTGCTTTATTAGTGATGTTGAATTGATTGCTATGATTGATACTGGTGCTACTCATTCATTTATTTCGCTTGAATGTGCTAAGAGGTTGAATTTGAAAATTATCTTCTATGGTTGGGAGTATGGTTATCGATACCCCGACTAATGGTTTTGTGACTACTGTGTTAGTTTGTTTAATTTTCCCTTTGACCATTTATGATAAGAACTTTGTGATGGACTTGGTCTATTTACCTTTGCATCAAATCGATGTTATTCTTGGTATGAACTGGTTGGAGTTCAACTATGTTCATATCGATTGCTACAACAAGACTGTGAGGTTCCCAGAGTTTGGTGATTGTGGAGAGATGATGTTTGTATCTGCTAAGCAATTAGAAGAACTCTTAGAAGATGAGCCTCAAGTATTGGCATTGATTGCGTCACTTCAAGTAGATTATGAAGCAGTGAGCGTGGAGCTACCAGTTGTTCGGGAATTCTTATATGTGTTTCCTGATGATGTGAGTAACTTACCTCCCGAGCATGAGGTAGAGTTTACTGTTGATGTGATACTGGACACTAGTCTTGTGTCGATGGCTCCTTATCGGATGTCTGCATCTGAGTTAGGATAATGGAAGAGCTACTTGAGAAGTATTTTATTCGACCGAGTGTTTCTCCGTGGGGTGCTCCTGTTTTGTTAGTGAAGAAGAAAGACGGTAGCATGAGATTGTGTGTGGATTATCGGCAGTTGAATAAAGTGACGATCAAGAATAAGTATCCACTTCTGTGGATTGATGATTTGATGGATCAATTTCTGGGTGCTTGTGTGTTCAGTAAGATTGATTTGAGGTCTGGTTATCATCAGGTTCGCGTTAAGCCTGATGATATTTCGAAGAAAGCTTTCAGGATGAGGTATGGACACTATGAATATACTGTGATGTCATTTGGTGTATCTAATGCGCCTGGTGTATTCATGGAGTATATGAATAGGATTTTTCATCCTTATTGGATCAATTTATGGTAGAGTTCATTGACGACATCTTGATATATTTTAAGTCCGAGGAAGAGCGTGCACAACATCAAAGAGTTGCATTGCAGGTTTTGAGGGACAAGAAACTTTATGCCAAGTTGTCCAAGTGTGATTTTTGGTTGAAGGAAGTGAGTTTCCTTGGCCATGTGGTTTCTAGTGGAGGAATTGATGTTGATCTGTCGAAAGTTGATGCTGTGTTGCCATGGGAGACTCCAAAGTCTGCTACTGAGATTCAAAGTTTCCTTGGATTGGCTGGTTATTATCGCAGGTTTATAGAAGGCTTTTCAAAGTTGGCATTGCCATTGACTCAGTTGACTCGAAAGGGTCAAGCTTATGTGTGGGTTGTTGCTTGTGAGCAGAGTTTTGTAGAACTCAAGAAGAAGTTGACGACTGCTCCAGTGTTGATTTTTCCAAATCCGAGTGAGTCTTTTGAAGTGTATTGTGATGCATCGAAGATGGGTCTTGGTGGCATACTGATGCAGAATGGTCAGGTCGTTGCTTATGCTTCCAGACAATTGAAAGTTCATGAAAGAAATTATCCTACGCATGACATAGAGTTGGTCGCTGTGGTGTTTGTGTTGAAAGTTTGGAGACATTATCTTTTTGGGTCCAGGTTTGAAGTGTTCAATGATCACAAGAGCCTGAAGTATTTGTTTGATCAGAAAGAGTTGAACATGAAGCAAAGAAGATGGCTTGAACTTCTGAAGGATAATGACTTTGAATTGAGTTACCATCCTAGTAAGGCTAATGTTGTGGATGATATGTTAAGTAGGAAGTCCTTCATATGTTGATGCTTATGGTTCGAGAGTTAGGATTGGTTGAACAATTCAGAGATATGAGTTTAGTTTATGAAGAGACTCCTAACAGTGTGAAGTTGGGTATGCTGAAGTTAACCAGTGGTATTCTCCAAGAAATTAGAGAAGGTCAAAAAACTGATTTGAGTTTAGCAGATCGTCTCACGTTAATCAATCAAGGTAGCGGGGGTGATTTCCGGATCGATGAGAATGGTGTGATGAGGTTTCGAGATAGAGTGTGTGTTCCCGATGTGCCAGAAACCAAGAAGAGAATTCTTGAGGAAGACCACATAAGCGGGTTAAGTATTCATCCTGGTGCTACAAAGATGTATCAAGATTTTAAGAGATTGTTCTGGTGGCCAGGTATGAAGAAGGAAATTGCAGAGTTTGTGTATGCTTGTTTGACTTGTCAGAAGTCAAAGATTGAACATCAGAGACCGTCGGGCCTGATGCAATCGTTGAATATTCCAAAATGGAAATGGGATAGCATTCCTATGGATTTTGTGACAGGTTTACCGAAGACTTTGAAGGGATATGATTCGATTTGGGTGATTGTTGATAGATTGACCAAATCGGCTCATTTTATACCGATGAGGATCAATTATTCGTTGCAGAAGCTTGCCGAATTATACATTGATCAGATTGTGAAATTGCATGGTATTCCTTCAAGTATTGTGTCTGATAGTGATTTGAGATTTACATTGAGGTTCTGGGAGAGTTTGCAGACAACTTTGGGTACTAATTTGAGGTTGAGTTCTGCCTATCATCACAGACGGATGGACAGACAAAGAGAACTATCTAGTCGTTAGAGGATTTGCTGAGAGCTTGTGTGTTGGATTGAGGTGGATCATGGGATAGTCTTTTGCCATTGATTGAGTTTACCTACAATAACAGTT
This sequence comes from Lathyrus sativus, assembly GCA_963859935.3. Taxonomy (NCBI): domain Eukaryota; kingdom Viridiplantae; phylum Streptophyta; class Magnoliopsida; order Fabales; family Fabaceae; genus Lathyrus; species Lathyrus sativus. Next base: position 511,942,463 of record OZ012738.1, read on the forward strand.
ACCATTTTAGTATCGAAATGGCACCGTATGAGGCTTTGTATGGTAGGAGGTGTAAGACTCCTTTGTGTTGGTATGAGTCAGGAGAGAGTGTTGTACTCGGACCTAAGATTGTGCAAGTGACGACTGAAAAGATCAATATGATCCAAGAAAAGATGAAAGCGTCACAGAGTCGTCAGAAAAGTTACCATGATAAGAGGAGGAAAGCACTTGAATTCCAAGAGGGAGATCACGTCACTATGCCAAAAAAGACCTTTAGCAGCGCTTTTTTTTGCCTTTAGCAGCGCTGCCAAAAGTGGCGCTGCTAAAGGTAAAGGCAGCGCTTTTTTTCAATGAAAAAGTGCTGCTAAAGGCTCCCTTCAGCAACACCTTTAGCAGCGCTTTTTTAGCCCTTTAGCAGCGCTTTTGTAAGCGCTGCATAATTCCCCCAACCATCCCCCCTTTAGCAGCGCTTTCACAAAGCGCTGTCTTAGACCCCACCTTTAGCAGCGCTTTTACAAAGCGCTGCCATAGCCCACCCTTTAGCAGCGCTTTTTTACAAGCGCTGTCTTAGACCCCCCCCCCCCCCTTCCAAACCTATAACAGCGCTTTTGTAGCGTAACGTTTGTGACCTTTAGCAGCGCTTTTTTGTAAAAGCGTTGTCTAATGTCCTAGATTTTAAATTTTTTTTTAAAAAATATTCACCCTGTTTTGTATATTTACCAACAACCTGCTTATATTACGCAAACCTGCTTATAATTCAGGCTTTTATTTCAACACTTTGGCCTTATATATATAATTCAAAACTTTGGCCTTAAATATACAATTCAAACTTTGGCCTTATATATACAATTCAAAACTTTGGATACATTGTAACTCATCACTTTATTCATAAACATTTTAATATACACATAAACCTGTTTAAATATGTTACAACAAAATTCGATCCTCAGAATTACAACAACACAAATACATTCAATTTACATATAATTACAAGTCTTCCAATCCGATAACTCTATACAATTCTCAACCCAAGAATAAATTGACACCATTCCTCTTTAATTTCTTCCAATTTTGCTTTCGTGTAAGTAACACACTTGAATTCATCAAAATACTACATAATATAACATATCGAATAAGATTTAATTTTAAAACTAATTACTCAGATGAAGTATTGGATAATTATCAAAATGAATCATATAACTTATATAATGAATTGATCCATACCATGACTGGAATCTCAAGTTGACCAGAAAGAATAATTTCCCTCATAAAGCGCAATACAAAATATCCACAGTCAATACCATTGCGCTGCCGAGGACACTGTAAATGGAAAAAACAAACAAACATTTATCAGGATATATAGTTTAAATAGTTTTATCAAGTAGAACCACTATAACAGTCAAACATGCGAAAATATACCTCCACTCTGATCCAGTTGATATTGTTAGCCTTACTTTTTGGCACCGTTGCATCTCTTTGTGCTCTGAATATTTGTATAACTCTAACATAATATAAACACATATTTAGAACAATGTCACATAATAAATAAAGATATATAATTAAAGACAACAGTATATCTCATCACTTACGTATCAACAAAGTTCCTCAGATTTTCATATTTTGTTGTATCGCCATTCAATGAATCTATATAATACACTATTTCTTTCGTCGGATTAATTGTGATCAATAACCAATGTCCACTATAAAATAAGACAACGGTTTAAACGGAAATGTTATATAGAAAGGGAAAAATCGAAAAATTATAATAAATGAATTTAAAATAAAATCTAACCCATGGCCAGTATTATATGGCAACAAGAACAACTTCTCCGTAGTCGCGCGCATAAATCTCTGCACTGTGTACTCTTTGACTATATCCGGTGACTGGTCTATTATACGTGAGTTGACACAGCTAGCAGATAAGAATGCGAATACTGAAGTCAATTCATTCGGGACCAATAACTTGTCATACAAGAACCTAAAAAAACATAATCAACGTTAGAATATTCAGTTAAACGAGCAAATTTTAAAATGTTCAATTATTTAATTAAAATGGATCGAAGTACCTGATGTATGAATGCATAACACCGACGCCCAATTCAGAATGGTTGAAAACCTGATCAAAATCCTCCTTAACAATTGTTTCGGGATATTCAAAACCAAAAATACCTGCCTCCATGTGTATTTGACGGATGCCACCCTCAGGCACATCTGATGTTCCGACATATGTTTCAAGGCACATCCTAAATCGAGGAACAATTGCTTTCCTGGGAACCTTGGAAGTTTCAGGCATCTTACCCTTGCTGACTTGTTACGACTGCTGATCATGAACCTAAAAGTCATATATAAGTTCAGTAATTAATGTATAACAAGATAGTCATGTAACTGTAGTAGTACCTGTTTCTTTGATGCAGCTGAATCGGTATCCCGCATAATAATTCTATCATCTTTTGATTTGGATTTTGTAGGAGTCTAAGATCATCATGTAAATAAGAAAATGTAGATGTAAGAATAACTTTCATGTATGGATCATAAAACATTTGAGTATTAAAAGGTTCAACCTACCTCATCATCTATGCAAATCAGATTTGTCGGCCATGCCACATACGCTCCTATTGCGTCTCCCACCACTGTTGCGCCTGAAATATCATCTGGTATAGGCAACAACGCACTCCCCTCTAATGCAATATCAATAGATACTTTCAAAATTCCAGAAGGGAGCAGTTTATGGTGAAGTAAGTCTCCCAGAAAGTTATGCACCTTTCCCTTGCCAATCATTCGATGAGTAGGTGACGATAAATATAGCCGGCAAAGTGGAATGCCCTAAACAAATAATGATCAGTTAATGTGTCAATTAAGTAAACTGTGCTAAATTAATTTCAATGTAATATATACAATTACCTCTGGAAGCTTCTGCGGACAACCGATACTATCTTTGTCACTAGTAGCTTTACCTTCTGGAGCGCGTCTTTCCGACATGTATCTCTCCTTATCCTTCTGTAATTCACGGATTTGCGCTTTCAATTCCTCCAAAGTACCCATCACTTCTTTATTGGTTGGATTTTTTTTCTTTGGCTGCTTATATAGTTTGGATGGAGTGACACCAAATCCCTTACCCCTCACACGCCCAGAATACTCAGGAATATTCAGCACCCGGCTCAGTAAGCTCTTGCAATCATCGTCCTCGGCGGGAGTTATGGTCTGGGAAAGAGTCTCTTGAAATATAGATAAAAACATATATAAATATATTACAAACTTTTGATCAGTTACTGACAAAGATAACGTTGTACTTACATATTGTTCAAAGACGTGTTGAACTTCTTCCTGAATGACTCCATCTCGTCCCACACAGGCAGCCTTCCATACAACATGGTCCGGAAGAGATATCGCATCACTCTTCTCCTCTTCCAACTACGCATTAAGACGGATAATAAAGCATTATATCCTATTATATATACTTACTATTTTTTGTAAATATATCATATTAAAGCATTTATATGTACTTACTATTTTTTGTTCTAATCGTGCATATCCCAAACAACCCTTTTTGTATGGATATGCGGGATTTGATGCCCGTTGACGATTTACGCCACTAACAACCTGAAAAAACAAGTTTATCATAACTCGTGTGGAAGAAGTATATATACTATACATAGTTCATGATAAGTTGTACTTACTTCAAATTCTTTTGATCTTCGCTTTGCAACAAACGTCTCCCATTCTTCCTCCGAAATTAAATCCGCGTACTTCATCAGACGCTCCGAGTCAACAAAGTTTCCTTCAAAATCTTTTAGAAACTTGTTTGTTAAAAACGCTCTAAATCCCCTCAAGCGTTTTCCGGCCAATTGAATACAATATTTTCTCCTACGATCTTCAATATTGAAAGATCTCTGCAAACAAACACACATACATATAACATGTTAGTATATTTAATTTAAAGACGTAAATGTCAACAATAATTAAACAATTCCAATGTTATACCTTAATCTTGGTCCAAATTTTATCTTTAGCCGGTTGTAATGAAACAATTCACCAATTATCCCAAGTAATCGGAACTTGCGAACGTACAAGTGCTCCGATATAACTTGTTAGCAACGCACTGTTAGGCTCAACTAACTGATCTCTTTCATTCCGATGGACATCATACTTTACTCCTTTATCTCTCGCACGAATGATTTTTTTCATAATTGTTATGCCTCTTTTAATATCGCCTTCCACGTCTTTTGTTGTTTGTTTTCCATCATGTGATGTTTCCTCGTTGCTGGCCATAATATATATACCTGTAATTCAGAAAAACCAAAGTATTAAATGAATGACATGCAAATATGTAAATAACAAATATATACATAAGAAATGTGTAAATAAGAAAAACATGGTATAAATAAGAAATAAGAAAAACATGGTATAAATAAGACATGTGTAAATAAGAAAAACATGTTACAAGTACCTTTAACATCTCTTTCTTTTTTCGTTGTAACGGGGTTTACTTGTCTCTTAACAACACGGACAGATGGATTGATCCAAATTCTCTCGTTATGATCATTTCTAATATATGATTCGTCCGCTCTAATATTCTCATATGGATCATCTATAATATAAGATTCATTCTCAACATAAACATCCCCCTTTTCTCCAATGTTATCATCGATTACTTTGTTGGAAAAAAGAACTATAGACCATTTCGTACTTGTCGGATCAGTGACATAGAACACTTGTTTAGCTTGCGTGGCTAGAATAAAAGGCTCATCTTTATACCCCACCTTATTAAGATCCACTTTCAAAAAACCTGATTTATCCATTTGTATGCCATTATAATTTTCAACCCACTTGCATCCAAAGATAGGAATCTGAAACTTCTCATGATCAAACACCCAAATGTGCTCGATAACCCCATAATACGAGGAAATGTGCATTGCTTCGGCAAGCACGGTGACACCACTATTTTGCATTGTACTTTTATCATCTTGTTCCTTGGTATAAAATGTGTATCCATTAATTGCGTATGTGCTATAAGAAAACACATGCAAACTTGGACCATATGCTAAACATCTCAACCTTTCTGTTATTGATGCGGGATCAGAATAAAACTTTGAAAAAATATGCTCCTTGAACCATGTTATAAAACTTCGATTGTGCTCACGTACTATCCAATTTTCATTTCTATTCAGATTTAAACCTCGGAGAACGTCCTTGTGCATTTCAACATACGACTCAACCTCAATGTCATTGTGCATAACATACAAATGCACTTGCTCCTGTTCATCCCTTGAAACTGTCACAACTTTATTTCCAATTAACTGTTTACCATCTATTTTTTCAACAACATGAGATTTTGGGAGGCCAATGGATTGAACGTTGGACAAATATTCAGTACAAAACTCAATAGCTTCTTCAACAATGTATCGTTCAACAATACATCCCTCTGGTCGACTTCGGTTTTTCACATCCCCTTTCAATATTTTCATATAACGTTCAACAGGGTACATCCATCTCATATAGGCAGGTCCACACAGTTGTGTCTCTTTCACAAGATGAACAACTAGATGTACCATTATGTCAAAAAATGATGGAGGAAAATACATTTCAAGCTCGCACAAAGTAATAACTATTTCTCTTTGCAATGTTGGTAAGATCGCAGGATTTATCACCTTACTACAGATTGACCTAAAGAAAAAACACAATTTAGTTATTGCGCCTCTCACTTTTTCTGGCAAAATAGAATGTATACCTATTGGTAGAAAGTGTTCCATTATAACATAGAAATCATGTGTCTTTAAAGTTTTTAATTTGAGGTCTTTCATAGAAACAAGTCTTCTAATATCTGAAGAGTATCCTTCTGGAACTTTAACTTCACTCAGAAACTTACACAATATCTTTTTCTCCTTTCTAGATAAAGTATAAGCAGCAGGTGGTAGATATGTGTGGTTTCCTTTCTTCAAGGGTCCTAATTCATTTATTATTCCCATTGCTACCAAGTTCTTTCTTGCTTTAAGTTCATCCTTAGACTTTCCTTGTATATTGAGTAATGTACCAATAACACTTTCAAATACATTTTTTTCAATATGCATAACATCAAGAAAATGTCTTACATACAACGACTTCCAATACGGCAACTCAAACAAAATTGACCTCTTCTTCCACCCACGCGTGACAAGCGTATGAGCAAAAGGCTTGCCAAACTTAGTACTCACATCTTTCACCTTTTCAAAAATTTGTTCGCCGGTCAATGTAGGTGGAGCTATACGTTATTCTGAATCTCCATTGAATGCTTTTCTCCACCCACGGTAGTGATGACTAGAGTTTAAGAATCTACGATGACCAAGAAAGACATTCTTCTGACCAAATTTCAACCGCGTCCAATCTGTGTTTTCTTCACAGATAGGACACGCACATTGACCTTTAATGCTATACCCCGATAGATTTCTGTATGCTGGGAAATCATTAATTGTGCCAAACAACATCGCCCTCAAATTGAAACTTTCTTTCCTATATCCATCATAAACCTCCACACCGTTCTCCCACAAACTCTTTAAGTCTCGATTAGAGGTGTCAGGTATACGTCTATGTCATTCCCTGGTTGTTTAGGGCCAGAAATTAACATAGATAACATCATGTACTTATGCTTCATACATAGCCATGGAGGTAGGTTATAAATCATAATAATTACAGGCCAGGTGGAATGTGAGATACTCTGCAGACCATGCAGATTCATTCCATCAGTCGATAATGCCAAGCGAAGGTTTCTAGCTTCTTCTCCAAAATCTAGATAATCATTATTAGTTTTCATCCATTATGGTGAATCTGCCGGATGTCGATACTTCCCATCTACAATTCTATCATCTGCATGCCAAGTCAGGTGTTTTGCATCTGTTTCACTACGAAACATGCGTCTGAATCTCGGAATTATAGGAAAATACCATAATACTTTTGCTGGTGACAATTTTTTCTGATACCGAGATACACCGCATTTAGGACACTCGTTTAATGATGCATATTCATTTCGAAACAAAATGCAATCATTTGGACAAGCATGTATCTTATCATAGCTCATGCCAATAGAGCATAACATTTTTTAGCTTCATGGGTTCGATTAGGAAGAACATTATCCTCCGGAAGCATCTCTTGAAGTAGGGCTAACAACTCTGTGAAACTTTTATCCGACCATCCATTACCCGCCTTTAAATTGTACAACTTTAATACCGCGGACAATCTTGTGAAAGTAGTGCAACCTTTATACAACGGTTTCTCTGCATCGCTTACCAACCTCTCAAACATCTTGGGACAATCTTGAAGATCTTCTTCAAGTGCTTCTGCAATCTCTTCGACTCGATCACAATCATATGTATCTCTGTCATTGTCCTTTGAAGCACATGTCGTATTATTCTGGGGTTCAACATTCTCGTTACTTATCTCACCATATAATGTCCAACATGTGTAACTTCGATCAATTCCATGTCTCATTAAATGAGATTCCAATTGAATGGCGTCAACTCGACGCCCATAACAGCATCCTAAGCAAGGACATGTGATCCTACTGGGGTCTTTGGCGTGTTCAATAGCAAACTTAACGAACTTCGATACCCCATTCTCGTACTCTTTTGACAATCGATTACCAGACATCCATTTTTTATCCATACTAATTGAGTAATCTACACTAAACTATAAAAGTTAAACAAAACAGAGAATACCTGTAAGGAAATCACTAACTTCTAAGAATGCTACGCAATAGGATGCTTGGAAACGATCACAGCTTTGCTCTTCACAGGTAACCCCTATAGCAGACAAAATATAAATTTTATTAAAATCATATTAATAATTAACCAAGACAAATCATATTAAAAATACTAGATAATCCACTAAAACAAATCATATTAAAATTACTAGATAATCCTTAAACCAAAATGACACCCTTACTAAACATTGAGAAATCCTAACTAAACATATAAAACCATAATAACATATATATCATATAAACATTGAGAAATCCATCATAATAACATAATAACATATCAACATATAAAACCATCAACATATAAAACCATAATAACATATAAAACCATATCATATAAAACCATGTTCATGTTGGCTACTCTCTTAAAAAATACGAATTTCCAAACTATTAAAAAATATGCTCTATCAAGTTACATTAATATTTTTAGCCATCATTATCTAATATTTTTGTTATATTCAAATTAGAAGAAAACTCATTTGTATGAGTGGTGCTAGATGAATTATCCATCTAACGTTCAAAATAACAACAAAATAAAAACAACATCAATCTCAATCCCAAAATAACAATAGAAAAATAATAACACATAAAACATTTTGAGTTTAGGCTTTTAACAACAACAACAACAAAAACAATAGTATACGTAACATATCTACACAAACCCAACAACATTAGTGTTAACATCATATCAAATATCATACTTAAACTCAAATTTACTTGAATGTCCTCAAACCTTCCATACAAAACAACACTAAAAACCTTCACTAAACCTTCAATAACTCAATAAAAACAACAACAACAACAACAACAATAATATTAAACCTTCAATGCCTCAATAACAACAAACTTTCGCATTGCAACAACTACATCAAACCTTCAATATCTCAATAACACAAAACCTTTAACAGCAACAATAATATTAAACCTTCAATATCTCAATAACACAAAACCTTTAATATCTCAGAAAAACCATCTATATCTTCAAATACCAAAAATGCTGAAAAGATAAATAAACAAGAAAACCATAGTAAAACTTCACATACCTTAACAATGGTGGAAATGCAATGCAATGCAGACTTGAAAACGGATGGTGAACGACGACGACGGCGCAATCCAACGGAAGAGGGCGACGGTCGACGGCGGATGACGGCAACAGAAACTTTGAATAGGGCAAGGTCGTTCGCCAGAGGAGAAAGAAAGAAGAAAAGAAATGCACGACTGTTCTGTTTCTCTTAAAATTCTGGAGGGTATTTTAAAATTATAATACTAATAACTATAGCAGCGCTTTTAAAGGCCTTTAGCAGCGGTTTTAAAAGCGCTTTCATAGGGTGCCTTAGCAATGCCATATAGCAGCGCTTTATAGAAAAAGCGCTGCTATAGGGGCCCCCTTTAGCAGCGCTTTTTAAAAGCGCTTTCTTAGGGTCCCCCTTTAGCAGCGCTTTTTAAAAGCGCTTTCTTAGAGTACCCCTTTAGCAGCGCTTTCTTAGGGCCCTCCTTTAGCAGCGCTATTTTAAAAGCGCTGTCTTTGGTAGGAAATTTTTTTTCTTTTTTTTTACTCACCCTTTAGCAGCGCTTTTTTAAAAAGCGCTGTCTTTGTGTGCGCTGCTAAAACTCATTTCTGGCGTAGTGCGTGTTTTTGAGAGTTACGTCGGTAACTGGTGTTGCCCGAGCTTTGAAGTCTCAGAAGCTCACATCGTATTTTGTTGGTCCAAATCAAATTTCCTAGAGGGTGGGGGAAGTAGCATATCAGATTTCTTTACCGCTGTCGCTTGCGAATTTGCATGATGTGTTTCATGTGTCTCAAATGAGGAAGTACATTCCAGATCCGTCACATGTGATTCAGATGTATGATGTACAAGTGAGAGATGACATGATTGTTGAGGCGTTGCCAGTTACGATTGATGAACGAGAAGTGAAGCAACTGCGAGGTAAAGAGATTGCCTTGGTAAATGTATTGTGGGGGAAGACCAACTAGAGAAAGTTAGACTTGGGAGCGTAAAGATCAGATGAGAGAGTCGTATCCGACTCTGTTTCCTTAAGGTAATTTTCGAGGGCGAAAATTCTTTTAAGTAAGGGAGAGTTGTAACACCCCAAATTTTATTGGAATATTTAATTTAATTTATTTAAATAAGAATATTCGCATTTTGATGATTTTCGGTGGTTGGTGTGAAATATTGAGAATTATAGATTTTGGGTTATTTATTTAAATAATAGCATATAATATGAATATATTAGTATTATTATTAATTTAAATAAATATAAGTTAACTAAGGGCAAATTGGAAAATTAAGGAGGAGTTAGTGAGGGTAATATTGGAAAAGCCCAATTTATAGACCCAAAGTTAGGTTTAACAAAAAGGGGTTTTTGAAGGAATTAGGATTCATTCTTGTTAGACCGTGAAAAGAGAAGAAATAGAGGCCAGAGCTTTGAGGAAGAAGATTGAGGCAAAAGTTTCGCAAGGTTTTTGAGAATCAAGGAGAAGGCTTAGAGTCAGCAATTAAGGTATGGGGAGTATTGCCTTCATTGTTTTCAATATGTGATTTAAATGTATTTAAAGTGATTTAAGGGTTGAAGGGTTTGAGGCTGATTTTGAGATAAAGGAAATTAGGCCTTCGTGGCCAAAATCTATTATTGAGGATTTTAATCGTATAGGGATTTGAATGGATGGTCTGATAGGTTTGAGGTCGATTTGGGTTTGAGGGAAAGTAGGCCTTCGTGGCCAAAAATATGTCGTTGAGGTTTCAACCCCGTAGTGTAATTAGATTGTGAGAAACTCTAATGATTATGGTGTAGTTGTAAGAATTTATGAGAATTAGAGCATGAATATGATACAGGATTGGCCAAATAAGTCATAGATTTTATGCCTTTATTGCCGTAATACCTTAGGAATGATTTAACGATGTTTATGGGGCATTAGGGAAGGAAATCGTTGGACTTTTGGGTTGATTTTAGGTTCTAGTGCATAATAGCGTTTTTGCTGTAATCGCGTGTTCGCACAGCGAATAAACTCGCCCCAGACTCACACAGCGAACTTGCTAGCGAACGTAGCAGAGTTTCGCGAATTCTGATTTTTTGTGTAGTGATGTCTTGATGTTTTGATGTTGTGATTTCTTTGACGAGTTAATATGAGTTTTGATGATTCTATGATGACATGAATTATGAGGATGATTATTGACGTGTGCATCATGCATTCATGTGCATCCGGACTTCGGTTCAGGACCTTGATTTCTTTGGCTTCAGTCCTAATGTGTGGATGTGAAGTATTTTGATGTGCTCCGAGTCTCGAGTAGAATCGATCCTATTGATGGGGATCTATGGAGCGTTGATGGCTCAGTATCCACCGAGCTGTGATGATTGGTACCATATGCATGAGTGTTGTTGCATTTGCATTTATGAGATAATTTGGTGTAATTAATGATATTATGACCTTTGATATTCCTTGATGATTATGATGATGTTGAATATGAAAATGACGCGATTTTATATATTGAATTCCTATATTGATTATTATGAATCGTTTTACTCACCCTGCCTGTTTGAATATTGCCTCCACGTGGGTAACGTGCAGATGACTAGGTTTAGACGTGGATGTCGTCGAGGATCTTTTTAGAGTTTTGAGTTGTTGGCCATTTTGGTTAACTTAGAGGGTCTTACTCTGATAGTGTAACATCGGGTTGGGGTCTTTGAGTTAAACAATGTTTTATTTGATTTTAGTTATTTTGATTATGTTTCCGTACAAGGAAAACTTTGGATTATGCCTTTTTTGAGTTCCGCTGCCTTTTGAGCAAAATTTTGATATCTTTTGGAAAAACCCATTGTTTACGGAGCCTTGACCTATATTTGATTTATTGAGAAATGTACGCCCTTTGAGGTGATTTTTATTGAGTTTAATATTTTACTCTGATAAATGTGAATATTTTTCCATTTAATTTGTGGGGTAGAAAAGGGTGTTACATATCCTCTTTTTTATTTTTTAAAATAATTTTTTAATTAAAATAATAAATATATTTAAAAAATTGATTAAATAGTAATATTATTTAATTTAAATGGATTACATGCAAGAATATTTTTACAATAATGATAATGATCTGCTTGATCATACAGCCCACTAGTTCAACACCTCCGAGATACCCTTTCTCATACCGGTCTCTGTTAATTCACTTGCTGAGGCGTTTAATACGAGGTCCATGGAGCATAACCATCGCCATCATTCTTAAGGATTTCTTGCAATTCTATGTAGTCTTGTATCTACATTGACGCGTTGTTGTAATTGGGTTTGTTGACCATGTTATTGTAGATTGGTTATGTTGTTTAGGTTGATGGGGATATTGGTGAGTGGCCTGGTCGATTGAATGTCAACATTGGTGTAAATGTTTCATTGGGGAAAGGAAGGAATGATTGTTATGGTTTTTGGTAGCCATATTGTTGGGTATTTTGGTGTTGTGATGTTTGCGTGTTTTGGCTATGGTAGAAAGTGTTGGTATCATATATTTCTTAGGTGTTTTGGCTATTGTAGAAGGATGTGTTGGCAACATATGTTTGTTCGGTGTTTTGATAATAATCATGTGGTTATTGGTGGTATGGTGTGTCGGTACGCGAAAAATGACACAGAGTCGCCACCGGATTTTATTTATCCCAAGGTGGAAAAGGGAAATAACGATTTAACCTTTAGGAAAAGAGCATGGTTATCGCAACCAACTTTTAGGGTTTGGGAGTCGGTTATGCAAGGGGAAGGTATTAACACCCCCTCGCATCCATCGTACTCAATGGGAACCTTCTAGGTTGTCTAGCTTGAATGGGTGTTTTAATCTAAAAGTTTGCTTGCTTAAAAGAAAAGGGGGGTTGGGTTTTTTTATTAGAGTGCTCACTAAGGATTGTGGCCCTTGTGCCTACGTATCCTCACTTAAAATAAGTGAAGAGTCAGAGCTCCGTAGTTCGGAGGCTTGTGAAATGATTGTATGTTGGTTGATTTTATACCTTGAAAAAGGGTTTTTGGATTTATTCCCTAAGGAGAAAAGAAGTTTGATGAGTTGATGTTATTTTTAGGTTCTTGAGAAGAAATTGTTTTTGATTACGATCACACTAAAGACTTTTGATAGAGATGAATGTTTCGAATAACCAAGTCGAGCGCCTTGTATTCAAAAAATTCAGAACGAGTGTAGGAGGGGTTCCATTCTCATTCCTTCTCCACCACCTTAAATCTCATGGTGTATCATCCCAATCGTATATTTATTGTTTTTTATTTTTATTTTTTATGAGAAAAACACCACTTAATGTTGGATCAAGGGTTTTATTGTTTGTAAAAATATTTGAAGTGACGCGAACAAGGTCGATGGTGACGCACAAGGCAATAGACTTACAAGGTTGAAAATGGCTCGATAAAATCGAGAGTTTATTTTGAAAATAGTTTTTGGAACCAAAAGTAAAAAATGACTGTAATGATATCCACATACAATGGCCGTACAACTACATCAGATTAATCGGCTTGAAAATGCGAATAAAAATAAGACATGAAAAAAAAACATTTTTTTTTGAAAACTATGGAAAGTTCGTTGTGCGAACTTCTTAGGGTTTTTCAGATTAGTACACTATTCACAAATAGAAGCAAAAGGCACTGAAGTTCGTTGTGCGAACCTTGCAGCGAAGCTGCCCAGAAAAAACAACAAGAAGTTCGACGTGCGAACTTCCTAACGAACACGCACTATTCACAAATAGAGGTGAAAGGGGGCAAAGTTCGCTGTGCGAACATGCCAGCGAATCTGCCCAGAAAAAACATCAAGAAGTTCACTGTGCGAACTTCATGCTATTTTGCCCAGAATACGTCTTTTTCATAGAAATAGAGGGGAAATGTACCAAAGTTCGTTGTGCGAACTTGCCAGTGAACATGACAGTAAAAATGAGCATTTTTCAACTCATTTCAATATAATAATCAATCTATGTTCTTTCTTTTCTTTTGCTTATTTTACAACATAAACCAAACTTTGAGACCTCAACACAATATGCACAACACAAATATCATTTAAGAGAGAAAATAAAACATGAAAATATGTAAAGAGAGGAGAGTTGAAAGAAAAGATACCCAAGAGCTACTATTCTCCTTCTAATCACCAATGGCTTTTGTTGGATGTGCTCTATGATTCACTTCCTTTTTCTGGTTTTCTATCACTCTCTTGTTCTCTCAATGGTTTTTTCTCTCAAATCGTTTTTCTTAATGAATGTTCTCAATGTTTCTCCCCCTCTCTTTTTTTCTTCTTTTGTTTTTCTCCTCTTCTTTTGCTCTCAATATCTCTCCATCCCCCAATACATATTGTTGCTCACTTCCTTATAGTTAAACAATAGGGTTTCTTTCACTTGTTTGCTGCAGAATCTTTTCATTGGGATATGCTTCTCATCACTTGTCTGCTTTGCTGTATTTTTGCTGCTGCATTTTGTCTTGTTCCCAAATCTGAACCCATTTGTTTGCTTGTGTTTGGATTTCCCTTGTGGTCCAAATTGTTAGAACACAGATTGGTTCTTAATAATTACTCTTTGTTTTGATGATAACTGTTAGGAAATTTATATTTAAGAATTATATACTCTAAAATTTGTTTGAGAGTTTTACTGCAGATTGAAATTATATTAACTCTCTAGAAGCAAATCTGCCTTGAATACAAGAAGCTATTCTGACTCTGAAGCGCCAGATGCATCTTACAGAAGAATCTGTTTGCTCCTTACAGAAGATCTTGAGCGTAGTATCCAGAAGGATCTGAAGAAAGAAGCTCCAGAACATTCTGAGTCAGAAGCATCTGAAGATAATCAGAAGCATCTAAAGCTGAAGCATCAGAAGTATAGAAGAATATTGATTGAAGAGTTTTTCAAAGCATTAGTCTACAGAAGTTTCTGAAAGTACCTACGCTGCCTAGTACTGAACTTCTGTGTCAAAATGCTCTGATGATCAACACGCTAGAAGCACACATGCTGCAGAAGACTCTGATACAGCATAGTTCTGAATCTCATTAGAAGACTCTGATCCATTCAGACTCTGAAGAACTTGCTGAAACTGAAGAAGTATTTTCAAGAATATATCCGTTGGAACTATTCAACGTCTCTTTCCTTATTTGTGCTAGACACACTTACACAGACAAAAAGGATTTTTCTGTGCCATCTATTTCAAGGAAAGGTCAGTTGATGTGAAGACAAAAAGGGCTCAGACCTTTTGGGACTCTCTTTTCAACGTTCAGCTTGCATGGTTCAGCTGCCTATAAAAGGAGATCTTCACTTCATTCTTCAGTTACACACACTTGCTGAAAAGAAATCATAATATTCTAAAAGCTCTCATTCTTATTCTTCATAGAATCTCATTGTACTTAAACTTAAGAGAAAAATCACTGTTGTGATAAAAGCTTTATAGAAGCATTAAAAACTCTTGTATTTAATTTACATTGATTGTAAAGGATATTCCTTAAGAGGATTCAGTTAGAATCAGTAGCTCTTGAGAAGACTAAGAACTGTTGTTCTTAGGTGATACTATTGTAATCAGTTTGATTTAATAGTGGATTAAGTCCTTGTTGAGAAAGGCAAATCACTCTGGAAGGGTGGACTGGAGTAGTTGTTAAACTAACCAGGATAAAAATAATTGTGTGATTATTTTCAAGTCTTAATTTTTAATACTTATTCAATCCCCCCCTTTCTAAGTATTATCTCACCTTCAGTTGGCATCAGAGCTCCGGTTCTGAGTGTGCTATCACTTAACAGTGTCAGTAAAGATCCAGAGAGATATACTTTGATAAATATATTTATTTGTTATCATGGCTGATAATTCAATGTCAAATATTAACAATAAATATGAAGATAGGGATAGGATCAACACCAAACCTCCAATGTTTGATGGAGAAAAATTTGATTACTGGAAAGACAGAATTGAGAGTTTTTTCCTAGGATATGATGCTGATCTATGGGATCTTGTCATAGATGGATATGTACATCCCACAGATGGGGATGGCAAAAAGATTGACAGAAAATCTATGACAGATTCTCAGAAGAAAGACTTCAGAAATCACCTTAAAGCCAGAACTATATTACTGAATGCTATTTCACATACAGAGTATGAGAAAATCACAAACAGGGAGACAGCTTTTGATATGTTTGAATCCCTTAAAATGACTCATGAGGGAAATTCTCAAGTTAAGGAGACAAAAGCTCTGGCTCTGATCCAGAAGTATGAGGCTTTCAAAATGGAAGACTCTGAATCTGTTGAAGCCATGTTCTCCAGATTCCAGATACTCACTGCTGGGCTGAAAGTTCTGGACAAGGGATATTCCACGTCAGATCATGTAAAGAAAATCATCAGAAGTCTGCCCATCAGATGGAGACCAATGGTGACTGCCCTGAAGATGGCCAAAGATCTGAACAAGATCTCTCTAGAAGAACTCATCAGCTCACTGAGGAGCCATGAGATTGAGCTTGAGGAAGATGAACCTCAGAGGAAAGATAAAGGTAAATCTGTAGCATTAAAATCTAACAAAACTGCTAAAGCTTTGTAGGTCATTCAAGAAAGCTCTGAAGAGTCCTCTTCTGAAGAAGAAGATGAGTTATCCATGCTGTCCAGAAGGATTAACAAACTCTTGAAGCACAAGGGAAAGAAGTTCAACAACTTCAGAAGATCTGACAACAGAAAGGAATCTTCCAGTCACAGAAGATCTGCTAAGAAAGAAGTTGTGTGCTATGAGTGCAAAGAACCTGGGCACTACAAAAATGACTGCCCCAAACTTCTGAAAGAAAAACCTAAGAAGAAGTTCAACAAAAAGAAGAAGGTTCTGATGGCAACATGGGATGACTCAAATGAGTGTGAATCATCTTCTGAATCAGAAGAAGAATGTGCAAATGTTGCACTGATGGCCAGGACAGAAGATCAAGAGGAAGGTACCTCAGGATATGAATCAGAATCTGAATCTGATGATGATGCAGAAGAGGTAATGGCTAAACTTACCAAAGAAGAACTCATTAAAGTTGTAACAGAAGTTCTTAAAAGTTATAACAACATCAAACTCAAATACAAGAAGCTGAAAAGCAATCTTGAATCTGAGATTGATCTTTTGAAAACAGAACTTGTTGAGCAGAAAGAAATAAATTTAAAAATCAAAAATGACTTTGAAAGAACTCAACAAGAATCTGAATCTGAGACTAAGTCATGTGAAAATATTTTAGAAAAATATGACTCTAGTTTTCAGAGATTTCTCACTAAGAGCATAGACAGAAGCAAGATGGCCTCCATGATCTATGGTGTTAGTGGAAACAACAGAAGAGGCATTGGATATGAGTCTTCATCTAGAAGCAATCCAAAACCTGTTGACAAACTTTTCATCAGGAAGACACCTCTGTATTCTCAATTCAAATTTGGTCACTTGAATGACATTAAACACACAAGCTCTGAGAAGAGTACTTATGTGTTTAAACCTAAGGCAAGTCAGAATAAAGATTATGTTGCAAAACAGAAGTTTAGACAAACCTATAAACCAACTAACCCCAAAGGACCCAAGAAGATCTGGGTACCTAAAAACAAAATAATTCCTGTTGCAGATGTTCTTAGCAGCAAGGTCAGGACACCAATCATGGTACCTGGACTCTGGATGCTCACGACACATGACAGGAGAAAAGTCTATGTTCCAAAGCCTGGAACTTAGATCTGGAGGGGACGTGAAGTTTGGAGGGAACCAGAAGGGCAAGATCATTGGATCTGGCACTATTGGAAATGGTAAACTTCCCTCTATTACTAATGTTTTACTTGTTGAAGGGTTAAAGCATAACTTATTGTCCATAAGTCAATTAAGTGACAATGGTTATGATATAACTTTTAATCAAAAATGTTGTAAAGCTATTAGTCAGAAGGATGGCTCTATCCTATTTAGTGGTAAGAGGAAAAACAACATTTATAAAATAAATCTTTCAGAACTTAAAGTTCAAAATGTTAAATGCCTCTTGTCTGTGAATGAAGAGCAATGGGTCTGGCACAGAAGATTGGACCATATTAATATGAGACGTATATCTCAGATTAATAAACTTAATCTTGTCAGAGAACTCCCTAATCTGAAGTTCACTTCAGATGCTCTTTGTGAAGCATGTCAGAAAGGGAAGTTTTCAAAAACATCTTTCAAATCAAAAAATGTTGTTTCTACCTCTAAACCATTAGAACTACTTCATATTGATCTGTTTGGACCAATGAAAACTGCATCCATCAGAGGCAAGAAGTATGGATTGGTCATTGTTGATGACTTTAGCAGATGGACATGGGTAAAGTTCTTAAAACACAAGGATGAGTCACATTCTGTGTTCTTTGACTTCTGCAAGCAAGTCCAGAATGAAAAGAATTTCAAAATAATAAAAGTCAGAAGTGATCATGGTGGTGAATTTGAAAATAAATATTTTGAAAAATATTTTTCTGAAAATGGCATTGCTCATGATTTTTCCTGTCCTAGAACTCCACAACAAAATGGGGTTGTAGAGAGGAAAAACAGAACTTTGCAAGAAATGGCCAGAACCATGATCAATGAGACAAATCTGGCAAAACATTTTTGGGCAGAAGCAATCAATACAGCATGCTACATTCAGAACAAAGTTTTTGTTAGACCTCTTCTGAAGAAGACTCCTTATGAATTATGGAAGAACAAAAAGCCCAACATTTCTTATTTTCATCCTTTTGGATGTATCTGTTATATGTTAAACACTAAGGAAAATCTGGGCAAGTTTGATTCCAAAGAACAGAAGTGTTTCATGCTTGGATATTCTGAACGCTCTAAAGGCTACAGAGTATACAACACTGAGACACAGATTGTGGAAGAATCCATTCATGTCAGATTTGATGATAAGCTTGGCTCTGAAAAGCCAAAGCAGGTTGATAACTCTGCAGATAGGGAAGTAGTCTTTATTGACTCTGAAGTTCCAGAAGCAGACAAACTTCAAGTGAAGGAACCAGAAGCAACTCCAGATGCTACTCCCTTAACTTCTCAGATGAATAATCTAAAAATTTCTGAAGAGTCAACTATCAGAGGATCATCATCTAGAATTAAAGCTTCTCATTCAGAGGATGTCATTATTGGAAAGAAAGATGATCCCATCAGAACAAGATCCTTTCTAAGATCATCTGAGGCATCTCTATTTGGACTAGTGTCAGAAATTGAACCATCTTCTGTAGAAGAAGCTCTGCAAGACAATGATTGGATTATTGCCATGCAAGAAGAGCTTAACCAATTCAGCAGAAATGATGTATGGGATCTAGTTCAAAGACCTCAAGGATTTAATATTATTGGTACAAAATGGGTCTTCAGAAATAAACTGAATGAGAAAGGAGAAGTTGAGAGGAATAAGGCAAGGCTGGTTGCTCAAGGGTACAGTCAGCAAGAAGGTATTGATTACACTGAGACATATGCTCCAGTGGCAAGGTTAGAATCTATACGCCTTCTTATTTCTTTTGCTGCACAGAATAACATCACTCTGTATCAGATGGATGTTAAAAGTGCCTTTCTTAATGGTATTATAGAAGAAGAAGTTTATGTCCACCAACCTCCTGGTTTTGAAAATGAAAAATTTCCAGATCATGTGTTCAAATTAAAGAAATCTCTATATGGATTAAAACAAGCTCCCAGAGCTTGGTATGAGAGATTGAGTAATTTTCTTTTGGAGAAGAATTTTATCAGAGGCAAAGTGGATACAACTCTATTCTGTAAAACAATAAAGAAAGATCTTCTAATTTGCCAAATTTATGTAGATGATATTATTTTTGGATCAACAAATATTATGCTTGGAAAGGAGTTTGCTACATGTATGCAGGCAAAATTTGAAATGAGCATGATGGGAGAACTCAGATTCTTTTTAGGAATCCAAGTTAATCAAACTCCAGAATGCACCTACATACATCAGACAAAGTATGTTAAAGAACTTCTGCAGAAATTCAACATGTCTGACAGCAAGGTGGCAAAGACTCCAATGCATCCTACTAGCTCACTTGGCAAAGAAGAGGTAAGTAAGAAAGTAGACCAGAAGCTCTACAGAGGTATGATTGGCTCTCTTCTCTATCTTACTGCTTCTAGACCTGATATATTATTCAGTGTTTGTCTGTGTGCTAGATTCCAATCAGATCCTAGAGAATCACACTTGACAGCTGTCAAGAGGATTCTAAGGTATCTGAAAGGTACTTCTAATGTGGGTTTGTGTTACAGAAAATCTGATGATTTCAAATTAGTTGGATTCTGTGATGCTGACTATGCTGGAGACAGAGTGGAAAGAAAAAGTACTTCTGGAAGTTGTCAATTTCTAGGAAGAAATCTAATCTCCTGGTACAGCAAGAAGCAACCCACAATTGCACTTTCAACCACAGAGGCTGAATACATTGTTGCTGCTGGATGTAGCACGCAGATGCTCTGGATGAAAAGTCAACTAGAAGATTATCAAATTTTTGAGAGTAACATTTCTATCTTTTGTGATAATACTTCTGCTATATGTTTGTCCAAGAATCCCATTTTACATTCTAAGGCAAAACATATAGAAATTAAGCATCATTTCATCAGAGACTATGTTCAGAAGGGAATCATAAATTTAGCCTTTGTTGATACAGATCATCAATGGGCAGATATTTTTACAAAACCCCTTGTTGAAGATAGATTCAATTTCATTCTGAAAAATATTGGTATGGATTTTTGTCCAGAATAGTATTTATCAGAAGCAAATTGTTCCAGATGCAAAAATGTTTAATTCATCTGAAGTATTTCTTCTGTTCATTCATTCTATTCTGATTAATATTTCTGATGTGAAAATCTGAACTAACTATCTTTAGAAGATCTGAACGTTGGCTAACGTTTCATTTCTTGAGAGAATTCAGAACAGCATGCAAGCAAACACGTGTCCCACAAAATCTGAAGAGGTGGCGTGTACACAACTGAAAAGACGTTTGAGGTGAAATTTGAATAGTAAATATCTTGGTTTTCCCCCCAAAATTGTCAGAAGCATTTATTATTTGAAATGATTTTATTCTCTTCATTTAATGCTGCTCAAACGTACGTTCTTTCTGTCTTTTGGTGTGCCTATGTGATTAGTATAAATACTTGTTGTGTATTCACTTTCACACTTTTCACTCTCAGAATTTACATGCGTTTTCATCTATTGTTCTCTCTGCATAAAAACTCAAAACCTAAGTGTTCTAAAAAGCATTCTTCAATGGCGTCTTCTTCATCAACCACTGCACAATTCCAATCTACAATGGCTGCTGTGACTTCAGATAACCTAGGTGCTGCTCCATATACTCCTCCAAAGAGAACCCTTCTCACACCTGTTGATAAACTAGAAGTGTTGTGTGAATCCATGGTTGAATTTGATTCTCTGGCTGACAATGGGTCTGATTTTCGCTCCATTGTTAGAGCTCAAGGTTGGGTGAAATACTTTGATAGATTGTTTGGACCAGTTTACCCTCTACTTGTTAAGGAATTCTGGATTCATGCATCTGTGTATCCCAAGTTTATTTTATCATCTGTGCTGGGAAAGGAGATTATCATCATAGAGGATCTGATCAGAAGATTGATTGGTTATGAAGAAACATATGGTGTTTCCCACCTGCCAGCTGGGCGTGTGGATATGGATGAAGTTTATGAGGAAGTTATGACTGCTGGACAAGCCTCTAACAGATTCAAAGATCTGAAGCCTGATTACAAGATCTGGGCCAAGATCTTCATGGGATGCATACATCAAAGAAAGTCAACAAATTCCCCAGATTATGTCAACAATGAACAGATCTATTTTATGTACTGCCTTAGTCAGAGCAACAAGGTAGATCTGCCTTACATTTTGTTCATGCATCTGTGGAATCACATCAATGCATCTAGAGAATCTGTAAAAGAAAAAGGCCAGAAGATCAGGACTTGGATACCTTTTGGAAGGTTGCTCTCAGATCGTCTCACTGAAAATGGTTTAGTGGCTGCTCTGTATGATGCTGGTGTTACAGAAGAATTAGAGTTCATTATGGGAAAGCCTCTGAACGCTAAAAGCCTTCTGAGACTCAAGATTGTAGATGAACTTACTACTGCTCCAAAGAGGTTAAATATGTCTGATTTGAATAAAAGGGTTCCAGTATCTGACTTTCCTCTATTCTTTGCTGAAGAACCTAGACACATTGTTCTGATGTATATAGAGGAATGCAAAAAGGAAGGAGTGCTTGTTCCAGCCAATGTGTTTCAACTTGTCAAGCAACCACTGCCAGATGCAGGAGAAGAAGAAGAAGAAGAAGAAGTTCCACTTCAGAGGAAAAGATCTCAGCCTGCAGCAGAATCTGAACCTGTCCAGAAGAAGGCTAAGATTGCTGAGAAACCCAAGGATCTTTTAAAGAGAAAGGATTCTGGAGAAGTTGCCTCTGCATCTGCTAAGAGGATTAAACTCAAAGGTACAAAGACTTCTGCTATTTCTAAAAATGTTGTTATTAATGATTCATCTATTAAGTCTGTTCCCAAACCACCTGTCACTCAAACAACATCTGTTGCTTCCCCTAGTTCTGTCTCACCTCAAAAACAAACCACTGCCTCTGTATCAAAACCACCTCAACCCAAAATACACATCAAACACTTCACTCCACGACCATCACCATCAGTTCCACAACAAGCAGAACCACAACCATCAGAACTACCACAAACTTCTGATAAACAAAACTCTGCTCAACCACAAACAGTAAATCCACTAAAAACTTCTGATCATCCAGAAAAACAAACCACAGAAGATCAACCATAAAAAGACTCTATCATACCACCATCAAACATTCCATCTTCTGAACCTGTTGCACCTGTTTCATCTGAACCACCTTCTCAACAATCTGATATTCCTTCAGAACCTACTCATATCCCTGAGACAGAAGTTCTTGATATCACTCCATTAAAAACAGTGTTTCAAGTTTCTTCTACCTCTTGTACACCTACAACATCCTCAAATTCATCTGAATCAGAAATTCATCCAGACTTTCTCATTAATCCATCTGACAAATACCCTGTGCATGAACCTGAACCTGAATCAACCTTACCTGCTAAAACTACCATTCCAGACCCTATGCCTCCACTTGCAACTTCATCTGAGATGATTGTTCCCACTTCCAATCCATCATCATCTGGAATATCTTGTGCCCAAGTGTCTTCTCTTTATCATAATTTATCTTATGGTTTCAAACTAAATGATTTTTATGATAGAGTTGAGCCTTCTGAACCTTTGAAACCTCTGAAACCAAAACTCAGACAGGCCCTTCCATCTGTAATCCTTTCATATATTCAATCTATGAACAATGAAGGATCCTTAGCCACCATATCTGCTACATCTGGTAAAGCTGCTGTTTCAGCTCTGCATCCTGCATCTGATAACACAGTTGCATCTGATAAACCATCAAACTCTGCTTTCATACCATACTCCAATGCATCTTTTGATGTTGTTTACCCACGCACAAGACCTCAACCAAATCTGCTTAATGCTTTAAACAGATCTTTACCTCAAAAACCAGAAATTCCATTCATTCCATATGTTCCCCCTCCTCTGATTTCCATCTCAAAATCACTGATACCACCAACTCCCAAACCTAAACAGATGACTCTGGAAACCTTGCTTAAACCACCACCCAGACTTAATATTGATCATTTATTTCAAACGTTTTTGCAAGAAATACAGATGTCTTTAGGTACTGTTCAGAAGAGATGTTCTGAAACTATGGATGCAAATGAGACTGACATCATCTGGAAAGGTTTTATCAATAGATTCAACACTGTAGCCTCTAATCTGAAGAACATCTGTTCTGATGATGCAAAGCTCAGAGCTGAAAGAACTCAATTCTGGATTGTAAACAAGACTGAACCTCTGCTTTGTTTGGATGCTCCTCCTCCTCCTCCTCCACCAGAACCAACTGCCAATACATTGACTATGACTCTGGTAGAACCCTCTTCAGGATCTCCAGAACCTATGGCAATTGACTCTGTTCAGGCTGCAGAACCTCCATCTTCTTCATCAGAGATAAAGACAGAAAATCCAGATTTTGGAGACAAGATTGCTGCTCTGGAAGCTGGTCAATCTGAAATAAAATCTTGGATGGCGAAGCAAGACAAGAAATCTGAGGACATGTCAGAGTGGATGTCTAAACAAGATGAGAAGAATGAGACAATGACTAAGTGGATGTCAAAGCAAGAGCAATCATCATCTGAGATCACAGACCTATTGAAGATGCTTTTGTCAAAACACTCTTAGATTTTTTTCTCATATTTGTGCATCTGTTGTTTTGCATCTGAATTTTATTGTTATATCTTCTGATATTTTCCAATGTACTCTTGCTCTGTTATGATTAATTGAATCAGCTTGTTATTCTCCATTCAATTATCTGTTTCTTGTTCCTTGTATTTGTCTTTATTAAAAGTTTTTACTTTTTGCTTATGACAAAAAAGGGGGAGAAAATAAAGATCTGAACTATTTAATATAATTTCACTAGAACGAATCTTCAGACATATCTACTCTTTCTAATATCTAAATTGACTATTTTAGAACATTTGATAAGAACACTCTATAAAAGAATCTATGAGTTTCTCAGATCATTTATCTTTTATCAAACTCTGAATCTCATATCTGCAAGATATTCTGACCCTTAATTAATTACAAAGACAAACAAGATCTGACTCTGAAGATTACTCAAGATAAAAAGGGAAGTTTCTATTCCTTTTTCATATTCAACTCAGGGGGAGATTCATCATCTCAGGGGGAGTTATAATTCTTTATGTTCAATTAAATAAAATTTCTGATACTTTTTGTCATCATCAAAAAGGGGGAGATTGTTAGAACACAGATTGGTTCCTAATAATTACTCTTTGTTTTGATGATAACTGTTAGGAAATTTATATTTAAGAATTATATACTCTAAAATTTGTTTGAGAGTTTTACTGCAGATTGAAATTATATTAACTCTCTAGAAGCAAATCTGCCTTGAATACAAGAAGCTATTCTGACTCTGAAGCGCCAGATGCATCTTACAGAAGAATCTGTTTGCTCCTTACAGAAGATCTTGAGCGTAGTCTCCAGAAGGATCTGAAGAAAGAAGCTCCAGAACATTCTGAGTCAGAAGCATCTGAAGATAATCAGAAGCATCTGAAGATAATCAGAAGCATCTGAAGATAATCAGAAGCATCTGAAGCTGAAGCATCAGAAATATAGAAGAATATTGATTGAAGAGTTTTTCAAAGCATTAGTCTACAGAAGTTTCTGAAAGTACCTACGCTGCCTAGTACTGAAGTTCTGTGTCAAAATGCTCTGATGATCAACACGCTAGAAGCACACATGCTGCAGAAGACTCTGATACAGCATAGTTCTGAATCTCATTAGAAGACTCTGATCCATTCAGACTCTGAAGAACTTGCTGAAACTGAAGAAGTATTTTCAAGAATATATCCGTTGGAACTATTCAACGTCTCTTTCCTTATTTGTGCTAGACACACTTACACAGACAAAAAGGATTTTTCTGTGCCATCTATTTCAAGGAAAGGTCAGTTGATGTGAAAACAAAAAGGGCTCAGACCTTTTGGGACTCTCTTTTCAACGTTCAGCTTGCATGGTTCAGCTGCCTATAAAAGGAGATCTTCACTTCATTCTTCAGTTACACACACTTGCTGAAAAGAAATCATAATATTCTAAAAGCTCTCATTCTTATTCTTCATAGAATCTCATTGTACTTAAACTTAAGAGAAAAATCACTGTTGTGATAAAAGCTTTATAGAAGCATTAAAAACTCTTGTATTTAATTTACATTGATTGTAAAGGATATTCCTTAAGAGGATTCAGTTAGAATCAGTAACTCTTGAGAAGACTAAGAACTGTTGTTCTTAGGTGATACTATTGTAATCAGTTTGATTTAATAGTGGATTAAGTCCTTGTTGAGAAAGGCAAATCACTCTGGAAGGGTGGACTGGAGTAGTTGTTAAACGAACCAGGATAAAAATAATTGTGTGATTATTTTCAAGTCTTAATTTTTAATACTTATTCAATCCCCCCTTTCTAAGTATTATCTCACCTTCACAAATTTCTACCTTTGACAGCATTTCAAAATTCTGATATTTAGATACATCATTATGGGTTCATTCCTTTGGTTTTGTGACATGAATTGTTTGGTTATGAGGCAATTTGTCAATTCTTGCATGGGACTGTTTTATATCGCATTAAAATTACCCATGACTAAGAATTTAGTCTTGATCTTGAAATGTTCCAATGTTAAGTTGAATCTTAATTATTTTCCTTGGATGTTTGTAGGCATAATGAGGAACATGTGGACTTGATGGGGCATGAAGGGTATCATAGCATGAAGTTTATTAGAAACTTGAATTAAGATTAGAAATAGCTTAATTTTCTAAGCATTACTTAGAGTTAGAAACTTTGTAACAAATGTGACATTCTTGCAATGTCATAAAATTTCCCTTTATAATATTCTTGAATCTAATCTTGAATTCATGAATCTTGAATTTGGAATGATGTATCTCCTTTATGCCATTGAATTTGAAAGGGATGAAGTCTTGAATTATGAACTTGTGATCTTTTGAATCCCACTCGAACATAGAATTTGAAACAAAGTTGGATGAAGAAATCTTGAATTAGACCTTGCACTTCATGTTCATTAGGAATATTGATCTTGAATATCCTAATATTTTTCAAGTAACTTCTCCTTGAAGGAATCTACATGAGTAGACTTTCCAACTTGAATGAAATCTTAGATGATGAACCTTTTCTTCCATGTAGCCCATGATAGGCAATTTATCTTATTTAGAATGGAAAACAACGAACTGATCCAATCACCCACATACTCGATATGCAATAGAGTGTTGCATGATATGATGAATGTAGGACATGAAAGGCTAAAGGTTAAAATGAGGGTGTGGCATGGTGCATGCTCTTGTTTTTGTGGTTGGATGTGTGACATGCATTGGTTGTAGGTTTGAGAAGATTATACTAGCCAGTGATGGTGAGTACCATAATCTCCCACATCGTTGCACGATACAATTATACCCTCTCATACAGGGAATCATGGATTGGAAGGACAAAGGTTGTTGAATAGGTATACGTAAATTGGGAGGCTTCGTATAAAGAACTTCCAAAATATTTGGTAGAACTTAAGACATATGCTCCAGGAACTGTTGCAATCTATTTTAGGTTGAAATCACTGTCTGCAATCAGAGTAAAAAATTAGAGTGCAGTGTTACAATCGGGACAATTATTCAGTGAAAGCTACATGAAAGTTATGAAGGAATAAACTATCAAAACTAACACACATATGGTTACAAGATTTGACTGTCATAGATACAGTTTCAATGTAGAGGAGACAATGAACCACAATGAGGGGAGGCCAAAGGGATTCTATCGGGTTGAACTACGTAGACGTTGGTGCAACTACAAAAAGTTTCAAGCCTCCTGTATGCCTTGCTCCAATATCATTATGGCGTGTTCAATTGTTCACCAAGACGCTTTCTTGCATCTATCCTCTATATACAAAGTCGTAAACTTATTCACTGTATACAAAAATAGCTTCCCGATGGTAGTAAAAGAGGAATATTGGTCTACATATCAAGGGGATGTAATTATACACAACGAAAATATGAGAAGGAAGAAAAAAGGTCGCCCCAACAACACGCGTATTAGAATCGAAATGGATACGATAGACAAATTGGAAAGAAAGTGTGGAATATTAGCTTAAATATTATGTTGTTAAATTTTTATGTAACCTTGAAATTCAATATAGACAACAACTTTTAAATTTTTTTCTCAATTTTTTAAATTTTGATGTATTGATATTTGTTGATGTTGGTGTGTTATTAGGTGTTATGTGATATATTATGTAGGGTTAAATATGTTTTTCCTCCCTGTAAATATCTCACATTTCATATTTAGTCTCAATAAAAAAAAGACATATTTTGGTCCCTACAAAAATTTTATGCTTACAATTTTAGTCCTTGCTACTTTCTAAAATTTTGAAAACTATTTAATTACCCATAAACTTTTAAAATTTAGAATAATTTTTTTTCATATGTGTTCAGATTACTATAAAATTTTTCTTTATCAGATTATATAATTTTTTAAAATGAGAAGAATTAAATATGAATTTTTTAAAATGTAAAAGATAATGATAAAAATAATGAAATTCTCGACTTATAAATCAAATATTAAATTTCTTTTTTTTTCGAGGAACTTTTTATAACATTCTAAACATATCTGCAAAATAATCATTTGAAAATTACCATTTTTTTTAACATTTAAGATTAAAACTACGTACATAATTATTTTGTAGGGACTAAAACACGCTATTTTTTTTATAGGGACAAAAACATATTTAACCCTATTATGTATTATGTATTGTTAATAATATTTTTAAAATTATATTAGAAATAATACTTAAAAAAGCATAATAAATATAATGCTTATATATATATATATATATATATATATATATATATATATATATATATATATATATATATATATATATATATATATATATATATATATATATATATATATATATATATATATATATATATATATATATATATATATATATATATATATATATATATATATATATATATATATATATATATATATATATATATATATATATATATATATATATATATATATATATATATATATATATATATATATATATATATATATATATATATATATATATATATATATATATATATATATATATATATATATATATATATATATATATATATATATATATATATATATATATATATATATATATATATATATATATATATATATATATATATATATATATATATATATATATATATATATATATATATATATATATATATATATATATATATATATATATATATAACACTTAGAACTTACTTTAGAAATTATTATTTTTGGTAAATATTAAATATTATTTTAGTAAACATAACACTTAGAAATGATTTAAGAAATATTAAATATTATGTGACATAAAATATCTTAATAAGTATTGTAATATTTTAATATTATATACTTTTTTGTAAACTATTTTTTAAATAATAATTAAAAAAGAGTATAAATATTATTTTTAGAAAAAAAAAATTAAAAAATAATATATCATTATTATTATTTAGTAATGTATTTTATATTATTTTAATAAACGTACACTTTGAAATTATATTAGAAATATTAACTATTATGTGATATTCAATATTACAATGAAATAGTATTTTATTTTAATATTATATACGATTTTAAGTAGTATTTTGGAAATAATTGTTTAAAAATTAGTATAAATAATAATTTGAAAATAAAGAAAAACAACATAAAAATTGTAAATCTTTATTATTATTTAGCAATATATTTTAGGAAAATAAACGTAACACAGAGAAATTATTTTTAAAATAATAAGATTTATATGGTATATAATATTATAGTAAAATATTGTTTTATTTTCATATTACAAACTGTTTTTATATATATTTTTTAAATTAATACTTTAAAAAATAGTATAAATAATATATTGATTATAAAAAAATAGCATATATTTATTAGTATTTAGTAAATATTTTATTATTATTTTATAAATTGTTTTATAAATATTAAGTATTTTGTGATACATAAGATTATAACAAAGTACTGTTTTATTTTAGTATTATATACTGTTTTTATATAGTATTTTCAAAATAATACTTTAAAATATAGTATAAATAAAATTTATAAAAATATATAATAAATAGTATATCTTTATTATTATTTAGTTATATGTTTTAGTATTATTTTAGTAAATATAACATTTAGAAATTAGTTTTAAAATATTAAGTATTATGTGATATATAATTTTATTATTAAATACTATTTTTTAGTATTTTATACTGTTTTTATAAAGTATTTGCGCAATAGTACTTAAAACGTAGTATGAATAATATTTAAAAATAATAATAGAAAAAATAGTACATCTTTATTATTATGAGTAATATACTTTAGTATTATTTTTAGTAATATATTTTTGTTTAGTAATATATTTTAAGTGTAAATTACATAAAAGTATATTTTTAAATGTATACTTAATAGATATTTATTAGTGTATATTTATTTAAAATAAGTGAATAATATGATATATATTTTATTTAGAAAAAACAACAAGGAGGGATATATATTAGTTATCTCCCTTTAAAAATTATATGCTAGTTATATAATATTATCGATAAAAATTTAAGAATTTGTTGATAGATTAATCTTCTATTATTTATTAAATTTAAGCATGAACAACGTTGGTACACGTGTAGTATAGAATATTATCAACTCTACATAGTTAGATGTATGATATTTAAGAAGACGTGGGCATAAACCACATTTTAAGCAGGGAGTTGTCGGGTTTCTCACATATGCATTTGCTCAAGAATTTGTCGAAGCGAATGAGAGGTAAGATGTCTGTGTTTAAAGAGTGGTTGCATAAATATAATTAGTGACCCTAGTGAAGTGAAAAGTCATCACTTGGAGAGAGTGGGTTCACTACTACAAAATATACATTCGGTAACATAATATTACCACAGTCATGTCTTCCACCATTCTAATATATGAAACTGAATGCGCCTAATGTTTATTTATTTTTTTTAAAAGTCATTTTATCACGATTGATAGACACAACCGTGATGATAGAGTGAGTGGTACAAGGTTCAAATCTTATCAACTACATTTTTTTTTCATTTTTCCTATTATAAAAAGCGTGTGTCACTTAAATTCATAAATAAATAAAAATTGAAGATTATTTAATCACGGATTTAATATGCAACCGTTGTAATATTATCGGTAGAACCTTTGCTTTTCCCTAAACAGAGAAACACTCTTCTCAACTATAATGATGGTTGAAAATTTTCTTCATTTTTCAAGACGGTGACAATGTCATTCAAGAATATCAACAATTGAAAGTAATCATTGTAAGCATTAAATCATCAGATATTTATCTTTAACCTCTTCTCTAAAGGCACAATTTTATATAATGAATTTCCACTTCTTTAAATCTATTCTTCTTAACTACACATAGCAACATGAGTTCTTTATCTGAAAACGCTAACAAAAATATCTCAATCGAAGTCACCACATTACAACACCATGATCAGCAGTCAACTGAAGAGGTCCAGCCATCTGGATCGACTGCTGTCAGGGATACACTTAGAATTAGGAAGACCAAGAAGAAGAAGTTGAAGCCGTAGATGAAGAAGAAAAAGATGTCCAATAAAATTTGTTACTATAATTATGACGAGGGTAGTGAGGAGAGAGTCCTAGATTATGAAAATTCTTTTGCTACTAGAGAATATTTTTCCGACATTGACAAAATTATATAATTAAATAATTTATGTACTACGCCCTCTTGGCCCTCTTAATGAAATTATTTATTATTGTTATATATACTCTTTCATTTATACACTATTATTGTTTTACAAAAAAAAAAATAGTACAAGCCAACAAAAATAAAAACAACAATTGCAACCGTAATGAAAAATAAAAACAACAATAATTAATACCTCTCTCACAATTGCGTTCATAAATAAATAAAAAATTGTGAGAGATTTAACCACGATTTTACTAAATAACCGTTGTAAAAGTGATATATTATATCACTGTTTTTCTTTCTAACTGTGATGAAATATGATATTTTTTACTATATAAGCGAAAGTATCTATCGTTCAGTATATAACAATCGTTTCTCTCAAATGAAAACCCTAATATATTTCACTCTTGTCTCTCATAACATAACCCTATAACATCCATGTCACTCTTTAAAATTTATTAAACCTTCAGATTCTTCTTCACCAATCGCTATGACACTCTTTAATCATATTTCAGGTTCGTTCATTAAACTTATGCTTCGATTTTGTTTACATTTCTTGCTAAAAATGGATTCTCATTTTTTTATTTGGTGAATGTTCTCCTTTTTTTTTCAGATTCGTTTTTAGATTCGTCTTCACCACCTTAACTTTATTCACCTTGTACTTCTTCATAGCTTCATAAATTAGATGAAAATCATAAGTTATTCCAGATCCACGATTAGTTTAGAAAAATGTGTGTTCTTTAAACATTATATAATATCATATGTTGTTGTATGCTGGTGTATGTTGTTATTCTTGTTGTTGTATGTTACTATTGTTGTTCTTGAACCTTATTTTGTTGTATGTTGTTTTGTTGTTGATAAATATTGTTGTATGTTGTTGTTGTTGATTAATGTTTTAAGAACAAGAACAAAACATTGCTAAGTCACAAGAAAGAAGCTTATTGTGACTTCACAATGTTTTGTTCTTTAAATTCTTAAAACATTACATAATATCTTGTGTCGTTGTATGCTGTTGTATGAAGTTGAGTTTATTATATGCTATGTAGATTGTTTGTTTCACTAACCATTCACTGAAAATACATTTCATTTAAATTGACAAAGAAACTTATAATCTGAAAAATTAAGTTGTATTTGAAAACTAACTTATATCAATCAACGTTTTCCAAATTGCATCTGTCACATCATTCATCTCACGTTATTTAACATATAGAATGTTGGTCAATAATCTGAGTCCTTCAACACATCCATATCTTCTCTTATAGTTTAATTTGAATAATGAAAATTTATTGATATTATTCAAATTAAGATAGAATAGAAGGAAATGATGTGATGAAGAACTTAGACCATTGAACCATATTCTATATGTTAAACAGCGTGAGATGAACGATGAGACGTATGCAATCCGGAAAACAGTGGCTTGTTTAGGTTAGCTTTCAAGAATAGTTTAATTTTTAGATTATATAATTTTTCATCAGTTTCAATGGTTCTATGTTGTTGTGAGGTTTATTGAAAAACAAGTCATCTACATATTATATAATAAACTCCAGATACTTTCAACAATAGTTATTTCTAATAACCATTATAAAATGTTATTTTCCTAAATGTATATACCACCATGGTTAGTTATAGAAACTGTGATCATATATAGTGTGCTTTCAGATTTTCTACAACGGTCATAACACCGTAATTGTAAGTTGTGCATATACAACAACACCTTATGTAACAACAACATGTCACACGTGATGTTATCCCTTTTCCAACTGTTGTTGTATATGTTTATTGTAGTAGTGATTTTAGAACAAATTATTGGGTTTGGACATCTAATGGAGAAAATATTCTAGTGATGAATATAGAGGCTTTTAGTGGTCAAACACACATTAAATCAGAGATAAATAGAGATGCTTCAAGGAGTCAATCACATATGCAATACCTGGAACAATTTAATCTAGTAGATGATATGGTTGGTGACACATTTGGGGTGAGTGTGGCTTATAACGTACCTTAAGACTTTGATGCAGAAGAACTCTCAAATGAGAATGTGCAAAAGTTTTATCAGTTGTTGAAAGAAATAAATATACCATTGTTTGAGGGGCCTTCTGACTCTAGGTTATCAATGTGTGTGTGGATCTTGGTTGTGAAGTCAAATTGGAATGTTCTTGATCAGCATTTGGGAATTCTTTGCAAAAGTGATGTTGGATGCGACTCTTATGAAAGAAAACACGCCTACAAGTTATTATGATGCAAAGAGGATAATGTCGAATTTAGAACTATAAGTAAACAAGATTGATTGTTGCATTGGAAGTTGCATGTTGTTTTACGACAATGAGTTTGGTAAAAATGACGGGCCATTTGAGGAATGTATGTTTCATAAAAGTCTGAGGTATGTAGTTTGTAGTAAAGGCATTGATAGAAAGTAAAAAAGAATTGCAGTTGAATTCCATGTTCTATCTTCCAATAATACCTAGGTTGCAAATAATGTTTACATCAATGCATAGGTCAATCTAAATGATATGACATCGTACAAACACAATTAGTTTAGGCATGATGTGACATTCATCTGATGCTGATGCATGGAAACACTTTGATATAGTACATCTAGATTTTGTAGCAGAACCTATAAATGTCAGGCTTGGATTATGCTCGGATGGTTTTACTCCGTATATCCAATCATCAACAATTTCTTATTCTTGTTGGCCGGTTATTGTTACCCCTTACAATCTCCTTGCTGAGATGTGCATGATGAAACCTTACATGTTTTTGACATGCCTCATTCCATGACCGTCGAGTCCAAAGGTAGGAATAAATGTTTATTTAAAACCTTTAATTGATGATCTGAAGAGGTTGTGTATTGGAGAATGGACTTATGGTGTGTCTCGTAACCTAGAAAGATGGTTAAATCAGTTGACGATGCCCGATGGTTATTCTTCTAACCTGGAAATATGTGGCGACACTAAAACTGGGAGGTTGCATGGAATGAAAAGTCACAATTGTCATGTTTTCATGGAACGATTGTTTCCAGTTGCATTCAGTTCGCTTCTCAAGCATGTGCTTAATCTACTAACTGCGATCCGTCAATTTTTTAAAGACATTTGTGCGTCAAATTTAAGAGTAGATGACATCATTAAGCTGAACCAAAATATTCCTATCATTCTCTGCAAGTTGAAGCAAATATTTCTTCCAGATTTATTTGATTCTATGGAGCATCTTCTTGTGCGTCTTGCTTATGAAGTTTATCTTGGTGGACATGTTTAATATAGATGGATGTATCCATTTGAACGATTCATGGGTGATTCAAAGCGATTGGTGAAAAATAAGGCAAGAGTTGAGGGATGAATATGTACGCATTATTTGCATCGAGAAACATCACATTTTTTCTCTTACTATTTCAATCATATAATGATAACTCCAAGAATCATAAGGAGCAAAGTTAACTTTAGTGAAAAAAGTCAATTCACCTTATCAGTTTTTGGTTGTCCCCTTCTCTAACCTATATAGTTTTTTAAAATAGGGCATTTAATACCTTTTATTTTCAAAGCACGAGTGAACAACCATCGATTGGTTACTCACATGCCTATTTTTCTACATGGTTCAAGAAACAATTATCATGCATTGCTGCACCAAGTCCTGAAATAATCTATTTGTCTGATGGAACTCATCAATGTGAAAATGAATGGCGCACACACTTTGTAAACAAATATAAATTTTACACTCAAACGTGAACAAAATGGATGAAAACAATAAATAATGGTGTAGTCGTAAAAGGAGTTACAGAGGGTGGGGATGACGACTTCTATGGTATTATCACACATATTTAAGAGTTGGTATATGATCTGACCTGATCAGAAGGGGATCACGGACTAGCCACACGTTGTTGGACTGCTGCTTGTTCACCGGTGATGAGGAGGAGAAGGGGGGTGTACCTGCAAGATACTCTGATGCCAAAGTGAGAAATTGGGCAGAGTGAGAGCAAAGTACAGAAAAGGGGTAAGAAGTGTGTTACCTGACCCTCTTGAGGAAGAGGGTATTTATAGAGAGACCCCAGCGCTGGGCCAACGGTCACTTGCGTTGGGCTGGATTGCCAGGCCCAACCCAGGTGACTGTTAGAGCTTACGTGGCGTAGTGATGGCCAGAACGTGATCTTCGCCCTAGTCCAACTGCTCCTTGATCCCCGGAAAGTGGGTTTGACCGGCTCTTTCGGAGGTGGGCAATTGGTTGCTGACGTGTCCCCGCAGAGGGGAGCACGTGGAGAACGTGCGTCGGGCACGTTGTTCTCCCTGCAGAGGGGAGCTCGGGGGGTTCCCCAGAGGCAGGTTGTTCTCCCCGCGGAGGGGAGCTCGAGGGACTCCCTGAGAGCACGGTGTTCTCCCCGCGGAGGGGAGCTCGGGGGGTTCCTCGGAGGCAGGTTGTTCTCCCTGCGGAGGGGAGCTCGAGGGAATCCCTGAGAGCACGGTGTTCTCCCCGCGGAGGGGAGCACGCATGGACGTGGAAGAACCAAGGGTCTTGCTCGACGGGCTGGGGGTGCTCGGTTCGACCGACAAAGGGGGCGTTGGGACGCTGCAGGACGTGCCGTCCATCCCGGCGGGGTGCGTGCCCTGTCCGTCCCGCGGTGGTGCGTGTGCCCGGTCGGGCTAGTCCACTTAATGGGCCTTGTGCGTTATTGGGCTGGACCGCGAGGCTGGGCCCAGACCAGAACAGGAGCCCCCCAAGTCGAAGCTCTATGGTGAAAGAGCGAGGAATTAAGGTCGCTACGTCGGGGAGAGACGTAGCGAAACGGGAGGTTCGTCGGGTTTGTGCACGGTGGAACATGCGCTCGCGCGGGGGTCTCCTCGTCGTCGACAGAGCGGGGCGAAGGCAGGTGAAAGGACGCGACTGTCAGGTTACCGCCACGTGTCACGCGTTAAGTGGCAGTAGGGGCGGCTACCCTAGGTCATTTAAGAGCCTAGCGTCGCTTCGAGTCCCGCGCCGGGTTATAAATATGGGGGTCCCCGCTCATTTTTCTACTTTCCACCTTGCTGTCTTACCTGCGAAGCTCTGAGATTCCTGCTCGTCTGCCGTTGCAGTAGATCACCGCCGCGCCGTTTAGTTCTTCTTCCCATTCGCCGCCGTTACAAGTGAGTTTTTCTTTCTCTTCTCCTTTTATTTATGCCGTTTAATTAGGGTCTGTGGTCGGGGCATGATGAATGCCCCGAGGAGAGACGCGAGTTCCGCCGTATCTGGCGGTTTTCTGGGTCAGTTTCGATGAATACCCCGGGGAGAATTGGTTGTTCCGGTGAATATCCCGAGGACGGCGGCTTTCTCCAATGACTACCCCGGGGACGCGCGCTTTTTCCTATGAGTATCATGAGGAGGGATGATAGGTTGGTCCTTGAATGCCCCGTGGAGGAGCGGCGAGGAGCGTCTGCTCGCTCGTCGTTCTCCCGCCTTTGTCGCCCTTTCACTTGACCTGCGGTGGAAGGGTGGATTTGATCTTGGCTATCGAATTCACCGTTGTCCTCTGCTTTTCAGGTGTAGATGTCGGCCTTGGTACCGAGGACGATGGTCGAAGATAATGAACCCGAGGTCCTGGATTTCGACGAGCGCGTCGTCCCGGTCGAGGAATGGGTGGCCGAAGAGCCGCTGTCCACCCCATCCTGCTTCGTGGCTGACGCGTCCGATGTCTATGCTACCGTCGAGGACACGCCTGAAGGGGAGCCGCAACATTGGCAGGTGTACCGCCCGAAGGAGCACCATCGCATCTGCTCGCGATATGGGTGGCGGATGTTCCCCATGCACGAGTTCTACTTCAAAGAGGCTCGGCTCAGGCTGCCGTTCTCCGCTTTCCATCTGGGCCTCTTCAATTGGTTACGCTTGGCTCTGTCCCAACTGCACCCCAACGCTCTGGCCTTTATCCGTGCTTTCGAGGTGGTGTGCTTTTATCTCGAGGTGGAGGCAACGGTGCCCTTGTTTTTTCGCATCTTCCACCTGCAGCGCCAGTCGGTGAACGGCCGTCAGGGATGGGTCTCGTTTAAGCAGCCGACCAAGCTCTTCAAGATGTACAGCGATTCTGTTCGAGATTTCAAGGGCCGGTTCTTCCTCGTGAAACCGATCACTCAGGAAGGCTCGGATACTCTTTTCACCGAGGGGGAGCAAATGGTAGACAGCCAGCGGTTCCTCGCGTGGCTCCCCAAGGTACATCTATTGTGGACCTCGGAGCACTTCAACCGCGATACTGACAGGTATATTGTGCGGGCAGGGACCCTCGACGAGAAGGATATGGCCGCGTATATGAAAATAGTTGCCTTTGTGCGGGATCTTCCCTCGTCGAAACTGGTGACGCCCGATGGTCGGTATATCCTCGACGCGCAGGGGAACGTGCGAACCAATAAGAGGTTGATTAACACTAAGACCCTGCTCGGTTGCGCCACGGGGGCGGACGCTCTGGAATATCTAGGTAGGGATGTTTCTTTTTTTCTGTGATCGTATGTTCTGAGCGTTGCTAACTCTCTGTTTATTTTTGCAGCGAACATGTCTTCCGTCGAGGAGCGAGTGAAGGAGCTGCGCGCTTCAAGGAACGCCGTGGTCCCGAAGACGCGGGTGAGTCAACTGGTCGGGCAGGAGGCTGTGACACCGGGAGGCCAGAGTTCGTCTTCTTCTCCCCAAGGGAGTCAGTCTCCTACGTCTCAGGGAGCAGCGAAGAGGCCGAGATCCGAGGAGCCCAGCGGTTTGATTGATCTGACGACCGGCTCGACTGAGGAGGGTTATGTCATTTCGCCATGCCATCAGCATCCGGGCTATTTTCATGGTGCCCGGTCTCCTACCGTCTCTGTTGGGGAGGTGAAGGCTGTCCGCGAAGCCGATCGAGAGTCTCGTCGACGTATCCTGGCAGAGGATTTGGCCGCGATGATGCGGACGTTCACGACGGCCCTTGTGCTGAACAAGGAGGGCTGCTCTGCCGCTGAGCTGTCCAAATTGCAGGGGGACCTTACCTTTATGCAGTCGCGCTTGGCCAAGCTTACTGAGGAACTGGAGTAGAGTCAGAAAGATGTTGCTGACCAACGCAAGCGAGCGGAGGGCGTTGAGGGGAAGGTGACCTCGATGGAGGAGAAGCTGGGGGCGGCAACGACCGAGGTGCAGGTGTTGAAGGTTCGTATGGAAGTCCTGGACAGCGCGCTTCGTCCGGCCGAGGACGAGACTGAGGAGGACCAGCGGTTGATCACGCGTGCTGATCTGGTCGCCCGAATTCGGGTCTTGGAAGGCGATTGTTTGGAGGCTGTCGAGGTCGGGTTCAAGAGCGTTGTTGCGCAGATCCAAGTTGTCAACCCTGGCGTCGCGCTGGTCGTGGATGGGATTGGGCCATATCATGAGATCGTCGGCGGGAAGGTGGTCGACCCCGAGCTTGTCGTTCCCGAGGAGGTCCCCGTGGTTGCTGATCAGGAGGGCGAGGTGGCATAGGTTCCCGGGCCTGCGTGCTCGTAGTTTTTATGGCCTGCGTGCCGACATTTTATAACTTGTTTTTCTTTGTTGGGCCTGCGCGCCCCTGTTCGTGTAATATTAACTACTGGGTTGGTGCCCGCTTTTGTTTAATATATATTTGTGAATTTTCTAAGTGTGCGCTCGGTATTTGCATGATGTTTATGCTCGTTTTCTCGTATTTATTTGTTTGCTTGAATGATGTTTGATGTGCATGCGTCGATATGCTTTTTGGGCCTGTCCGGGTGTTAGCTCGACAAACTTGTTACCGGTGGTGAAGGGAACTGGCCGGTTTGGCCGGTAGTGCGGCCGGACCGTTTCGGGGGTAGTTCTCCCCGTGGCGTGGACGTCCCATCGTGAGCTGGGTGTCTTGCCGATTTTGGTACGGCGGTGGGAAGTCTCGGTCGAGGTGTTCCCCACCGAGTGAGGTCGTCTTCCCGCGCACACAAGAGGCAGGGCTTGCTTTTCTCTGGTCGCTAGTGGACGCGTGGGAGTGCGGTGGTACCATGTCGCCCCCCAGTGGCCGAGACGATGGGTCGTCGCGGGCAGTGTTTTAACTGTAGTACTGCTTAAGTTTCGCGGCGTTCCATGGTCGAGCTAGTTGTTCACCGTGCAGGTTTTCGAGGTAATAGGCCCCGTGCTCCATTTTGTCACAGACACGGTAGGGGCCTTCCCAATTTGCAGCCAGTTTGCCCTCGTGGGAGTCTTTCTGGTTTCTGCGCAGAACTAAGTCGCCATTTTGAAAATCGCGTTTTAGGACTTTGCTGTTGTGGCGAAGTGCTACTTGTTGCTTCAGCCGGGCTTCTCGGAGGGCTGCCCTTGAACGGATTTCTTCGACGAGGTCGAGCTCTTCTCGTAGGGCGCCGTCGTTATCGTCGGTGCCCAGGGGAGCTTCCTTTCGTCTGAATGGTTCGCGTATTTCGACAGGTATCACGGCCTCGGTTCCATACGTGAGGCAAAATGGGGTTTCCCCCGTGGTTGAGTGGGGGGTGGTGCGGTATGCCCAGAGGACGATGTGGAGCTCTTCGACCCATGCTCGCTTTGCGTCTCCGAGTCTTCGTTTGAGTCCCCTGAGTATGACCCTGTTCGCGGATTCTGCCTGACCGTTTGTCTGAGGGTGCTCGACCGAGGTGAAGTGGTGGTTGGTTCCGAGCTTGGTGACGAAGTCGCGGAAGTTTTTGTCCATGAATTGTGTGTCGTTGTCGGTGATGATGGCGAGTGGGACCCCGAATCTGGCGAGAATGTTTCGTTTGTAGAATCGGAGTATGTTGTGGGCCGTGATTTTGGCCAGAGCTTAGGCTTCGATCCATTTGGTGAAGTAGTCGACGCCCACGATGAGGTACTTGTTTTGGTAGGATCCTAGGGTGAAGGGCCCGAGGATGTCCAGCCCCCACCAGGCGAACGGCCATGGGGAGGAGAGGGATGTGAGTTCGGCTGGGGGGCGAGGTGCATGTCACCGTGTCGTTGGCATTTGTCACATCGTTTGACGTGTTCCTTCGCGTCCGATTGCATCGAGGGCCAATAGTAGCCTGCTCGTAGAGCCTTTCGTGATAGGGATCTTCCTCCGAGGTGCTGCGCATTGATGCCTTCGTGGATTTCCTCTAGAACGGCTGCGCTCTGGGACTTATCTATGCATTTGAGGAGTGGGATCGCGAAGCCTCGGCGATACAGCCTTCCTTCAAGGAGAACGTACGAGCAGGCTCGTCGTCTGGTTGCGCTAGCTTCTTTGGGGTTGGCCGGAAGGTGGCCGATGTTGAGGTAGGCGTGGAGTGGGGTCATCCAGCAGTCAGTATCCCCGACAGCGTTGATGTCGAGGAGGGTAGTGGTCGCGCTGGTACTCGGTTGCGACAAGACTTCTTAGATGACCGACTTGTGGCTGCTTCGCTCTTTGGTGCTTGCCAGCTTGGAGAGGATGTCGGCGCGGGTGTTCTGCTCGCGCGGGACGTGCTGAATCTCTACTGTGTCGAAACCTCGCAGTTTTTCGGTGATGAGCGCTAGGTATTCGGCGAGGTTGTCGTTCTTCGCTTGATATTCCCATCGTACTTGCGAAGCGACTAGCTGGGAATCTGTGTAGATTCGGATGTCTCTGGCTCCAAGGTCAGATACCAAGCGAAGGCCGGTCAGAAATGCTTTGTATTCGGCTTGGTTGTTAGTCGTTGGGAAGGCCAGCGTGAGGGAGACTTTGATGAGGGTGCCTTCGTCATTGTTGAGGACAATGTCGGCGCCGCTTCCCGTGGAGTTGGAGGAGTCGTCCACGAAAATGGTCCAGATGTGGTTCCTGGTGGTGGGATCTGGTGGCGGGGTTATCTCGGCGATGAAGTCATCTAAGGCTTGAGCTTTGATGGCGTGCCGGCCCTCGTAGGTGATGTCGGGGCGGCCGAGGAGCTGACGGGTGGGCTGATCGGTGCGGAGCACGATGGCGTGTGCGAGAAAATAATGTCGGAGCCGGCGTGCTGCTGTGATGAGGGCTAGGGCGACCTTCTCGATCAGCTGGTATCGAATTTCGGGGCCGTGGAGGGCTTTGCTAGTAAAGTAGATGGGCTTTTGGCTCTCCCCGACTTCGCTGACGAGGACGGCGCTGACGTCTTCATTAGCCACGACCAGATATAGGTATAGGGTTTCGCCCGTCACGGGACGTGTCAGCACTGGTGGTTCGGACAAGACACGTTTGAGGTGGCAGAGGGCTTGCTCGCATTCGTCCGTCCATTCGAACTTGGTCTCCTTCCTGAGCAGTTTGAAGAATGGGAGGGCGTGCTGTGCGGACATGGCAATGAACCGGGAAAGGGAGGCGAGCACGCTGTTGAGGGATTGGATGGACTTCTTCGTGGTGAGCGTGGTGATATCTGAGAAGGCGTGGCATTTGTCCGGATTGGCTTCGATCCCCCGTTCGGTCAAGTAGTAGCCGAGGAACTTACTGGCGCGGACACCAAAGGTGCATTTCTCCGGGTTGAAGCGCATTCGGCACGTCCTTGCGGTCTCGAAGACCTTCCTGAGGTGTGCCGTGTGGTCGTCCTCCGTGCAAGATTTGACGATCATGTCGTCCATGTATACTTCGAGCATGTCGCCAATTTCGTCGTGGAAGACACTATTCATCATCATACGTTGTAATAGTAGTTGCCCGACGCCGTCATGAAGGTCGTGCTCTGTTTATCATGCTCGACCATCGGGATCTGATTGTACCCCGAGTATGCGTCCATGAAGGACAAGAGCCTGAAGCCCGCGGATTTTCGACGAGCTTGTCGATGTTAGGGAGGGGGTAGGCGTCCTTAGGACATGCCCGATTGAGATCAGTATAGTCAACACACATGTGACATTTTCCATTATTCTTTTTAACGAGTACAACATTGGACAGACAGGTTGAATACCGGGCTTCCAAAATAAATTTTACCTCTAGGAGGTCTTTTACAGCTTTTTCGGCTGCTGCCGATTTTTCGGGGGATTGGCGACGCCGGTGTTGCACAACGACCTTCACGGTCGGGCTGATGGATAGATGGTGGCAGGCGACCTCGGGGTCGAGGCTGGGCATTTCCGCGGTGCTCCAGGCAAAGAGGTCGGCGTTCTCGCGGAGGCAGGCTTGGAGCTGTCGTTTCGCGAGGTCTGGGAGTCCGGCGCCGATCTTCACGGTTCTGCTTGTGTCTTCCCCGAGTGTGATGATTTTGAATTCTCCGTCCGGGATGGGGCGCGCTGGGTGGGGGCTGCCCGTTGACCTCGCTGGTCTTTGTTTCGGGGTCGTTCTCCTCGGTGAAGCGACTGTCGAGTTCCACGGATTCGACTAGCTTCGTTGGTTTGCCCTTTGGTGTTACGATTGGAGTTGTCCTCTTGGTCGCTGGAGCGATGGAGTCTAGACCTTTCAGCGCGGCCTCAAAACACCTTCGGGCGGCCTCGATGTCTCCGTTAAGGGTCACCACGGCCCCCCGTTTTGTGTAGTATTTTATCTTCAGGTGGACGGTGGAGGTACCGCGGTGAGTTCCGCTATCGTTGTCCTGCCCAGGATGCAGTTGTAGAGGGATGGGCACTCGATGACTAGGAAGCGGATGCTGATTTCCCTGGCTGTTTCCTGTTCTCCGAAGGTGATTTTCAGCTCCACGTACCCCCAAGGTCTCGTCGTCGTCCCGTTGAACCCCTGAAGGTCGGAGCCTACGTAAGGGGAAAGGTTGGATTCTTCGAGTTGGAGAGTTGTGAACAGGTGCGTGTACATGATGTCAACCGAGCTTCCACCGTCGACGAAGAGACGCCTGACGTCGAAGTTCGCCATCCGCGCACGTATGAGCAGGGGAATGTTGGAGTTGGGGGATCCCCCGGGGAGTTCCTCGAGGTAAAATGTGATCGAATTGGATCGACCTTGGAATTTTTCGAGCGTGCTCATTTTTCCAGAGTTGTTCGTGATAAGCTCGTCGAATTTTCTCTTCACGGATCCTATGGACAGGCTCCTCGTGGCTCCATCTGAGATGACCATGGCTCTGGCGAAGTATTCCTATCGGCTGGTTGGTCGGATTGGTTTGTCGGTTAGGTCGGGTCCTTTGGGAAGACCGAATTCTCTGTCCGCGAACCAATCCTAAGGGGGGCTGACACAAAGTGCGACCTGGAGCCTGCTGTTGTCCTCTAGAGAGGGGAGTTCCTCGACTTTCTTGGCCTCTGAGGCCTCTTGCCTCGGTGGTTCGCCTCCTCGGGTGTATCTCTTCAGGTGACCGTCTTTGATCAGAATTTCGATCGCGTCCTTGAGATGGATGCAGTCTTCTGTTACGTGCCCGTGGCTCCTGTGGAATCGGCAGTATTTTGATTTGTCCACATTGGGTTTGGGGGGTGTCGGTCGCGGAAAACGGACACCTCTCTGTACGAATTCGATTTTGGCGCATTCGGCCAGTATGCGCTCGCGGGAAGCGACTAAGGCCGTGTACTCTGTGAATCGGGCGGCAGAGCCGCGCGGTTCGCGTTGTTCGCGGGGGCGATCTTCGCGACGGCGGTCCCCTCCCCGTCGATGGCTCGAGGCTCCGTCGTCTCGGTGCCCGCGAGGGGCCTCCCTGTCTCGGGTGTCTCGAGCGGAGTTGGCCGCTTGTGTTTCTTCGAATCGGATATAATGCGCGGCTCTGTCGAGGAAATCCTGGAGGGAGGTTGGCCGGTGTATGCCTACGGCCTCATAGAATTTGGATTCGTGGCGTAGACCCTGTTCCATTAAGTAGCGCTTCATCTCGTCTGACGTCGTCACTTGCACTGCTTCCCGAGTGAATCTTTCGATGTACTTTCAGAGAGGTTCGTCGGGGCCCTGGATGATCGCCCCGAGGACGGCTTCTGTCTTCGGGTGGCGTCGGGACGCCGTAAAGTGTTTAGAGAACAGGTCCTTCAGGACTCTCCACGATGTAACTGGTTCGGGCTCCACTTTTATACCAAGTCATGGCGCCTTTCCTCAGAGTCGTCGGGAAGAGCCTGCACTTGATAGCTCCCCGGACGTTTCGGTAATCGAGCATGGCCTCGATGTCCTCTAGGTGATCGTCCGGGTCGCATGTGCCGTTGTACGTCGATAGCGTCGGGGGCTTCTCTATCCCTTGGGGTATGGGGGCAGCCATGATTTCTCGGGACAGCGGGGTGCGGTAATCGTCTTCGTCGCTGGGTGCCGGGGACCGATGAGGAGACGAGCCGTTCAAAATAGGGCCCCGGTTTCGGGTTCTCGACCTCCTGCCTGGGTTTTCGCCTCGAGGATCCCCGACCGGGATCGCCGCAGTGCTCTGGTTCCTCTCGCGAACATGTCTTGCTGGGGACCTGGTGCGTTCTCGCGCTACCTGTGCGTGGTGTCTCTCCAGCCGCGGCCGGCGATTTCTGGGTCGAGGTGAGGGACTTCTCGAACCTCCGTTCTGGTCTTCCCGCGGGGGGGGGGGGGGGGGACCTCGGAGGGCCGACGCGTTCCAATGCTCCAATTCTCGCGTTTTGCTGGAACAACAGCTGGTTCGTCTGGTTGATGGCCGTAAAGAGGGCGGCCACCGTTGGGTCCGCTCCCGCCGGGATGGGAACGGG
This sequence comes from Lathyrus sativus, assembly GCA_963859935.3. NCBI lineage: Eukaryota > Viridiplantae > Streptophyta > Magnoliopsida > Fabales > Fabaceae > Lathyrus > Lathyrus sativus. The sequence goes on from OZ012738.1 coordinate 511,986,970, forward strand.
TTGGAATGCTGTTTGGCCGTCTCTCTCGTCGGTTTCCGCCGGACGCGTCGTTTCCATCTGCTTGCTTCCGTTGGTGGCGACGTTGAGCATGAGGTCGTGCAGAGTGTCGTCGCGGTGTGGGCTAGCCATGATCGTGGAGTGTTGGTGAAACTTTGGTTTTCTGCTCGGAATAACGGGGAAGTTTCTGTTCCCACAGACGGCGCCACTGATCTGACCTGATCAGAAGGGGATCATGGACTGGCCACACGTTGTTGGACTGCTGCTTGTTCACCGGTGATGAGGAGGAGAAAGGGGTGTACCTGCAAGACACTCCGATGCCAAAGTGAGAAATTGGACAGAGTGAGAGCAAAATACAGAAAAGGGGTAAGAAGTGTGTTACCTGACCCTCTTGCAAAAGAGGGTATTTATAGAGAGACCCCAGCGCTGGGCTAACGGTCACTTGCATTGGGCTGGATTGCCAGGCCCAACCCAGGTGATTGCTAGGGCTTACGTGGCGTAGTGAAGGCCAGAACGTGGTCTTCTCCCTAGTCCAACTGCTCCTTGATCTCCGAAAAGTGGGTTTGACCGGCTCTTTCGGAGGTGGGCAGTTGGTTGCTGACGTGTCCCCGCGGAGGGGAGCACGTGGAGAACGTGCGCCGGGCACGTTGTTCTCCCCGCGGAGGGGAGCTCGGGGGGTTCCCCAGAGGCAGGTTGTTCTCCCCGCGGAGGGGAGCTCGGGGGGTTCCCCGGAGGCAGGTTGTTCTCCCCGCGGAGGGAGCTCGAGGGACTCCCTGAGAGCACGGAGTTCTCCCCGCGGAGGGGAGCACGCGTGGACGTGGAAGAACGAAGGGTCTTGCTCGACGGGCCAGGGCTGCTCGGTTCGACCCACAAAGGGGGCGTTGGGACGCTACAGGACGTGCCGTCCATCCCGGCGGGGTGCGTGCCCTGTCCGTCCCGCGGTGGTGCGTGTGCCCGGTTGGGCTAGTCCACTTAATGGGCCTTGTGCGTTATTGGGCTGGACCGCGAGGCTGGGCCCAGACCAAAACAGTATATAATTATATGGACTCGAAAAATAAAGTTTTCATGTTTTATTGTGACTTGTATGATCCATCTTCCACATGAACAAAAATAGATTAAAAAAATATAACACTGTTGAGGTTCGAATGGATAGAAAGTACACAAAGTATTACTCTTTCATAATGGCACATAATCTTAGGTAAGTTTATTAGGTACCTTATTCTTCAATTCAACCACATAAATGAGGATGGTGTATTGTAATCAAGTCCAACCCAATGGGTCATATTAAAACAGACGGTGTAATAGAAGATGTTGCATACCAAGATGATGAGATTTCACCAGTTAATGGGGTAATTGAAATTGAGGAGATTACAAGTTTGTGTGATACTGTAGTTGAGGGTCAACAAGTTGATGCAACTATCTTGTTGTCAACAAATCTTGTGGAAGAAGAGCAAGAAGAGTCAAGAGAGTCAGAAGACAATAATATCATATATGATGAAGATAATGAAGATTATAATGATGAATAATATGTATTATGTAATAATACTCTTGTGTAATAAGATATTGTGTAATGTTTACTCGAATTAATATTACTCTTATTTTGATATATTTATTGTTTTATGTTTTTCTTTCAAAATATAAAAAATACAACCTCGAAATGAGGAAAAGGGTAAGGGTAAGATTCTCCACACCATGTTCATTGTAGAAGAGGTTCCCGATTAATCATCTATGTTTAGTCATATGTCACATTCGAGTCAGGGGGCTCGTCCACTTAAGCATCCTACTCCACCACTTATGCATTCTACTCCACCCATATTTGGATCTTCCACTGGATTACTATCTATGCATAATTTTTCTTCATTCCCACCCATATCTGCAACAACTTCTATTAGTCCTCCTGGATGTACACCTTTTATGCAGCCAAGCACCCCACATCCCATATCTTTTCCTATGCCTTCCATGCATCCAAGTAGACCTATCTGTCTTATGCCTTCATGCAGTTGAGTGGACCAAGATTTCCTATGTCTTCTATGAAGTCGAGTGGACCTAGCTTTCCTATGTCTTTCGTGCAATATATGGAGCCAAGTGGATCTAGCATGCCACATTCATCACTCATGCATTCTACGCATGATGAGCAGAATGATGAGGATGATACGAATGATCATGATCATGAAGATACTAGTGCTCCTAATCATGGAGATATCAGTGCTCATGACAATGATCATGAGGAGCGAAGGAGGGTTCACATGCTGAGAAATGCGCCGCAAATAATTAGGAGACATCTTGGCTGATTTATCATTGAACCTGAGGAAGAATCGTAAGTGTTTATATCTTAAATTTGAGTTTTTTTAATTAATACTAACTCAAAATTTTGTTGTTTAGCCTTATGCCGTCACATCATGCAGCATTGAACATAATAGAAGTTATTAAAGAAATGTATAAATTTTTTTGGCTGACTTGTGGAACACTTTCCAATAAAGACAAAAAAGATAGGTTTAAGTTATTTCAAGTATAATTAACCAACTCATTTAAGTAATTATTATTTTAGTTTCCTTTATATTTATTGAGATATTCATGATTATACTTTTTATTTAATTTTTTTTTTGAATTTATACAACAATGTAGGAGAAATGTTGTTGGGATATTAGAAATCATCACAAAATTAAGGAAAATTTTCACATGTAATGTGTTATCCGATTACCTGACACGTTTAGGCATGTTAGACTTACATGGGAAAGAAAATGATCATGTTCCTAATGGATATGAGAAGATATATTTAAAGAGCTTATCACCCATTAAAATTCCAACGCCTTTAAACAAATATCTGAAATGGAAAAATAAAAAATAAAAATAAGGCATATGATTTTGGTGGCTGCAACTATGTAGCAAACATTATTAGTGTTGCTGAAATATTGTGTGGTGTGAGAAACTTAGCGCATATTAAGGTAGCACGCGAAACAGCAGCAAGAAATACAAAAATGGAAGAAATGAGGAGAAAACAAATAGAGATGGAGGAAGAACCGAGGAGAAATACAATTGAGTATGAGAAAGCAATGTGGGTTGCAAATGAATGCGCACAAATATTTGAACAATTTATGGTCTCGCAGATGAACCAAGGTTCTGGTGGTGGATATGGAGGAGTTGATGAGGAGGAGGAGGAAGAAAATAATTAAAATATTTGAATATGAAATTTTTAATATGTATTTTTAAATTTAATTTTGGTGGATATGGAGACTATTAATTTTTATTTCCATTTTAATCATGAATCATTTAATTTTATAATTTTTTTTTAAAATTTTATTTTGCAAAATAAAATAAAAAATATTTATTTGTTATATTTATGTTATTTTATTATAATTATATTATTATATTTATAATAATATAATTATAATATATTTTTTAACCACTCACAAATACTAAAATTTATTTTATTATAAAACTAATGGGTCAAGGTTTAGCCCATAGAAAAATACTAACACACACTATGAAAGATTAAACCCCTCACAAATAGCAAATAGCAACTAGTAAAATACTGACACACTAAATCACTTAGTATGCGTCTACGTCCGCGTGTCAGCAAGAGAAAATTTAAGGATTAGGTTTCACAAAGAATTTACCATCAAACAAAATTGCGATGTGATAGACCTCTTACTAATGATTTGCGATGACCTGTTTAATTAGTGGATTTGTCACCTTATAAATTATTATTTTGTGAAGAATTTTTTTTTACTAATGAACGATTTAATCCAACTAAACACACTTTTCTTATAGTAAATGAATACAATAAATTTATATTTAAGATAAAATGTATAAATTATTCAATAAATTTAAAAATATAATCTTTTTTCTTATAACATTGAGTGTATAGAATATAAATTTTCATCCATCATATTTGGGATTACCAATTTCTACGAAGCTTCTTGGGTTAAATTATTACTTTGTAAAACATCATATTCACCTGATCATGAAACAAGTAGTTGAGAATTGAGAAAATGTACCCACAATTTGACCAAAATAAAGTTGTTGGTGAAAAGTGGAGCCATCATTATAATAAAAAATACACCCAAGAAAATAGGAAATCATATTCACACGTGGTTAATACATAACCGGGTACTAAACGTGTCTTACTATTTTGCTTCCTCTCTATAAAACACAGGTTGCTCTATTTATGGAGCATTGTACACCATCTTCACAACACTTCCTTCTTTTTCTTCATCTACTTTTCCTCCACCAAGGTAACCCTTTCTCATCCAATATTTCTTCAGTTTTTCAATTTATTTTTTCTTAAACTTAGAAATCGTAAATGTTTTGATTGTGACCTAATTGTTTGACTTGTTAATTTTTCAGTACATATAGGAATTCAACCTCAAAGATGATTCAAATTTCGTCTTCCAATTACATGCCTGAATTTGTAAGTACACAACACTACTAAGTGCATGTTTGAATTGTCTCTAACTGCAGTGAACCCTAGAAGAACTTACCTTTTTTCTTTGAAATGAACAGGGAATGGAAGACACTATTTTGTTTCAAGAAATGGATTCATTTGCATTCAACTATGATGATGTTTCATACTTCAACACTTTTTCAGCAGGATCCACACCTGAGAGTACTAATTCCTCTCATAATAATAATAATAAGAGATTTCATTCCGAAACCACACAAAACAACTCTTTCCCCATTGAAAGTCCTGATCAATCTATTGTCTCTGCAACACCACCAACAATGGCTTCTTCATCTTCCAAAATAATTTCCTTTGACAATATGGATGCAAGGATTAAGAAGCCTAAAACTGAGTCGGGGTACGGTGAAAACTTGAATTTTGGAAGTGAGTATGATAGACGAGAGAACAAGGCTGCGACAGCGATACCAAACAGAAACCTGATCCAAGCAAGAGATCATGTAATAGCTGAAAGAAAAAGAAGGCAAAAGCTTAACCAGAAATTCATTACTCTTTCCTCCATTCTTCCTGGACTCAAAAAGGTACTAATCATTGTATTCAATTATGAAAATTGGAAATATATATCTTCATTCTTATTACTATAATTCACAATGAATGATAATCATGCAGATGGACAAGGCAACTATTTTGGAAGATGCTATAATTCATCTAAAGCAATTAAAAGAACGAGTGGAGAGTTTAGAGGAACAAGTAGCTGATACAAAAGTCGAATCCGCAGTTTTTGTGAAGAGATCTATTCTCTTTGCCGATGATGATAGCTCCTCCTCTTTCGACGAAAACTTAGACCAATCACTCCCAAAAATCGAAGCAAGAGTTTCTGGAAAAGACATGCTCATTAGAATCCACTGTCACAAACAAAGCTGCCGAACTTCGACCGCAATACTTAACAAACTCGAAAAACATCATCTCAGCATTCAGAGTAGTTCCGTTTTACCATTTGGAAGTAAATATATTGACATAACCATTGTTGCGCAGGTAAAATTCATTCAAATTTCATAGCATAGAGTTTGAACTATATTTTTTTTTCTTTTAACTTTTTAGCTAATTTAATAGATTTTTGTTGCAGATGAGTAAAGAATATTGCTCGACAATAAAAGATCTGATAAGAAGCATAAGTCAGGTTTTGAAGCAGCTCGCTTGATCCTGAATAACAAGTTCAAAGCATCAACCATTTGCTAACAAGATTTTAATGGTTTTTTTAGTGTTCATATCTTAGTGTGCAGAGTTGAAGGGTGATAATGCTAAGGTGTTTGTTTTCTTTATTTTTTGCACCGTGGCATTCTCGAGACTCTGCAGCTATTTTTTTCTTCAAACAAGAGGGGTTTTTTTAATCTGATTTGACTCTTGAGATTGATCTGTTTGATCCCTCTTTCACGTTGTGAAGATTTGAATGACGATGTTGATTGTTTTTATTTTTTATGCTGTTTCTTTTGTCCTTTGTGATGTATCATATCTATATAAAATTCTTATGATTATTGTCTGTGACATTATTCTTATTATTATTGGATACTCGTGTGAATACATATCTTCAACTACTTAATATCTACGTTCAATTAATTCACAATAAATGAGATAAGCTCTTGATCTGCATAAATTATTAAATGCTGTGTTAAATTTTTTTGAATCTAAGATTTTCCATTTGTTATTATCATTTCAACTTAAAAGATTTGTCACTTTAACTGAGCACAAGGATATCTGATTTATTATAAAAAATTAATTTGACGTAATTTTAAACTATACAAAATGGTGTATTTTAACAATAAATCAATTTATATTGAAGAAGTTGACTAACTTTAATGTCGTACATTGTCATTGGATCCTGAGATTATTATGCATACCTATTGCAATTTAATATAGAAACCCCTCTAAGACAAATCCTATCTCTAGATATTCTCGTAGGATCATGGGTTAATATTATGATTAGTAGGATACGAGTATATAGCTTCCATTTATAGCAAAGTTTAAGATATATTTTGAGGATTCTACTATTATTAGAGTGCCACGGTAAACTTATTTGAATTAGGCTTTGCAGGAAAAGTCATAGACACATGCTAGTTGGTATGCCATAGTATGCCGTATTCTCACCCATAGTTGCTACAATTAATTAGGGATAATCATTCAATATGAAAGAAAAAAAATATAAAAAAAAAAAACTATCAGAATACTCATATCCATTAATGAACCATAGTGCACTTTAATAGTGTTCTTGGCCGCCAAGATGGCCAAATAAGGGAGGTTTAAGATCGAATGCTATCAAGGACTATGCAATAGAAAAGAGGACCTTCATGCTCTCAAATATAGCAGATTTTAACACCTAGCTCATTATGCACCGTCTAGATCAATCAGACGGTCCCCAACATTATATTTCGTGTTCCACATGAAGCATTATAACCTTGTACTTGTAAAAAAAGTACATGAACGTATGGTATCTTTATGTGGATAGAGGATACTCGTAAGAAATTGTATTTAAGGGTGGTCAAGGCTTCCTCGCGGTGATGAGAGACAATGTTTGGTGATATTTATGGAGGTAAAAAGGCTTAAGTGTGTGTACTAAAAAGTATTATGATATATCCCTTCTCCCGTGATGGAAGAGGTATTTATTGAGGCACTTTGGGCCTAGGACTCTGGAAACCCTAAGAGATGGTAGTTGCTGCTCCTTGATCAAGGGAGATTGTTGATTGCTTACTTTCTAAGGAGTCATGTTATGACTTTGTCCATGTGGTCAGTGCCTAGAAAACAGTATTATACACATTTGTCCTGAAGGTGAGTCCCTCATAGCACACAAACACCTATCCCGGGCGATGCTTAATGGGGCAAGGATGCGTGGGTCACCCTTGTTTATGGTTATCACAAATATATCATTATAAAGTCCCTCAAGCACAAGGGCTTTTAAAGGGATAAATGTTTTTAGAATCCTATTGGGTAGAGCTTTGTGGTCATGGTGAGTCTCTCCGTTGGGCATGAATCATTCTACAAGGACGGGTCCCTCATTTGAAGGTGACCTTTTTAATGGGAGGAGATCCCCTTGACTAAAGATGTCCTTTTTAATGAGAGATGAATCTCCCAAGCAATGATGAGTCCCTCAATTGAAGGCACACCTTTTTAATGGAAGGAAAGTCCCTCAGCCAAGTGACGAGTCTCTCGGCTAAAGGCACCCATTCTAATGGGAGATGAACCTGTTAGTTAAGGGCGAGTCATCACCTCATTGTTAGATGTCTCATTGGTAGTAAGAGCATTAGTGGAGACACCAAGCTTTACTTGATTGACCTTAGTGACGTCAAAATAGCAGTCAATTTGAAAGATTGAGCGTTTAGTGGAAAGGGCGCGTAGGTAGCATTTAATGCAATTCATGATGGTTTTCCTGGGGAAAACCAATCCAACCAGTTTTCTTACACATGTCCTCTATGCGTGTGATCTTTTCTACTACTCGTGGCAGTTACTCAGTTGAGTGGATACATTGTCTGTGCCATTGGACTTCTATAAAAGGAGTTGATAATTTTCCTAGGGAAATATTTTTTCTCTATCATTTTACTTTGGACTCTTAATTTTTGCTTCCTTGGAAAAAATATATAAGCCAAGAAAAGCTTTTAGAGAAGGAAAATAAAAAAAGGGTTGCGATGTCCGATCAATATCATAGGGCACAAACATTGTTATTTCTCTTCCTTCCCTTTCCACTCACTAGAAGCTCATGGCTAAGAAGGAAATCAAGTGTGTACACGTTCGAGACAGTTTTTTCTGATACTCCAACTTTGACAGGATTATTAGGTTTTGTAAGGGTATTAGGTTTTCCAATATAAGGCGCAAATATGATGTGATCTTATAACTCTATTCACAAAGGGCGAATGCCAACTTGACCACCGTTGACGACTCATATGCTCTTTATTTTAATTTTTACCCGCCTATCATCCACGAGCTTGGAGTTTTGATACATTTTACTTCCTTCGAGGAATACTTTTTACTGCTATTAACGTTGCCTTTTTCCCGTATCACTCCAAATGTATGGAGCATCCATTATACTTTCCAAATAATCTGTTGTAACATGCCCCTTTCCCCGTTGTTTGGATGTTCATGTGTTTCTTCAAAAAAGCTTCTCCACTATAGTGGTTGGGTAACGTTGTGTGCTCTTCTAGGTAGACATTTATTGGAACCCTATGCAGACCCTTATGATGATTAGAAAGACAGGTTTATGCAAGTAAGGGGGCGCTTCTCTGGTGACAATTGGGGCGAAGGGTGCCCTTTGCTTTCATTTATTGTTAACATTAGATCCTTAGCTTATCAAAGGAACATATTTGAGCGCCTTTGCCTTTATTGAGCATAAGATGATCCAGATTTTGAGCTGCTTCTGGCCCATGAGATTTCGAACATTAAACACAAGAATGGAACTGGTATTGGAATTATGATAATCTCTTATTAAGAAATTCCAACAAAGTTTAAGTTTAAAGTTAAAGAGTTTTTCTCAAATAATGAGCCTGAGTGTGAAGCTTTTATTACAAGCCCTTAGATTATTTTAGACGGGAGAAAAAGGACTTAAAATTAAAGGTGACACTGGGTTAGTTATAAAATAATTGACCAAAGAATACAAGTGTGTCAAACAAAACTTGATGATGTACTTTGTCAAGGTTAATTCGTTATTAAGACGATTTGATGAAGTCGACGTCAAATATATTCGTCAAGTTGAAAACCAAGAAGCTAATGATTTAACACAAATCACTTCTAGTTACAAAGCTTCTAGAGAAAGGGTTAGAATGATTGATCAAGGTAAAAGCGAAATTTATTTCAACCAATCCTTTCCCCTTTAAATTGTCAAGGTAAAAAATAATGGGGGTAGAAGGGTTTTATGAATTGCCAATTTATGTAGAAATTTTTTCCATTGACGATATCTTGACTAATGATTGGAGAAAATCAATTATTGATTTTTTGGAGAACCCATCATGGTTAGCATATCAAAAAATCAAATACAAGTCATTAAGTTATGTGATTATCGAAAATGAATTGTTCAAAAAGACTCCTGATGGAATCTTGCTCAAATGCCTTAGTGAGAGAGAAGCTTATTTAGCATTTCTATTGTTCATAGTGGGTTATGTGGCGCTCATCAAGTAGGCCACAAGATTAAATGGATTTCATTTAAAAAAGGTTCGTATTGGCCAACTATGTTGAAAGAATGTATCGAATTTACGAAGGGTTGTCAAGAGTGTCAGAAGCATGCAGGTATTCAACATCTTTCTGCAATAAACTATATTGTTTTACTTTGAAAATTTATAGGTTTTTCTTTATATTTAATTGGTGAGATTCGACCCACATCATCCAAAGGTCATAGATATATTTTGGTTGGTATAGAATATTTAACCAAGTGTGTAGAATTTGTCCCTTAGACCCATTTTTTTGAGCCATGAAAACAATGTTGACTTTGAAATTCAATGCACCTTTTGAAAGTTTTAGGCTATAGATGAAATTTTGGATAGATTGTGGGGACTTGGAAAAACTTTACAAAATCAGTATCGTTTTAACACCTTAAGTCTAGAGACCAATTTGAATACTTGTTATGCTGCAATCTTAATCTCTCACCCTTTAGTAGTTCTTAAGTAGTTTATTTAGCAGTCATCATCATCCTAAGCATGCACTACATAGGAAGCTGATGCAAATAAGTGAATGATCTCAGGCTTAAAAAAAAAGAAATTTAAGAAGAAATGAATAAAAAGAAAATTTTCTTCTAAGTTAGGTGATCCTCATCCGGCCACTTAGCTCAATGGTGCAAATTCTTTTGTTTTTTGACACTTGGGCCGAGGTACAAGAAAAAAAAAAAAAAAATAATAATAATAATAATAATAATAATAATAATAATAATAATAATAATAATAATAATAATAATAATAATAATAATGAGATCAGAGTCACTAACATGCTATCCTACCATGGGTGTCTAAGGATAACGGGTTTAATGTGATTGTGATAGAATGAAAGAGGATAATAAGGGGACTAGTAAGTCAAGTTTAGGTATAATGACATGATTCAAATTGGTTTGTATAGGGGGAGTTTTATGACTGCACCAATGGGGAACTGTGTTCCTATGATATCCTTGGTGTGTAAGCGAGTACCTATCGAAACAATCTTAGCCAAAATGGAGTTTGTAGTCTAGAGTGAGTATCCGTATGCATTGTTTTTCATGAGTTTGCAGTCTAGAATGATATCCTTGATATTATCGGCTTCAAGTTTTTCAAAATCTTTTTATGTGGGTAGAAGTTTGCTTGAGGACAGGAAAATGTTTAAGTGTAAGGAAGTTTGATAACACTAAAACACATAGAGTATTTTGACTCGATTTGGACATGTTTTAGTGTCACTTTGTTATATTTTGTAGTGTTATGCTGATACTTTGTGTGTGTTTCAGGTATATTACGAGTAGGAGTAGATATATGATGAAACTAAATGAAAATGATGAAAAGCAGAGAAAAATGACAAAAATACACTTGTGGCAACCCATATGGCGCCTGCCATGACTAGGCATCCAAGGGGCCCACCAGAGGAGGAAAAAGAGTAAGGAGACTGTTTGCTCTCATTTTCTACGCCAGCGAAAATTAGAACTATATCAAGTCAGAACGTTATAATGTTAAAACATAAGAAGGCTTCGACACAACTTGATGAAGCCTGAGTCGAAGAGAGGTTGAGAAAATTTCTAGAAAAATGCTAAGTGTTGGAAAAGCCTTCGATCAAGATCCTGCTGGAAGAAACGCGTGGTAGTTACCATTAAGGCTGGAGGGATTCTTAATATTTAAGTTTCAAATTGGTAGTGGGTGAACGTGGGAACAGTTGAAGTTGGAAAAAAAGCTCCAAAAGGACACGTTGAGAAGCAATAACCGTCATCTAGGAGTTATTTGCTAGCATTATAAATAGGAGTTATTTTTATAGAATAAGGGTGTTCATTCATCTTGTACAAGTTACTCCAAATCACTCAAAGTACCCGCGTGTAGAGAAACGAGTTAGTGAGAATGTACGTGATGCAACACCATCTCCTTTTACTAATGCAATTTACATATCTTTTCCATTTGCATGTTATCCTTTAACCTTCATCTTTTATGTTTGAATGCATTTATTTTCATGTCCTGAAGCTTTATTTTCTCATTTACACTTTATGCCATTTAACTTTTTGCACTTTACCTTCATCTGCAATTTAACCTTCTGCACTTTCCTTTAAACTTGTTATTTTCAAAGTCTTTTAATTGCTTTCGACATTTACTTTCCTGCACATTTACATTATTGTCTTTAATTTCAAAGTCATTTACATTACTACTTTTAAATTCAAAGTCACTTACATTGTTGCCTTTACTTTCAAAGTCTTTTACGTTCTTGCCTTTATTTTCAAAGTCTTTTACAACCTTGCCTTTAACTTTTGACGCATTAAGAATTACGTTCTTTATTTCATAGCCTTGTTAATTTTCAAGTTATTTCTACTTTACAAGTCTTTCATAGTCGAACGTGGAGTTCAAATTAGATTTTCTTTTAAACTTAGCACATGTCCTAGGATTTAGTATGGTAAATCCTGCAAGTTACTCAATTTTACCCAGAATTGATAGACCAGTGGTTGTTTACCAAATTTCACCCTGAACAAATTGGCACACCAGGTGGGACCCAATACTAAAGTATCCTAAAGTTTACATTAAACATATTCAACTTTTAGCGCAATACTTCGTTGTATGGTATTGAGGACTGGGAAGTTAGCCACAGCACACGAAGGAAGTCCAAAAGGGAAATATACTAAGAGAATGGCAACAAATGCTAGTCAACAATTTGATCCTCAAAGAAGTGTTTCAAATACTCAGTCAAGCAACATGGGGTTGCAAAGTGTACCGTCTCCAGTGTCTTCGACGGGAGGACAGACACCACCGCCAGCAGTTGCGTCTGAACCTATGTCGTCTATGGTAAGCCTAGGGTCAACATGTGTAAGAACGTACACTCAACCGGTGTTGGAATATATAGGACCACAAATTCCTAATTCACCAACACCCCTAGGAGGAAGTTCACTGGATAGGCATTTTCCTCCTCCAGGTTTCTCACAGCCATTGCCAAGGAGATTACCTTATGGTATGCCTACGCCAACGATGCAAAATCTACAGAGTGCTCCATCTATATTTTCAGAAAACATAGTATCTTCGCCAGTGCAAGGATCTGGATTAGGTGGTGGAAACCACCAAAGCATAGGTGTTGGTTACTCTGTGCAAGCATCCAGTCTTACAAATACTTCCATAAACTGTTTGAGACAACAAATGGATGAAAGTAATATGCAAATGGTATATACATTGTCTCAGACAATGGGAGAAGTTTTTCAACCGTTGATTCATAATACTACTCAAACTAACCAACAATTGATGATACAATTAACACGTATGGCTGATTTTATGGGAGTACCGGCATTTGATCAGAAAGCAACAGTTGTTGAAAATACCCCATGATATCAACCGCGAAATGGACCTGAGGCGAACGTGGAGGATCAAGAGATGGGCAAATCTTTCATAGTCGAACCACGAAGGAACCAGGTACCAATCCATATGGAGGAAGAACCAGGAATAGTCATGGTGAACAGAAACCAAAATGCTGACCAGATCCTTAGACGAGTTCGACACCAGGATGCAGCAGAAGAAAATAATCTTGTAGCCATGGTCGAAAGAATAATGACTAGAAATGGCGTAAACTTTGGCTTCACAAGGCCAAATTATACTTCGCCCATAGTGGATTATATTCTTTAGTTTGAGTTACCCCCTAGAACGAAGGTTCCAAAGTTCAGTAAGTTTGCAGGAGATACTACTGAATCGACCATCGAACATGTGGCTAGGTATATGATTGAAGAAGGAGAGATACCAGGTGATGAGAGCCTTAGGATCAAATATTTCCCAAGTTCTCTCACAAAAAAGGCTTTTACGTGGTTTACCATGTTACCTCCAAATGCAGTCCATAATTAGGCCCAATTAGAGCGTTTGTTTCACGAACAGTTCTACATGGGACAAACTAACATTAGCCTGAAAGAAATAGCTAGTATCAAATGCAAAGTCATTGAGCCAATTGATGAGTACCTAAATAGGTTTCGACTTCTTAAAGCTAGATGCTTTACGCAAGTACCAGAACATGATTTGGTCGAAACGACTGTTGGGGGTCTCGATTATTCCATTAGGAAGAAGCTAGATACCCAGTATCTCAGAGACATGGCTCAGTTAGCTCATAGGGTTCGACAACTAGAAAGGCTAAGAGAAGAGAAAGCTAGATTTAGCAAGGGTAAAAAAGTGGTCTTTGTCGAATGTAGTGAAGATTTGGAGAATCTATATGATGAAACATCTCATGTCGACGAGATTGAGGTTGATGTTGCTGAATTAAAGCAAGGTCCACCTTATGCTTGTAAACTATTAGCCCCCTCAAATGGAAAAAATCCTGTCGAATGTAATGACAAATTTCCTAAGAAAACATATACTTTCGACGTTACTAAATGTGACGAAATATTTGATTTGTTAGTCAAAGATGGGCAGATAATAGTGCCTGCTGATGCTAAAGTGCCACCTTTAGAACAAAGAAAGAAAAGAGGCTTTGGTAAGTACCACAATTTTTTGGGTCATAAAACTTCTCAATGTTTTCTTTTCAGGGATTTGGTGCAAGGTACCATCCAAGAAGGAAGGCTGAAGTTTGGGGACAAAGCCTAAATGAAGATCGACTCTGACCCATTGCAAACTGTAAAGGCTCTCTATACAGAGCCTGAAGAGGTCCAGATGGTCGAAGCCATTGAAGGTTCCAATTTTTCAGTTAATGTGGTGGAGGTTCCTGAAGAGTTCGCCACAAAGCCTGTAATGGTCAAAGAAAACGAGTGTTTATACCAAAATGACAAACACAAACTGAGAGATGAAGCTTTTGAAGGCTCTAACAAGACTGCGGACAGTCCAAATGGAGGCAGTGATGATGATAGTGGTTTGATATTGATAACCAAGAAAACTGCAGATAGGTTTGTTGAGCTGGATATCGCTACCAAGGGAGTAGACATGGCATTAAGGGGACTGAAAATGAATGCTACTGAGGGCATTAACATAGTTGAATTAAGTGAAACATCTGATGCTAGCTCAGGTAGTATCAGCACCAATGAGGCACTGGGCAGAAACGTCTCCAAAGTCGAAGTCTTCAGAGAAATGGATAACAATATGATGTTGGTAGGAGAAATGATGGAGATGGATGGTTGTTTGTTAGAATATTGGATATGCATGGTAGCAAAACAGTACTTCAAAACATCTCCTAACATTGAAAGGTTTAATGCTGAAACGGTGGTCAAAGCTGAAGATTCCACCTGGCAGGCGGTAACAAAGGAAGTAGACGGTAAGCATATGGAAAAAACCACTGAAAATATGGAGGTTCACTTTTCTAAGATGGAGCTAAAAGATAAGGTTGGTATCAACATGGTTGAGATTACAGATCGAGAGGTTGAAGAGAAGAATGAGGCAGAAGAACAAGAGGAACGTAATAAAGTGGTGTACCCCAAGCAGGAAGAAACCATTGTTGATTTTCTGCATCGTTGTCAAAAGAATGGATCAGGAGTGATGTTGTGTCCTACGTGTAGCGCCATTTTTGATGAAAAAGCTGCTCAGAATCTGGAAGGAATCAGAAAAGCCAATGGAAACTAGGGGCAGAAAGTAAACCAGGGCCCAAGAGGTGTTGATTCCAGAAGACCCTCGACGGGAGTGAAAACCCCAGCTAGGCCAAACACGTTTAAACCAGTTGAGAATATACCAACAGGAAGTTGGATAAAACCTGTCGAAGGGAGAGGGCAGAAGAAATGGAAGAAATTTGATGTAGAAAGGGGTTCTTCTTTTGAATATCGAAAGTAAAACCATACAACCAATAAGTCAGCATATATCTCTCAGAACTACAAGGGTAAGAACCCTATGACCAGGTGACAGTGGCGAAGAGAACAACGTAGGTGAAAGGCCCTCAGGGAAGCTCAGGTTCCAAGACAAGGAGAGTCAAGTGCCAATGTGGGAAATCACGTAGGAATAGCTGAGAAAATGCCTACAAGGCGACAGTTGTTTGAGGTTCGAAGGTACCATCCAGAAAAAAGAGGTCGAAGATGATGAAAACGTGACTGAAAACTTCGATAGTGAATCAGCAGCTTCCCTAGACATCATAGTGAATGTTGTATCTGTCATGCCCAAAGAATTTAACCGAGTGACAGAAGTTGAAGATTTCGATCAAAATACTGAGATGGAAATGCTTGCACATAAACATGTGTGCTATTATATAATGAACAATGGGTGCGTAGAGGAGAAAAACACCCTCTTTGAATGCCCCAAAGAGGCTATGAAGGGTCATTTAAAGCCTCTTTACATTACTGGAAAAGTGGAGAATGTACCTGTCAACAAAATATTGGTGGATTGTGGCACAATTGTGAATTTGATGCCCTGGTTCTTGCTAAGTAAAATTGGGAAGTGTGGCGATGATACCAAGCCCCACAACATGGTTCTGTCGAACTATGAAGGGAAAGTAGGCTCCACTTTAGGGGTAATCCAAGTTAATCTTACTGCGGGAACTATCACGAGACCCACAGTTTTCATGGTTGTCGAAACTAGAGCAAACTATAATTTGCTCCTGGGAAGAGAGTGGATTCATGGCATAGGTGTTGTGCCTTCTTCAATGCATCAGAGAATTACCATTTGGAGGCCAGATGGTATATGGAAAACATTGAAGCTGATCAATCATACTTTAAAATCCCTATCAATCATGTTGATGGGAGACAATTTGATAAGCACTTGGCAAACATTGCTTCATGTCCTCCAACAGATTTTGAGTTTGCTCCAGACGAAGAGACATTCTATTCGTTGTATTTACATCCTGTCGAAGGTTTTAGATGGGACAGTGAGACACCAGGAGGAAGGCTTCCATGTTTAGGCCTGCCCCCAATAGACCCCACAGGGTGGGGAAGTGAATTCAGTGACCATGACTGAATTTGAAGCATTGAAGAGAATTTTGGCCTATGTGGCTGAAAAAAAGTTACAAGCGGCTCTAGAAGCTGCTAATAACCACATGGATGGCGAAGCCATTTCTGAGTTTCACCAAGAAGGGCCTGGTAAGGACTTCGACCCAAAACCTCCAGATAAGGTCCAAAATAAAGAGCAAAACTAGAGGTTTAACACCATTTATGAGGATGAGCCTTTGAGGTTTGAAAAAGATCCGCTGGAAAATAACGTCAAAATGCTAGCACAGGATCCTTTAGAAGAAATTGATCTTAGTGAGGGGGCAGTGAAAAGGCCTACTTACATCAGTGCCAATTTAAACCCCTAACTGAAGTTTGAGGTAGTTTAGCTATTGAAAGAGTTCAAAGACTGCTTCGACTAGGATTATGATGAAATACCAGGTTTGAGGAGGGAGTTGGTTGAACATAGGTTGCCTATGACACCTAGGAAAAAACCAGTCAAGCAAGGTCCAAGACGGTTTGCACCAGAAATACTTTCAAAGATCAAAGAGGAGGTTAAAAGACTGCTTCATTGCAAATTCATCCGCACTGCCAGGTATGTCGAATGGTTGGCTAATATAGTGCCTGTTATAAAAAATAATGGTTCTTTAAGGGTTTGCATAGATTTTAGAGATTTAAATGCTGCAACTCCAAAAGACGAGTATTCAATGCCAGTAGCAGAAATGTTGGTAGATTCTGCAGCAAGACATGAATACCTTAGCACGTTAGATGGATATTCTGGTTATAATCAAATATTCATTGCTGAGGAAGATGTTCCTAAAATTGCTTTTAGATTTCCTGGAGCTTTAGGCACTTATGAATGGATAGTGATGCCTTTTGATCTAAAAAATGCTGGTGCCACTTATCCAAGGGAGATGAATTCAATCTTCCATTATTTTATAGAAACTTTCATGCAAATTTACATTGATGATATTGTTATAAAGTCTATTTCTGGGAAGAGTCATATTGACCATCTTCGACAGTCCTTCTTAAGAATGAGAAAATTTGGTCTTAAAATGAACCCTCTTAAATGTGCTTTCTGTGTACAGGCAGGAGATTTTCTAGGCTTTATGGTCCACAAGAAAGGGATCAAAATAAATCAAAATAAAACCAAAGCCATGATGGAAGCGAAAGCGCCATCGACCAAGAAGGAGTTGCAGTCATTGTTGGGTAAATCAACTTCTTAAAAAGGTTTCTATCCAACTTTACTTGCAAAACACAAGCTTTTTCACCATTACTGCGTTTCAACAAAGATGGTTTTGAGGGGGGACAATTACAATAGGAAGCCTTCGATAAGATCAAAGACTACCTAAGTCGCCCTCCAATTCTGGCACCACCTTGTAGAAATAAAAGGATGATATTGTATATAGTTGCATCAGATAAAACTTTAGGGAGCATGTTGGCTCAAGAAGATGAAAATGGAGTCAAAAGAGCCATTTATTATCTTAGTAGAGTTTTGAATGATGCAGAAACTAGGTATAACATGATTGAAAAGTTATGTTTATGCTTGTATTTCTCTTGTACTAAATTAAAGATGTATATAAAGCCTATTGATGTGTATGTTTCGTCTTGTTTTGATGTTAAAAAACATATGTTATCTAAACCTAATTTGCATCGTCGAATTGGCAAATGAGCATTAGCATTAACAGAATATTCGTTAACATGTGAACCTTTAAAGGTCGTGAAAGGGAAAATAGTGGAAGACTTTATAGTTGACCATTCTATAACCGAAAGTGATTTAAATTATGTTGAACTGAACTTCTGGAAGTTATACTTTGATGGATCAAGCCATAAAAATGGAACAGGAGTGGGTATATTCATTATTTCTCCTGACAAAATTCCAACAAAATTTAAGTACAAGATCGAAGGGCCTTGCTCTAACAATGAGGCTGAATATGAAGCATTGATTGCTGGCCTTGAAACTTTGTTAGAATTGGGGGCAACCAGAGTCGAAATAGTGGGAGATATAGAGTTGATTGTAAAACAAATCACAAAGGAATATAAATGCGTTAAAGAAAATCTCATTATATACTTTTTGATAGTAAATAGGCTATTAAGGAAATTTGAAGTAGTGGCCATCCAACACAGACTCAAAATAGAAAATCAAGTTGCTAATGAATTAGCTAAGATTGCTTCTGGATACAAAGTGTCAAAGGAAAACCTTCAGGAAGTAATAGAAGCAAGGGGGGAGGTAATGGTTGTTGGATTATGCCCGTCAGATTTAGAATCAACCAAACTGAGGTGCATAGATCGCGAAAAATTTGAAATTTTTACTGTCGATAGGCTAACAGAGAAAGATTGGAGAAAGCCTATAGTCGAGTACCTGCAAAATCCAACGGGTTCGACGGAGCGAAAAGTTAGTGTTGCAGTGAGAATCGTGATACCAAGCTATTGATTAACTTGAATCTTTAATTCATTGAATGCACAATCGGACTTTAATTTATCCAAAGGAAATGTTTAAAGAGAGAAAGAACCTTTTGCGCGATGTAACAACAACGCTAAGAGATTCGGGGATCGGGGGTTGGTTATGCATAGGGTAGGTATCTCACATCCTAAACATCTATAGTACTCTACAGGAACCTTTTATTTGTTTGTAGGCTAAGTTTGCTAAGTGTTTGCTATGGATTGGGATTGGGTATGGTGTAAGTTAAAACCTAAAGATATAAACACTAAGTTGCTCACAAAGACATCATGTCTTCTGCCTACGTATCCTAACTAGGATAGAATCAGAGCAATCGTAGTTCACCTCACTAGGGTTGAAGAACACTTGATTACAATCAAGGTTCAAAGGGGAACAAACATTACAATGCTTGTGTAGAGTTTAAGGAAACTCTCTAGATCTAAGTTGAACACTCAAGAAAGGGGAGTAAGTAATCATTTCCATGATTATTACATATAGAGTTAACAAACTCTATCCTAAGTTCTAATTGAAAGAGCACTCCTAACAAGGGGTAGGCTTCTTAGACTTAAGCAAAGTCTAAAGGACAGGTTCTAACTTAACTAAGTGTAGATGACTTGACAAAGTCGAGGGAGAGTGATGAGCTATCTATGATCCAAAGGTCAACAGAGAGACTTTCCTTTGGAAGGATTAGAAAGGGAGGCAACTTGGATGAGAACTAAAGAGTTCCATCACTTGGGGAAACCAAACTTAACAAAGCATAAACATTAAACAGGATGAGTACAAGAAAAATGGTTACAACCAAGCATATACAAGCATGTTACATCAAGCAAAGATTTCAAAAAGGAGGAATGGTTACAACAAAAGCATGCAAGTGTATGACAATAGGCAAGCAAAAATGAGTTCTTACAAGACTCAATGAAAGATAAAGACTTAAGCATATCTTGACAAAGATGAAGGTAATGACCAATGCAAATAAGTCAAACATCATGGGGATATTACATGGTGATCAAACGAATCAAACATAATTCTTACAAGCAACAAGTAATTACAATTACATCAAGGGTTGAACAAAAACTCATATTAAGCACAACAATAAACTGAAGGAAAATGAATCAAAAGCTGAAATGATTAGGAGAGTAAACAAACCCTAAAAAGAAACATGAACCTTTTTAATGCAAAATTGTTTTCACAAATGAAAATATAGAATTTTAATGCACCACATGAAAATATATACAAATACGAGACCAATGCAAAAAGAACCACTCAAAAATAACAAAAAAAGAGGAAGTTATGATTTTTTAGAAACTTAAACAATTAAATAAGAAAATAAAGAAAATTAGTGATAAAAAAAGAGAGGGAGGCGCCTGGTGGGTGTTGAACCCACCACCCTTTGAATAACAACTCAAAACTATACCAATTGGGCCAAGGCCCGCATTTGTTAATTGGAAGGAAAGAAAGGACAAAATAAAGAAAACAAGGCAAATATGAAAAAATAACAAAAAGGGTTGATCTCCACTATGGATCGAACCCAGGACAAGCATGTGAAAGGCGCATGAGAATATGAGGGTTTAACCACTGGGGTGGTGATACATCCATGTATTTTGCCACCCCTAAAATTCAAATACTTAACAAAGCCAATGAAAACAGGGCAAGGCAAAAAACATGAGAACAAGCAACAACATGGAAACGACAACATCATAACTTAATCAATACTCAACCAAATTGAACAATGTTTTAGCCTATCTCAAGTGAAATTTCATAAGGAATTCAGTGGTAACCTCAGTTTTTCAAGATGATACACACATTTCAAAATTCGAATGTAAATGCAAGTTGAAGCTTAGAAATGCATTAGAGTATCTACAACCCATGACAACAAGATTTAATGACATGTAAAGGTATGCACAAATCATAAATACATAAACCAATGATTCTTGATGCAAAAAGTCATACCAAATCAAGTCCAATCAAAAAAGAAATGCAAGTTGCATAAATTGCCTTGAAAATGCACTTATGAAGTTGTGAATCAAAACTAACATGAACAAAATCAAAGAAAGCCATACACATGTTTCAATTATGCTACTCATGATTATGCTCAAAGAAACAATCTCTAATCCATGCTGGATCATGAAATGACCATTCAGTTGCAACTTATGGAAGTAGTTTAGAACAAAATTGTATCTAACCAAATATTAAACAACAGTTCATAACATCAATGCTTATCAATCCACAATTTGTAACAACCACTGAATACACACATACAAATGGTGATAGCTTTTTAAGTTTGAAAATGAAACTTGATATCAGAGGTTGACAAACCTCAAAGTGACTTGGAAACCAACAAAATCATGAATAAAACACACATTGATCATCAGAAATAGGCTCCAACAGCTCTGAATCATTTCAACAGAAGCAATCCAAATTAACATGTTGACAGTTACAATGAGTTGATGAACTCAAAAGGGCTCTCTCAGAGCCACAACAATTTAACAATGCTGATGAAGAAATAATAGACAAGCCAAACATAATGTATTATCTTCAACCAAAACAAAAACATATTTGCATAATGATACTGAATAGTCAAAGTGAACATGCTGGCAGAATTCTTAATGCTTCAAACAGTCATTTGATAAATCACCATGCCTTCCAAGCATAATGTACAACCAAAGCAAACTTGCCAAACACAGACACAAACAACACAGGCTGATGCAGCCACAGGCCATAGCCATAAGTGGCTTAGAACCTTGCCTTGGCAGTTAGAGTTTAACAAACTCAAAACATAAATAACTTCTGGCAGGACCAAAAAAAACTTCTAAGCATAACCAATGTTGGCACCCTTAACAGGTTTGCCACAACAAAACCAGAACATATTCCTAATGAGAATTTGCAAACCTAAGGCAACAACAAGAACAACACAACACTGAGGAGTCATTAGCAATAAGGCAATCAACTCTTGGTATTCCAATCAATGTTTTATTGATGGATTCCAATCACAGCTTCACAAATGATCTCCTCTAAGATCAACCAACATACACAAACACTAAAAAAAATGGCATTGTTGATCCTCAAAGGTTTAGGTATATTTCAACACACCTTGTATGAGTCATTTCAACCTCATTAATACCAAACAAAACCTAGCACAATGCCCTAAGGGCAGACATGACATTTTAAAACAGGTGAGATGCATAAAGAGGTCAGAGCATGAAACATTAGCAAAAAACAGCTGTGCACACATTACAATCAATAACATATGCAAAGTCTTTACACAAAGATCAAAAAGGCAACAGGTTTGAGAATGACATGTTATACATCTTGCACTGCCCTATACTTGCACTAACAGCAATAACAACAATAAGCCTCATGGAAAATCTTAGCACTCAAATCCAACTCCAACCATGACAATTGTGAACTAAAAAATCTCCTAGGGTTCAAACATGACTTAGGTGCAAAGATACATCATGAAATGGCTACAAACAATTTAGACATAACAATGATCAAAGCAAACAACAAAAACTGGCAGGTTTGCATATAGACTACATTTTGCAATTTAAACACCAAGCATGTCCAATATGTTCATGACAGAAATGAAAGGGATGGTAACTACCAACCTCTTGTAGACCTCCACACAAGCTTGTTGCAATATGGAATGCCTTGAGAAAAATTCAGCTGTTGTCCAACTTTGCTTTGATGAAAACAACCTTTGCTTGCACTTGAAGGAACTTGTGACGAATCTCAAAATAAATGAGGATGAGGTTGTTTTATGCTATGGACAGTTGATACATCATATATCAAAGGTGTGTGGATGGTTAGAATGATGAAAACAGGTCTAGATAGAGGTGTGCTTGTTTTTGTGTGTGAGGTCAAACTTGCTTGTTTTGAAAGTTGACTTTTGGGAGAATGGAGTTTTTGAGTGGTTTAAGAGTATGAACACCTTCCACACATCATTTATGGATTGTGCATATGGTTTTTGAAGGATTGGAATATGTGGAAATGGATTTGGGAAGCCAACTGCCCAAGACAGATTTTGGTGAAAACTTGGAATTTTGAAAATGAGGCAAACGAGAAAGGAGTGAGAGCTGTGGTTTTCTCTTGGTTCTAAGAGTGCTCTGGTGTAGAAATGATATAGAGGGAGCCTCTATTTATAGGAAAAATGAAGGGTGAGGACAGATTTGTAACTTGGCACTTTTGGAGGGATTTTGAAAAAGGTAACTTTGCTTGAGGGTTTGATGCAGCTGTAAATTGAAATCTTTGGCTCAGCTGATGCATTGCTTCAAGTGGTGTGGATGCCATAATGGTGATTGGAGTGGCTAGGCAGTAGGGGGCTGTGTGCTGCAAGTGTGCCAAAAAGTTTCTCTTTCTTCTATTATATGAATAAAATACTCCCACTTGCCTCCAAGTTGCAAGATTTGCTAAACCTCCTTACTTTCTACATTTCTTCTCTTCAAATCCTCTAAATATCATATATGAATAAGATCCAAGGGCTGAGAATAGCTCAAGTGGTCAAAGGATGAGTTTGTGAAAAATTGAAAGTGTGGGGCTCAAGTGTTAAAACCTCATCTTGTTAAATTCATAACTCTCAACTCACAAGGGCTATGGAGGAGTTCTAGTACATTTTGGAAAGCCCTCATGTAGCTCTACAACTTTCATGTTTTCATGAGTTTCAGATTCCCAAAGGAACTTGGTCAAAAAACCTCTCAAAGTTGCTGAAAAACAAGCCTAAAATTGAAATTTTTCTAAGTTACTTTTCCCTCTTGTAATGAATTTGGTCATAACTCCCAATCTATGCATTTTCTGATCATGGACCATTTTGGTACTTTTGTAGTACTTGTCAAGAGCTTTCCAATGAGCTTTGAACCAACTCAATTGGATGTGTGGTTAAGGAGTTATGGTCTTGCCCCTTTCAAAACCCTAATTCCCGACTTTTGTGATTACTCCTCAATCCTTGATCCAATGGTCATGGAATTTTATGGTTAGGTGCAATATGTAACTAGGAACATTTTTTATTCATATCTTGAGGTCAAATTCCTTATTAGTAAAGAGTTGACTTTTCGGTCAACCGAACGATCGATTAGTGACTACCAAGTCGACTGTTGATGCTCCGAGTCTTTTGAGGCCTTGAAACTTCTTGAGTAGACTTTACCAAGCCGTATGAACCTTATGGACCATGATCCCACCATTGTAACACCTTTTAAATCAAAATTCAAACCACAGTTGACTTTTCCTGATCGAAAACCCTAATCGGGTATCTTGAACTGTACTGCCCCTGATTCCTGGGTGACAACCTCAAATTGGATTCATGCTTGATCCAATGGAATATATTTGATGATGTAGAGACTTATCTCAAGGAGAACCAATCCAAAAATTTGACTGATTAACCCTCGAAACCTCGATTTCGGCTGCACGGAACCCTGATTCCTGTATCTTAACAAAGACAAGCTTGAAACAGGTTAAGGTTAGATAATCAAATGAACATGATCCTAAAATGATGATGAAGATCTAAGGGGTCAAAATTTGGGGTGTGACAGTTAGGTATCAAGCCTTAAATTATATACTTATGGGTAATGAATTGTTCAAGAAGCCCCCTGAAGGGGTCTTGTTGAAATGCCTCAACGAAACAGAGGCATATTTGTCTCTTTTGACAGTTCATAGTGGGGCCTGTGGAGCACACCAAGTTGGCCATAAAATGAAATGGTTGTTGTTTCAACAGGGAATGTACTGGCCTACTATGCTGAAAGATTGCATAGAATTCTCCAAGGGTTGCCAAGAGTGCCAGATGCATGCTGGCATACAACATATTCCTGCAAGTGAATTGCACTCCATAGTGAAACCATGGACTTTTAGAGGATGGGTTGTGGATATAGTGGGAGAGATTCGACCAGCATCTTCAAAGAACCAAAGATATATTTTGGTGGGTATTGACTATTTCACTAAATGGATTGAAGCAGTACCATTGGCAAAAGTAGGTCAAGAAGATGTTATTGAATTCATCCAAAGTCACATTATATACAGATTTGGTATCCCAAAAACAATTACCATAGATCAAGGATCAGTGTTTACTGGTCGAAAGATGCAGAAATTTACTAAAGAAATAGGTTTCAAACTTGTAACCTCTACGCCTTATTATGCTCAGGCAAATGGGCAGGTCGAAGCTGCCAACAAAGTGGTAATTGGATTGATCAAGAGGCATGTAGGAAAGAAATATAGGAATTGGCATAAGACATTAGACCAAATACTTTAGCCATGTCGAACTTCCCCTAAGGAGGCTACTAATACTACTCCATTTCGACTTACCTTTGGTCATGATGCAGTGTTTCCCGTTGAGATATGTTTGCAATCTGTAAGATGCCAAAGACATCATGAGATCCCTGTTGAATCTTACTGGGCAATGATGATGGATGAACTAGTAGATTTGGATGAAGAAAGGCTTAGAGCCTTAGAGTTGTTAAGGAGACAAAAGAGAAGGGTCGAAGAATCCTACAACAAAAAGGTTAAGTCTAAATCCTTTCTATGTGGGGATTTAGTTTGGAAAGTGATTTTGCCTATGGATCGAAAAGACCGAACATTAGGCAAATGGACTCCTAAATGGGAGGGTACATTTCAAGTCATACAAGTATTCTCCAATGGGGCTTATGAAGTCGAAGAGTTAGACAAAGATAAAAGAATCATGAAAGTAAATGGCAAATATTTAAAAACATATAGGCCTATCTTGCAAGAGGTTCATATCAAAACATAAGTTTCATTAAAGGGAGTAAAAGCCAAAATGGGACAAACAAGACTAACATGGCGTACAAAGCAAAAAGGGAATCAATACAACAATCCATAAATCAAGCAAAGATCAGTCAAAGTCCCTCAAATCAATGGACTTGAGGAACTCCATGTAGTATTCATCAGCTTCATCTTCAGAATTGCTGGCATTGGGATACCATTTTTTAGGGATTTTCATCCTTGTTTCGTGCCTCTTTGCACGAAAGGATACTCCAGAGGAGGCTTCAAGTTTCTGGGTTTCCTTAGCCTTTGTTGTCACCTTAGGCTTCCTTGAATCAGCAGCTTGTTCCTTGATGATGGGTTTTCCTGAGTTGGTATTCATGCTTGCTTCTGTGAATGCAAGACGTGGTTCAGGAGAAAGAAGGTTTTATAGAGGAGAAACTTGGTCCAGAATGGCTAGTCAAATGGTGGAAACACAGAGATTGGTCGTGGGAGTAAGCCTAAGGGTCTATGCTATAAATATGGTTGTAAAGCTATGTGCTGATACCGTTGGAGCATTAAATAGAGCAGAAAAATTGTATGTTTTCTAAAAAAGAGGTATAAGGCTTTAATTGTGAAGTTGACTCAAAATTAAGGCCATGAATAAAATACATCATAATGCGTGCCATAGAGTGGTGAGTCGAAAACCTTAATATGGTGCAAATGATTAATTAACAATGTTAGAAAGCAGAAAATTGTCATTACATAAAAGGCTTGAAAAGGCCCAGAAATAAATGATGATTAAAACAATATTACAAATAGAGGCCATGAAGACATCAGAATGGAAGCTTCGACTTTAGCTGAGCAAAGGTCTTCATATGATGACTGAGGCGAGCCTCACACAGAGATTTGTCAAGCCTGGCTGCTGCAAGCTCTTTTTCAAACCTTTGAGCAGCATCAATAAGGTCGATGACGCTCTTCAGCTCTTTGGCCATTTCAGGGTCGTCGAAATGCTGCAACTCAAGGTTGCGTTTTTCAACAGTAGAAATTTTTGTTTGAAGTTCCTTGAGTTGCTGCTTCCATGTTGTTGCACCCCAAAATTTGACCAACCAATTATTGTATTTGGCTTATGTTTCGACTCATTTTGCATTCTGCATTTACATACCGCATACATTGCATTTTTGCAGTCAGATTGACTTTATCAGGATTACAGCCCTCTCCAGGCATTTCAGGCCAGTACGAATACGAGGATTTATTTTGAGAATTTATGCCCGTCCCAGTGTTTTCAGCTCTCGCTGTTGTTTTTAAGGACATTTCGTTGTCCGGTTGTTACCGTCTATTTCACTATGTTCGCGCGTCTTTTTAGGCTTTATTGCGATTTTAGATTTTTTTTCCTTATTTTCTAGAATTTTAAATAGATTTTAATTTGTTAAATAGATTTTCTTAATAGATTTTAATAGATAATTCTTTTTCTAGAATTTTAAGTAGATTTTAATAAATTCTAGATTTAAATAGATAATTTCTAGGATTTTAATTGGTTGTTTTTCTAGAATAATCAAATTTGTTTAGATGTGATAGGGTTAGAATTTAATAGATTTTAAAATCTCCCTTTAGATATTAATTTTGTTTTAGCATTTTATAGACTTATTTCTTGCTAGAATAATCAAGTTTGTTTAGATATAATAGGTAGATTTCAATAGTTAATTCTCTTTTTAGATTTAATTTGGGTTTAGAATTTAATAGGTTTAATTGGATGTTAATTAGGGTATTCATCAATTTTAATCATTTTAATTAGTTGTAGTCAATTAGGAATTAATTGAGTTTAATCAGATGTTAACCTAGTTTTAATTGCCATTTATTTGAGTCAGATTTTAATTGAGTTTAGCCATTTTTCGTGGGCCAGATGACATTTTTGGAGGCCCATTGAGTCCACAATGCAGTGCCACTTGTCAATATAAGAGGGACCCACGTCTTTCTCTCTCCAGACGCCACCTCACTCCATATCATTCACCACAACACGCCACCACACACACTTCTCTGCCACGCCATCCCCCACGCGTCCTCACCCTCATCATGCATGCCTGCCACGTGTATCCCACCCTCCTCCCTTTCTCCGGCCATGCAAACATCGGGGAGGCATCACCGGAAAAATCAAACCCAACCAAGACTCACTGTAACCATCATCGGAGATCCAACTGTCGCCAGAGAACTCAACAAACCACCGGAAACTTCATCGTTTCTTCAACATACATCATCAACATCATGATCTATCCTTCAGATCTCTAATTAATTCCACCGTGTTCGTCTGAACCCTCAGCCATCTTCATAAAGACATTTCCAGAAACCGATGAAGATTCATCAACATTCATCCTAGTTCTTCGTACTTTTCCAGAAACGATCAAGAATCTTCAACAATGTTCATCATCTCCAGAAATCACCATCATCCGTTCATCAAAAAAATTCCAGATCTACGCCGTGTTCATGCAAGATCTTCATCCTCATAACTGATTTCTCCATAATCATCAACATCAGTTCCAAAATCTTCCATCCATCTTCAAGATCGCGTCGTGTTCATGCAAGGTCTTCATCTTCATAACCGTTTTCAAGATCTATTCAAGTTCTTCGTCAACCTCGAGTTTCTTCCAACTTCATCAATGTTCCTCGCCTGTAAACTTCCAGAAGAACCTTCGAGCACTCATACCTATCCTTCTGATCTTCATCATCTCCAATCATTCGTCAGACTTTCTTTAAGTGTCCATCAACTTTTCTTCCAGATTCGTCGTTGTTCATCCAAGAACATTCAACCTCTTCAAATCTTGCAACAAGTGAGAATAGGCTTGGATCGTGGGAATTTCTTGAGAGTGAAGATGGATGTAGGGAGATTGAGGAATAGTGATAGTCGAGGGGATGTTTGAAGGAAGGTGAAGAAGAAGTTGAGGTTTGGTGTAAGGAGAACGAAGATTAACGGAGTTGCAACGAAGACGGTGAGAACGACGACGGAGTCTGAGGCAAGATGGAAGAAGGGAAACCTAGGGTTTTAGAGAGAGTGAGGGAAGAGGAAACCGTGTGGATTGTGGGCTCTGTTGGGCCCAATCCATTGTCTCTCAGTCCACACCCCCGTTTTTCTTTTCGCACCCCCTGTCCTGTTTTTTTGTTGTTATGGTATTGGGCTGGGCCCAATTGGCCTTTCTGAATCACACCCTATTTTCCCAGACGCACCCCTGCTGAAGCCCCCTTGTTGGAATTGTTTTGTTGGGCTGGGCCCAACGAATTGCTAGCTCACACCTCCGTCCTCAGCAAGCGCACCCCCCCCCCCCCCCCCCCCCCCGTTTTTTGTTGGTTATTTTTCTGGATTTTTGTATTGTGGGCTGGGCCCTGTTTTTTGCTGCTTCACCCCAGTTTTCAGGTTGTACCCCCTCCCCTTACAATTTTTAATTTCTCTTGTATTGGATGGTTGATTGTAATAGTTAGTTTTATTTTGCTATTTTTCTTCTTAGGAATTATAGTGTAGAATATTATGCATATTTTTACTATAGATTTTAATATAGAATTTTCATTCTATTTTCTTATAGGGTATTATAGAGAGTTTAATATAGAATTTATATTCTATTGTTTTTTAGAATGTTGTAGAATATTGCATAGTATAGAACTTTCATTCTATTTTCTTATAGGATATTATTAGAGTTAGATAGATTTTATATGCTATTTTCTATTGCGTATTTTTTTTAGATATTTCTTTAGAATGTTTTCTATTAGAAATTAATTGCCGTATTTTAGGAGTAGCATATTATTTCCGTTTGATTGGATTTCTTTCCTATTTTCTCTCCTCATTTCTTTTCTATCCGATTCCACTGTTGATTTTATTTTTGGCTGGCCGTGTGACATGATTCCATTGGAGAATGATTTTCGATATCATTTCTCTATCCTGTCTTTGACACGGATATCAATACGCTACCTCTTAGAGTTCGATTTCTCGTATAAGTCGAACCATGACGGTCTAAGCGTTACATTGTTCCTGATTTGAGCGTCCTCATCAAGGATCCAGAGAGGAGAAGATTGGAATGGAGCTTGCGCACATGTCGAGAGCCACCGGAGCCGCTTCATTCAACATCATCTTTCTTATTCAAGTCTTCAGGCAACCATCGAGTGTTGTGAGTTGTATCGTTAGATATGTAGGAAATGACAGTTGAGGGGTTTCCTCTCAATCGTCTAGGGTGTCTAGTATGGTACCCTTTCGGTGACATGTGACGCATTCGCTCCTACGCCTTAGGTTTTTGCGTGTGTGTCCCGAGTACCTTCCCGTTTAGGCGTAAGCCTGCTTCCTCTTTGTTCTCGCCCCCGTGCAATCGAAACCCTTTTCTCTCGCGTTCAGGCGATTGAGACCCCTTCTCTTGCCCCTGTGCAATCGAGACTCGTTTTCCTGCCAAACTACGTTTGCTCTGATCTCTCGTGCTAGACGAGAGTACGTAGGCATAGGATGCGATATCCTAGCGAGCTCCCTTTTCCCTTTTCCCCCGTTTGCTGTAGTTGGTTGAACTACAGCTGCTCTGATTCCTCGTACCAGACGAGAATATGTAGGCATAGGATGCGATATCCTAGCGAGCACACTAACAACTAACTTCTCTGTTCTCTTGCTGCCGTGCGATCGAGACTTTCCCGCTAACGACTGATGTTCCCTTTCTCTTGCCCGAGCGCAATTGAGACCAGACCGTAGTTCTAGTTCCCGTAGGTTCCCATACCTTTAAAAACCCGACATACTACGTCTGTTCTACCGCAAACAGGTAACGCCTAAGTCTCCGTCGAGCGAGCAGCATACACTTAACTGCTAGAATGTGTACGCTAGTATCGTCAATCTTTTCTTTCACCCCTGTGTGATCGAGAACACCCTGTCTAGCCGTAGTTAGCCCGAACTACGTAAGCTCTGATCTTTCACGCTGTGTGAAAGTACGTAGGCACGAGATGCGATATCTCGGCGAGCAAATTCCCCCCGTAGTTTCCCGAACTACGTTGACTCTGACGTTCCCATTGCACGAGGGAATACATAGGCATAGAGCGTGATGCTCTATCGAGTCAGTTTCTTTCCGTTTAGTTTTAGCAACCGTAGATAGACTGTTTTTCACCCGTAGACAACCCAACAAGCGTGGATCCCATCGAGTACGATGGACGTGAGGGGTGCTAATACCTTCCCCTTGCGTAACCGACTCCCGAATCCAGACAATGGTTGCGATGACCTTGTCTTATACCTTTTCGTCAGGTCTTTTCCGATCATTTCCTTTCCCGTTCTGAGAGATAAATAACGAAAGGTGGCGACTCTTCTGTTTTTCCGGCCTCGTTTTTCGCGGTAGCGACACATGCCTCAATGTCCTTCTGATTGGAGGCTATTTTGTCTTGTCGTTGTTTTTGAGCAGCCTCCAATTGTTCAACCTTGGCCTCTAATTCTTGTACACCAGTCCAAGCTGCACTCTCACAACCTGCTGTATCCATGATAGTTTTCTGGATAGAGGGGAGCCGTTGGATTTCTGAAGACAATTCGTCCACCACAACAGTCAAGTCAATCAAGAAACCAGAAATTTCTAGATTAAGAGTGGTAAGGTCAAGTTTCTTAAGATTGTCCTTTAAAAAGAGACGGGCAGTTGGGTCTGAAGCCAAGATGTTGTGGATATCACCCCTGAAGAATTTCTTCTTGATAGACTGGAGGATAGGACTAACAAAGTCATCTGATGCTGGATGACTAAAATTAGTCGAAGAGCCAGAAGAGGAACCACATTTCTGCCTAAGGATCAGTTTGGCATATTCCCTAGGGTTCGACCACTTAAGTGCCGCCAAAAGGTCTGCTGGAGTTAGGATGGGAGCTGGAGTTTTCTCCACCATAGGCGAAGTTCAGGACCTTCCTGGTTTTCTTCCTCCTCTTATTCTTCTCTTTCCCCTTCCTCTTGGTCTTCCTCCTCTCTTTCTTCTTCTTCTTTGTCTTCCTCTTCTACTTCTTCAATCACAACTGCTTCACCTCTATCACTAGTGGATGGATTGTCATCTTGGTTGTGAGCTGGTTCAGGACGTAGTTCCCTTGGTTCCTCATGAACAGCTTGATTTAGATTGGCATTGGTTAGTTGGTCTGTAGGAATGCTTTCTTGTTCGACAACCACCTCCTCAATAACCATCAGTTCAGCTTGATTAAGAGGTGAGAGACTTAAAGAATCGTCATCCCCAGAATTAGAGCCATCAGCCTGAGCGTGTTGTGTAGTGGTTTGAACCAAAGGAGGATTGTTTTCTGTGGAAGGAAAAATAGGTTGATTTACCTCACTCAAACCAGAGCCAATATCAGAAGAAGGATGATAAATTGGCTTACCTTGGCTGTTGAGGAGGATAGTGGCAAAACTGCCTGAAGCTTGAGGAGGAGTAGGGATAATGATATCAGCCTGATAACACAAGTGAAGAAGATAAGGCTAATCAATTCAGGTTAGAGATGTAAACATAATAAATGTGGTAAGCGTACCTGAGCAAGTGCAGCACCAGGACTTGAGTTGTCACTCCCATGGTCACTAGAAGTTGGCTTCGAAGCCACCATGGAAGGTTGTATGTCGACACCACTTATAGTAGGTGTCTTCTCGAGAATTTTGGCCACCTTCGAGGGAGGTGGGCCAGTAGATCCATATGCCATTGTAGGTTTTCTTCTTTTTTTTGTAAGAATCTCCTCAGGAGACTCATCAGCATCTGAGGCAACAATAATGGAAGCGTCCTTCTCGCCTTTCTTGGAAGGTGTTGGAGGTTTTCGCCCAGTCTAGGAAAAAGGGGCAGTACAAGTGTGAGAAAAGAATCACATAATAAGAAAATAGGCAAAGGATTTGAAATATACCTGTTTGCCTTCTGGTTCCTTGCCACTTTGTGAAGTAGCAACCCTAGTAGAGCAGGTTTTCCTAGGCACAACTGGAAGACAAGAGATGATTTCAAGTTAAATATTGAATGATTGGTTACAAGATCATAAGTACGGGGCATCAAACCTTCATATATATCAGATTCGACACGAACATCTTGAATCCATATATAAAGGTGTCTTACGAAACTGTCTAAGGTATGCTTAGTCGGAACCACTCGTCGAGATTTTGGTTGAGACTGTTGTCGAAGGAGTTTTGAATCCTCGCCACAGACAACCCAATCTGGAAATGGAGGGGCGAATTCCACTCCAAAATCAACAGTAGGCAGGCGAGGAAATTTTGGAGGAAAAAGTTCAAAAGCTACCCCATAACGTTTCTCACGAGGAACGTTGGAAGGGAATTTTAGTTGATCCGGTTTTTGCAGAAATTTTCTTTTTAAAGTGAGA
Organism: Lathyrus sativus; assembly: GCA_963859935.3. Lineage (NCBI taxonomy): Eukaryota > Viridiplantae > Streptophyta > Magnoliopsida > Fabales > Fabaceae > Lathyrus > Lathyrus sativus. The sequence goes on from OZ012738.1 coordinate 512,019,797, forward strand.
GCAGCCTCATGAATGGTTCGACTAAGATCATCTGGTCGATAGATAGTTTCAAAGTATTTCTGGAAAGCCTGGATTTCTTGGATATGAGTGAGCTTACTTTTCTTTGTCTTGTCCTGCACATCAAGAAAATCTTGGTTAAGCAATGAAGAAAAGGTGGTCACATCAAGAAAGTGTTCAGTGTAATGCTTCGACCACCAGTGGTGGAATGAGGAAGTGCATAGGAAAGAATGGTCAAAGAACATAAGAGAAAGGACTCGTTTCTTCTCACTTCAGTCGTCGAATATGGCGGCAACCGTTTCTTCGTTGAAGCTGGCAGTGTGAAGGATAACCTAGCCCTTCTTTTCATATAAACACTTAGGAAAACTCTAGGCCAACCCAAACTCTCGAGAGACGAGGTTTGGTTGGTATGTGATCAGTGTTGTAAACCTCTTCCCAAGTTTAGCCTGTTGACAATGAATTGGGGAATTAAAAAAGCTTCCCAAATAGCAACAGATTCATTGTCAAGCTTTCTATGAGGATTGGGAAATGGCCTTTTGAACCACATAGGGCCATATTTTCTTTCAGCAAAAGGTGCCATGCCTGGAGTAAACTCATGGCGCTTGGCGAACATTAGAATATAACTGGTGAAGGCCCCTCTAAGAGTTTCGCCATCATCGTTAGGAGTCAACTTGACCGATGGGTCCCTTCGATGCTACTTCCTATTATCTCAGTAGAGGCCTCTTCAACTAGCCCTTTTCTAGGAAGGCTAGCCTCAAAGGTTGCATTAACCCATATGATAAGCAGCCAAAGAGGACCACTCAAATGTACAGAACTGTGGCCCTCCATATGCTTCATTTGAGAGGCTCCTTCACTAATGGACTCATAAAGGTTCGCCAAAATGTGTTCACTCAAGCAGACCCCTCTATTGTTATGAAGCTGGTTAGCAAGAGGCAAGTACTGCTTAGCTACTTCCAAGGATTTTGTGCAAAAGACGTATCTCGACAGCCATATGGTGAAAAACGCTATATGTTCTTCGTCAGAGACATCTTCATGGGTTTGATTGAAGTGGTGTTTGATGAAGTGGGTGTAAGTAAGTTTAGAGCTGGAGATGTTGATGGTATCTTCAGCGTCTACGTTAGGGTGATAAGGGGTGCCATCTGGGTGAAACCCTGTAATGGCAGCTATGTTGAAAAGGGTCGGTGTAACCATCCCACAGGGCAGATGGAAGGTGTAGTGAGTACTGTCCCAAAAGTATAAAGACGCTGATAGAAAGTTCAAGCAGTAGGGTAGATTGGTCTTCGACAGCATCAAGAGGTCATAGATTCCTATGGATTTCCAATGATCAGCCTTAACCTTTTCCAACTTTGCCATCCAAATATCAAAATCCTTAAGGGGATTGATGGCTCTCACAAGCCTAATGCCATCAGTAAGATACCTAAGGTTAATCTTAGGCAATGAGGGTTCCTCAGCAGCAGTGTTGGTTAGTCTAGAGAAGCTCTTTTGCCCTAACGGCCTGGATATCCGATAAGAAGGAAGAAACTCACTTAGTTTTTCGTCAGAAGTTCCAACCTGAGCTAGAGGACCAGAGAGTGCATATGGTTTATCTGAAACAACTAAAGGAATCATTACCTGAGATTGGTAGATGCTCTGTGCCGCTTCAGTGGTGGGTTCTGGCACACAATGACGATTCTCCACTAGTTGGGGGCCAAGAACATTTGCAAAGGGAGGAATAAATTGCTTGAACTGAGTGACTCTACCCTTTTGGGTTTTCTTTTCATGAACTTTGGTTTGGGAAGACGTCATTGTTGAGGGAAGTAAAAGGAAATGGTGTTTTTCTGGGTTTTGTGAAGAAAACTAAAGAAAAGAGACAGGATGCTTGAGATTTCGAGAAGTGTAAAAAGTTCACAAAATGGTGAAGGGAGGTATTTATAGACATTTAAGAATCCTAAAAATTGTGAATCCACCGTTGAAGCTAAACAGATAGTGGGACGCGTGTCTATTTCTTGATAAATGATGAGTTGTAGCAGTTATGGTCAGACTGCAAAACATACGTTTTCAAGAAAAAGTGATGATGTATAAGGCTGAAAAGACATTTAAGGTTTTGTCATGATGGCATGACGTCATAATCGTGGGATAAAAGAAATTGAACAGTTAGCCACTAAATAAGTAGTGGATTGTTTAGTAAAGGCCATGCAAGTTCATACGCGTCGAAACGGTTATAAAAAATGACCTTCCTACCAAGGCTGGCGAAAGGACATTTCTTGGGGGCAATTTGTTAGCTCTCATTTTCGACGCCAGCAAAAATCAGAACTATATCAAGTCAGAATGTTATAATGTTAAAACATAAGAAGGCTTCGACACAGCTTTGATAAAGCCTGAGTCAAAGAGAGGTTGGGAAATTTCTAGAAAAATGCTAAGTGTTGGAAAAGCCTTCGACCAAGATCCTGCTGGAAGAAACGCGTGGCAGTTACCATTAAGGCTGGAGGGATTCTTAATATTTAAGTTTCAAATTGGTAGTGGGCGAACGTGGGAACAGTTGAAGTTGGGAAAAAAGTGCCAAAAGGACACGTTGAGATGCAATAATCGTCATTTAGGAGTTATTTGCTAGCATTATAAATAGGGGTTATTTTTATAAAATAAGGGTGTTCATTCGTCTTGTACAAGTTACTCCAAATTACTCAAAGTACCCGCATGTAGAGAAACGAGTTAGTGAGAATGTACGTGATGTAACACCATCCCCTTTTACTAATGCAATTTAAATATCTTTGCCATTTGCATGTTATCCTTTAACCTTCATCTTTTATGTTTGAATGCATTTATTTTCATGTCCTGAAGCTTTATTTTCTCATTTACACTTTATGCCATTTAACTTTCTGCACTTTACCTTCATCTGCAATTTAACCTTCTGCACTTTCCTTTAAACTTGTTATTTTCAAAGTCTTTTAATTGCTTTCGACATTTACTTTCCTGCACATTTACATTATTGTCTTTAATTTCAAAGTTATTTACATTACTGCTTTTAAATTCAAAGTCATTTACATTGTTGCCTTTTTTCGCTACTGCGAAAAAAGGAGGCCGACAATGACTAATAGAGTCGCCACCTATCGTTATTTATCCCAAAGAGGGGAAAGGAAACGATCGGAAAAAACCTGACGAAAACGGGAAAGACAAGGTCATCACAACCATGTCTGGATTCGGGAGTCGGTTACGCAAGGGGAAGATATGAGCACCCCACGTCCTTCTTACTCGACGGGATCCACACATGTGTTGTCTATCTAAAAAGGTGTGTTAAAACTATCTAGCTAAAGGCTTAGGGACAAGAGAAAAAGAAAAGAGAAGTGACTCGGCAGAGCATCGCCGCTCTGTGCCTACGTACTCCCTCGTGCAATGGGAAAGTTAGAGTCAACGTAGTTCGACTAACTACGGGTAAGAAAGGGGGAAGGTTGCTCGCCAAGATATCGCGTCTTGTGCCTACGTACTTTCATCTGGTATGAAAGATCAGAGCAAACGTAGTTTGGGCTTAAGAGAACACAGGTTGGTTCAAAAGTTTTTTAGGCCCGAGTAGGGTTAATGATCGCGACTTTTTATGTCTAATACAACTTAACTGCAAGTGCACAGTCTATCGCGTAGTAATAAAAGATATCGATCCCACAGGGACTCATAATCAAACTAGTGTTCTCGGGAGTTACTATGTTTAGCTAGGTAGATAATGCTTAAGGGAATAAGATTGTCACTAAAGGGAACAAAAGATGTTATTTAAATTATAATTACGTGAATCGATATGCAGTAATTATGTTCTTCAGGGATTTGACAAGTTACCGGTATATGAAATATTTTTTTCAGAGTTTATTTAAGCAGAAAATAGTAATCTACAGACTCTCGTCTCACGATGGTTGTTGACGCTAATCATAATTCTAAGGGCCAAATGTACGCTTTCGTGTCCCATTCAGGGTTAAAACTATTTTTTGGAAATCTCTAAGTTCTAATTCATTTTAAAGTGCTTTCGCTGTTATTAAAACAAATGACTAGTGTTTACTATCTGGTCTTGCCGCAGCTTTTGCTTGTTGGTTCGTACCTTAATTAATTTCCCACTTTCTTGGCAAAACTACTTTTAAATAAGTTCTCGCTTTCGCGACGAAGTTTATTCAGTAAATAAATTTAAACACTCAGACCATAAACAACTTTTGAAAAGGAAGTTTTCAACCGGTTATTATCAAATCCCGTCCGAATTATTATTACATATCGATTACCTTGATTTAGCTAGACATGGATTTGGGAAAGGTAAAACATAAATAAAAACAGTGAATAATAACATGCATCATAATGAAAACTAAAATTACGATTAAAATTCAAAACCTGTAAATATTCCAATTGACCTTTGGGCAGATCCTCCACAAATGTTGGCAGGATTCTGGTCTTTGTGCCAATTGATCGTACAAGGGAAATAGGAATTACAGAAGAAATGAAAGGCAACAAAAAATAGAAAGAAATAAAACTGAACTTTTGCTCTGGAAATGAAATTGGGCACCACTTCGTTGTCTGAATGCGACTCCCTTTCTCAGTTCCCTTTCTTCCCTTTTTATAGCAATAGAATTCTAACGATTATCACTTGAAGAAGGTGGACTTTGAGGCAGAAATATCAGGGAGTAGTGGTCCACTATTTGGGACTTGGAACTGCATCTTGCACGTGCATTTGAAGTTGGGCGTTTTTGCCTGCATGACGGTCGTCACGGTGTGTGACGGTCGTCACCCGTGTGACGGTCGTCATGGAGCTGTGACGGTCATCACAGCAGCAAAATGTGCATTCTGCATTTTTCATGTTGTTTTCATCCGGTTTTCGTTCATATTTCATCTGTGATTGCTTCTTTTCTTCATATTGCCTTGTTTAGACATGATCATTAAATACCTGCAAAATATCAGACAAATAACACGAAAAGAACCCGAAATCGGATCGAAAACAGTCAAACGTCAGTTGAATTATGCATCAATATATATATACGATTTCGTGTTATCAAACTCCCCTAAGCTTGAATCTTTGCTTGTCCTCAAGTAAAACAGGAAAAAGTCGGCAAGCACGAGGCAGCTTCCTCATTCACAAAGCTGGGAAAAACCGGGATTCTTAGTAAGAACAAAACGAGTACGGTGACGACACTAGACTATAAGTCTTCGGAGGTCTCCTTCTTATGAAAATCGGTCCCAGTCATGCTACTGTAGCTTGGTGTCAAGGTTCTCGCGTCAAGTTCACCCTGTTTGTTCTAGCGCAATCACATTAAGCCCGTTGTCCATACACTTTCATGGCAAGTCAACCTGTTAGTGAATATGATCTCATTTCTGTTTTGATCTTTTTCATTGATTATAAGCTTATACCATTGATTTTTTCAATGAGTTTTCGTGCCGTTGGGCTAAATGCTCGGGTGAGGAGCACCTAACTTAGAGGGAAACGCGTCTTTATATTTTTGGCTATATGGCTTTCTTTTCATGATTTTTCATCTTTTTGGAGATCATACACTTATTTGCATCGGTCACTCGCTTAGAAGTGTTTTAGGATGGTGCCGACTGCTAGTATAAACTACTTGGGGCTGAGTTTGCGTAGACACTTGAAACTTTGGTACACGTAGGTAGTGAAACCGACTCGCATAAACCGGAGATCTAAGGTGTCATGACGATACTAGTTTTGTTAGAATTGTCATCTCCTCGGAGTTTCAAAACTTGGTTTGAACTTGGGCGCATTCTCGTGATGCTTTTGCTTTTGAGGAACGAACGAAAAATTTTTGTTCACGTCGAATAACGTGGGGATGTTTGCGTAACGGAAAAAGAATATATAAACGAGCTTTTATTTGCTAAAACGTGAAAATGTTTGAATAGAAATTACGGAATTCAAAGTACAATGGAATGGGAAATAAACGCTCTGCTCCCACACTATCTCAATCAATGTCCCCACTGATTTGAAAGAATGCGAGAGGGAGATACAAGGGAAATGAAAATACAAGAAACTGAAAATATAGTAAACAAATAAGGAAAATGATAACTAATCACGGCCTATGCCTCGGTCACGTCCTCGCTCGCGTCCTCTGGCTCTGACTTGGTCGACTCGGTCCTCAAAACTCATTGCTCCGGTATGATAGACATAGTCGCGGAGTCCTTCGAACTGCAAGGTCAGATTCGCCAAGTTCTCAGTAATGGTTTCTTGGCCGGTTTGTAGTTGTTGCATTTGGGTCCGATGCCAAGCTTCGAACTGCTCTGCTCGCTGATTCTGCTGTTGCATCATAGCGAGTATCTGGGCCTGCTGGTCGAGAGAGCGGCAGAGGTCTTCTTCTGAGTAGTCGGGCTCTGGACGATGGCGGCGGCGGCGGTAGGATGTACCTTCGGAAGGAAGTGGTTGCGATGCCTCCGGTTGCTCTGGTCTGTCCAACTCAGCTTGGATTTCGTCATCAGAACCTTGGGTGTGGCTCTGAGTTGGAGCAACGACAGTAGGAGGGGCAGTGAGGTCAAATAGCCAGTTGGTACGATCCTCTGGGTGCATCCGGGTGCGTGATGGAAGGATGATGCTTCAGACGGTTTTGCCACGCACTACCGGGTGGTACTTGCCATCGGCTCTGGAACGGATGAGGTGAGAGGCTCTGCAGTGGTCGGTGTCGAGGAACACCGAGGGAATGGCATGGAGGTGCTGGAGGCGGTCACCGAGGTTCAGCCCAAGTGCAATGGCAGTGACAATCCCGCCAAAGTAAAATGGCTTAGAGCCATGGTTACAGTTGGCCTGAATGTGGGCCAGGAGGAATGAAGCGGCGTTGATGGGCTCGTTGTTGAAGACACAACGGAGAAAGAAGAGCTCTTCCGAGTTCACCTTATGGTTGCTATCCTGGGCGAAGATGGTGTTGCTCAATGCTCGGTAGAAATACCGGATGGTCGGGTTGTGGATATGCGTTGCGTGCAGAGAATCCCAACCATCGGCATTGATGCCGGTTAACTGGTACCAGAGCGCGAAGGCTTCGTGCTGAAACTAATCGGTGAGGCGGCGGTGAGCATTGTCGCCGCGAGGGAATTGTAAGATGGCAGCAATCTGGTTCTGGTTCACTTGATAGTTCGTGCCGAACATCCGAAAGCATGCGGCACCGGAGTGTTGGCTGAGGTCGCCGCTGGAAGTGACATAGGTGAACGAACTTAGGAACTCGAGGGTGAGTTGTTCGTACGTCGGCAGCGGATTGGTGCAGAGGTTCCAGATGCCGGCTCTTTGAAGCATCCAAGTGACGCCGTCAAGGAGTCCGAGCTCCGTGAGCAATGGGATATGTGGATAGTGGGTCGGCTGTAGCGACCGTTGGTGGAAGGCGATATAGTTGGCTCGCTGTCTCTCTCCGGAGTCTCCGTCGCTGAACACAATGTTGCTGAGGTCTGGGGTTTCGTTGTTCCTCGCCATTGTTGGAGGATACTGAGGAAATGTGGATTGAGGTGGTTTTGTGGAATGGAAAAATGTGACAGCAGTGTAGTAGGAAGTTGATATGGGAGTTGGAATATATGGTGCAAGGTGGGGAAAACGAAAATTGGGAGTGGGGTGTGAGTTCTTGATGATTGGAAGTTGAAAGGAGATGAGTGGGAGAGAAAACGCAACCCCTATTATATCAGATAACAGTTTTGGGCTCGTGACGGTCGTCACGTATCTGTGACGGTCGTCAGGCTCCTGTGACGGTCGTCACACCAGCAAAATCTGCAGAACGCAGAATTTTGCTTTGGGGGTGTTCTTGCAATGATTTTTAGGCCTATAAATGCTATGGCAATGTATTATATCGGCCAATAAACGAAGAAATAACGTAAAAACAGAATAAATGGGTAAAGACTATAATTGAAATAACAAGTAATTAGAATTGTTGTAATATAATACATAGGGAAATTAACAATGCAAAAATCAAAATAATTGAAAACGGACGGAAAGTAGAAAAGCTACACTAAACTAAATCTAATGCTAATATCTAGTCTTTTCGTGCCTTCAACTCATCAAACTTCCGGGCGTAGTAGTCGAGCTGGTCATAGACTAAGTCCATGAAGACTACGAGTTCGCTGTGTATGCTTATGATGTCGTCTTTTACAGTAGTCAGAGCTGCGTCAACGTTGTCCAATCGGTGCAGAACAGTATCCATTTTGTTTGTGGTCTCCTCGGGAATGGGCTCAGGATAGGTGTTGTAATGTGGAGGAGTCGTAGGGTCTACTTCAGCTTCTGATACAGCATCCTCATAGTACATATAATCGTGTGCTTCAGAGATGTGATCACTGTCGTACATGTAGTTTTGTGGTGTTGATTGAGGTGAAGGAGGTCCCATAGGCTCATCCAATTCATAAAGCCAGTTGTCCTTGTTGTGGATACTTGTCATCTGATGATTTGGCAGTGTGAATAGCTGGACAGGTTTTTCATTGATGAGGTACTCGTAAGGTCCAGGTCCCATAGTTCTTAAAATGCGCCTGTTAAAGCAAAACTGGATATTCATGGGTCGGATGGTGCCAAAACTAGTGCTTGCATTTAAGTGGAATCTAAGGCCAAGCTCGTGGGCAATCATTGTCACGAGGCCTCCTATTAGAATAGGTGATTGTGGGTCTTGAGTGAGGCGTCGGAAGGATCTCATCATGAAAGGTACTGCATTCACTGTACGGTCCTGAGAAGCACAGAACATGATAAATAACTCTTCTTTAGATACTGTAGTAATATTTTCTTCTTTCCCGAAAAGGGTGTGAGCTAGTATCTTATGAAAGTATCTGAAAGCTGGGTTATGAATCTCATCATTATACATTCTGTCTGGTTCAGGGTGATAGTCGCCTGTGATTCTTCCCCAAAATTGATTGAGTTTAAAATCAAGATCATCATCTTCTGCTCTGATGAACACATGCGGTCCGCTAGGAAATCCTAGGAGGTTAGCTAATGACATCCGGCTATGGGTTTGGTCCATTCCAAACATCCTAAAGGTGATCAGATCTGTGTTGGATCCAAAACCATAGTTGGGTAAATACCTGAAAGAACTAAGGAATTCGTATGTGAGGTCCTTATAGGTAGCAAATGATCGCGACTTTCTATGTCTAATACAACCTAACTGCAAGTGCACAGTCTATCGCGTAGTAATAATAGATATCGATCCCACAGGGACTCGTAATCAAACTAGTGCTCTCGGGAGTTACTATGTTTAGCTAGGTAGAATATGTTTAAGGGAATAAGATTGTCACTAAAAGGGAACTAAGAATACTATTTGGCTTATAATTGATTGAATCGATATGTGGTAATTGTGTTCTTCAGGGATTTGATAAGTTACTGGTGTATGAAGTAATTTTCAAAGTTTATTTAAGCAGAAAATGGAGATTTGAAGACTCTCGCCTCACGATGGTTATTGACGCTAATCATAATCCTAAGGGCCAAACGTACACTTTCGTATCCCGTTCGGGGTTAAAATTACTTTTTGGAAATCTCTAAGTTCCAATTCATTTTAAAGTGCTTTCGCTGTTATTAAAATAAATGACTGGTGTTTACTATCTGACCTTACCGCAGCTTTCGCTTGTTGGTTCGTATCTTAATTAATTTCCCACTTTCGTGGCAAAACTACTTTTAAATAAGTTCTCGCTTTCGCGACGAAGTTTATTTAGTGAATCAATTTTAAACACTCAGACCATAAATTACTTTTTTGAAAAGAAAGTTTTTCAACCAGTTGTTATCAAATCCCATTCGAATTATTACTAAATATCGATTGCCTAAGTTTAGCTAGACATGGATTTAGGAAAGATAAAACATAAATAAAAATAATAAATAATGATTTGCATTATAATAAAACTGAAATCGATTGAAATGAGAAACCTGTAAATATTCCAATTGGCCTTTGGGCAGATCCTCCACAGATGTTGGCAGGATTCTGGTCTTTATGCCAAATTGATCGTACAATAAAATAGAAGTTGTAGAAGAATGGAAAATGGAATACAGGAAAGGTAAAGAGAAACAAATAAGAATATTGCTGGAAAATATGCTCTGGAAAGTAAATTCGGCAGCACTTCGTGGTATGAATGCAGCACCCCTTCTGAAGTCCCCTGCTTCCCTTTTTATAGAAGTGGAATCCCAACGGTTATCACTGAAGATGATGGACCTTGAGGCAGATAATTTAGGGAGTAGTGGTCCACTCTGTGGGAATTGGAACTGATTCTTTGACGTGTAATCTGAGTGGGGCGTTTTTGCCTGCATGACGGTCGTCACAAGGTGTGACGGTCGTCACCCGTGTGACGGTCGTCATGAAGCTGTGACGGTCGTCACATCAGCAAAAAACAGCTTGCTGCGCTTTTCATTGTGTTTTCACTCCTTTTTCGTCCATATTTCATCTGAGATTGCTTCTTTTCTTCATGTTGCCTTGTTTAGACGTGATCGTTGAATACCTGCAAAACATCAGACAAATACACGGAAATAACCCGAAATCGGATCGAAAACGGTTAGACTTTAGTTGAACTATGCATAAAAATATCTATATGATTTCGTGTTATCTAACTGCCCTAAGATTGAATCTTTGCTTGTCCTCAAGTAAAACATGGAAAAGTCGGCAAGCACGAGGCAGCTTCTTCGTTCACAGAGTTTGGAAAAACCGGGATTCTTGGTAGGAACAAGACGAGTATCATGACGACACTGGACTACAAGTCTTCGGAGGTCTCCTTTTTATGCAAATCGGTCTCAGTCATGCTACTGTAGCTTGGTGTCAAGCTTCTCGCGGCAAGTTCACCCTGTTTGTTCTAGCGCAATCTCATTAAGCCCGTTGTCCGCACACTTTCATGGCAAGTCGACCTGTTAGTGAATATGATCTCATTTCTGTTTTTGATCTTCTTCATTGATCATATGCTTATGTCATTGATTTTTCAATGAGTTTTTCGTGCCGTTGGGCTAAATGCTCGGGTGAGGAGCATCTAACTTAGAAGGAAACGTGTCTTATATTTTTGGGCTATTTAGCTCTCTTTTCATGATTTTTCATCTTTTTGGAGATCATACACTTATTTGCATCGGTCGCTCGCTTAGAAGAGTTTTAGGATGGTGCTGACTGCTAGTATAAACTACTTGGGGTTGAGTTTGCGTAGACACTTGAGACTTTGGTACACGTAGGTAGTGAAACCGACTCGCATAAACTAAAGATCTAAGGTGTCTGGATGATACTGGTTTTGTTAGAACTGTCGTTTCCTCGGAGTTTCAAAACTTGTTTTGAACTCAGGTGCGTTCTCGTGGTGCTTTTGCTTTTAAGGAACGAACTAAAAATTTTGTTTACGTTGAATAATGTGGGGATTGTTTGCGTAACGGGAAAAATATATAGACGAGCTTTATTTGCTAGAAATAGAAAGTGTTAAAATAGAAATTACTAAAATTCAAAGTGCAGTGAAATGGAAATAAAGGAAATAAAGGAAATTCAGAGTACAGTGGAATGGAAATAAGGCTCCGCTCCCACACTATCTCGATCAGTGTCCTCACTGATTCTTGAAGCATGCGAGAGGGAGATACAACTGAAAATGAAAATACAAATAACTGAAATATAGTAAACAATGAAGGAAAAAAATGAAAATCTAGTCACGGCCTCTGTCACGTCCGCGCTGGCGTCCTCTGGCTCTGGCAAGGGCTACTCTGTCCTCATAGCTCATAGCTCCGGTGTGGTAGACGGTGTCTCGGAGTCCTTCGACCTGCAAGGTCAGATTCGCTAGGCTCTCAGTGATCGTAGCTTGGCCGGTGTGAAGTTGTTGCATTTGAGTCCGGTGCCAAGCTTCGAACTGGTCAGCTCGCTGATTCTGCTGCTGCAGCATCGTGAGTATCTGTGCCAGCTGGTCTAGGGAGCGGCGGAGGTCCTCTTCTGTGTAGTCTGGAACGGGATGATGGCGGCGGCGACGGGAGGATGTACCTACGGGAGGAGGAGGCTGCGATGCCTCTGGCTGCTCGGACCTGTCCAACTCAGCTTGGATTTCATCGTCGGAACCGTGAGTGTGGTCCTGAGTGGGAGCAGCGGCAGCAGGAGGGGAAGTGAGGTCGAACAACCAGTTAGTACGGTCCTCTGGATGGATGCGGGTGCGGGACGGAAGGATGATGCTTCGGACGGTCTTGCCACGCACAACCGGATGGTATTTTCCGTCAGCTCGGGAGCGGATGAGATGGGAGGCTCTGCAGTGGTCGGTGTCAAGGAACACCGAGGGGATGGACTGGAGGTGCTGGAGGCGGTCGCCAAGGTTCAGCCCAAGTGCAATAGCAGTGACAATCCCGCCAAAGTAGAATGGCTTCGAGCCACGGTTGCAGTTGGCCTGAATGTGAGCCAGCAGAAACGGGGCAGCGTTGACAGGTTCATTGTTGAAGACGCAATGGAGAAAGAAGAGCTCTTTCGAGTTCACTTTGTGGTTGCTGTCTCTGGCGAAAATAGTGTTGCTCAACACTCTGTGAAAGTACCGGATGGTTGGGTTATGGATATGAGTGGCGTGCAGGGAGTCCCAACCATCGACATTGAGGCCGGTCAACTGATACCACAGTGCGAAAGCTTCGTGCTGGAACTGATCGGTGATGCGGCGATGAGCATTGTCGCCGCGAGGTAGCTGCAGGATGCTGGCAATCTGATTCTGGTTCACCTGATAGTTGGTTCCAAACATCCGAAAGCATGCGGCACCTGTGTGCTGGTTAAGTTCGCCGCTGGATGTGGCGTAAGTGAACGAACTCAAGAACTCAAGAGTGAGTTGTTCATATGTTGGCTGTGGGTTGGTGCAGAGGTGCCAGATGCCTGCCCTTTGAAGCATCCAGGTTACGCCTTCAAGGAGTCCGAGCTCCGTAAGCGATGGAAGGTGCGGGTAGTGAGTCGGCTGGAGCGACCTCTGATGAAATGCAATGTAGTTTGCTCGCTGTCTTTCGCCTAAGTCTCCTTCACTGAAGGTAATGTTACTGATATCTGGGGTTTCTGCATTCCTTGCCATTGTTGGAAGATGGAGAGGTTTCTGAGGATTGGGGTTTTTCTGCAGAGAGGGAAGAACTGACAGAAGTGAGGTTTGGAGGTTGAATTTGGAGTTGAAATTTATAGTTCAATATGGGGAGGACGAAAATTCGTAGTGGGGTAGGAGTTGGGATGATTGAAAGTGATAATGGGGGGAAGTGGAAGAGAACACGAACCCTGTTTTATCAGATATCAGTTTTTGACTGCGTGACGGTCGTCACCCGCGTGACGCTCGTCATGAGGCTGTGACGGTCGTCACAGCAGCAAAATCTGCAGAACGCAGAATTTTGCTCTGAGGGCGTACTCGTAGTGACTTTAAGGCTTAGTATTGATACGGTGATGTAATATAACAGCCAACAAACAACAAATAATGCGAAAACAGAATAATTGAATAAAAACTAGAATTGAAATAACATAAAATTGAAACAATTGTATGTAGTACATAAAGAAAACTAACAATGCAAAAAATCCAAATGATTAAATGAAACTAACTAGACTAGACTAAACTGAAACTACTGCTAAGAGCTAATAACTAATCTTTTCGTGCCTTCAACTCATCGAATTTCTGTGAATAGTAGTCGAGTTGGTCGTAGACTAGATCCATGAAGCCTACCAGTTCGCTGTGCATGCTTGCGATGTCAGCTTTTACATTAGTCAGAGTTGTATCGACGTCGTCCAATCTGAGTAACACGGCATCCATTTTGTCGGTGGTTTCCTCAGGGATAGGCTCAGGATAAGTGTTGTAGTGCGGAGGAGTCGTAGGGTCTACTTCAGTTTCAGATACAGCGTCCTCACAGTACATATAGTCGTGTGCCTCAGAGATGTGGTCACTGTCATACATATAGTTCTGCGGTGTTGACTGTGGTGAAGGAGGTCCCATAGGCTCATCCAATTCATAGAGCCAGTTATCCTTGTTGTGGATGCTTGTCATCAGATGATCAGGCAGTGTGAATAGTTGTACTGGTTTTTCGTTAATAAGGTACTCATACGGTCCAGGTCCCATAGTTCCTAAGATGCGCCTGTTAAAGCAGAATTGTATGTTCATGGGTCGGATGGTGCCAAAACGAGTGCTGGCATTTAAATGGAATCTAAGGCCAAGCTCGCGGGCAATCATTGTTACCAGGCCTCCTATAAGAATAGGTGTCTGAGGTTCCAGCGTGAGGCGTTTGAAAGATCTCATCATGAAAGGCACTGCATTTACTGTCCGTCCCTGAGAAGCACAGAACATGATGAATAACTCCTCTTTAGATACTGCAGTAATATTTTCTTCTTTTCCAAACAAGGTGTGAGCTAGTATCTTATGGAAGTATCTGAAGGCTGGGTTGTGTATGTCATCATTGTACATTCTGTCTGGTTCAGGGTGATAGTCGCCTATGATTCTACCCTAGAATTGATCGAGTTGAAAATCAATATCGTCATCTTCTGCATTGATGAACACATGCGGTCCGCTAGGGAATCTTAGGAGGTTAGCTAGTGACATCCGGCTATGGGTTTGGTCCATTCCAAAAAATCGGAAGGTAATCAACTCTGTGCTGGATCCAAAACCATAGTTGGGTGTGTATCTGAAAGAACTAAGGAATTCATAGGTAAGATCCTTGTAGGTAGCGAAACGTGTTTTCAGAGCAGTGTTCTCCCAACCCAGTTGATTGAACAGGTATTGAATGCTATCTGTGATCCCTAGTTTATCCATAGTAGCCTTATCATAATACAACGTTAAGGCGAATTCTCTTTCGGTCAGTGCTGCAAATCTTGCCTTTTGAGCGAGTCCTCGGAAGTGAACCTTTGTGAAGTCGTATTCGGCCATACTCGCAGGTAATTCGGAGAAAACAGAAGGAATGTTTTGAAGGCTTTTAAAAATCCTGAAAAGTTTGAAACAGGAAATTGAAGTCAGGATTTTTAGAAACGAAAGGTGGTAGAAACAAAAGACAAAAGAGAGAAAATAAAATAAGAATAAAAGTACGAAAATGAACGAAAGTAGAAAGTAGTAGTAATTATAAGTTTAGAATTTTTGTTGGATTTTCAAAGTAGAATTTTAAAGAAAAATATAATAACGAGGGAAATTGGGTTGCCTCCCAGTAAGCGTTGTTTTTAACGTCTAAAGCCAGACGATAGCTTGGTGAGAAGCTATTCGAGTGTCTGAGCTGGAAGCTCAAGCAATGTTATATTGCTGACTTGAGGACTGTTTTCGTTCTAATTATAGTGTTTTAGATGTTGCCCGTTTACGATGAACAGCGCATTCATCTTATCGGTAATTTCAACAGCTCCACTCTGAAGTACTTTAGTCACTTCATAGGGTCCAGACCACCTAGATTTTAGTTTACCTGGGAAGAGTTTTAATCGTGAATTAAAGAGCAATACGATGTCTCCCACACTGAATTGTTTCCTGATTGAACGTTTATCATGCCACTTTTTAGTTCGTTCTTTGTAGATACGGGCATTTTCGTAAGCGTCTAATCGAAGTTCTTCCAACTCGTGTAAGTTCAAGATTCGCTTTTCTCCTGCCTCGGTGTAGTTGAAGTTGAGTGTCTTAATGGCCCAAAAGGCCTTATGCTCTAACTCTACAGGGAGATGGCAGGATTTACCGTAAACCAATTTATAGGGGGTAGTACCTATTGGTGTCTTAAATGCGGTCCTATAAGCCCATAAAGCTTCTTGTAGCTTCGACGACCAATCTTTCCTTGAGGTAGCGACAGTCTTTTCCAAGATCTGTTTTATTTCTCTGTTCGAGACCTCTACTTGTCCGCTAGTTTGCGGATGATAGGGTGTAACTACTCGGTGCCGGACTCCATATCTAGAGAGAAGTTTATCGAATATTCGCGATATGAAGTGAGATCCGCCGTCACTAATGATGAGTCTCGGTACACCGAATCTAGGAAAGATTGTGTTTTTGAAGAGTTTGATTACTACTCGTGCGTCGTTTGTTGGAGCAGTTATGGCTTCTATCCATTTAGACACGTAATCGACAGCGACGAGTATGTAGTTATTACCAAAAGAAGGTGGAAAAGGTCCCATGAAATCTATTCCCCAAACGTCGAAGATTTCTACCTCTAAGATTCCTTTCTGAGGCATTTCATCGCGTCGTGAGATGTTGCCAGTTTGTTGGCATCGATCACACTTTTGCACAGCGATGTGAACGTCTTTCCAGAGATTAGGCCAGAATAATCCGGCTTGGAGAATCTTAGCGCACGTCTTGGATGTACTAGCATGACCACCGTATGGTGCTGAGTGGCATTGGGAAATAATATTTTCTATTTCTTCCTCTGGGACACAACGACGATATATGTTGTCGGCCCCTCTCTTGAAGAGTAGAGGTTCGTCCCAATAATAGTGTTTCAGATCGTGGAAGAATTTCTTCTTTTGCTGATAAGTAAGATCCGGTGGAAGCACGCCCGCAGCGAGGTAATTAACGATGTCAGCATACCAAGGTAATGTGACTTGGGCATAGACGGCTTCTACGGCTTTTTCGAATTCTGGATCTTCCGAGATTGAATTGGGTGCGTCACTTTCTAATTTGGCTATCAGACGTTCGTACGGGAAATCGTCATTTATCGGTACTGGTTCATGTTTGATGCCTTCTATTCGGGATAAGTGATCTGCAACAACGTTCTCGGTTCCTTTCTTATCTTTGATTTCTAAGTCAAACTCTTGTAATCGCAGGATCCATCTCAATAGTCTTGGTTTGGCATCCTTTTTGCTTATTAGGTACCTTATGGCAGCGTGGTATGTGTATATGATAATTTTTGCTCCTACTAAGTAAGAACAGAATTTGTCAAGTGCAAATATAACTGCTACAAGTTCCTTTTCTGTGGTAGCGTAGTTCATTTGGGCAGGATCTAAGGTTCTACTGGCATAGTAGATGGCATGGAGTTTCTTGTCCTTCCTTTGTCCTAGAACTGCGCCTACAACATAATCACTCGCATCGCACATGATTTTGAACGGTAGTCACCAATCGGGTGGTTGCATGATTGGTGCGGTGATAAGGGCTGATTTCAATGTTTCGAATGCTTTTAAATAGTCGTCGTCGAAGACGAACTCAGCATCTTTCATCAACAGGCCGGTCAGAGGTTTTGTGATTTTCGAGAAATCTTTTATAAATCTTCTGTAGAAACCGGCATGTCCTAGAAAACTCCGTATTTCTCGTACGGATTTTGGAGGTTGGAGATCTTTTATAATCTCTATTTTAGCTTTGTCTACCTCAATCCCTCTATCTGATATGACGTGTCCTAGAACTATTCCTTGTCGGACTATAAAATGGCATTTCTCCCAATTTAGGACGAGGTTTACTTTTACGCAACGTTCTAGTACCATTTTTAAGTTTTGTAAGCATCCTTCGAAACTTTGTCCACATACCGAGAAATCGTCCATAAATACTTCCATAATGCCGTCTATGAAATCTGCGAAGATTGCCATCATGCATCTTTGGAAGGTTGCTGGAGCGTTACAGAGTCCGAACGGCATTCGGCGGTAAGCAAAAGTACCATAAGGACAGGTGAATGTAGTCTTTTCTTGGTCATCAGGATGGATGGAAATTTGGAAGAATCCTGAGTAACCATCTAGATAGCAAAAATATGAATGTTTGGCTAATCTTTCCAACATTTGGTCTATGAAGGGTAACGGGAAGTGATCTTTGCGCGTAGCTTTGTTAAGCTTCCTATAATCAATACACATCCTGCTTCCAGTCATGACTCTTTTTGTTATTGATTTGCCTTTTTCGTTTTTAACTACTGTGACTCCTCCTTTCTTTGGTACGACGTGAATTGGGCTAACCCATTCACTATCGGAAATCGGATAGATGATTCCTGCATCTAGCAATTTCTTTACTTCATCTCTGACTATAGTGCTCAGGATGGGGTTCAGTCTTCTCTGATGCTCTCGAGAGGTTTTAGAGTCTTCCTCTATTGTAATTCGATGCATACAGATCGAAGGGCTTATACCTTTTAGATCGCTTATGTTATAGCCTAACGCGGTGGGGTACTTCTTTAGGACTTCTAATAGATTTTCGGTTTCTGGTTGTCCTAAGTCGGCGTTGACTATAACTGGTCTTTTTAGTTCATCGTCTAGGAATTCATATCTAAGGTTTTTGGGTAGTGTTTTAAGTTCTAAAGATGGGTTCTTCGGACCTGGCATATGGTTTGGGGTCAGTGCTAAGCTTTCGCTTAGGCTGTCGTCTTTATACGGTTTACGCCAATTATCGTCTTCAGAAATATCTGGTATTTGAATCTTTATTATTTCTGAATACGTGGTCTCTTCATTTTCAAGTTCTCTTATGCATTCGTCAATTTCGTCCACTAAATAGCAGGTATCGTCTATTGCTGGTGCTTGTAAGAACTTGGTGAGAATGAACTCTATCTTTTCTTCTCCTACTTCGAATGTTAGCCTTCCTTTCTTCACGTCTATAATGGCTCCGGCTGTAGCTAGGAATGGTCTTCCTAGGATAATTGGGGTTACAGTGTCCTCCTTGATGTCCATGATTATGAAGTCGGTTGGAATGTAGAATTGTCCTATGCGTACTGGAACGTTTTCCAGTATTCCGAATGGGTATTTCACTGATCTGTCAGTTAATTGTACGGACATTTTGGTTGGTCTGAGGTCTCCCATATTCAGCTTTTTGCATATAGATAAGGGCATAACACTGATACTGGCTCCTAAATCGCATAGAGCTTTGTCTATTACGAACTTTCCTATGACACAGGGTTTGGAGAAACTACCTGGGTCTTTTAATTTAGGAGGCATGCGGTTTTGAATAATGGCGCTACACTCTGCAATAAGTGTAACTGTTTCATTATCCTCGATATTTCTCTTATTCGACAGGATTTCTTTGAGAAATTTAGCGTATGACGGCATTTGAGTTATCGCTTCTGTAAAAGGAATAGTAATGTTCAGCTGTTTAAGGAGCTCTACAAATTTCTTAAACTGTCCTGAAGTTTTGGAGTTTATTAGTCTTTCGGGTAAGGAATAGGTGGTTTATATGGCGCTGGAGGTGCTTGAGTTTTTTCACTTGCGGTATCCTCCTTCTCGTTGTCCTCCTTTTTCTCTAACTCGGATTCCTTTTCTGCTTGTTCAGTTGGTTTTTGTTGCATGGCTGAGTTCTCGGTCCTCGGATCGATCGGTTCGTCCAATTCTTTTCCACTTCTTAGTATCACAGCATTTGCTTGGCCTTTTGGGTTCTGTTCGGGTTGTCCAGGAAATGTGCCAACAGGTGCGGCAGCAGAGGCTTGCTGTTGAGCCACTTGTGATATCTGAGTTTCTAACATTTTGTTGTGGGTGGCCAACGCGTCTACTTTTCCTGTCAACTATTTAATTTGCTCGCTAGTGTGTATGTTTTGATTCAGGAATTCTTTGTTTGTTTGAGCTTGAGTAGCTATGAACTTTTCCATCATCAATTCGAGGTTCGATTTTCTAGGTGCATTCTGAGCAGCTGGTTTCTGATATCCTGGCGGAGCAGTAGGCATTTGCAATGCATTTTCGCTTTTGTAAGAAAAGTTTGGATGATTTCGCCAACCTGGGTTGTAGGTATTTGCGTAGGGATTTCCTTGAGCATAATTTACCTGGTCTGGTGGGATTCCGGCTAGCAATGGGCATTCAGGTGCATTATGAGTGGTGCTTTCGCATAACTCGCAATTTGGAGTTACTGCAGCGACAGTTGCAGTGGGGTTAACGGTCAGACTATCGATCTTCTGTGCTAAAGCATCTACTTTAGCGTTGAACTTTTCAAGGCTGCTGATCTCGTACATCCCACCTTTCGCTGTTGTTTTCTCAGTTGGAGTGCGTTCACCTCCCCATTGACAATGGTTTTGTGACATGTTTTCTATCAGTTGATAGGCTTCATCGTATGGCTTATCCATAAGTGCACCGCCCACGGCAGCGTCTATTGTCAATCTAGTATTGTATAGAATCCCATTATAGAAAGTATGGATTGTCACCCAGTCTTCTAGACCGTGGTGAGGACATGTTCTCATCATATCTTTGAATCGTTCCCATGCTTCGTAAAGAGATTCAGTATCTTTCTGTCGAAATTCGTTGATTTGAGCTCTATGCATGGCAGTTTTGCTTGGCGGAAAATATCTCTCTAAGAAGACGTTCTTCAATTGCTCCCACGTTGTAACGGAGTTGGATGGTAACGATTGTAACCATGTCCACGCTCTGTCTCTAAGAGAGAATGGGAAAAGACGAAGTCTTATCGCGTCTGGAGTTACTCCATTTGCTTTCACTGTGTCTGCGTATTGTACAAACTTCGTTAGATGTTTGTTCGGATCCTCAGTTGTGTTTCCTGAGAATTGGTTTTGTTGCACAGCCGACAGCAATGATAGTTTCAGCTCAAAATCGTTTCGGGTAATAGCTGGGGCAGCAATGCTACTTCTAGGCTCCATCTGAGATGGTGTAGCGTATGCCTTCAGCGGTTTGTTTGGAGGTCCTTCAACCATCTCTGGTTCTTCTTCTTCTGATTTGGGAATGGGAGTGAGAGGTTCGGGAGTGTTATGTTTGAGTTGTTTGAGTTGGTACTCAATGATTCTACTTCTTAAATGTAAGAAGCGTTCTAGTTCTGCGACTGAAGGTTTTACGATATCGCTTTGCGGGCGATTTCTTGGCATACAATCGACAGAACTAGTAAAGGGAAAATGAAAATTGTTAACCTAGTCTATACAGCGTAACAGAAGGTTACACTATTGACTAAACGGGTCCCCGGAAACGGCGCCAAAAACTTGATCGCGACTTTCTATGTCTAATACAACCTAACTGCAAGTGCACAGTCTATCGCGTAGTAATAATAGATATCGATTCCACAGGGACTCGTAATCAAACTAGTGTTCTCGGGAGTTACTATGTTTAGCTAGGTAGAATATGTTTAAGGGAATAAGATTGTCACTAAAAGGGAACTAAGAATACTATTTGGCTTATAATTGATTGAATCGATACGTAGTAATTGTGTTCTTCAGGGATTTGATAAGTTACTGGTGTATGAAGTAATTTTCAAAGTTTATTTAAGCAGAAAATGGAGATTTGAAGACTCTCGCCTCACGATGGTTATTGACGCTAATCATAATCCTAAGGGCCAAACATACACTTTCGTATCCCGTTCGGGGTTAAAATTACTTTTTGGAAATCTCTAAGTTCTAATTCATTTTAAAGTGCTTTCGCTGTTATTAAAATAAATGAATGGTGTTTACTATTTGACCTTACCGCAGCTTTCGCTTGTTGGTTCGTATCTTAATTAATTTCCCACTTTCGTGGCAAAACTAGTTTTAAATAAGTTCTCGCTTTCGCGACGAAGTTTATTCAGTGAATCAATTTTAAACACTCAGACCATAAATTACTTTTTTGAAAAGAAAGTTTTTCAACCAGTTGTTATCAAATCCCATTCGAATTATTACTAAATATCGATTGCCTAAGTTTAGCTAGACATGGATTTAGGAAAGATAAAACATAAATAAAAATAATAAATAATGATTTGCATTATAATAAATCTGAAATCGATTGAAATGAGAAACCTGTAAATATTCCAATTGGCCTTTGGGCAGATCCTC
The DNA here is from genome assembly GCA_963859935.3 of Lathyrus sativus. Taxonomy (NCBI): domain Eukaryota; kingdom Viridiplantae; phylum Streptophyta; class Magnoliopsida; order Fabales; family Fabaceae; genus Lathyrus; species Lathyrus sativus. The sequence goes on from OZ012738.1 coordinate 512,041,254, forward strand.
CACAGATGTTGGCAGGATTCTGGTCTTTATGCCAAATTGATCGTACAATAAAATAGAAGTTGTAGAAGAATGGAAAATGGAATACAGGAAAGGTAAAGAGAAACAAATAAGAATATTGCTGGAAAATATGCTCTGGAAAGTAAATTCGGCAGCACTTCGTAGTATGAATGCAGCACCCCTTCTGAAGTCCCCTGCTTCCCTTTTTATAGAAGTGGAATCCCAACGGTTATCACTGAAGATGATGGACCTTGAGGCAGATAATTTAGGGAGTAGTGGTCCACTCTGTGGGAATTGGAACTGATTCTTTGACGTGTAATCTGAGTGGGGCGTTTTTGCCTGCATGACGGTCGTCACAAGGTGTGACGGTCGTCATGAAGTTGTGACGGTCGTCACATCAGCAAAAAACAGCTTGATGCGCTTTTCATTGTGTTTTCACTCCTTTTTCGTCCATATTTCATCTGAGATTGCTTCTTTTCTTCATGTTGCCTTGTTTAGACGTGATCGTTGAATACCTGCAAAACATCAGACAAATACACGGAAATAACCCGAAATCGGATCGAAAACGGTTAGACTTTAGTTGAATTATGCATAAAAATATCTATATGATTTCGTGTTATCAGCAAAACGGGTTTTCAAAGCAGTGTTCTCCCAACCCAGTTGATTGAACAGGTATTGGATGCTATCTGTGATCCCAAGTTTCTCCATGGTAGACTTATCATAATACAACGTTAAGGCTAGTTCTCTCTCAGTCAATGCTTCAAATCTTGCCTTTTGAGCTAGTCCTCGAAAATGAACCTTTGTGAAGTCGTACGCGGCCATACTCGCAGGTAAGTCGGAGAAAAACAGGAGGAAGGTTTTGAAGACTTTTAAAATCCTGAAAAGTTTAAAACAAAAATTTAAAGTCAGGATTTTAAGAAAAGCGAAAGGCGGTAAAAACAAAAGATAAAAGAGGAATATAAAATAAAAATATGAAAATAAAAGAAAGTAAAAATAGTGGCAATTTTTAGTTTAGAATTTTTGTTAAAGTTTCAAAGTAGAATTTTAAATAGAAATGAAATACAGTAACGAGGAAAAATGCGGGAAAATTGGGTTGCCTCCCAGTAAGCGCTGTTTTTAACGTTTAAAGCCTGACGATAGCTTGGTGACAAGCTATTCGGGTGTTTGAGCTGGAAGCTCAAGCAATGCTATACTGCAGACTTGAGGGTTGTTTTCGTTCTTATTATAATGTTTTAGACGTTGCCCGTTTACGATAAACGGTGCATTCATCTTATCGGTAATTTCAACAGCTCCACTCTGAAGTACTTTAGTCACTTCATAAGGTCCGGACCACCTAGATTTTAGTTTACCTGGGAAGAGTTTTAATCTTGAATTAAATAGCAGTACGATGTCTCCCACACTGAATTGTTTCTTGACTGAACGTTTATCTTGCCATTTTTTAGTTCGTTCTTTGTAGATACGGGCATTTTCGTAAGCGTCCAATCGAAGTTCTTCTAATTCGTGTAAGTTCAAGATTCGTTTTTCTCCTGCCTCGGTGTAGTTGAAATTAAGTGCCTTAATGGCCCAAAAGGCTTTATGCTCTAATTCTACAGGGAGGTGACAGGATTTACCGTAAACTAATTTGTAGGGTGTAGTACCGATTGGTGTCTTAAAAGCGGTCCTATAAGCCCATAAAGCTTCATGTAGCTTTGATGACCAATCTTTCCTTGAGGTAGCGACAGTCTTTTCCAATATCTGTTTTATTTCCCTGTTCGAGACCTCTACCTGTCCGCTAGTTTGCGGATGATATGGTGTAGCTACTCGGTGTCGGACTCCATATTTAGAAAGAAGTTTATCAAATATTCGCGATATGAAGTGTGATCCGCCGTCACTAATGACGAGTCTGGGTACACCGAATCTAGGAAAGATTGTGTTTTTGAGGAGTTTGATTACTACTCGTGCGTCATTTGTTGGAGCAGCAATGACTTCTATCCATTTAGACACATAGTCTACAGCGACGAGTATGTAGTTATTACCAAAAGAAGGTGGGAATGGTCCCATGAAATCTCTTCCCCATACGTCGAAGATTTCTACCTCTAGGATTCCTTTTTGAGGCATTTCATCGCGTCGTGAGATGTTGCCAGTTCGTTAGCATCGATCACATTTTAGCACAGCGATGTGAACGTCTTTCCAGAGGTTAGGCCAGAATAAGCCGGCTTGGAGAATCTTAGCGCACGTCTTGGATGTACTAGCATGACCACCATATGGTGCTGAATGGCATTGGGAAATGATATTTTCTATTTCTTCCTCTGGAACACAGCGACGGTATATGTTGTCGGCCCCTCTCTTGAAGAGTAGAGGTTCGTCCCAATAATAGTGTTTCAGATCGTGGAAGAATTTCTTCTTTTGCTGATAAGTGAGATCCGGTGGAAGCACGCCTGCAGCGAGGTAATTAACGATGTCAGCATACCAAGGTAATGTGACTTGGGCATAAACGGCTTCTACGGCTTTTTCGAATTCTGGATCTTCCGAGATTGAGTTAGGCATGTCACTTTCTAATTTGGCTATCAGATGTTCGTACGGGAAATCGTCATTTATCGGTACTTGTTCATGTTTGATGCCTTCTATTCAGGATAAGTGATCTGCAACAACGTTCTCGGTTCCTTTCTTATCCTTGATTTCTAAGTCAAACTCTTGTAATAACAGGATCCATCTCAATAACCTTGGTTTGGCATCCTTTTTGCTTATTAGGTACCTAATGGCAGCGTGGTCTGTGTATATGATAATTTTTGCTCCTACTAAGTAAGAACGGAATTTGTCAAGCGCAAATATAACTGCTAGAAGTTCCTTTTCCGTTGTGGCGTAGTTCATTTGGGCAGGATCTAAGGTTCTACTGTCATAGTAGATGGCATGAAGTTTCTTGTCCTTCCTTTGTCCTAGAACTGCGCCTACGGCATAATCACTCGCATCGCACATGATTTCGAACGGTAGTCGCCAATCGGGTGGTTGCATAATCGGTGCGGTGAGAAGGGCTGATTTTAATGTTTCGAATGCTTTTAGACAGTCGTCGTCGAAGACGAACTCAGCATCTTTCATCAACAGGTCGGTCAAAGGTTTTGTGATTTTTGAAAAATCTTTTATAAATCTTCGGTAGAAACCGGCATGTCCTAGAAAACTCCGTATTTCTCGTACGGATTTTGGAGGTTAGAGATCTTTTATAATCTCTATTTTAGCTTTGTCGACCTCAATTCCTTTATTCGATATGACATGTCCTAGAACTATTCCTTGTCGGACCATAAAATGGCATTTTTCCCAATTTAGGACGAGGTTCACTTTTACACAACGTTCTAATACCATTTCAAAGTTTTGTAGGCATCCTTCGAAACTTTGTCCACATACCGAGTAACCGTCCATAAATACTTCCATGATGTCGTCTATGAAATCTGCGAAGATTGCCATCATGCATCTTTGGAAGGTTGCTGGAGCATTACAGAGTCCGAACGACATTCGGCGGTAAGCAAAAGTACCATAAGGACAGGTGAATGTAGTCTTTTCTTGGTCATCAGGATGAATGGGAATTTGGAAAAATCCTGAATAGCCATCTAGATAGCAAAAATATGAATGTTTGGCTAATCTTTCCAACATTTGGTCTGTGAAGGGTAACGGGAAGTGATCTTTTCATGTGGCCTTGTTAAGCTTCCTATAATCAATGCACATCCTGCTTCCAGTCACGACTCTTTTTGTTATTGATTCGCCTTTTTCGTTTTTAACTACTGTGACTCCTCCTTTCTTTGGTACGACATGAACTGGGCTAACCCATTCACTATCGGAGATTGGATAGATGATTCCTGCATCTAGCAATTTCTTTACTTCATCTCTGACTACAGTGCTTAGGATGGGGTTCAGTCTTCTCTGATGCTCTCTAGAGGTTTTAGAGTCTTCCTCTATTGTAATTCGATGCATACAGATTGAAGGACTTATACCTTTTAGGTCGCTTATGTTATAGCCTAACGCATTGGGGTACTTCTTTAGGACTTCTAATAGCTTTTCGGTTTCTGGTTGTCCTAAGTCGGCGTTGACTATCACTGGTCTTTTTAGTTCATCGTCTAGGAATTCATTTCTAAGGTTTTTGGGTAGTGTTTTAAGTTCTAAAGATGGGTTCTTTGGACCTGGCATATGGTTTGGGGTTAGTGCTAAGCTTTCGCTTAGGCTGTCGTCTTTATACGGTTTACGCCAAACACCGTCTTCAGAAATATCGGATATTTGAATCTTTATTATTTCTGAATACGTGGTCTCTTCATTTTCAAGTTCTCTTATGCATTCGTCAATTTCATCTACTAAATAGCAGGTATCGTCTATGGCTGGTGCTTGTAAGAACTTGGTGAGAATGAACTCTATCTTTTCTTCTCCTACTTCGAATGTTAGCCTTCCTTTCTTCACGTCTATAATAGCTCCGGTTGTAGCTAGGAACGGTCTTCCTAGGATAATTGGGGTAACAGAGTCCTCTTTGATGTCCATGATTATGAAGTCGGTTGGGATGTAGAATTGTCCTATGCGTACTGGAACGTTTTCCAGTATTCCGACGGGATATTTTACTGATCGGTCAGCTAATTGTACAGACATTTTGGTTGGTCTTAGGTCTCCCATATTCAGCTTTTTGCATATAGATAAAGGCATAACAGTGATACTGGCTCCTAAATCGCATAGAGCTTTGTCTATCACGAACTTTCCTATGACGCAGGGTATGGAGAAACTACCTGGGTCTTTTAATTTAGGAGGCATGCGGTTTTGAATTATAGCGCTACACTCTGCAGTAAGTGTAACTGTCTCGTTATCCTCGATCTTTCTCTTATTTGACAGGATTTCTTTGAGAAATTTAGCGTATGACGGCATTTGAGTTATCGCTTCTGTAAAAGGAATAGTGATATTCAACTGTTTAAGGAGCTCTACAAATTTCTTAAATTGTCCTGAAGTTTTAGAGTTTATTAATCTTCGAGGATAAGGGATAGGTGGTTTATATGGCGCTGGAGGTGCTTGGGTTTTTTCACTTACGGTATCCTCCTTCTCGTTGTCTTCCTTCTTTTCTAACTCGGATTCCTTTTTTGCTTGTTTAGTTGGTTTTTGTTGCATGGCTGAGTTTTCGGTCCTCGGATCGATCGGTTCGTCCAATTCTTTTCCACTTCTTAGTATTACAGCATTTGCTTGGCCTTTTGGATTCTGTTCGGGTTGTCCAGGAAATGTGCCAGCGGGTGCGGCAGCAGAGGCTTGTTGTTGAGCCACTTGTGATATCTGTGTTTCTAACATTTTGTTATGGGTGGCTAAAGCGTCTACTTTTCCGGTCAACTGTTTAATTTGCTCGCTAGTGTGTATGTTTCTATTCAGGAATTCTTTGTTTGTTTGAGCTTGAGTAGCTATGAATTTTTCCATCATCAACTCGAGGTTTGATTTCCTTGGTGCAGTATGAGCAGCAGCTGGTTTCTGATATCCTGGCGGAGCAGTAGGCATTTGCAATGCATTATCGCTTTTGTAAGAAAAGTTTGGATGATTTCGCCAACCTGGGTTGTAAGTATTTGCGTAAGGATTTCCTTGAGCATAATTTACTTGGTCTGGTGGGATTCCGGCTAGCAATGGGCATTCGGGTGCATTATGAGTGGTCCTTCCGCATAACTCGCAGTTTGGAGTTACGGCAGTAACGGTTGCAGTGGGGTTAACGGTCAGACTGTCAATTTTCTGTGCTAGAGCATCTACTTTAGCGTTGAACTTTTCAAGGCTGCTGATCTCGTACATCCCACCTTTCGCTGTGGTTTTCTCTGTTGGAGTGTGTTCACCTCCCCATTGGCAGTGGTTCTGAGACATGTTTTCGATTAGTTGATAGGCTTCGTCGTATGGCTTATCCATAAGTGCACCGCTCACGGCAGCGTCTATTGTTAATCTGGTATTGTATAAAAGCCCATTATAGAAAGTATGGATTGTCACCCAGTCTTCTAGACCGTGGTGAGGACATGTTCTCATCATATCTTTGAATCGTTCCCATGCTTCGTAAAGAGATTCAGTATCTTTTTGTTGAAATCCGTTGATTTGAGCTCTAAGCATAGCAGTTTTGCTTGGTGGAAAATATCTCGCTAAGAAGACGTTCTTCAACTGTTCCCACGTCGTAACGGAGTTGGATGGTAAAGATTGTAACCATGTCCATGCTCTGTCTCTAAGAGAGAATGGGAAAAGACGAAGTCTTATTGTGTCTGGAGTTACTCCATTTGCTTTCACTGTGTCTGCGTATTGTACAAACTTCGTTAAATGTTCGTTTGGGTCCTCAATTGCATTTCCTGAGAATTGGTTTTGTTGTACAGCTGACAGCAATGATGGTTTCAGCTCAAAATCGTTTCGAGTAATAGCTGGGGCAGCAATGCTACTTCTAGGCTCCATCTGAGAGGGTGTAGCGTATGCCTTCAGCGGTTTGTTTTGAGGTGCTTCAGCCATCTTTGATTCTTCTTCTAATTTGGGAATGGGAGTGAGAGGATCGGGAATGTTATGTTTGAGTTGGTACTCAATGATTCGACTTCTTAAATGTAAGAAGCGTTCTAGTTCTGCGACTGAAGGTTTTAAGATATCGCCTTGTGGGCGATTACTTGGCATACAATCGACAACACTAGTAAAGGAAAAATGAAAATAGTTAACCTAGTCTACACGGCGTAACAGAAGGTTACACTATTGACTAAACGGGTCCCCGACAACGGCGCCAAAAACTTGATCGCGACTTTCTATGTCTAATACAACTTAACTGCAAGTGCACAGTCTATCGCGTAGTAATAAAAGATATCGATCCCACAGGGACTCGTAATCAAACTAGTGTTCTCGGGAGTTACTATGTTTAGCTAGGTAGATAATGCTTAAGGGAATAAGATTGTCACTAAAGGGAACAAAAAATGTTATTTAAATTATAATTACGTGAATCGATATGCAGTAATTATGTTCTTCGGGGATTTGACAAGTTACCGGTATATGAAATATTTTTTTCAGAGTTTATTTAAGCAGAAAATAGTAATCTGAAGACTCTCGTCTCACGATGGTTGTTGACGCTAATCATAATTCTAAGGGCCAAATGTACGCTTTCGTGTCCCATTCGGGGTTAAAACTATTTTTTGGAAATCTCTAAGTTCTAATTCATTTTAAAGTGCTTTCGCTGTTATTAAAACAAATGACTAGTGTTTACTATCTGGTCTTGCCGCAGCTTTCGCTTGTTGGTTCGTATCTTAATTACTTTCCCACTTTCGTGGCAAAACTACTTTTAAATAAGTTCTCGCTTTCACGACGAAGTTTATTCAGTAAATAAATTTAAACACTCAGACCATAAACAACTTTTGAAAAGGAAGTTTTCAACCGGTTATTATCAAATCCCGTCCGAATTATTATTACATATCGATTACCTTGATTTAGCTAGACATGGATTTGGAAAAGGTAAAACATAAATAAAAACAGTGAATAATAACATGCATCATAATGAAAACTAAAATTACGATTAAAATTTAAAACCTGTAAATATTCCAATTGACCTTTGGGCAGATCCTCCACAAATGTTGGCAGGATTCTGGTCTTTGTGCCAATTGATCGTACAAGGGAAATAGGAATTACAGAAGAAATGAAAGGCAACAAAAAATAGAAAGAAATAAAACTGAACTTTTGCTCTTGAAATGAAATTGGGCAGCACTTCGTTGTCTGAATGCGGCTCCCTTTCTCAGTTCCCCTTCTTCCCTTTTTATAGCAATAGAATTCTAACGGTTATCACTTGAAGAAGGTGGACTTTGAGGCAGAAATATCAGGGAGTAGTGGTCCACTATTTGGGACTTGGAACTGCATCTTGCACGTGCATTTGAAGTTGGGCGTTTTTGCCTGCATGACGATCGTCACGGTGTGTGACGGTCGTCACCCGTGTGACGGTCGTCATGGAGCTATGACGGTCGTCACAACAGCAAAATGTGCATTCTGCATTTTTCATGTTGTTTTCATCCAGTTTTTGTCCATATTTCATCTGTGATTGCTTCTTTTCTTCATATTTCCTTGTATAGACATGATCATCAAATACCTGCAAAATATCAGACAAATAACACGGAAAGAACCCGAAATCGGATCGAAAACAGTCAAACGTCAGTTGAATTATGCATCAATATATATATACGATTTCGTGTTATCAGTTAACAAGTAGTTCTAGCAGTTGGTGTATGTAGCTCGACCATTGGAGACTTAGGCGTTATCGTTTGCGATAGAACTAGGAGTTAACAACACTCTTTTTGTCTGAAAATATTTTCCTGATTAAGATCCCAATGGATGAAAAAGGTTTGAAGTGTTTTTGTACTTTTTAAAGAAGAAGTGTTTTGAATTTGAGTGTTCATAATGTATGTTGTACTAAAGTCTAAAACCTAGGATTGAATGCCTCGCATATCGTCCTAAGGACGTATACTAAACACTCTAGGCAATTCAGAGGTAGCCACTCAATCACCATTTCCCAAGTATAAGGCTCATGGAACAACATTCATTATCTTTATTAAGTGGATTGAAGTTGTTTGAAGATGAGAAGAGAAAGGGACAAACTAAAGGGGGACTAGACCAAACCCTAAAAGTTGTCATGCAAAGTGCTCCTAAAGTTGGGATTACAAAAGGGAAACATCTTCCTAATGTTATCATGCATGGTTAGAACCCTAATGTCTATCATAACCTCTCTTGAACAGGAGAGATTAGAAATCCTAAGGGGAGGAAGACAAAAGAAGAAGAAAGAACAAAGGAAACATGCAAATGAGAGAATGCATACATGGAATGCACAAGTAGGATGAAAGTGGGAGGAAAATATGTGTGGGGTAGTAGCCACCGCAAGCTCATCTCAACCAAACATGCATATGAGTATGCAAAGAGAAAATAGAAAGAGATGCACCAAAAGCAGACAAACAAGTGTGACAAAGTCACTAAGAAAAGTCCTCATGGATTCATCACTTTAGGTGAGCTTCAAGTTCCTCCTAAGGAGGGACCAAGCTACCATAAATAACATTCCAAAGTCATAGGACATAAGAGAAGATGAAAGAGGAGAATGCTCAAGATAAACATCACAATCACACCAAAGAGATGCAAGAAGAGGCAAGGAGAAAGACCAAAGTCTCACACACATTCAACACTTAAAGCACAAGTGGAAAGCCTACAAAGAAATGCATCAATCAACAAGCAATGAACACAATTTTGACCTAAAAATGATCATACAACAAGCTCAACATGTCTACTTTGTGAAACAAGAGGAGTTGAGAGTTGAATGGATACACAAAGGTCATTTCCAATTAAAACTAGGTCATGCACTTGTATGAGCCACCTTAGGAAATGACTTGACTTGCAAGTCATCTCAAAATTAGGAAAAAGGCTCAAAAATTACCAAATAAAATGCAAAAGAAAGCTAAACAAGTTGGAAAATAAAATCTAAAAGCACAAAGCCAATATCCCCTCAAAGCACCATTAAAAGAAAATAATATTCAAGATGTACCACTTTGAAATGGGAGAATCGAGGGTCAAAAGAAAAGCCACCAAAGTCAATCCTAAATTCAACCAACCAGGGGCAAAATGGTCCTCAAAATTTAATCAACTCATCATGGATATGAGGATTTAATTTTAGTCATTGGACCCAAAGGAAATGAGAGAAACAAATAAAAGATCACATAATGTCACAATTTAAATCAATTAATACACTTCCAATATTTAAATCCAATTTTAATTGAAAAATAAACCAAAAAATAAAATAAAAATTTTCTAAAATCAGAAGACACTTCAAAGTGTCTAAAAAGTATTTTTGTGAATTGTTTGGATGATTTGAAGTAATTAAAAATGATATAAATGTAAACGGATAATAAACAAAAATGAAATGAAAATAAAAATAAAATAAAGAAAGCCACGGTTTAAATAACAAATAAAGTCAGTTAAGAGAGAGATTGGGCCAAGAGGGGGGGGGGGGGGGCGCAAACAGCAACTGAGGCACAAGGCGTCCAAACAAAATCAGGGTTTCAAACATCATCTAGTGAGGCCGGTCAACAAAAGGACCAGCGTGGAAAGCAACTTGAGCGATCTGATTAAATGGTAATCAGATCAAGTGGATATGAGCATGCCAGCGCATTAATAAAGAATTTAAACGTGATCAGGTGCGCGTAGTCAAAGGAGGTACACAATGTTTCTTAATCTCAAGCGTCCAAACCAAAAGTAAGCGCATCGTGTGGTCACCAGATCATCTTCTCAAATGAGAAGTCAACAAAAGTCCATGGAAACAGACGGTGGCCGGAGATCCCTTCCGGTCATCTTCTCCGGCCACAAAACCACCGTGAACAGTAACCACAAATGCACAGTCATCAATACTCCACCAAAATTAACAAACTAATAGTCAAAAATCATCCTCTCCTCACGAGGAACCCAAATCCAACCTCGGTTTTCATTTTTGAGCAACACATAGAGCAAATCGAAGAAAAATAGAAAATGTGCACAAACTGTAAAACTAAAAATCAACCACCAAAAGTGCCCAGAATTCATCTACACCTCATGTAGAGTTTAAATCCATAGTCCATTTACCATAAAACCTCAAGAGCAGGCGAAAATGCAAACAACAAGTTTTGTGCTCCAAACAGAAATCAACTCAAATGCCAGTTCATTTTACTTGTTAATGGTCTACATGATTCCTATGTCTCAAATATGCAAAAATGGCAAAGAATCGTGGCATAAATAGAGAGATATGGTGATTTCAAGATTACCTAGTGGGGAACCTCCACTGAGTCTTGTCTTTGGCTGAACCTTCAGGCAAACCACCCAGAATCGTTCCAAAAACTTGAATAAAGCTCTTGGTATGCTCAATTTCTCTTGAGAATGGCCAAATCTCCAAAACCGAATTTCACTTTGCTCTTGCTTTTTCAAGTTGCTATTTCTGCAATTTCACCACCAAATCGAGCTCTGAGGGTTTGGGAAGTTTGCTGACCTTTTATGTATTGGATTCAGATGAAAATGGAGCCCTATTTCATGCCATAAAGCCCAATTGCCATTTCAATTTTTCTTCACTTTTTTGCTTGCCATACTCGTGTTCTATCCACTGCACCAGCCTCAAGTTTGTTCCAAATCATTTTCACATGGCCTGAATTAATCAAAGGGCCAACAATTGGTCCTCGTTTTGATTCTATGATGGATTTCCCATTTGTTACTTCATGGTGAAGAAACCATGAAAATAACCAATCAAATGACCTCAAATTGAAAATGTAAAATTGGCATTGTATTTAGAACATCATTTGCACTCAAAATATGCATAAACTTGGTTCAAAGTGACCTCAAATGAATTAATTCCAATTTTCTGATTTTAAGCTTCCTTCATGAAAAATTCAAACACCAATTCTTCACTCCAAGCTCCAACCATGACAAGAGATGATTTGGTAATGAAAATGGCCCTATTTGGAGCAAGTTTCATGTTGAAAAGATTTTCATTTGAAGTGTGCAAGTTCGTGAAATGGACCTATAATTTTATGACCTATAATCTCACTTTCCCAAAATACCCCTGACTTGCAAGCCTCATAACTTGAGTTCTACAAATCCGATGAAAGACTTATAGTACTCTTTGGAAAGCTAAGACCATGCTCTACAAATATATATCAGCCAAAAGTTTAGGAGAAACATCCTTCTATTTCAAAAATGGCTTGCAAGTTGGTTGACTTTTGTTGACCAAAATCACATTCATCTGAGGACCTGTAACTTGTCTGCATCATAACTTGAGTTCTAGAAATCAGATGAATGACTTCTAGTACTCAAAAGAAAGCTAAGAACATTCTCTACAAGTTTCATGTTGGTCAAAAGTTGAGATGAGACATGTATCTTGAGATAGGTAGTCTTGAAGTTGGGGACTAAATAGGGGATTTTACACTGAGAACCCTAATTTAGTAACTTCTCACACTCTTGATTCTTGATGAATTGAACTTGAAATGATATATTAGACATCTCAACACAACATCCCATGACCATAGAGACTTGGAATTGAGTTTTAATCTCCTTCAATTTCACAGTTGACTGAGGGTTGACCAGATGAAAACCCTAGATGCAACATTCTTGACTATGGCTTGTTCCACTTCACACAACAACCTGAATAAGCTCCAACATGGCTCTCAAAGCACTCAATGAGCTCTCTCAACATATTATATCTATAATCATGCATTCACAATCCTCTGATGCTCTTCAATTAGCCTCCAAGTTAGGAGCTGACCCACATACATCCATCCATCCTTTCACAAGACTATTGACCACTTCTAGATGACCTGATGACCATTCATGCTTGAGTAACACCCCTTACTTAGGATTAACACTCTGAGAAGCCTTCTCTTGATATGCACAACTCACTTGATCCCCTGTAAAATGAAACATGCTATGCAATGCAAATGCTAGAACAAAATGAAATGAAACATAAACCAAGTAAAGAAAGGTTGAGCAAATTTTGGGGTACAACAGCTGCCCCTATTCAAACGACTTGGACCTGAATGGATGAAAAGCGAACGACTTTCAAACAATCAAGGTAAAAGACGGTTGAATACCAAAGAACCCGGAAATTTGCCAATCGCAGAAATAAACCGCAAAACTCGAATGGAGAGACAAAAACAAAAGGTAACCGCCTAAATTATGCTTCTGATGCACATGTTTGGATATGGCGTAATGCTCTATACGAAATGGAAATGCTACGTGTTTGGGCAGATGCTATGAAAAATGCAAATGCAAAGGAACCGCTCCAACAAAATAAATGCTGGAGGAACGAAAGCCAACTTTAGACCGAGTATACCAAGTACGACTGGATTTTGCTGGGGAAAACAAATCAAACTCTGCTGAGGGAAACTTCCTGGATCTGAATTAGATAGGTCAGGAGAGGACTGACAACCAAGCGATAATTGGGTCTTAAAACAAGTTAGGCGAGAGCCGACTATCAGGCGAGAACTAGTTTCCTGTTTTGTGCTGAACATGAACTACTTTTGTGGTTTTTCAAACGATAACTGGACTTCGAAATGCTCTTTACCAGGCAGGAACTGGTATAAAAGACAACTGACCACCAAACGAGGACTAGGGTTTCAACTGTAGGCTAAAGAGAAAGCGACCGGGCGGGCACTGGCTTTAAACAGCTGGCGTTTATCAAGCGAGTACTGGACTCAAATGTGGTCTACCGGGCGAGAACTGGTATTCCATGAGGACTTATCATACGAGAACTGAGCTTCAAAAGGAAGACAGGCCAGGAAAGGACTGGACTCTGAAACTGTTATCTGGATGAGGATTGGAATGTGCCAAGCACGGTTGGGCTTTTGGTTTGAGGATATGACCAGGTTTATTGTTACTGGATTTATCTCTGGTTACCAACAAGAATGGATTTAAAAGGAAGTACTAGAAAAGGACTAGTATCCAAGGGTAGACCACTAGGCAAAAACTTGTGGCAAAAGGTTAAGTCGTCAGACGAAAACTAACTACCAGGCGAGAACTAGGTTTACCAAAACGGGTCAGGGAGGACTGAATACCAGACGGGGACTGGGTTCAACGAATAAGGTCAGGCGGGGACTGACTACCAGGCGAGGACTGGGTTCAACGAACAAGGACATGCGGGGACTGACTACCAAGCGGGTACTGGAATTTACCAAAAGGTTGGACGAGAACGGATTACCAGCCGGGTACCTGAATCTACCAAAAGGTTGGACGAGAACGGATTACCAGGCAGGAACTGGAATCTACCAAAAGGTTGGACGAGAACGAATTACCAGGCGGGTACTGGAATCAAGAGGTTAGGTTGTCAGGCAAGAACTGAGCCTCCAACTTCAGGTATCAAATGGGAACTAATTTATGGTTTTGGATATCGGACGAGGGTTGCTTTTTGGTTGACCAGACATGAACTGGACTTTGAAACTGTGTTTTCCAGACAAGGACTGATTAAACAGTGAGCTACAGAAAAGGTGACCGGACAGGAACTAGTCAAGAATCTGACATATACCAGACAGGAACTGGTGTTTACTAAAGGTTGACCAAACAAGAACCGGTCCACCAGGCGAGAACTAGGCTTCGGAAATGATTTCGGTTACAAAGTTTGACATGTAACAGGTTTCAGGTTATTTGATGAGGTAATGACATGATTCCACAACACTCAACTCTTGCTGACGAGAACAAGCTTGCTTGAACAAACTGCCTCAGTTTGATCTTTGGGAAAGAGTTTATCTTGAGAAGAAAGTAATTTGCCGTGAGACGATCTCGAGATGGCTTGCCCCGAATCTGTACTGAGAAAAGATTCGCCCTTGGTTGAATAATTCTGATAAGCTCTGAAGATATGGAAAGGAAAATTTCCTTTTCGCTTAAGGTGGCCTGCCTTAGTTTTGTAATGACTTTGCCCCTGATTGACTAGTTTATGGAGCAGTACCTTTGGCTACGAGAGAGATTCGTCGAATCTCAACCTGGTTGCCCCAGATTAACTGACTTTCGGATGGCTGACTCCCATGCTGTAATCATTTGATACAACTTGCCCCGGTTCCACGATGTATCAGGCGTTCTACATTCTATCCTGACCACTCTTTCCACTGTGGAAACTTTCCTGCTGTCAAGCGTTTACTCGCAAGTAAAACAAATTGTTCTGCATAAAGGATATATTAAATGCAATGCATATGACAATTTTGAAATTCCAATCTGTTCACTGGAAACTTTATTTAACATAAAGTGAATAAATCATTTATTAACATGTCAACATTAATACAACACTGTAAGAGGAATCCTTTTAGGAGTCAGTTTCGATGCGATCTTTACCGAAGTATGCTTTCGAAATAAACCTGCTTCAATTAGGACCTTTCAGGTTGTAACATGGTCAGGTTCACGGTTTACAAGGAAAGGATAAAAGCTCAAAATTTATTGTAACCCACCCATTCTCCGTGATGTTCTCCAATCCTACATTCAGCTAATTCGACACTAGAGCTCACCTCTCAGAGGTTAAATGATAGGAGTGATGGTTCAAGAAACCATAAGTTTTTCGAGCGACGGTCACTCACTTTTCGTCCTTGGTGCCTGAATCACACGACTTGTTTTTCATCATCATTTTTATTTCCCTAACTTTTTCCTGGACTGGCTTTTTTTTAAGCTTCTTTTGATTACGAAGTCCAGTGGGATGCCCTAATTTTTGCCTAAGTCGCCTGTTTTCAAGATCCGACTTAGCGGGCTTTGTTCTCTTTTTTTCTTTTAATTCTTTTTCTTTTGGAACAAATCGTGTGACACCGACTTGTCTGACTTGTTTGAAAAAGGATTTTGACTGTTTCACTCCTTATCGGCAAGGTTTAACCATTGTGGTTTTTTTTAGGCACGGCCTATACAGGTGTGATTTATCCTCGAACGGGAACACTCCTTCTGGAATTTAGATGCTCAGTCCAATTAGCTGACACCTACCCTGCCCCAGGTTAAGATTGAGGGTTTTTCGTTTTCAGAAAGAAACTCCTACTACTAAGCTCAAAGGGGTTGACAAGGGATTATCATCCTTATATCTCCGGTGTTTGGGAATTCGAAACAATGCCTGTACATCATCATCAGGTTTTATTTCAAAAGCATACTTTCGGAAGCTTGCGCGTCTTTAAACCTCATCATCCTCCCCGGATTCCGCTTAAACAAGCGTTAGGCATCTGTAAAAAACAATTAGTGAACACGAATGGATTTAATCAAAACATGCATATTCATTTCATTAATATCAATCGAAAACAAAAAGTTTTACAAATGAGATTGCACTTTAAACAGGAAAGAAAATGACAAACATAAAGAAATAATAGGATAAAACGAAAATTGCCAGCTTTCGGAAGCTGGGCTTTCAGATCTTGCTGGCTGCTGGAAGACGTGACCCTTGCAGTCTTCAAATTCAATCAGACGAGAGGTCGACGTACACAACCAAATCTCCTTCAGGAAAGGAAATGTACTCTTTGTCAATCAACTGCTACACTTTGGCTTGAAATGCTTTGCAGTCGTCAGTTGCGTGCCCCATGGATCCTGCATGATATTCGCATCTAGCGTTGGGATCATACCCAGGGGGTATGGCTCTGGCAACGGTTTGAGAGCCTTAGGATCCACCAACGAGTTCTGAATCAACTGTGGAAGAATATCACTGTGTGGCATAGGCACTGGATGCAGAGGAGCATTCCTTCTTTCCAGATTGTTGGTGCGAGGCCTATTCTGATTCTGGCGCCGATTATTTTGTTGCCAAGGAGCACGAGGTTGTTGGCAACAGGCTGGTTGTTGAGCAACAGTTGGAGCATATACAGCACTAGCTACTCTTTCTTTCCCAACATACGGCTTCTTTGCATCTTTTGAGGAATCAAGAGCAACTTGAATCTTTCCCATTTTGATGCCGTTTTCGAATCTTTCTCCTGTCATTACCAGGTCTGAAAAACTTCCAGACATGCAACCTATCAGCTTCTCATAATACACACCGGGCAGTGTAGGCATGAACATATCAGTCATCTCTCTCTCTCTCTCTCTCTCTCTCTGTCATGGGAGGTTGCACTCTGGCAGCTAAGTCTCGCCATCTATGGGCGTACTCTTTAAAGCTCTCAGTGCTCTTCTGCGACAAACCCTGCAATTGTAGCCTGTTCGGTGCCAGATCACTGTTGTACTGATAGTGACGCACGAAAGCATCAGCCAATTCTCTCCAGTTGCGGATATCAGTTCTCTCAAGTCCCATATACCATTCCAAAGATGCCCCAACCAGACTGTCTTGGAAAAAATGCTTTAACAACTTTTCATCCTCGGAGTAAGCAGACATCTTCCGGAAGTAGGCTCGGATGTGTACTCTAGAACATGTCATACCTTTGTACTTATCAAACTCCGGTACCTTGAATTTAGGAGGAATCCTGACCCCAGGAACTAGACCAAGATCTGACATGTCGAGACCTAGAGAGTTCTGATTTTCAAGAGATTTCATCTTTTCCTCAATCAATTTAAGCCTTTTATCAGCCTCATTTGGCAAGCCATCCTCCATATCCTTCACGGAAAAGATATCACTCTACTAATCTTCCCACTGAGGGCCAGCAGCCCGGTGCACCGCGCCTATACTTCCACCCACAACACTAACATTTCAATTCGCAGCACCTCCGCCTGGAGGTATAACAACAGCAGGAGTACCTTGTGGAACAGATCCACCGACTGGAGGAATAACATCAGCTCCTCCGTGCAAGATACCATATTCGTCAGCTCGTGCTATCAATGGCTGGACTAAAGTCCTCAACTGTTCCTGCCCATTGGCAACGTTCTGCATCAACTCTATGAACTGTGACATGCGAGCTCTGAATTCCTACAATTCGGCTTGAACCTGATCCATTGCTTTAGCTGATTCTCTAGAGTCGGATATCTATGGACACTGAACTGCTCAAACCTGTTACTAGAAAACACCAAACGGAGATAAGAAGACGAGACCACCGGGAACAACCTGCGATATAAATGAGAATGCAAGATGCAAAATGCAAACACACTATGATGATGCAGATGCAAATGCAGAGACAGGGGATCAAGACTGTTGAGCTGTTGATCGGGAAGAACCAGAGCTCTGCTTCAGCAAGAACATAGCACTGCTCCGATAGAAACCAACTGATACCAATAATCTAGATTCAAACTGTAGAGAAAACCAGGTAATATGAAGGTAAAGGTTTCCTGCATAACCCCAGACTCACTCACAGGTATGGACCTATTCACTGATAAGGTTCGACATCCTATGCATTTGTCAGCGTCACAGACTTTCAAGAAACGATGATACATTCACCGTTTCTGGTTTAGCATCATAATTCCTTGAAGAGGCCTCACTTAGCTGACTCACAAATGATCGGTCCCCAAAGTCGACAACTCTCAAATCCAAATTCCAGTCGGATCCTAAGGATCAGAAAGGAAATCGTCAAAGAGAATCTCGTCTGAGCATGAATTTCATGGGGAACTATGTCTGCTAAGCGAACAGGTCCACCTACTAATCTCCACTACTAATGCTAGGTTTATACTCAAGCCCGGGTCCGGCTTATCACTCAATGGAACTTCCCTCCCCACAACACAGGAAGTATGATACAATGCGGAAATTAAAATGCGGAAGTAAATAAAGATAAAGCACATATATACACACACCTAAAAGAAAACACACAAGCGCTAGGATTGACTTGCATAGGGGATATTCCTGTCC
This sequence comes from Lathyrus sativus, assembly GCA_963859935.3. NCBI lineage: Eukaryota > Viridiplantae > Streptophyta > Magnoliopsida > Fabales > Fabaceae > Lathyrus > Lathyrus sativus. Next base: position 512,059,426 of record OZ012738.1, read on the forward strand.
CCAACAGAGTCGCCAGCTGTCGCTACTGCGAAAAAAGGAGGCCAGAAATGACTAACAGAGTCGCCACCTATCGTTATTTATCCCAAAGAGGGGAAAGGAAACGATCGGAAAAAACCTGACGAAAACGAGAAAGACAAGATCATCACAACCATGTCTGGATTCGGGAGTCGGTTACGCAAGGGGAAGGTATGAGCACCCCTCACGTCCGTCGTACTCGACGGGATCCACGCATGTGTTGTCTATCTAAAAAGGTGTGTTGAAACTATCTAGCTAAAGGCTTAGGGACAAGAGAAAAAGAAAAGAGAAGTGACTCGGAAGAGCATTGCCGCTCTGTGCCTACATACTCCCTCGTGCAATGGGAAAGTCAGAGTCAACATAGTTCGACTAACTACGGGTAAGAAAGGGGGAAGGTTGCTCGCCAAGACATCGCGTCTTGTGCCTACGTACTTTCATCTGGTATGAAAGATCAGAGCAAACATAGTTTGGGCTTAAGAGAACACAGGTTGGTTCAAAGGTTTTTTAGGCCCGAGTAGGGTTAACAAGTAGTTCTAGCAGTTGGTGTATGCAGCTCGACCATTGGAGACTTAGGCGTTACCGTTTGCGATAGAACTAGCAGTTAACAACACTCTTTTTATCTGAAAAGATTTTCCTGGTTAAGATCCCGAAGGATGAAAAAGGTTTGAAGTGTTTTTGTACTTTTTAATAAAGAAGTGTTTTGAATTTGAGTGTTCATAATGTATGTTGTACTAAAGTCTAAAACCTAGGATCGAATGTGTCGCATATCGTCCTAAGGACGTATACTAAACACTCTAGGCAATTGAGAGGTAGCCACTCAATTACCATTTCCCAATTATAAGGCTCATGGCACAACATTCATTATCTTTATTAAGTGGATTGAAGTTGTTTGAAGATGAGAAGAGAAAGGGACAAACTAAAGGGGGACTAGACCAAACCCTAAAAGTTGTCATGCAAAGTGCTCCTAAAGTTGGGATTACAAAAGGGAAACATATTCCTAATGTTATCATGCATGGTTAGAACCCTAATGTCTATCATAACCTCTCTTGAACATGAGAGATTAGAAATCCTAAGGGGAGGAAGACAAAAGAAGAAGAAGAAAGAACAAAGGAAACATGCAAATGAGAGAATGCATACATGGAATGCACAAGTAGGATGAAAGTGGGAGGAAAATATGTGTGTGGCAGTAGCCACCACAAGCTCATCTCAACTAAGCATGCATATGAGGATGCAAAGAGAAAAGAGAAAGATATGCACCAAAAGAAGACAAACAAGTGTGACAAAGTCACTAAGAAAAGTCTTCATGGATTCATCACTTTAGGTGAGCTTCAAGTTCCTCCTAAGGAGGGACCAAGCTACCTTAAATAACATTCCAAAGTCATAGGACAGAAGAGAAGATGAAAGAAGAGAATGCTCAAGATAAACATCACAATCACACCAAAGAGATGCAAGAAGAGGCAAGGAGAAAGACCAAAGTCTCACACACATTCAACACTTAAAGCACAAGTGGAAAGCCTACAAAGCAATGCATCAATCAACAAGCAATGAACATAATTTTGACCTAAAAATGAACATAAAACAAGCTCAACATGTGTACTTTGTGAAACAAGAGGAGTTGACAGTTGAATGGATCCACAAAGGGAATTTCCAATTCAAACTAGGTCATGCACTTGTATGAGCCACCTTAGGAAATGACTTGACTTGTAAGTCATCTCAAAATTAGGAAAAAGGCTCAAAAATTAGATAATAAAATGCACAAGAAAGCTAAATAAGTTGACAAACAGAAGCCAAAAGCACAAAGCCAATATCCCCTCAAAGCACCATCAAAAGAAAATAATATTCAAGATGTACCACTTTGAAATGGGAGAATCGAGGGTCAAAAGAAAAGCCACCAAAGTCAACCCTAAAGTCAACCAACCAGGGGGAAAATGGTCCTCAAAATTTAATCAACTCATCATGGATATGAGGATTTAATTTTAGTCATTGGACCCAAAGAAAATGAGAGAAACAAATAAAAGATCACACAATGTCACAATTTTAATCAATTAATACACTTCCAATATTTAAATCCAATTTAATTGAAAAATAAACCAAAAAATAAAATATAAATTTTCTAAAATCAGAAGACACTTCAAAGTGTCTAAAAAGTATTTTTGTGAATTTTTTGGATGATTGGAAGTAATTAAAAATGATTTAAATGTAAACAGATAATAAACAAAAATAAAATGAAAATAAAAATAAAATAAAGAAAGCCACGGTTTAAATAACAAATAAAGTCAGTTAAAAGAGAGATTGGGCCAAGAGGGGGCGCAAACAGCAATTGAGGCCCAAGGCGTCCAAACAAAATCAGGGTTTCAAACATCATCCAGTGAGGCCGGTCAACAAAAGGACCAACGTGGAAAGCAACTTGAGCCATCTGATTAAATGGTAATCAGATCAAGTGGATATGAGCACGCCAGCGCATTAATAAAGAATTTAAACGTGATCAAGTGCGCGTAGTCAAAGGAGGTACACGATGTTTCTTAATCTCAAGCGTCCAAACCAAAAGTAAGCGCATCGTGTGGTCACCAGATCATCTTCTCAAATGAGAAGTCAACAAAAGTCCATGGAAACAGACGGTGGCCGGAGATCCCTTCCGGTCATCTTCTCCGACCACAAAACCACTGTGAACAGTAACCACAAATGCACAGTCATCAATACTTCACCAAAATTAACAAACTAATAGTCAAAAATCATCCTCTCCTCATGAGGAACCCAAATCCAACCTCGGTTTTCATTTTTGAGCAACACACATAGCAAATCGAAGACAAATAGAAAATGTGCACAAACTGTAAAACTCAAAATCAACCATCAAAAGTGCCCAGAATTCATCTACACCTCATGTAGAGTTCAAATCCATAGTCCATTTACCATAAAACCTCAAGAACAGGCCAAAATGCAAACAACAAGTTTTGTGCTCCAAACAGAAATCAACTCAAATGCCAATTCATTTTACTTGTTAATGGTCTACATGATTCCTATGTCTCAAATATGCAAAAATGGCAAAGAATCGTGGCATAAATAGAGAGATATGGTGATTTCAAGATTACCTAGTGGAGAACCTCCACTGAGTCTTGTCTTTGGCTGAACCTTCAAGCATATCACCCAGAATCGTTCCAAACACTTGAATAAAGCTCTTGGTATGCTCAATTTCTCTTGAGAATGGCCAAATCTCCAAAACCGAATTTCACTTTGCTCTTGCTTTTTCAAGTTGCTATTTCTGCAATTTCACCACCAAATCGAGCTCTGAGGGTTTGGGAAGTTTGCTGACGTTTTATGTATTGGATTCAAATGAAAATAGAGCCCTATTTCATGCCATAAAGCCCAATTGCCATTTCAATTTTTCTTTACTTTTTTGCTTGCCATACTCGTGTTCTATCCACTGCACCAGCCTCAAGTTTGTTCCAAATCATTTGCACATGGCCTGAATTGATCAAAGGGCCATCAATTGGTCCTTGATTTGATTCTATGGTTGATTTCCCATTTGTTACTTCATGGTGAAGAAACCATGAAAATAACCAACCAAATGACCTCAAATTGAAAATGTAAAATTGGCATTGTATTTAGAACATCATTTGCACTCAAAATAGGCATAAACTTGGTTCAAAGTGACCTCAAATGAATTAATTCCAATTTTCTGATTTTAAGCTTCCTTCATGAAAAATTCAAACACCAATTCTTCACTCCAAGCTCCAACCATGACAAAAGATGATTTGATAATGCAAATGGCCCTATTTGGAGCAATTTTCATGTTGAAAAGATTTTCATTTGAAGTGTGCAATTTGGTGAAATGGACCTATAATTTTATGACCTATAATCTTACTTTCCCAAAATACCCCTGACTTGCAAGCCTCATAACTTGAGTTCTACAAATCATATGAAATACTTCTAGTACTCTTTGAAAATCTAAGACCATTATCTACAAATTTCATGTTGGCCAAAGGTTGAGGAGAAACATACTTCTAAGTCTAAAATGGCTTTCAAGTTGGTTGACTTTTGTTGACCAAAATCACATTCATCTGATGACCTATAACTTGTCTGCATCATAACTTGAGTTCTAGAAATCAGATGAATGACTTCTAGTACTCAAAAGAAAGCTAAGAACATGCTCTACAAATTTCATGTTGGTAAAAAGTTGATATGAGACTTGTTTCTTGAGATGGTGGTCTTGAAGTTGGGGACTAAACAGGGGATTTTACACTGAGAACCCTAATTTAGTAACTTCTCACACTCTGGATTCTTGATGAATTGATCTTGAAATGATATATTAGACATCTCAATACAACATCCCATGACCATAGAGACTTGGAATTGAGTTTTAATCTACTTCAATTTCACAGTTGACTGAGGGTTGACCAAATGAAAACCCTAGATGCAACATTCTTGACTATGGCTTGTTCCTCTTCACACAACAACCTGAATAAGCTCCAACATGGCTCTCAAAGCACTCAATGAGCTCTCTCAACATCTTATATCCATAATGATGCATTCACAATCCTCTGATGCTCTTCAATTGGCCTCCAAGTTAGGAGCTGACCCACATACATCCATCCATCCTTTCACAAGACTATTGACCACTTCTAGATGACCTGATGACCATTCATGCTTGAGTAAAACCCCTTTCTTAGGCTTAACACTCTGAGAAGCCTTCTCTTGATATGCATAACTCACTTGATCCCCTGTAAAATGAAACATGCTATGCAATGCAAATGCTAGAACAAAATGAAATGAAACATAAACTAAGTAAAGAAAGGTTGAGCAAATTTTGGGGTACAACACCTTTACTTTCAAAGTGTTTTACGTTCTTGCCTTTATTTTCAAAGTCTTTTACAGACTTGCCTTTAACTTTCGACGCATTAAGAATTACGTTCTTTATTTCACAGCCTTGTTCATTTCCAAATTATTTCTACTTTACAAGTCTTTCATAGTCGAACGTGGAGTTCAAATTAGATTTTCTTTTAAACTTAGCACATGTCCTAGGATTTAGTATGGTCGATCTACAAGTTACTCAATTTTACCCAGAATTGATAGACCAGCAGTTGTTTACCAAATTTCGCAGTAAATAGAGACGCAGTCAAAGGGACCATGGCGCCCGCCACAGGGACCATGGCGTCCACCACACAACCTAAACTTCCATGATCCATGTTTTACACATGTGTGTCCACCAGAGAGTGCATGGGGTCTGCCATGCAGTGCGTGTCATAAAAAATAACAACATAATCATGCCCATTCTTCCCTAATTCCTCCTATTTTCTCTCCCTCGGCTTCTACACATTTGGGACTATAGTTTTAGCTACATAACGCTAAATATAATTAGTTTTTATTTATTAGAATTGATTATCCAAATTATACCATACTCTTGTACAAGTTTAGAGCATTTAGTTTTAAGCGAAAATCATCATTGTAAAGCGGTAGCTTTCTCACATAGAGGAACTACTGAACCTTAGTGTTTAGGCTTGTGTTGTGTGCTTAGATCAAAACAATATTATCGTTAATTGAAGTTTAATTCCAGTTTATTTCCAATTCTAATTTGCAGGTTTATTTTAATTTAATTGCTTTACATATCAGCTTTTTATTTTAACTCATTTACATTCTGCTGATTTAATTTCAAGCCTTTTTACAATTCCTGCCTTGTTATCATATTTCTATTGTTTTTTTCTAGATTCCTAGTTTATCCTGTTAATTCATATGCAAAAACCCTTTATCAATTGCTTTAAACTATTTATTATGTTTTGTATTGAATTAAATATTGAAAGTTGCATGTTTGTTTCCGCAACCATGTTTGGCTATATTACTAGAGTCTGGATGTAAGGACCATCGTTTCGATGGGACTCACAAAATTTAATTGGCGTATAATTTCAACATTAAATTATTTTTCCAGTTTCGATTTTTAAGGTTTAACATTAAAAAAATTTCCATGAGAGTGAAAACGTTTAGATATTGGTCAACAAAACGACAGTGTGAGACTAATATCTGATAAATTTTCAACATTTGTAATTTCAATACATTTAGATTTCAGTCAAGAAAGCTAAAGTATGAGACTGGTGCGTGATCAATGTCTGCATTTGTGATTTAAAAACACTCAGATACTGATCAACAAAATGATAGTGTGAGATCAGTACCCGACCTAAAAATTGGATTTAGTTTATAAAAACAGCGACAATGCTTTAGGGATTAATAAGGTTTTATTGGTTTTCAAAAATTGTTTCGAAAGTGTAAGTTAGACAGCGAGAACCAAACATTTACGTTTTGAACCATAACACGAGCTGGGCGAAAGTGATCAGTGTTTTTAAATTGATACTTCCTTTCTGAAAAATATTCTAAAAATCAAAACAAATGCCAAGGATTCATTGAGTCCTAGAGGTCTTATTGGAATTTATATTCCGGTCTCGCTTTTATTATTGTCCAAATCTGAATTTTATTCCTTGTTTTATTTTATATTCCTTCAAAAATCCAAAATATATCCGATTTGCCTTAGATTTACATAGAGCTAGTTGGTAACGATAGGATTCACTGTTGGTCACTGTGGGTTCTACATTCTTTATACTATAATTGACATTCCTATGCACCTTCGGATACACCCATCACCCCACAAGAGAAGAAAGACATACATGCTACCCTTCTTGTCTGCTTTAATCCCACCGCTCTGTGGTCAAGGCTTATTTCTTCTAAGATAGGCTTGAGGGCGGCTCCTTTCCAGTCAAACCTGATGGCTAGGCAGTTTGGTCTAAGCCAACTGTTTCTTAAGTGTTTCATTCCTAAAGTCAGATCCTTCTTATTTTCCACCGACAATGCTACCGAGAAATAGATTAGAAGTTGCCACAAGTTTTGCAAAAGGCAAGATGTTTTCCTTGGTTCCTTCGATTACTCACTCTCCTACCACTACACTTAAGATTTTTTGGACTGGTCGACACTCTATTACAAGAACGTGTCAGACCATATTCTCAAGGCGCAACATATGGTTTATGCTTTCATGTTCTTGAGAGACCAAGGTAACTTTTCTCAACTGGATTTGAGGATATTTGATTTTCCTTACCTTGGATCCTCTTAGATTATAATGCATACATGCCTGATCTTTTTAGAGGAGCTCCCACTAGTCCAAAGGCTTCGACTGCTCACTCCCAAGGCACTATTCCCACTAGAACTTCAAAGGTAAAGTGACTAAAATTAGTTTTTATTGGTTTTTTCCATGTCCACATTTTGGTCCAACTTGCCCTTTCTGGGTATAACCAAGCGTTTGTTTGTAAGAAAAAGAAGTGTGACATCTGCCACACACACATATATCTTTGTGTGTGTGTGTGTGTGTGTGTGTGTGTGTATATATATATATATATATATATATATATATATATATATGTATATATATATATATATATATATATATATAGAGACACACACACACACACACACACACACACACACACACACACACACACACACACACACATATATATATATATATATATATATATATATATATATATATATATATATATATATATATATATATATATATATATATTCTTACTAATTTCAAAAAAATTTGTGTATCCTTTGGGTGGTTTTTTCTTTGGTAAAATAAAATTATGTTATGGCGCTCTCTAAGTCATTTTTTTTTGGTTTTGTGATTAACATGTTTTGAAAAACTTACTATATCACTCTTAACACACACAACACACAACATGGCTGAAATGGTTGAAAACTTCTGTGAATGGCTCACTCTAAAGAATGACAATGGTAAGAGAATCATAAATAAATGCAATGGGAAAATTATCTATTTTTATTGATTAAGAAATTATTACAAATCCAGAATTATTCTCATAAGCAAACAAATGCACTACAAAGATTACAGCTGATGAAAACCACGCATTCTGAGAAAGCTCATCCAGTCCTTATTAACGTCTTATCTAATGTCATCAGCTGGACCTTTCCTATTCTTGAGTTTCTTCATCTTTAAGACTAAATTCCTTCCTACCACAAAACCTCCAGCAGACGAACCAGAGTATGCCTTTGCTCCTTCAAAACCCTTGAGCATATCATCTTTGTGCTTCTTCCCCCTTGCTTCATTTGATTTCAAAATAGTTTTTCCAACCTCTTGGGAAGAGCCATCCTTAGTGTTTCTGGACGATTTGTTCATATTTTCAGTTATGAGAAAATCTATATTGGAATAATGAGGAATGTAAACTTACTAGTAACGAAACCCTGCTTATATAGAGATTTTAAGATAACGAAACCCTGCTTACATAGGGGAGAGATATATTCTTGGTCTTCAAGCACATCTCCCTAGCTTTGACTTCCATTCTTTCTATCAATTTCTCAGTTGTTAGAATCCGCTTTGACCATCTCAAGAATTGAAGAGATTGTTCCCAACCATTCTAGCCATTATTCTTCCATATTTAAAAAATATATTTTTGATGACAAAGAGGGAGAAACAAACATGATTTTGATTCATTTTTATTCAAGTTTGATAAAATCCCAAACATTTATTTATGTAGATTTAAGTAAGATTATTGTGCTTCTGTCAATTTTCTTTTGTGTTTATAACATATTTTCTTCACTATGTTTTCTATTTCCTTTTTTTTTTTGTTGATGAAAAAAAGGGGGAGTAGATATATAAGTATTTAAGCGTTCGAAACATATAGTTATCATTTTTGCTGAAATTCAGAACATTTATTATTGTGCTTTAAAGTTTAAATTTAATTAACCTTTATAGAACTTAGGAGGAGCTTACAAACCTCGTTCTCTAGACTTTTAGACTCAAGGGGAGCTTACAAACCTCAAACCATGAAGTCAACTTGTTGATTAAATTAACAACCGTTGTTCTTAAATACTTATGTTTGTCATCATAAAAAAGAGGGAGGTTGTTGAAAATAAATTGGTTTGTACCATATCCCTTAGGTTTAGATGATAATAAAGTATTTAAAGAACAATAGGGTATACTAATATTTGTTCAAGTGTGTAGAACCATATACTAAAATTTTAGGAATATTCTAAGTATTGGTTTTGGTATTGAGCACCTAAAGAGAAGCTTTAGATCAGAATTTGAAGGACCATAAGCTGAAAATTAGACTTTGAAGAAGTCTACTTCTGAATAAGTCAATGTCTAAGAACCAGAGTCTAAAAAAGTCAGCCTCTGAAGATCTAACTTTGAAGAAGTCTGCTTTTGAAGATCAGAATCTGAGGCTAGTCAAAGTGCAAGGACCAAGGTGCCTATGATAGGTCACTGTCAGACTCTGAGGCTACTTTGTATTCTTCTGGCCACGTGAAGAACTAAGTTTTTCTCATAGAATCAGCTGGGTTGTAACTGATAATTCCTTTTGTAGCAAAGGAATTTCAAACAAGATTTCAGCGACATTAACCATTTGAAGAAACATCTCCACACCTTTATTCAATATACTCAAAGAATCTCTTGTGAATGCTCTCCAATGACTATTTTCCTTCTCTATTTAAGGTCCTGAAGACTTGAAGAACAATAACAAACTATTGACATTTAGAGATCAATTACTTTGTCAAAACATAAGCACGAGTTTAACTTAGGATTTCTTATATATCTTTGTATATTCTAGAAGTCCCCAAGTCTTAAAGAGTCTTATTGCATTGTATTTTGTCTACACCTCTGATTTTATATCAAACGTATTACCCCATAATATTTTATCAGTTACGTAGATTGCTAGAAGTGTCTTACTAAGTGTTTGATCATTTGAAGTCTCTTGCTTGTGTGTTTGAGCATTAGTGATCTCTTGCATGTGTGCTTGAGAATAAAAGTATATTACTTTGTGCTTGAGAATTAGAAGTCTCATCCTTATGTGGTTTATCCAATTGTAATCTTGTGTGATTATAATGAAAATATATTGTAAGTACAAGGGGACTGGACTACTCTCGTTTTGTGAGAGGAATCAAGATAACTCTGTATGTCTCCTTCTGTCTTTCATTCTTTATCTGTTGCTTATCACTCACCACTGATTGGTTCAGATTTTATACTTTCTGTTTAGAATTTGAATAGATTTTTAAAAAGAAAGAAAAAGTCAACACAATTCAACCCCTCATTCTTGTATTTTTTCTCACCTTCATTATGATCGTGTCACTACCTCAGCCAATGTTGTCGCTGGTATTTGGGTGAGGGATTCGGTGAAATGTCTCACCCTAAGCCCGTTCTGAAATGCTCATACGAACATTTCCTAATTAGGATGGATCACCTTAATAATCACTTCGTTGAAGCGGGCGAGATATTCTCATAATGAATTTGATGGACCCTGCCATATGTTGAACCGACTGGTGGAAATTAGCTTATAGTGCCTGCTTATAAGGAATTAATGGACTAGTTTCTTTATCAGGTATTGGTAGCTAGTGATACAGAGCCTCTAGAGGCCCATATATCATCTCAAATTTGTTCCCTAAAGGTTTCACGCAAAAGCTTGCACTTTAAAGAGTCAAGTGCTCTGATGATTGCATTCTCAGCGTTGATCGAAACAACGTCTCATATGGGTCCCTGCGGCCATCAAACTTAGCTAGTGACGACAACTTAAAGTTCTCTGGGACAAACGTCTCCTATATTTCGTCTGACAGAGGTAGGGGATCTAATTTTTCTACTTTCTCCAACATAGATGTCCCTTACTGGCGCTGTTGGATATGATGAACCTTATCTTCCAAATTTTGGTTTTGACAACGAAGGTCGTCCATATCGGTGCACATCTCTGTTATGATGATTTCCTTGCCATCAAAGTCTTCGTTGGTCAGAGTAGTTGGCTTCTTGTTCCCAATGATGTGGGATGAACATAAAGACAATACCATGGTTGGATGTAGTGAGGGTGGCCCGTGTCAGTTTAACATGGGCTCCATAGTGGACGCCAATTATATTGGATAAAAGTACAATGTATATGACAACTCCCAGTGGATAAGGTTTGTCAGAGGCTTTAAGGTTGTTAGCATATTGAAAACTAACTCACATGAGGTGAGAAGCTACTATGTAGGTGTATTTTTTGGTGTTATTAATTGTCCTCTTCATTATCATGATACTGATGTATTTATAGCCTCCAAGGGTCGTAAATCAAGTGAGCTAAGTCTCCATAGAATATAACAACCTTCATAAAAATGGGTACTCGATGATACCCTGAAATTCAGGAGGTGTAGTTAAGTCCCACAACTTCCTAGGTACCGACTGTTGATCCAAAATACACTCCACACACGAATGGCCAAAAGTGTATCTCTCACCTCATCTCCAAGTACTCTCTAAATTATACCAATATGTATGTATGTCAACATATTCTTTTTTATTGATATACTGACATGTATTGGATCATATTAGTAATGAAATGAATTAAGTCTTTTTCATAAAAAAAAATTAAAGTATGTGAAATTTAAATAAACAAAGAAATTTTATCAACAAAATTTAATATTATTAATTGCATATAGAATTTGAATTTGAATTCGAAATATAATCTAAAATAGGAACAACATTTTATTTTAATAAATATTCATTCAAATTTATTATATAACTAATATAATTGATTTATATTTAAGATAAAATGTATAAATATTCAATTTAACATTTTTTCCTTATAACATTGACTGCATGAATATAAAGTTTCACCCATTTTTTCCTTATAAATTGGTGTTATACCAATTTCTACGAAGCTTCTTGGGTTAAATTGTTACTTTGTAAAACATCATATTCACCTGATCATGAAACAAGTAGTAGTTGAGAGTTGAGAAAATGTACCCACAATTTGACCCAAAAAAGTTGTTAATGAAAAGTGGGACCATCATATTAAAAGAATACACCCAAGAAAATAGGAAATCATATTCACACGTGGTTAATACAGAACCGGGTCCCAAACGTGTCTTAGTATTATGCTTCCTCTCTATAAAACAGGTTAGTCAATTTATGGAGCATTGTGCACCATCTTCACAAACAACACTTTCTTCTTTTTCTTCATCTACTTTTCCTCAACTAAGGTAACCCTTTCTCATCCAAAATTTATTCAGTTTTAGAATTAATCTTTTTCTCTAATTTTAGAAATCACAAGTGTTTTGATTGTGACTTAATTAGATGACTTGTTATTTTTTCAGTTCGTTTTCTCCTATAGAAGGAATTCAAGCTCAAAGATGATTCAAGTTTCATCGTCCAAATACTTGCCTGAATTTGTAAGTACACAACACTACTAAGTGCAGAATTGAATTGTCTCTAATTGCAGAATTATGGTGAACCCTATAACTTACCATTTTTCTTTGAAATGAACAGGGAATAGAAGATACTAGTTTGTTTCAAGAAATGGATTCATTTGCATTCAACTTTGATGATATTTCATACTTCAACTCTTTCTCAGAAACATCCACACCTGAGAGTACTAATTCCTCTCATAATAATAATAATAAGAGATTTCATTCAGAAAGCACACAAAACAATTCTTTCCCCATTGAAAGTCCAGATCAATCTGTTGCCTCTGCAACACCACCAACAAAGGCTTTTTCATCTTCCAAAATCATTTCTTTTCACACTATGGATGCAAAGGTTAAGAAGCCTAAAACCGAGTCGGGGTACGGTGAAAACTTGAATTTTGGAGGTGACTTTGATAAACGAGAGAATAAGGTTGGCACAACGATAACGAACAGAAACCCAATCCAAGCACGAGATCATGTAATAGCCGAAAGAAAAAGAAGGCAAAAGCTTAATCAGAAATTCATTACTCTTTCCTCCATTCTTCCTGGACTCAAAAAGGTACTAATCATTTTATTCAATTATGAAAATTGGAAATATTATTAATATCTTTATTCTTATTACTATAATTCACAATGAATAATAATCAACGTGTGGTTTTCATGCAGATGGACAAGGCAACTATTTTGGAAGATGCTATAATTCATCTAAAGCAATTAAAAGAACGAGTGGAGAGTTTAGAGGAACAAGTAGCTGATACAAAAGTCGAATCCGCAGTTTTTGTGAAGAGATCTATTCTCTTTGCCAATGATGATAGCTCCTCCTCTTTCAATGAAAACTCAGACCAATCACTCCCGAAAATCGAAGCAAGAGTTTCTGGAAAAGACATGCTCATAAGAATTCACTGTCACAGACACAGCAGCCGAATTCTGACTGCAATACTCAACAAACTCGAAAAACATCATCTCACCATTCAGAGTAGTTCTTTTTTGCCATTTGGAAAAAAGTATATTGACATAACCATTGTTGCTGAGGTGAATAAAGAATATTGCTTGACGATAAAAGATCTGATAAGAAGCATAAATCAGGTTTTGAAGCAGCTCATTTGATTCAAAACATCAAGTTCAAGGCATCCAAATTTTCTGATGTGCAGGCTAATGACTCATGACTATTTAGTCTAAAGCAATGTTTTTACTTCATTATGGTGTTTTTAGTTTTTAGTTTTAATTTCACAGTAATTTTCTTTTCCTTCTCTGGTCCATCAAATGCCTATGGTGTTTTCCTTGTTTTTTGCACTCTGGCATTTTCGGGACTCTGAAGTTTTTTTTTTCTTCACACAAGAGGGTTTTTTTTAATCTGATTTGACTCTTGAGATTGATCTGTTTGATCCCTCTTTCACGTTGTGAAGATTGAAGTGCGATGTTGATTGTTTTTATTTTTTATGTTATTTCTTTTGTCCGTTGTGACATTATTATTATTGGATACTCGTGTGGACACATATCTTCAACTACTTAATATTTACGTTTAATTACCTAAGAAAGAATGAGATAAGCTCTATAGTTTTAATATTTTTGACGATAAATATATAAAGGATTAAATAGCTTCTGCAAAAATGATTAAATAGCTGTGTTAAATTTTTTGAATCAGAAATTTGCATTTGTTATTATCCTTTCAATTGAAAAGTTGTCTATGCAAATGTGAACAAGGATATCTGATTTATTATAAAAAAAAATAATTCTACGTAATTTTAAACTATCCAAAATGCTGTATTTTAATAATAAATCAATTTTTATTTATTAAAGAAGTTGACTAAATTTAATGTGGTACATTGTCATTGGATCATGATATTATCATACATGCCTATTGTAATATAATAAATAGAAAATCCTCTAAGCCAAACCTTATCTCTAGTATGCACGTATTATTAGTATGTACGTATAAAGAGGAAAGGGATCACACAACATAAAAATACAAGGATAATCTGGCCATATAATTCTGAACATGCTACCTTTACATGGTCATTCACCCAAGTTTGCTCAATTTTACATTTATTATTTATTATTGGTTATGTAATTTAGTTAGTGAATTAGTTAGGGAGGTTGTTATAAAATTAGTTTTCTATTATAAATACATGGGACTATGCAGTTAGTAAGCAGTTGCTGCAAATTGTAAAACACACACATTGAATATACTCTCTATTCATCATCTTGTTTTAACAACATCAAAGCTTTTTCATAACTGCATCTTCTCCAATTGTTATGGCAGTGTGTATGCTAAGTTCTATCAAATTGGTATCGCAGAGCCCGGTTTGATAGCTGCAGCCAGAAGATTCTTGAAGGATGGGAAATCACAACAATAATATCTCTACACAACTGCCAGTATTTAAAGGCAAGAACTTTGATAAATGGATCGTGAAGATGAAGGTGATCTTTAGGTTTCAAGAAGTTCTTGAAGTAGTGAATGAAGGCATAGTAGTCTTGACAACCAATGCAACTGAAGAACAACAAACTGCTCACAAAGAACTGAAGAAGAAGGATGAGAAAGCCATGTTCTTGATACATCAAAGTGTGAGCAATGAGATCTTTGAGAAGATCATGCACTATGAAAGTGCAAAAGATACATGGGATGCGATGGAGAAGCTGTATGCTGGTGATGGGAGGTTGAATAAGGTGAGATTGCAAGCACTAAGAAGGCAGTATGAAGTGCTGACAATGGAAGAAGAGAAAACCATCAGCCAGTACCTTGACAAAGTGATCACTCTCACAAACGAAATGACAAGGAATGTGAAGTGTTTACTGATGTGATGAAGGTTGAAAAGGTCCTCAGAACTCTAACACCAAGGTTTGATCACATTGTGGTTGCATTGGAGGAATCCAAGGATCTAGACTCTATGAAGTTAGAAGAATTACAGGCAAGCCTAGAGGCACATGAATTGAGATTGACTGACAGGATCAAAGAAAGAGGCAAGGGTGCATCTTTGGATCAAGCATTGCAAGCTCAATATGTGAAGAAAGGAAAGTCTAAGAAGGAGATTCAGTGCTATAATTTCCAGAAATGGGGACATTATGCATCTGAATGCAGATCAAAGAGAGTACCAAAGAGCAACGATGAGGCTCAGTTTGCTCAAAATGAAGGCTCGGATTCATATGAAGTGTTACTGATGGTAATAGTCAAGGATGAAGAAGAAAGAAGTGATGAATGGTACCTAGATACTGGGTGTTCAAATCACATGACAAGCAAGAAATCTTGGTTTTTTGAACTAGATGAATATGTGAACAGAAATATTAGATTTGCAGACAATAGCATAGTATGTGCAGCTGGTATTGGAAAAATTCTGATCAATAGGAAGGATGGAAAGAAAGCTTATATTACTAATGTACTATATGTGCCAAACATGAAGAGCAATCTGATCAGCATTGGCCAACTATTACTAAAAGGATACACCATGAAGATGGAAGCACAAGCCATGAAGGTTTTTGATCACAGAAATAGACTGATTATTAAAGCTCCATTGTCAAAACAAAGAACCTTCAGGATTAACATGAATGTGATTGAAGATCAGTGTTTAATGTATGAAACTAAGCATGAGGACTGGTTGTGGCATCAAAGATATGGGCAGATCAACTTTAGAAACTTGGATATGCCGCATGAAAGGAAGATGGTGCAAGGCCTGCCAAAATTAAAGGTGCCAGAAGAAGTATGTGAAATATGTTGCACTGGAAAGCAAGTCAAAAATTCATACAAAGCAGAGGTACCATTCAAGACAATAAGGAAACTTGAGGTAATTCACTCAGATGTTTGTGGATCTTTTGAAGTAAGGTCAGTAGGGGGGAAACAACTACTTTGTAACATTCATAGATGACTTCACTAGGAAATTATGGATTTTCTTGTTAGCTAAGAAAAGTGAAGTGTTGAGTGTGTTTAAGAAGTTTAGACTGCTAGTTCAAAATGAAAGTGGTGAAGTAATTAGTAGGATAAGAACTGATGGAGTAGGTGAATATAATTCCACTGAGTTTCATGAGTTTTGCTCATCAAATGGCATAAGTCATGAAGTCACTGCACCATATACACCTCAACACAATGAAATATCAGAAAGGAAAAATAGAACCCTGGTAAATATGATGAGAAGTATGTTGAAGCAGAAGAAAATGCCTCACTATATGTGGGGTGAAGCAGCTGCTACTGTAGCATATCTCATAAATAGAAGTCCTACAAAGAAGCTGCAGGATAAGACACCAGAGGAATCATTGAGTAGAGTCAAACCAAGTGTTCAGCACCTAAGGATCTTTGGCTCATTATGTTTCAGACACATACCTGACCAACTAAGGAAGAAGTTAGATGATAAATCCCAAGCAATGATTACGGTTGGCTATCATCAAACTGGTGCACTAAACTGTATAATCCAAGTTATAAGAAAATAGTATTCAACAAGGATGTGAAGTTTGATGAATCAAAGGAATGGAACTGGAAACAAAGGGTATCATACAAATGTGACAACAAGTTACATCTATCTGACTCAGAAACTAAAGGTGAGACTGAGGAACAAGAAGAGATTGGTGAAAATACAAATGAAAGAGGTGCTGAAGTAACCAATAGACCAACAAGGAAGACTCAACCACCAGCCAGGTTGAGGGATTATGAGAGATTCTCTGATCAAGCAGTTATAGATGAAGGTGACATAGTGCAACTAGCAATGCTGGCTGAAACTGAACCAGTGTCCTTTGAAGAAGCTCTAAAACAGAAGCATTGGAAGATGACAATGATTGAAGAACTAAACTCCATAGAGAAGAATGAAACATGGAAATTAGTTCAACTACCTGCTAACAAGAAGTGTATTGATGTTAGATGGATTTTTAAGACAAAACTATGGTCAGATGGGCAGGTGGCAAAATACAAGGCTAGACTAGTAGCAAGAGGATTGCTACAGAGGTATGGACATGATTACTATGAATTCTATGCTCCAGTAGCAAGAATGGAAACAATCAAACTAATTGTGGCAATAGCAGTCAAGAATAATTGGTCTCTGTACCAACTAGATGTAAAATCAACTTTCATTAGTGGTGAGCTAGAAGAAGAAGTATATGTGAATCAACCACCAGGTTTTGAGATAGAAGGAAAGGAAGAATATGTCTATAAGCTAAACAAAGCTTTGTATGGGCTGAAGCAAGCCCCAAGGGTTTGGAACAAAAGAATAGACAACTTTCTTGTCCAACAAGGTTTCATGAAGTGTGTAAATGAACATGGAATTTATAGCAGAATACCACATGTAAGATCATTGTGTGCCTATATCTAGATGGCATGATAGTTACAGAAAACAATGAGGTTGAGATGAAGGATTTTAAGGAAAACATGATGAAGGTGTTTGAAATATCTGATTTAGGCATACTTATATATTTCCTAGGAATTGAGTTTGAAATGAATGAACAAGGGATGGTTATTCATCAAAGGAAATATGCTCAAGATGTGCTAAAAAGGTTTAACATGATGAACTGCAAGCCAACTTCAACTCCTATTGATACAGGAGCAAAGTTATCCTTAGCAAATGATGAAGAAGAAGTAAATCCTACTCTGTTCAAACAGCTTGTTAGCTCCCTGAGATACGTATGCCATACAAGACCTGATATTACTCATGGTGTAGGGTTGATTAGTAGATATATGGTGAAACCAACCACCTCTCATTTAATTGCAGCCAAGAGAATCCTGAGATATGTGAAGGGTAAACACAAGTATGGGATTCAATTCGTAAAGGTCAAAATGGTGAGTTAATAGGCTACTCAAATTCAGATTGGAGTGGTGATAAAGGTGACAGGAAAAGCACTGCAGCATATGTGTTCATGATTGGAAAGGCAGTCTTTGCATGGAGCTCAAAGAAGGAACCAGTGGTGGCTTTATCCTCATGCGAAGCTGAGTACATTGCACCCTCGACGGCAGCTTGTCAAGCTCAGTGGATAAACATGTTGCTGATGGAATTGAAGCTGATAAAGAGTGAAAGAATGGAACTTATTGACAGCAAATCAGACATAAACTTGGCAAAACATCTTGTGGCACATGGTAGAAGCAAACACATTGAAACCAAGTTTCATTTCTTAAGAGAACAAGTGAATAATGGAAGATTGGAGGTAAAATACAGCAAGACGAATGAGTAGTTAGCTGACTTGCTCACAAAACCATTTAAAACAAGCAGATTTGATGACTTGAAGATGAAGCTAGGCATGATTGAAGCACCAAAATAATTGAATTAAGGAGGTGTATTGGTTATGTAATTCAGTTAGTTAGTTAGTTAGTTAGTTAGTTAGTTTTTTCTGTTATATAAACTCTTGGCATATGGTGTTAGTTATGCATTGCTGTAATTGTAAAAACCACATTGATCCATCCTCTATTCATCATCTTTGTTTCACTAGCATTTATAGCTTTTCATAACAAAACATTCTCAACTTCTCTGTGGCATTATGTATGCTGGTTCTATCAAAAGTGGGGTCATATATAAGACAAAACTTGTCAGTAAATTTAACATTGTAATTAGAATCTTTTAGCAACAACGACACTAAGATAAGATTACAGTGTAGACTAGGCACATATAAGACATTAGTTAATCTTAATCTTTCATTAAGCATCCCAATTCCTTCTTTTGTCGCCATTGCTTCTTCATCTTTTGCTAGTCCAACAAAGCACTCAAAAATATTGTGCACATTGGTTAAGAATTCCAATTGACCGGTCATATGATGTGATGCATCTGTATTAATGATCCTTGGAAAAAAGGAACACTTACCACTTAGCTTCTCGGTTGCACCTACATTTACATTATTCAAAAGGATAACCAATGCTTGCCATTGATCATTAGTAATATTGTCGGGATTACAAATATCATAACTTGATGTTTCAAAAGCAACCTCTTCTTTAGATGATTTTGCTTGTGCTACATGATCCTTAACAGGTCCTTCATGTTCTTTGTTGTTAGAAACAAAATTATATTGTTCTGGTTTCCCACGCTCAGTTCCTTTCAATTGTCCATGTTGTCAATCTCCCCACCTATTAAGATATCATATTACCTGAAAGAAACCATCTATATCATTAACAATTCTATTGCAATGACTGCACATTCCTCATTTTTTTAATGCTTGAAATTCAATTGCACTGCAAACGCCATCACGTCACGACGATCTTCTGTCGTACGAGTCACTATGCGCAACCGCTCCTCCTAAGCCAGTGTAGCATACACTTTTTTCAATATAGGAAGAGGACCCTAAGCGAGAATATTAGATCATACTGTTCCATAGAGAGCGTCATCTAATCCCATAAGGAACTGATGTATTTTCTCTTCTTCAAGTTTCTTTTGCAACGCAAGATTGAGATTGCACTTGCATATAGGGATCTAATCATAATCTATCAATTCATCCCACAGCTTCTTCAGTTTGCCATAGTATGTTACAATGGTTATTCATTTTTGTTTGGATTCAACGAGCTCTACTTTGAGCTGTTGAATATGTGGTCCATTAGCAATGGAGAACCGCTTTTTAATGTCTTCCCAAAGGTCCATGGCTACTTCCATATGTGACATAGTTGATCTCAATAAAGGTTCAATGGTATTTATGATCCAAGAGACCAAGAGGGGTTTGTTAGTCCACCAATCTTCAAGATCTGAAGATTCCTCATAAGATTTACTGATTGATCTATCAACAAAACCAAATTTCGAATTGTTATTGAACGAGCCAATTCGTGATAGTTTTCTCCATTTCATTGAACCTATATTATCAAACTCCCAGGATTATCATTGGAAGTGATATCATAGGGAGATATGGTTTTCTGGATGACTACCCAACACCATTGTTGATGGACTTATCTTTCTCGATGTTTACTTTGATGGAAGATTCCTTCACAGAAGAACCTTCACTGTCAGACATGATTCAAAGATTTTATTTTATATGTATTATCTGCTCTGATACTATAACAAAATTGTTCTGAGATGGAATATCATACTTTTTATTGATGTGAGGTAACTTGTAACACTCATAATCAAATATTTAAATTTAGTGTTAAGCTTCTTAAAGAAAATGAGAAATTAGAGATGCACATTATCAATCTTAAGGATTAGGTCAAGTTTTTAGAAAATAGGAATATGATTCTTGGTGAAAACATTGCTAGTATGAGTCCTTAAAACCGGCTAAATGTGATTTATGCAAATCTTAGAAAATTGAAGCAACTAATACCTTAGAGAAATTCACTAATGGGAAAGATAAGTTAAATTTAATTCTTTCAAGTCAAAACACTTATTTTAATAAAAATGGCGTAGGGTATAGACCTAATAAATGCCATATTTTATAATAAGTTTGGCCATCTTGAACCGTTTTGCTTTGCTAAATTAAAAGGGTTGAAAGCGAGTACATTTATACCTTTTAAATTAAGTGATGCATCGAGACCAAAAAAAAATTGGATATCAAAGGTAAAAACCATAATTTTGTTTTGCAGGAATGGCTTTACAACTTTGAAGTTGTTCATTGCAAATTTGATAAAGATGCCTAAAGCATTTGTATACTGTGAGTATACAAAAGAAATGTGGTGTTTATGATGTTTTGTGCTTAATGGTGTTAGCATTGATGGTAATGCTCAACAATTGCATTCTATGTTGGCACTGATGGTGGTTCTTAACAGTCTTGGTTAATCAAGTTGTTCATTGGAATTGATGGTGATGCTCAATAGACTTGTTGATCCTGTTGATTTTCGAGTCTAAGGATTATTAGTGATCGTATCACTACAGATGACGTTTATCCAGCTCTTATATCAAGCGATCCATAGAGAAGGACTTTTGACGATAGTTTATTGTTCCCTCCCGGGGGGGTTCTCAAGGTTTCTTGAGGTTTTAAGATTCTTGGTAGAAAATTGAATCGAAAAAATCAGAAGAAATTATATGACAAACAACCTTTTATCCTTGATGATATTGGGTTTATCACTAACATACATTTTTTTTCTTTGAGTTGCGTGAGTCTTTAAGACATAATACAGAGGAAATTTAAGATCTAGGCTAAAGGGGTGCAGCTATGAAGTTTGGAGGGTCTAAAAGAAAAATGCAAGTCCAATTTCATGTCAAGGACCAAAAGAAGCAAGGAAGCATGAATATGTCATGATAATCGATTATACCAAAGGGGTAATTAATTATATCTTACTTCTCATCCAATTCTTCAAGTGATATTAGAGGATATCTCTTCTAAAATTATATCAAATCTTCTCATTATTGAATCTTGCTATATCTCAATCTTTTTATGAAGATCTAATTAATTAAGACTTTGTTGTAATCGATTAGGGAACTTGTCTTTAAATATTTCTCAATTATCTTTTTGTTGGGGAAAATCACCATTAGTTTCATGTATTTTTTATGAAAATAAACTCAAAAGCTCCACTGTATAAAGGTACTCTCTCATTCCTTCTTTTACATCCCATTCTTTGTTTCTCTCTTGTCTTCTAGTGTGATTTTATACCGTTTGCCACTATTATCATGATTATGGCTCTAACAAGGAGTTCCCCCTGAAAATCATTCTTCAAGCAAGTCTCCTTTGGAAGAAACTCCTTCAAGGAATCAACGAGAGAAAGATATGTCCAATCGCAAAGTGATATGACTTGTCAACATGGAATCTTCGTTTCTTAGGGAGTATACACCCTACAGGAATATTAGTTAATGCTTACTAAGAGAATATTTTTATCAAAGCACCATATCACATGTATCTAAGACTTGTATATCAATTATACTAAAATCTCAAGTTCGAAGGCATGTCTCTCATTTCATCTGTAAAAGGTGTGGAAGTTTGCAATCATTAAGAAGCTTTTGAAATGATATTTGATTTTCCTTACTAAGGGGAAACTTATACCATTGAAGGTCCTACCAATTCAAATAATTTCAATCTCAAAACTTCCATGTTAAGCTTTGTGGTAGATCCAATGAGAGAATCAAAGCTTCTTCTCAAGACTAATATGCTAAGATTTGTGGTATATCTAGTGCGATAACTCAGTAGAACACTCTCGCAGTTCAGAAGTTAACCAAGGATGTTTCCATCATTAAGAAGTATGGATCGGGAAATTCCATAATCAAGAACAATAATAACAGTGAAAATTATTAGTTATATCACTTATGCGTTTTTTTTCATTTAAGTGTGTCTAATCATGCACATTTTCCCTGCTTTTTGTACTTGAATTTAATATTTAATTAATGATGCATGTTTTTCCTTTTTAATTACTTGTGCATATTTTGCTAATCTATGTGCTTGAATATCTGACGTGTTTGTTTATATATTTATCTAGTCTTTTTAGTAATGTCAAAGAAGGAGAAGTATACTCTCAATGGAAATAAGGTATACTTTGTATATTTGTTAATGAGAGTTTAACTGATATAAATTATCACCTTTGTTTCTTTGTTTATCCATCCCCCTAAGAGATACATTGTCATCATAAGAAATACAGGGAATATGGATCTACATACTTGCAGGTATAACGTCTACAACAACCTTTTTGATTTTGATGTTGACAACGCTCTTAAGAGAAGTCTTCGTCAGAAGTGTTATTCAAGGCTTGTTGGTTCGAATAATGAAAAGTTGAGATGTCATCTAATGATCAAGTGGTGGTTGTTGAAGATCAAGGTGTCATTTGTTTTTATGATCAAATTGAGCTCAAGATATCAAATTGATGAATACCATGGCCGAGCAAAGAGGCGTGTCACAAACCCTCTACCTGCATAGTGGAGACAAGACCTTGGGAGACAATTGTTTCAAAGGCCCATAAGACGAATAGTCGATTATGCAACAACAAGTTACTAAACAAAAAACAAGTAGACCCCTTTTCTTCCACGTCATTTATAATTGTCGATGAGAATACCATGCAAATCGCGCAGATCAATCCAACGGATGACCATATCTAACATAGTTTCACACTAGTGTAGTTATCAACCACCTTCTGTAAGAGGAAAGTGTATCACTTCACATCTATTCATTTCATTTCCCCTTCAAACTTCACTTTTTACTCTCTTACTGATTTGAGCACCCTTTCACCCTTCAAACTTAACTTTTTACTCTCTTACTAACTTGAGCGTCTGTAATACCCACATACAATATATGTCTAGAATTTTACATATTATACATGGTTGCAAATTTGGTATTGGAATACATAAGTTCCTAGTGACATATTGTACATATTACATGCCCAAAATAAATAACTAAAAGTGGTACAATATATACAAGATGCCCAAAATGAAACTAAGAACTAGATCATTATGGAATGATCTCAAAATAACATCTTCACAGCAGAAAGCCATCCAAAAAGATAACATAAGTAAGGATATCAAGCTACTTTATCCTTACCCTTCGCCGAATCGGTACCACCTAACAAATAATCAAGAACATGGAGTGAGATGTTAATCCCAATGGGTTCTATATCTCATGGGTTCTCTCAGTTTTACAAGGTTCTAACTAGTCACTAGCTCAAGTCACAAAAGGGAAAAAAGGAGGAGACTTGAGTTTGCAATTCTTACACTATGTGGCAGCATGTTGCTTGAGTTCAACAACTCAAACTATCACTAATCGAAAACCATACCAAGACAACTTTCCACGTCCTCTCCTACGTTTGAGACTTTCAGCACGGGTCACAGATCCTTGTATCATACTTTGACATGCGAATAGATTCGGATTCTAGGGAAACATGGTCCACACGAAGCGTCGCTTCCTATGGGACTTCCAACCAATTTACAGGGACTTAAGCCTCTTACGCGTATGCTCCATTCGTACACAGGGATTCAAACATGTCAAAGTAATGGTGCTTACATCCCAAAGGAGCTCTACTTAAGCATCACTTTTGAGACGACACAACTAGGGGTTATTTCCAATTATGCTACCAATAAGGATATCGTGATTGTATTCGACAATCACAAGGCAACCACATCACCTTAACATTCACAACATTACCACATGTTCCATATAATGCCTCACCTTTCCACTAGACATCTACTTGTCAAATACACATACCTAGGCATAATTTGCACAAGCATTTCCATCTAAGTCATCTATCATGTCCTAATCATCTTCCTAGTTCATTTCATTAGTTGACATTAATGGTTTTCCTCACTATTCTTAATCATCTTTAGTCATGTTATCCCACATTTACAAGCAAGTATTCATGGATAGAAAGCATGCATAATAATAGTAATAATAAATATAAAGAAACTCATAATATAGTTAAACATGTATATGAAATAACCCAACAATTACCAAAACAAATTGTGAAAGCCCTATCACGGTCGCCCGACGAGCAGCCAGTGAGGCTAGCTTACCTTTGGTTCGCCCACCGAACACCCAAAAATCAATACACAATGCAATATTTCAGCACATACAATATGAATAACAACACATATGTATTTTCATGGAAAATGGAAGAATCTTTAGTTAACAATTCAATTCCTATTCAAAACCTAACAACTCTAATTTTTACATTCTATGATATCTAGCTAGAACCCACTTTTCAATGACAATGGAAAAGTTGGATGATGAAAATGATTTAAGGTTGATGAAGGATGATGATAATCCAAGCTTCTTTTTCTTTCCTCTAGGTTTTCTTCCTCTTCTTTCTATTTCCTTTCTTTCTCTCTATTTCCCTTTTCTATCATTCTCTAATACTCCCACTATGCTGGAAAGAAAAGGAAAGAAAAATAATACACAGAATATCATTTAGAGCTAGTAAGATCAAAATGGCAATTGTGGTAGAAAATGATAAGTTTAGTAAAAGAATAAATATTAAGTGGTACAATGCTTAATATTTGTTCTAATAGAGCAATTCACTCATTATCTTGTCATGCTTGGAGATCTGAATTTTTCAAATTTGTTCAGGCTCAGTTGGAGAGTACATTTGCTGCGATGAGGAAATAGAGAAGCTATAAAAATTGGATGTAGCTAGGTTTATGGTGAAAACAAAATATTCCATGAATTTGAATGAAACTTTTAACATCGACATTAACAAAAAATTTTACAAAATAAAATTAGTTGAAGATATGCACAGACCAAAAATACTTGTGGATCCAAAAGAAGGGTCGGTGGTGAGCAATTAAGAAAATATGGAGTCGGAGAAAGGAGATGGCGCATGGAGTGAGATAGAAGAAGAAGACGAGAGTCGTACATACAAGGAAACCATGAAGCAGCTTAATAATATTGATGATGGAGATACCAGTAACCTAAATAAAGAGGATGGAAAAGAAATAGTCAGAATAAGGAGTCACATGTGATCAAAAGACGTTGGGAGAGCGAAAAAATTGAACATATGCATAAATTTGGTAAAAAAATTAGTATTAGAAATTAGGATAGAGAAAACGACACTTATAACAAGAAAGGTGGTTCAGAAACATTTATAGATCCTAATCATGTCGCTAGAGTGATGGGATTGAGGGCAATGGTTCCCTTAGAACAAACATTAAATTTTGGTACGGTTGAAGGGGGTTGAAAACATCATGTTGGATGATCTGGTGAACCCAATGAAGTTGATGGGCCCAGTTACTTCGGAGTCTGGCCCAATATCGTGCTCACCTTTTGGGTCGGTAGTGCCTCATGCAAGACCCAAATCAAGAAAGAAGAAATTTATTAGTGAAATTGACCATAACATCAAAATACCCTTCTCCCCCTTATATTTCTCCTCTCTAGTCCATTCCATCAATAAAGATATTTCGTCCAAACCCTCAACAACAATTACCGTTATTGATTCAATTCAAAGCCCTGAAATTTAGATTCCACTTTAAGATACTCGAGTGGATCAATTTTGTGTTGTGATTCATTAAACGATTCAAATGTAAATCGGGGTAATTCACGCATTAAAAGAGCTTTGTAGGGCATTTTTGGAAAATTTTGGCAAACAATCAAAGATCTGGGGATTGAAGGTGAAGAGGACGATGAACATTTTGAAGGTATCATTAGAAATATGGAAGACAGAGACAAAAAAGCATTTCATGAGAAGCTGGAGGTAGCTATTAGGGGTCTATGAATATGCTGACTTACAACTTTTTTGCGAGTGGAAGTTCAATTAAAAAAAGAAGATTAGGTAAAAGTATCTTGGCTGGAAAAGCAGACATTCGCTTTATACAAGAAACGAAGAATAATGATGGATGGGGTTGTGTATAGTCTGTGGGGAAATAATGCATGCGGTTGGTCGACATTAGATGCAATAGATTAATCTGGTGGTGTACTAACAGTGTAGAGGGATAAAGTTATTTTCCCAACATTTAGCTTCAAAGGGACTAGAATTCTAGGTAGCAATACATTGTGAAATGGATTGAATTGCTACTTTGTAAATATCTATTCACCTTGTGGTATTACAGAAAAATGTAAATTATGGTTCCATCAAATTAAATGGAAGAACAAGGTTCCTAAAGGTGAATGGCTAGTGGGAGGTGATTTCAACGTAATAAAGACCTGGGAGGAAAGGAGAGGTCGTGGGAGAGTGTGCAGGTCTGAGTTGGAGGAGTTTCCTACCTTCATAGAGAGAATGGAGTTAATGAATCTTCCGGTTGTGGGAAATAGGTTTACATGGTTTAAGGCCAACAGAAGCTGTAGAAGTAGGTTTGACAGAATGGATTAAAGCCAATACTTTGAATTAGGGTCTGAAACCTTTTAAGGTTTTTAATTGATGGTACGAACATCCTCATTTCTTTGATTTTGTGAAATCATAATGGATTTCTGTAATGGTGATAAGTAGTGTTGCCCACATTTTGAATGAAAAATTCAAACTGTTAAGAGAAAGATTAAGATGGTGGAATAAGGAAATATTTGGGTGGTTTAATATAAATATTGATGCAAGGGTTGATATACTAAATAATATTGAGGAGGAGATGGTGTTGGAGTGTAAGAAGTCTAATAATAAGGTTTGATTGGAAATAATTAAAGTTAAAGAGGAGTTGTGGAATAATTTAAACTTGATGGAAAGTCTCATCAAACCGAAATCTAGACTGAGTTGGGTGAAGGAAAGGGATAATAACACAATATATTTTCATATGATGATGAAAACTAGATGTAGAAGAAATTTCATTACCTATGTAAAATCGAGAACAGAGGTTCTGGAAGAGGTGAAACGAGTCAAAAAAGTCATTTTGGATTTCTTTGAAACACGATACAAGAAGGTGGAGGTTTTGATACCTATTTTGAAAACAACAGATCTACCTAAGATAACCAATGAAGAAAAAGATGGTCTGGAAAAATGATTTACATATGATGAAATTCGTGAAGTTGTGTTTGAATGTATTGGGAACAAAACCCCGAGGCCAGACAAGTTCAACCTTGAATTTCTGAAGAAATGTTTGGAGATTGTTGAGAAAGACGTGGTCAATTGTATTAAAGAGTTTTATTCTACTGCCACCCTTCCTAAATCTATGACTTCCTCGTTTATTGCGTTGATATCAAAGACATAATTTATATCATGCGTGTATAAATTAATATCAAAATTGTTGGCTTCTCGTTTAAAGAAGGTCATGGGAAAGCTAGTATCGAATACGCAGACTACATTCATACCTGGGAGACAACTTTGTGAGATATTGGATCAAACTCTAGTATTGTTGACAGAGGTTTAACATGTCGTCGAAGTCTGATCACATGCTGTTGTCGAAGATCTACATGTTGTAGTCGAAATGTGTTCTAGTATGTAATTGTCAAATTGGGCCTTGTGTTAAGGATCCAATTGTTTAAGTTAGCTTGTACCCTTAGTTAGCTTTTATGGGTAATTGTTAAAAAAATCCCATTAGTTTAGTATGTTAGGTTTTATTATAAATAACATACTGGTCTCTCATCTTAAGTGTGGCTAAATCCTAATTAGGGTGAGAAGGTTATTTGTTATTCTTGAGTACTTGTAATATGATTTAAAGAGAAAGTAAAGAATATTAGTTATAACCAATCCATGTTGTTCTTCTTCTTGTTTTTCCATTAACCTTAACCGTTGTGTGTTTCTTGATCATAAGGAAACTATTTGTACTTTGTTTCAAGACATAATTTTTCACAATAAACTTCATGATAGTGTCCCAGTGGCAAATGATCTTATTGATTTAGTGAAGAGACAAAAAAATTTTGTCTTATGCTCAAAATTGATTTTGAACAGACTTATGATTATGTGGACTGCGAGTTTCTTAAAAGATATGGGGTTTGGAGAAAAATGGTTGGATTGGTTGAGGGGGGCGTGTTCACTAGCTATATGTCTATCTTGGTAAATGGAGGCAAAACCAGGAATTTTAAGGCATCTAGGGGATTGAGACAAGGTTATCCCTTGTACCCTTTCATATTCTCATTAGTGGTGGAAGGGTTGGCTTTAATGGTAAGTAGAGCAAGTAGTGTGGGCATTCTTAGAAGGTTGGAACTAAATGAAAATGTTCGATATAATCTATTACAATTCGCTAATGATACAATTTTGATATGTGATGCTTATTGGTCAAACTTGTGTGGCTTAAAATTATTTCTCATAGGATTCGAAATGGTGTTAGGGTTGAAGATAAACACTTAGAAGAGTAGCATATTGGCGATTGGGGGTGAATGAGTCGTTTATGAAGGCTTCATCTCAACTTTTAGCTTGTAAAATTGGTGAATTTCTTTTCAAGTTTCTTAGGTTCACTATGGGTGGGGGAACCATAGACAAATTTCATTTTGGAGGCCCGTCATAAATGGCTTCAAGGAAAGGCTTTCAACATGTAAAGGCAAGATGTTATCTATTGGTGGAAGAGTTGCGTTAATTAACATTATTTTGTTGAGTCTTCCAGTTCACCACCTTTTGTTCTTTCAAGCTCCAGTCGTGGTGTTGAAGGAAATCATGTCAATCCAATGAAGATTCTTGTGGGCCGGTACGGTGGATAAGAAAAGTTTGGCATGGGTCAGTTGAAATTTTATTTGCAGCCCAAAGGAGAAGGGGGGCTTGTGATTAGAGATATAGCTTTGTTCAATAAGGTACTCTTAACAAAGTGGATATGGAGATTTTGGTCTGATGAAGATGCGGTTTGGAGTGGTATTCTTCATTATAAATATGAGAATATTGTGAGAAGGATTCTAAATAAGGATTTGAGTGAATGAGCATGTCAAGAGTCATTATGGTGGCGTGATATGATGGTATTAAAGGATGATATAGAGAATGGATCGTTTAATAAAATGTTAACATTTAGACTGGGTGATGGAGCGACTATTCCATTCTAGGCGACAAGGTGGCTTAGTCAAGATCCTCTTAAGGTTTTTTTTCTTCAACTGTTTGAGGCTGCTATTAGTAAATTTGTTGTGATGATGGAGTTTAGAGATTTGGTCGGTGAGGTGTGGAAGTAGAACGTGGGAGCCTTGGGCATTGATGTCAACAATATTTTTCCTGTGGATAGTTCTTATTTGCAGGCGTTGTTGAACAAAGTCTATCCTTCAGTCGGGGTTGAGGATAAGTTAGTTTGACCTTGGAGTGATAACAATGTTTACTAAGTTGCATCATACTATGATAGACTGCAACAATTTTCGAGAGGAATTGATCTTCAGGTTGAACCTAAAACTGCACTGAAGTTGTTGTGGCAAACTACCATGCCGATGAAAGTAAAAGTGTTTGGTTGGAGGTTGATTTTGGATAGATTCCCCACTAGGGAAAATCTTGCAGCAAGAGGTATTATCAACCATCCACATGAGATTGTTTGTGTTTTTTATTTTCTTGTTGAAGAAGATGCCAACCATATTTTCTATGCGTGTCATCAAATTAGGTTGGTTTGGGAAAAGGTTATGGACTGGGTAAGAATTTCATGGTTCATTGAGGATGATTGTCGTGATTTTCTTTTGACATGGCTTGAGAGGATTAGAAGGAAATGTTGAGTAGAAACAATGTGCCTATTATGTTTTAGGTCTTGTTGGTTCATTTGGTATTCGAGGTAGCAAATCATATTCAATAACGAAGTTGACAATCTGGAGATTATCGTTTAGAGAATCATCTCTTATTTTTGGTGGTGGTTAGTCTTAGTTTCTAAAACTAAAATTAGGTGTAACTACTGTAAGTGGTTTAAACTCCTTTGTAATTTTATTTTTTTTATATTATTGTTGGTTGTTGTATCTATATTGTGTATTTAAATTGGAGTATCCCTAATACACTCATCTAATTCATGTTGCTTGTTTATTAAAAAAGAAAGTATTAATTGTTAAAATACTGCATTTCCGGATAGTTTATGATTATGTAGGAGATATCTTCAAAATTATATAAAAACACATAGTTTATGTCATTGATTGTGAATTCATTAAACGTCATTAAAAAATGTTTGAAGATATTATGCATCCACAGTATCCAATACTATATTTGAAACAGAACAAATTGTCATTTAGTCGCAAACAATAATCATAAGAATTTTTAATAGAATTGATACATCACAAAACGACAAAAGAAACAACATAAAATACGAACACTCAACATCGTCATTCAATCTTCAAAACGTGAAAGAGGGATCAAACAGATCAATCTGAAGAGTCAAATCTTATAAAAAAATCCCTCTTGTGTGAAGAAAAAAAACTGCAGTATCCCTAAAATGCCAGAGTGCAAAAAATAAGGAAAACACCTTAGCATTTGATGGACCAAAGAAGGAAAAGAAAATTACTGTGAAAATTACAAAAACCATAATGAAGTAAGGTCATTGCTTTAGATTAAATAGTCATGAGTCATTAGCTTGCACATCAGAAAATTCGGATGCCTTGAAAATTGATGTTTTGAATCAAATGAGCTGCTTCAAAACCTGATTTATGCTTCTTATCAGATCTTTTATCGTCAAGCAATATTCTTTATTCACCTCAGCAACAATGGTTATGTCAATATACTTATTTCCAAATGGTAAAACGGAACTGCTCTGAATGGTGAGATGATGTTTTTCGAGTTTGTTGAGTATTGCGGTCGCACTGCGACCGTGGTGTTTTTCACAGTGGATTCTGATAAGCATGTGTTTACCAGAAACTCTTGCTTCGATTTTTGGGAGTGATTGGTCTGAGTTTTCGTCGAAAGAGGAGGAGCTGTCATCGTTGGCAAAGAGAATAGATCTCTTCACAAAAACTGCGGATTCGACTTTTGTATCAGCTACTTGTTCCTCTAAACTCTCCACTCGTTCTTTTAATTGCTTTAGATGAATTATCGCATCTTCCAAAATAGTTGCCTTGTCCATCTGCATGAAAAGCACACGTTGATTATTATTCATTGTGAATTATAGTAATAAGAATAAAGATAAATATTTCCAGTTTTCATAATTGAATAAAATGATTAGTACCTTTTTGAGTCCAGGAAGAATGGAGGAAAGAGTAATGAATTTCTGGTTAAGCTTTTGCCTTCTTTTTCTTTCAGCTATTACATGATCTCTTGCTTGTATCGGGTTTCTGTTTGGTATCGTTGTCGCAGCCTTGTTCTCTAGGTTATCATACTCACTTCCAAAATTCAAGTTTTCACCGTACCCCGACTCGGTTTTAGGCTTCTTAATCCTTGCATCCATATTATCAAAGGAAATTATTTTGGAAGATGATGAAGCCTTGAGTTGAAGCTTTGTTGGGGGTGTTGCAGAGGCGACAGATTGATCAGGACTTTCAATGGGGAAAGAGTTGTTTTGTGTGCTTTCTGAATGAAATCTCTTATTATTATTATTATGAGAGGAATTAGTACTCTCAGGTGTGGATGTTTCTGAGAAAGAGTTGAAGTATGAAATATCATCAAAGTTGAATGCAAATGAATCCATTTCTTGAAACAAACTAGTATCTTCCATTCACTGTTGTTGTTAATTTGTTTGTGAAGATGGTGCACATGCTCCATAAATTGACAAACCTGTTTTATAGAGAGGATGCATAATAAAGACACGTTTCGTACCCGGTTATGTATTAACCACGTGTGTGTGAATACGATGGTTCTTGTCTCAGTAACACGTTTGGTCAAATTGTGGATACCTTCACTTAACTCTCAACTCAACTACTGCTACTTGTTTTATCAGGTGAATGGTGTTTTTCAAAGTAATAAATGCGCCAACAAGCTTCGTTGGAAACTAAAAAATGGTGTGTGAAAACATTATATTCTCCCTCTATTATTTCATTTTTCTTAAATGTATAATAACTTTTTGTGTGTTGGACTTTTTTAATTTTAATAGACCTCATTTGAATAAAATCTTCAAACAAGCAGATTTGAATCAAAATTATTGTCAAATATGAACTGATTTACTTATCGATTGGACAATTCTTACACAGTCAGAGTCAAACTAGCATTCTCTTGTATTGAGGATTTACTAACTCTATTCATCTTAATTGACTTCTCCGTCCATTTTCAATTGAGTTGTTTAAGGTTTTAGTTTTTAATAAAAGTTGAGAAAATTTATAAACACTTAAAATTTAAATAATTTTTTAAGTTTGTTCTTATTGTGTATTGGAATATTATAATTTTTTTATACATATTAGAAACAAAATTAATTCTGCATTAAAAGATACTCCTCCATCTTTTTTAAGTATTTTTTTTAAAATTATTTATCTCTTTAAAATATTAATATAATACATATTAATATATTTTTTTTAATATTGTACCCTTATTTATTATATTTCAACTTATTTAACTAATGCATTAGTTATAATTAGTAAAATTATTTTATTAAACAAAACTCAATTATTAGTTATTATATTTCAATTTAATCAACTATTCTTTTAATTACAATTAATGAATTATTTTACTAAATAAAACCCAATTAATTATTAAAATTGTGAAGAATCAAGAATAACACCCAATATAAAATGACGCTCAATATAAAATGAATGGAGTATATGTATTTAATACTTGCTTAAATTTTAAATATAATAAAAGAAATAGGTTATAAAAACTAAGAATAATAATTAATATTTTTTTAATTTTTTTACATGATAAAACGTTAGTTTCTATAAAACATTCTTTGTTTTTTTTAATGAGCAATAACTTGGACATCAATTTTAATAGAAGAAGATAAAGAAACAAGAAAAAACAAGAGAAGATTTAAAATCTAAAACTCCAATCACAAAGCATTATAATTGAGAATCTGATTTGAATCCACTTTCCAATCTTTCCAAAAAAAAAAAGTTAGAAGAACAAAAATTCACTTGAAACCATTCTCAAATTAGCAGTATAATCCTTAGAAGAAAGTTTCAATTGTGGGTGCAATTTTTCAATTTAGCAATATTTTAAATGATATTAAAATTAGGAGTATGATTTAGTGTTTTGTGTATTGAACGATATCAATTTAAGTTTAGATGCGTATTGATTATTATTAGCCTTAGGATTCATACAAGTGTTCTTAAAATGGGTTGAAAGGTCTTAGGCATCACTACGCCAAAATTGCTATTTTGTATCGCCTAATTTAATAGCGCTTTTAAAATAAGCGCTATTAAAAAGGAAACAAACATATCTATAATTGTGTTTTATAGTAAAGCGCTATTAAAGAGTACAGAGAATATGATTTTGATAGAACTTTATAAAAAAGCGCTATTATAGATCTTCACTAAGATAGCGCTTTTCTAAAAAGCGCTATTAAAATGTTGCATTACAATAGCACTTTTATAAAAGCGCTATTATTAAAAGCACTACGATAGCGCTTTTCATAAATCGCTATTAAAATATTTAACTACAATAGCGCTTCCTAAGAAACCGCTATCGTTTCTATCATTGTGTATTAAGATAACGCTTTTATAAAAAGCGCTACTAAAATATTCCACTAAATTAAATTAATTAAAATACCAAAACCTTTCCTAGCCCATATGTTTTTCTCGTTTTGGCGCAAAATCCTTTCTACCCACGCAAAAAAGCAAACACAATCATCTTCACGTTTCTTTGTCGATTCACCGCCGCCGTCTCTCATCTTCTTCACGATTCACAGTCATCTTCTTCATAGATTCACTTCACTGGAATAAAAAGAGGAACCCTAAGACAGCTCACCACCGTCATCATTCTCCGTCGATCTCAGCCGCCGTCATCAGCTCACCACCGTCACCCTTCTCTTCATTGATATCCGGTAATCTTTCTTTTCTCAGATTATTGCTTTGTGTTGTAAATTGTAAAATTAGGGATTTGAATTTGAAGATAATTTCCCTTTTTCAGTCCTAGTCCGTTACCCAGTTTCTTCAAACACTCACCGGCAAATTCTACTTCCAATTCGAATTCGAGTGTCAGTTCGACTCCTCTACGGATCTTTAAGCGGCCTTTTCCTCCTCTGTCTTCGGCCAAGCACATTCAAGCTCTGCTTGCTAAAAGACATGGCTCTGTGAAGCCTAACGAGGCTACGATACCGAAAGGGAGTGAATGTGAAGTTGGGTTGGATAAGAGTTTTGGATTTTCCAAGCAGTTTGGGAGTAATTTTGAGATTGGTCAAGTAGTGGGGCGTGGACATTTTGGGTATACTTGTTATGCTAAGGGTAAAAAAGGAAGCTTTAAGGGTCTTGATGTTGCTGTTAAAGTCATTCCTAAATCTAAGATCTATTTTCATCATTTTTGTTTTTTTAATTTATTTTTATAATTAGGTTATATGTTTGTTACATGTATGATTTCTGATCTGTGCATTTTTATGAAATCTTGATGTTGAAGTACTAAGAGATGCAATTTTTAGATTTTTCGTTAATTCAATCATGTGGAATTTGGTTATTGGAAGCATGGTTTTAAACTGCGGCTGCGGTGATGAAAATACTTGAAGAAAAAAGGACGAAATTGTCTGATGAAGTTCCTAATGAAGGCAGACATGTGATTTTTATGGTCTGATGCGGTTGCGGAGGCTACCACTTAAGAAATATTGCGGACCGCAATTTAAAACCATGATTAGAAGAAAGTAGTTTTGTAATTTTTTTGTTGGAATGACTTTGCTGTGATTAGGTTTTATGTCTCTTTAAATAGAGCTGTTGATGATTATTAGGGTAGAAATGTTTGTGTGTATTTCATGCCTTGTGTTAAATGTGGAGAATCAAGCTTTTTAGATTTTACTTGGAAAAATCATGAAACTATGCGATTGTGATATTTTTCGATAAATTACGTGATTTCTTTTCAAGGAAGTACTTTTCATGGATTTGTTTACATTACAGTCTTATGAGAAGTTATTGTTGTGATCAATGTCATCTTTGGCTGTTAATTATTAAATCAGCTATGTGGTCTTTATTCTTATGAATTTTGGAAATGTTTGGCAGATGAGGACAGCCATTGCGATAGAGGATGTAAGAAGAGAAGTGAAGATATTGCGAGCTTTGACTGGTCATAAGAATTTGGTACAATCCTACGAAGCCTATGAAGACGATGAAAATGTTTATGTAGTTATGGAGTAAGTTCTTAATATTACCCATATATTTTTTGTCACCACTTTATTTGTTACCTTCATGAAAACAATGCTGCTGAAAGTTCGGGCGTGTTCGGGCATGTTTGGAAGCTTCGATTTGTTGCTTCAGTAAAGTCACGTTCATAGTGCATTGAAACAAAAATGTCAATGTGGCACGTAACCAAACATGAACTTAGATTTAGTAATATAATCCCACATGTAACAAGTGTTATTTTTTATTTAAGTTAATGACTTTCCTTATATCTAGAGTATAGTTCCAAAGAAATGTATTGTAATATTGATTGTTTGGAGATATCATATTAATTGAGCAGAAAAATGAAAGTTGTTAATCGAGTCAATAAATTCGGAACTAATCTGCTACTATATCTCATGCTATACAGATTATGCAAAGGAGGTGAATTGCTAGATAAGATTCTTTCCAGGTAATAATATTCTCCAACTTTTATTTTTCCGTGCCACAAAGTTGGAACTAACTAAAAGGAGATTTTTTGGTTTTGTTATTTTACCGTTGTCGTCATTGCAAACATTCTGATCAGCTCATACTTGATTCTGATTTATAGGGGTGGAAAGTACTCAGAAGAGGATGCTAGAGTTGTTTTGATTCAGATATTAAGTGTAGTAGCTTACTGTCATCTACAGGGCGTTGTCCACCGTGATCTCAAGCCAGAGGTAATCTATTCATACTAAGAAATTAACTTTTCACAGTAAACTTGGCAAGCTCACATTCTTTCCATTTGATTACTATGTGTCGCTCACTCTCATCACTTGCACAAAACCACAGTCTGTTATCTTTTACTGTTATTGCGCTGTTTCTTTCAAAGACCTGTGTTCCCACACGTGTCAGTGCAATGAGTTAGTTCATTAAGCTGATCAATGCTTAGCTGGAAAAAAAGATCTGATTTTTTTGTTGCTTTTGGATTTAATTAGAAATAATGACGTTATTTTCAAATATATTTTTTTACAAACCTTATAAACTTAGATGATTTGATTAAATGTTATCGAATATCGGCCATGCTGGCGCCATGGATGATATCAATGGCGGATTTTGGTGTTGCCGCAATGGTAAATATAGTCGGATATTGCGGTTTTTTCCGCCATCATCCGCCATGATGGCGCCACAAAGCTGCTGGTATATTGGGATTTTGGCTCTCCGCCAATGCTATCTGCGATCATCGACAATACTGATTTGATCAGCATGAGCTTCTACTTGTTTGGAATCTTGTTATTACTCTTTTGGTGATACTCCTAATGGTTTTTTCATTAAGTTTGGACTTTCATTTATTTTGTATCATCACTTTATGTTTAATATCAACAAGTTACTGAGTGAATGCATGCAATTTTAGTTTATTGTTATGCTTCAAATTGAAATTGAAATGAGTGCTTAAATATATATATTCTGTCATCAAATATATGAATACTTAATGATTACGAAATATATGAATACTTTAGCCTTTCAATATTTAGCCTATAGCTCACTTATTTTTCTCTCTCTGCAGATAGCCATAGGCAACGAATTGTCAATTGGATTGATGGCACTGGACAGCTCTCAACTGCATTTAACTTCACAACAAAGGGAATTCTCCAGGTACCAAACATTTTTTGCTCATTATCTTATATGGACCATGATTCCCTACCGCTGAATTCAATTGCTTAATCTCAAGTTTATTGAATTCATGCTACAAACTTCTTTCCTCATGCTGCCATTTTTAGGAAGCTGTCAAGAGAGAATACTGGCGACTGTGTGATGCTCAAGGGAAGCCACCTGGTGTGGTTGGGTGGTGGCCTTCAAGATCAGCGACATTTATAGAAAATCATGATACTGGCTCAAATCAGGTGACTCAAATTTATATGCATTTTCTTATTTCTTAGTGACAACTGGGAAAGACTGGTCTGGTATAATAGATTTATGTAAAATTAATTTTGCTTTTGAAAATACCTTTTTTTTAAAGGTTATTGATTAATAATGTGCCTTTTATCATATTGCCTTCCTGATTCCAGCAAGAATTTTGACACCAATACAAATATGTCATTTCCTTCTACCTCATTTTCCTAATAACACATTGCTTTTTTAGTTTTTACGACTAAATTTTAAATTCACGCTCTTGTTTCACTCTCTGTGCAGGCTCATTGGCCCTTCCCTTCTGATCATGTTATGGAGGTACATATCAATGTTTTAGTTTTTCATTACTTTCAACTTGGATACTAGCAAAAAATTGACAATATTTTTGACTTATAGCCCATATCCTGCTAACTAACTACACTCTTAATTAAACAGAGTTTAATTATGTTTATAAAATAATGATCTGCATATAACTTTTGATTACTGCAGGGATATGCTTACATATTGACTCATCCTGGGATACCTACAATTTTCTATGACCACTTTTATGACTGGAACCACTCAGTTCATGAGCAGATTATGAAGCTGGTACGTAACAGACTAGTATCACACTAATGCATTTTCGTTTGACAACAAGAGTCTAATACACCAACTCACATTTAACTGCAGATTGATGCTCGCAAGCGTCAAGGTATTCACAGCAGATCGCCTGTTAGGATTCTGGAAGCCAAGCACAATGTTTACGCTGCAATCATCGTCGACCTCTGCTGGTTCCTCGAAGTTAGTTTCGACTGCTTCTTACTCAATTCACTGTTTCATAAATTGCTGAGAATTTACTTGATTAATGACTTTATGGTTGCAGAGCTGCTGAGGTGGACAATAGGCTTAAAAAACCAGGATCGTTTAGGGCTCCAAGATACAATGACACACGTCTTGATGATGTATTTTCTACCAAAAAGTTGAGGTATAAACATGCTTATGGGAAGGAAATGTAAAGGTTAGTTTACATGTTCAAGCTACAACTAGTATCTACTTTATTCAGTTGAAAGCTTTGTTCAATTATTGATACCATGTTGATATTGTTGCTGTGTTCAGGAAAATCCATCTCTGGAGCAAACTAGTAATCAAATAAATGCTTGAGTTTTTTCTAGTTCAGCAGTTAAGAGACTGAAAGGGATTTCACGGTTTGTCCTGTAGCTTGTGTGTTTGCTTGATCACGCATTTATGTCTTCCCTATGATGATTATGCTTTTGTTCTCAATTTGATTTCAGCTTTGAGAAATCTGCTTCCTCAGGAGAGGTTACAAAAGATGATGTGCCGCAGGCTGAGGAAGCCAATGGAAAGTGCAGCCAAGGGAAGTTTCTTAGTGTTGCTGCCATCACAATTGGCCTTCAACAGCTAAAGGGTTTCCTTGGCATTAAAACCAAAATGTTCACAACAAAAACCGATATCGTCTCTGTGCTGCATTCAGTGTTCTCATCAGCCAAACATGGAGTATGATCTCTTTCTCTTTATCTCTCAATATGCACAAGCAAGTTATGAACTAAATAAGAAAATGAGAAATGCATGATCTAATATTTACCATCTTGCAGTGGAACTGGCACACTATATTAATCGGAGCTAGCTTTCTGTGTTTTCTTCTTGTCGCCAAGTATATCCTATGAGATTAAACTCCCTTTTTCATCTTCCTATTATATCTTAAATAGTTAGGACTGCAAAGTTTTTTCTAATATTATTTCATGTTTTGTTGATTAGGGAAAGAAGAACAATAAATTCTTCTGGGTGCCAGCAATTGCTCCATTGATATCTGTCGTGCTGTCCACTTTTTTCGTATTCATAACACGCGCAGATAAGCAAGGGGTAGAAATTGTAAGTATATAAGAACTTGAAGTTCCATCCTCATTCCGAATATTGCAGAATATGATTGTTTTCACATAGTTTTAATTTCCATAGAACTAAAGGGTTTGTTCATTGATATGTGAAGGTAAATAAAATAGAGAAAGGGATCAATCCTTCGTCTGTTCATGATATTTATTTTAGCGGCGAATACCTTGAGTAAGGTTTTAAAATCGGTGTCACGGCAGGCATGATAGCACCGACAGTAAGCAAAAATAGTACTACTAGTACTAGAAGTATCACTCTAGATGAGTATTTCTTCTATTATTTACTATGACATTTATAATTAAACGGTTGCGTTTTGGTTTTCAGGAAGCCATAGCTATTGGAAGAACTTTTGCATCTATGAAGGACTATCAACTCGATGGAAACAGAGAAATGGTTGCATTAGGAACAATGAACGTTGTTGGTTCGATGACTTCATGTTATGTGGCAACCGGTAAGATCATAATGAACAGGTGTTAATAGTATGTTTCGACAAATATTTTAAGCAGCTGATCTATTGTTATTTTCCCAGGTTCTTTCTCTCGGTCGGTGGTAAACTACATGGCTGGCTGCCAAACTGTGGTATCTAATATTGTGATGTCTGTGGTTGTTTTTCTAACGCTGCAATTCCTAACTCTGCCTTTTAAGTACACTCCAAATGCAATTCTTGTTGCCATCATCATTTCCGCTGTCATCAGCCTTATGGACTATCAGGCAGCAATTTTGATCTGGAAGATCGATAAATTCGATTTCATTGCTTGCGTGGGAGCATTCTTTGGAGTTGTTTTTGTTTCAGTTGAGATAGGACTTCTAATTGCAGTAAGTACCAAAACCTATGCTCCAAATTTTTAGCTGACTATTCTGATAGCGGAAATTTATGAAAATGGAATGCTTTTGGATGTGAATAAGTTGAGTTGGTCCTAAATGCTTGTAACCATAAATATATATAGAAACCATTGGCTAGTTGAATGATTGGTGATACTGTATTCAATAAATGCAAGTTCTATTCTTTATGCAAGTTTCATTGAGTTTTTCTAGCAAAATTATTAAATTTCGTTTGTAGTGATACTGTATTCAATAAATGTTGTTCCATGTATCAATCATTCCTAAGGAAACAGAAAATGTTCCCTCAATGAGAATGTTATGACAAAAGATTCTTAAATCACTTTGAGCTTGTTCGAGATCTCAACAAATTATAATAGATATAGCTGTATCACTAATGACTTGTATTATGCATCTGTTCTTAGCTTGACTTAATGGAAATGATTTGTATCAATATTATATGTATGCATCAATATTATATGTATGCATCAATACTGTGCATCAATATATTGTATCAATATTATATGTATGCATTGCATCAATATATTGTATGCATCAATATTATATATATATATATATATATATATATATATATATATATATATATATATATATATATATATATATATATATATATATATATATATATATATATATATATATATATATATATATATATATATATATATATATATATATATATATATATATATATATATATATATATATATATATATATATATATATAATGATTTGGTGTAAAAAAAAGTGTATTAAAATATATAGCGGTCTGAAGAGAGCGTGCTATAATAGCGCTTTGTTAGAAAGTGCTATCAAAATTAAAGCAATTTACCGGTATTGTAATAGCGCTTTGTTTGAAAGTGCTATCGAATATGTGGATTATAATAGTGCTTTCTTTGAAAGTGCTATTAAATATGTGTCTTATAATAGCGCTTTATTTGAAAGTGCTATTAAATATGTGTATTATAATAGCGCTTTGTTTGAAAGTGCTATCAAAATTAAAGCAAAATACCGGTACTATAATAGCGCTTTGTTTGAAAGCGCTATCAAATATGTGACTTATAATAGCGGTTTTGGAAAAGCGCTATTAAATACAGGTACTATAATAGCGCTTTTGAAAAAACGCTATTAATTATCAGTACTATAATAGCGCTTTTAAAGCGCTATTAAAAATTTTGTTTTACAGTAGCGGCTTGATTAATAGCGCTTTAAAGCGCTATTAAAAAGCAAAAAAAGCGCTATTATAAAGCTTTTTTGTAGTAGTGCATTTCATTCACATCAAAAACCAAGTTTGTGTGTCAACAAAACTACACATGTCGACCTATACATGCTCAGGCCGACCTGTAGAAGCTTTTGCTTCAACACAGGCCAACACATACGATTACAGGTCGGCTCCCATGCTCCAATAATGAATCCTGTGGATTATGTCCATAGGTCGCGCCTCATTCAGGCCGACCTGATGACCTTAATAGATTGACTTATTGCTTTCATAGGCTGACCTGTAGTCTTTAAAACTAGAAATTTTGTTTTGCATCTTATTTTTTCTTGCATTCCTTTTGCCTAATTTCCACACACACACACGCACGCATGCACGCACGCATGCACACGCAAGCGCACACACACACACACACACACAATATTTAAAAGCAAATGCACAATCAACATGCAAATAAATTACAAAAGGAAATGATGAAGCAGCCAAATGATTGCCAGATTTAGGGGATTAACTTTAAAAAACTTGATTCTTAACTTACTTTCCATGTCTTCGGAGAGAATTATTTCCAACATTCGGTTCCACATCTTTGAAGCTCAAGATCTTTCTCTCGACCAATTCACACACTATATACTTCAATTCATAACATCTCTCTAAGTCATTCCCAGGAGCACCCTTATGAAAAGGACAACAAGTGTTTGGGTTATACCCTTATTTATTATACATATTAATATTTTTTAAAATTATTTATCTCTTTAAAATATTAATATAATACATATTAATATTTTTTTTAATATTGTACCCTTATTTATTATATTTCAACTTATTTAACTAATGCATTAATTATAATTAGTAAAATTATTTTATTAAACAAAACTCAATTATTAGTTATTATATTTCAATTTAATCAACTATTCTTTTAATTACAATTAATGAATTATTTTACTAAATAAAACTCAATTAATTATTAAAATTGTGAAGAATCAAGAATAACACCCAATATAAAATGACGCTCAATATAAAATGAATGGAGTATATGTATTTAATACTTGCTTAAATTTTAAATATAATAAAATAAATAGGTTATAAAAATTAAGAATAACAATTAATTTTTTTAAATTTTTTTACATGATAAAAAGTTAGTTTCTATAAAACATTCTTTGTTTTTTTTTAATGAGCAACAACTTGGACATCAATTTTAATAGAAGAAGATAAAGAAACAAGAAAAAACAAGAGAAGATTTAAAATCTAAAACTCATCACAAAGCATTATAATTGAGAATCTGATTTGAATCCACTTTT
Source organism: Lathyrus sativus (assembly GCA_963859935.3). Lineage (NCBI taxonomy): Eukaryota > Viridiplantae > Streptophyta > Magnoliopsida > Fabales > Fabaceae > Lathyrus > Lathyrus sativus. Next base: position 512,102,011 of record OZ012738.1, read on the forward strand.
CAATCTTTCCACAAAAAGAAGTTAGAAGAACAAAAATTCACTTGAAACCATTCTCAAATTAGCAGTATAATCCTTAGAAGAAAGTTCCAATTGTGAGTGCATTTTTCAATTTAGCAATATTTTAAATGATATCAAAATTAGGAGTATGATTTAATGTTTTGTGTATTGGACGATATTAATTTAAGTTTAGATGCGCATTGATCATTATTAGCCTTAGGATTCATACAAGTGTTCTTAAAATGGGTTGAAAGGTCTTAGGCATTTCATTCACATCAAAAACCAAGTTTGTGTGTCAACAAAACTACACATGCCGACTTATACGTGCTCAGGCCGACTTGTAGAAGCTTTTGCTTCAACACATGTCGGCGCATACGATTACAGGTCGGCTCCCATGCTCTAATAATGAATCCTGTGGATTCTGTCCATAGGTCGTGCCTCATTCAGGCCGACCTGATGACCTTAATGGACTGACCTATAGTCTTTAAAACTATAAATTTTGTTTTGCATCTTATTTTTTCTTGCATTCCTTTTGCCTAATTTCCACACGCACGAACGCACACACACGCACACACACACAAACACACACACACACACACACACACAATATTTAAAAGCAAATGCACAATCAACATGCAAAGAAATTACAAAAGGAAATGATGAAGAAGCCAAATGATTGCCAGATTTAGGGGATTAACTTTAAAAAACTTGATTCTTAACTTACTTTCCATGTCTTGGGAGAGAATTATTTCCAACATTCGGTTCCACATCTTTGAAGCTCAAGATCTTTCTCTCGACCAATTCACACACTATATACTTCAATTCATAACATCCCTCTAAGTCATTCCCAGGAGCACCCTTATGAAAAGGACAGTAAGTGTTTGGGTTATACCAAGGAGGAATAAGATCCAGTGGTAGACCAAAAGGTTTAGGAACTACCAATCCCTTTTGTAACAGAGAAGATATAACTCAGTATATGTCATTGGTATCTAAGAGAAAGAAGGTTTAACATCTTGTCTCTTATTCTGAGTTGGCACATTCCGACGAGGAGCTCGGACTCTTGGTTGCCAATATGGACGAACGACGGGTGTTGGTTGGACTATCAGGTTTTGTTGTTACTGAAAGCAAAGAGGTGGTGCTTGTTGGAATGACACTCTAGGCATTGGTAGTCGCTTATTAATGTGACGATCTTTAAGCCTCTCAACCTCGTTGCTGGATGCCATCCTTTTTAATCGACCTCCTACTTCTCCTTGGCTTCCGTTGGCATGGGTATTGACATTGGTATTCCAAGACGATATTTCAATGCTCTCACGAGAAAACAATGATGCCCCATTAGCCACATGTGACTTGTTCCTTGTGGTATATAATCTTAAGAGATTTCAGAGGTCCCTTTCCCTACTTATTGTCTGGCTCACAAAGCATGATATTTGTATTTGGCCTTCTTTTCTAGGGTGCTAGTGACTCTAGCAAGCTTTGTAAACTGAGCTTAAAAATTTGGAATTCCTTGATGGGGTGCCCCGTTGTTCCAGTACAATATCAACATTCAACCTCTGGATGGTCTGCTTTAAAGATCAAACTCTTGTCGTGTATCAGATTTTGTACCAGAGCTTCCAACGTAAAACAAGTGTCCAGACTGTGTCCTTCAGCCCCTTTATGGAATTAACATGTTGCATTTAGATGTTACCATGGTGGATATGGCGTTGGCAAATGCGTGAGAGCTTAAGGAGTTATTAATGAATTCTGGATCAACTGCGGGTAGAGCTTACTAAGCAACACGTGAATCGATTAGTCGTGAGCTTTGTTCCTCTTATTATGATTCAGACTCTTGTTCTAGCTCCAGCTTTGGGTATCTAGAGGTGGAATAGCCATAAGATACTGACGTGCTAATTTGGTAGTCAAATGGTGAAGGTGACATCATGAGTGAGAACCATATGATGAGAGATGAGGAATTGCCACATGGGTTTGCCCTTAACTTAGGGTAATACTGGATGGATGTGGAGTAGTGGCTCCTTCGGTTGCAGCGATAGGTGCGGGATGACCCTCTTTTTTCAACAAGGTTTGTAAGGTTAGCAAGACCCAACTCATTTGACTTTTCAAAGTATTGAGTTCCTCTTTCAGCACTTCTTGACACTTCCTTAGCTCATTCATCATTTCTTGAGACATTACTCTCTGTTCCAAACATGTGCCAAGAATCACCTTGCTAGATATGGAAGAGGATGGATGAGTTTCTATGTTTTTAAATGAAATGCAATACATGCTGACAAATGCAAATGCAATGTATGTGAACATATAATTTGTATGCAAAGAAAATTCAATACACGTAAGATTAGGATCTGGGATAACACGAGTAAATCAAAACACCCTATTAGGTAGGTCTTCCTATAACGGATGGTTCTAGATCATCTACCCATAAACCCACTTATGGGATAGTCTATAGGTTGATGGATAAGGTTCCCAGAGTCATGGACCTTAATCGTATCAACGTCATGCAACAGGCTAGCCGCTTTATGACAAGAGTGGCGAAAAGGTCTATTTCGAACGGGGTTTTCATATTGGTTGGAACAAGAGTCATGGACCTTTCATGAATCAGCATCATGCAACAAGCTAGTTGTTTTATAACGAGATCTAGAAACAGGTCTACTCTAGAGATGCCTTCATGTTAGTTGCTACAAGGAGCTTTCCCTCGTAGTCTAACACAACTAACTACTAAATCTAACCTTATGCTTTCTCTTAGATTTTTCCAAAACTCGGGTGTAGAGCTTTATTCAAGATATCAGATCCCCAAGACCCACACATGGATATATATATATATATATATATATATATATATATATATATATATATATATATATATATATATATATATATATATATATATATATATATATATATGTGTGTGTGTGTGTGTGTGTGTGTGTGTGTGTGTGTGTGTGTGTGTGTGTGTGTGTGTAAAAGCAATAAAGCAAGAGGAATAAAACATATAATTAAAGAAGAAAAACAAACAAACAAAGCTAACACACATACGAAAGCCAAACTAAACTAGGCTTGACTCACTGTGTGTGTGTGTGTGTGTGTGTGTAAAAGCAATAAAGCAAGAGGAATAAAACATATAATTAAAGAAGAAAAACAAACAAACAAAGCTAACACACATACGAAAGCCAAACTAAACTAGGCTTGACTCACTTACGGATGAGAATGTCCCCAGTAGAGTCGTCCTCTTTCGTATCTCGAAAAATACGGACGAAATTGCAAAGCGTAATCACACGCCCGCGGGATGGACTTAATAGAGTCGCCACCGATGTTTATTTATTCTCATAGAGGGAAAGAGAAAATATCGAATAGAACCCTTAAAAGAAAGATAAGGATATGGTCATTGCAACCAATATCTGAGTTCGGAAGTCGGTTACGCAAAGGGAAGGTATGAGCACCCATCACATCCATTATACTCAACGGGAACCATTTGGTTAAGTTTGAAAGAGTGTTAGCTTAAGGTTAGTTTCTAATCTTCTATTTATAGAATGGAAAAAGAGATAGAAGAAAAAATGTTTTTTAGATTTTTATTAAGAGAGAGGGAACCTAATTTTTTTTTATTATTAGGGTGCTTGTCAAGACTTCGTAGTCTCGTTCCTACATATCCTTACAAGGATGGAGTCAGAGCAATCGGAGTTCATGTAAAATTTGTTGGTTGATTTTAGCAAAAGATAAATTTTATTAATCAACCAAAGAATGAGGAACATACATTTTCACCATATTAAATAGATTTACAAATCTTATTCATGCCACTTATCTTAACTCAATGTTTGTAGGCAAAATATTGCCCTAGTGTTTATTAAGACAACATCTTTCATTTTGAATAGACTCTTTAATCTTATTAGATGTCTTGAAGTTTTGTTTAAGAAAATACACTTAATGAAAATCAAGGTTTACTCATAATTGAGTAGATATTTTGGTCTCTTGATGATAATCAAGGTATGTCCATGTAAATGGAGAATTGAGTATGATTTGGATATATTTTAAGAATGATGAACATTTGATGATGATCAATTATTCAAAGAATTTGTGCTAGAGTGTTGAACTATAACAGTCTCTTTCATTTAAGACTGATTGAGAAAATTGTTTATGGACCATGCACATTGATAGTGATCAATGGTTCAAAGAGTTGTGCTAGAGTGCTAAACCCTAACATCTCTTGGTCTAAATTACTTATTAGGTGTTTTAAGGACGAAAAAAAGAAATCATTGGCTATCTCAATGTGTAAGACTTGAGACCAATCATTAAAGGGTTTTGCTAGAATGTCATATTCCAACAATCTTTTTCTTTCAAGTTTATCTTAAAAGAGTATTTATGTACTTTGAAGTAGTTTAGCTATCCTTAAAGAAGGAAGAGGTCTTGAGATGGCACTTGATAAAGGGTCAAAGTTTGAGAGGGCGCTACGGTGAAAAAGAAAAAGGTCGAAAAGAAAAAGGTAGAAGGTGGTTTGCCAAGGATTAGGGTCCTTGTGCCTACGTATTCTTATTGTTAAATGAGAAATCAGAGCGTCCGTAGTTATGGGTAAAAAGATGTGTTTGTTGGTAGATTTTAGAGAAATACATTTAGTCTCACATTTAGTCGCATTTGATAGAAAACATTGTTTAATCCAAAACAGGTGAGGAGCGAATGTTTTCATCACAACATAATGGATTTACAACTCAACATTCGCGTGAAACGCCTCTTATCTCAACTCAAAGTAGTTTGCAGAAGAAGCAATATTTTGCGTCGTCTCAAGACACATTATCTTACGTTGATGAAATTTTTTTAGGATTATTCGCACGACGGAGAGAAAATATAGTTTGAAGTGTTGAATATATTTTAAGTAAATGACGAACATTTAATCAAATGTTCAAAGAGTTATACCAGAATGCTAGATTCCAACGGCCCTTATTCATTCAAGTTGTTATGAAAATTATTTGATGGACAATGAACTCTTGATGATAATCAATTGTTCAAAGAGTTATGCTAAGATGCTAGATCTCAATGGCCCTTATTTATCCAAGTTAATATTATGAAAATTATTTGATGGACAATGAATTCTATATGATAATCAATTGTTCAAGGAGTTACGCCAAGATGCTAGATTTTAACGGTCCTTACTTATCCAAGTAGATACGAAAATTGTTTTATGGACAACGAACACTTGATGATAATAAATTATTCAAAGAGTTATGCCAAGATGCTAGATCTCAACGAATTTTATTTGCCCAAGTTAATATTAATTATTTAATGGATAATGAACTCTTGATGATAATCAATTGTTCAAAGATTTGCGCCAAGATGCTAGATCTTAATGACCCTTATTTGTCTAAATTGATATTAGATGTTTTAAGAATGAAAGAAAGGAATATGAACTTTTATCGCAAAATCTAAGACTTGAGACCAGTCATTCAAGGCTTCTGCTAGAATGCTAGATTCCAAAGGTCCTCTTCTTTCGTGTTTCAATTGAAATAGGTTTGGAGAGAAAGAAAATAAGATCTCATGAAGGAAGGTTTCAGCGTGAAATGATCAAGTTCTCCTCTCTCTATCAATTTAGATTCTACTTCTCCTCTTCTTAATTTCTCTAAAAACATTCTTATTATTTTGCTTTGATTGTTTTTTGGTTAGATTGCGATTGAGTTGATTTTTGTTGGTGTTGTGATCTTTGTTTTTCAGGTGTGATACATTGTTATGGTTTGAGAAACATACGGCGGAAACCGTAGCGAAGGAAGGAAGTACAATGATTTATGGATGCATAGGTTATTATTGTTGCTTAATGCGCCGCGTATGGAGGTATGGGTCGGTGGTTCGAAAAATGAAGAAGAAGAATGGGTGATTGAAAGATGTTGAAGATGGTTTTATGAAAACATAATAATGTTTATGTTATGGTTGAGTAAAAGTAAAATGAAGATGATTATGATGTATGTTGTAGCATGAATATCAAATGGAAGGAGGTAGAATAGAGGTGATAATGGAGAGCTGAGGGTGTCTCTATGGTGATGAAGAAGGAACGTTTTTAAAATGATGGAAGCCAGTATCTCCATTTTTTTTCCTTTTTCTTGTTGTTGTCTCCTCTTTAAAATCCAAAACCAAACTTCTTGACTAAGTTTTGAGGTGTCGCTACACAAAAAGTAACACAGAGTCGCCACTGAATTTTATTTATCCCAAAGAAGGAAATGGAAATATCGATAAAACCTTTAGGGAAAGAGCATGGTCATCGAAACCAAGTTACGGATTTAGAAGTCGGTTATGTGAGAGGAAGGTATTAACACCCTTTCACATCCATCACGCTCGATGGGAACCTTCTAAGTTGTCTAAGCTCGAATGGGTGTTCTCTTCTAAAAGTCTACATGCTTAAGAGAAAAAGGGTTGGTTTTATATTAGGGTGCTCGCCAAGTATTGGGGCCCTTGTGCCTACATATATTCACTTGTAAGAAGTGAAGAATCAGAGCATTCGTAGTTCACAGGACTACGATGAAAAATAGGAAGTTTAGGTAGACGATGCTAACATGCGCATTCTAGCAGTTAGGTGTATTGCGGCTTGCTCGTGGAGTATTATGCGTTACCTGTTTGTGGTAGAACGAACATAACATGTCCTTTTCTAAGAAAGAACGGAGGACTAAAGATGAAAAAGAAAGAAAGTGCTCGCTAGGTGTTAGCAAGTATTTTGCGGTAGTGTTTCATCGTATCCATAGGGATTGATGAGAATATGAGATGCTTGTCGCTCAACGGTTTAATGATTTAAGAAAGGGAGGTTTTAAAATGGTTTCTATTTTCATAACAAGAGTTTGCAAGAATTAAAACAGAATAAAATTCGGTCTAAGTTTGATAAAAGCGTGCCAAGATTAGGGTTCGTTAATCCGTCCTAAACGTATCCAAACCGATCAAATATGTGAACGTAGTTTTAACCAACATAACCGCGTATCCTCGCAAAAAACGGTCATTTTTAAAGCGATTTCATGAATGTTATTATTTCGACTGTTAAATGATCTCTTAAATAACACTCAAAACAATAATCATTAAGATCAATACAAAACGGGTATCAACTTTCAAACCTATATCTAGAATTTGTATAGTTGGTAGATAAAGATATTAGGTCAAGACTTGAAAAGTTCATGTCTAAAGCAATCAAAACCATAGATATAACAAATGATAGCAAATAACTTCATCTATATTGATCCCAACATTGTTCACATACAAAAGATCAAGAAGAATACATAAAGTCTGAACTAACTACCTCTAACCTTGACAAGAGAGGGATTTTGCCACCCATTTCCATGATATCTTGAGCAACAAGTTTCGAAAGAAGGTTGATCAACATCCGAATCGAATAATCGAGATTGGATAGGAATCCACCTTCTCTTTGTGAAATATTGCTAAGAGATGATGAGAAATGGAGAGACAAGCTTTTTATGTCAGGAAATCCTCTCTAAAGAAAGTGCAAAGTAAAAATATATTTTTACAAAAAGTGGCACAAGCTACTTATATAAGGCCTGCTGAGCTGTCATGTTCACAGTTAGACCTTCCGGCATTAATCCGGTGGCTTTTTGGTGAGCCATGTTAGCGAACCAAGGTCTAACCTTCACCATATACAACTTTTCATCAGGGAACTCTTCCCTCACCTCCTACTCATGCTTTGTGACTTCATCATTCACAAGTCGGGACAAGTGATCCCCTACCAAATTCTCAGATCCTTTGTTATCACGAATTTTAAGATCAAATTCTTATAATAAAAGAATCCAACGAATTAGCCGTTGCTTGGAATTCGGCTTGGTAAGCAGATACTTCATCGCCGCATGATCGGTGTACACCACAACTTTGGACCCGATCAAATAAGACCTAAATTTTTCTAATGCATACACTATTGCGAGAAATTCATTTTCAGTTGTTGCATACTTAATTTGAGCATCGTTAAGAACCTCGCTCGCATAGTGTATCGCATGGAAAATTTTGGTTTTTCTTTGGCCTAACACTGCGCCAACCGCATAATCGTTCGCATCGGACAAGAGTTTAAAATTATTTTTCCAGTTTGGTGCGACAATTATGGGTGCAGTTATTAGGCTTTGCTTCAAAGAATCAAAAGTTGTCATACAAGAATCATAAAAAAGAAAATACTTATCTTTATTGAGCAGGTTGCTCAATGGTTTCGCTATATTTGCAAAGTCTTTGATGAGTCTTCGGTAGAATCCTGCATGACCCAGAAAACTTCGAATTCCCTTTACATTCAGAGGTGGCGGCAATTTTTCAATAACTTCCACTTTAACCCTATCAACTTCAAGTCCCTTTGAAGAAACCTTGTGCCCAAGCACAATGCCTTCCGTAACCATGAAGTTGCATTTCTCCCAATTAAGCACCAAATTAGTATCCACGCACCTCTCCAAGACAACATCAAGATTTTTCAGACAAAGATCAAATGACGGTCCAAAAACTGAGAAATCATCCATACACACCTCGATAGTCTTCTCAATAAAGTCTGAGAATATAGCTTGCATACACCTTTGAAAAGTCGCCGGTGCATTACACAAACCAAACGACATCCTCCTATAAGCAAAGATTCCGAAAGGACAAGTGAAAGTTGTATTTCATGATCCTCCGGGTTGACAATGATTTGATTATACCCTAAGTATCCATCCAAAAAGCAATAATATTCATGACCGGAAAGTCTCTCGAGCATTTGATCCATGAAAGGAAGAGGGAAGTGATCTTTTCTTATAGCTTGATTGAGCCTATGGTAGTCGATACACATCCTCCATCCCGTTACAGTTTTTGTCAGAATCAACTTGTTCTTCTCATTGCGAACAACCGTTATTCCACCTTTCTTCTGCACCACTTGAACTGGACTAACCCACAGACTATCGTAAATAGGATAAATCATGCCGGCATCCAACATTTTGACAACTCCTTTCCTCACCACTTCTTTCATAGTAGGATTCAATCTTCTTTATGGTGAGCTATCGGTTTGAAATCTTCCTCCATGAATATTCGGTGCATACAATATGAAGGACTTATACCTTTCAAGTCGGAAAGAGTCCAACCCATCGCCTCTTGATTTTTCTTCAAAACACCAACCAATTTCCTTTCTTCCTCCATGGTTAGATCCGAAATTATGATTATCGGCTTGTTTTTCTCTTCATCAAGGAAAACATACTTAAGATGAGATGGTAACAACTTTCACTCAAGTTTGACTTCCTCGTTGTTTTCTTTTTTCAAAATTTCCATCCTTTCTTTCAAAAGTGGAATTTCCTCTAATTCTTCAAGCTCCCGAAAGCATTTTTAAATCTCTCTTTCTTCTTTGTCATTGACTTTTGAAAGAGAATTGGTAAGAACTTGTTGTAATGGTGTGGGAACTTGCAACAAATCCTTAACTTCTTTGATCGCCACTTCCGTTGCATTGATTCTAAAACAATCGGTCTTGTCCTTTGAAAGCTTCATGGCTTCAAAAAGATTTAAACAAATCTCCTCATCTAGAACTCTAACCTTTATTATACCATCATCCATATTAATCTCCATGCGTGCGGTCTTCATAAAAGGTCGACCAAGAATCAAGGGAGAGTCTTCATCTTCTTCCATATCAATTACCACAAAGTCAATTGGGAACAAAAATTTGTCAACCTTTACCAACACATCTTCGGCTACACCATGAGGGCGAGTGGTAAATTTGTCGGCAAGTTGCAATGTCATTTGAGTGGACTTCAACTCCATGTATCTCAATCGCTTCACAATGGACAAGGGTATCAAGTTGATACTAGAGCCTAAATCGATCAACCCTTTGCCAATACAAGTGTTTCCAATTGTGATGGGCAAAGTGACTCGTCCCGAATCACTTTCTTTTCTCAGGAGAGTACGTTGAATGATTACGCTACAACTAGCATCCACCATGATAGTTTCTTGATCCGTATACCTCTTCTTCTTATTAAGGATGTCCTTCATGAATTTATCATACTTGGGCATTTGCTCCAATGCTTCGAAAAATGGAATATTGATTTGCAATTGCTTGAATATGTCCCTGAACCGAGCATAGTGTCTCGTATTATCTTTCCTTGTTGGAGCATGCGGATATGGAAAATTTTGAATCGGGATAGTGCTCACTTGCTCTTTTCCTTTCCTAGATTTTTTCACTCTTTCTTCTCTCTTATTTTGCTCTTCTTCCTCACTCTTTTTCACTTTTTCATTTTCAACTAAATCTCCCTTAACATTTTTTTCTACTTCATTCTCAACATTTTCATTTTCTTTTTCAACTACAACCTCTTCCGCCACAACCTCCTCACCTACACCCATGTCAATTTCTCTACCACTTCTTGTGAGAATCGCCTTGCAATGCTCCTTAGGATTTGGAAGAGCGGTAGCCATGAAAGGCCCTTTTTATTGATCGGCCAATTGTTTTGATAATTGGCCCACTTGTGTCTCCAAATTCTTTATAGCCGCATCGGTGTTCTTTTGATTTGACATTGACATTTGCATAAATTGAGTAAGAGTTTCTTCCATCTTTGACGATGCACTTTGAGTTTGTGGAGGTTGAGTGTAATTTTGATATTATTGACGATTTGAAGTTCCGTCTTCTTGCGGCCTCCAAGGTTGTTGGTACCCTTGATTTAGTCTTTGATAACCTTAATTTTCTTGTTAATAAGGTGGTCTTTGTTGGTATCCCTGATTTTGATTTCCGGCATAGTTGACTTCTTCCAATACCAGAGGACAATACTCGGTAGGATGGTCACCTTTACACAATTCACAACTCGCCACTTGAGCTTTGGTCGGAGCTTCTTGCATTTCTTTGATTTGTTGTGGAAGCTTCGACATTTGTTGCGTTAAAAGCTCCACTTGTTGTGAAAGAAGTTTGTTCTGAGCAAGAATAGCATCATTAGTACCTAACTCTAGCACTCCTGGTTTTCGTTGAGCTACTCCACAGTTATGATTTCCTTGGTGATCATTAAGTACTATCTTGTCGATAATTACTATTTCATCTTCGGCGCTTTTAGACATCAAAGAACCCCCCGCCGTAGCATCCAACAAGGTCTTGTAAACCAAGAGGAGACCATTACGGAAAATGTGAACTTGCGTAAGTTCATCAAAACCGTGCCCTTTGCATTTCCTCAACATTGACTTGAATCTCTCCTAAGCTTCATTGAGGGATTCATTTCCTCCTTGTGAAAACACAACTATCGCAGTTTTTGCTTCAATGAAACGATTATACGGAAAGAACCATTCAAGAAACTTCTCTTTCAATAAATTTTAATCTGTCATAAATGTTGTAAACTAATTAAGCTACCATTCCTTCGCTTTCCCGATCAAAGAATGAGGAAATAGCCTCCTGAACAATGACTCTTCATCAGCTTCCGTTGCTTCCGTTGTGTCGCTTTCGCGAAAATAAGGTGCCGGCACAACAGAAGAGTCGCCACCTTTTGTTATTTATCCCTCAGAGCGGGAAAGGAAACGATCGGAAAAACCTGACGAAAAAGGGTAAGACAAGGTCATCGCAACCATTGTCTGGGTTCGGGAGTAGGTTACGCAAGGGGAAGGTATTAGCACCCCCTCACTTCCGTCGTACTCGACGGGATCCTCGCTTGTTGTGTTTACTTGGACGGGTTGGTTTTATTCTATCTACCTATCAAGGCTGGCTGAAAAAGAAAAGAAAAATGACTCGGCAAAGCGTCGCACTTTATGCCTACGTATTCTCATCAGAGAATGAGAAATCAGAGTCAACGTAGTTCGGCCTACGAAGGGTTATGGGGGAAGGTAGCTCGCCAAGACATCGCCATCTTGTGCCTACGTACTCTCAACAGGCATGAGAGATCAGAGCATACGTAGTTCGGGAAACTACGGTTTATTTCCTGTCTTTTACGAAAGAAGTGTTTTTTATTGTGTTTGCGATTTCAACCGCACTAGAGACTATGACCTGAGAGTGAATGCGTCGCATGTCACCCAAAGGGTACCATACTAAACATCCAGACTGTGGAAAAGAAACTCTCCCACAATCCTTTCTCAGATAGCTTAAGTCTCGTAACATACGAAAGAAATCATTCATGATTACTGTATCTTAAACTGTTTTGAGATGAGAAGAGAACAGGCCCAACTAGGAGGGAGACTATCAAGTCCTACTGTTGTCATGCCATGGATTCATCCTATGGTTGAGGTTTGAACAGGGAACTCCTAGAAGTTGTCATGCATAGGTTTTAACCTAAAAGTCTATCATCAAATCCTTATCCAAGGAAATGAGAGTCCTAAGGGATCATGTCAATGATACACCAAAACAGACAAAGCATCAGCTTAACAGTAAAATGCATGCAATGCAAGTGAGGGAGGAAATGTGTGTGGGGCTTCAGCCTCCACAAGCTCATCTCAACCTCAAGCCAGAATGAAATAACAGTAATCATACTGAAATATAAACAACATGCTATCAAGCAATAAACAGTAAACTGCAATCATACAGAAAGAAATGAAATGAAATGCCATCAGGCAAACAAACCACATGGGCAAGGGAGCTGGGCTCTACCGAATACCCGCAAGCAAAGCCACACAGTAACAATACAAGCAGAGGGAGCAACTCAACCTCTAATGCAATCATGCTCCTAGATTCTACTTGTTCTAGATGAACTTATTCTAATGCATCAAACAAGTCAAGCACAACACAACAATACAGAAAAAGAAAAGAAAGCAGATCAACTCCTCTCTCAACTCCAAGCCTCAGCTCTTCCAACAGAAACTCAGTCTTCAGACTTCAATCACTTGACAAACATCAGTTTGTTTTTCCAGGTTTCAACCCTACAACATGAGTTTCAACTCATCTTCTCCCTTAAGCTTCAGCTTCTTGATCAGCTCCACCTTCAGGCTTCACCTAATCTTCAGGGATCTTCAAGTATCAACTTGCTCTTGCTGCTCTTCAAGCTTCAGCTGGAATGGCAATACTCAAGGATTCATCCTCTTCAATACTCTTCAATGAAGTCTTCATCTTCAAGTTCAGGCTCAACCTCTCTCAAGATAATCAAAACCAGAGAAAATCACTTACTGGATAAGTTGGGGGATATTGAACTGCTTATTTGACCACCAAAGGTGACCTATAAGGGTTCAACATCAAAGGAATAGTTCCCTCAAAAGTTCTACCTCCTAGGTATATCACTTATCCCTCCAAAGAAGAGAGGTGTATACCATGGAAGGACTTTGAATCATAGGGAGGAATGGAGGTGAACGATACCATCCATGTTTGAGAAAGAAGTTATCTACATCTAAACTCTTCCTAATCCCTAACCCTAAAACAACAAAAAAAAGAAAAGAAGAACAAGCTCTCAAGCTCCTCAATGCATCTTCAAGTCTTCTACTATGCTCCACAATGAAATACCAAGCTTTCCAAGCCCACAAAGCAAAGCAACTAAACAAACATGCCCTAAAGGCAACACAAACAATCAACCAATACAAAAATCAACCAAAAATAGCATACTATTATATTAAATCCTAATATAATTTCTAAGGGATCCTACATACCTACCCTTAATACCCATATATGTCCCATAGTCTAAATTGTCCTAAAAACCCAAAATCTAAAGTTATTATGGACCTATGTTGAAGTTTTAACCTAATTCTACACTACCTAGAATTATCTAATCAAAACTATCCTAAAAATCATCACAAAATATGGCATTAATCCATGGGAAACCTAAAACATACATCTAACTACCCTAAAAAGATTGAACTAAAAATCTAAAGGGAGCTACCTAAACTAAAATCTACAAATTAAGGTATCAACTTAAAAGCATTAAAAAGCAATTAAAAGTAAAAATATGCAAAAAATATTAAAATGCATGGAATGACAAACGTTTTTATTTTATATTTTTCTAGACAGAAATATGAAAAGGAGGCAAAAACTCCCATTGAAAAATATTGATTTTCCAATTTGATATGAATTTCTAAAGATTAAGAAAAATTTGGAGAAAAATAAAAATGAACATGATGAGATGGGGTGCAAACAGAAATAAAATCCAGTTCAATATTTCATTTGGGCTCAACATAGGGGGGGGGGGGGTCTGAAAATCAATACGCTTAAGCCCAGTTTTAATATCAGAAAAACAAATTAAAAATATGAAGAAATGGAGAAAGGCGCGGTGCGAATAGAATGGAAATTCAGTTCAAATATGAAGTGGGCCTTGCATGGGGGTGGCGTTAGCAATCTTCACACTAAGCCCAAACTAGCGTTTAATGAAACGCTTCGTTTCATGGCTTCTGAATTTCCCTCCAAAACGACTTCAAATGCCAGCCGTTGGATCTATTTCCCAGTCCATGGTCAGCGCGCGATCTGACGGTCTGTGAATCATCTTCAACCTTGGGTATCTAGGGTTTCTGAAACACCATTGAAACGCATGCCATGTACAGATTTTCGTCCAACTCGTTCTCTCTCGTTTCAGCATCAATTAACACGATATAAAAACCAAACTTGCTTAGAATTTCGCTCTGAACATGATCATAATCTTGGATTGAACTGAAGTGGCCTCTATCACCCAACCCGAATGTGCAACTTCATGAACCTCAAAATATCATCAAACTTCAACTTCAACCAAACTCAGAATTCTTTACATAAAAATGATCCTCACATTACCCTAATCAAAACTAACTAATAATCTTGCATTATCACTCACAAAATCACACGATCTTGCTCATCCAAGAATTGACCTCCATTAATGAAACTTCACCAAATGCTCCCAAACTCATCAGAATTGGTCACCTAATTGTCTCTAACCAATCTAAACTAATAATTTACCCTAGCCATGCCTAGATTAGGGTGTAGAAATGGTTTTGCATACCTGGCTTCTTGGATTGGTAGTGATGGTAAATCTTCAATTCAAGCCTTGCAACTCCTCAAGAACACTCCTTGGATGATGAATTTTCTTCTGTTTGCAAAAGATTTGGAGTAGCAAGCTTGTACTTCAAGATCCAATGTGAATGGCTTCTTTGCAAATTCCAATGGAACACCTTCAAATCTTCATCAATGGAACTTCAACTCAGCATGAAGACACTCAGAAATATCTATGGAGAAGATTTGTGAATAAAAATGGGATGACAATGAAGAAAAATGGAGAGATTGAATATGGCTTGCAATGGAAGCTTTATGATTTCACACTCTCTTTTCTACCACAATTAACACCAACCTTGAATCAATGCAAGTCACAATGGTTATATAGAATGGTTTAGAAACCTCTAGAACCATCTAGGATCTTCCCATGAGAATTTGATCTTTTCATGCAATGGTATTTTGAATTTTCATTTCTCACCACATGCTATATCATGCAAAAACCCTTGCAACCTTGGTAACCAACTTGATTTTATCCCCACATGATATTTTGGGTGAGATACAATGCATATCTTCCTTGTTTATTGAGTTTTTCCTTGTTTTGGTTTGGTACCTTCATGTGCAAGCAATCCAATTACAAAGCAACCCTATGATGCAAGCCTCAAATTAAAATTGTGGCTGAACCATTGTTCTTAGAATGTCATTTGGAGTCAAAATGACCTATTACATGACATGGTTTGGACTTATAGCTTATGATTTATGATTTTCAATCTCACTTGAATTAACTTATGCCTCATTTTTAGGCCATTTTTATCACTTTTTGATATGAGCCTTTTCGACATCTCATGACCACCCTACTAGCCTTAAAACATCATTCTAAGCAAGTTTTATGTTGAAGATTTTTCCATTTGAATCTTGGAAGTAGGAGATATGGCCTTATGCTTGAAATGACCTATAACCTCCAAATGACCAAAATGCCCTTGGCTTGTCAAAGCCATAAGTTGAGTTCTACAAATCCTATCAAGGACTTCTAGTACTATATAGAAAGATAATAAGATTATCTTCAACATTCATGTTGACCAAGAGACCATAGGAATCATCCTACTAGGGCAAAAGTTGTCTTCAAGTTGGGTGACTTTCAAGGACCCAGATTCACATACCTCAGATGACCTGTAATTTGTCAAAACTATAACTGGAGCTCCACAAATCCTATCAAGGACTTCTACAACTCAAATTAAAGCTAAGAACAAGCTATACAACATTAATATTGTGGGGAATATGAGATGACAATCACATCTTGAGCTAAAACTGCCTGGAAGATAGGGATCAAACTGGGGGATTTTACACTGTCAATCCTTAGAAACCCTAGCTTAAAACTTCTCAAACTCCTCAATCATGATGAGTTGGTCTAGGAATCATCCTTATAGCATCTCAATACATCATTCCATGATCACATGGCTCTTGGATTAGGTCTCAACCTTCTCCAAATCACTAGTTGACCTAGGGTTGACCCAGTCAAACCCTAATTCTACCACTCATGGTTGAATCTTCTGAATTCTTGTACAATGACCTCTCTAGGCTTCATGATGGCTTTCAAGACATCTCATAAACTTTCTCAAAGCTTCAAGTTCATCCTCATAGTCTCAGAATCATCTGAGAAGCACCCACAACTCTCAAGTTATGAGACACACAACCCTGGTTTCAACCAATTCCTCTGAGGATCTCTTGAGTTCTCTGATAAAGGTATCAACCTTTGAACATTGAAATAACTTTCTTGGCTAGCTTCAAAGCCTCATACAACTCTTGATGGGTAAATAAATGTTGGTCAAATTTTGGGGTGCAACAGTTGCCCCTATTCAAACGGCTTGAACCTGACTGGGTGAGGAGCGAACGGCTCTCAGCCAATCAAGGTGCGAGACGGTTGAATACCGGTAAACCTGGAAATTTGCCAACTGCTCAAGTACTGGAATAATAGCTTCACGGCAACTATCTGGAGAAATACTGATCTGACATCGCCGTCAGTTATCCACATTAAATTCCTCTGACATTGTCATCAGACAACCAAAACACCCAACATCGCCGCTGGAAGACTAAATCACCTGACATCGCCGTCAGAAACAAACAAAATACCCAACATCGCCGCTGGAGAACTAAATCACCTGACATCGCCGTCGGAGAACAAAACACCCAACATCGCCGCTGGAAAACTACAGAATTTGACATCGCCGCAAAAAACAAAACTATAACCCTGGAAAACAAACAAAATCTGACCTCGCCGTCAAGACAAACGTCCAACATCGCCGTTGGAGAGCTAAATCTGACATCGCCGTCATAAGCAAACAAATATCCAACATCGCCGCTGGAGAACTGCAAAATCTGACATCGCCGTCAAACCAAACGCCCAACATCGCCGCTGGAAAACCAAAAGAAATCTGACATCGCCGTCAGAAACGAACAAAATACCCAACATCGCCGCTGGAGAAGTAGACACAATCTCTGAGAAACATCCAACATCGCCGCTGGAAAACTAAATCAACTGACATCGCCGCCAGAAACAAACATAACTCTAAGAGACACTCGACATCACCGTCGAACAAACATAACCTCTGCTGGGGAGCTAAAGAGTCTGACATCGCCGTCAAACATAGTCTCCTGACATCGCCGCCAGAAATGAACATCCAACATCGCCGCTGGAAACAAGCATCCAACATCGCCGCTGGAGAAACTGAACTATCCGACATCACCGTCAGAACAAACAAAACACCCAACATCGCCGCTGGAGAAATAGGGAATCTGACATCGCCGTCAGAAACAAACATCCAACATCGCCGCCGGGGAGCTGAAGAGTCTGACATCACCGTCAAACATAATCTCCTGACATCGCCGCCAGAAACAAACATCCAACATCGCCGCTGGAGAAACTGACTCTCCTGACATCGCCGTCAGAAACAACCATCCAACATCGCCGCTGGAGAACTCAAGATAGTCTGACCTCGCCGTCAAAAACAAACACAACTCTGAGAAACATCCAACATCGCCGCTGGAAAACATAAGAACCTGACATCGTCGCCAGAAACAAACATCCAACATCGCCGCCGGAGAACTAAATCACCTGACATCGCCGTCAGAGACAAACAAAATACCCAACATCGCCGCTGGAGCACTGAATCATCTGACATCGCCGTCAGAAACAAACAAATATCCAACATCGCCGCTGGAAAACATAATCTGACCTCGCCGTCAAAACAAATATCCAACATCGCCGCTGGAAACAAACATAATCTGACCTCGCCGTCAGGATGAAGAAACTTCATTAGGAAATTGGTCACACGGCAACCGGTAATTCATAGTCGATCACGCATCAGGCATTCAAAGAACACTGTCGGGCATCAGTCGGACTTCAACCATCAGGTTGATCATGCCATCAGGCATTCCACATTAGCTGAGATAACTACTTCATTAACACGGGTAGACTTCAATCATGGAGTCTTCAAGGGATGTTTCAACTTCGCCTTCAGAAAACCTGTTGGGGAGGACGCTTCGCCGCTGGGGAATCGGGAGAACTATCAAGTAACTCCGCTCCGGGGGTCCAGAAATCATTCTGGAGGAATCAACTCTGCTGAGAACTTCAAGAATCATCTTGAACCGATAACCATTCTGGAGAAACACTATGTTGGGGATTCCAGAATCATCCGGGGCAACTCTTGCCGGGGACGAACCAATCATGGCTTGAGCAGCTTCCAAGGATTCGGCTCTCTTGGGGCTCTAGGAATCATCCTAGGCAACCTTTACTGGGGACTGCACCGGGGAGCTTAGGAATCATCTTAAGCAAACGGCCCTGCTGAGGCATTCAAGAATCATCTTGAACTGAAGACTTCGCTGGGGACCTCAAGAATCATCTTGAGCAAGCGACTTCGTTGGGGAGAATGTCAGGAATCATCCTGAGCAACTGATCCTTCGGCGGAACACCTGCAAAACAAGAACGGTAGCAACCTAGATCATGTTTATTATGCATATGCTTCGATGCCATGCCCCACACGGTGGAAATGCTATGTGTTTATGCTAAATGCTATGCAATCATGCACAATGATGCGATCCCGTCAGCAAAATAAATGCCGAGGGGAGAATCCTTCTGTCCAGGAGAAAGAACTACTCAGATAGAGGAATCATCCTGCTGAGGAGAACATGGTCACGCCAATATCAATTGGACTCCGCAGAGGACACAACCTTAGTTGACTGTTGCGGGGGAAACAACTTTAGTTGATTACTGCAGAGGGACGAAGCTCTGCGAGAACCAGGACCTGCTGAGAGAAAGCGATGTCAATCGCGGGAATAAACTGCGTGGCCTTCATGGCTATTCTTCTGGGGATAAGAAATCTGTGGGGAAACAGCTTCAGCTGCTCAACACTCCACTGGGGAAAAACCAATCATGGTCTGATCAACTTCCAAGGATTCAGCTCTCTTGGGGTATCTGCAAACTCGGGTGAGGACGGAGAAATCATTCTGCTTCGCTAGAGAGAGTGCTACTCTGGGGGGGAATACAGCCTCAGTTGTTCAACGCTCTGCTAGGGAAAATCCATCATGGTCCCAACTGCTTCCAAGGATTCGGCTCTCTTGGGGGTTTGGGAACTCAGCTGGGGAAGGAGAAATCATTCTACTTCACTGGAGAGTACAACTCTGCAGGGGAATACAGCATCAGCTGTTCCAACATTCTACTGGGGAAGAGGGAATCATCCGACTTCGGGAGAGAATACAACTTTGGTGGGGAATTTCAATTCCGCTGGGGACTTCAGTCTGGCACCATCAGTCGCTGCATACTTTGGCGTACAGATAGTTTCCTACGAAACCTGCACTTGTGACCCGGTGCGGGGGATGAACACGAGCTTCGGCGCCCGAACATTTCTATGAAACCTGCACTTGTGACCCGGTGCTGGGGGAGAATACGAGCTTCGGCGCCCGAACATTTCTATGAAACCTGCACTTGTGACCCGGTGCTGGGGGAGAACACGAGCTTCGGCGCCCGAACATTTCTATGAAACTTGCACTTGTGACCCGGTGCTGGGGGAGAACACGAGCTTCGGCGCCCGAACATTTCTATGAAACCTGCACTTGTGACCCGGTGCTGGGGAGGAACACGAGCTTCGGCGCCCGAACATTTCTATGAAACCTGCACTTGTGACCCGATGCTGGGGAGGAACACGAGCTTCGGCGCCCAAACATTTCTATGAAACCTGCACTTGTGACCCGGTGCGGGGGGGGGGGGGGGGGGGGGGGAACACGAGCTTCGGCGCGTGACTCAGCTGAGGAGATGACGTTCCTTCAGGACGCATCTGCTTGGGGAAGAGAATCATCTCTGCCTGGGGAGACATATCAATGCTCACTATCTTGCGTTCATACTCTGCGGGGAGAGGCCGCTGAACTCTGCCGGAGAAAGAGGAACCGTCCTACTTCGGGATACGCACGGCGCACTGTCTGGGATATGCTACACCTGTAACAACACAAACAAACAGACAAGATACCCTTCTCAAAGGGACCTATCAAGGTTATTATCTCGTGACAATATTCAAGTATTTAATTGTTTCAACAATCAATGACCTAGGCCAGTAAGTTTATGTATGCGCATTTTATCAAAACATCGGCGTTCTTTTTCGCAAACAAAACAGATAAATGCTAAACAGGCAAACAGAATTGCTGAATAGTGTGCATTTTATTGATAACGAACCCCTGAATGGGTAAAAAATGTTTTACAACAGAGGCAAGCTCCTGGAATGAGGAAGCCGCACAAAAATAAAACATAAATATACATCAGTATATACAAATGTCGGCAACGAGGCGTAGACGAACACCATGAGTTGATCCCTCTAAGACCCACTCGGCTTCGATACTTCTCTGACGCTTCAGCTTCGGAAGAGATTGATTCAGATAAACGGCCCTCAGGTCCTCCAAACCACTAAACAATGAAAGTCCACACGCAGAACACAGTCATTTGCTTATTCAAATCCCTAACTTTTGCGTGAACCGCCCTTTACGGGTTTTCAGTTCACCGGGATACCCTTTTTTGCCGAAGCCGCCCAGTGTAGGTTTTCGACTTCGCGGGTGTACATTTTTTCAATATATCCCTAATTTTTGCCCGAACCTTTTATTCTGTTTTTGGTTCGCCGGGATGCCCCTTTTTTGCCTGGACTCTTTCTTTTTTGTCCAGCGGGTCGCTTTCAAGCAAAGTATTTTTTAACTGCGTCCGCATTCACCGGGGATGCAAAATCTTCACCATCCATCGTGGATAACAACAAAGCTCCTCCCGAGAAGACCTTGCTGACGACATACGGACCTTCGTAATTGATAACACGAAATTATATAGATATTTTCATGCATAATTCAACTAAAGTCTAACCGTTTTCGATCCGATTTCGGGTTATTTCCGTGTATTTGTCTGATGTTTTTGCAGGTATTCAACGATCACGTCTAAACAAGGCAACATGAAGAAAAGAAGCAATCTCAGATGAAATATGGACGAAAAAGGAGTGAAAATACAATGAAAAGCGCAGCAATCAGTTTTTGCTGATGTGACGACCGTCACGGCTTCATGACGACCGTCACACGGGTGACGACCGTCACACCTTGTGACGACCGTCATGCAGGCAAAAACGCCCCACTCAGATTACACGTCAAAAGAGCAGTTCCAATTCCCACGAAGTGGACCACTACTCCCTAAATTATCTGCCTCAAGGTCCATCATCCTCAAAGATAACCGTTGGGATTCCACTTCTATAAAAAGGGAAGCAGAGGACTTCAGAAAGGGGGCTGCATTCATACCACGAAGTGCTGCCGAATTTATTTTCCAGAGAAATTACTTTCTAGTTTTATTTGTATTCATTTCTCTTTACCTTTCCTTATTCCCATTTCCGCTCTTCTGTAATTTCTATTGTACTGTACGATCAAATTGGCACTAAAGACCAGAATCCTGCCAACATCTGTGGAGGATCTGCCCAAAGGCCAATTGGCATATTTACAAGTTTTCATTTTGATCGACTTCTGTTTTATTATAATGCAAATTATTATTTATTATTCTTATTTATATTTTGTTTTTCCCAATTCCATGTCTAGCTGAACTTAGGTAATCGATATGTAGTAATAATTCGAATGGGATTTGATAACACTTGGTTGAAAACTTTCTTTTCACAAAAGTAATCTATGGTCTGAGTGTTTAAAATTGATTCACTGAATAAACTTCGTCGCGAAAGCGAGAACTTATTTAAAAGTAGTTTTGCCACGAAAGTGGGAAATTAATTAAGATACGAACCAACAAGCGAAAGCTGCGGTAAGGTCAGATAGTAAACACTGGGCATTTGTTTTAATAACAGCGAAAGCACTTTAAAATGAATTAGAACTTAGAGATTTCCAAAAAATGATTTTAACCCCGAACGGGATACGAAAGTGTACGTTTGGCCCTTAGGATTATGATTAGCGTCAATAACCATCGTGAGACGAGAGTCTTCAAATCTCCATTTTCTGCTTAAATAAACTTTGAAAATTATTTCATACACCAGTAATTTATCAAATCCCTGAAGAACACAATTACTACGTATCGATCCAATTAATTATAATCTAAATAGTAATCTTAGTTCCCTTTTTAGTGACAAATCTTATTCCCTTAAACATATTCTACCTAGCTAAACATAGTAACTCCCGAGAACACTAGTTTGATTACGAATCCTTGTGGGATCGATATCTATTATTACTACGCGATAGACTATGCACTTGCAGTTAGTTGTATTAGACATAGAAAGTCGTGATCAAGTTTTTGGCGCCGTTGCCGGGGACCCGTTTAGTCAATAGTGTAACCTTCTGTTACGCCGTATAGACTAGGTTAACAATTTTCATTTTTCCTTTACTAGTTCTGTCGATTGTATGCCAAGAAATCGCCCGCAAAGCGATATCGTAAAACCTTCAGTCGCAGAACTAGAACGCTTCTTACATTTAAGAAGTAGAATCATTGAGTACCAACTCAAACAACTCAAACATAACACTCCCGAACCTCTCACTCCCATTCCCAAATCAGAAGAAGAAGAACCAGAGATGGCTGAAGGACCTCCGAACAAACCGCTGAAGGCATACGCTACACCATCTCAGATGGAGCCTAGAAGTAGCATTGCTGCCCCAGCTATTACCCGAAATGATTTTGAGCTGAAATCGTCATTGCTGTCGGCTGTACAACAAAACCAATTCTCAGGAAACGCAACTGAGGATCCGAACGAACATCTAACGAAGTTCGTACAATACGCAGACACAGTGAAAGCAAATGGAGTAACTCCAGACGCGATAAGACTTCGTCTTTTCCCATTCTCTCTTAGAGACAGAGCATGGACATGGTTACAATCGTTACCATCCAACTCCGTTACGACGTGGGAGCAATTGAAGAACGTCTTCTTAGCGAGATATTTTCCACCAAGCAAAACTGCTATGCTTAGAGCTCAAATCAACGGATTTCGACAGAAAGATACTGAATCTCTTTACGAAGCATGGGAACGATTCAAAGATATGATGAGAACATGTCCTCACCACGGTCTAGAAGACTGGGTGAAAATCCATACTTTCTATAATGGGCTTCTATACAATACTAGATTGACAATAGACGCTGCCGCGGGCGGTGCACTTATGGATAAGCCATACGATGAAGCCTATCAATTAATAGAAAACATGTCACAAAACCATTGCCAATGGGGAGGTGAACACACTCCAACTGAGAAAACCACAGCGAAAGGTGGGATGTACGAAATCAGCAGCCTTGAAAAGTTCAATGCTAAAGTAGATGCTCTAGCACAGAAGATTGATAGTCTGACCGTTAACCCCACTGCAACTGTCGCTGCAGTAACTCCAAATTGCGAGTTATGCGGAAGCACCACTCATAATGCACCCGAATGCCCATTGCTAGCCGGAATCCCGCCAGACCAGGTAAATTATGCTCAAGGAAATCCCTACGCAAATACCTACAACCCAGGTTGGCGAAATCATCCAAACTTTTCTTACAAAAGCGAAAATGCATTGCAAATGCCTACTGCTCCGCCAGGATATCAGAAACCAGCTGCTCAGAATGCAACTAGGAAATCAAACCTCGAATTGATGATGGAAAAGTTCATAGCTACTCAAGGTCAAATAAACAAAGAGTTCCTAAATCAAAACATACACACTAGCGAGCAAATTAAACAGTTGACAGGAAAAGTAGACGCCTAAGCCACCCACAACAAAATGTTAGAAACTCAGATATCACAAGTGGCTCAACAACAAGCATCTGCTGCCGCACCTGCTGGCACATTTCCTGGACAACCCGAACAGAATCCCAAAGGCCAAGCAAATGCTGTGATACTAAGAAGTGGAAAAGAATTTGACGAACCGATCGATCCGAGGACCGAAAACTCAGCCATGCAATAGAAACCAACTGAACAAGCAGAAAAGGAATCTGAGTTAGAGAAGAAGGAGGACAACGAGAAGGAGGATACCGCAAGTGAAAAAACTCAAGCACCTCCAGCGCCATATAAACCACCTATTCCTTATCCGCAAAGACTGATAAACTCTAAAACTTCAGGACAGTTTAAGAAATTTGTAGAGCTCCTTAAACAGCTGAATATTACTATTCCTTTTACCGAAGCGATAACTCAAATGCCGTCATACGCTAAATTTCTCAAAGAGATCCTGTCGAATAAGAGAAAGATCGAGGATAACGAAACAGTTACACTTACTGCAGAGTGTAGCGCTATTATTCAGAACCGCATGCCTCCTAAATTAAAAGACCCAGGTAGTTTCTCCATACCCTGCGTCATAGGAAAATTCGTAATAGACAAAGCTCTATGCGATTTAGGAGCCAGTATCAGTGTTATGCCCTTATCTATATGCAAAAAGCTGAATATGGGAGACCTCAGGCCAACCAAAATGTCCGTACAATTAGCTGACAGATCTGTAAAATACCCCGTCGGAATACTGGAAAACGTTCCAGTACGCATAGGACAATTCTACATTCCAACCGACTTCATAATCATGGACATCAAGGAGGACATTGTAACCCCAATTATCCTAGGAAGACCGTTCCTAGCTACAACCGGAGCGATTATAGACGTGAAGAAAGGAAGGCTAACATTCGAAGTAGGAGAAGAAAAGATAGAGTTCATTCTCACCAAGTTCCTACAAGCACCAGCAATAGACGATACCTGCTATTTAGTAGACGAAATTGACGAATGCATAAGAGAACTTGAAAATGAAGAGACCACGTATTCAGAAATAATAAAGATTCAAATACCCGACATTTCTGAAGACGACAGTTGGCGTAAACCGTACAAAGACGACAGCCTAAGCGAAAGCTTAGCACTGACCCCAAACCATATGCCAAGTCCGAAGAACCCATCTTTAGAACTTAAAACACTACCCAAAAACCTCAGATATGAATTTCTAGACGATGAACTAAAAAGACCAGTGATAGTCAACACCGACTTAGGATAACCAGAAACCGAAAAGTTATTAGAAGTCCTAAAGAAGTACCCCACCGCGTTAGGCTATAACATAAGCGATTTAAAAGGTATAAGCCCTTCGATCTGTATGCATCGAATTACAATAGAGGAAGACTCTAAAACCTCTCGAGAGCATCAGAGGAGACTAAACCCCATCCTGAGCACTGTAGTCAGAGATGAAGTAAAGAAATTACTAGATGTAGGAATCATCTATCCGATCTCCGATAGTGAATGGGTTAGCCCAGTTCATGTCATACCAAAGAAAGGAGGAGCCACAGTAGTTAAAAACGAAAAAGGCGAATCAATAACAAAAAGAGTCGTGACTGGAAGTAGGATGTGTATTGATTATAGGAAGCTTAACAAGGCTACGCGCAAAGATCACTTCCCGCTACCCTTCATAGACCAAATGTTGGAAAGATTAGCCAAACATTCATATTTCTGCTATCTAGATGGTTATTCAGGATTCTTCCAAATTCCCATCCATCCCGATGACCAAGAAAAGACTACATTCACCTGTCCTTACGGTACTTTTGCTTACCGCCGAATGCCGTTCGGACTCTGTAACGCTCCAGCAACCTTCCAAAGATGCATGATGGCAATCTTTGCAGATTTCATAGACGACATTATGGAAGTGTTTATGGACGATTTCTCGGTATGTGGACAAAGTTTCGAAGGATGCTTACAAAACTTAGAAATGGTACTAGAATGTTGCGTAAAAGTAAACCTCGTCCTAAATTGGGAGAAATGCCATTTTATGGTCCGACAAGGAATAGTTCTAGGACACGTCATATCAGATAGAGGGATTGAGGTAGACAAAGCTAAAATAGAGATTATAAAAGATCTCCAACCTCCAAAATCCGTACGAGAAATACGGAGTTTTCTAGGACATGCCGGTTTCTACAGAAGATTTATAAAAGATTTCTCGAAAATCACAAAACCTCTGACCGGCCTGTTAATGAAAGATGTTGAGTTCGTCTTCGACGACGACTGTTTAAAAGCATTCGAAACATTGAAATCAGCCCTTATCACCGCACCAATCATGCAACCACCCGATTGGAGACTACCGTTCGAAATCATGTGCGACGCGAGTGATTACGTTGTAGGCGCAGTTCTAGGACAAAGGAAGGACAAGAAACTCCATGCCATCTACTATGCCAGTAGAACCTTAGATCCTGCCCAAATGAACTACGCCACCATAGAAAAGGAACTTCTAGCAGTTATATTTGCGCTTGACAAATTCCGTTCTTACTTAGTAGGAGCAAAAATTGTAATATACACAGACCACACTGCCATAAGGTACCTAATAAGCAAAAAGGATGCCAAACCAAGACTATTGAGATGGATCCTGTTACTACAAGAGTTTGACTTAGAAATCAAAGATAAAAAAGGAACCGAGAACGTTGTTGCAGATCACTTATCCCGAATAGAGGGCATCAGACATGAACCAGTACCGATAAATGACGATTTCCCGTACGAACGTCTGATAGCCAAATTGGAAAGTGGCACGCCCAATTCAATCTCGGAAGATCCAGAATTCGAAAAAGCCGTAGAAGCCGTCTATGCCCAAGTCACATTACCTTGGTATGCTGACATCGTTAATTACCTCGCTGCGGGCGTGCTTCCACCAGATCTTACTTATCAGCAAAAGAAGAAATTCTTCCACGATCTGAAACACTATTATTGGGACGAACCCCTACTCTTCAAGAGAGGGGCCGACAACATATATCGTCGCTGTGTCCCAGAGGAAGAAATAGAAAATATTATTTCCCAATGCCACTCAGCACCATATGGTGGTCATGCTAGTACGTCCAAGACGTGCGCTAAGATTCTCCAAGCCGGCCTATTCTGGCCTAATCTCTGGAAAGACGTTTACATCGCTGTACAAAAGTGCGATAGATGCCAACGAACTGGCAACATCTCACGACGCGATGAAATGCCTCAGAAAGGAATCTTAGAGGTAGAAATCTTCGACGTCTGGGGAATAGATTTCATGGGACCTTTCCCACCTTCTTTTGGAAATAACTACATACTCGTCGCTGTCGATTACGTGTCTAAATGGATAGAAGCCATAGCTGCTCCAACAAACGATGCACGAGTAGTAATCAAACTCTTCAAAAACACAATCTTTCCTAGATTCGGTGTACCCAGACTCGTCATTAGTGACGGAGGATCTCACTTCATATCATGAATATTCGATAAACTTCTCTCTAGATATGGAGTCCGGCACCGAGTAGCTACGCCCTATCTTCCGCAAACTAGCGGACAAGTAGAGGTCTCGAACAGAGAAATAAAACAGATCTTGGAAAAGACTGTCACTACCTCAAGGAAAGATTGGTCGTCGAAGCTACAAGAAACTTTATGGGCTTATAGGACCGCATTTAAGACACCAATAGGTACTACCCCCTATAAATTAGTTTACGGTAAATCCTGCCATCTCCCTGTAGAGTTAGAGCATAAGGCCTTTTGGGCCATTAAGACACTCAACTTCAACTACACCGAGGCAGGAGAAAAGCGAATCTTGAACTTACACGAGTTGGAAGAACTTCGATTAGACGCTTACGAAAATGCCCGTATCTACAAAGAACGAACTAAAAAGTGGCATGAAAAATTTTCAATCAGGAAACAATTCAGTGTGGGAGACATCGTATTGCTCTTTAATTCACGATTAAAACTCTTCCCAGGTAAACTAAAATCTAGGTGGTCTGGACCCTATGAAGTGACTAAAGTACTTCAGAGTGGAGCTGTTAAAATTACCGATAAGACGAATGCACCATTTATCGTAAACGGGCAACGTCTAAAACATTACAATAAGAACGACAACAGTCCTTAAGTCAGCAATATAACATTGCTTGAGCTTCCAGCTCAGACACCCGCATAGCTTCTCACCAAGCTATCGTCAGGCTTTAGACGTTAAAAACAGCGCTTATTGGGAGGCAACCCAAATTTCCCTCGTTATTGCATTTCATTTTTCTTTAAAATTCTACTTTGAAAAATCCAACAAAGATTCTAAAATTACTACTACTTTCTACTTTCGTTCATTTTCGCACTTTTATTCTTATTTTATTTTTTCTCTTTTGTCTTTTGTTTCTACCACTTTTCGTTTCTAAAAATCCTGACATCAATTTCCTGTTTCAAACTTTTCAGGATTTTTAAAGTCTTCAAGACATTCCTTCTGTTTTCTCCGAATTACCTGCGAATATGGCCGAGTACGACTTCACAAAGGTTCACTTCCGAGGACTCGCTCAAAAGGCAAGATTTGCAGCACTGACCGAAAGAGAATTCGCCTTAACGCTGTATTATGATAAGGCTACTATGGATAAACTAGGGATCACAGATAGCATTCAATACCTGTTCAATCAACTAGGTTGGGAGAACACTGCTCTGAAAACACGTTTCGCTACCTACAAGGATCTTACCTATGAATTCCTTAGTTCTTTCAGATACACACCCAACTATGGTTTTGGAACCCGCTCAGAGTTGATTACCTTCAGATTGTTTGGAATGGACCAAACTCATAGCCGGATGTCACTAGCTAACCTCCTAGGATTCCCTAGCGGACCGCATGTGTTCATCAGTGCAGAAGATGACGATATTGATTTTGAACTCGATCAATTCTGGGGTAGAATCACAGACGACTATCACCCCGAACCAGCCAGAATACATAATGATGACATTCATAACCCAGCCTTCAGATACTTCCATAAGATACTAGCTCACACCTTGTTTGAAAAAGAAGAAAATATTACTGCAGTGTCTAAGGAAGAGTTATTCATCATGTTCTGTGCTTCTCAGGGACAGACAGTAAATGCAGTGCCTTTCATGATGAGATCTTTCAAACGCCTCACGCTGGAACCTCAGACACCTATTCTTATAGGAGGCCTAGTAACAATGATTGCCCACGAGCTTGGCCTCAGATTCCATTTAAAAGACAACACTCGTTTTGGTACCATCAGACCCATGAACATACAATTCTGCTTTAACAGGCGCATCTTAGGGACTATGGGACCTGGACCGTATGAGTACCTTATTAACGAAAAACCAGTACAGCTATTCACACTGCCTGATCATCTGATTACAAGCATCTACAACAAGGATAACTGGCTCTACGAATTGGATGAGCCTATGGGACCTCCTTCACCACAGTCAACACCCCAGAACTATATGTATGACAGTGACCACATCTCTGAGGCACACGACTATATGTACTATGAGGACGCTGCCTCTGAAACTGAAGTAGACCCTATGACTCCTCCACACTACAATACTTATCCTGAGCCTATCCCTGAGGAGACCACCGACAAAATGGATACCGTGTTACTCAGATTGGACGACGTTGATAAAGCTCTGACTAATGTAAAAGCTGATATCGCAGGCATGCACAGCGAACTGGTAGGCTTCATGGATCTAGTCTGCGACCAACTCGACTACTATTCACAGAAATTCGATGAGTTGAAGGCACGAAAAGATTAGTTATTAGCTCGTAGCAGTAGTTTCAATTTAGTCTAGTCTAGTTTAGTTTCATTTAATCATTTAGATTTTTCGCATTGTTCGTTTTCATTATGTACTACATACAATTGTTTCAATTTTATGTTATTTCAATTCTAGTTTTTATTCAATTATTTTGTTTTCGCATTAATCGTTGCTTGTTGGCTGTTCTATTACATCACCGTATCAATACTAAGCTTTAAAATCACCACGAGTACGCCCTCAGAGCAAAATTCTGCGTTCTGCAGATTTTGCTGTTGTGACGACCGTCACAGCCCCATGACGAGCGTCACGCGGGTGACGACCGTCACACCTCTGTGACGACCGTCACGCAGCCCAGAACTGCTATCTGATAAAACAGGGTTCGTGTTCCCTTCCACTCCCCCCATTATCACTTTCAAACATCCTAACTCCTACCCCACTACGAATTTTCGTCCTCCCCACATTGAACTATAAACTTCAACTCCAAATTCAACCTCCAAACAACCGTTCTGTCATTTTTCCCTCTCTGCAGAAAAACCCCAAAACCTCAGAAACCTCTCCATCTTCCAACAATGGCAAGGAATGCAGAAACCTTAGATGTCAGCAACATTACCTTCAGTGAAGGCGAGTTGGGCGAAAGACAACGAGCAAACTACATTGCATTTCATCAGAGGTCACTCCAGCCGACTCACTACCCGCACCTTCCATCGCTTACGGAGCTTGGACTCCTTGAAGGTGTAACCTGGATGCTTCAAAGAGCAGGCATCTGGAACCTCTGCACCAACCCACAGCCAACCTACGAATAACTCACTCTTGAGTTCTTGAGTTCGTTCACTTACGTCACAGGCAGCGGCGAACTTAACCAGCATTCAGGCGCCGCTTGCTTCCGGATGTTTGGCGTCAACTATCAGATGCACCAAAACCAGATTTTCGGCATCCTACAGCTACCTCGTGGCGACAACGCTCATCGCCGCATCACCGATCAGTTCCAACACGAAGCCTTCACACTGTGGTATCAGTTGACCGACCTCAATGCCGATGGTTGGGACTCCCTGCACGCCACTCACATCCATAACCCAACCATCAGGTACTTTCACCGAGCGTTGAGTAACACTATCTTCTCCAGAGACAGCAACTACAAAGTGAACTCCAAAGAGCTCTTCTTTCTTCATTGCGTCTTCAACAATGAACCTGTCAACGCTGCCCCGTTTCTGCTGGCTCACATTCAGGCCAATTGCAACCGTGGCTCGAAGCCATTATACTTTGGAGGGATTGTCACCGCTATTGCACTTGGGCTGAACCTTGGTGACCGCCTCCAGCACCTCCATTCCATCCCCTCGGTGTTCCTTGACACCGACTACTGCAGAGCCTCCCATCTCATCCGCTCCCGAGCTGACGGCAAATACCATCCGGTTGTGCGTGGCAAGACCGTCCGAAGCATCATCCTTCCGTCCCGCACCCGCATCCATCCAGAGGACCGTACCAACTGGTTGTTCGACCTCACTGCCCCCCTGCTGCCGCTGTTCCTACTCAGGATCCCACTCACGGTTCCGACGATGAAATCCAAGCTGAGTTGGATAGGTCTGAGCAGCCAGAGGCATCGTAGCCTCCTCCTCCCGCAGGTACATCCTCACGCTGCCGCCGTCATCATCCCGTGCCAGACTACACAGAAGAGGACCTCCGTCGCTCCCTAGACCAGCAGGCACAAATACTCACGATGCTACAACAGCAAAACCAGCGAGCTGACCAGTTCGAAGCTTGGCACCGCACTCAAATGTAACAACTTCACACCGGCCAAGCTACGATCACTGAGAGCCTAGAGAATCTGACCCTGCAGGTCGAAGGACTCCGAGACACCGTCTACCACACCGGAGCCATGAGTTATGAGGACAGAGTAGCCCTTGCTAGAGCCAGAGGACGCCAGCGCGGACGTGACAGAGGCCGAGACTAGATTTCCATTTTTCCTTCATTGTTTACTATATTTCAGTATTCTGTATTTTCACTTTCAGTTGTATCTCCCTCTCGCATGCTTCAAGAATCAGTGAGGACACTGATCGAGATAGTGTGGGAGCGGAGCCTTATTTCCATTTCCACTGTACTCTGAATTTCCTTTATTTCCTTTATTTCCTTTATTTCCATTTCACTGCACTTTGAATTTTAGTAATATCTATTTTTACACTTTCTATTTCTAGCAAATAAAGCTCGTCTATATATTTTTCACGTTACGCAAACAATCCCCACATTATTCAACGTAAACAAAAATTTTAGTTCGTTCCTCAAAAGCAAAAGCACCACGAGAATGCACCTGAGTTCAAAACAAGTTTTGAAACTCCGAGGAAACGACAGTTCTAACAAAACCAGTATCATTCAGACACCTTAGATCTCTAGTTTATGCGAGTCGGTTTCACCACCTACGTGTACCAAAGTCTCAAGTGTCTGCGCAAACTCAACCCCAAGTAGTTTATACTAGCAGTCAGCACCATCCTAAAAACACTTCTAAGCAAGCAACCGATGCAAATAAGTGTATGATCTCCAAAAAGATGAAAAATCATGAAAAGAGAGCTAAAAAGCCCAAAAATATAAGATACGTTTCCTTCTAAGTTAGGTGCTCCTCACCCGAGCATTTAGCCCAACGGCACGAAAAACTCATTGAAAATCAATGACATAAAATTATGATCAATGAAGAAGATCAAAAACAGAAATGAGATTATATTCACTAACAGGTCGACTTGCCATGAAAGTGTGCGGACAACGGGCTTAATGTGATTGCGCTAGAACAAATAGGGTGAACTTGCCGCGAGAACCTTGACACCAAGATACAGTAGCATGACTGAGACCGATTTGCATAAAAAGGAGACCTCCGAAGACTTGTAGTCCAGTGTCGTCATGATACTCGTCTTGTTCCTACCAAGAATCTCGGCTTTTCCAAACTCTGTGAACGAAGAAGCAGCCTCGTGCTTGCCGACTTTTCCATGTTTTACTTGAGGACAAGCAAAGATTCAAGCTTAGGGGAGTTTGATAACACGAAATCATATAGATATTTTCATGCATAATTCAACTAAAGTCTAACCGTTTTCGATCCAATTTCGGGTTATTTCCG
This sequence comes from Lathyrus sativus, assembly GCA_963859935.3. Lineage (NCBI taxonomy): Eukaryota > Viridiplantae > Streptophyta > Magnoliopsida > Fabales > Fabaceae > Lathyrus > Lathyrus sativus. The sequence goes on from OZ012738.1 coordinate 512,134,859, forward strand.
TGTATTTGTCTGATGTTTTTGCAGGTATTCAACGATCACGTCTAAACAAGGCAACATGAAGAAAAGAAGCAATCTCAGATGAAATATGGACGAAAAAGGAGTGAAAATACAATGAAAAGCGCAGCAATTAGTTTTTGTTGATGTGACGACCGTCACGGCTTCATGACGACCGTCACACGGGTGACGACCGTCACACCTTGTGACGACCGTCATGCAGGCAAAAACGCCCCACTCAGATTACACGTCAAAAGAGCAGTTCCAATTCCCACGAAGTGGACCACTACTCCCTAAATTATCTGCCTCAAGGTCCATCATCCTCAGAGATAACCGTTGGGATTCCACTTCTATAAAAAGGGAAGCAGAGGACTTCAGAAAGAGGGCTGCATTCATACCACGAAGTGCTGTCGAATTTATTTTCCAGAGCAATTACTTTCTAGTTTTATTTGTATTCATTTCTCTTTACCTTTCCTTATTCCCATTTCCGCTCTTCTGTAATTTCTATTGTACTGTACGATCAAATTGACACTAAAGACCAGAATCCTGCCAACATCTGTGGAGGATCTGCCCAAAGGCCAATTGGCATATTTACAGGTTTTCATTTTGATCGACTTCTGTTTTATTATAATGCAAATTATTATTTATTATTCTTATTTATATTTTGTTTTTCCCAATTCCATGTCTAGCTGAACTTAGGTAATCGATATGTAGTAATAATTCGAATGGGATTTGATAACACTTGGTTGAAAACTTTCTTTTCACAAAAGTAATCTATGGTCTGAGTGTTTAAAATTGATTCACTGAATAAACTTCGTCGCGAAAGCGAGAACTTATTTAAAAGTAGTTTTGCCACGAAAGTGGGAAATTAATTAAGATACGAACCAACAAGCGAAAGCTGCGGTAAGGTCAGATAGTAAACACTGGGCATTTGTTTTAATAACAGCGAAAGCACTTTAAAATGAATTAGAACTTAGAGATTTCCAAAAAATGATTTTAACCCCGAACGGGATACGAAAGTGTACGTTTGGCCCTTAGGATTATGATTAGCGTCAATAACCATCGTGAGACGAGAGTCTTCAAATCTCCATTTTCTGCTTAAATAAACTTTGAAAATTATTTCATACACCAGTAATTTATCAAATCCCTGAAGAACACAATTACTACGTATCGATCCAATTAATCATAATCTAAATAGTAATCTTAGTTCCCTTTTTAGTGACAAATCTTATTCCCTTAAACATATTCTACCTAGCTAAACATAGTAACTCCCGAGAGCACTAGTTTGATTACGAATCCCTGTGGGATCGATATCTATTATTACTACGCGATAGACTGTGCACTTGCAGTTAGTTGTATTAGACATAGAAAGTCACGATCAGTAATTCGGAGTCCACTTGCCCCGGTGATCGGAGTGTGGCGGAAGAATCTTCTTCAGGACGAGATCACCCGTCTGAAAGCTTCTAGGACGCACCTTCTTATCATAAGCTTTCTTCATTCGGCTTTGGTACAGATGACCAAATGCAATCGATGCTAACCTCTTCTCGTCCATCAGGCTGAGTTGGTTCAAACGATTCGTAATCCATTCTGCCTCGTCGAGTTTCGCATCAACCAAAACTCGCAAAGAAGGGATCTCCACTTCTAACGGTAGGACTGCTTCCATACCGTACACCAAGGAGAAAGGAGTTGCCCCGGTCGACGTACGGACCGTCGTACGATAACCGTGCAACGCAAATGGCAGCATCTCGTGCCAATCTTTGTATGTCACAACCATCTTCTGAACAATCTTCTTTATGTTCTTGTTGGCGGCTTCGACGACGCCATTCATCTTTGGCCGGTAAGGAGATGAGTTGTGGTGTTCGATCTTGAAGCTCTGGCACAGCTCCTTCATCATCTTGTTATTCAAATTCTAACCATTATCAGTAATGATCCGCTCGAGAATTCCGTAACGACAGATGATGTCCCTCTTTATGAATTTAGCCACCACCTGCTTGGTCACATTAGCGTACGAGGCTGCCTCCACCCACTTGGTGAAGTAGTCGATAGCTACCAGAATGAAACGATGACCGTTGGATGCAGTGGGCTCGATCTTGCCTATCATGTCGATGCCCCACATGGAGAACGGCCACGGGGAGGACATGACATTCAACGGGCACGGCGGCACATGAACTTTATCAGCATAAATCTGGCATTTATGACATCTCTTCGCGAATCTGAAGCAATCCGACTCCATCGTCAGCCAGTAGTATCCTGCTCTCAGGATCTTCCTCGTCATAGCATGCCCGCCGGCGTGCGTACCAAATGTGCCTTCATGGACTTCTTCCATGAGCATACTCGCCTCTTTTTCATCTACACATCTGAGTAGCACGAGATCGTGGTTTCTCTTATACAACACTCCATCAGGATTGAGATAAAAGTTTCCAGACAGCCTCCTCAGAGTCTTCTTATTCTGGGTTGACGCACCCGCAAGATACTCCTTAGTCATAAGGAAAGTCTGGATGTCATGGAACCATGGCTTGCCGTCGGTGGCATCCTTGATTGCAAAGACAAATGTTGGTCTATCAAGACGAGACAGGACAATTCTTGGAGCCTCATTCCAAAAATTGACTTTATACATTGAAGCCATCGTGGCTAAGGCATCAGCCATCTGATTTTCAGCCCTGGGTACATGATGAAGTTCCACTCGATCGAAGAATGGAAGTAGCCTCCTGGCATAATTCATGTACGGCACCAAATTTGATTGACGAGTCTCCCACTCCCCTTTAATTTGGTTGATTACAAGCGCTGAGTCACCGTATACGTCTAGATTCTTGATTCTCAAATCAATTGCCTCTTCTAGACCCATAATGCATGCTTCGTACTCCACCTCATTGTTGGTGACTGGAAACGTCATTCTCGCAGTGAATGGGATATGGGATCCGTGGGGAGTCGTGATGATAGCCCCGATACCACTTCCATAGGAATTAACCGCTCCATCGAATATCAACTTCCACTGAGACTTCCTAGCTGGCCCCTCGCCGGGCAGCGGCTCATCGCAATCCTTCGCTTTGAGAAACATAATATCCTCGTCAGGGAATTCAAACTTCATCGGCTGGTGGTCCTCGATCGGCTGTTCGGCAAGGTAATCAGACAATACGCTTCCCTTGATGGCCTTCTGGGACACGTACTGGATATCATATTCTGTTAACACCATTTGTCATCTGGCAATCCTGCCCGAAAGAGCCTGCTTCTCAAAGACGTACTTGATCGGATCCATCTTCGAAATTAGCATAGTGGTATAATTGAGCATGTACTGTCGTAGACGTTTGGCAGCCCAAGCTAGTGCACAACACGTCTTCTCCAGCATCGAGTATCGAGATTCACACTCAGTGAACTTTTTACTCAAATAGTAAATGGCATGCTCCTTTCTACCCGTCTCGTCGTGCTGACCGAGAACACACCCCATACTATTCTCCAGAACTGTCAGGTACATGATTAATGGCCGTCCAGCCACTGGGGGTATCAAGATTGGAGGTTCTTGAAGATACTGCTTTATCTTGTCGAATGCCTTCTGGCAATCCTCGTTCCAAGTAATCGCCTGATTTTTCTTTAAGAGCTTGAACATCGGTTCACAAGTGGCCGTGAGCTGAGAGATAAACCTTGCAATGTAGTTTATTCGGCCCAAGAAACCACGAACTTCTTTTTCTGTTTTTGGCGCTGGCATTTCTTGAATGGCTTTTATTTTCGCAGGATCGACCTCGATACCTCGTTCACTAACGATAAACCCCATTAACTTTCCGGACCGCACTCCGAAAGTGCACTTGTTAGGATTCAACCTCAACCTGACTTTCCTAAGCCTCTCAAACAGCTTCAATAAGTTTACCAGATGCTCTTCCTCCGTTAGGGACTTCGCAATCATGTCATCAACATAGACCTCGATCTCATGATGAATCATATCATGAAACAAAGTTACCATTGCTCGCTGGTAAGTGGCCCCTACGTTCTTCAGACCGAAGGGCATTACCTTATAGAAAAATGTTCCCCAGGGGGTGATAAACATCGTTTTCTCCATGTCCTCCGGCGCCATCTTGATCTGATTGTAACCGGAGAAGCCATCCATGAACGAAAACACGGAGAACTGGGCTGTGTTGTCGACCAACACATTGATATGAGGCAACGGGAAATCATCTTTAGGGCTCGCCCTATTCAAATCCCGATAATCGACGCACATACGTACCTTACCGTCCTTCTTCGGTACAGGCACTATGTTGGCAACCCACGGAGGGTAAGTGGTGACCGCTAAGAAGCCAGCATCAAGCTGTTTCTACACTTCTTCTTTGATTTTTACAGCCATGTCTGGTCTCGTCCTCCTAAGCTTCTGCTTGACGGGAGGGCAATCTTCTCGCAACGGCAAGCGGTGGACCATGATGTCCGTGTCAAGTCCGGGCATATCTTCGTATGACCAAGCAAAGACGTCACTATACTCTCGAAGCATCTCGACCAATCTATGCTTGACATCACTCTGCAATGCAGCCCCTACTCTGACATTTCTAACGAGCTCTTCAGAACCCAGATTTACGATCTCAATATCCTCCTCGTGAGGCAGAATAACCTTTTCATCTTGTTTCAACAAGCGGGCCAACTCTTCCGGAAGGTCTTCGTCTTCATCAATCTCTTCCTCGGCTTGATAGATCGGGCAATCGAAGTCGTAGTGAGCCGTAGAAGGTCCAGAGTCGATGTCATCTGTTATGTGGATCCTGCAATAACAAGGGTTAAGTTTAAAACAAGAATATGCAGGTTAACACAAACCCCATTGCCATTTTACTGTTTTTCAAAACAAATATAAAACAGGAATAACAGAGAACACAATATTTGAGTACGAAGAAAACGCCTTTGATTTATTAATAAAATGCATGTACATAATCCAACAAGGCCCTGACAATAAAACCGCTATGCCCCGGGTAGGACATAGGGTTGTACAATGATTGTAAAAAGTAAATCATTACTCTTCACTTGTGACCAAGCTGGATGATATCCTTGATGGTCCAATTGTTGAGGCGCTCGCCTGGCTTGCTTGGCTGAATCCAAGAATTGAGATCACAATCGCTATCCCCGCTGTCTTCAGACGCCGCGTTGATGCTTTCGAAGATCACTCCGCCACTGGTAAATAGGATCGGCCCCTTACCCCGTGACGCACTGCTAGACGAAGAAGAAGAAGCTTCAGCTTCAGGAGAGTACCCCAATCCAAACTTATCCTGCTTGATGGGTAACTCCAAAATATGCCCCCGGCCTGGGGTAGAACCGGCTTCGACGACGGCCCGAGCTTCTTTGAACGAGGAGAGATTCATCTCTTGCTTCTCTGTGACGACAGGAGCTACCTCTTTCACCTTGACGGCTTCAAATGCTTGGCAGAGAGTTTCATGGATTTCGCCATCCATTTCAACATACTTAAAGGATGACAAATGGCACACCATTATGTCCTCCTCACCGCACACGGTTACTATGCTTCCCCCGACAGCGTATTTGAGCTTTTGGTGCAACGTGGAGGTCACGGAACCAGCAGCATGGATCCATGGCCGGCCCAAGAGGCAACTGTAGGCAGGCATGATGTCCATGATATAGAAGACCGTGTCGAACGTTTCCGGACCGACTTGGATCGGCAGGGTCAACTCTCCGAAAACGTGGCACTTAGTTCCGTCAAATGCTTTTACCACCAGATCACTGGGTGTGCAAAGCAATCCACGAGTGTCCAACTTCATTAATGCCTTCTTCGGAAGCATATTAAGCGACGAACCCGTGTCCACCAGGACGTGCGACATGATTGTGCCTCTGCACTCTATCGAGATGTGCAAGGCGCTGTTGTGATCTCTCCCTTTAGGCGTCAGCTCTAAATCTGTGAAACCTAGCCCATTACCAGCGTTAACATGGGCTACCACCTCTTCTAGCTGATTCACGGATATCTCTTGCGGTACGTAGGCAGCATTCAATACTTTCAGTAACGCGTTGCGGTGCGCTTCAGAACACAGCAACAAGTTGAGAATAGAGATCTTCGAAGGCGTCTGGTGGAGATGGTCTACAATCTTGTAGTCGCTCTTTTTGATTAACCGCATAAACTCCTCGGCATCTTTGACCAGCAAATCCTTTTCTACCCCGCACGGGGCTTCTTCGACGACTTTGCTTTTACCCTTATCGGCCGCATCAGCTCTGACCGCTTTATCTGCCACGACCTCTGGCGGCGCAAACACTCTTCTGCTGCGGGTAATACCACTGATTCCTGCGAGATTCTCTACAGTCGACCCATACGGCTCCAGCTCTAACTTCTGACCGTTGCAATAGACTTCAGCTCCATAATGCCACGGGACGGTGTTAGTGCTCTCGAATGGGATCGGCCCAGCTTTGGTAATAGTGATTGTAGGCGGTCGGGGCGCAGAAATAGTTATTGGTTGGCGAGGAATGGTGATGGTGGCGACTTCATCGACCTGCTTCAACACTACCTCTCCTGATACACTTTCAGCCCTCCGGCTGAACTGCAAAATACCCTCAGTCATCAGACTTTGGATTCCTTCTACCAGCTGCTCACATCCATCAGAATGTGTAGCACAGTCCATGCATAACTCTCCGCATCCTGGAAAGAACCCTTTCTTCAACAACTTAGCTTTGACGAAACTAAGCGGCGTCTTTAAGTCTTTGACATCAGTCAACAGATCTGCACTCTCTTCTTCGATAATGGCGTTCACGCCGCCCCCCCTGTGATTAGGCATAGGGTTTTTCGTGACATTGGGCACATTATCAGAAAATTTAATAATCTTGGCATCTACCAAATCCAGCACCTTGTGCTTAAAGGCTTTGCAGTTCTCAATTGTATGGCCTGGTGCCCCTGTATGGAAATCGCAAGTGGCATTTGCATCGTACCCTGGTGGAGGTGCCCCTGTCAAGGGTGCCATCGTCCTCCTCTGAACCAACTGAAGCTGAAGCAAAGTCTGCAAGAGTTGCGCGTACGACATAGGCGGTGCCTCGAAGTGACGGTTTGTCATAGGTGCCCGATTCTGGTATTTTCTATATCCCTGCTGATTCGGTTGTTGCTGCTGCTGCTGCGGAGCTGCTGGGATATTTATACTGGCTATCTGCTGCTGAGGGCCCTTGCCCTTTCTTCGAGCGTTGGTCACAGCGCTCGTCTCGCCTTCTCGTCGCTTACCAGCATAAGGTTTCTTTCCGCCTCCTCCAGCTGAGGATGATTCGCCTTGAATTTTCCCGATCTTGATACCATTCTCGACATGCTCGCCCATGGTAATGAGAGCTGAGAACGTCCCCGACATACCGCTGACTAACTTTTCATAGTAGACCCCTGGGAGGGTAGCCACAAACATCTGCACGAGCTCGCGCTCAACCATCGGCGGTTGAACCCGGGCTGCCAACTCATGCCACCGCTGGGCGTACTCCTTAAATCCTTCATTATTTCTCTGCGAAAGGTTCTGAAGCTGGACTCGGTTCGGGGCCAAGTCGCTGTTGTACTGATAGTGGAGGACAAACGCTTCAGCGAGATCCTTCCATGTGCGCACGCTAGTGGGCTCCAAGCCCATGTACCACTCGAGGGATGGCCCAGAAAGACTATCTTGGAAGAAGTGCATCAGCAACTTGTCATCTTCGGAATAGGCAGACATCTTTCTATAGTATGATCGAAGGTGGACACGAGGGCAAGTAGTACCCTTATACTTCTCAAAGACAGGCACCTTGAACTTAGGAGGTACCTTGAAATCAGCAATTAACCCCAGCTTGGACATATCAACGCCCAAAGCATTCTGATTCTCAATATCTCTCATTTTATCTTCAAGTGCTTTGAATCTGAGCCGCGCTTCAGCATTCAGCTCTGCTTCTGCACCTCTTTGAGAAAACACATCATCCTGATGATCCTCAAGCCATGGTTGAGGCACCAACAGATTCCCGACGCCAGCATTGTCGTTGACCGGCCCGATGTTGACATTAGCTCCCAGACTCCCATTGCCGACGCCTGTCGCATTGAGTCCGATATTGGCCATCACATTGCCATTAGCACTGCCGTTGCCCCCGGCCCCGGGGACACCATTCTGCGGAGTATCAACTGGTGGAGGAGTAGGCACAGCCCCGCCATGAAGTATGCCGTTACTATCAACCCTGGAGATCAAAGGCTGAACCAACGTTTGGAGCTGGTCCTGACCATTGGCGACCACCTGCATCAGTTCCATAAAGCGATCCATCTGCTCACGGAGCTCCTGGACATCTGTCTGCACTTGATCCATGATCCTGGTCTGATTAGCTCGAGTTGAATAACGGTGAATTAGCCTCTGATCAATCCTGGAGTCACCGGAAACAGCCTGGAACCTGTAAACCTGAAAAAACCTGTAAACACTAAAGGTTAGGAAAAACAACAAAATGTACGCCATGCAAATGCTTCATGAAGATGCATGCGTATGTCTGTGTGTTTGGGAGATTTCCCCCGATCCTAGTGCCTGAGTGCTAGTGCTGATAATAATAAGAAGAAGAAGCCGGAGTCCAATCATGGAAACATCAATCTCATATATAAAGAAGAGCCTATCAAGGCAGTACATAGCATCAGCGAGTACAAGACAAATCAACAGCATGACCTCAGCCAACAAGCCTGGTGATGGTCAGCATACAACAAAGATCAAAACAAAAGGAATACAACTAGTCAAGTACGACCACGGGCGCGATACTCTGCTAATAACTCCTTCGTCTCTGGATGATCTGGCAAAGTGAGCAACCCCTCGATGAGTAGTTCCCTCTGCACAATGGTATACTGAAGTCCCTGAACTGAACTTTCCCATGCTCCTTCGCCGAAGCAATCTTCTAATTTCCGCTTTTTGGACTCAAACGTCAGCTTGCGCTCCTTCAGGTTAGCGAGAGCTTTGTTGAGTTGGCCTTCGGCGGCGTATCTGCGGGCGGTTTCTTCATCAAACCTCTGCTCACTGTCCTTCACCTCGGCTTCCAGCTTGGAGATCTGCAGCATCAGCTTATCCTCCCGCTCTTTCCTGGTGGCCAGGGAAGCCTTCCAGTGCTGGTTGAACTTGGATATCCTCCGATATGCCTCGTCCAAATGCTGCTTCTTCGTAGCTAGTACGTCGTTGACAGCCCTGAAGTCTTGACCCATGCAATCACGCTCGGCTATCTGCTTCGTCAGGTCTGTACCTAGCTGGTTCACCAACTCCATTTGCTTTTTGAAAGCATGCACGACTTCGTTCCTTTCGCTTCGAAGCTGAGCTAACTCCTTCTCCAATTCTGCGTTCGCCCGCTTCAATTCATCCCGCTCAGCTAATACCTGGTTATGTTGATGGATGGGCACAGTAGTAGGCTCTTCGACTGCTAGAGAGCTTTCTGGCTTGGCATGAGGAAACGGCATCCCTATAGCATTGGCCCTGGCTCTGATCCATGTTGTATACGGAGGGTAGGCTTGATTGTTGCTTTTTCCCAGCAAAGGCTTTCCTCTCTTACTGATACTATTCCATGCACGCTGAAGCTTGGACAACAGATCCCCTTCTAGAGTACCCGTGAGGTACAGAGATTCCTGTACCTCTTCCTCCTTCGGCGGAGTTCTCAAAGCATATGCAAATTGTCGAACCAACAACGACGGATTGTAGTTTATGCAGCCCTTCCTACCTATCAGAGGTACATTTGGAAACCCGCTGCAACTGAAGATCACCTCAGTACCCAACCTGTCTCTGTCGAACCAATCAATATCTTCTGCAGATAAACTCATCAGACGCTCAGGCCACTCAGCTGTGGCTGCAGACAAGACAAAAGGACCCCTCTTGGGCAGATGGCTATCAAGCCATTTGTACAGCAACGGTACACAGCAAGAGACATTCTTCCCTCTCTGGTTCTCGTTCTTGTAGTGGACTGAGTGATAGACATCTCCTATCAGGGTAGGGACTGGATTCCCTGAAGCGAAGATGTGAAATGCATCAAAGTCTACAAAATCCAGCATGTTGGGGAACAGGATAATGCCATATATGCACAAAGCGAGGATGGCATTGAACGCGTCCCAACATCTGTCCTTGGCACACTGCTGGGCCTTAACCACCAGAAACTGCAAGGAGAACCCAGGAACCTTGTTCCAACTAGTCAATACTAACTCTAAGGCGTCCAAATGAAGTGAAGGAGCTAAACCAGCCAGATCAGGCTCAGCACCCATATGGACAAAAGGCATCTGCCCCTTGATAGGCACACCTAGCAAATCAGCATACTCTTCCAGCGTCGGCACGAGAACGAAGTCCTGAAAAGTGAAACATCTCAGCGGAGGGTCGTAGAACTGCAGCAGAGCGTGCAACCCATTCAACTCGAACGTAGAAGGCTTGCAAGCCAAACTGAGCAACCGGCCATAAGATTTTCTGAACTCATCCTTCACAGAATCACCTGCTAGAGCTATCAAACCAGTCAGCTTAACCACATCAGGGGTAGGGAACTTGTAAGCCACAGTCTTCCTCTGAGAGGCCATAACAATACAATAGGAGGCAAGAAATCCTGGATCGGGGAAACGGTACCTGCAACACAGACACACGTTAATGAAATGCAAATGAACATGCAAACTAATGCAAAATACAGTCATGCAATAATATATCCAGGTAACTGGTGCTGTGAAGATTCTGTATCAACAATCACTGATGAGAAGAAAAACCCCGGTGTAGGACCACAAATTTGATCTGCCAAGAACAACCATCTGATGGGACCATATACACCGAATCATAATTCTGCTCTGTCAAGAACAAATGTCTGGTAATAAGAACCTCTGATGTATGATCAAGAAATATCTGGTGATGAGATCTTTAGACCCCAAATCAAAAATCTACCCTATCAAGAACAAACACACAGCTACTGATGAGATCTTTAGACCCCACTCAAAATCTGCTCTATCAAGAACAAACAACATCTGCTGATGAGATCTTCAGACCCCAAAAATCTGCTCTATCAAGAACAAACAACATCTGCTGATGAGATCTTCAGACCCCAAAAATCTGCTCTATCAAGAACAAACAACATCTGCTGATAAGATCCTCTAATCAAAACCTGCTCTATCAAGAACAGACAAACACTTGATGACAAGATCCTCTGATCAAAACCTGCTCTATCAAGAACAGACAAATCTGCAACTGAGAACCCTGGTACCAACAAAACTGATTCACTGTCAAGAAAACCAGGTAATCTGAAGGTCAAGGTTTCCTGCAATAAACCCAATCCCACTCACAGGTATGGACCTAAACTGGCTCAAGGTACGTCATCCTATGCGTTCATCAGCGTCACAGACTTTCAAGAGGGGTGATACGATACCCAGAAGGTGTGGCATCACCAACTCATGAAGCGACCTCACTTAGCTGAATCACAAATGATCGGTCCCCAGAGTCGAAAATCCACCAAACCAGCAACCGTCTCAACCCAAAGGGTTGAAAGTGAAGCCAACCGGATGAACCTCGTCTGAGCGTGGATTTCATAAGACACTAGTGCCTGCAAAGCAAGCACGCGCCCACTAATTTCCACTCTAAGTCTATAGTGCACTCAAGCCTGGGTCTGGCTTCTCACTCATCAGAACTCCCATCCCACAACAGCACAAATAATCATATTATACTGGAAATAAAATGCGGGAAATAAAGTGCGAGAAGTAAAATGCGATAAATAAACGCAACCCAGCAAGTAAACATACAAGCGTTAGGATTGACTCTCAGGGAACCACTGAAGTCCCCAGCAGAGTCGCCAGCTGTCGCTTTCGCGAAAATAAGGTGCCGGCACAACAGAAGAGTCGCCACCTTTCGTTATTTATCCCTCAGAGCGGGAAAGGAAACGATCGGAAAAACCTGACGAAAAAGGGTAAGACAAGGTCATCGCAACCATTGTCTGGGTTCGGGAGTCGGTTACGCAAGGGGAAGGTATTAACACCCCTCACGTCCGTCGTACTCGACGGGATCCTCGCTTGTTGTGTTTACTTGGACGGGTTGGTTATATTCTATCTACCTATCAAGGCTGGCTGAAAAAGAAAAGAAAAATGACTCGGCAAAGCGTCGCACTTTATGCCTACGTATTCTCATCAGAGAATGAGAAATCAGAGTCAACGTAGTTCGGCCTACGAAGGGTTATGGGGGAAGGTAGCTCGCCAAGACATCACCATCTTGTGCCTACGGACTCTCAACAGGCATGAGAGATCAGAGCATACGTAGTTCGGGAAACTACGGTTTATTTCCTGTCTTTTACGAAAGAAGTGTTTTTTATTGTGTTTTCAATTTCAACCGCACTAGAGACTATGACCTGAGAGTGAATGCGTTGCATGTCACCCAAAGGGTACCATACTAAACATCCAGACTGTGGAAAAGAAACTCTCGTACAATCCTTTCTCAGATAGCTTAAGGCTCGTAATGTACGAAAGAAATCATTCATGATTACTGTATCTTAAACTGTTTTTAGATGAGAAGAGAATAGGCCCAACTAGGAGGGAGACTATCAAGTCCTACTGTTGTCATGCCATGGATTCATCCTATGGTTGAGGTTTGAACAGGGAACTCCTAGAAGTTGTCATGCATAGGTTTCAACCTAAAAGTCTATCATCAAATCCTTATCCAAGGAAATGAGAGTCCTAAGGGATCATGTCAATGATACACCAAAACAGACAAAGCATCAGCTTAACAGTAAAATGCATGCAATGCAAGTGAGGGAGGAAATGTGTGTGGGGCTTCAGCCTCCACAAGCTCAACTCAACCTCAAGCCAGAATGAAATAACAGTAATCATACTGAAATATAAACAACATGCTATCAAGCAATAAACAGTAAACTGCAATCATACAGAAAGAAATGAAATGAAATGCCATCAGGCAAACAAACCACATGGGCAAGGGAGCTGGGCTCTACCGAATACCCGCAAGCAAAGCCACACAGTAACAATACAAGCAGAGGGAGCAACTCAACCTCTAATGCAACCATGCTCCTAGATTCTACTTATTCTAGATGAACTTATTCTAATGCATCAAACAAGTCAAGCACAACACAGCAATACAGAAAAAGAAAAGAAAGCAGATCAACTCCTCTCTCAACTCCAAGCCTCAGCTCTTCCAACAGCAACTCAGTCTTCAGACTTCAATCACATGACAAACATCAGTTTGTTTTTCCAGGTTTCAACCCTACAACATGAGTTTCAACTCATCTTCTCCCTTAAGCTTCAGCTTCTTGATCAGCTCCACCTTCAGGCTTCACCTAATCTTCAGGGATCTTCAAGTTTCAACTTGCTCTTGCTGCTCTTCAAGCTTCAGCTCGAATGGCAATACTCAAGGATTCATCCTCTTCAATACTCTTCAATGAAGTCTTCATCTTCAAGCTCAGGCTCAACCTCTCTCAAGATAATCAAAACCAGAGAAAATCACTTACTGGATAAGCTGGGGGATATTGAACTGCTTATTTGACCACCAAAGGTGACCTATAAGGGTTCAACATCAAAGGAATAGTTCCATCAAAAGTTCTACCTCCTAGCTATATCACTTATCCCTCCAAAGGAGAGAGGTGTATACCATGGAAGGACTTTGAATCATAAGGAGGAATGGAGGTGAACGATACCATCCATGTTTGAGAAAGAAGTTATCTACATCTAAACTCTTCCTAATCCCTAACCCTAAAACAACAAAAAAAAGAAAAGAAGAACAAGCTCTCAAGCTCCTCAATGCATCTTCAAGTCTTCTACTATGCTCCACAATGCTCCACAATGAAATGCCAAGCTTTCCAAGCCCACAAAGCAAAGCAACTAAACAAACATGCCCTAAAGGCAACACAAACAATCAACCAATACAAAAATCAACCAAAAATAGCATACTATTATATTAAATCCTAATATAATTTCTAAGGGATCCTACATACCTACCATTAATACCCATATATGCCCCATAGTCTAAATTGTCCTAAAAACCCAAAATCTAAAGTTATTATGGACCTATGTTGAAGTTTTAACCTAATTCTACACTACCTAGAATTATCTAATCAAAACTATCCTAAAAATCATCACAAAATATGGCATTAATCTAGGGGAAACCTAAAACATACATCTAAATTGTGGCTGAACCATTGTTATTAGAATATCATTTGGAGTCAAAATGACCTATTACATGACATGGTTTGGACTTATAGCTTATGATTTATGATTTTCAATCTCACTTGAATTAACTTATGCCTCATTTTTAGGCCATTTTTATCACTTTTTGATATGAGCCTTTTCGACATCTTATGACCACCCTAATAGCCTTAAAACATCATTCTAAGCAAGTTTGATGTTGAAGATTTTTCCATTTGAAGCTTGGAAGTAGGAGATATGGCCTTATGCTTGAAATGACCTATAACCTCCAAATGACCAAAATGCCCTTGGCTTGTCAAAGCCATAAGTTGAGTTCTACAAATCCTATAAAGTACTTATAGTACTCTATAGAAAGCTAAGAAGATTCTATTCAACATTCATGTTGACCAAGAGACCATAGGAATCATCCTACTAGGGCAAAAGTTGTCTGCAAGTTGGGTGACTTTCAAGGACCCAGATTCACATACCTCAGATGACCTGTAATTTGTCAAAACTATAAATGGAGCTCCACAAATCCTATCAAGGACTTCTACCACTCAAATTAAATCTAAGAAAAAGCTCTACAACATTCATGTTATGGGGAAGATGAGATGACAATCACATCTTGAGCTAAAACTGCCTGGAAGATAGGGATCAAACTAGGGGATTTTACACTGTCAATCCTTAGAAACCCTAGCTTAAAACTTCTCAAAATCCTCAATCATGATGATTTGGTCTAGGAATCATCCTTATAGCATCTCAATACATCATTCCATGATCACATGGCTCTTGGATTAGGTCTCAACCTTCTCCAAATCACTAGTTGACCTAGGGTTGACCCAGTCAAACCCTAATTCTACTACTCATGGTTGAATCTTATGAATTCTTGTACAATGACCTCTCTAGGCTTCATGATGGCTTTCAAGACATCTCATAAACTTTCTCAAAGCTTCAAGTTCATCCTCATAGTCTCAGAATCATCTGAGGAGCACCCACAACTCTCAAGTTATGAGACACACAACCCTGGTTTCAACCAATTCCTCTGAGGATCTCTTGAGTTCTCTGATAAAGGTATCAACCTTTAAACATTGAAATAACTTTCTTGGCTAGCTTCAAAGCCTCATACAACTCTTGATGGGTAAATAAATGTTGGTCAAATTTTGGGGTGCAACACGTTGCACCCGCAATCTCATGGAATTTGGTAAGATGTGTAAACGGATTCTCATGATCTAACCCCGTGAAAGGATTTTGATAAATGAGTGCAAGGATTCCCGTTTTCATCTCGTATTGCCTTCCATTTTGGAGATTATGCGCAAACTGAGCGGTGTGTCTTGGACTGTTTGTACATGGAACTGAAGCTGGAGGTGGAGGTGGTGGTGGTGCTACCATAATTGGTGAATTAGGTGGAGTGGATGAAGAAGATTCTCCGCGCTATTGTCTCTCAATAGCTTGTTGTCGTCTTCGCCTTGTGCAACTATTGGTACGACGAGCAGTTCTCTTAATCTAAAGATCTAAAAGAAGGTTTTCAGGCCAGACCTGTCCTCGCATAAACGAATTATGCACATGAACTAAACAGATTAAAAAGTACAAAGAATTACAAAGATAAGAGATTCACAATACAAAAATCTTAACATCACCAAACTATTGCAATGCTTGCAATATTCTACTAACATTCCCCAGCAAAGACGCCAATTTGTTAGAAAGTATTTTGCGGTAGTGTTTTATCGTATCCACAGGGATTGATGAGAATATGAGATGCTTTTCGTTCAATGGTTTAATGATTTAAGAAAGGGGGTTTTAAAATGGTTTCTATTTTCGTAACAAGAGTTTGCAAGAATTAAAAAAGAATAAAATTCGGTCTAAGTTTGATAAAAGCATGCCAAGGTTAGGGTTCGCTAATCCGTCCTAAAGGTATCCAACCGATCAAATATGTGAACATAGTTTTAACCAACATAACCGCGTATCCTCGCAAAAAAAGTTCATTTCTAAAGCGGTTTCGTGAATGTTATTGTTTCGACCTTTAAATGATCTCTCTAAATAACACTCGAAACAATAATCATTAAGATCAATACAAAGCGAATATCAACTTTCAAACCTATGTCTAGAATTTGTATAGTTGATAGATGAAGATATTAGGTCAAGACTTGAAAAGTTCATGTCTAATGCAATCCAAACCATAGATATAACAAAAGATAGCAAATAACTTCATCTATATTGATCCCAACATTGTTCTCATATAAAAGATCAAGAAGAATACATAAAATCTGAACTAACTACCTCTAATCTTGACAAGAGAGGGATTTAGCCACCCATTTCCATGATAGCTTGAGCAACAAGTTTCGGAAGAAGGTTGATCAACATCTGAGTTGAATAATCGAGATTGGATGGGAATCCACCTTCGTTTTGTGAAATATTGCTAAGAGATGATGAGAAATGGAGAGACAAGCTTTTTAGGTCAGAAAATCCACTCTAAAGAAAGTGCAAAGTAAAAATATATTTTTACAAAAAGTGGCACAAGCTACTTATATAAGGCCTGCTGAGCTGTCATGTTCACAGTGCAAACAAAGTGTTCGCCTAGAGAACAGTCAAATTGGCACCTGAAGTGCCTATGTCCTGGGAAAACTCCCCAGACAGATTTCCAAATGTTCGTTGTGCGAAGAATTCTTCGTAGTGCAAAGACTTCGCTACCAACTTCGCACAGCGAATTCTTGTCCAAATACCTACTGCCTCAAGTCTGGGAGTATTCGCTAGAGCTTCGCTTCCTCTTCCCTCCAGCGAGTTGCTCCCTGCCTTCTTCGCACAACGAGTTTAAGTCCCTTTTCTTTCTAGATGAACAGTACATTGGGATTCCTTGTCTTTGCTGGCAAGGTCATTGTGCGAACTTTGTGAAGTTTTTTTTGGCAAGCTTCGCTAGCAAGTTCTCTATGCGAACTTGTTGTTGTTTGCATGCTGACTTGGTTTCTTTGTTATCCTTCTTGTGATTTACTCTTCAATTTTTCATGTCTAATTCCTGCACAATAGCACACAAATCAAAAGAACCAAGATATTTTCACATAATGGTGCAAATCAACAAAAGCAAGAGTGATTCTAACACTTTCTTAACAAAAAGGAGTGAAAGATGCCCGCATTTGATAGTTCAAATAAACAAAGTTGGGCATCTAACACTAGGATCATGGCAATCCTATGCCTACGTATTCTGAACAGGTATGAGAAATCAGAGCAGACGTGGTTCGGCCTATGGTTTGGTGTTGTTTATGGACGATGCTAATATTCAGGCTCTAGCAGTTAGGTGTTTTACAGCTCACTATCTGGAGTCTTACACGTTACCTGTTTGCGATTGAACGGAATAAACATGTCCTTTTTGATATGGTTTTAGAGGGAATCCTGAAGGAGAAAATGATTTGGATTTGTGGGAGTTTTTTTGTTAGGGTCTTAAAAAGAATTATGAGATGCGTATTGTACTAAAGTTTATGGGTAGAGGTGAATATTTTGAACTACTAAGACGAGCGTCTTGTGATCAAAATACTCGGAGTGAGTGTAGGGGAACTCCATTCTCACTCGTTGTCCACCACGTACTACACGCATCGTGTTTATTAGGTGTTTTAAACTTTATTGAGAAAAGTGCCACTTGACTTTGGATTAAGGTTTTTATTACTTATTAGGAAAAAGTTTGAAGTGATGTTAATAAAGATGATGGCGATGCACGAGGAAATCGACTTACAAGTTGGGGTATGGCTTGATATGTGGATTAAGAATGCTTTTAGGGTTCGTTCCTAATTCCTAAGATGTCTAACTAGCAACGAAAATCAAAATAACAAAGTACATCAAACGGGGGAGGGATACATGATAGAGTACAAGGGTTAATCAAAGCGAGGAATATAGAGGCTCATTGTAAAGTAGCCCAAGAGGAAGCTATGTGTGTGCAAAGTGTCCTAAACTAAACAAATCAATCCACAATACAAGTACATGATTAAAAATAAGGTAACAATAACCACCTTGCGATTTAAGATCACAAGTCTCTAATAATGATTCATGTTGAGCCTAGGTCACGCACGAAGTCTAATAGGTCCTTACAAAACTTCCATGCCTCAAACTCTTAAGCCTAAGAACCAAAACTAAATATATTTTTTTGTCTTTTTTTGATGTTTTTGCTCTTTTTCATTAATAATTAAACATTACTACAAAAAAGGAATAGAGAACTAAGACGCACAACCGCTCATGCAACTGACAAGCCATAAAAAGAGACACATTAATAAGGTGTTTAACATGTAAAAAAATCGAGATAATATATAAAAAATGAACCAAAACCTAATTAGGACTTCTAATGGTTTTAATAGAAAGAGATTAAAAAATTAAGAAAAAGAAATTAATAATAAAGTAAATTAAGAAAATAAAGCAATTTATTATCATCATTTTTTAAATAGAGAGAGAGAGAGAGAGAGAGAGAGAGAGAGAGAGAGAGAGAGAGAGAGAGAGAGAGAGAGAGAGAGAGAGAGAGAGAGAGAGTCTTAACACGTATTTATAAGAGAAAATGGTGTAAAAAAACATATGGGGCTATAAAAACTAAATAAGACTAGTAATACAAAAGCCTAAAAGGGCGCTTCATAGCTGGAACAGAAACGGGTCGGAAGACCCTTGAACCTGGCCCGGTTCTCTTATAAGGCAAAGAAAAAGAACAAACCTAGAGGAAATGCAGTTGTTTCTTCAAAATCATGCTCAAACACGCGTACGACAACAGAATAAACGAGAAAATAAAACACGGTTTGAAGGAAGAAGACCTGTTCCTGTGATAAATCATCCTGATCTCTCCTCACCACGTATAATACCTCCCTATCACGCCCTATCTCTCTCAATCAATTTCTCTCAATCTCGGCTCTCTCGATTGCAACTATAACCTGACGTGAATCGAAACTCAGTAACCAACACCATAAGAATCCCTCACCACCTTAAAGCCTATGCGGTTATGAACGAAAAAGTATATACGACAATCTTAAATTCCTCGCATGACCCTGTGAAATAAGCAATATGAAAGCAGAGTCAAAGATCAGATGTAAATACTACCTTCGATCGGCTCCAACGAGAAAGCGGCCACAATATCCTCTTTTCCTTGCTTGTATCTGAATAAGTTGTTTGGTGACTTAAGATGTTTTCTCCATATCTCTCGTTCCGATATCAGTGAGATTAGGATCGTGTAGTTTAATTTGTGGTTCTCTTTTTTCTATCTTGTTGTGCTGGGGATTTTGGTTAGAACTAAGATTCTTGGTTGTCTTGTTATGGTCAATTTTTAACTTTCGAAATTTTTCTACTGTTGCTACGAAAAACTTATCTGAGGCTAAGGTTTTTCTTTTGATTTTTTCTCTCTAGTTTTCTTTGTTACAGTATTAGTGGTTGAACTCTTTTTCTAGTTTTTTCTTTTGTTCTTGATAGAATTTTAAAATTCACTGCTAAGGTTGCTGCTAAGGACTCGATTGAGGCTAGGGTTTTCTTTGGTTTTCTGATGCTGTTAATGTTTTAGGAATTAAGACTGAACCCCAAAAGCATTCTTGATCCACATATTAAGCCATACCCCAACTTATATGTCGATTGCTACGTGCATCGCCATTAAATTTGTTTGCATCACTTCAAACTTATTCCTAATAAGTAATAAAACCTTTGATCCAACGTCAAGTGGCATTTTTCTCAATAAAATTCAAAACACTTAATAAACATGATGGTTGTAGTACGTGGTGGAGAACGAGTGAGAATGGAGTTTCCTTACACTCACTTCGAGTATTTTGAACACAAGATGCTCGGCCTGGTAGTTCCAAATATTCACCTCTACCCATAGAATTTAGTACAATACGCATCTCAAACTTCTTTTCAAAAGCCTAACAAAAACACACCCACAAATCCAAATCATTTTCTCCTTCAGGATTCCCTCTAAAACCTTTTCAAAAAGGACATGTTTCTTCCGTTCTACTGCAAACAGGTAATGCGTAAGACTCCAGACAGCAAGCTTCAATAAACCTAACCGCTAGAGCGTGAACGTTAGCATTATCTATAAAAAAATACCAATAAACCATAGGCCGAACTACGACTTCTCTGATTTTTCATACCTATTGAGAAAACATATGCATAGGATTGTGATGTTCCTAGCGAGCACTCTTCTTTATTTTTCACCTTTAGTACTCTGTTATTTCTTAGAAAAGGACATGTTATGTTCATCCTAGCGCAAACAGGTAATGCATAAGAGTCCACGAGCGAGCCACAATACGCCTAACTGCTAGAATGTGCACGTTAGCATCGTCTACCTAAACTTCCCAATTTTCACTTGTCGCTTCCGCGAAAATAAGGTGCCGGCAAAACAGAAGAGTCGCCACCTTTCGTTATTTATCCCTCAGAGCGGGAAAGTAAACGATCGGAAAAACCTGACGAAAAAAGGGTAAGACAAGGTCGTCGCAACCGTTGTCTGGGTTCGGGAGTCGGTTACGCAAGGGGAAGGTATTAGCACCCCTCACGTCCGTCGTACTCGACGGGATCCACGCTTGTTGTGTTTACTAGATGGGTTGGTTTTATCTATCTACCTATCAAGGCTGGCTTAAACAGAAAAGAAAAATGACTCGGCAAAGCGTCGCGCTTTATGCCTACATATTCTCATCAGAGAATGAGAAATCAGAGTCAACGTAGTTCGACTTACTACGGGTTACGGGGAAGGTGGCTCGCCAATACATCAGTATTGTGCCTACGTACTCTCAACAGGTATGAGAGATCAGAGCTTACATAGTTCGGGGCAATATGGATTACGGGAATTCAGATTCATCTGTTTTATCGAGTAGGGTTAAACAACAGTTCCAGCAGTTAGGGACAAAGCCTGTTTGCGTTGGCGCTGAAGTTTAACGACACTCTTTTCTTCAGAAAAGTTTCCTTTGAATTACAGGCCCACGGGGCAAAAAGGTTTGAAGTTTGTTTTCTGTCTTTTACGAAAGAAGTGTTTTTTATTGTTGTTTGCAATTTCAATCGCACTAAAGACTATGACCTGAGAGTGAATGCGTCGCATGTCACCCAAAGGGTACCATACTAAACATCCAGACTGTTGAAAAGAAGCTCTCCAACAATCCTTTCTCAGATAGCTTAAGGCTCGTAACGTACGAAAGAAACCATTCATGATTACTGTATCTTAAGCTGTTTTGAGATGAGAAGAGAACAGGCTCAACTACGGGGAGACTATCAAGTCCTACTGTTGTCATGCCAAGGATTCATCCTATAGTTGAGGTTTGAAATAGGGAACTCCTAGCAGTTATCATGCATAGGTTTCAACCTAAAGTTCTAATCATCATTTCCTTATCAAAGGAAGTGAGAGTCCTAGGGGATCATGTCAATGATACACAGAAATAGATAAAGCATTAGCTTAAACAGTAAACAGTAAACGACTGTAAAATGCATGCAATGCAAGTGAGGGAGGAAATGTGTATGGGGCATCAGCCTCCACAAGCTCATCTCAACCTCAAGCCAGAATGAATAACTGTAATCATACAGAAAAAGATAACAACATGCTATCAAGCAAAATACAATAAACTGCAATCATACAGTAAAAATAAAATGCTGTCAAGCAAAATAAACCACATGGGCAAGGGAGCAGGGCTCTACCGAATACCCACAAGCAAAGCCATACGGTAACAATACAAGCAGAGGGAGCAACTCAACCTCTAGTGCAATCATGCCCCTAGATTAAAGTCAGTCTAGATATGAACTTATTCTAATGCATCAAGCAAGTCAAACAAGGCACATCAGCACAGAAAAGAAAACAGATAAGAAAGAAGATCAACCCCTTTCTTCCAATTCCAAGCTTCAGCTCTTCTAACAGCAAACCAGTCCTCAGACTTCAATCACCCTTCAAGGATATCATCTTCACTGGCAAGTATCAACTTGCTTCTCCAGGTCTCAATCCACCAAACATAAGTTTCAACTTATCCTCTCTTCTCCAAGCTTCAGCTCTCCAGTCAATTTCACCTTCAGGCTTCACTCTTAACCACAATTATCAAATTGATTCCCTCAGACTCTCAAAGCATCAATGCAAGTATCAGCTCATCTTTTACACCTTAAGCTTCAACTCTCCACTCAATCTCAACTGAATCTTCCTCATAAGTATCAACTTAGTCTTCAAGCTTCAGCTTTCTTTGCTTTACCAATATCAACTTGGTCTTCATCTCCTACAAGCTTCAGCTTCTCAGGGTAATCTTTAATCACTTAGAAGTATCAACTTCACCCTTCAATTCTTTCTCAAGCCTCAGCTCTTCATTCAATCTCCATTGGACCTTCAAGTATCAACTTGTTCTTCTTGCTCTTCAAGCTTCAGCTGCAATGGCAATGCTCAAGGAATCATCCTCTTCCACACTCTTCAATGAAGTCCTCATCTTCACACTCAAGTCTAACATCTTTCAAGATACTCAGACCAGAAGACAATTGATTTAACAGGATGAGTGGAAATGATAAACAGCTTACTGACAACCAAAGGAAGCCTGTAAGGGTTCATCATTAGGAGAGACTGGTTCCCTCAAAGTTCTACTTCCCAGATAAAGCCACTCATCCCTCCAAAGGAGGGATGTGAATATCTGAGAAGGACTTTTAGTCATTGGGAGGAATGGAAGCACAAGATGCTTTCCATATTTGTGAAAGAAATCATTCTAACTATAAGGCTCTCCCTATGGCTCCTATTCCCTAAACCTTCATCAGACACCTTCAGGCACAAACAAATCCAAGCTCCAAGCAAATTCAAGCAACTTCAATCATCCTCTCCTTGCCTTCCACTTGTTTTCAATCTCAACCAAAGGCAAACAAAGCAAAAACCCTAATCTAAGGGGACTAAGGAAGTTAAACTAGTTGAATTAGTAAGTTAGGATCACCTAAAACCTAGTACTAAAGTTAGTCCTAACTAAAATACTAAAACCAATTGTAAAATCCTACAAAAATATCTATGGGAACCTAGGTCAATCATGACTCTACCACATTAATTTCAAAGATCAAACCATCAAATAAGACCTAGAAATAAATTCTACATTACAAGGTATCAAACCTAAACCCTAAAAGGAAGCACCTAAACATCAAGCTAGAAAGCACACTTATTTTCATCACAAAAATGTGAGAAAAATGCTATGGGATCATACATGTCTAACCTAATCACACACAAAAAATTAGGCCAAGAATCATCACCAATTAATCACACAAAATTAGGTATCAAACATAACCATTTTAATATCAATTAAAATGTAAAATTCCCATTAAATCATAAAATACATGAAATAAAAATATTTTTTCTCTAAAAAATACTAGACTCAATCATGAGTAAAATGCAAAAAGAAAGGGGTTGATTGGATTAATTTTCAATTTATTATGAATTTTACAAGAACCATGGATAAAATGAGAAAATAAAGAAAATCCAATTAAAATAATAACACGTGCGGTGTGGATAGCAACCAGAATCAGTTCAAACTTTGGGTTGGGCCATCAGGGGGTGTGAATATCACTTAATTCATTAAGCCCAAAACACTGAATAAATGAAACGGTGCGTTTCATGCCTTCAGATCCTTCACAAACTAAGCTTAAAACGTGGCCGTTGGATGAGCTCCCAGTCAAAGGTCAAACCAAGATCCAAGGGTGTTCTGATCGTCTCCTACCTTTTGAACATCTGAGCTTCGCGCCCAACTCCGGCCACCACCGGTGGAGCTCCGGTCACCATCCTCAACCCTAGTTCTCTCTAGGAGCCTCTATTGCAAATGGTCGAAACATGAAACTCATCCCAAATCTTGCCACGAGTTCAACCATACCCTTTATTCCACCTAAATCCTCAAGATTCACCATATCCAAACCTCAACCGAAAATGGTAATTCACCTATTTTGTCACTAATTCTCAAATTAACTATCTGAAATTGATCCTACACCATTCTACAATGAATCTAACACCTTAATTCAACCTAATTCTACCTAAATCATGCTAGAGGAAGAAAGTCACCAACCTGAAAATCTTGGATGAATAGATGCACCAAATCTTCACTTCAAGCTCTCAAACCTTCCAAAATTATTCAGTGTATCACGTTCTTGCTTCTGTATGCAATAATCTTGATGGAAAATGCCTGGAACTCCAAATTCGATGATGACTTGCAGGTGCTGAAAATCAGTTGCTCATACACGATTCAGCCATGGATTTGCTATGGAAACACTCACACACATCCAAGAAAGTTGTTAGGATCAAAAGAAATGATCAAAGTAGTGTAGGATGCAGAAATCGATTCCAACTTGCAATGAACAAAGTGAAATTGCAAAACCTCTTCTCTCAATCAATTCTCACCAACCTTTCTCTCAAACCCCTTCTAATCAATATATAGAACATGTTGGACCTCTCTAGATCCTTCTGGAATCATCCAAGGAGAAGTTGAGTTTCTCATGTCATCCAAAATCTCATCTCATGCCATACTCACCCCAATTTTGTTTCCCTTGGTGCAGCAGCTTGTTCTCATCCCAAAATCTCCCCAAGTGAGATATTAGAGGTGTTTAGCTTGCAAAAAGCCTTGCTCATGCCTTGATTTTGAGTTTTGCAAATGTTGCTTAATATGCAAGTAATCACTTTTCAAAGAAAGTCCACAAATTGAATCTCAAATCAAAAATGTGGCTAAACCAATGTTCTTAAAATTTTTTTTAGATTGAAAATGATATATTACATGCCATGGTTTGGATGTGTAGGTTGAAAATATCAATTTCCAACTTTGGTTTATTTAACTTATGCCCTTATTTTAGGTCATTTTTGCAAATTTGAGCTACAAGCCTTTCCATCATCTCATGACCTCCTCAATAGCCTTAAAACATCATTTTGAACAAGTTTGATGTTGAACATTTTTCCATTTGAAGCTTGGAAATAGGAGTTATGGCTTTATGGTTGAAATGACCTGTAATCTCCAAATGACCAAAATGCCCTTGACTTGTCAAAGCCATAACTTGAGTTCTACAAAAATCCTATCAAGGACTTATAGTACTCTATAGAAAGATAAGAAGATAAGGAACAACATTCATGTTGACCAAAAGTTCATAGGAATCATCCTTCTTGGGAAAAAGTTTGATGCAAGTTGGGTAACTTTCAAGCCCCCAAATTCACATACCTCAGATGACCTGTAACTTGTCAAAGTCATAACTTGAGCTCTAAAAATCCTATAAAGGACTTCTAGTACTCAAATTAAAGCTAAGAACAAGCTCTACAACATTCATGTTGGGGGTAAGATGATATGACAATCACATCTTGAGCTAAACTGCCTTGAAGATAGGGGTCAAACTAGGGGATTTTACACTGTCAAGCCTTAGAAACCCTAGCTTGAAACTTCTCAAACTCTTCAATCATGATGAGTTGACCTTGGAATCATCCTTATAACATCTCAATGTGTCAATCCATGATCACATGGCCCTTGAATTAGGTCTCAACCTTGTTCAAATCAACAGTTGACCTAGGGTTGACCCAGTCAAACCCTAATTACACCACTCATGGCTGGGTCTTCTTAATCTTGCACAATGACCTGTCTAGGCTTTATGATGGCTTTCAAGACATCTCATAAGCTCTCTCAAGGATTCAAGTCTAACTTCAGGGCTTCAGAATCATCTGAGGTCTTTCCACAACTCTCAAGTTAGGAGGCACACACTCTTTGTTTCAACCACTCTCTCTGAGGATCTTTTGATTTCTCTGACAAAGATATCAACCCTTGAACACTTGAATAACCTTCTTGGCTAGCTTCATAGTCTTGTATAGCTCTTGATTGGTAATCATACCTCTTGATCTCCTGCATACATGTCAATGAAATGCAAATGATAATGCTTATGTGAATGAAATGAAACACAAGTTAGGTAAAGAAATGTTGTTCAAATTTTGGGGTGCAACAGCTGCCCCTATTCAAACGGCTTGAACCTGACTGGGTGAGAAGCGAACGGCTCTCAACCAATCCAGGTGCGAGACGGTTAAATACCGACAAACCCGGAAATTTGCCAACTGCACAAGTACACAATACTCCGATGGGAACAAATCTTCGAAAACTGAAATATTAGTTGCACGGCAACTAGCTGGGGAATTGGTCACACGGTAACCAGTGATACATGATCGATCATGCCGTCAGGCATCAAGATTCCTCGGGACTCATCAGGTCAACAGTCAAGTTAATCATGCCATCGGGCATTCAAAGAAATCTTTGGGCATCAGCCGGACTTCATCAGTAAGTCGGGAACAGAATTCTCGGTCAATCATAAACCAATTAGGGATATCCAACTTCTACCATCAGGCATTCCACATCAGCTGAGAGAATTGCTTCGTCAATACGGTTGGACTTCAATCATCGAGTCTTCGAGGGAAGTTTCAACTTCGCTGTTCAGAAACCTGCTAGGGATGACGCATCTCCGCTGGGGATTCTGGAGAACTATCAAGTAACTCTGCTTCGGGACTTCAGAAATCATTCTGGATGAATCATCTCTGCTGAGGACATCAAGAATCATCTTGAACAAATAACTCCGTGGGGACTTCAAGAATCATCCTGCACCCATAACTCTGCTGGAGATTTCGGGAATCATCTCGAGCAATCACTCTGCCGGGGACTCTAAACGTCAACTTGAGCAACCAACTCTGGATATTGCACTGGGGATTTTAAGAATCATCTTAAGCAAACGACCTTGCTGGGGAAAAATTCAAGAATCATCTTGAGCAAGCGACCTTGCGGAGGAACACCTGCAAAACAAGAACGGTAACGACCTAGCTCATGTTTCATATGTATATGCTTTGACAATGGCGCAATGCTCCACACGGTGGAAATGCTATGTGTTTATGATAAATGCTATGCAATCATGCAAAATGCTACGGCCCCGTCAGCAAAATAAATGCTGACGAGAGAATCCTCCTGTCAAGGCGAAAGAACCACTCTGGTGGAGGAAGGAATCATCCTGCCACGGAGAAAAGGTCACGCCAACCTCCGTCGGACTCCACACGGGGAAGCAAACTTCAGTTGACTGCTGCAGGGGAACGAAGCTCTACGAGAATTTGGACCTGCTGAGGAAAGCGATGTCAATCGCGGAAATAAACTGCACGGCCTTCGCGACTACTTCCCTGGAGATAACGATTCCGGCGGGGAAATACAGCATCAGCTATTCAACACTCTACTGGGGAAAACCAATCATGGCCTAAACTGCTTTCCAAGGACTCGGCTCTCTTGGGGATCTGCAAACTCGGCTGGGGAAGAAGGAATCATCCTACTTGCTGGGGAGAGTACGACTCTACGGGGAATTTCAATTCTGCTGAAGACTTCAGTCTGGAACTATCAATTGCTGCATACTTCAGCGCATGACTCAGCTGGGGAGACGACATTCCTTTAGGATGCATCTGATTGGGGAGAGAATCTTCTCTGCCTAGGGAGACATATCAATGCTTACGATCTCACGTTCAGACTCTGCGGGGAGAGACTGCTGAACTTTGCTGGAGAAGGAGGAATCATCCTGCTTGGGACGCGTACGACGTACTGCCTGGAACATGCTACACCTGCAACGACACAAACAACCAGACAAGATACCCTTCTCAAAGGGACCTATCAAGGTTATCATCTTGTGACAATGTTTAAGTAATTCATTGTTTCAACAATCAGTGGCCTAGGCCAGTAAGTTTATGTATGCGCATTTTGTCAAAAACATCGGCGTTCTTTTTTCGCAAACAAAACAGATAAACGCTAGACAGATAAACAAAATTGCTGAATAATATACATTTTATTGATAACAAACCCCTGAATGGGTAAAAATGTTTTACAACAGATGCAAGCTCCTGGAATGAGGAATCCGCGCAAATATAAAAACATAAATATACATCAGTATATATATATGTCGGCAACGAGGAGTAGACGAACACCATGAGTTGATCCCTCTATGACCCACTCGACTTCGATACTTCTCCGACGCTTCAGTTTCAGAAGAGATTGATTCAGATAAACGGTCCTCAGGTCTTCCAAACCACTAAACAATGAAAGTCCACACGCGGAACGCAGTCATTTGCTTTTTCAAATCCCTAACTTTTGCCTGAATCGCCCTTCCGGGTTTTCGATTCACCGGGATACCTTTTTTTGCCAAAGTCGCCCTTCCAGGTTTTCGACATCGCGGGTGTACATTCTTTTCAATTTATATCCCTAATTTTTTCCCGAACCCTTTTCCTTTTTTATGGTTCGCCGGGATGCCCCTTTTTTGCCTGGATATTCTTTTTCTTTCCAGCGGGTCATTTTTAAGCAAAGTATTTTTTAACTGTGTCTGCGTTCACCGGGGATGCAAAATCTTCGCCATCCATCGTGGATAACAACAAAGCTCCTCCCGAAAAGACCTTGCTGACGACGTACGGACCTTCGTAATTGGGAGTCCACTTGCCCCGGTGATCGGAGTGTGCAGGAAGAATCTTCTTCAGGACGAGATCACCCGTCTGGAAGCTTCTAGGACACACCTTCTTATCATAAGCTTTCTTCATTCGGCTTTGGTACAGACGACCATGCACAATCGATGCCAACCTCTTCTCGTCCATCAGGCTGAGTTGGTTTAGTCGGTTCTTAATCCATTCTGCCTCATCGAGTTTCACGTCAACCAAAACTCGCAAAGAAGGGATCTCCACTTCTAACGGTAGGACAGCCTCCATACCGTACACTAGGGAGAAAGGAGTTGCCCCGGTTGATGTACGCACCGTCGTACGATAACCGTGCAGTGCAAATGGCAGCATCTCGTGCCAATCTTTGTAGGTCACAACCATCTTCTGAACAATCTTCTTGATGTTCTTATTGGCCGCTTCAACGACGCCATTCATCTTCGGCCGATAAGGAGATGAGTTGTGGTGTTCGATCTTGAAACTCTTGCACAACTCCTTCATCATCTTGTTATTCAAATTCCAATCATTATCAGTAATGATCCGCTCGGGAATTACGTAACGACAGATGATGTCCCTCTTTATGAATTTAGCCACCACCTGCTTGGTAACATTAGCATACGAGGCTGCCTCCACCCACTTGGTGAAGTAGTCGATAGCTACTAGAATGAAGTGATGACTGTTAGACGCAGTGGGCTCGATCTTGCCTATCATGTCGATGCCCCACATGGAGAACGGCCACAGGGAGGACATGACATTTAACGGGCACGGCGGCACATGAACTTTATCAGCATAAATCTGGCATTTATGACATCTCTTCACGAATTTAAAGCAATCCGACTCCATCGTCAGCCAGTAGTATCCTGCTCTTAGGATCTTTCTCGTCATAGCATGCCCGCCGACGTGCGTACCAAATGTGCCTTCATGGACTTCTTCCATGAGCATACTCGCCTCTTTCTCATCTACACATCTGAGTAGCACGAGATCGTGGTTTCTTTTATACAGAACTCCATCAGGATTGAGATAAAAAATTTCAGATAGCCTCCTCAGAGTCTTTTTATCCTGTGTTGACGCACCCGCAGGATACTCCTTAGTCATAAGGAAAGTCTGGATGTCATGGAACCATGGCTTGCCGTCGGCGGCTTCCTCGATCGCAAAGACGAATGCAGGTCTATCAAGACGAGAAAGGACTATTCTTGGAGCTTCATTCCAAAAATTGACTTTATACATCGAAGCCAACGTGGCTAAGGCATCAGCCATCTGGTTCTCAGCCCTGGGCACATGATGAAGTTCCACTCGATCAAAGAACGGAAGTAGCCTTCTGGCATAATTCATGTACGGCACCAAATTCGATTGACGAGTCTCCCACTCCCCTTTAATTTGGTTAATCACAAGCGCCGAGTCACCATATACATCTAGGTTCTTGATTCTCAAATCAATTGCTTCTTCTAGACCCATGATACATGCCTCGTACTCCGCTTCATTATTGGTGACTAGAAACGTCAGTCTGGCAGTGAACGGGATGTGGGATCCGTGGGGAGTCGTGATGATTGCCCCTATGCCACTTCCGTAAGAATTAATCGCCCCGTCAAATATCAATTTCCACTGGGATTTCCTATCTGGCCCCTCGTCGGGCAATGGTTCATCGCAGTCCTTCGCTTTGAGAAACATGATATCCTCATCACGGAATTCAAATTTCATCGGCTGATAATCTTCAATTGGCTGTTCGGCAAGGTATTCAGACAATACGCTTCCCTTGATGGCCTTCTGGGACACGTACTGAATATCATATTCCGTCAACACCATTTGCCATCTGGCAATCCTGCCCGAAAGCGTTTGCTTCTCGAAGACGTACTTGATCGGATCCATCTTCGAAATTAGCATGGTGGTGTGGTTGAGCATGTACTGTCGTAAACATTTGGCAGCCCAGGCTCGTGCACAACACGTCTTCTCCAGCATCGAGTAGCGAGATTCACAGTCTGTGAACTTTTTACTCAAGTAGTAAATGGCATGCTCCTTTCTGCCCGTCTCGTTGTGCTGATCGAGAACACACCCCATACTATTCTCAAGAACTGTCAAGTACATGATTAGAGGCCGTCCAGCCACTAGGGGTATCAAGATCGGAGGTTCCTGTAGATACTGCTTTATCTTGTCGAATGCCTTCTGGAAATCCTCGTTCCAAATAATCGCCTGATCTTTCTTTAACAGTTTGAACATCGGTTCACACGTGTCCGTGAGCTGAGAAATAAACCTTGCAATGTAGTTTATTCTGCCCAGGAAACCACGAACTTCTTTTTCTGTTTTTGGCACTGGCATTTCTTGTATCGCTTTAATCTTCGTAGGATCAACCTTGATGCCTCTTTCACTCACGATAAACCCCAGTAGTTTTCCGGACCGTACTCCGAAAGTACACTTGTTAGGATTCAGCCTCAACCTGAACTTCCTAAGCCTTTCAAAAAGCTTCAGCAAATTGACCAGATGTCCCTCCTCCGTTTGGGACTTCGCAATCATGTCATCAACATAGACTTCAATCTCATGATGAATCATATCATGAAACAAAGTAACCATAGCTCGTTGGTAAGTGGCCCCTGCGTTCTTCAGACCGAAAGGCATTACCTTGTAGCAAAACGTTCCCCAAGGAGTGATAAACGTCGTTTTCTCCATGTCCTCCGGCGCCATCTTGATCTGATTGTAACCGGAGAAGCCATCCACGAATGAAAACACGGAGAACTGAGTTGTATTGTCGACCAACACATCAATATGAGGCAGCGGAAAATCATCTTTAGGGCTCGCCCTATTCAAATCCCGATAATCGACGCACATTCGTACCTTACCGTCCTTCTTCGGTACAGGCACTATGTTGGCGACCCACGGAGGGTAAGTAGTGACCGCTAAGAAGCCAGCATCGAGCTGTTTCTGCACTTCTTCTTTGATCTTAACGGCCATATCTGGTCTCGTCCTCCTAAGCTTCTGCTTAACGGGAGGACAATCTTCTCGCAGCGGCAAGTGGTGGACCACAATGTCAGTGTCAAGTCCGGGCATATCTTCGTATGACCAAGCAAAGACGTCACTATACTCTCTTAGCATCTCGACCAATCTCTGCTTGACATCACTCTGCAATGCAGCCCCTATCCTGACGTTCCTGACAAGTTCTTCAGAACCCAGATTCACGATCTCGATCTCCTCTTCATGAGGCAGAATAACTTTCTCCTCTTGTTTCAACAAGCGGGCCAACTCTTCGGGAAGGTCTTCGTCTTCATCAATCTCTTCTTCGGCTTGATAGATCGGGCAATCGAAGTCGAAATGAGTCGTAGAAGGTCCAGAGTCGATGTTATCTGTTATGTGGATCCTGCAATAACAAGGGTTAAGCTTAAAAGAAGGATATGCAGGTTAGCACAAACCTCATTGCCATTTTATTGTTTTTCAAAACAAATATAAAACAGGAATAACAGAGATCACAACATTTGAATACGAATAAAAAATGCCTTTTGATTTATTAATAAAATGCATGTACATAATCAAACGAGGCCCTGACAATAAAACCTCTATGCCCCGGGTAGGACATAGGGTTGTACAATGATTGGAAAAAGTAAATCATTACTCTTCGCTTGTCATCTGGATGATATCCTTGACGGACCAATTGTTGAGGCTCTCGCCTGGTTTGCTCGGCTGGATCCAAGAGTCGAGGTCACAGTCGCTATCTCCGCTGTCTTCAGACACCGCGTTGATGCTTTCAAAAATCACCCCGCCACTGGTAAACTGGATCGGCCCTTTACCTCGTGACGCACTGCTAGAAAAGGAGGCTTCAGCTCCAGGAGAGTATCCCAACCCAAACTTGTCTTGCTTGTTAGGTATCTCCAAAATTCGCCCCCAGCCTGGGGTAGATCCGGCTTGAACAACGGCCCGGGCTTCCTTGAAGGAAGAGAGAGTCATCTCTGGCTTCTCAGCGACTACAGGAGCTACGTCCTTGACTTTAACAGCTTCGGACGCTTGGCATAGGGTCTCGTGGATTTCCCCATCCATCTCAACGTACTTGAAGGACGACAAATGGCTCACCATTATGTCTTCCTCGCCGCATACGGTCACGATGCTACCTCCGACAGCATA
Organism: Lathyrus sativus; assembly: GCA_963859935.3. Taxonomy (NCBI): domain Eukaryota; kingdom Viridiplantae; phylum Streptophyta; class Magnoliopsida; order Fabales; family Fabaceae; genus Lathyrus; species Lathyrus sativus. Next base: position 512,167,396 of record OZ012738.1, read on the forward strand.
CTTGAGTTTCTGGTGCAACGTGGAGGTCACGACACCCGCAACATGGATCCATGGTCGGCCTAAGAGACAGCTGTAGGCGGGCATGATGTCCATAATATAAAAGATCGCGTCGAATGTTTCCGGCCCGACTTGGATTGGCAACGTCACCTCCCCGAAAACATGGCGTTTGGTTCCATCGAATGCTTTCACAACCAGATCATTGGGTGTGCAAATCACTCCGCGAGTGTCTAACTTCATTAACGCCTTCTTCGGAAGAACATTGAGTGATGAACCCGTGTCCACCAACACGTGCGACATAATCGTTCCCCTACACTCTATCGAGATGTGCAGGGCGCTATTGTGATTCCTCCCTTTCGGCGTCAGCTCTAGGTCAGTGAACCCTAGCCCATTTCCAGCATTCACGTGGGCCACGACCTCTTTCAGCTGGTTTACCGATATTTCTTGCGGTACATATGTGGCATTCAACACCTTCAGCAGTGCGTTGCGGTGTGCTTCAGAACACAACAACAGGTTCAGGATGGAAATTTTCGAGGGTGTCTGATGGAGATGATCCACAATCTTGTAGTCGCTCTTTTTAATTAACCTCATGAATTCCTCGGCATCTTTAACAAGTAAGTCTTTGTCTACCCCACGAGGGATCTCTTCAGTGACTTTACTTTTACCTTTATCAGTTGCATCAGCTCTGTCCGCCTTGTCTGCCACGACCTTTGGTGGTGCGAACACTCTTCCGCTGCGAGTAATACCACTGATTCCCGCAAGGTTCTCCACAGACGACCCAAACGGTTCTAGTTCCAATTTCTATCTGTTGCAGTAGACTTCAGCCCCATAATGCCATGGGACATCGTTAGTGCTTTCGAAAGGTATCGGCCCAGCTTTGGTGATGGTAATCGTGGGCGGTCTAGGTGCAAAAATAGTGATCGTCCGACGAGGGATGGTGATGGTGGCAACCTAATCACCTTGCTTCAGCATTACCTCTCCCGATCCGCATTCGGCCCTCCGGCTAAACTGCAGGATTCCCTCAGTCATCAGACTCTGGATCCCCTCTAGCAACTGTTCACATCCATCAGGACTTGTCGCATAGCCCATACACAGCTCTCCGCAACCTGGAAAGAAACCTCTTTTCATCAGCTTAGCTTTAACGAAGCTAAGCGGTGTCTTCATATCTCTGACGTCAGTCAACAAATCCAAACTCTCGTCTTCAATAATGGCATTTACTCCACCTCCCCTATGATTCGGCATAGGGTTCTTCGTGACATTTGGCACATTATCGGAGAAGTTGATGATCTTAGCATCCACCATGTCCTGCACCTTATGCTTGAAGGCTTTGCAATTCTCTACCGTGTGGCCTGGTGCCCCTGAGTGAAATTCGCAAGTCGCATTCGCGTCATAACCCGGCGGAGGTGCCCCTGTCAAGGGAGCCAAGGTTCTCTTCTGGATCAACTGTAGCTGAAGCAAAGTCTGCAATAGTTGCGCGTACGACATAGGCGGTGTCTCGAGGTGACGGCTCGACAGAGGTGCCCGATTCTGATACTTCCTGTACCCTTGTTGATTCGGCTGCTGCTGTGGCTGTTGAACTGCCGGGATAGTTATACTGGCCACCTGTTGGTGAGGGGTTTTACCCTTCCTTTGAGCGTTGGACACAGCGCTCGCTTTTCCTTCCCGTCTTTTGCCACTATAAGGTTTCTTTCCGCCTCCTCCAGCTGAGGACGAACCACCTTGAATTTTCCCGAGTTTGATCCCTTTTTCGATGTGCTCACCCGTGATAATGAGATCTGAGAAGGTTCCAGACATACCGCTGACCAATTTCTCATAATAAACCCCTGGGAGGGTGGCTACGAACATCTGCACAAGCTGACGTTCAACCATCGGCGGCTGAACCCTGGCTGCCAATTCACGCCACCACTGGGCGTATTCCTTAAACCCTTCGTTGTTCCTTTGCGACAGATTCTGCAGTTGGACTTGGTTCGGAGCCAAGTCGCTGTTGTATTGGTAGTGGTGCACAAATGCTTCAGCAAGGTCCTTCCACGTGCGCACACTGGTAGGCTCCAGACTCATGTACCATTCGAGGGATGGCCCGGACAAACTGTCTTGAAAGAAGTGCATCAGCAACTTCTCGTCCTCAGAATGAGCGGACATTTTTCTGTAATATGATCTCAGGTGGACGCGAGGGCAAGTGGTGCCCTTATACTTTTCAAAGTCAGGTACCTTGAACTTGGGAGGCACCTTGAAATCAGCAATCAGTCCCAACTTAGACATATCAACGCCCAGGGTGTTCTGGCTCTCGATGTTCCTCATCTTATCCTCGAGTGCCTTGAACCTTAGTCATGCTTCAGCAGTCAGCTCCCCTTCAGCACCTCTCTGAGAGAACACATCGTCCTGACGGTCTTCTAACCACGGCTGAGGCCCATACAGATTCCCAACACCTACATTGCCGTTGTCCAGTCCAACATTGACATTAGCTTCAAGAATCCCATTACTGACGCCCGTCGTATTGCCATTGAGTTCCATGTTAGCCATCATATTGCCATTGGCACTGCCATTCCCCCCGGTCACGGGGACGCCATTCTGAGGAGTTTCAACTGGTGGAGGGGTAGGCACGGTCCCACCATGGAGTACGCCATTGCTATCGACCCTTGAAATCAGAGGCTGAACCAAGGTTCTGAGCTGATCCTGGCCATTGGCGACCGCTGGCATAAGCACCATGAAGCGATCCATTCTTTCGCGGAGTTCCTGAACATCAGTTTGCACTTGCTCCATGATTCTGGTTTGATTTGCTCTGATTGGATAGCGGTGGATAGGTCTCTGATCAATCCTGGAACAACCTGAAACAACCTGTCAACACAAAAGGGTTAGGAAAAAAGACAAAATGTTCGTTATGCAAATGCTTCATGCAAATGCAAACGTGTGTCTGTGCGTTAGGGAGATTTCCCCCGATCCTAGTGCCTGAGTGCCAGCGCTGATAATAAGAAGTCCGAGTCCAGTCATGGAAATAACATCTCATATATAAAGAAAGCCCATCAAGGCAGTACACAACATTAGTGAGTACAAGATGAATCAATAGCATGACCTCAGCCAACAAGCCTGGTGATGGTCAGCATACAACAATGATCAAACAAAAGGAATACAAATAGTCAAGCACGGCCACGGGCGCGAAACTCTTCTAACAAATTCCTCGTTTCTGGATGATCAGGCCGAGTGAGTAACCCTTCGACGAGTAGCTCCCTCTGCATAATGGTGTATTGAAGAACTTTGACCGAATCTTCCCATGCTCCTTCGCCGAAACAATCTTCTAGCTTCCGCTTCTTGAATTCAAACATCAGTTTGCGCTCCTTCAGGTTAGCAAGAGCTTTGTTGAGCTGGCCTTCAGCGGCATATCTGCGAGCGGTTTCTTCATCAAACCTCTTCTCACTAGCCTTCACCTGGGCTTTCAGCTTGGAGATCTGTTGCATCAGCTTGTCCTCCCGCTCCTTCCTGTTGGCTAGGGAGGCCTTCCAGTGCTGGTTGAACTTGGATATCCTCCGATATGCTTCGTCCAAGTGCTGCTTCTTCGTGGCCAGTACATCGTTGACAGCTTTGAAGTCTCGACCCATGCATTCACGCTCGGCTATCTGCTTAGTCAGATCTGTCCCCAGCTGGTTCACCAGCTCGGTCTGCCTCTTGAAGGAATGAACGGCTTCGTTCCTCTCACTTTTGAGTTGAACCAATTCTTTCTCCAATTCTTCATTTGCCCTCTTCAATTCATCTCGCTCAGATGACACCTGATTATGCTGCTGAATTGGCACGGTGGTAGGCTCTTCGATCACTGGAGGGCTTTCTGGCTTGGCAGGAGAAAACGGCATCCCTATAGCATATGCTCTGGCTCTGATCCAAGTCACATACGGAGGGTAGGCTTGGCTATTGCTTTTCCCCAACAGTGGTTTTCCCCTCTTACTGATACCATTCTAAGCGCGCTGAAGCTTGGATAACATATCCCCTTCTAGAAGACTAGTGAGGTAGAGAGATTCCTGTACCTCTTCATCCTTCGGCGGAGCTCTCAAAGCATAAGCAAACTGTCAGACCAACAGAGATGGATTATAGTTTATACAACCCTTCCTGCCTATCAAAGGCACGTTTGGAAACCCGCTGCAGCTGAAGATAATCTCAGTACCCAACTTATCTCTATCAAACCAGTCAATATCCTCCGCTGATAGACTCATCAAACGCTCGGACCATTCAGCTGTGCCTGCAGACGAAACAAAGGGACCCCTCTTGCGCAGATGACTATCAAGCCATTTATAAAGCAGGGGCACACAGCACGAGACATTCTTGCCCCTTCTGTTCTCGTTCTTGTAGTGGATGGAATGGTAGACATCTCCTATCAAGGTAGGGACTGGATTCCCTGAAGCAAAGATGCGAAAGGCGTCGAAGTCCACAAAGTCGGGCATATTGGGGAACAGAATGATGCCATATATGCACAGAGCGAGAATGGCTTTGAACACGACCCAACATCCGTCTTTGGCGTACTTCTGAGCCTTACCCACTAAGAACTGCAAGGAGAAACCGGGAACCTTGTTCCAACTAGACAATACCAACTCGGAGGCATCCAGATGAAGTGAAGGAGCTAGACTAGCCAGATCAGGCTCAGCATCCATATGAACAAAAGGCATCTGCCTCTTGATAGGCACACCCAATAAATCATCATATTCCTCTCGCGTGGGTGCGAGAACAAAATCCTGGAAAGTGAAGCATCTCAACCGAGGATCGTAGAACTGCAGCAGAGCGTGCAACCCATTCAACTCGAACGCAGAAGGTTTACGAACCAAACTGAGCAATTTGCCGTAAGATTTTCTGAACTCATCTCTCACAGAATCATCTGCTAAAGCAATCAAACCAATCAGTTGAACCACATCAGGGGCAGGGAGCTTGTAAGCCACGGTCTTCCTCAGAGAACCCATAATAACACAATAGGAGGCAAGAAATCCTGGATCGGGGAAAACGGTACCTGCAACACAGACACACGTTAATGAAATGCAAATGGGTATGCAAAGCAATGTAAAATGCAATCATGCAGCAGGAGATCAAGGCAACTGTGCTGTGGAGATTCTGTATCAACAAATCCATAATCCTGCTCTATCAAGAACAACCACTTTCTCTGATAAGAAGAAAACCCTGGTATCCACAAATCTGCTCTGTCAAGAACACACACATATAGGACCATAAATCTGCTCTGTCAAGAACAAACATCTGATACAGGACCTCTGATACAGGACCAAAAAATTTGCTCTGTCAAGAACACACATCTGATAATAAGGACCTCTGATACAGGACCAAAAAATCTACTCTGTCAAGAACACACATCTGATAATAAGGACCTCTGATACAGGACCAAAACTCTGCTCTATCAAGAACAAACATCTGATAATAAGGACCTCTGATGCAGGACCAAAACTCTGCTCTATCAAGAACAAACATACATCTGACAATGAGATCCTCTGATCCCAATCAAAAACCTGCTCTGTCAAGAACAACATACACATCTGATGATAAGATCCTATGATCCCAATAAATAACCTGCTCTGTCAAGAACAACATACACATCTGATGATAAGATCCTCTGATCCCAATCAAAAACCTGCTCTGTCAAGAACAATCATATATCTGCAGATGAGATCCTCAGATCCCAACAAAACTGATCCACTATCAAGAAAACCAGGTAGTCTGAAGGTCAAAGTTTCCTGCAATAAACCCAACCCTGCTCACAGGTATGAACCTAAACTGAATCAAGTTCGGCATCCTATGCGTTCATCAGCGTCACAGACATTCAAGAGGGGTGATACGATACCCAGGAGGTGTGGCATCACCAGCTCATGAAGCGGCCTCACTCGGCTGAATCACAAATGATCGGTCCCTAGAGTCGACAATCCTCCAAACCAAAAACCCCCTCAACCCAAAGGGTTGAAAAAGAAGCCAACCGGGAGAACCTCATCTGAGCGTGGATTTCATGAGACACTAGTGCCTACCAAGCAAGCACGCGCCCACTAATTTCCACAACTAATGCTATGTTCACTCAAGCCTGGGTCTGGCTTCTCACTCATCAGAATGCCCCTCCCACAACAGCATAGATAATCATATCATACTGAAAATAAAGTGCGGGAAATAAAAATGCGATAAATAAACACAACCCAACAAGTAATCATACAAGCGCTAGGATTGAATCGCGTAGGGAACCGGAGAACCAGAGATTCTGGGTTTGATCCCCAGCAGAGTCGCCAGTTGTCGCTTCCGCGAAAATAAGGTGCCGGCAAAACAGAAGAGTCGCCACCTTTCGTTATTTATCCCTCAGAGCGGGAAATGAAACAATCGGAAAAACCTGACGAAAAAAGGGTAAGACAAGGTCGTCGCAACCATTGTCTGGGTTCGGGAGTCGGTTACGCAAGGGGAAGGTATTAGCACCCCTCATGTCCGTCGTACTCGACGGGATCCACGCTTGTTGTGTTTATTGGACGGGTTGGTTTTATCTATCTACCTATCAAGGCTGGCTTAAACAGAAAAGAAAAATGACTTGGCAAAGCGTCGCGCTTTATGCCTACGTATTCTCATCAGAGAATGAGAAATCAGAGTCAACGTAGTTCGACTTACTACGGGTTACGGGGAAGGTGGCTCGCCAATACATCAGTATTGTGCCTACGTACTCTCAACAGGTATGAGAGATCATATCTTACGTAGTTCGGGAAAATACGGATTACGAGAATTCAGATTCATCTGTTTTATCGAGTAGGGTTAAACAACAGTTCCAGCAGTTAGGGACAAAGCCTGTTTGCGTTGGCGCTGAAGTTTAACAACACTCTTTTCTTCAGAAAAGCTTCCTTTGAATTACGGGCCCACGTAGCAAAAAGGTTTGAAGTTTGTTTTCTGTCTTTTACGGAAGAAGTGTTTTTTATTGTTGTTTGCAATTTCAATCGCACTAAAGACTATGACCTGAGAGTGAATGCGTTGCATGTCACCCAAAGGGTACCATACTAAACATCCAGACTGTTGAAAAGAAGCTCTCCAAGAATCCTTTCTCAGATAGCTTAAGGCTCGTAACGTACGAAAGAAATCATTCATGATTACTGTATCTTAAGCTGTTTTGAGATGAGAAGAGAACAGGCTCAACTACGGGGAGACTATCAAGTCCTACTGTTGTCATGCCAAGGATTCATCCTATAGTTGAGGTTTGAAACAGGGAACTCCTAGCAGTTATCATGCATAGGTTTCAACCTAAAGTTCTAATCATCATTTCCTTATCAAAGGAAGTGAGAGTCCTAGAGGATCATGTCAATGATACACAGAAACAGATAAAGCATTAGCTTAAACAGTAAACAGTAAACGACTGTAAATTGCATGCAATGCAAGTGAGGGAGGAAATGTGTGTGGGGCATCAGCCTCCACAAGCTCATCTCAACCTCAAGCCAGAATGAATAATTGTAATCATACAGAAAAAGATAACAACATGCTATCAAGCAAAATACAATAAACTGCAATCATACAGTAAAAATAAAATGCTGTCAAGCAAAATAAACCACATGGGAAAGGGAGCAGGGCTCTATCGAATACCCGCAAGCAAAGCCATACGGTAACAATACAAGCAGAGGGAGCAACTCAACCTCTAGTGCAATCATGCCCCTAGATTAAAGTCAGTCTAGATATGAACTTATTCTAATGCATCAAGCAAGTCAAACAAGGCACATCAGCATAGAAAAGAAAACAGACAAGAAAGAAGATCAACCCCTCTCTTCCAATTCCAAGCTTCAGCTCTTCTAACAGCAAACCAGTCCTCAGACTTTAATCACCCTTCAAGGATATCAGCTTCACTGGCAAGTATCAACTTGCTTCTCCAGGTCTCAATCCACCAAACATAAGTTTCAACTTATCCTCTCTTCTCCAAGCTTCAGCTCTCCAGTCAATTCCACCTTCAGGCTTCACTCTTAACCACGATTATCAAATTGATTCCCTCAGACTCTCAAAGCATCAATGCAAGTATCAGCTCATCTTTTATACCTCAAGCTTCAGCTCTCCACTCAATCTCAACTGAATCTTCCTCATAAGTATCAACTTAGTCTTCAAGCTTCAGCTTTCTTTGCTTTACCAGTATCAACTTGGTCTTCATCTCCTACAAGCTTCAGCTTCTCAGGGTAATCTTTAATCACTTAGAAGTGTCAACTTCACCCTTCAATTCTTTCTCAAGCCTCAGCTCTTCATTCAATCTCCATTGGACCTTCAAGTATCAACTTGTTCTTCTTGCTCTTCAAGCTTCAGCTGCAATGGCAATGCTCAAGGAATCATCCTCTTCCACACTCTTCAATGAAGTCCTCATCTTCACACTCAAGTCTAACATCTTTCAAGATACTCAGACCAGAAGACAATTGATTTAACAGGATGAGTGGAAATGATAAATAGCTTACTGACAACCAAAGGAAGCCTGTAAGGGTTCATCATTAGGAGAGACTAGTTCCCTCAAAGTTCTACTTCCCAGATAAAGCTCCTCATCCCTCCAAAGGAGGGATGTGAATATATGAGAAGGACTTTTAGTCATTGGGAGGAATGGAAGCACAAGATGCTTTCCATATTTGTGAAAGAAATCATTCTAACTATAAGGCTCTCCCTATGGCTCCTATTCCCTAAACCTTCATCAGACACCTTCAGGCACAAACAAATCCAAGCTCCAAGCAACTTCAAGCATCCTCTCCTTGCCTTCCACTTGTCTTCAATCTCAACCAAAGGCAAACAAAGCAAAAGCCCTAATCTAAGGGGACTAAGGAAGTTAAACTAGTTGAATTAGTAAGTTAGGATCACCTAAAACCTAGTACTAAAGTTAGTCCTAACTAAAATACTAAAACCAATTGTAAAATCCTACAAAAATATCTATGGGAACCTAGGTCAATCATGACTCTACCACATTAATTTCAAAGATCAAACCATCAAATAAGACCTAGAAATAAATTCTACATTACAAGGTATCAAACCTAAACCCTAAAAGGAAGCACCTAAACATCAAGCTAGAAAGCACACCTATTTTCATCACAAAAATGTGAGAAAAATGCTATGGGATCATACATGTCTAACCTAATCACACACAAAAAATTAGGCCAAGAATCATCACCAATTAATCACACAAAATTAGGTATCAAACATAACCATTTTAATATCAATTAAAATGTAAAATTCCCATTAAATCAGAAAATACATGAAATAAAAATATTTTTTCTCTAAAAAATACTAGACTCAATCATGAGTAAAATGCAAAAAGAAAGGGGTTGATTGGATTAATTTTCAATTTATTATGAATTTTACAAGAACCATGGATAAAATGAGAAAATAAAGAAAATCCAATTAAAATAATAACACGCGTCGTGTGGATAGCAACCAGAATCAGTTCAAACTTTGGGTTGGGCCATCAAGGGGGTGTGAATATCACTTAATTCATTAAGCCCAAAACAATGAATAAATGAAACGGTGCGTTTCATGCCTTCAGATCCTTCACAAACTAAGCTTAAAACGTGGCCGTTGGATGAGCTCCCAGTCAAAGGTCAAACCAAGATCCAAGGGTGTTCTAATCGTCTCCTACCTTTTGAACATCTGAGCTTCGCGCCCAGCTCCGGCCACCACCGGTGGAGCTCCGGTCACCATCCTCAACCCTAGTTCTCTCTAGGAGCCTCTATTGCAAATGGTCGAAACATGGATCTCATCCCAAATCTTGCCACGAGTTCAACCATACCCTTTATTCCACCTAAATCCTCAAGATTCACCATATCCAAACCTCAACCGAAAATGGTAATTCACCTATTTTGTCACTAATTCTCAAATTAACTATCTGAAATCGATCCTACACCATTCTACAATGAATCTAACACCTTAATTCAACCTAATTCTACCTAAATCATGCTAGAGGAAGAAAGTCACCAACCTGAAAATCTTGGATGAATAGATGCACCAAATCTTTACTTCAAGCTCTCAAACCTTCCAAAATTATTCAGTGTATCACGTTCTTGCTTCTGTATGCAATAATCTTGATGGAAAATGCCTGGAACTCCAAATTCGATGATGACTTGCAGGTGCTGAAAATCAGTTGCTCATACACGATTCAACCATGGATTTGCTTGGGATTTGCTATGGAAACACTCACACACATCCAAGAAAGTTGTTAGGATCAAAAGAAATGATCAAAGTAGTGTAGAATGCAGAAATCGATTCCAACTTGCAATGAACAAAGTGAAATTGCAAAACCTCTTCTCTCAATCAATTCTCACCAACCTTTCTCTCAAACCCCTTCTAATCAATATATAGAACATGTTGGACCTCTCTAGATCCTTCTGGAATCATCCAAGGAGAAGTTGAGTTTCTCATGTCATCCAAAATCTCATCTCATGCCATACTCACCCCAATTCTGTTTCCCTTGGTGCAGCAGCTTGTTCTCATCCCAAAATCTCCCTAAGTGAGATATTAGAGGTGTTTAGCTTGCAAAAAGCCTTGCTCATGCCTTGATTTTGAGTTTTGCAAATGTTGCTTAATATGCAAGTAATCACTTTTCAAAGAAAGTCCACAAATTGAATCTCAAATAAAAAATGTGGCTAAACCAATGTTATTAAAATGTTTTTTAGAGTCAAAATGATATATTACATGCCATGGTTTGGATGTGTAGGTTGAAAATATCAATTTCCAACTTTGGTTTATTTAACTTATGCCCTTATTTTAGGTCATTTTTGCAACTTTGAGCTACAAGCCTTTCCATCATCTCATTACCTCCTTAATAGCCTTAAAACATCATTTTGAACAAGTTTTATGTTGAACATTTTTCCATTTGAAGCTTGGAAATAGGAGTTATGGCTTTATGGTTGAAATGACCTGTAATCTCCAAATGACCAAAATGCCCTTGACTTGTCAAAGCCATAACTTGAGTTCTACAAATCCTATCAAGGACTTCTAGTACTCTCTAGAAAGCTAAGAAGATAAGGAACAACATTCACGTTAACCAAAAGTTCATAGGAATCATCCTTCTTGGGAAAAAGTTTGATGCAAGTTGGGTAACTTTCAAGCCCCCAAATTCACATACCTCAGATGACCTGTAACTTGTCAAAGTCATAACTTGAGCTCTACAAATCCTATCAAGGACTTATAGTACTCAAATTAAAGCTAAGAAAAAGCTATACAACATTCATGTTGGGGGTAAGATGAGATGATAATCACATCTTGAGCTAAACTGCCTTGAAGATAGGGGTCAAACTAGGGGATTTTACACTGTCAAGCCTTAGAAACCCTAGCTTGAAACTTCTCAAACTCTTCAATCATGATGAGTTGACCTTGGAATCATCCTTATAACATCTCAATGTGTCAATCCATGATCACATGGCCCTTGAATTAGGTCTCAACCTTGTTCAAATCATCAGTTGACCTAGGGTTGACCCAGTCAAACCCTAATTACACCACTCATGGCTGGGTCTTCTTAATCTTGCACAATGACCTGTCTAGGCTTTATGATGGCTTTCAAGACATCTCATAAGATCTCTCAAGGCTTCAAGTCTAACTTCAGGGCTTCAGAATCATCTGAGGTCTTTCCACAACTCTCAAGTTAGGAGGCACACACTCTTGGTTTCAACCACTCTCTCTGAGGATCTTTTGATTTCTCTGACAAAGATATCAACCCTTGAACACTTGAATAACCTTCTTGGCTAGCTTCATAGTCTTGTATAGCTCTTGATTGGTAATCATACCTCTTGATCTCCTGCATACATGTCAATGAAATGCAAATGATAATGCTTATGTGAATGAAATGAAACACAAGCTAGGTAAAGAAATGTTGGTCAAATTTTGGGGTGCAACATCACTGTAGTCCCGTGAACTACGAATTCTCTGATTCTTCACTTCTTACAAGTGATTATACGTAGGCACAAGGGCCGCAATCCTTGGAGAGCACCCTAATGTAAAACCAACCATCTTTCACTTAAGAAAGTAGACTTTTAGAATAGAACACCCATTCGAGCTTAGACAACTTAGAAGGTTCCCATCGAGTACGATGGATGTGAGGGGGTGTTAATACCTTCCTCTCGCCTAAACGATATCCGAACCCAAAACTTGGTTGTGATCACCATGCTCTTTCCCTAAAGGTTTTATCGATATTTCCTTTTCCCTCTTTAGGATAAATAAAATTTGGTGGCGACTTTGTGTCATTTTTTCGCGTAGCGACAGCTGGCGACTCTGCTAGGGAGATACCTAAGAAAGTCAAGCCTAGTCTAGGTTATTTTTCTCATGTTTGTGTGTTCCTTCTTTATTTATTTGCTTGCTTTATTACTTTCCATTTTGTTTATATATTTGTATCTTATCTTGTGTGGCTCTTAATGTTGTGGTATGGATTAAGTACTTTGGTGGCAAACTTTGAGGGAAAAACTTTACACCCGAGTCTAGAGTGTAAAATTTAGATAAGAGAGGTTGAGTAGTATTGGCTTTCAAGATACTCATCTCGTGAAAGTCGATACAAGAACCTTGCTTAAATTAGATTCTATTGAGAAAATTGACAACCGTCAAGCTCTTGGCGTGTTTGATTAATATTTTCTTGCGAATCATAACTTAAAGGACCTTTGTAGAACCTTAAAACATTAGCCAAATAAGATTGATGGTCACGTAGTATGGGTCCCCTAGAAGCTCTTCTCACAAGGATCGATACGGAGATCTCATTCAGAAGAGACGTTTTTGATAGAGTTGTTGCCTGGTAATGACTGACATACATAAAAAATAGTTGAGAAAGTTTGTGACTCTGAAACCCTCGTCTAGAACCCAGTGTTGATGGTCACGTAGTGTGGGTTCCCGAGAAACTCTTCTCGCGAGGTTCGGTACAAAGATCTCACCTAAAAGAGGTTCATATGATGGAGTTATCAACTGACATGTTCATGTCTTATGTGATAAAAATTCATGTGAACCTATGACTTTGGGTTCCCTATTAAACCTTAGACCACACCTGATGAGAACCCTATGTTATGAGCAATTTGTTTTATCCTCCATACATACCTTGGACTCCTGAGATCCTGTACTAAAAATAAAAAATATGCATTGCATCCCATTGCATTCATTTCATTGCATCTGCATTTCGCATACCATGTCCACAAAGAAACCTCATACCACCTTCTGTTTCTAACCAGCTAGTTAATTTTCCGACACACTCATAAAATTGAAAACATGTATCAGATTACTATGGAAGAGCTTCAGAAAGGCCAAGAACTGTTGAATGAGGATGTCAAGCAACTAAAAACTCAAATGAACCTGATTATGGAGAACTTGCAAACTCTGATGAGGAAAGAACGTACTCCCGCACCAGCTGTTGCCATGGAGATGCCCGCTTTTGTGCAAAAAAACTAAGTTACCCTCATGTCAGGAGCTGCCTCACAGACATCATCCACAGCCTGGACTTCCAAAGCTTCCCTATCAATAGTGATTTCCAGCTCCTCGGCCGATTCATAGGAAGCTAGCACATAGTTTGAATCAGTACCCAGATCAGCGGAGAAACTTCACCCAATGAGGCCAGAATAGACCAAGGAGGCCAGAGAAACACTTTGACCCAATTTCTATGTCATACAGTCAACTCCTTCCTTTATTGCTCAGTAACTCATTGGTCCAGCTAAGGGAATTTGGTCCTCCTCCAACACTGCTTCCTCTAGGCTATGACGTAAATGCTAGGTGTGTATTCCATTCTGGAGCACCTGGACACGCGATCGAGGATTGTAAAACCTTGAAGTACCAAGTACAAGAGCTGATTGAGACCAAATTGATCTCATTTACGCCTCAAGGCCTCCAAATCAATGTCAATTCATCATCTGGTCCGATGGGTTCGTCAATCTCTGTCATGGAAAAAGATGCTAAGAGTATGTGTGAAGAAGGTCATCATACTGGTCTCAATGAGTAAGAAGATTAGCCAAATAGCAAGTCAAGAAAGAAAAGTCCAGTCTCTAATATTGGCAATTTTTAGATTTTATCATTTGCATTTGTATTTTCTTTCCTGTTGAATGCTACTTATTTTTAAACATTGTTGTTTTGAATAGTATTATTAATGAAGTGATCATGCTTTTTGAATTAATCATGTCACATTCGCTCATTTTTTCTTCTCTTATGTTGAAAAAAAATAAAGTTTTTTTATCCATATACCTCTTGTCCACATTTTTTTTATCAAGCATTTGTTTTAGCAAAGAATTGGAGAGAGGATGACGAAAACAAAATACCCATAATTTTTGCCAATATGCTTTAAGATGAAATCCTGCTAATGATGTACATGCATTGTTTCAAATCCCCTAAACACTGAAGAGATAAGGAGTTAGTCCCTAGTCAACCACTTCGAGCCTAGAAGTAGGAGTTTCTTTCGGATTTCTAAACCCTTACGCTTAACCTGGGACATAGGTAGTGTTCAGTTAATCCGACTACAAATTCAATTACAAGATGAAACATCTCATTTAAGGATCCATCACAACCAATGACTTGGCAGTCACATGTTTTCAAAAAAAAAGTCCGCTAAGTCAAACACTCAAAAATGCGACTTAGGAAAAAGTTAAGGATCAAAATAAATAAAGTAAAAGAGGATCTCAAATCCTCGAGCAAAACAAAATAAGATTTAGTGGCCACCATGTCAAACATCAAAGGGTCGCTGGCATCCATAAAAAAAAATAAAGTGATTGCCATTTCAAGCGATTCTTGAATTCTCTCATCTTCATTCTCACATCGTCCAACTCTAGACATGTGTGTACCAAATTAGCTGAACGTAGTACTGGAGGTTATCGTAAAGAAAGTGTGGGCTAAAATCAAATTTTGAGCCTTATACCCTTTTATTTCTATAACTGTGAACCATACCATGTTACAACCCTCAAAAGACCTAATTGTGGAAGGTTTTATTCTAAAAGCTTACTACAGTAAGGTTGCGTAAACTGACTCCCCACAGATTTGTTAATCTTTATAATTTGTGTCATATTCTTGTTATATCCTTCACATTAGCTAAATCAGCACTATGTTTGGACTAATGGTCCATTTATCACACACTATCACGTCATTCCAATAAATGATTTTTCAAACTTGCATGAGTGTCACGTTAAAGTTACCATTTGTGAACGAACATCTTTAATTGCAAGTCGGTACTTGACATCAAGGAAATTTCAACAAGGAGCAATCAAATAGGACTTGACCATTCAACAAAGTTGACTAGAATCAAGAACACCTCATGTATCAAGGGCATGACATCCAACAGTTATGTGCATCAAGGAATCCGTCAATCTAAAGCAAGTCCCCAAACATTAGTAGATTAAGAGGCAAATCATTCAAGAATCGGTTAGTCAGAGAGAATCATTTCAAGACATTGCCAACCAGGGGCAGGCCACCCAGAGGTTTTTTGATTAAGGAAAAGTCCCTCCAACGCTCAGTCAGCATAAGTTAAATCGCTTCAACGATAATTTTTGGAAAGCTACCTCAAGGGTACACTGAAGCCAATCACTTAAAGAGTCAGTTAATCAAGGACTAATCCTTTCACGACTTAAGATTTTGGGGCAAGCAGTATCGAGGTCATCTTATGGTACAACTGCTTCCCAACTTCCATTCAAGGAAAGATTCTTCAAAGGCCCAACAGATTGGGGCAAGTATGAAGGGGCAAGCACTCCATGCATTCAAAGTTGTTCAAGTAAGCTTCGTTAGTAATATTCAAGAAGCCTCGATGTAAGAAACTATTTCATCCATTATTCCTTAGGGACATTTCTGAAACCTTTCATATCATAACATAGATCATCTTCATGCATTAGTCGTGTCACATCACTCATGCATAGAGCCATGCATAGCATATCATGCCTTGAGCCTAACCTCACAATATGAATCTAACCTCAAAACGTTGTAACCTAACTCACTTTAAAGTCTAGCTCCTTTCTGGTAGACAACCTTTTAAAACTAGTTCCCGTCTGACCACCCATTCTTCAAACCCTTTTTAAATCAGTTCCCGTTTGAAAAATAAAACAGAAAGTCAGTTCTCGCCTAACAACTTAACACTTTGGTTACCAATTCTCGTTTGGTAGTCTACCCCTTAAAAACCAGTTCTCGTCTGGTGGTTCACTTTCAAAATAAATAAAACCATACTTGGCACGCCAAACCAAATCCCAACCATTCTTGGCATAACCATCACCTATTAATCCATGCACATATCCCCAACAACCCGAGCATACATCCACATCTTACATTATATACATTCTGCATCATTATATGCACGCTTAGCCAGTCGTTCTCGAAGACGCGATTTCCTATGGACATCCTATCAAGATTTTTTCTGGGTGTTTATCCACTTTGCTTAACTTTTGTAAGTCCCGTCCGTGACTTTTGCACGAAGTATATCCTCCCTGCCTTTTGCATAGGAGTCGCCTTACCTTTTGTAAAGGATTTCATTACCTTTTGTGTGAAATCTTATTCTTTCACTTTCCTTTTGTAAGCGTCTCTCGCTGCCTTTTGCACGCGAAAGAACTTTGTATTGGGTAAAAATATGAGAATATATGAAAAATTTATTCTCCTTTTGATCAATTTGGACGCTTGACGCCTGTGTGGCCAAGAACTGAATGACCGTTATGCTCAAAGAATGTCATCTCCTTCATTGTGCCTGTGCGGTCAAATGACATTCTAATACCCTATACAAGTTTCCTTTGCCTTTTGCATGAGGATGGTTACTACCCCTCCCCTTACCTTTTGTGAGTTCATTATGTGTTTCCTTACCTTTCGTAAGGGATTTCATTGCCTTACGCGTGAAATCTTATTCTTTCGCTTTCCTTTCGTAAGCGTTCTCACTATCTTTTACACGCAACAGAACTTTGTATTGGGTATCTTTAATCAATTTGGATGCTTGATACCTGTGTGGCCAAGAACTGAACGGTCGCTATACTCAGAGAATGTCATCTCCGCCATTTTTCCTGTAAGGTCAATGATATTCTGATACCCTATGCAAGTTTCCTCTGCCTTATGTAGGAAGGTGGTTATTTCCCCCAACTTACCTTTTGTGATTCTTTCGTGTCATTTTTTTCACGATGTATCTCCTCCTTGCCTTTTGCAATGTGTCCAACTTACCTTTAGTAAGGGCCTTCCCGTGCATTTTGCATAATTTCTTCCCAACTTACCTTTTGTAGGTCTCCTATCTACCTTTCATAGAAGGAATTTGTCTCCAAACCTTTTGTTTTGGGGTCCTCTCTACCTTCCGTAGAAGGAATTTTTCTCCAAGCCTTTTGTTCTAGAGTCCTTTCTGCTTTTGCAAAAAATAGTAAGATTATCTTCTCCCAAGGGGGTCTTCTCTACTTGTTGTAGCAGAAATTTTTTCTCCAAACATTTCATTCTAGATTCCTCTCTGCCTTTTGTAGAAGGAAAGTTTTTCTCATAACCTTTCGTTTAGGGGTCCTCTCTAACTTTTGTAGAAGTGATTATTCTCCTAACCTTTTGCTCTGGAGTCCTTTCTGCTTTTGCAGAAAATAGTACGATTCTCTTCCCCCAAGGGAGTCTCCTCTACTTGTTGTAACAGGAATATTTTCTCCAAACCTTTCTTTCTGAGGTCCTCTCTGCCTTTTGTAGAAGGAAACTTTTTCTCCTAACCTTTTGTTTAGGGGTCTTCTTTTCCTTTCGCAAGAGGAGAACCAATTTATATGCTTTATTCTTGAGTCCTCTTTACCTTTCATAGGAGGAATATCACATCCTTTATCCTTGAGTCCTTCTTACCTTTTGTAGGAGGAATATCTCATCCTTTATCCTTGAGTCCTCTCTACCTTTTGTAGGAGGAATATCTCATCCTTTATTCTCGAGTCTTATCTAACTTTCGTAGAAGGAATATCTCATAACCTTTTATATGTCCTCAGAATGCTACAGGGATTCCTCCCATTCCGAGACTGACAAAGCACACATGTTCATTTCCCATTACATCTCAAGCATATTATCATATCTCTCATAACCAGTTACCTCTTCCCACTGACAGATTCCGTTTTCAAGTCATCCCACTTACTCACCTTTCATTTCCCCATTTTCGACTGAAAATTCTGGGTATTCTAATATTTAATCCCCTAGTACCTCAACTGTAGGAGGGCCTCTATCACTCTCACCTTCAGGTCATAGAAGATTAAATAGGGGCATCTGTCACACCCTTATTTTCACCCTAACCCCTAGCCTTGCATTTTATATTATTTTTTATCATCAATACATCCCATTAGGTCATAACAAATCATGCATTTCATTAGGCTTCTAAGGAATGGGACCCAAGTATTCTGTGCAAGCTGAGGTTTCTTTATTCCTGTGAAACCCTCTTCCTCATTTAGGGATGATTCAAATTTTCTTCTTCATCAGTCACATGTGAGAGCTAGAGTTTGGACTATTGGTCAGGGTGAGTTCACTCTTCCTCAAGCTGCAAGTTTCTCTGCTTTCAAAACTCACCAAGAGCAATTTGATTAGGGTTTTCCATGGTGTGAATTATGAAATTGGAATTTATTGGATTTAGGGTTTATATGATCCTATACCCTTCAATGTCACTTGCTTCAAGTTTCTCAATGTCATCAAGTGTTCAGGTTTTCATTACTGAGAAGGCTTTGGATCAGGATTTTCAACTCACTACTTCATCAATGTGCATTCAAGGCAAGAGGGTTAAGGCTTCTCATCCTTTGTGTTTGAATCTTGATAAATGTCAAGTTGATTTGGACTTGAGAATGGAGATTTGGTTTTGATATTTTTGAGGAGAGGTGGGTCCATGTTTCCAATTTAATCAAGGTTGGTTAAGAGATGCATTTGAATTGACCTCTTGGGTGAACGAATTACTCGAAGTTCAAGGCATGATCATTTGGTTTCCATTTGATTTTGAGTCATATTTCAAAATGATTCTACTAGATGATTTTTGGCCATGTCCCAAGTTAATTTCAAGTCATGTTTCAAGTGGTTCAAACTTATTTTCAAGATATGGTTAGAGGATTTGTTCCAATCTTTGTCTTGGTTTATTTCTATTTTTCAACCGTGTTTACAAGTGATTTCAAGCCATAATGGAAGCCATGACTAGAGTTCGTGCCACAAGTGAATTATTTCAAGTAGGTTTCTAAAAAAAACTTTATTACAAAAAAATCACAATTCCATTTATTTAGTTTTCAAATAATTGGCAAAATATTCTAAAAGTTGCAAAGTACAAGTTCAAGTCAAAATTATCAAAATCCTTTCCAAAGGTCATGCCAAGATCGTAAGTTGAAATGAGGATAGGATTACAAGCAAATGGTGTTTTTTTATTACTTGAACTTCAAGGTTTACAATGTGAACACAATGCTACGTTGTCAAGTTCAATTTCCATTCAAATTCTCAAGTTTCAAGAATCAATCTTATGTCCAAACTCATGTCCAAATTCATGTTCAAGATTTCAATTTTTAAGCAAGAAGGATATGCAAAGGAAAGCTACATGGTTATAACATGTTAAGAACATTCTATTTGCGTTACATCCAAGGTCTCATCAAATACCAAAATCAAGGCAAGCATGCTACAAAACAAGTATCATATTGGATGAAAGATTTAAATTGAAAATTCCAATTAGTTTCAAAGAATAAAATACATTGGCTACAAAATGCAAATTCAAATAACTTCAAATGTTATAAGACCTAAAGTGACCATTTTTTCCTTGGATTGAATTCAAGGTCATTAAAGTGAGTACTAATACAAAGTTTGATTTACATAAGTACAGGCCTTAAAGCCTAATCCTACAAGTCCATGTTAAGCCTAGATTTAAGAGATTTGTATAAAAGTAGCCAACCACGGCTTTTTTTCGTACGTCTAATATCTGTTTGTTCCGCTCCAACTCCACCTCTTTTCATTCACAAGCTTCTTAATCACTTACTGCTTCATGATCTTCAACCAAACCAAACCTATGCATAATAAAGGTTTCAAATTAGAATGCACATCATATCAAAACCAAGCAAGTTAATTTCAAGTTCATGCCATAATTTATTCCAAGAAAAGGTTTCAAGACATAAAAAGAGAGAATCCCATATTCAACTCATCAAGACCGGGTGTTAATCCATCACCCCAAGAAAGAAGAACTTTCAAAATCCAAACATATTCATAATCATTCATGACAAGATCACCTCACAATACCAATTTAATTCATCTACATGACCAAAACCATTTCATGTAACAAAAACTAACCAATTCATTTCAAACCACAACAAAACCAATTTCTAACATTCAAAGTTCAATTCTACAAATTTACAATCCAAGCATTTTCATTCCAAAACTCAATTCCAATTTTACTCATGTTTTCATATTATAGCATTTATATTCAGTTTGTCACATTAATTCATGACAATCCAAAATTTCAAATAAAGGCAATGTATACATGGGACCACCAAGATCAAAATTCAGAATAGTCCACACACAAACAGATAGAAAATTCAGACATAGCAGTGCAGAGAAATTCAGGAACAGCAAATTCACAAAAATGGAAAAAACAACATTTTTAGCATCAAAAGCAAATACTAGGCATTGCAAAAGAAAGGATTCTACAACATTATTTTCAAACACACACCCTAATCTTCCACCATAAAAAGCAAAGAGAATAGAGGAAGAAAACCCTATCCTCAGTTGAGTTTAGCAGAGAACAATAGAAATTTTTTAGAAGAAACCTCAAATTTTCAAACATACAACCTAGCCACTTAAGAAGGCACCAAGAAGCTAGAGAAGTACATAAAAGAAAAACATAGACAAAAAAAGGGCTTCAAACATACTAACAACAGAAGTTAGACGAAATCAGAAGAAGGCCATCATATTACCTGAACGTAGAGTTCTTTGGGTATTTATTTTCTGAACCTCTTCCCCTTTTGCCTTGCTGCACTTTTACTCATTTAAGTTACTTCTGTTACGGTCAATAGAGAGAAAGCACGAGACAAAAACGAGCAGAGAATGAGAAAAATAGATCGCGGCTTGAGAAATCTTGTCAGTCGATCGCGAGTCATTGAGAGATTTAGCCGTGATTGAAGGCAGAAATCGCGAGAGAACATCTGAGATTAAATACGATTTAGAGGGTGAGAAACGAGGGAGATGAGGTTTTGTCTTGGAGCTGCTCATGGTTTGTTTCTTGTGGTCCTATGCGTTTGGTTTTGGTGTAGCAGTAGGAAAGCATAGCAACAATGGGTACAGTTGGTGTAGAGGTTTTATTTTGCCTTGGAGTGGTATGTAGTAACATGTGGTGTTAGTATATGCTGTAGAATTTAGCTTCATGTTGTATTAGCATTTGAAGATGGCAGGGCATGTAGTATTATTTTCCTTTCATTCATTTTTTTAAAAAAAAATTTTGCAACTGGCTTCAGTTGTATGGATTTTTTTTGGAAATGTAATGAACTTGCACTTTTTTGTTGAATGATTTTTGGTGATGATATTATAATGGTAAATGAATAATGAATTTTTTTTAATTATGAACTTATGGAAATAACATAGAAAATGATGGATAATTAAAAAGAAGTGGATTTTTATGGGTATGAATTTATGGAAATAATATGGACAATGATGTATAATTAAAAAGAAGTGGATTTTATGGATATGGATTTAAATAATGGATGGTAATGGATATTTGGTTTTAAAAAATGGGCAATGAAAATGGATATGTGTTTGGAATAAAAATGGGAATGGATAAATAACAAAGTGGATGGTTACGAGAATGAGTATGGATAAATGTAATGCGTCTCTACACTTGAACAACACCTAAAACCTTAAAAATTGAACCTGAATGTCACTAATACTGAATGACATCACAACCTTGAATCCATCTTAACATGATCTTCAATTGAACAACAAACTTGACTTCTCCTTGGACCAATGAAAAGAACAAGAACCACATAATCAGGACTTGCAAATAAACTAAACAATACACACATTTAACCTGCTAGCCTCAAGTGAACTTGAATTGGACGCCACCTTTGAGTAAATTCAGAGAAGAAGACATTGTGCTTTGATAAACCTCTAATAAAAAAGACGCTCGCGATGATGAAAATCCAACATCTTGTTTTAAACTTAAGTATAACAACCAAATGAAAAAAAAACCTCTGAATATGGGACATTCAAATCAACAGAAAACCTATAATCCCGTGTCTTAAGAGAACGATGAAATGCATGATATACTATACAGTTGATACAAAATTAAAATAAAGTCAGATGAATGAAAGTTCAAAAATTCATGGTCAAAATTTGGGGTATGACAAGAGGCATATAAGAAAACAAATTGACGAACAAAGAGATAAGTGAAACGATACTACCTCATAGGATGAGAAACAGATGATGAACTCACATGAAATGAAACTTTATAACGAAAGTTGAAACAAATGTAAAGAGTGTATGCAATAAAGTATTTAGGTAAGACTTGAGATATCGAGAATGCTCTATTCCCGTCGAATATTGAAAAATGGCTCAGTCGCAAGATGTTTTTTGAAAATGTCCGCGAGTTGATTTTTGCAATCAAGTTGTTAAAAAATGACATCGTCTTTTTCAACATGGTCACGTAGGAAATAGTGACGTATCTCAATGTGTTTAGTACGAGAGTGTAACACAGGATTTTTGTTTAGGTTAACCGCACTAGTATTATCGCACTTTATCAGAATACGCTGAAGTTTGAGCTCGAAGTCAAGTTATTGTTGTTTGAGCCATAAAATTTAAGTACAACAACTACCGACTGCGACATATTCCATCTCTGTCATTGACAAAGCAACGAAGACTTGCTTTTTGCTTTGCCAACTAACTAAGGATTTTGAAAATAGGTAGCAAGTTCCACTAGTACGTTTTCTATCCAATTTGTAACCGAAAAAATCGGAATCGAAGTAACCAACCAAACTACAATTGCTACCCTTGGAAAACTAAAGCACATACATAAATGTAAAATGAAGTTATCTAAGGATGCACTTTACAGTTTTTAAATGTAATTCCTTAGGAGCAGATTGATACCGAGTGCACATGCACACACTAACCATAATATCAGGCCTAGATGTTGTAAGATATAAAAAAGATCTGATCATACTTATATACCTTTTGACATCAACATCCTTACCATATTCATATTAGTCTAAGTTCTTGTTAGTGGGCATTAGAGTGTCGATTAACTTTGCATCTGTCATTCTAAAGTGTTTAAGCATCTCTTGGCAGTATTTTGTTTAACATACAAACATCCCTTATTTGTAATCTATTCCTTAAAAGTAAAACTAAAGGCTTAGAGCATCTGAACTAGGATCAAACTAGCTAACGTCAAAACACCTCTAGGATACAATTATAACATAGTTCCCTAAAATTAACCAACAATTACTTATTTTCTACTCCACGAACTACAGAGCTATGATTTTCTCAATGCACAATGAGAATACGTAGGCACGTGATTTTGAAATCTTGGCGAGCGCATTAATTAAAAGCTTATTTTTTCCCCTTAATTAAAACTAATCGCAAGTAACCTTTAGATAATAACACACATCCGTGTAAAGAACAATAAAAAAGGTTCTCGTTTATTACAATGGATTTGAGGGATGTTAATGCCTCCCCCTTGCATAACCGACTTCCTTACCCTTTTTCTCTTCCCTTTGAGTTTTATTGATATTTTCGCTTACTCTTAGAATAAATAAAATTCAGAGGAGACTCTGTTGTATTTTCGAGCATGCGACACGTTCATGTATTTTTCGTGTCGTGACAGTGAGCAGACTACCTATTTTAAGCATGTTTGTTGTTTGATGAGAAGACTATCCGCTTTAAACCTGCTCCCTGTTTAGTTTGGAGATTAGTCACTTCAAGTCCTATTCATTGTTTGCTTAGAAGTTAGTTTTTAAAATTAAGTTCCTCGTATAAAAGAGTTTGTGGGCTTAACCTTATAAAACTCTAAATAAACATTGGATACTCTCAAGATCAATTATTGGGACATGATTATGTCATTTCATTAGACCGAACCACTATAAATTTACTGTGTCATCTCTCTTCTCTTATTTCTTATATTTTCCACTTAATTTCTTTCTCTGAATTTTCGTTGCTTATTTATTCAAACATTTTATAAAATACTTTCAAACTCTCATTTCTAAAATGATTTAATTTTAAATCAACAATTTTTAAACATCCAAAGTTCATCCCCGCCCCTCTTGTGTACGGGAGTCACACGTTCAATATGTGGTATCAGAGATTAACTCTTATTTAAGGACTAATAGTCTTATAAGGAAGATGTTTTCCAACATTGTTTTTAACAAGAGGATTTTCCTAAATACACTTCACCATTTAAGTGTGATAGATTTGAGATGTGGAAATATAGATTTAAAATATTTATTCAAAATTTGATCTTGAATTGTGGAAAACAATAATAAACACTATTTTTCCTACTCATTACATAAATGATGAAGTAATACATAAACCTAATTTTCTTTGGACCATGGAAGAAAAGATAAATTTAGAAATTGATTTCAAAACTAAAAACAATTTTGTTATTTGTTTAAATGAAAATCAATTTTTCCACGTCCTTAATTGTAATACTTCTAAGTAAATGTGGGATACTCATGAAATGAACTTTGGAGTATCTCTAAGTATCAAACAAAAGGAAATAAACACACGAAGCAAAGAAGAATGCTTATTCCATAAATTTGTTTCAAACTTTAGAAATCTTGGAGCTATGCTAGAACCTTTGTCACTAACAAATATATAAGAATTGAGAACACGAATCAAAGAACATATCCAATCCTTAAATTGAGAGATGGAAATGCTTACAATTTTTAGGTAAAACCCAAGAAGGAAGAAATTATCGAAAAGGTGAATGAGTTGAGTAAACTGTTAAAGTATGAACGAATGAGCTCAAATCTAAAAGAATTTTTATCAACTTCATCGAAGATTTATTTTGAATAAGAAGAAAAATCAACTCCAACTGTATCCTTTGAGAGAACAATCTCAAGGTTGAACGATCCTTTGAAGACTCAATGTACAACAGAGAAATTCATCAATAAAAGAATATAAAGAAGAAGAAATTTTATCTTGTTGAATCTTCAAAAGAAGAAATGATAAAGTATTCTCAACGAACTACGTCAAAGAATTAACCTCTGGAAAAATCTACACAAATATTTTTCCAAACGAAGAAGATGAATTTTTTTTGAAACCTTCTCATGAAGAAGATGACTGTGAGGTAACAAAGTTATCATTTAAGCAACTATTTAAATTAAGTGCTAAGTTAATATAATAAAACAATAAGATTAAAAAGTGTAAGTTAGATCGTAAGGACTATCTTGAGTTTCTAGAAAAGAGTAATGAAATGCTAAAATATGAAATGGATAATATTAGAAATCAAGCTAGTAATTGTGAGACTTGTGTCTTAGTGAAAAAGGAAGTGAAAGATATGCATGAAACCCTAAGTAAACTTACTAAGGAAAAAGACAAACTATATTTTATTATATCAAATCAAGGGCCTTCCTTGAACAAAATTGGATTAGGATTTAAATTTGATAGATCATATAATAAAGAATTTAATAGGAATCAAGTTAATTCCACTATTTACAAATGATCTTACTGTGATAAATTTGGCCACTTGGAGACATTTTACTTTGATAAGCTAATAAAGTCTTAGGGTAGTAACCGTATTCCTCTTAGAACCAATACACCAAGAACCAAGAATATTTGGGTACCAAAGATGAAAACATAGTGTGTTTTTGTCAGAATACTTTGCAACTATAAATAAAGCCTTAATGCATATCAAATGAAGTTGTGCAAAGGTAAATGTATACATTTGAATATAACATGTGTGGCAGATGGAATTTGATGCTTATGATACAAGAATGTTCGTTGGTGGTGTATTTTAATGAATATTATCAAAGCTCTTTTTGTTGAGGATGATCTCAACACTCATGATCTATGATTATCAACTAACCTCTTATTAGGTTGAGATGACAATTCTATAATAAATTTATATATCTAGTTGTTCGTAATCAACTCTCGTATCAAAAAATTACCAAAAGAGAATTTACGACATTGTTTTGTCATATCTAATCAATTAGATGATACCTAATCGATTTTATAATTGATTATGATAGTTTATTAAAGATTAATAACAACTATATATCTAAATCTTCCATCTTAGGCGGCCAAAATCGATCATCTATCTAAATTATTCTTATTATTCTCACATATTTAAGCCATGGTGCTTTGAGAGCATTCTTGAGTCTCACTAAGGGATATTGTTATGGTTGAGAGTATTTCTTGCATAAGGGGGTTTGTGGGCTTAACCTTCAAAAAGATATCAAGCAATATTGGATACTCTTAAGATCAATTCATGGGGAGATGATTAAGTAACTTGGTTAGACCGAACCTTTATAAATTTCTGGTGTCATCTCTCATCCCTTATATCTTTTATTTTCCATTTAATTGTTTTACTCTAAATTTATATTGCTTATGTATTAAAGTGTTTTATAAAATATTTTCAAACTCTGATTTAGAAAATAATTTTTTTTTATATCTACGATATTTAAGCCTCCATAATTCAACCCTCCTTTTGTGTATGGAGTCACATGTCCAACATAACATTGTCAGCAATGTCATTGTTAATAGATAGAATGTTGTGGAGGTGCTTTTCCCTTTGAAGTGTTTGGGTGGTTATGTAGAGTGATATTTAGGGTATCGCACCCACACATCGTCCAACATGTTCAGCATGCAGGTGATGATAGACCTTCATATGATGAAGGTCTTTTAGATGATGTGTCATCACATCCACCGCCTCCACCTAGTGTGACTGGCTAGTAGCGATTGCATATGGTGGAAATTCTTTCAGATAACCTCATGGGTATGGTAAACCAAAATGTTGAGATCTATGCATGGTTATCTCATATAACACATTTTTTTAGTGGTAGCTTGACTTGGATTTTATTAGTTTGTTCATTGATTATTGTCGCTGACATTATTTTGAGTTTGTAATTAATTATTTGATTATTATTTACATTTTATCTTAACATTGTATTAGATGAAAATTAGCATTACATTATTGCAGGATGAACATGACTTAACATGAACATTGCATAACACAATTTAACAAGAAAATAACAAGAATAAAACTTAAACAATACTAGATGATTTAGGATGTTTCAACACCTTGATAATATTATAGACAGATCTTGAAACAACCGCATCCACCTCAACCTAAAATTAACAGGAGGTTTCATGTCGTTGAAATACACAAATACGTGATATCAAAATTGAGACATTGTGAGGTGTTTTTGTTTGTAACATATAAAACATATTTATACAAGTTTTAAATCATTATTGACATACAATTACAACCCTACAAAAGTGTGGCAAAATCTCAACTATTTAAAATTAATCCTACCAAAATTTTAAAAGGTGAGAAAATATTTAATATACCAAAAGCTTTTAAAAAATAAATGATAAAATTTTTATAGGCACTAGATTTTGTAAAAATATTGATAAAAATGCATATTGAATTTTTTTATGAACTGTCAAATATTTTATACCTGAGAATTTATTTTTTAATATGTCAGTTCAAAAAAAAATAATAAATTTTAGTATTATAAAACTATCTTGAGTGTCATGTATAATAATTTAAGGTGTGTCGGGTAAAATTACCTAATATTAGAAATAAAATAACTTAAAACAATGGAACCTATTTATGCAAATTTTCAACACCATCCATTATCTTTTTTATAAGCCAAATTTTATTCCATAGAGTATCATGGATATCCCAACCAAAGAAACAATCCATCAACAACTTATTTTAGATTATAGAGCAATTATACTGATATTTACAAAGAATTCGAAATTTTGATCAATATGTCAAACACGGATTTTGATCCTCTCCTTTTTTATATATCATGTCATCTCTCATGTTTTTAATCTAACAGTTCAGAATTTATAATGAATAATTAAATAAAAAAATTATTTAATAGGAAAGAGAAATGGATAAGTAATTTGTCTTTGTTATGTTTCTATTAAATGACTTTTTTTATTTAATTATTCATTATAAATTCTGAACCGTTATATTAGAAACATGAGAGATGACATGATATATAAAAAAGGAGAGGATCCAAATCCGCCAAACACCATCCTTTATTTTCACCCACAGTCAACCAACTATTACTCTACTATGAGACTTTACCATCAGCCCAATTCGACACACTTCTATTACTAATGTAGTTAAAATCAAATATAGGTTTTTATTCCAATAATAGATTAATTATTTTGATTTTTTAATAACATTTTAATTTATGGTTTCAACATATCTCATCATTTGCAACATATGTTATCAATATTTTAAAAACCGGATCAATCATTAAATCGATAAAAGTAATAGGGTGTTGTTTCATTGGTCGGACCACTTGGTTACTGGTTGAACCGTATGACTAACTAGATTAAATCAGATAATTCGGCTGAATAAAATAGTATTAGTATTTATAAAAAAAATTATATATTTAATAAATCGGTCTCACCACTCGGTCTCTAAAAAATATCACGATACCTACAAAATTTCAAAATATCATAATTTCACAAATTCATTCTTTAAATTCAAACTCTTGACGTAGACATCACGTATGAAAAATAATATAAAATACAAATTCAAGTAAATTTATTTATATTTTAATTTTATTTAAAATAAATAAATCATCAAAACGGTGTCGTTATTAAGAAGAAAAAAAAAGACATGTTTTAAATTGCCGATTCACCGATTTTTAAGGGTGTTAGTCGATTTTGACCGATTTCCATTAGTTCAATAGTATATTCAAACTGATAATTAAACTAGACCGATAATTTTTCTGATTCTCTATTCGACCGTCAGACCGATTCAGTTCGATATTTAAAACTATATATTAAAAAGTTATTTGATTGAACCCCTACAAATTTAGAGATATTGAATAGACTACATTTATAGTAAGAAGAAGAAAAACTAAACTAATATTTATTTCAAAATATACTAACTAAATTTTGTTTGCATTTAGCAGTATGGAAATAGTGAAACGACCCGTCTCCATTTTCCATAACTGAACATCGATATCCTCGCCTTCAAGGTCAGAACCTGTCCATAGGGTATTCTTCGTGTACATTACTTCCTCTTCCCACGTCGCAATTATTTCTGAATTTTATTTCAATGATCACTGAATTCATGATCTTATTCCACAACAAATAGTACAAACTAATTCAATTGCATCAGTCCAATTCTAAGGTTTCTTGCCAGTTTCTTCATGCTCATGTTCAATTCATCCTCCACCTTCCACAAACAAACAAACTAGTGATCAGTCATTGGTGACTTCAATTAATGCAACTCCATACTTACATTTAATTCTCTTCATTCTTACGATTTGATTATGTTTTTTCCTCAAATATTTTATTAATCAGAATCTTACACTTAAAAGTAAAAAATAAAATATAGCAATCTCAAATTTGTATTCTTACTTTGTGATGTCCTTATTTTTACATAATGTGAGACAGTCTTTTCCTTGATTATAAATAGATCAATTTTATGAGATAGAATAAATATTACACACTACAAAAACAAATTACATAACTATTACCCTCTATCTCCTGTTCTTTTAATAGTTCATATTAACTGTGTTTTAACAGAATTAATTCATATTAAAAAAATTATTTATCTTAATTTTAATTTAAAAAGTTGATTAAAATATTATTGTACTCCAACTTTTTTTATTAATCTTGTACCATGTATTTGAAAATGTTTTCATAAATGATAGAAAATACATTAGAGTATAATAAAATAATAAAATATATTAATAACATAAGTTACGATTAAAATATAATTATATTATGTCATTTTTGTAAAACGATAAATAATAGTATAGCATAAATATAGTATAATATAAATAACAGAAAATTATTTTAAATTAATTTTTTTCCGTAGCAAGAGGTTTCTTCTTAATATCTATTTAAAGTAGTAGTAATAAAAGAGTCATTATTATCCTAATCAATGAAGTGTAAAAATAATAACTAAAATAAATTGCAATATACTTGAATTTTATTGAAAAATAATTTTACATAGTCATAATAAAATTTAATATATTTTGTACACAGTGCCACTTTTATAAGCACCTAATAGATTTTTTGTAATGGATGATTTATAATCTTTATCCCTTAGTATTTTGTTGATTATCGAAAAAAATTCATGTAAATTTTTAGTTTGAATAGCGTTTTTGCTATTCATCCGCTTATAATCAATTTTACTTATAAAAGTAACTTTTATAAGAGTATATATTTAAAAATGAGAATATATATATATATATATATATATATATATATATATATATATATATATATATATATATATATATATATATATATATATATATATATATATATATATATATATATATATATATATATATATATATATATATATATATATATATATATATATATATATATATATATATATATATATATATATATATATATATATATATATATATATATATATATATATATATATATATATATATATATATATATATATATATATATCTTAAAAACGACATTCATTCAAATAATAGATAATATAATTCTTTTAAATAATAGATAGTCTACATTTTTAATGACAAGTAAAACAAATTTTACGTTAAAATATCCTTAAACTCAAATAATAATTAATTAGAAATGTACCTTGGTGATGATGGTTATGGCGAGAAGAGAGGAACCAAAGGAAAATGAACTCGCATTGATAACTGAAAGATGAAGTTTCTCTATCTCTCTATACACATTCACCATCACTGCTTTATCTTTCTCACAGAGGATTCGAACCACCACATTCTTACCCGACAACCTAGTTTTAACTTCTGGCAGTAACATATTTGTTTTTGAGGTTTCATTAAATGAGGATGTGTAAGAAATATGTTCATCCACCATTAATTCTACACTTTTCTTTTTGCATTGTTCCTCCAACACTCTCACTTGCTCCTTAAGCTCCTTCACATACTTAATAGCATCACATAAAACAGAAGCCTTGTCTATCTACAAACGTATACATAATTAGAATAAATTTAATTTTTATATATAGGCATGTCATTAGCAGCTTATAATACAACTTATAACTTTAGTGATTATCATAAGATATTTTAATAAAATAAGATATTTTAGAAAATTTTAGAAAAACTTGTAAAAAGTTATATAGGTTATTGAGAAATGATCCTATGACACTAAGTTATACACCCATATTATATACTTATTATTATTTTAATAATTTATTATCTTACTTTGGTATATGTTCAAATAAAAACAATTATATAGGTAAGTACTGTGTAATAATTGGGTGTAAACATAACAATGCGGTAGGTATTTTTATAAATTCTCATTACAAATATTATTTGAATAGATAAAATAATATAAACAGACTTTAGTTCAGTGTCCCATAAAAATATTTCATTTGTATATTTTAATATGTCAAAATAATTATTTTTTAAATTTTTTATTAATTTTATTAATACATTATTTATTTACTTTCCTTATTTATTAATTGAAAATTAGTAACGATATTTTATTAAAAAATATTTATTTTATTATAAAAACAAGAAAGTTAATTATTTTCTTAAAAACTACACATAAATCAAATAAAAAGAAAGTTTGTTTATAAGATGGATGGAGAAAAAATTAGAACTTTTTGTTTTAATTTTAAAAATAGATTTATTTTTATATTTTTAAAAATGAATTTTAAAATGTTTTTTTTTATTTTAAATGTTTTTTATATTTCATTTTTTTTAAATTGAAACACTATTTTTGATATTCTATAATCAAAACTTATTCGAAATCACAAATTTAAAAAAAATTATATTTCAAAAATTATTTATATAAAAAATTATTTAAAATAATTTTAAGTGATTTTTTAAAATTTTAATATTAAAAAAAGTTTCAATAAAATAATGAAATAATTAAAATAATATTTTAAAAATAAATATTCAAATTAAATTTGAAATTTTTATAAATTTTTTTAGTTACATAAACCTATAAAAATTAATTAAAAAAAAAAAAAAACAAAAAAAAAAAAACAAACGGGTGTTCGATCAAATCACAAGTATGAATAAAATTAAGTATTTGTAATGATCTAACTATTAAAATTGGTTGACAAGAATATCTGAGAAATTTTATAATGAAAATATAAACTAAATCATATGAGTAATACCCACAAAATTATTAGTTCCATGCATATATTAACCAAAGTGAACCTTTTTTAGATTTGGAATAAGAGCTGAAAGAGCTATGAACTGTTTGCTAATCTTTTCTCTCCTTATTCTCTCAGCAATAATATGATCTGGTATGTGATCAGTTGCAGATTTGGATAATGAACCGTTCTTCTTGTTGCTCTCTTGAATAATAGCACGTTTTGATTCATTCTTCACAGTTTTGGATTTTGGTTTCAAAGCTGGTTCAACTGTTATTGGCGGTGGATTTTCATTTTCAAACGAAATATTATAAGAACAAGTTGATGAAGAATCTGTTTTGCGTAACTTTGAAGGCCTCTCTAAGTTACTCTCAAAACTACTAACAGTGTCTGCATTTATGCTTGATTGGTTGATGAAACTGTAGTCATCTGAATCCTGAAAAAATATAGAAAATTTGAAGTATTAAAGAGAATAATATTATTAATGTTAATATGAAGACAAATGATTTTACTTTACCATTTCACATAACCAATTAGTCCATAATTCCTCCATTGAAGTCATGTGAAGTTGTAACTAGTATTCTTGTTGTTTGCAAGTATGTTAAGAATCAATGATCCTGAAAGAAAATGAAAGACTGGTCATATAGTTTGATGTTAGGAAAAGACTACATATGTGGTTGATAAAAATGAAAATGACTATTTCTTTTTTTTTTTTGGATATTTTTCTTGGGAGGACAGATGGATTTAGAAATGAGTGAAGGATCATACTTTCATGTCACGTGTTACGCAATAGGGTATTTGAAGATCTGCTAACATAATATTTTAAACAAATTCTTAGGTATCAATTACAATTAGTTTGGTTCTCCCTCGTCAGCTTTTAATTGAATATTAAAGTTTGTCTAAATTATATTTACAAAATCGGCTTTTTAAGTTTTATGTTTAACTAATGAGATTTTAGGATATTTCTAATATCATCTTTATACAACTGATTTATAAAGTGAAGGGTGATACTCTATATATAAACTATTTTTAATTTTTATGTTTAACGAATGTGGGACGTAGCATCATCCTATTATATCTTCCTATTATATTGATATACGATCACGGTATCTAGAATTAGGGTGTTGTTTTATGATATGACATGGAGTGGTTTGGTCAATATAGAAGTTTCAAAATGGTATAGTGTTTTCAGGTAAATCAGTGACAATAAAGGATGTGGACGCAAAAGGATTAAATATCAATTACAGAGGCGAGGTAACACAGTGCGTCATGAAAACTTTTCACTTTATCCCTCGATTTTGCAATAACCGAGGGGTAAAGTGTTCTTCGCATGAGTTCGATCCTTAACTTTTGCATTTTTATTAATTTTTTATATATTTTAGTTTGAACTTGTACATAACCATTATTTGTCAATTTCTGAAATAGATACATTATTACAGAACCATATTTTTACCATTTTGTGAAACAAAAACTTTTTAGCTTTTAACCATTTCTCAAACAGAATCATTGTACCAAAAATTTTCATTGTTTACACCATTTACAAAGTCAAAATGGCACAGGTACACCTTATAATTTTACAACAAATTAAAACTAAAACAAATGATTAACCAATAAAAGCAATAACCAAAATGCAAAGTCTTGTAGGTTGTTCAAAAGTTCTCTTCAGTGTTTGTCACCGCTCGTTAAACACCTATAATTTGAACCAGATTTCAAATCAATTAAGTCATCAACAACATAAACATTAAATCTTTAGTATAATAATATAAAAAGATAATTTCGTAAAGATATATTAATAAGTGATATAAGACATTTATTTACTAGTTTACTCATATTCCTTTTTGATGATCATGAAGAATAGTATGCACGTCATCATCAAAATAATTTTCTTCTTATGAGAGACGCACATGTGCTACGAAAGAGGGGGTATAAAAATTTAAATCTTGAATTTCATCATTATCAGTAATATATTGTCCTTGTAGAACAATTAACCATCTTGTGTTAGAAGGATCAATGACATAAAAAAAACTTGTTTTACTTGGGATGCCATGATGAATGGTTTTTTCATATAAGTCGTCATTTGAAGTTCAACCCATGTGAATCCTAATTCATCAGTTTCTACACTAGTGTTACTGTCAATCCACTTGCACTTAAATAAAGATACTTTAAAAGTAACATGATCAATCTTCATAATCTCCTCAATGACCTCAAAGTACGCTTTAAATGTCAGTACATGATTCTTATCTTTCGAGCTAAAGAAGTATATGGATTCAACTTTAACCATAACCTCACATTTTGCACGGTACTATGATCATCCTTTAATTTTGTATAGAATAAATATTTAGTAATTTCATATGCATTTCAAGTTATAACATTAAACTTAGGCATATGTGACATCCATTTAATTGTCTTCAATGCACTACTCTCTTTCGAAACCCTTTCATTAAACTAAGTTATAGAAGTTTTGTTATGCTCTGTCAACAATATTGTTTCACTCATCCGAGGAAATTTTTTCTTGATAAGACTTTTGTGAATGGTCAAGTAAGGTTGAACTCAACTAAGGTTATTCAATATATACAAATGTGTTTGAAGAACTACATCTCGCACTACAAAAAAATGTCATTAGCCATCTGATTTTCACGCCACGACGATCATTTAGCGGCGTGAAAAATCACATGGTCGGAGCTCTTGTGGCCACATAGTTGCCACGTGAAATCCACGTCACAAAGTTGCTACATTATTTTCACGTCACAACGCTTTGCCACGTGATTTTCATGACATAATATTCTATATTAATTGCTGGTTTGGTCTAATATATATATAAGAAGTTCGCCACGTGAAAATCACGCAACAAATATATATATATATATATATATATATATATATATATATATATATATATATATATATATATATATATATATATATATATATATATATATATATATATATATATATATAAACAAATAGTTAAACATATTGGTACATTCCAAAAATCATGTTTACTGGCCGAGATATGATCCGATAAATCCCCTGCCTACTTCCATGTCGGACTCTAGTGAAGGGTGACCGGATGAAACAAGGACGAACCGAGCTAGATCTCGGTCATATAGGAAGAGATAGTAAAAGGGATAGAATGTCGCGCCAAAGGACACAAGGGATGATTATGAAAGAACACATTATGAATGGAGAGTTACAATCATTGAAGAGGCAGACGATATGGAGACAATTTTGGAGGCGATAGACGTTTTAGGAAGATGTATCAGTAAAAGAATACCTATAAATAATGAGTGCTGGAAGACAAATGGGACAACTAATACACAGTACTCATACACAGAACAGACACTCAAAACCATTCAACCATGTTCTCTCTTGGGATAAATAGCAAACAAGTCAACCTTTTAGTGTTTTAGCAAGAACATTTGGTGCCCACCGTGGGGCCTCCGTAAAACTTTCCCAGGCCACACAAAATCTTTTGATATCATCAGCAATCCATTTGCAAAATGTCTAAATCATTTCCCAATCAAAGTAACTCATTCTCGTCATACAATGTATCTTCATTACTTGCAATAAGGGAACCTGGCGATTCCTAGGCTCCGACAGATTATGTTTGGGGCGATCAAACTTCAGAAAACCCTCTACCAGTGATATCTCTCAGCTATAAACTAGAGCCACAAGACTATGTAGCAATCGGTGTCGTCATGGATGATGCCATACAAAGGAAAAATGAAAGTATAGGGAAAATCCATGAAGGTAATAGGACCCACATTGTGAGTACTATGGAAGAAGGATTTGCAGGAGTTGGAGAATCCAGTTCGGCTCGAAAAAGATATTCTTGGACGATAATGCATGTCATGCAAAAGTCATCTCCAGAAGGAGGAGTGAATCAGGTTGCAATCACCTCCTTTAAAGAGGATGTTGAAGGAATAGCAACTCAGAAAGGTGATTCAATGGTGATCAAAGTAACAGTATAAAACTGGAATGTGAGGCAAGTACTAGTCGAACTAGGAAGTTCAAAAGATATTTTATGCTAGGAAGCATTAAGAGGAATGAGCCTTGGTGTCTCCGACATATTACCCTTCGCAGGGACGTTGGTCAGATTCTCAGGGGAGCAGAAACAAGTGTTACGTTATGGTCTGCGGATACCACTTTCAGTGAGGGTAAAAAAGCTAAAAGTTGTTAGACGATGACACTGATCTTGAAGGGGGGTTGAATAGATCACTAATTTTTAATAATTTTCTCTTAAAAATACGTTTTAAAAAATTGTGCAAAAGCGGCCTTGGATCAAAACTCGTCTAAACGAATCTGTCGCAGTGAGAATCGAGTACCAAAGCTATAGGATCAGCTTGGCTCGCAAAAAATAAGATATCACCACCGGAAATTTATTTTATCCAAGGGAAAGGGAGAAAAGATCGAACAAAAACCTTAAGTAAAAATGCAAAGCAAAAAGTAAGGCCTGAAGCTAAGTAAAGAGAGATCAAAGGTACGGGGGTTGGTTATACTAAGGGAATGTACTAGCACCCTAAGCATTTGTAGTACTCTACAGGAACCTCTTGAAATATTTATGTTTTTGCTAAAATTGTTTTCTAAGAATAAAGATGGGCAAAGAAAAGAAAAGGTGGAAAAAGAAAAAGGCATGTCGCTAGGATCTCGCAATCCTATGTCTACGTATCCTATAATAGGAAGTCCGAGCAATCGTAGTTCAGAAACTATGATGAAAAAGGGTGTAAAAAGGAAATGAGTGTGAAAAAAGAAAAGGTTGCTCGCCAAGGATTGAGGCCCTTGTACCTACGTATTCTCAAACAGAACTTGAGAAATCAGAGCGTCAGTAGTTCATGGAACTACGAGTTGATAGATTTTAAGAACCAAGAACAATAGACACATGTAAAGTACAAACAAAGGACATGCATAATGACAATAAGTCAACATACAATCCTTTCCCTTGGATTACGTCAACAAGGAATAAAAAGAAGCAGAAACATGGAAAACCATCATGTAATCAGCAAAGCATCAAACACAGACATAATACACGACAATAACATCATATACAGTCAAACAGACAAGAGATCACAAAATACACATGGCAAGATATTATGGTATCAGACAATGAAAAGTCAACAAAAACACATGGAAAACCATCATGCAGTCAGTAAATAGAAAGTACAACACACATGGAAAAACATCATGTATAAACAGACAAAAATACACGACAAAGCATCGCGAATAAAGTCCACAAACAATCACAGCAACAATCACGGCAAAGCATTGTGAGTAAACAGAGGGGAAATACACGGCAAAACATTGTGTAAGAACATATAGAACAAGCCCAAAAACATGAGAGCAAACAAGTCACAAATAAATCGGGTGACAAAAATTATTAATCAATTTAAATATTAATATTTAATCAGATTAACTAATAGTTTAATTAATCAATACTAAATAAAAGTATTTAAAATGATTAATAAATTATGACATATTTTTGGTATTTTTCAATATTACAAAAATAAAAATAAAAATAATTAAAACAAACTTTTTACATTTTCTCATATAATTCAAATTACTAACTAAACTAGAAAAAGAATTTTCTTTAAAAAATAAAAAGAAATAAGTAAATAAACTTGTATTTTTCTTATGTCATGCTGAAAAATTTCATAAAGCAAAATAATCTCAACAAAAATATATAAAAAAAGGACATTAAAAAACACTTGATGGGCCTGCGGCCCAACCCAAACTACGCTTAAAAATTAAAAAGAAATAGTAAACAAAACTACCAGAATGAAATGAAATTTCTCTCCGCTACTACTCTCTGCTTGTGCTGCTTTCTCTCTCCATTTGTGCTCCCTCGGTCTCGCGTCTTCTTTCGACTTGCTTCCTTCGCCGCCTTCTCTTTTCAATCTCTCTTGTCCTCGACTTCCTTCGTTCTCGCGGATTCAGCCGCTGCTTCCTTTGGGCGACGCGACTTGTCGGTAATGGAAGCTTGGAGCAATGATGGTTATGTGAAGTTTGTGGGAAGTGAAACGAAAATGTAGTGCAGGGATTTATGTATGTTTGTGGAAGGCGACAAAGTCGTTGTAGCGGGGTTGATGCGTCGTCGGCGACGGATTTGCGTCTATGCACCGTTGAAGATGGTAATGAAAAGAGTGGCTGCAGCAGACTATGTGAACCGTTTTTTACATGAGTTCCATGTTGTTTATTTTGAAGAAATAAAAGGGGCGGTATGTGCTTATGGTTCGACGACGACGGAAGCATAAGTGGAACAGGCCGTGTGTTGTGGACATTAAACGACTCTGGCAGAGGGAGTATGTCAAGGTGCTTGTTGTTGTAGTGAAAATAAAGTGGTGTAGTGTGTTTGAAATAAGACCTTTTGTGTTTAGGAAAAGTGTGTGGGAATATTTGAGGCTTAAAGAGAAACTTGATAGGTAGACGAATTATTTATTGAAGAGAGAACTTTGTATTTTTCTTGATGCAAAAGTGTAGAATTGCATCTCTATTTATAGTACTCTAAGGAGAACTCTAGACACACTAATTCTAGAGAGTTCTCAACTCTAGGAATTCCAAGAGCATTCTAGAGAATATTACAACCTTAAGAAATATCTAGACACTCCAAACATTACAAGAGTTTTCTAGAAACATTAATTAAAATTACCTAAGTCCAAAATAACTAAGCCCAAAAATCCAAATAATATGTTTAGGCCCAAATCAAGTTTAATCTTTCAACATCCCCACTTAAACTTGATTTGTGACTCCAAGCATGCTCCTTAACTTTACGAACGTTTCCAATTTGAGTGGCTTGGTAAAAATGTAGGCAGCTTGATCTCGAGACATCACATACTTCAACCTCACATCCTTCTTCTCGATGCATTCTCTTATAAAGTGGTAACGGGTGTCGATGTGTTTACTTCTTTCATAAAATACAGGATTCTTTGCCAAAGCAAGTGCTGATTTATTGTCAACACATATTTCCATAGGATCTTCTTGTGGCATTTTTAACTCTTTCAACAAGTTCCTTAGCCAAATTGCATGGCAAACACATGATGTAACGACAACATATTCGGCTTCACAAGTTGACAGTGTGACGATAGGTTGCTTCTTTGACATTCCATCGAGGTGCCAACCGGATTGGCATCATCCATCTTGAACTTCTTAAGGACTTCTTTTGCATAGCCTTCTTGGGTGATAAAAATTCCTTTGTCTTCTTGCTTTACTTCAATGCCAAGATAATATGCCATGAGCCCCATATCTGTCATCTCAAATTCATTTGACATGTCTTTCTTGAACTCTTCGAACATGCTTAGATTGTTCCTAGTGAAGATCAAGTCATCAACATATAAGCACACAATCAAAATATCTCCACTTTGCGCTTTAATATAGAGCGCATGCTCATATGGACACTTGATGAAGTTCTTGTCTCGAAAGTACTTGTCGATTCGAACATTCCAAGCTCTCGGTGCTTGCTTGAGTCCGTACAACGCCTTTTTCAACTTGAGGACTTTTTCTTCTTGCCCTTTTACTTCATATCCTTGTGGTTGCTCGATATAAACTTCTTCTTCGAGAAAACCATTCAAGAAGGCCGACTTCACATCCATTTGATAGATCTTCCATTCATTTTGGGCTGCCAAAGAAATGATCAGTCTAATAGTTTCAAGACGAGCAACGGGGGCAAATACCTCATCATAGTCAATTCCTTGTCTTTGACTATAGCCTTTTGCCACCAGCCTTGCTTTGTATCTCTCCACGTCTCCTTTTTCATTCTTCTTCGCCTTGTACACCCATCTTACTCTGATTGCTTTGTGTCCTCGTGGAAGTGTAGTAAATTCCCACGTATCATTCTTCGTGATTGACTTTATTTCTTCATCCATGGCGTCTCTCCACTTTACGTTTTCAACAGCTTCTTGATAGCTTAGAGGCTCGCAATCACCAAAAAGACAAAAGAGGTTAATGTTATTTTGGTTTTCGGTTACCTCATAAAGCTCTTCAATGCTCCTTAATCGTGGTGTCCTCTCACTTGTGCTTATTTCATCCAACCTTGGTGTCGGTGAGGCAGGTGGTGTAATATGTTCATCTATCATTGGTTGTTCCATTTCATCTTCTTCTTCTTCAAAATAAGGAAGAAAATCATACCTGTCTTCTTGAACACTACAACCCCAACAATCTTCTTCTTCGAACTCCACATCACGACTTATGACAATCTTTCTGCTATTTGGATTATAGAGCTTGTACCCTTTGGAGCTTGAGTCGTAACCCACGAATACATACTTCTCACTTTTATCATCGAGCTTTGTTCTCCTTTCATCTAGAACGTGGGTATATGCAATGCTTCCAAACACCTTGAGGTGAGAGATCCCTGGCTTCCTTCCACTCCATGCTTCTTGTGGTGTCTTCTCATGCACACTTCTTGTTGGAGAACGGTTTGTCAGGTAAACCGCACATGCCACTGCTTCGGCCCAAAACTCTTTCGGCATCTTCTTACTCTTAAGTATGCTTCGCACCATATTAAGTATGATCTGGTTCTTTCTCTCCACTACTCCATTTTGTTGTGGCGATCTTGGCACTGTTAGTAAGCGGCGGATTCCATGCTCTTCACAATATTTGTTGAACTCATTTGAAGTAAACTCTCCTCCTCGGTCAGATCTCATAGCCTTAATAGAAATACCACTTTCTTTCTCCACAAGGGCTTTGAACTTATTAAAGTTTTCAAACACTTCTGACTTCTCCTTCAAGAAATAAACCCATGTTTTTCTAGAATAATCATCAATAAATAGGAGAAAGTATTTATTCTTATCAAAAGAGTTTGGATTGATTGGTCCACAGACATCAGTGTGTATGAGCTCTAGTAGTTTTGTCGCTCTTGATGTTGATTCCTTTGGAAAGCTTTTTCGGAACTGCTTCCCAATTAGACATCCTTCACATAGTTGGTCTGGGTGGTTTATACTAGGCAAGCCTTTCACCATCTCCTTCTTTGACAAACATTCTAGACTGCCGAAGTTGAGGTGTCCAAATCGTAGATGCCATAGCCATGAAGAGTCGGTATAGCAGGCCTTGAGACACTTTGCCACATCATTTTGAATGTTCAAGAGGAACATTCTATTCTTTGATATAGGCACCTTAGCGATCAATTTATGCCTACAATCTCTCAAGA
Source organism: Lathyrus sativus (assembly GCA_963859935.3). Taxonomy (NCBI): domain Eukaryota; kingdom Viridiplantae; phylum Streptophyta; class Magnoliopsida; order Fabales; family Fabaceae; genus Lathyrus; species Lathyrus sativus. The sequence continues at coordinate 512,208,651 of OZ012738.1, forward strand.
AAAGACTATGTTCTTTCAAGTGGATGTCATATCCTTTCTCCAATAATTGTCCCAAGCTCAAAATATTATTTTTCATGTTAGGAACATAGTAGACGTTGGATATGAATTGGTGACTCCCATTCTTTAAGTGTATGAGAATTTTACCTTTGCCTTTGACCGGTATCTTTGAGTCATCTCCAAATGAGACATTTCCAGTTGTCGCTTCATTGATCTCTATGAACATGCTTCGATTGCCGCACATGTGGTTGCTTGTGCCGGTGTCGAGGTACCACTTGTTTCTTTTCTCTTCAAATTGGTTTTGGCACGCGAGTAGCAAAGTTTCTTCTTCTTCACCTTTTTCTTCTACAAAGTTAGCTTTCTCCACAACTTTCTTTGAGAATTTACACTCAGATGCATAGTGACCGATTTTGTTGCAATTGAAGCACTTGATTTGTAACTTGTTGCACCTTGACCATGAATTTTCATTTCCACGACCTCTTGTTGCTTGTGGATTCCAACTTCTTTCTCCATTGTTGAAGTTGTTGGAGTAGTTGTTGTAACTTCCTCTTCTTTCTCCTTCATGTCCTCGTCCACGTCCACGTCCACGGTCTTGGCCACGACCTCGTCCTCTTTGACTCTTGTAACTCACATAGTTTGCTTCCTTTGCATTGAGTTGTAGTAGTTGTTCCATAGTCTCCTTTTGTTTAGTTTTTCTCTTTTGTTTTTCTTCGTATGCTTGTAAGGAACCCATAAGTTGCTCAATAGTTATGGTGTTTAAATCCTTGTTTTCTTCAATGTTGGTAACAATGAAGTCAAAACTTGGATTTAAAGTGCAAAGTATTTTCTCCATGACTTTCACCTCATCATCATCTTCACCATTTCTTTTAAGTTGATTGACTATGGACAATACTCAAGAAAAATAATTAGAAATTGACTCAGACTCTTCCATAAATAAACGTTCAAACTCACCTCTAAGAGTTTGAAGACGAAACTTTTTCACCTGCTCCACTCCTTTGTTGCAAGTTTGAAGTTTTTCCCATGCTTCTTTGGCCGTCGTTGCATTGGAGATCTTCTCAAATGTATCTTCATCCACCGATTGATAAATGAGGAAGAGAGCTTTCTTGTCTCTCTTTCTTGACTCCTTTAATGTCTCCTTTACACCTTGGCTTAAGGAGGCTTCATTTTGCTCCTTAAAGCCTTTCTCAACGATATCCCACACTGTCGCTACTGCGAAAATCGGCGCCGGCTGAACAGAAGAGTCGCCACCGTGCGTTATTTATCCCACGGGAGGGAAAGGAAACGCTCAGAGTAAACCTCGCACAACACGGGAAAGGTATGGTCGTCGCAACCAAAACCTGGGTTCGGGAGTCGGTTACGCAAGGGGAAGGTATTAGCACCCCTCACGTCCGTCGTACTCGACGGGATCCACGCTTGTTTTCGGGTATGGATTGTTATTCTATCTACTCTACAGGTCTGGGGTTAAAAGACAAGAAATTGAAAATAAAAACTGACTCGGCAAAGTATCGCACTTTATGCCTACGTATTCCCGTATGGAACGAGAAATCAGAGTCAACGTAGTTCGCCTACCTACGGGAAAGGAGGGGAAGGTTGCTCGCTAGGATATCGCATCCTATGCCTACGTACTTCCACACAGCATGGAAGATCAGAGCAAACGTAGTTCGGGCCACGTACGACACAAGCTTGTCTTGGTTGATTTTATTCCTTCTGAAAAAGGTTTTTCTGATTAACAGTCCAAGAGGACAAAAATGACGCTTTGATGAGTTCACATTCTTTTACGGAAGAAGTGTCTTTTATTGAGTTTGAAATCTTTATTGTGTTTTTCTGTTTGTTTTGAGAAAGAAAGAGACAGAACTCTAACCTACGGTTGCAAAGGGAAACAAACTAACCTAATGTTATCATGCATGGGTTAAGACCTAGTGTCTATCATGCTCCTCTCTTGCACAGAGAGAAACAGAGATCCTACGGGATAGGCAGAAACAGAAACAATAACAGATATAATAAAGCAGTAAAATGCATGGATGCAACAGTACAAGCGAGGCAAGGGAGTCCCACTCAACCTCGAACCTAGAAAACAATAGGCGAAAGTGAACAGGCTTCACTTTCAACCCAGCAGGGTAAACAGCAAACAATACAGTCCAGAAAACCAATCAATACATCAGCAATAAAATACAACAGCAAAAGAAACAACAGCTTCAGCAGCTCTGAATCAACATCTGGCTTCAAGTAATCTCCAATCAGCTACAGGCTTCAACAAGCATCAATCTCCATCTTCATGGCCTTCAGGCAAGGGCTTTGATCATCTGTCTTCCATCTGCAATGGCTTTTCTTCAAGCTCAAACCTCCAGGATGAGGAATCAGTCACAAGAGTGAAGTGAATGAATGTTAGACAGTTAATTACCTACCAAGGGTGGTTCATCAACTGTTAACATTAAACAGAAAGTCTCCTCTCAAAAGTTCTATCTTTCAAATATATTCACTGATCCTTCCAAAGGAAGGAGGTGGATATTTGAAAGAGACTTTGAATCATAGAGAAAGGATGGATGCAGACAAGGCATTCCATGTTTGAGAAACAAGCTTTCTAATCTAGAGCTCTGCCTAGATTCTAAACCCTAGTCTCCTCAGCAGCTGCTAGCAAGAACCTCCTCTCCAACTCTGGCAGTTGATCTTCAATCTTTGGATCTCCAATGGCTTCCATCTCCTCAAGTCTTCAGCTCTCCCAAGTCCCCAGACAATCCCAATACCCAAGCAAGCAAGCAATAATCCCCAGAGGGCACACCACACCAGACAATCAGATATACACAGAGTAATAATAGCAGTAGGGGAATCCTGACTTTTCTCTAAGGGATCTAATAACTACCCATAGCCCCTATAGTCCCATAACTAATCTATTCAAACCCTAAGTCCTAAGGGAAATGAAATCAAACTTCCTAAGTCATCACCTAAAAACCCTAATTTGTTCAAGTTGTTCAAGCCTACATTAAGCACCTAAAATTAATTTCTAAAAATGGGAATTAAATTGTTTCTACAAGTTCAATATCTCATCTAAACAACCTAAAAAGAATGAACAAAAAATATGAAAGCATTTAATAGAACAAAAATTAATAAAATCATGCATGAAATGAAACTATTTAAAATGACATTTATTTAGAAAATATGGAAAAAATATCAAATAAAAATAAAAATGCAATTTTATTTAATGACAATTTTCTACACATTCTAATGAAAATGATGTAAAAAGAATGGATTAAAAATGATTTTTTATCTATTTATTATGAATTTTTTAAAATGAATGAAAAAATGAAAAAAAGAAAATAATAATAAAGAAAGAAATAACCAGGGGGGTTCAATAAGCAAACGCGCTCAGTTCATACCAGGATGGGCCAACAATGGTGGGGTGCGCGTAGCAAGTTTACTAAGCCCAGAACGAAGTCAGCATTAAAGAAAATAAAAAAAAAACAAGCTGGGGGTGAAAATAGCATAGGATTCACGTTCAAATGGAATTGGGCTCACTAATGGGGGGTGGGGATATCACTAACACTCAGGCCCGCCCGTTTCAATTAATGAAACGGTGCGTTTATGGCACCCAACTAATTCCCTCCAAAATCAGAATTAAACTAGAGCCACAGGATTGGCTTGGAGGTCAAAGGTCTAACACCAAACGGACGGCCATGATTTCGTCTTCCTCATTGGATTATATGAGAGCTAGGGTTTCCCTCCATGGCAGCCATGCACGAACCAACTTCAAGCTCTCGGTTCTCACTCCACAGTCCATGAATCAATACGATGCAAACATGAAAAACACTCAGAATCTCTCCCTCTATACGCCTATGGTCTTTGTTTGCATTAAAACTCAGCCAATCAATAAACCCGAGCGCAACAATTTCTGGCTCCATGAAAATACACTGAGATGCATCACAATAATTCTCAACCAAACCTATACTAATCTACTCTATGCATAATGGTGATCATCCTAAACTAACAAGCTAAGGTTATCATGCAAGATCCTACGAATTCTTGATCCAAACAGTTTGGTGCACCTGTTATGAATTGTCTCTATTCAGCCTCAAATTCATCTAAACTAACCTCCTAACATCATAGACCATGAATATACTAGTAAAGCTACCTAAATCTCCCTAGATTGAATAAGTTAGAAAGATTTGCACCTTGAGCAAGCTTTAATGGAGGCTGAGGAATCACGTGGATCCAGGCTCTTGTATGCTTCAATCTTGGTCCATTCTTGATATACTTGATTCTGTTTGCAATATTTGGATGAAACTTGGCTTGGATCTTGCTGTCCAATGGAAATTGCAATTTGTGTGTTCTTGATGGAAGTGCACAAAATTGAGCTCTAACCACCAAATCTTTGATTCAATTCTGATCCAGGATGATGATTGAATGCAGGAGGATCAGTGTTGATGAAAATTGATGAAGATTTTGTGAGATTGAAGTGAAATTGCAATGAGAAAGAATGAGAGAATTTTGGGAAATTTTGGTGAAAAATGAATCCAACCCCTGCTCAATTCTGATCTCATGAATATATAGGGCTCCCATGAACTTTCTAGAACCATCTTGCCACATTCCCTTGCATTCCACATTGGTTGATTTTTGAAATGTTTCTTCAAATGCAAGTAACCATGAATAACTTTGATTTTTTCCACTAAGCTCAAAAAAGTGCTTGAAACATTGTCTTTAGAATGTCTTTTCCATTCAAAATAATATATTGGAAGTCTCCATTTGGACTTATAAATCTCCCAAACCATTTTCCACTTTGACTTTATTCAAATTATAAGCCATTTTAGTTCAAATTTGGACCAATCATGCAACTTCATGTTATGAGCTTTTCCAACAATTTGTGACCTTCTTTCTAGACTTAAAATCACATTTGGAGCAAGTTTGATGTTGTAAGTTTTTTCATTTGAGTCCTCCTTGTATGAGTTTTGGACATGAGTTAAAATGACCTGTAATTCACAAATGCCCAAAATACCCTTTGCTTGCCAAGACCATAAGTTGAGTTCCACACATCATATGAGGGCATGATATACCATTCTAGAAAGCTAAGACAATGAGGAACAATTCTTATGTTGACCAAGAATTCATTTGAAATCTCCTTGAGGGGTAAAACTAGCTTGGAAGTCAAGTCACTTTCACAGACAACATTTCAGATACCTCAGATGACCTGTAACTTGCAAGGACCATAACTTGAGTTCTATAAATCTCCTTGATGTCTTCCACCACTCAAATTAAAGGTCTTGAGATCCTCTACAAGTTTCATGTTGGCCAAGAAGCCATTTGAAGCTAGCATTTTGACTTATCTTGCTTGGAAATTTGACCTAAACTAGGGGATTTTACACAGAAACCCTAATTTAGAAACTCCTCTTCTCCTTGATTTCTCTTGAATTCTTCTTGGCATATCTCCATATCCTTCTTTATATGTCCAATGATGAACCCCACATCTCTCCACTAGACTTGAATGCCCCTTAAATCAGTCAATTGACCTAGGGTTGACCTAGGGTTGACCCAGATGAAACCCTAGTTGACTGTCTTCAGCTATAGCTCTTGTGCTCTCATCAATGACTTGTCTCCTTCTTTAAATGACTTTCTAAGTCTCTCATAATGTCTAGATACTCTCCATGCCTTCAACTCACAGCTCACAACCCTCTTGTTGACCCTCAGATACCCTCAGCTAGGAGATGGACTCAAAGCTTGATCTGCTGAACTCTTTGCTTTCAAATTCTTTCCTGATGACTTGAATGAGATTGAATTGGGATAATAACCTCTTGATAGGCTTCTAGAGATGAGAATAATGATTGGTCCCCTGTTGAATGACTTGCTATGCTTATGCTATGCAGATGGTTAGTCTATGTACATGACTCTGTATGCAAATGCTAATGACATTGAAACATAAACCCAAGGAATAAGGTTGGGCAAATTTTAGGGTGCAACAGCTGCCCCTATTCAAGCGACTTGGACCTGATTGGGTGAAGAGCCCGGAGCCTTCAGACATTCGCGGTACGAGACGGTTGAATACTAGTGAAACCAGAAATTTGCCAACCGCAAAACTAAATTGCGCTCCTGCTTGGGGAACAACATTCATCAACTGAATTTAACTGTTACGGCAACCCACTGATCTCGTGCGACCGTGCTGGGGATTGTCTTCATCGTTCTGAAGAGGATTCTGGCATAACAGATTGCTTGCTTGTCCACGATAGGACTCTGTCTGTCATCAATACGAAGAAATCTCAACTAGAACCTGTCCACGTTAGGATTCCACTTGCTGTTAACCCAGAAAAATCTCGGCAACTCCGCTGGGGATAATTCGTCTGCATTTCCATAAACTGAATCGTCCACGTTAGGAATAAACTCTTCCACGTTAGGAGTAACACCTGTCCACGTTAGGAATCATCACTTCTGTATCTGTCCACGTAAGGACTCCAATCTTTCATCTTTCCACGTCAGGAAGCAATTTTCTTTCCACGTAAGGAGAGCTATATCAATCTGTCCACGTAAGGACTTCAATACCACTTGACATGTCCGCGTCAGGACTCCAATCTTTCCACGTAAGGAATCCAACTTTGGTTCTGAACCTGTCCACGTCAGGACTCAACTTTCCACGTAAGGAGTACATCATTCTTCCACGTCAGGAATCAACTTTTCTTGAATCTGTCCACGTAAGGAACCCAATTTTTCCACGTAAGGAGTAAATCTTCTTCTTCCACATTAGGAATAACTTCTTTGATCTGTCCGTGTCAGGACTAAACTCTTCCACGTAAGGAATAATCCATTTCTTTTCCCGTCCGGAATCAATCTTGATATGTCCGCGTGAGGACTCAATCCTTCCATGTAAGGAATAAACTCGTTTTTCCACGTAAGGAAACCATTTATCCCCCACGTAAGGGATGCTCTTGATATGTCCACGTAAGGACTCTGATCTTTCCACGTAAGGAATACCAACTTCTTCCCGATTTGTCCGCGTCAGGACTCATTTTTCCACGTTAGGAATGCCATCCTAATCTATCCACGTAAGGACTCCACTCTTTCCACGTTAGGAATAATAATTTCTTTGATTTGTCCACGTCAGGACACTGATCTCGTCTTGATTTGTCTATGTTAGGACTCAGGCGTCTTCGGCCTGCTGAGGAAATGAGGCTTGTCCACGTAAGGACTCACACGCTGGTCTGATCTGTCCACGTCAGGGCACCAACACAAAGAGTAATCACTTTTGTCAACGTCATGACCTCCCATTCCACTAATTTCGAGAACACGAATCTGTCCATGATAGGACTACCACACTTCACCAACCTGGGGAAATGAACTTGTCCACGTTAGGACGCCCACTTCTGAAGAAATCTCGTCAATCTAGGAGTAAATTGTCCGCGTCAGGACTTAGTTCTCCAATGATCCCGACCCACAAATTTCTCAGCACCGACGTGACAGTGACTTTGAGACGGACTCTACTGGGGATGTCTGGAAACCAACTACCGGACGCCTGTTCTGATAACCGGCGGTGGCCTCTGAAATTCTGATTCATGGAACCTCTGATGACAACTAATTCTGCCTGGGAATAAAGAGAAACTTATCCTGGTAACTCTGTGGGGAATACTGCCGAAATTGACATTATCATTGGATGTCTCATGCCGAGATCTTGACTGCTTGGTAGTTCATTTGAGCAAGAATTCCCTCCACCTGAACTGCTAGAGTACAGAAACTGCTTCAGCAAAATAAATGCTGGAAGGATAATGCCGACTCCGCCGGGGATAGCCAGATGCTACAGAATTATTCCAACAAAATAAATGCTGGAAGGGTGAAGTCAACCCTGCTGGGAAATTGGGAACTCAAACCACACACCCTATTGAGGTAACCCCCGGCTGGGGAAAATAACCTTGCTGGGGAATAGCGGATGTGCATAGTATGATCGGACTTTCTGCTGGAACGTAAACTGATATTACACCGTATCCCTGACGAAGTAAATGACTGGAACCACCATCGACTCTGCTTTGGAGAGCCTTGATCTTCGAGTTCCACTGGAAGGAATGAAAATACTTGCAAAGAGAATTCCGCTGGGGATGGGATGATTCTCTCGGGGAAAATCCACTGACTCCGCTGGGGGAGAGTGCATGACCCTGCGGGGAAAGATGAACCTGTCTGAATACAGCCTTATGATCTTGGAATCGCCAAACTCTGCTGAGGACGAATAACTTTTCTGGAGCACGTCCTTTGGATAAACTACGGCTAACTGGGGAATTCCATCCTTCTTCAGGAAGAACATGCATGACCTACGTGGGGATCAAGTCTTTCGTTATCGCAATCTTTTGATCACCTTCTTCGTATGGTTACGAAACCTGCAACAACACAAACAAGACACGACAAGCCTATGCAATCAAATCAATTCAGGTTAGTGACGTTACACTCAGTTAATTCAAAGCTTTAACAATTGTTGGCAAGGGCCAGTGATGTTATACTCATGCTAGCTTCACTAAACTTAGGCGTTAATCATGCACAAAACAGTAAAGAACCAGCATCAAGCACTGAATAACATATTTTATTGATCGGGCCCCTGAATGGGCGGAGTTTTGTACACGGGATGTAACTCCTGAAAAGAGGAAGCTACGCAAAGCAAATATACAAGTATGCAAGTATGCACAAGAAGCATAAATATTGACAACTTAAATTTTGTACACATGTCGGCAACGGGATGCAGATGAACACCACGAGATGATCCTCCTATGACTCATCCGACTCTAATGCTTTCCCGGTATCCTTGCTTCTGAAGAGATTGTATCCGATAACTGGCTCCTCAAATATATTCTCCCGCATTGATGCTCATTGAATTCGGACCGCAGTCATTTGCTTTTCAAATCCCTAACTTTTGCGTGAACCGCCCTTTACGGGTTTTCAGTTCACCGGGATACCCTTTTTTGCCGAAGCCGCCCAGTGTAGGTTTTCAACTTCGCGGGTGTACATTTTTTCAATTTTATCCCTAACTTTTGCCCGAACCTTTCGTTCTGTTTTTGGTTCGCCAGGATGCCCCATTTTTGCCTGGACTCTCTTTTTCTGTCCAGCGGGTCTGTTTTAAGCAAAATATTTTTTAACTGCGTCCGAATTCACAGGTGACGCAAAGTCTTCTCCGTCCATGGTGGACAACAATAAAGCTCCTCCTGAAAAGACTTTTCTGACAACGTATGGCCCTTCGTAGTTGGGGGTCCACTTGCCCCTGTGATCTGCTTGCGGCGGGAGAATCCTTTTCAGCACAAGGTCGCCCGTCTGAAAGCTTCGCGGAAGTATCTTCTTGTCGTACGCTTTCTTCATTCGTCTTTGGTACAAACGACCGTATGCTAGGGAAGCTAGCCTCTTCTCATCCATTAAGCTCAGTTGGTTCAATCTATTCGTTACCCATTCTGCCTCGTCCAGCTGAACGTCTCGCAATACCCTCAGAGAAGGGATCTCAACTTCCAATGGTAATACCGCTTCCATTCCGTATACCAACGAGAACGGAGTTGCCCCGGTTGATGTGCGTACCGTCGTACGATAACCGTGCAAAGCAAAAGGTAGCATTTCATGCCAATCCTTATAGGTCACCACCATCTTCTGGACGATCTTCTTTATATTCTTATTGGCCGCTTCGACAGCGCCATTCATCTTGGGTCGGTAAGGGGAGGAGTTGTGATGTTCGATCTTGAAATTCTGACAGAGCTCCTTCATCATTTTGTTGTTCAGATTTGAACCATTATCCGTGATTATCCGCTCGGGAATCCCATATCGGCAAATGATATCTCTCTTGATGAATCTGGCCACCACTTGCTTCGTTACATTCGCGTAAGACGCCGCTTCCACCCACTTGGTGAAATAATCGATTGCTACTAGGATGAACCGATGCCCGTTAGAAGCCGTCGGCTCGATCTTTCCGATCATATCGATTCCCCACATCGAGAATGGCCATGGAGATGACATCACATTTAGAGGACTCGGAGGCACGTGTATCTTGTCAGCATAAATTTGGCACTTGTGGCACTTCCTTGCGAACTTGAAACAATCAGTTTCCATCGTCAGCCAAAAATAACCTGCCCTCAGCAGCTTTCTCGTCATAGCATGCCCACCAGCATGCGTACCAAAGGTACCTTCGTGAATTTCCTCCATGAGAAGCTTTGCCTCTTTCTCGTCTACACAACGCAACAACACCAAATCGTGGTTTCTTCTGTACAAGACGCCATCCGGGTTCAAATAGAAATTACCCGCTAATCTCCTGAGAGTCTTCTGATCTTGACTGGATGCCCCAGCCGGATACTCTTTATTCTTCAGGAAATTAAGGATAACAAAATACCACGGTTTGTCGTCAGATGCTTCATCGATAGCAAATACATAAGCTGGTCTGTCCAACCGAGAGATAGTGATTTGGGGAGCTTCGTTCCAGAAGTTGACCTTGTACATGGAAGACAAAGTGGCAAGGGCGTCAGCCATTTGATTTTCTGCCCGCGGTACGTGATGCAATTCAACCTTGTCAAAGAAAGGCAACAATCTCCTTGCATAATTCATGTAATGTATCAAATTGGGCTGACGTGTCCCCCATTCCCCTTTGATCTGATTCACCACCAGAGCCGAGTCTCCGTATACGTCTAGATGCTTGATTCGCAAATCAATGGCTTCTTCAAGCCCCATTATACAAGCTTCGTATTCGGCCTCATTGTTGGTAACGGCAAAGGTCAATCGGGCAGTAAACGGGATGTGTGACCCGTGCGGCGTAGTAATAATTGCCCCTATTCCGCTACCGTAAGCATTCACAGCTCCGTCAAAAATCATCTTCCATTTGGACCCCAACTCTGGTCCCTCGTCTGGCAACGGCTCTTCACAATCTTTCATCTTTAGGTACATGATATCCTCGTCAGGAAAATCAAACCTCATCGATTGGTATTCTTCAATAGGCTGCTCCGCCAGATACTCAGACAACACACTCCCCTTTATAGCCTTTTGCGAGACGTATTGAATGTCATATTCAGTCAAGACCATCTGCCACCGGGCAATTCTACCTGACAACGCCTGCTTTTCGAATATATATTTGATTGGATCCATCTTCGAGATGAGCATGGTTGTATGATTCAGCATGTACTGCCTCAAACGCTTGGCGGCCCAGGCTAGCGCGCAACAAGTTTTCTCCAGCATTGAATACCGAGATTCACAATCTGTAAATTTCTTACTCAAGTAATAGATCGCATGCTCTTTTCTCCCCGTCTCGTCGTGTTGACCGAGAACACAACCCATGCTTCCCTCAAGAACCGTCAAATACATGATCAAGGGTCTCCCTGCCACTGGGGGTATCAAAATAGGAGGCTCCTGCAGATACTTCTTTATTTTATCGAACGCCTTTTGACAATTTTCGTTCCACGTTACAGCTTGATCTTTCTTCAACAGCTTGAATAATGGTTCACACGTGGCCGTTAGGTGAGATATGAACCGGGCAATGTAGTTCAATCTCCCTAAAAACCCGCGCACTTCTTTCTCTGTTTTAGGCGTCGGCATTTCTTGAATCGCTTTTATTTTAGCAGGATCGACCTCTATTCCTCTTTCGCTTACGATAAACCCCAGCAGTTTACCCGATCTCACCCCGAAGGTGCATTTATTAGGGTTCAGCCTCAGCCTGAACTTCCTAAGTCTTTTAAACAACTTCAGCAGATTCACCAGATGCTCTTCCTCCGTCTGGGATTTGGCAATCATATCGTCAACATAAACTTCGATCTCTTTATGCATCATGTCATGGAAAAGAGTCGTCATCGCACGCTGATATGTTGCCCCAGCATTTTTCAAACCAAAGGGCATCACTTTGTAGCAAAATGTTCCCCAAGGCGTTATGAAAGTAGTCTTCTCCATATCCTCTGGCGCCATTTTAATTTGATTGTAGCCTGAAAAGCCATCCATGAAGGAGAATACAGAGTATTGGGCGGTATTATCAACTAACACGTCAATGTGAGGAAGTGGAAAATCGTCTTTTGGGCTTGCTTTATTCAAATCTCTATAATCCACGCACATCCGAACCTTGCCATCTTTCTTTGGCACTGGTACGATGTTGGCAACCCATGAAGGATACTTCGTCACAGCCAGGAAACCAGCGTCCCACTGTTTCTGCACCTCCTCTTTGATCTTCATTGCCATATCTGGTCGAGTTCTGCGAAGCTTTTGTTTGACCGGCGGGCAATCTTCTTTCAATGGCAGGCGATGTACGACCATATCTGTATCGAGCCCCGGCATATCTTCATATGACCAAGCGAATACATCATTATACTCTCGGAGCATTTCAACCAGTCTTCGCTTGATATCACTCTGCAGTGCGGCTCCGATACGAATATTCTTCTCAACCCCTTCCGACCCCAAATTGATAATTTCGATGACCGCGTCGTGAGGCAGAATGGCTCTCTCCTCTTGCTTCACTAACCAAGACAGTTCTTCAGGAACGTCGCTATCTTCGACAACCTCTTCTTCGGCCTGGAATACCGGGTGCTCGAAGTCGGGACGAGTCATAGGTGGTTCAAGGATGTCATCTGAAAATGTTATCCTGCAAAAGGAATGGTTAAGTGCTTCAAAATGCGTATAAAGCGAATAACCACGTTGCCATTTTATTGAAAAATATAAAACAAGAAAGACAGGGATTACGGTATTTGCACATGAAAAAACGCCATTTATTTAATGATTGACACGCAATGTTTATAACAACACAGCCCTAAGCAAATCCTGATGCCTCGGGCAAGACATCAGATTATTCAACAATTAATAAAGCAAAGCATTACTGTTTAAAAGTCACAGGAACAAGCTCCTGAATAGACCAGTTGCATAGTCCTTGTCCTGGCGTGCTTGGCTGAATCCAGGCATCCATATCACAGTCGCTGTCTCCTTCATCAGACTCTGAAGCGGCATTGACAGTTTCATGACATACTCCACTGGCAGAGATGGTAATCGGCTTTCTGAAACGGGGGGCCCCCACGGAAGGAGTTGATGACGACGGTTGGTACCCCAGTCCGAACCGGTCCATCTTCACCGGAATGTCCAGCACTTTGCCCCAGCCCTTGGCTTCTCCTGCTTCTACTAGAGCTTGAGCTTCCTTATACGATGAGACGGCTATTTCTGGCCCTTTGCTCGGCCCGGGACCTTTGTCCTTGATGCGCAAACCTTCGAATGCCTGGCATGGTGTCTCGTGGATCTCCCCGTCGACTTCCACATATTTAAACGAAGATAGATGGCTGACCAGGATGTCTTCTTCTCCGCACACGGTGACTACGCTGTCTCCGACCATATATTTTAACTTCTGATGCAGGGTAGACGTGACGGCCCCTGCCCCATGAATCCAGGGTCTTCCAAGCAAGCAGCTATACGCAGGCTGTATATCCATGATATAAAACTCCGTTGCAAACACTTCCGGCCCCACTTGCAGAGGCAAAGTAATCGATCCGAAGACTGTTCTCCGCGTGCCGTCAAACGCCCTGACTACCAAATCACTGGGTGTACACAAAATCCCTCGAACATCCAGCTTCATCATCGCCTTCTTGGGCAGCACATTCAAAGATGATCCGGTGTCAACCAATACGTGCGACATTACTGATCCTCTACACTCAACAGATACGTGTAATGCCATATTATGATCTCTCCCTTTCGGAGTCAAATCGAAGTCGGTAAAGCCCAGACTGTGGCCTGCATTCACATGTGACAATACTCCTTCTAGCTGATTTACGGAGACATCCTGGGGTACAAAAGAAGTGTCTAGGACTTTCAGCAAAGCATTTCTGTGAGCTTCCGAACACAGCAGCAATGATAGGATAGATATTTTGGACGGTGTCTGCTGCAGATGCTCCACAATCTTATAATCACTTTTTCGAATTAAGCGCATGAATTCTTCTACATCCTTCGATGCTGCTTCTTTTTCACTTGCTTGCGCTGGAACATTTTCTACCACTTTCCCTTTTCCTTTCGCTAGCCTTTCAGCCTCCACTTCAGGAGATATAAAGATCCTGCCACTCCTCGTCATGCCTCCTGAACCAACAACGTTATCCACAATCCCCACTAGCTGCTTGTTAACATCAATCTTTATCCCATCACAATACACCTCTAACCCATATGACCATGGGACTGCTTTCGTGTTCTCGTACGGGATTGGCCCGGCCTTAGTTATGGTGATCGGTGGTCGCTGAGCTGGTGCTGCAATAGTGATCGTCTTCCGAGGAATCGTTACCGTGGCCACATCACTCCGATTACCCACTACTGCCCCTGCAGGCTCGTCAGTTTCCGCTCGATCAAACTGCAATATACCTTCATCAATTAAAGCCTGAATGCCTTTCTTCAAATCTTCACACCCCCCAGCTAGGGTCCAACAGTCTAAGCAGTACTCATTACATCCTGGGTCAACACCTCCTTGTAACAGCCGGCTCTTTATCTCGCTCAGCGGCGTCTTTAAATCTTCAACATTCATGATAAGATTCAGACCTTCCTCAGTCAGAACGGCGTTTGCCCCATGATTGGGCATGGGTTTCTAGACTATATTCGGACCCGCCGTTCCAAAATTGATAGTCTTGTTGTCTAAAAGATCTTGCACAACATGCTTGAAAGCATGGCAACCTTCTATATCGTGACCCGAGGCCCCAGAATGAAACTCACAGTGCCTGCTTGCATCGTAGCCGAACGGGGGAGTTCCCGTTATCGGTGCCAGGGTTCTTTTCTCTACTAGATTCAATCCCAACAATGTCTGCAATAGATCGGCATAGGTTGAGGGAGGCTTCTCAAACACTCTTCTCGGCTTACTACCCTGGAATCTTCGTTGAGCCTGCTGTGCCCCCTGCTGAGGCTGCTGCTGCTGTGGCATTGGCTGTTGCTGAACAGGTTGTTGTTGATATGGAATAGTAACACTCGACACCTGCTGCGGCTGACGATATTGACCTCGTCCCCTGCCTCGGCCTCGGCCTCGGCCTCCAAATACCGCGCTGGCTTCGCCCTGACGGCGCCCACCATAAGCTTTCCTATTACTGCCAGATGCAGTTGATTCCTCGACTTGGAACTTTCCTTGCTTAATATTACGTTCAATCTTTTCCCCCATCAGAATCAGGTCTGAAAAACTGGCCAGAGACGTATGAAACAGCATATCATGAAACAGCCCTGTGAATGTGCCGACAAACATGTCATTCATTTCCTTATCTTCTACAGGAGGACGGACCCTGGCAGCCATATCGCGCCACCTTTGCGCGTACTCTTTAAAACTCTCCCCTTTCTTCTGCGAAAGCCCGGCCAACTGGACCCGATTGGGTGCCAGGTCGCTGTTATACTTGTAGTGGGCTACAAATGCCTCTGCTAATTGCTTCCATGTCTTGATATCAGTTGGCTCCAACCCCATGTACCACTCTAGGGAAGGGCCCGACAGACTATCCTGAAAGAAATGCATTAGCATTCTTTCATCAGTGGAGTATGCAGACATCTTTCTGTAATAAGCTCGTACATGCACTTTCGGACATGTGTCTCCTTTGTACTTATCGAACGCAGGAGCTTTGAATTTAATTGGCACCCTCAGGCCAGGTACCAGACCCATGGTCGCCATGTCCAAACCCACAGCACTCTGATTTAAGACTCCCTTCATCTGCTCTTCCAGCATTCTAATCTTTTGGGAATCATCCATCGGCCCTTCAAAACCTCCTCCGGAGAAGGCATCCTCCTGCTGATCCTCTTGCCACATACCATTTCCAGCCCCGTACCCATCGTACGCATTATTACGTCCAGCTCTGATCTGATTCATCCCCGGACCTCGGCCTCTGTTGCCGTACCCTTGAACACCTCCAGCAGGACCAAAAGCCATAAATCCAGTACCATTTCCGTTTCCAAAGCCTCCGTAACCCTGATTGACCATACCATAACCATCTTGCCCAAAGCCTTGAGCATTAAAGCCATACTTCCCAGTGTTATCGAATCCCTGATCATTGAATCCGAATCCAGCGTTGACAAAGCCGTTGCCTCCTAGATTATCTCCCAAATTGACATCACCCAGCCCAGCATTATGGACAGCAGTTTCATTCCCAACTCCGACGTTACCATTTGCAGCAGCGGTAGCGTTGTTGACATTAGCAGCAGGTATATTGACTACGGGCGGAGCCACTGGCGTGGGAGTGCCGTCTCCATGAGCAGTATCAACCCGGACAGACTGATGATCTTCATTACCATGACCAGCGTTTCGAGCCAACAGAGGCTGGACCATGGCCTGCAAATTCTCCTGCCCTTTTGCTATAGCTTCCATGGTCTGCATGAAGAGAGCGAGCTTCTCGCGCACATCTTGCATCTCGTTCTGCATTTGGTCCATGATTTTTCGACAATTGGAGCGGGTAGAATAGCGGTGCGGGTGTTGATCTGCAATCCTGGTAAGTACCTGGTGCAAAGCAGGAAATAAGACACCATCCAAAGATTACCTGTAATGCAATATGAATATGAATGCAATGCAATGTGTCTGTGCCTTAGGGAAGTTCATTCCCCCAGTTCTAGTGCGAAGGTGCCGGTGCAGTGACAGTGTTGACAATAGGAATATCAGCGCTGAATCATAGAAAGCCTCATATATTGCAGGGAGAACCAATAAGCCCAGGGTACAATATCACTGAGAGTACAAAGAAGGCATGACCTCAACCAACAATCCTGGTGATGGTCAGCACTATGCAAATAAAGCATACAAGTTACTACATGAAATGATCAAATCCTCCCAAAAGTCTGGTACTCCTCTATCAACTTCCTGGTCTCCGGATGGCTTGGTCGGTCAAGCAGCCCTTCAACAAGCTGGTTCCTCCTCTTAAGGACACGGCGTACGTCTTCAGCAGTTTCTTCCCATGTTGCTTCTCCAAAGCAATCTTCTAACTTTCGCTTCTGAGACACTGCTTCATCTCTGGATTTGATTGCCTTGTTCAGTGCATGCTGGACACTATACCGGGTCATCACTTCTTCCTCACACTTCTTGATGCTAGACTTCAACTTCTCTTCGAGGTCGGAAATTTGCTGCTTCAGCTTATCTTCTCTCTTCTTATTGTTAGTGAGTGTAGCATTCCAAGTCTTATTGCAAGAAGATATCTCTCGGTGTGCTGCGTCGAGCGCTTTCTTTTTGGCTTCCAGCATGTCATGGGAGCTTCTGAACTCTTGCCCCAGACGTTCACGCTTTTTCTTTTCCTCAGTCAACTCAGCCCCTAGCCTGTTTAACAACTCGATCTGTTGCTGGAAAGCATATACGGCCTTGTTTTTCTCGCTGCGTGCCTGGGCTAACTCTTGCTCTAACCCTTCATTAATCTTCATCAAGGCTTCTTTTTCTCTCACAACTTGCTCATAGACTTCCCTAGAAACAGTAGTTGGCTCTGCTACCGGAACGGGAACAAGAATTGGTGCATCTGGAAACGGCATCCTCAACTGACTAGCCCTCTCCTGAATCCAAACTCTATAAGGTGCATAGGCCTGACAGTCATTCTTTCCTAACAAAGGCTTCCCTCTGCGGTTAATACGCGTCCAGGCATGTTGCAGCTTGGCTAGTAACTCCCCCTTCACGTCCCCGGTGAAGTACAGAGATTCCTGTACTTCTTCCTCCTGAGGTGGATTCTTCAGCGCATATCCGAACTGGCGAATGAATAGAGAAGGGTTGTAATTGATACACCCCTTTCTTCCTATCAACGGTACATTAGGGTACCCAGAACAACTGAAGATGAGCTCAGATCCCAACAGGTCTCGATCAAACCACACAATGTCTTCGGAATATAGCCTCATCAGGCGCTCTGACCAACTGGCTGAGGTTGCACTGTCTACAAATGGTCCCTTCATGGGGAGATGACCTTTGAACCACATATTCAACAGAGGTGCACAGCAGTAAACAACTTTTCCCCTTCGGTTTTCGTTCTTATAGTGCAATGAATGATAGAAGTCTCCAATCAAAGTTGGCATTGGGTTGCCTGCAGCAAACAGATAGAAAGCGTCTAGATCCACAAAGTTGGGCAGGTTAGGAAACAGCACGATTCCATAAATGCATAGAGCCAGAATAGCATTGAAAACCACCCAACAACCGCTCTTGGCGTACTCTCGAGCTTTGCCAACTAAGAAATCAAGAGAGAAACCTGAAACCCCAAGCCAAGAAGTCAATAACAGTTCTGCAGCGTCCATATGTAAGGCTTTGGCTAAGTCCTCCAACTTGGGCTCAGCAGCAGAGTGAATAAAGGGAACCTTGTTCTGCACGGGAAGCTCAGTAAACTCCACATACTCCTCAATGGTAGGTCCTAGAATGAAGTCAGCAAAAGTAAAGCATCTCAATGCGGGATCATAGAACTGCATCAAGGTGTATAGCCCGTTCATCTCATCAGCAGTGGGCTTACAGACTAATCTCAGTAATCTCCCATGGCTCATTCTGAAGCTCCTCCTAACCTCCTCATTAGCGAGAGATATCAGACCAAGCAAAGAAGTAATATCAGGTGAAGGCAGCTTATACGCAACTGTTTTCCTCAAACTAGCCATAGTCAATACTCAGAAGTCCGGGCACTAGAACTAGGGAAATGCAAATGCACCTGCAGCACAGACACACGTTAGTGAAATGCAAATGGTAATGGATATGCAGGCAATGCAATGCAAGTAACATGCAACAGGGACCAAAGTTGTAGCTGAATAGCCTGAACCCAATCAAGAAAGGTCTCAGATAGACCATCCAGAAGTCATCAAACCCTGGTCTCAGATAGACCTAAAACAAAGCTCCACTACTGGTCTCTGATAGACCCCATACCATAACTCCAACTGGTCTCTGGTAGACCTCAAATCATATCTCCAATTGGTCTCTGACAGACCTCAAGACTCTCCTACTGGTCTCTGACAGACCTCAGAACACATCTCCAAATGGTCTCTGACAGACCTCATAACTCTCCATAAATACCCAGGATCTCTGATCAAGAAATAACCGGTATCTGAAGGTCTGGTTACCTGCATAACCCCAAATCCCCTCACAGGTGGGTGGCCCTATAACTGGCAATGGTACGGCATCCTATGCGGTCGTCGGCGTCACAGACTTTCAGGGTTGATGATACGATTCCCAGAAGGAGTGGCATCATCAAATCCTGAAGAGGCCTCACTCAGCCAACTTCCAAATGATCGGTTCCCGGAGTCGACAATTCAGCTGACCAACAACCCCTTCGACCCAAAGGGTAGAAAAAGAAGCCAACCAGAAGAACCTCGTCCGAGTGTAGATTTCATGAGACACTAATGCAAGCAAAGCCGGCACGCGCCCACTACTTTCTACTCTAATTCTAGGTGCACTCAAGCCCAGGTCTGGCTTATCTCTCAATATCAGAACACCCGTCACACCCCAATACAGCAATAATAATCAATATATAATGCTGAAAATAAAAGGTCAGAAATATACAATAACTCCATACAAAATCCTCGACGGGAAAACAAGCGCTAGGATTGACTCTCTTAAGGGACGTTGGATCCCAAATGCATAAGAACTATCGCAGTCTTTAGCAGCCAGGGGACGTTGGATCCCCAGCAGAGTCGCCAGCTGTCGCTACTGCGAAAATCGGCGCCGGCTGAACAGAAGAGTCGCCACCGTGCGTTATTTATCCCACGGGAGGGAAAGGAAACGCTCAGAGTAAACCTCGCACAACACGGGAAAGGTATGGTCGTCGCAACCAAAACCTGGGTTCGGGAGTCGGTTACGCAAGGGGAAGGTATTAGCACCCCTCACGTCCGTCGTACTCGACGGGATCCACGCTTGTTTTCGGGTATGGATTGTTATTCTATCTACTCTACAGGTCTGGGGTTAAAAGACAAGAAATTGAAAATAAAAACTGACTTGGCAAAGTATCGCACTTTATGCCTACGTATTCCCGTCTGGAACGAGAAATCAGAGTCAACGTAGTTCGCCTACCTACGGGAAAGGAGGGGAAGGTTGCTCGCTAGGATATCGCATCCTATGCCTACGTACTTCCACACAGCATGGAAGATCAGAGCAAACGTAGTTCGGGCCACGTACGACACAAGCTTGTCTTGGTTGATTTTATTCCTTCTGAAAAAGGTTTTTCTGATTAACAGTCCAAGAGGACAAAAATGACGCTTTGATGAGTTCACATTCTTTTACGGAAGAAGTGTCTTTTATTGAGTTTGAAATCTTTATTGTGTTTTTCTGTTTGTTTTGAGAAAGAAAGAGACAGAACTCTAACCTACGGTTGCAAAGGGAAACAAACTAACCTAATGTTATCATGCATGGGTTAAGACCTAGTGTCTATCATGCTCCTCTCTTGCACAGAGAGAAACAGAGATCCTACGGGATAGGCAGAAACAGAAACAATAACAGATATAATAAAGCAGTAAAATGCATGGATGCAACAGTACAAGCGAGGCAAGGGAGTCCCACTCAACCTCGAACCTAGAAAACAATAGGCGAAAGTGAACAGGCTTCACTTTCAACCCAGCAGGGTAAACAGCAAACAATACAGTCCAGAAAACCAATCAATACATCAGCAATAAAATACAACAGCAAAAGAAACAACAGCTTCAGCAGCTCTGAATCAACATCTGGCTTCAAGTAATCTCCAATCAGCTACAGGCTTCAACAAGCATCAATCTCCATCTTCATGGCCTTCAGGCAAGGGCTTTGATCATCTGTCTTCCATCTGCAATGGCTTTTCTTCAAGCTCAAACCTCCAGGATGAGGAATCAGTCACAAGAGTGAAGTGAATGAATGTTAGACAGTTAATTACCTACCAAGGGTGGTTCATCAACTGTTAACATTAAACAGAAAGTCTCCTCTCAAAAGTTCTATCTTTCAAATATATTCACTGATCCTTCCAAAGGAAGGAGGTGGATATTTGAAAGAGACTTTGAATCATAGAGAAAGGATGGATGCAGACAAGGCATTCCATGTTTGAGAAACAAGCTTTCTAATCTAGAGCTCTGCCTAGATTCTAAACCCTAGTCTCCTCAGCAGCTGCTAGCAAGAACCTCCTCTCCAACTCTGGCAGTTGATCTTCAATCTTTGGATCTCCAATGGCTTCCATCTCCTCAAGTCTTCAGCTCTCCCAAGTCCCCAGACAATCCCAATACCCAAGCAAGCAAGCAATAATCCCCAGAGGGCACACCACACCAGACAATCAGATATACACAGAGTAATAATAGCAGTAGGGGAATCCTGACTTTTCTCTAAGGGATCTAATAACTACCCATAGCCCCTATAGTCCCATAACTAATCTATTCAAACCCTAAGTCCTAAGGGAAATGAAATCAAACTTCCTAAGTCATCACCTAAAAACCCTAATTTGTTCAAGTTGTTCAAGCCTACATTAAGCACCTAAAATTAATTTCTAAAAATGGGAATTAAATTGTTTCTACAAGTTCAATATCTCATCTAAACAACCTAAAAAGAATGAACAAAAAATATGAAAGCATTTAATAGAACAAAAATTAATAAAATCATGCATGAAATGAAACTATTTAAAATGACATTTATTTAGAAAATATGGAAAAAATATCAAATAAAAATAAAAATGCAATTTTATTTAATGACAATTTTCTACACATTCTAATGAAAATGATGTAAAAAGAATGGATTAAAAATGATTTTTTATCTATTTATTATGAATTTTTTAAAATGAATGAAAAAATGAAAAAAAGAAAATAATAATAAAGAAAGAAATAACCAGGGGGGTTCAATAAGCAAACGCGCTCAGTTCATACCAGGATGGGCCAACAATGGTGGGGTGCGCGTAGCAAGTTTACTAAGCCCAGAACGAAGTCAGCATTAAAGAAAATAAAAAAAAAACAAGCTGGGGGTGAAAATAGCATAGGATTCACGTTCAAATGGAATTGGGCTCACTAATGGGGGGTGGGGATATCACTAACACTCAGGCCCGCCCGTTTCAATTAATGAAACGGTGCGTTTAGGGCACCCAACTAATTCCCTCCAAAATCAGAATTAAACTAGAGCCACAGGATTGGCTTGGAGGTCAAAGGTCTAACACCAAACGGACGGCCATGATTTCGTCTTCCTCATTGGATTATATGAGAGCTAGGGTTTCCCTCCATGGCAGCCATGCACGAACCAACTTCAAGCTCTCGGTTCTCACTCCACAGTCCATGAATCAACACGATGCAAACATGAAAAACACTCAGAATCTCTCCCTCTATACGCCTATGGTCTTTGTTTGCATTAAAACTCAGCCAATCAATAAACCCGAGCGCAACAATTTCTGGCTCCATGAAAATACACTGAGATGCATCACAATAATTCTCAACCAAACCTATACTAATCTACTCTATGCATAATGGTGATCATCCTAAACTAACAAGCTAAGGTTATCATGCAAGATCCTACGAATTCTTGATCCAAACAGTTTGGTGCACCTGTTATGAATTGTCTCTATTCAGCCTCAAATTCATCTAAACTAACCTCCTAACATCATAGACCATGAATATACTAGTAAAGCTACCTAAATCTCCCTAGATTGAATAAGTTAGAAAGATTTGCACCTTGAGCAAGCTTTAATGGAGGCTGAGGAATCACGTGGATCCAGGCTCTTGTATGCTTCAATCTTGGTCCATTCTTGATATACTTGATTCTGTTTGCAATATTTGGATGAAACTTGGCTTGGATCTTGCTGTCCAATGGAAATTGCAATTTGTGTGTTCTTGATGGAAGTGCACAAAATTGAGCTCTAACCACCAAATCTTTGATTCAATTCTGATCCAGGATGATGATTGAATGCAGGAGGATCAGTGTTGATGAAAATTGATGAAGATTTTGTGAGATTGAAGTGAAATTGCAATGAGAAAGAATGAGAGAATTTTGGGAAATTTTGGTGAAAAATGAATCCAACCCCTGCTCAATTCTGATCTCATGAATATATAGGGCTCCCATGAACTTTCTAGAACCATCTTGCCACATTCCCTTGCATTCCACATTGGTTGATTTTTGAAATGTTTCTTCAAATGCAAGTAACCATGAATAACTTTGATTTTTTCCACTAAGCTCAAAAAAGTGCTTGAACCATTGTCTTTAGAATGTCTTTTCCATTCAAAATCATATATTGGAAGTCTCCATTTGGACTTATAAATCTCCCAAACCATTTTCCACTTTGACTTTATTCAAATTATAAGCCATTTTAGTTCAAATTTGGACCAATCATGCAACTTCATGTTATGAGCTTTTCCAACAATTTGTGACCTTCTTTCTAGACTTAAAATCACATTTGGAGCAAGTTTGATGTTGTAAGTTTTTTCATTTGAGGCCTCCTTGTATGAGTTTTGGACATGAGTTAAAATGACCTGTAATTCACAAATGCCCAAAATACCCTTTGCTTGCCAAGACTATAAGTTGAGTTCCACACATCATATGAGGGCATGCTATACCATTCTAGAAAGCTAAGACAATGAGGAACAATTCTTATGTTGACCAAGAATTCATTTGAAATCTCCTTGAGGGGTAAAACTAGCTTGGAAGTCAAGTCACTTTCACAGACAATATTTCAGATACCTCAGATGACCTGTAACTTGCAAGGACCATAACTTGAGTTCTATAAATCTCCTTGATGTCTTCCACCACTCAAATTAAAGGTATTGAGATCCTCTACAAGTTTCATGTTGGCCAAGAAGCCATTTGAAGCTAGCATTTTGACTTATCTTGCTTGGAAATTTGACCTAAACTAGGGGATTTTACACAGAAACCCTAATTTAGAAACTCCTCTTCTCCTTGATTTCTCTTGAATTCTTCTTGGCATATCTCCATATCCTTCTTTATATGTCCAATGATGAACCCCACATCTCTCCACTAGACTTGAATGCCCCTTAAATCAGTCAATTGACCTAGGGTTGACCTAGGGTTGACCCAGATGAAACCCTAGTTGACTGTCTTCAGCTATAGCTCTTGTGCTCTCATCAATGACTTGTCTCCTTCTTTAAATGACTTTCTAAGTCTCTCATAATGTCTAGATACTCTCCATGCCTTCAACTCACAGCTCACAACCCTCTTGTTGACCCTCAGATACCCTCAGCTAGGAGATGGACTCAAAGCTTGATCTGCTGAACTCTTTGCTTTCAAATTCTTTCCTGATGACTTGAATGAGATTGAATTGGGATAATAACCTCTTGATAGGCTTCTAGAGATGAGAATAATGATTGGTCCCCTGTTGAATGACTTGCTATGCTTATGCTATGCAGATGGTTAGTCTATGTACATGACTCTGTATGCAAATGCTAATGACATTGAAACATAAACCCAAGGAATAAGGTTGGGCAAATTTTAGGGTGCAACACACACATCTTGAGCTCCTAGTAGCTCTTTCATCTTGATACTCCAATTGTCATAGTTGTTCTTTGTGAGCATCGGCATTTGAAAAGGGAAACCTCCATTCGCCATCTTTTGAGGACCTTCAAGCTCTGATGTCACTTTGTTGGAAATAAGACCTTTTGTGTTTAGGGAAAGTGTGTGGGAATATTTGAGACTTAAAGAGAAACTTGATAGGTAGACGAATTATTTATGGAAGAGAGAACTTTGTATTTTTCTTGATGCAAAAGTGTAGAATTACATCTCTATTTATAGTACTCTAAGGAGAACTCTAGACACACTAATTCTAGAGAGTTCTCAACTCTAGGAATTCCAAGAGAATTCTAGAGAATATTACAACCTTAAGAAATATCTAGACACTCCAAACATTACAAGAGTTTTCTAGAAACATTAATTAAAATTATCTAAGTCCAAAATAACTAAGCCCAAAAATCCAAATAATATATTTAGGCCCAAATCAAGTTTAATCTTTCAATATAGTGTTGGTTTCATGAGCTGTGGTTATTTACATAATGAAGGAAAAGATGTAGAGTATGGTGGAAAAGTGGTGGTGTTCGTTAAGAAGATGGAGTTATGAGAAAGTGGAAACTGCAGCGGTTATGTTAGCATGGTCTCAATGTTTTTTCATGCGCAAATTGGGTATATATGTATAGGTTCTTTCTATTTCAAAAAAAGGTAAGTGAGAAAAGAGAGTTAGTACATGTGGGGATGGTATTTTGTTATAGTATCTGAAAAGAAAAGAAATTGAATAAAAGCAAGTGAAGGATATTGTTTTTTTGTTATTTTCTTCTATATAAAAAATAGAAAAGTGGAGAATGAGAATGGGAGGGTTGGCACTATGTTAGTGATGATGAAGGAAAAAAAGTCCTTTTTACATATGAGAGAGAGAAAGTAATACAACGCAGGTCCACTTCGCCTGTAGCATGAGGAGGCTACTTCAAGAAGGAAAGGTTTTTGTCTTGTATCATGAGAAAAGTGGGTCAAACGTGTACATGCATGCAGCAAGTGCATCATGCATGTTGTACTACTTTCACACAAAAAAATAAGAACAACAAAATTTGAAACTTGTCTAATACGTTTTACCTAAACTAAATATAAAACAAAATTTTATATTATTATTTTTTAAAAAAACAGAGGATAAATAAAGATAAAATAAAATAAACCAATAAAAGAATAAATTTAAGATCTGATTAAATAAAAAAATATATTATTTAACAAAATTAAAAAAATAAATAAATAAACGGTTTAAAACGAAAAAATGGATCGATATTGAAGTGTTCAAAAAATAAATGAATACACTAAAATGATCAGCGCGAAATATACGTATTGGAAAAATACAGCGTTTGGTCAAATTTTGAAACAAAAGATTCTCGATTAAATGGCTTAAACTATCCAAAATGCAACCGAAAAGTGGTCGGAAAAAATTAAATGAGCACGCCAAGTTAAGCTACGCAAAATGCAGATTAATATCACTGACATTTGCTGACTCGATTTTAAAATCTTCGTCCACTGATTTGTTGCATAGTTGACTTTTGGTTTGACCGATTCGGCTGTAATTCCAACAAATTCATTTTGGCTGATGAATTAGGTATTATGCAAGATGTGAGACATGATATGTTATGCAGAAGATGCAAAAAGACATGGGATCTTAGAGTCAAAAATTAGGGTATGACAGAACCGATATTGGATAGATCGGATATGCGAAACCAAATGGAATAATTTTGATGAGATAATAGAATCAATAAGTTTCACAATTAATTATTCAAAGGAAATCCACTTAAAGTGAACTTTTTTCCAATGCTTAATTTTAGATAAAATTGAATTGACAATATATTGAACAGTTTGTGTGTTATGAATATATCAAGCACTTGGCGTGGAAAACACACCAAGTTAAATTTCCTTTGATTTGTAGTGCAGAATTTTTCACACATGCAATCAAAGTGATTGCAATGGCTTTTCACAACGATTGTTAACACTATAAATCAATTGAAATATTTCTAACAGTTGATCAAACACAAACTTCAGCAATGTAATGTAAAGAGATAGAGAGAGAGAGAGAGAGAGGGAGAACGACACCCAATTTGTTTAAGCAGTTCCCCTTTCGTCCTCGATTCGTGTACGTCTGTCCTCAATTATAAAACTAGAATTAAATATGTATAATATCTGTTTGCGAAATTCAGTACAAGAGAAGTCCTAGCTAACCAACAATCTAACCAAATTGTTGAAGTTGAATCTAACCACTTCTCTCCCCTTGATTCCAGCTGAATCAAGTGCATCAAACACTTCTAACAAACATCTGTTATCGCTACTCATTTGACTGAACCTTTTGTTCTTCAAGTTTTTCACTCGGCTGATTTCGATTGCAAGATGTTTGACCCTAAATCTTTCAAAATAATCCTTCGATTACTGTTACTCACTTGACTGAACCCACCATCCTTTAAGTCTTTCACTCGGTTGAATCGGTAATGCAAAGATTTGTGTAAAAACCTCCCAAACCCCTCAAGATCTTAGAGGACAAAACCCCAATGGTTTTACTCAATAAAATCCCACGAAATCTCTACCCAAACTCGATTTACAAATCCTACGTTTGGACATTATCACCTTTGACAAAGCATAAATCAATAAAGATGATTACATATGATTATTGATGAATGCAATTGTGAGAGTGAAGATGAAGAGCAAAGTAATGTATCTTTCAAATTTCTTGTTAGTTTCAAAATGATGCATATGAGAATATATATGTGCATGAATGAGTAACAGAAAAAACCGAGTTTGGGAACACAAAGATACAAAAAATGAGTGAATACGTGTGAGAGGTCGACCTATAGAAGCTGTGAGTCGACTTGAACAAGAAAGAATACAAGACTTCATACAAAAGTAGCCTATGCATTGATCTAAGGCAAGACCATGCGTCGACGCCTGCAAGCCAGAAAACTTCAAACTTATTTCTTACATTGCGCGTCGACCTACATGGGAGTCATGCATCGACGCATGCATGGAAGAGAATTTTCCAACCATTTTCATTTCAGTGTACGTCGGCCTATAGGAGTTCTAGGTCGACGCAAGCATGCCAAAAAGTTTCAAACACCAATTTTCTTGATTATGAGTCGACCTATACCCTATGTGAGTTGACCTAATGCATTAAAAATGACTCAAAACTTATTTTTAACATAGTGTATGATCCTAAATTTCAAAACACATGTATATGGATCTCTATGCACGTTTGTAAATGATGAATGCATGGCTTAGACAAGGTGATACCACTCAAAATACACAGATACAAAATATCCTAGTTTTGACATCATTAAAACAAAGTAAGAAAGGAACCTTGCCCTCAAAAAAGCATCCATGTTAAATATTTGATTATCGATGCTACGTCTCCATATAACGTCATTGTCGGTAGACCCTTCTTAAATGCCTCAGAATCAACTTTGTCCACCCTGTACCTCACTCTAAAATACCCATTAGAGAACGGCCAGTAAAGGATAATAAAAGGAGATCAAGAAGCGGTAAGAAGATGTTATGAAGATAGCTTGAGATCAAAGAAAAGAAATCATGTCGATGGACCGACTAAAGGTGAACGTGGCAGACATAGATCCGAGGAAGGACTCGATAGAGGGTAGTCTTACACTGGTGGTAGAGGTTAAATTAGTACAAATAGGAGCCCAGCCATCACAAACAACCCAGATCAGGTCGAGGTTACCTCTCAAGGAAGAAGGCAAAGTCATCAAAGTGTTAAGAGAGAACGTAGACCTATTCGCTTGGAAACCAGCGAATATGCCTGAGATTGAACCAAATATAGTATGTCACCATTTGGCTTTATATCCCTCTGTTAAATCGATAATGTAGAGGAAAAGGAAGAATGGTGAAGAAAAAAGGAAAATTGTAGAAGAAGGTGGAAAGCTCTTGCAGGTCGAGTTCGTCAAAGAAATCAGGTACTTAATGTGGTTACCCAACTTAGTCATGGTGAAAAATAAATCTGGGAAGTGGCGAATATGTTTGGATTTCACTGACCTAAACAAAGCATGTCTGAAAGATTCCTACCCGCTCCCTCAGATAGAATGGCTTATAGATGGAGCTTCCAACTTCTGTCGTCTTAGTTTTTTGGATGTGTATACCGGGTACCATCAGATACGCATGAACCCAGTGGATGCATCCAAGAAGACATTCATGATGAACAAGAACAATTATTACTATGAAGTGATGCCTTTTGGCTTGAAAAATGCAGAGGCTACGTATCAGAGATTAATGAACATGGTGTTCGCCTCATAGATAGGGCGGAATCTTAAGGTTAATGTAGATGACATGGTAGTGAAGACCTCGTAAAATAGAAGGCACATTGAAGACTTAAGAGAGACATTTGCCTCAATCAGTGATTATAACATGAGATTGAATCCGGACAAAAGCAAGTTTAGAGTACAAGTCGATAAGTTCCTATGATTTTTCCTAATGAAACAAGGAATTGAGGTGAACCCGTATAAGTTTCAGGAAATCATCAATATGAGAAGTCTATTTACGGTGAAGGAAGTACAATAGTTAACAGACCGTTTGGCTGCCCTATCATGTTTTTTTATCTTGTGCAGAGGATAAATCGATTCATTTCTTCACCAGGATGAAAAAGTTAGCAAAGTTCCAGTGGACAGAGTAATGTGAAAAGTCTTTTAAAGAAGTAAAGTGCTTCTTGTCTGGACCCTCCATTTTAGAAAGAAAAAAAAAGAATCAACCACTCATTATGTATTTGGCCGTGTCAGATAAAGCAATGAGCTCGATACTAGTGCAGGAAACCGAGAATGGAGAAAAGCCAGTGTATTTCGTTAGCAACATGCTAAAAGGAGAAGAACTGCGCTACCAAAAAATCGAGCGTCTCACATTGGTGGTGGTAGTTACAGTAATAAAGGTGAGGCACTACTTCCAGGGACACCCAATTATACTAAAAAATAATTATCCTATCGGGTAAGTCTTGAAGAAGCCGAAATTGGCAGGAAAAATTGTCGCCTGGTCAATAGAATTGTCGGAGTGTGACATAAAATTTATACCCAGAAGTAGTATTAAATCTCAAATGCTCGCCGATTTCCTAAACGAGTTAAGCAACCTAGTTCTAGAAGGATCATCGTGTAGATGGAATTTGTCAGTAAATGATCTTCCAACCTTAAAGGAAGTGGAGCAGGAATAGTGCTGGAAAGACCGGGAGATCTGTTACTTTAATATTCATTATGCTTCAATTTTTAGGCTGTAACAATCAGGTCAAGTACGAGGCATAAATCGCAGGAATAGATTAGCAAAAGAACTCGGAGTAACACACCTGATGGTCCAAACTGATTCATAACTAATCACTAGCAAAGTCAAAGGAGAATTCTAGACTAAAGATTTAGCATTAGTCAAATACCTACAAAAAGCCCTTATGATGTCCTAGATGTTCGAGGAGTTCGAAATAAATCACATTCCCTGGAAGAAGAATACTCGAGTTGTTCTCCTGGGAAGTTTGGCTAGCACTAAAGGCAGTGGGTTGAATAAGACAGTGATTCAAGAAACCCTCGAATCACCGAGCACAAAGGTCGAGGGAGTTATGACATTGAGTGACGCTAAGGTTGGATAGTGCCTATTATCTGATATCTAGTTTGAAACGAGCTACCCGGGGAAGAAATAGAAGCAAAACGGGTAAAAAGAATATCTCTGAGGTATCTCATTATGGTCGATCGCTTGTATAAAATAAGGAGGTCGGCCCTAATGTTAAGGTGCATCTCGGAGGAAACTCGAGTCTTGTTATAAAGGAAGTACATGAAGGAATTTATGGAAGTCACACTAGAGGAAGGGCATTGTCAGCGAAAATATTGAGATCTGGATACTACTGCTTGAGCATGTTACATGATTGCGTGAAGTTTGTAGGTCGATGTGAGAAATACTAGGTATTTGCTCCCTTTATTCATTCACCGACAGAAGCTTTGCACTTAGTGTTCTCACAATGGCCTTTCTATCAATGGGGAACAGATATTCAAGGCCATTTTCCTATAGCAGTGGGGCAACTAGAATTCGTGATAGTGGCGGTGGACTATTTCACCAAATGGGTTGAGGAAGAGGTCGTAATACTAATCACGTAGAACGGGTTCTTCATTTTTACTGAAGAAACATCATATGTCAATTTGGCCTTCCCGGAGTTATTGTGTCCAACAATAACGCACAATTTGCTAATGCATCGGTTGTTGAGTTCTCTAAGGATCTCAGAATACTAAATAGATTCATCTCGGTTAAACAAACACATGTAAACGGTCAAGCAGAAGTAGCGAATAAAATCATTTTGTCCGGAATGAAAAAGAAGTTGGATGATGCAAAGGGACAATGGGTCGAATACTTACATGAAATTCTATGGTCTTATCATACTACGCCGCATTTGACTACCCAGAAAATCCCCTTGACGATGGTCTATGACGTGGATATAATGATCTCAATCGAGATCTATACCCCGACATGAGGCGTTTAGTTTTTGATGAAATCACTAACTAGGAAGGCTTGAATAACTCAGTTGACTTAATGAATGAAATCAGGGAGACAACTCACGTTAGAAAATTCGCGGTAAATCAAAGAATTGCTTAGAGGATCAACATCAAACTGAGACATAGGGGTTTTCACAAGGGAGACTTGGTAGTAAAGAAGATAAATGATCCCACAAAGAAGGGTAAGTTGGACCCAAACTGGGAAGGTCCCTAACATGTTCTCATAGGATAGGCAATGGGGCTTACAAATTGGAAAGCTTGAATGGTGAAGAGATACCTAGGACTTGAAACTTAACTAGTATTAAGTTTTAACTCAATTAGATCATGTAACGAATGTAATAAATAAAATTGCAGGAGTGTAATTTTTTCCCTTGCAAGGGCAAAGGCTTTTAATGAGGCATTCATATTTAAACAACTATATCATGTAAAATAGATGATTCGGTCCTATGATGTAATTAGACCAAGTTAATATACCTCTGACATAATAGGCTTTGTTCAGGTTACCCGCACTGGATGCCTTTGGTCAAAGTGTAAGTTAATATACATCTGGCATAATCGGCACTGTCCAGGCTACACACACTTGATGCCTCTGGCCAAATTCCAAGTTAATATACCTCAGGCATTATCGGCTTTTTCCAGACCATGTTAATGTACCTCTAGTCAAAGTCCAAGTTAATATACCTCTAGTATAATCAGCTTTGTCTGGGCTATGTGCACTTGATGCCTCTAGCCAAAGTCCAAGTTAATATACATCTTGCATAATCGTGTTTGTCCGGGCTACACACACTTGATTTCTCTGGCTAAAGTTCAGGTTAATATACCTCTAACATAATCGGATTTGTTCGAACCATGTTAATGTACCTCTAGTCAAAGTCCAAGTTAATATACCTTTGGCACAATCGGCTTTGTCCGAGCTACGCGCACTTGATGCCTCTAGCCAAAGTCTAAATTAATATACCTCTGGCATAATTGGCTATGTCTGGGATACACACATTTTATTCCTTTGGCCAAAATCCAAGTTAATATACCTCTGGCATAATTGACTTTGTCCGGACCATGTTATTATACGTCTGGTCCAAGTCTAAGATAATATACATCTTGCATAATAGGCTTGGTTTGTACCACGTTAATATACCTCTGGTCAAAATCCAAGCGTACATGATGCCTTTGGTAAAACTAGTCGTGTTTTGGCTACCTTAGTAAACCTCTAGCCAAAACCTAAGCATTTTATGATACCATATTTCTAGTCTAGCTGGAAGACAAGACATAGGCCCCTGGGATAGATCGGTGATAACACCATTCAATAAGCATCGATAATCCATACAACACATGCAACAAAGTAACACTAGCATAACTTTAAAAAGTTTGCCTTGGGGTGCAAACATTCAATAAAGAAATATAAGTTCAATTTTTTTACCAAGGTAGATCAATCACTGATGGCATGTCCTTGCCTTAAGAAGAAAACAAAAACAACATCAATTTTCAACATCTTGAGCATCATAAGTAAGGTCGATAGTCGACATGCCTTCTTGAATGTCAACTTTGGAAGAAGCCTCTTCCAGGTCCACCAACTGACCGCCCACCACGGTCTTAAACAAGAAATCAGACCAGTAAGAAAAATTATCAAAGTTATATAAAAGTAAGGAAATATACAGACAAATACATATTACTCAATAAATGAAAAGTCTGTTGTGGGTCATCGAACATATGTAAAAGGTCTTTCATTTTCACTACTAAGAAAGCATCCAAAGTGGTCGGGTATCGAAGTTTCAGATCATTAAGTCTATCATAATCAAAACCCGAGATAGGTAGAGGGATGTTCGTCTAGTAAAGCGGAAAATGATAGTTTCCCTCTATGTCGTACATAACTTAGGGATGATTATTTCCTTTTTTTAACACGGAAAAATTTATCTTTAAGACCCTTGTAATTAGCAGTGTATGCATGCAAGAAACTCTTCACTGAGATACCACTAAGGGAAACTAAACCCCTTTTTTGTGCACCCTTTAACTCGAAAAAGGAAAAGAATAAACCTAAAGTCGGTATTATACTCACAATATCACAAAAGATCTCAAATGCCTTGATGATTCCCAACCATTATGCATATATGAGAAGGAGCTATATTTAAGTTTTTGAGGAGATCATCCTTGAAATCGGTAAAGGGAATTTGGATTTTGAAGTCTTTAATGACTCCCGAGTAAAAATAAAATTATTCTTCCTTTTCTCCATTAGGTCGAGCACTACAAACCATCTCATCTGCTACACAAGGTTCAAGCACAACATCTTCTTCATTCCCAATTAAGGAAACTATAATAGCAAAATGAAGATTTGAGATTAGACATGGCAATATAACCCATACTCGCGGGTACCCGCCCCGAATTTGACGGGGAAAATCCGCTTTGATTGGGTTTGGGTTTGGGTTTGGGTTTTCCCCGATTTTTAAATATGGGGACGGGGCGGGTAATGGGGACTATAGTACCCACCCCGAACCCGTCCCGTTTATCATTATTATTATTTAAAAAAATCATAATATTTTTTATAAAATCATACATTATATTTTTAACTCTTCCACTTCTCATTGATTAGTTGCTGATTATCAATTAGAATATTTTTTTTACTATGCGTTTGTTTGGATGGTAGTTTGAAATATTGACTAGTGGTGTTATTTCCCTCTTTGAAAATGGAGAATAGCATGTAGAGAAAGAAAGAAGACAATATTGGGGTTGGCCACTTATCTATTTTTGACTAGCAATTTCCATTGACAAATTATGTTGAATATTTTTAGTTATGTGGTTGTTTTGTTGGTATTTTGGAATGTAGAATATTTTTTACTATGTGCTTGTTTGGATGGTAGTTTATAATATCAATTTGTATTTTATTATTTAGTTTTTATATTTTGTATTATTTAGTTTTGCTAATTTGAAATATTAATTGTATGATTAATGAATTAATACTTTCGTTTGTATTTTATAATTCTAAATATATGTTTGAAATTCTTCGAGATTGTATTTTATTTTTGTAATACAAGTTAATATTTCTTAAGATTGGGACAGGTTTTGGGTTTGGGGCGAAATTTGGGTTCGGGGCAAAATTTGGGTTTGAGGCAGGATTTGAGTTTGGGGGCGAGGCGGGAATCCCCGAACCCATTTGGGACGGGGTTGGGGTTCAATTATTCATCCCCGCTGGGGTTTTGGGCGGGGAACGGAGATTTATTTGGGATTCGGGTTTGGGTTTGGGGAATACAAAAATTGTCCCCGCCCCGCCCTGTTGCCATCCCTATTTGAGATGTAGCTTTCATTGATAATGTTATGATCATACTCAAATTCTCTTTATCTATCAAAGATCCTGCCACACCCATTTGGTTATCTGAAGAACCTGAGGAAAGAGACCACATATCACCTTTACTATTAGGCGGAAGGGTTTCACCATAAACTTCTCTATTTAAAAACCCTCAAAATCACACGTACAGTTGCTCCAGATCTTATTCCTATCACTAGTTGTAAAAGAAGTTGGATAAAAAGACATAACAACAATAAAATAGAAAGAATGGTACCTTGAATTTGGGAAGAGAGACGAGAGTCAATTTAAGCGCTTGAGAAGAGGATCGTTTGAAAGAATGTCTCAGATCACAAAACTGGGTTTTTGTATGCAAAGAGTAATGGTTAGAAGAATTGGAAGTGAGAAGTAATGGTGAAGGTGAGAGTTTCCATAAAGCCATCATGAAAAGGAAAGAGAAAAAGTTTGTCATCATTAAAAGCTCACATAACCACGATATAGGGGAAGAAAGATCTGAGATTATTTGTCCAAGCATTACATTTCATATGAACCTACTACTTGGGGGATTCTATACATCCCGGATATCAAGTTGACTGGCCAAGACACGAGCTCAGTAAATTCCTTGATTAATTCCAAGTCAGATTCTAGCGAATGGTGATTGGATAAAATAAGGATGAGCCAATCTTACGTGAACCGAGATAGATCTAGATCATATAGGACGAGATAGTAATAGGGCTCAGATACCACACAAAAGGACACAAAGGACAATTATTAAAGAATACATTATGACTGGAGAGTGTATTAGTAAAAGTAGACCTATAAATAAGGAGTGGTCGTTTCGGGGAACGGATATAGAGGCGGTGGACTGGTTTTTGGAGGAAGAAAAATAGAGGAGGGAAGAAGAAGAAGAAGAAGAACAACAACAACAACAACAACAACAATGGTGGAAGGGAGAAAAAAGAAGATGAAAATGGTGTAGAAAGAAGAAAAGTAAAGATAGAAAATAAGAAGTGAAAAGAGATCTTGGAAAACTGATAATGTGTGGGGAAGAGCAAACTTGTCACGGAAAATCATGCCACAAATTTGCCACGTGAAAATCACGTCACAAGTGTCAGCGTGTCAGAACTTGCCATCTGAAAATCGCGCCACAAATTTGTCAAGTGAAAATCACGCCACAAATATTAAAGTTGTCATTTTAATCAATTCAACCGGTTAACATTTTGCCACTTAATTTTTTATTTAATATTTGAATTTTTCTTAGCGACATGAAATACATGTTACAACTAATTTTTTTGAAAATTTTACAATACCCCTATGTGAAAATCCATAGTTTATAATTTTATTATTTTAAATATTTAGTGACATGGTTTTCATGTCGCAATCTTCCTTTTTAAATCACGTGGTTGGAGACAACTTTTTCTTGTAGCGTCGGTAAAATGTATTAACATTTAAACTTTGAATACCTCTACTATCATACCTTCCATCATGATGAGACTTGGGAATTTCTATAGAGTTCGCTTCTGACAAATAGTTTGTACAAAACTCAATAGCTTCTTTGATTATGTAGAGTTCAACGATCGAAGCTTCCAGAAGGTGATTATTCTTTCTATACCCTTTAAAGATCTTCATGTATTTCTCTATCGGATAAATCCACCATAAATAAAATAGACTATAAATTTTAATATCCCTTACTCCCCCCGTCTCAAAATATAAGAGAAAAATTGCATTTTTCTTCTCCCAAAATATAAGAGAAAAAATCAAACTTCATCTTTTCTAAGGTAAAATAAATTTCAAAATGAAATTAATTTACCCTCCCTCTCATATTTTCTATAACCAACAACCAATTAAAACTGTTATGTTTTTACTTTTATTAATAAGTGTGTATTTTTGTTTTTTCTCTTATATTTTGGGATGGATTGAGTACTAGATGAACAATTAAGTGAACCATAATGTAAAAAAATAATGAAAAGAAAAACAACTCTAATTTACACAAGATAATTGCAGCCTCATGTTCCAACTCATTTGAATTTCTAGGTTTAATGACTTTACTACATATAGCATTAAAAAATAATCACAATCTGGTTATAATTACCCTTATAATTTTTTGTAGAATACCACTGATAGTTGTTGCACCCCAAATTTTGACCCTTTAAATCTCCATCATCATTCTAGGATCATTTTCATTTGATTATTTAACTTAACCTACTTCAAGTTTTCTTTGTTAAGTTACAGGTGAACCAGGGTTCAGTACAGTCAGAAATCGAGGTTTCAGCGTTTTCATCAGTCAATGTCTTGGATTGATTGTCATTGAAGAATGTCTCTACACCATCAATAATACTCCATTGGGTCAAACATGAGTCCAATTTGAGGTTGTCACACAAAGGTCAGGAACAGTGCAGTTCAGGATCCCCGATTAGGGTTTTTGATCAGGAAAAGTCAATTGTGGTTTGACTTTTGATTTTAAAAGTGTTCCAATGATGGAATTATGTTCCATGAAACTCATATGACTTATTCAAGTCCCCTTAAGAAGTTTCAAGGCCTCAGGAGACCCAAAACAACAATAGTCGATCCGATCGCCATCGATCGATCGTTTCGTTGACCAAAAAGTCAACTTTCCAACTATAAGGAATTTGACCTTAAAGTGTGAATAAAAAATGTTCCTAATATCATATTACACCTATCCATGAAGTTTCATGACCATTGGATCAAGGATTGGGGAGTAATCGCAAAAATCAGGAATTAGGATTTTGAAAGGGGCAAGACCATAACTTCCTAACCACACATCTAAATGATGTGGTTCAAAGCTTGTTGGAAAGATCTTTACAATTCCTACAAAAGTCCCACAGTGGTCCATGAGCAGAAAATGCATAGATTTGGAGTTATGGGCAAAATCATTACAAAAGGGAAAAATAACTTAGAAAAATTCTAAGTTATTAGCCTTTTTAGGCATGTTTTTAGCAACTTTGAGTGGATTTTTGACCTAGTTCCACTTGGAATCTGAAGATCAGGAAATCATGAAAGTTGTATATCTCCATGAGGGCTTTCCAAAAAAGTTATAGAACTCCTCCATAGCCCTTGTGAGCTGAGAGTTATGAAGTGAGAAAGTTGGGCCTATGCACTAGTTTGTCAACTTGCCAAAACCCAACATGAACTTGATTTCCAACTATGAACTTCATCTCTAACCATGGAATAACCTCTGATATGATGTTTTAGAGGGTGAAATGAACAAACTCAGAAGAGGATCCAAGCAAATCCAAAGAATCATCCAAGATCCATTTGTTTATTATGGAAAAGTACAAAAAGTACACCATGAAAGAGAAGATTGGTGGCTGCAGCATGGGAGAGTGTCCTTGTACACTTTTTGGTCACTTCTTACAGCCCATTGTAGTTGGTTTTAGGGGGCTAAGCTCTTTGAAAGCAAGCAAGGCCAGCAGAAACAAACCATCACTTGGATTCACAAGGATTTTTCACCAAAAACCACTTTGAATACTACTTGTGCAAATCTGCCCCAATCTCTCACTTTGCCTATAAATAGAGGTTTCCTCCAACTCTATTTGATATACCAGAGCTATCAAGAATACCACAAATACACAACTCTCTTTCTTTCTCTCTTTGCTTGAAAGTGAAGAAATTCACAAAATCACCATTTTCACCACTTTGCAATTTTCACACTAGTTCTTGTTTCCAATCCAAAAACACTTCAAAAACCATATACACACCCTTAAAATGACCCTCTGAAGTTGTTCCCACCATTGGTTTCCTCAAAAATCCTTTGGATCAAAAAGTCAACTGTCCACACACCATAGTTTGACTTTTGTGCATCTTTCATACGAAATCACTATCTATCACCATTCCTAACATTTTAACACTTTGAACACCTTCCATTTATGTTATATTAACTTTCCATAACCTTAAACAGCAGCTGGAAGTGCATTTACTCCAAATGTCCACAAGCTTGCACTTGAAGAAAACTTGCCTCAAAAAACTGTCTTGAATAAAACAGCACCCATACTTGTTTCTTGCCATTCAACATCACCACAAATACTTTACAAAGACCTCAAATGGATCATTAAATATGTTTCAATCACCACTTCCATAACAAAACCACTGATGTTAAAAGTCAACTGTAAGACCTAAAGACTTTGACTTTTCTGCATCACCAAAAGCATCACTGTGTTCAACCCCTTTCTAACACCTCTAACACCTCACACTGGAGTTGTTGTTGTTATTGTCTGAAACATTACCATTCATCTGTGCACCTATTTTCAAAACCTTGTTGCAAGAGATACTTGTTTACTTATAGCTCAAATAACTCAAATTTCCAAAGGACTTACTAGGGAAGACTTGGAGTTGTTGGAACATCAAAGGTAGCTGGCTTGAAAGTCTACAAGAGGTAAGTGATCATTACCTTGCTTATGGACTATCATAACTATGTTTGATGAACACTAATTTGGGCATGTTTGAAGTAATGTTTAGATCATGTGTGAATATAATTTGTGTGTGTGTTTATACATATTTTAAAATATGTTTTGAAGTTGTTTACCATGTTTGAAAACCTTAGTTCTTATGATATTGTTTGATCCTGGCCTTGATGCAATATACTAACTGATGTTGGTGTTGTTTTAGAAGTATTGTCACTGTTGAGTTGTCTAACTCGGGTCAAGGTTTTGACAGTCCAACGTCCTTGGATTTTTGGTTGGTTATCTTGAGTAGGATTTTGACATTGTGCAGTATTAGGTTTTACTGTCAATATGTTGCTTGAGCCCTGTGTTTGTCAACTTAGGTATGGTTGCCATCATGTTTATTTAGGTGTTTAGATTATGCAGTTGTGTTTACTTGAGGGCTTTGGTTTAGACTAAAGTTGGATAACCAATTCTAGTACAGTTTGTCCTCTGCATATGTTTAGGTTTATTATGTTTGGCATTAGTAAGCTTTTGTTTTAGATAGACAAGTGGGGTTTAGGAAGTTTCCCCTGCTGATGTGCTTGGATGTAATGTGGAGAGAGTTGTTACCATAGATTTGCTTGGATTCAGAACAGGCTAATTTCAGTTGGTAAACTTATGCTTTGGTGTTGAGCCTATTATCCACAATATTGTTGGGAGGAGCATTAAACTTAGTCTCTCATCAATTTGCTTTATACCTCTAAGAGTTCATCTTAGATTTAGCTCTTTTGTTGTGGTTAAGGCTGTTGGATGACCTTTTTTTCTTTAAGTGGTTGTAAAGCCAATAATGATTGGATTGCTAATATAGTATCAGCATAATTATTTTGGATTGCTTCTGTTGATTTGGTTCAATGT
Organism: Lathyrus sativus; assembly: GCA_963859935.3. Lineage (NCBI taxonomy): Eukaryota > Viridiplantae > Streptophyta > Magnoliopsida > Fabales > Fabaceae > Lathyrus > Lathyrus sativus. Next base: position 512,248,011 of record OZ012738.1, read on the forward strand.
TGTTGGGGCATGCACTTTTGATCAACATGTGTCTTGCTAATGATTGTTGACTGTTAAATTTATCTCTCATGCTACATTTTAGTTTGAGTTTATTTTAAACAAGTTGGTAGCCATGAGTTTATTTTAAACAAGTTGATCAACATGAGTTTATTTTAAACAAGTTAATATTTTACCTTCTTTTTTCCATTCAATTTCACATACGCATGATGGTTGGAATGGACATGTTTTGAACCTAGAAACCACCTGACGTGGGTTCAATCCTCGGTGTGGGCACTTCTATATTTTTTAGCACTTGATTTATTTATTTTATTTTATTTCATTCAATTTTCAATTTGACATAACTTCTTCATTTTTAATCCTTTTTAGTTGATTCTTTTTGCTAAATTCTTATTTTATTGTATCTTTTCATAAAATGTTTAAAGGATTCTAAAATATCATTTTTGGAAACACTTTACATCGTGAGAGAATTGTAAATCATTTTAGGGTTTTCCCCTCATATCTCTCATTTTCAAACTTTTATTTTATTCCTCTTTGAGTTTAATTTTAAGGTGACATGAACTTGTCTTGTTGGCTCCCTTGTGAATTTAAGTTTGAATTTCAATTTTGTTTGTGGTTTACCTTTAAAACTGTTGATCACCCCCATGAGATTTTTAACCTTTTGTTTACATTATTGTGACATTGTGTTTACATATGATATCCATCCTTCCCCTTTATCCTAACCTTAGGATTTTAGTCACCGTGCTCACTTTTAGCATCTTGTCGTGGAAATCTTTTCCCCTTATCCTAACCTTAGGATCTGAGTCGCCGTACTCATGTTTAGCGTCCCTCCATAGACATTCTTTACCATAACAATCTTAACGTAGATTCAGGAGTCGCCGCACTCCATGTAAGTACTTCCCTATGAATGCTTACATCCCTTTGGAACCTTGACCAGTCAAGAGTTCCTCCCCATCGGGGGAACTACGAACGCTCTGATTTCTCGATGAGAATACGTAGGCACAAGATGTAATGTCTTGGCGAGCCAACTTCACTTTTTTCCAACCTTTTCTTTCTCCCTCACTAACAACTAACTTCCTGTTAACATTTATAACTTAAAATTGGAGTCGCCGTACTCTATTTAGTCGTCCCGCCGTGGACATTCCCCGTGTTTACCTTTGCAACTTAGGCTTGGAGTCGCTGTGCTCTATTTAGTCATCCTGCCGTGGACATTCCCTTCTTTGCTAACTTAACTTTAGTTTAGAGTCGCCGCACTCTATGTAAGTGTCTCGCTGCAGAAATTTACTTTCCCTTTGAAACCTTGACCACAGTTAAGACTTCCTCATCCCTAACCAGGGGAACTACGGTTGCTCTGATTCCATTCCCGTCGGGATACGTAGGCACGAGATGCGATTTCGTGGCAAGCAAACATACTTTATACTTTATATCTTTACCCTTAGCACACTTCCTATAGCAAGCAAACTTTAGAAAACACAAATATTAGCAAGAGGTTCCTATAGAGTACTACAGATGTTTAGAATGTGAGATACCTACCCTTGGCATAACCAACCCCCGAACCTTTAGATATATCTTTGCTTAGCTTTAAGCCTCGCTTTTTGCTTTGCATTTTTATAGGTTTTTCTTTCTTTAAACCTTTCCTTTTTAGGATAAATTAAAGTCCGATTGTGAATTTAAGAATTAAAGATTCAAGCTAATCAATAGCTTGGTATCACGATTCTCACTACAACAATAGCTACTCGTAGAATTTGTTGCATCAAAACATGACAATCATGAGATTTTAAGCCGACTAATTTGAGATCATTTACTGACACAAGTTTCTTTACGTTTGATGAGTACCCTTGGGGAACTTTGATACCCTGCAAACAATCACAACAACATTTTATTTTTTATTTTTTAGACAAAGTATGACATATAGGGGAAAATATGTTCTATTTCTTATATCTTTTGGGGATAACTCTTGTCGTATATCACTCACCGCCATATATTCACGAGGTTTCTTAGTATCTTTTGTCTTGTCTTTAATGTATAAAAGTTGTACAATCAAATAATCACATACATTTTTCTCCACATGCATGACATCAAGATAATATTTTACATTGAGGCTATACCAATATGGAAGATCAAAGAACCAAACTCTTTTTCAAAAAAAATTTCTCCACAGGTGTTGGTTGGGATTTTGACAAACATAAATAGTTGAGATGAGCTATTGAAATTTGAAGAGTTACTCTGAGAAAGAATATGTTGTTTTCGACAGAGAGGCTTTCAAGGATATAGTCGAAGACGATTTTCGTTGCATACAGGAAATTATGGTCTGAGACTTGGAAATGTTTTTTTGGGGTCTAGACTTAAGTTCGACAGAGTTGCTTGGAGTAGCGTTCGATGAATACAATTCAAAATGAGGCTAATAACTATTTTTTAGCCTTATACGTTTCTTAAAGACACGTGGAGAGTTTTGAGCGGCAAAATACATGCGAATCGAAGATATGACATCTTCTGGAGAAAAGACCGTTTGATTATAGTTATTTTCGATTCATTATAAATAGGAGCCTTAGTAGTTAAAATTTGTTTGTTCAAACTTGTACAAAAACTCAAATCTACTCAAAGTATTTGTGTGTGATGAGAAGCGAGTTTCAATAGTTGCAATGTATGTATGACCACCATATTGTTACATTTTTCATTGAATCATTTAAGGTTTTGTCATTTACATTTCATGTAAATTTACTTTGAAGTCATTTAGTTTAAAATTACTTTCCTGCATTTCTTAAGAATTGTAGTATTACTTTTAATCAATCAAAAGAATATTATCGAAATGTTCATAAACGATAAAACATTAAACGAACAGAAGCACGTGTCCTAGGGTCAATCTAGTCGATCTTGTATGTAACCAGAATCATAATAATTTGGAAGACTAGCGTTTGTTTACCAATTTCGACGGTAAACAAATTGGCACAACCAGTGGGACCAATGCTTTTATTAAAATTTCTAAAAATATTTAGAAGTTCTTCATTCGTAGTTTCTCTAACTTCACTGCATGAGATTGAGAAATGGTAAAATATCCACTAATAATGAAGAAATACCAAGAAGAAGATATGTGAGAAAGATGGAAAATCCACCAAATAACAATGGATAACGACCCCTCTTTCGATGGAGGAAACTACGACCACAACATCTGTGTCTGAAGCAATTCCCTCCACGACGAGTACGACAACCATTCTGTCGAACACTCACAATGAACCAATTTTATCTCCTGTGAGGACGTAGGGTTAAACGCTGACCCCTCCTCTAGTGGGTACTAGTATATTCAGGCCTTATGTGTCTGGATTTACAATGCCTTTAAATGGTCTCGAACAACCATATGGCATTCCAACTTCGATGATGGAGAATTTAAACAATACGACTACAACGTTCACTGACCCAGTGGTGAACACATATTCATCTTCGCAAGGGTCTGGATCTACTCTTAATAATATGGGTCGAATTAACCCACCCCCAAGGATGGGATTTTCTGCCCAACAAAGGCCCAATTTCACTACAAACTCTACAGTAGTTTTAAGACAGCAAATGGACGAAAGTAACCATGACATATTCCATATGCTTGCCCAACAGATGGGAACAATATTTAATCCTTTGGTTCAAAATACCACCCAAACGAACCAACATTTAGCAACGCAAATGACTCGAATCGCAAAATGTTTTGGGGTTCCACAAGCACCTCGACAAATTCGAAGGGAATTAGTGGTCGAAAACCAAGGGGAAATCCTTGAAGAGGATCTTACCATTAACCAAGCCCGACAAAATGCACCTCGTGAGATATGGTGAATCAAGGAGTTAGAATCGAACCCCCTAGAATCGAAGAGCTAGTGCCAAGAGAGCAAGAGCCAAGGGTGGTAATGGTTAACAAGAATCAAGATGCTGACAAAGTCATACATCAAGTTTGATATGATGTTATGGCAAGAGATAGCAACTTCGCTACCATGGTCGAAAGAATTATGGCGCGTAATAGGGTAAACATTGGCCTTCATATGCTAAATTATATTTCCATGTTGTTGGACTATATTTTGCAAACTGAATTGCCTAGGGGATTGAAGGTCCCAAAATTTATAAAATTTTCTGGAGACACTAGTGAATATACTTTTGAACATGTGGCGAGAGATTAAACTGAGGCAGGAGACCTTGCGAATAATGAAAATTTAAGATTAAAATATTTCCCTAGTTCGCTCACTAAAAATGCCTTTACATGGTTTACGACACTCCCAGCTAATTCGATTCATGATTGGACTTGTCTAGAAAGATTGTTCCACGAACAATTTTACATGGGGCAGTCGAAGATTAGTCTGGTGGAATTGGCTAGTATTAAGCGTAAATTCATTGAGCCAATAGACGGTTATCTCAATAGGTTCTGTTTGCTAAAGCCAAAGTGTTTCACACAAGTTCCTGAGCACGAATTGGTCGAAATGGCCGCAGGTGGTTTAGATTAATCCTTCAAAAAGAAATTAGACACCCAATATTTGAGTTGAAGGCTGAAAAAGCCAGAGAAAATAAGTACAATAGGAAAAATAGGGTAGCATGTGTCGAATTAGATGAAGATGATCAAGAAACATATAGTGACCCTTTAAGTTTCGAAAAAAGAGAAATCGACCCGGCCAAATTAAAGCAAGGGCCACCCTATTCATGCAAGGTTCTTGCACCTTCGAATGGGAAGAATCCCGTCGAACTAGAAAAGAATGATAAATTCCCTAAGTGAACATACACTTTCAATGTCACCAAATGTGACAAAATTGTTTACTTACTAGTCACAGATGGCCAAATGATAGTGCCTCCTGGCGCTAAAATACCTCTATTAGAATAACAAAAGAAAAGATATTTTTGTAAATATCACAATTTTTTAGAACACAAAATCTCACAGTATTTTATTTTTAGGGATTTGATGCAGAATGGGATTAAGGATGGAAGGCTGAAGTTTGGAGATAAGACTAAGTCCCAGATGAAAATCAACTCAGGCCCTCTACAAGTGGCAGATTCCCATTATACTGAGCTGACCATTATCAACATGGTCGAAGTGTTTGAAGGTCTTGGCAAGAATGCTACTATGGTCGAAACCACTGAGGTTTTCAATCATGGGAATAACATAATTGAGGCTACTGAAGGCCTTAGAGTCAAATTGAAAAGGCTAAAGATCAATGATGGCAATAGTCTGGAAGTCAACATGGTTGAAGTGAGTAGAGAAACTTAGATTGAAACTAATGAGGAAAGTGCCTGACAAAGCGAAGAGAGAGTGAAGGTGGCTTACCCAAAAAATGGTGAAAGCTTGGTGGAGTTCCTCCCCTGCTACCAGCAAAAGAACTCTGAAGTGATGTTGTTCCCTAGGTGCAGTTCTGTCTTTGATAAGAAAGCTCTGAGAACATAGAAAGAGTTCAAATGGATACTCGCAGGAGGAACTGGAAAGATACTTGTAGTCCTTACACCTTTAATAAAAGGAGAGTCCCTCGAAGGTAAGAAAAAGGAGGTCCAAGTCTCCAGGCGAACAAGCCATCTACTTTCAAACCAATTGCTGACTCTCCTAAAGGAAGGTGGGTGAAACCTGCTGAGAATAGAGAGCGAGGCCAGGATAAATGGAAAAGTTTTGAAGTAGGTCGAGGATCCTCAATAGCTTATCGAAGGGAGTTCCAGGTGTCAAAATAATAAGCTCACAGATTTGAGAATTACAAGGGTAAGATGAGGAGAAGGAAAGCGGAAAGAGAGGCCAACAAGAATGTGATGGAAGAGTCTAGCACTAACCAGCCTCTAAGAAAAGATAGAGGCGAAGAGAAAAAGCCAGTAGGGAGGAATCTTTTCCCTGCTCGAAAGGAAGAATCTAAAGATAAATCAGAATTACCACCAGCGGATGATGATATGATAACTGACAATTTTGACATAGAATCAGAGCCATCTCTAGATATCAACTACAATGTGGTTTCAGTGTTACTTGTGGAGTATGACCAAATTACATAGGTCAAAGAGTATGAGGAAGTGATGGAAGTTGAAATGGACAGACATAAGCCAATATGTTACTACATAATGAATAACGACTATGTCGAGGAGATTAATGCTTTCTTCGAAAGTTCTGACGAAGCAATGAGAAGTCATCTGAAACCTCTTTTCATCAGAGGAAAGGTGGAAATGTGGGAATCCATATGATCCTTGTGGATGGTGGTGTGGCAGTGAACCTTGTGCCACACTTTATGTTGTAGAAAGTTGGAGAGTTTGACACAGACCTAAAACTTAATAATATGGTATTGTCAAATTACAAAGAAAAGATTAGATGCACCTTGGGAGTGATCCAGGTGGATTTAATAATTGGAACCATTACCATGCCAACCATGTTTATGGTTATTGCATCAAAAGCCAATTACAACCTGTTGTTGGACCATGAATATATACACGACATTGGGTCTCGATATGGCGAAACGATGGTATAGTGGAGAACATTGAAGCAGATCATAGTTATTTTATGGCTGAAGTTAATCACGTGGATAAGAGTCATTTTAATAAGAATCTAGCGAACATTTCTCCATGCAGACCCACTGATTTTGCATTCAACCCTGCCGATACAGCGTATTACTCCCTTCATCTGCATCCAAATTATAGTTTTCAATGGGATAAAGAGGTCATAGGAGAAGACCTTAAATTTGAAGGAATGTCGGACATCCAACCGACTGGATGGGGAGATGAATTTGACGACTATGTCCGAGTCCAAAACATTGGAAAAGATTTCGACTAATGTAGCCGAAAATAGATTAAAATCGGCCTTAGAGTCCGAAGTTAAATATATGGCTGTCAAAGCCAATGAAGCTGATGTGCACCTTGAGGAGCCTGGGGTAGACTTCAAACTAGAGTAACCTGATAAGATTCAAACCGAATTGTAAAGACACAGGCTCGACACCATATATGATGATGAGCCTTTGGGATTTGAAAGGGACCCGATGACACCCAACACAAAAATGCTAGCACAGAATCCCCTAGAGGAAAATGACTTAGGAGAAGGTACAATTAAAAGACCAATGTGCATAAGCGCCAGCCTTGGCCCATAACTTAAATTCGAAGTGATCTTACTTCTGAAGGAGTACAAGGACTACTTTGCTTGGAATTATGACGAGATGCCCTGATTGAGTAAAGAATTGGTAGAACTAAAGTTGCCCATGAATCCTGGATGGAAGCCAATTAAGAAAACTCCAAGATGATTTGCACCAGAAATCTTGTCGAAGATCAAGCAAGAAGTTGAAATACTTTTCAAGTGTAAGTTCATTCGTACAACAAGGTATGTCGAGTGGAACGCTAATATAGTTTCCATCATTAAAAAGAATGGGATTTTGAAGTCTGCATTGACTTTAGGGATCTGAACATTGCGACCCAAAGGACGAGTATGTAAGAACACAAATTGTTTCTTAGTAATATCTCTATGTTTTGATGATAACTCTTATGAAATTTTGTATTAAAGAATTATATACTCTAAAATTGGTTCATGAATATTTGTTGCAGATAATTAAAGTATATATATATATATCCAAGAGCAAATTAATCTGAACATAGAACTATGGAAGGCTCTGAAGAGTCAGAATCATCTTATAGAAGAATCTGAGCGATGTCTGCAGAAGAATCTAAAGCAGAAGCTACAGAAGAATCTGAAGCAGAAGACTCTAATAAGATCTGAAGACTCTGAAGCATTAAAGAACTTTGTATGAGAGTTAAGAAGCTCAGTTTTTCAGAAGACTCTGAGAGTACTACACGTTGCATATACTGAGGATCTGATTCATAAAACTCTGCTCTGAAAGAACTACACGCTAAAGCACACTTGCTGCCTTACTTTGATTCAGCAAAATCTGATGGGCATCCAAGACTCTGATCATGCAAGATTTGATGGTTACCCTGCTGAAAAGAAATAATTATTGAAGAAGAATTCAAAGTAATATCCTTTGATTTAGCTCAACGACTCTTTCCTTTTTCATGCTTGACACTAGAACACAAACCAAAAGCATTTCTCTGTGCGTTCTACTTCCAGGAAAGGTCATGAGTGTAAGAGCACAGATTGTGTCTTAGTAATATCTCTATGTTTTGATGATAACATTAATGATAATTTGTATACAAGAATTATACTCTCTAAATTTGTTCTAAACTGTTTTCTACAGGCACAAAAGATTTTAATCTTAAAGAGCAAATTTGATGTGAACAATAAATTCTGAATGGCTCAGAGCATCTGAAGATTAGAAGAATCTGAAGTATAAGAGCTTAGTCATCAAGATTCTGAAGATACAACACGCTGCATATATTATCAAGAATCTGAATGAAAGAAGACTCTGAGTGAAGAGACTCTGAATGAGAGAAGACTCTGATCTGAGTGAAGACTCTGATCTAAGAGCATGTTACGCTTCAAGCACACAGCTGCACCAGACTCTGATTCAGCAACATCTGAAGAACATCTTAGGCTCTGAAGTTTCCAGAAGATTCTGAAGACTGAAGACTCTGATATTGATTGTTGATCTGAACTATCTGAAGAATTATTTGAAGAAGATTATTTTAATATATCCGTTGGAATATGCCAGCAAATCTTTCCTTAATTGGGATAGACATAAATCTCTGCAAGAAGATTATTCCTCTGATACATTCCATATATGGTAAATTCACAGCTCAGCAGACAATTGCTACACCCACATTTTGTGCGCCGTCTCTCTGCTGCAATAGTACAAAGGACAGTACTTTTTGATATTGGAAATATCTTCTCCAACGGTATAATATTCTCTCCAATATTCAAGTGGCTATATAAAGGAAATCATAGCTCATTCTTCAAGTGACGAAAATCATTGCAAGAACACTCTCACGCGAAAAACTCTCAAGCTCTCATATTCTTTATAGTTCATACTTTGTTCTAAACTTAGAGAAATAACACAGTTGTGTTTATAGCTTTCATAGAAGCAATTTATTACTCTTACATTGTATTACATTAATTTGTAAAGGAAGTTTTCCTTAAGAGGATCTAGGTTAGATCAGTAGCTCTTGAGAAGACTAAGAACAGTTGTTCTTAGGTGTTGCTATTTGTAATCAGTTGATTTGAATAGTGGATTAAGTCCTTGTTGAGAAAGGCAAATCACTCTTGAAAAGGGTGGACTGGAGTAGTTGAGTTCAACGAACCAGGATAAAAATACTTGAGTTTTTATCTTTGATTATTTTCTGTCATACTTATTCAACCCCCCCTTCTAAGTATTTTCTCACCTTCAGTTGGCATCAGAGCTCCGGTTCTGCGTGTGCATTCACTTAACCGTGACAGATAAAGATCCAGTGAGAAGAATACTCTGTTATTTATTTGGTTGCTAATATGGGTGATATTCCTACATCAAGCAACAAATATGAAGGAGACAGAATCAGCACCAAACCTCCAATGTTTGATGGAGAAAAATTTGATTATTGGAAAGATAGACTTGAAAGTTTTTTCTTGGGGTATGATGCTGATCTCTGGGATTTAGTCATTGATGGATATGAACATCCTACTAAGGATGGCAAAAAGATTGATAGAAAATCAATGACTGAGGAGCAGAAGAAAGAATTCAAGAATCATCACAAAGCCAGAACCATACTTTTTAATGCAATCTCTCATACAGAGTATGAGAAGATTACCAACAGAGACACTGCTCATGATATGTTTGAGTCTCTCAAAATGACTCATGAGGGAAACTCTCAGGTGAAAGAAACAAAGGCTCTGGCGCTGATACAGAAGTATGAAGCGTTCAAGATGGAAGAATCTGAGAACATTGAGACTATGTTTTCCAGATTTCAGATTCTAACAGCTGGGTTGAAAGTTCTGGACAAGGGCTACTCAACATCTGATCATGTCAAGAAGATCATCAGAAGTCTTCCTACCAGATGGAGACCTATGGTGACTGCATTGAAGCTGGCCAAGGATCTGAACAAAATCTCATTAGAAGAACTCATCAGTTCTTTAAGAAGTCATGAGATTGAGCTGGAGGAAGATGAACCCCAGAAGAAAGATAAAGGTAAATCCTTAGCTTTTAAATCTAACAAATCTGTTAAAGCTTTGCAGGTAAATGAAGAAAGCTCTGAGGAATCTTCTTCTGAAGAAGAAGATGAACTATCCATGCTGTCCAGAAGGATCAACAAACTCTGGAAGCACAAAGGGAAGAAGTTCAACAACTTCAGAAGATCTGATCAAAAGAGAGAATCTTCTGGACACAGAAGATCTGGCAAGAAAGAGGTCACTTGCTATGAATGTAAAGAACCTGGACACTACAAGAGTGAATGTCCCAAACTTCAAAAGGAAAAACCCAAAAGGAAGTTTGATAAAAAGAAAAAGGTTCTGATGGCTACATGGGATGACTCAGATGAATCTGAATCATCTTCTGAATCTGAGGAAGAATGTGCAAATGTTGCGCTGATGGCCAACACAAATGATCAAGATGAAGGAACGTCATCATCTGAATCTGAGTCAGAATCAGACTCTGACTCTGAAGAGGTATTTTCTGAACTCTCCAGAGCTGAACTTGTTGAAAGTTTATCTGACATGTTGGAAAGCTACAGCAAGATTAAACTCAAATACAAGAAGCTGAAAAGCAATCTTGAATCTGAGATTGATCTTCTGAGAACAGAACTTGTTGAGCAGAAAGAAATAAATTTAAAACTCAAAAATGATTTAGAAACAACTCAACAAGAATCTGATACTGAAACAGAGTCAAGTGAAAATATTTTAGAAAAATATGACTCCAGTTTTAAAAGATTCCTCACTAAAAGCATAGACAGAAGCAAAATGGCTTCTATGATCTATGGTGTTAGTGGGAACAACAGAAGAGGCATTGGATGTGAATCTTCCTCTGGAAGCAATCCAAAATCTGTTGATAAACTCTTCATCAAGAAGACTCCTCTGTATTCTCATTTTAAGTTTGGTCATCTGAATGATATTAAACATACAAGCTCTGAAAAGAGTACTTATGTGTTTAAGCCAAGGGCTAGCCAGAATAAACACTATGTTGAAAAACAGAAGTTTAGGCAAAACCACAGAACATCTAACCCCAAAGGACCCAAGAAGATCTGGGTACCTAAAAGTAAAATAATACCTGTTGCAGATGTTCTTAGCAGCAAAATCCAGACACCAATCATGGTACCTGGACTCTGGATGCTCACGACATATGACGGGCGAAAGGTCTATGTTCCAAAGCCTGGAACTTAGATCTGGAGGGGACGTGAAATTTGGAGGGAACCAGAAGGGCAAGATCATTGGCTCTGGTACAATAGGTAATGGTAACCTACCCTCTATTTCTAATGTTCTGTTAGTTGAAGGATTGAAACATAATCTATTGTCCATAAGTCAATTAAGTGACAATGGTTATGATATCATCTTTAATCAAAAATGTTGCAAAGCTGTATGTCAAAAGAATGGTTCAATCCTATTCAGTGGAAAGAGGAAAAACAACATTTACAAAATTAACCTTTCAGAACTTAAAGTTCAAAATGTAAAATGCCTTTTATCTGTGAATGATGAGCAATGGGTCTGGCATAGAAGATTGGGACATATTAATATGAGACGTATATCTCAGATTAATAAACTCAATCTGGTCAGAGGACTCCCTAATCTGAAGTTCAATTCAGATGCTCTGTGTGGCGCATGTCAAAAGGGTAAATTTTCAAAATCTCATTTTAAACCAAAAAATGTTGTTTCCACTTCTAGACCATTGGAATTACTTCATATTGATCTGTTTGGACCAGTGAAAACTGCATCCATCAGAGGCAAGAAGTATGGGTTAGTCATTGTAGATGACTACAGCAGATGGACATGGGTAAAGTTTCTAAAACACAAGGATGAGTCTCATTCTGTGTTCATTGACTTCTGCAATCAAGTCCAGACTGAAAAAGAATGCAAAATTATTAAAGTCAGAAGTGATCATGGTGGTGAATTTGAAAACAAATATTTTGAAAAATATTTTTCTGAAAAAGGAATTGCACATGAGTTCTCCTGTCCTAGAACTCCACAACAAAATGGAGTTGTAGAGAGGAAAAATAGAACATTGCAAGAAATGGCCAGAACCATGATCAACGAGACAAATCTGGCAAAATACTTTTGGGCAGAAGCAATAAATACAGCATGTTATATTCAGAACAGAGTGTCTGTAAGACCTCTTCTGGAAAAGACTCCCTATGAATTGTGGAGAAACAGAAAGCCCAACATTGCTTATTTTCATCCATTTGGATGTATTTGTTATATGCTTAACACTAAAGATCATCTGAACAAGTTTGATTCCAAAGCACAGAAGTGTTTCATGCTTGGTTATTCTGAACGCTCTAAAGGCTACAGAGTATTCAATACTGAAACACAGATTGTGGAAGAATCTATTCATGTTAGATTTGATGATAAGCTTGGCTCTGAAAAGCCAAAGCAAGTTGAAAGTTCTGCAGATAGAGAAGTAATTCTCACAGACTCTGAAGGCTCAGAGGCAGACAAGACTGAAGACAAAGACTCTGAAGCAAACCCAGATGCTACGCCTCTAACTTCCCAACTTGACAATCTGCATATTTCTAAAAGACCAACAGTCAGAGGATCTTCTTCCAGAATGAAAGCTTCTCATCCAGAGGATGTGATAATTGGAAAGAAAGATGATCCAATAAGGACAAGAGCATTTCTCAGAACTTCTGAATCTTCCTTCTGTGGCTTAGTGTCAATTATAGAACCAACATCTGTTGATGAGGCTCTGGAAGATAATGAATGGATTTTAGCTATGCAAGAGGAGCTGAATCAATTCACAAGGAATGAAGTCTGGGATCTGGTTCCAAGACCTAAAGGTTTCAATGTCATTGGAACAAAATGGGTTTTCAGAAATAAACTTAATGAGAAAGGAGAAGTTGAAAGGAACAAAGCAAGACTGGTTGCTCAAGGCTACAGTCAACAAGAAGGCATAGACTACACAGAAACATATGCTCCTGTTGCAAGGTTAGAGTCTATACGCTTGCTTATTTCATTTGCTGCACAACATAACATCACTCTTTATCAGATGGATGTTAAAAGTGCTTTTCTTAATGGAATTATAGAAGAGGAAGTGTATGTCCACCAACCTCCTGGTTTTGAAAATGAAAATTTTCCAGATCATGTTTACAAACTGAAAAAATCTCTTTATGGACTAAAACAAGCTCCCAGAGCTTGGTATGAGAGGTTGAGTAATTTTCTTCTGAAGAAAAATTTCATCAGAGGAAAAGTGGATACCACACTATTTTGTAAAACCATTAAGAAAGATTTGTTGATTTGTCAAATTTATGTAGATGATATTATTTTTGGATCAACAAATATTATGCTTGGAAAGGAGTTTGCTAAATGTATGCAGGCAGAATTTGAGATGAGCATGATGGGAGAATTGAGATTCTTTCTGGGAATCCAAGTAAATCAGACTCCAGAGTGCACCTACATACATCAGACCAAGTATGTTAAAGAGCTTCTGAAGAAGTTTAACATGCTGGATAGCAAAATGGCAAAGACTCCAATGCATCCTACAAGCACTCTAGGTAAGGAAGAGGTAAGTAAGAAGGTAGATCAGAAACTCTACAGAGGTATGATAGGATCTCTTCTTTATTTGACTGCTTCTAGACCAGACATTCTGTTTAGTGTTTGTTTATGTGCTAGATTCCAATCAGATCCTAGAGAATCACACTTAACTGCTGTTAAGAGGATTCTAAGGTATCTGAAAGGTACTGCTAATGTTGGTTTGTGTTACAGAAGATCTGACGAATATTCACTAGTTGGATTCTGTGATGCTGACTATGCTGGAGATAGAGTTGAGCGCAAAAGTACTTCTGGAAGCTGTCAGTTTCTTGGAAGTCATCTGATCTCGTGGCACAGCAAGAAGCAACCAACAATTGCACTATCAACCACAGAGGCAGAATACATTGCTGCTGCTGGATGTTCCACTCAGATGCTCTGGATGAAGAGTCAACTAGAAGATTATCAAATCTATGAGAGTAATCTTTCTATCTTCTGTGATAATACTTCTGCTATATGTTTATCCAAAAATCCAATTTTACACTCTAAGGCCAAACATATAGAGATTAAACATCATTTCATCAGAGACTATGTTCAGAAGGGTGTAATAAATTTAGCCTTTGTTGATACAGATCATCAATGGGCAGATATTTTCACAAAACCCCTTGCTGAAGATAGGTTTAAGTTTATTCTGAAAAATATTTGTATGGATTTTTGTCCAGAGTAATATTTCTCAGAGTCAACTTCTCAGATGCTAAGTGTTTAACACTCTGAAGTATTTCATCTGTCTTGCTTGTTTAATTTATTTGTGATTTTTTTTGTGTGAAACTCTGAACTGACCATCTTAGAGGATCTGAAAGTTGAAAACGTTTCATTTCTTAAGAGTTATAGAATCACATGCAAGCAAACACGTGTCACTCAGAATCTGAAAAGATGGAGTACACCTACTGATTATGACGTTTAAGGTATTGCTTTGAAAATCTCAATATGTCTTGATTTTCCCCCAAATGTCATATCATAATTAAAAATGATTACTTTTCATTTAATGCAAACGTGCGTATGTGTCCTATGTGTGTCTGTTGTGTTTCCCATGCTTGCTTTATTTGTCTATATAAACCATTCTCATAACACATTCACACTTTTCACATTCTCAAACACATATGCGCTTTTGTTTGTTGTTCTCTCTCTTTGCAAACCCTAAAAGAACTCAGAAACCTTCATCTTCTTCATCATCGTCAACAATGGCATCTACTTCAAACGCTGTTACTACCAAAAATGCTACCACTGTCGAAGAACCAGTACGCACTCTCCTAACTGCTGTTGATTCACTAGAAGTACTGTGTGAAAGTTTCGTGGACTTAGAAGATCTTGCTGAAAATGGGTTTGATCTGATTTCTTCAATCAAAGCACAAGGCTGGGACGGTTACTTTAACAGGCTTATGGGTCCTGTGTATCCAACGTTAGTGAAGGAGTTCTGGATCCATGCATTTGCTACTCCAAAGTTCATTCACTCCTCTGTGCTGGGAAAAAAGATAGTTATCACTGAAAACCTGATAAGGAAACTCATAGGTTTTAAGGCAACTGATGGAGTAACCTCTCTGTCTTCTGCGCGTGAAGACCTGAAAGATGTATGTCAAGAAATCTGTACTACTGGTGAACCTTGTAAGAAGGTTAAGTTCTTGAAACCCACTTACAAGATATGGGCTAAGATTTTCATGAGCACCATCTTTCACAGACCCTCTTCAAACTCTTCTGATTATGTTAATGCTGAACAACTTTACTTCATGTATTGTTTACACCAAAACATTCAGATTGATCTTCCATATTTGTTGTTTAATCATCTGGTGTCTCACGTCAAGGAAACAAGGGAAACAGCCAGAGATAAATCTGGAAAAGTCAGAACATGGATCCCTATGGGAAGGCTGATTTCAGATATTCTGATAGAAAACCAACTTGTGGCGCATCTGCAAGAGGCTGGGTTGACAGAAGATCTGACTTATATCATTGGCTCTGAAATAAACGGTTTAACTCTGAGAAGGATGAAACTGGTTGATGATTTATCTGAGAAACCAAGGAAAACTAACTCTGAAGAAGTTAGGGGAAGAAGGATTCCTGTTAAGGATTTTCCTTTATTCACCTCAGATGAACCTAGAGAAATTATTGCTGAGTATGTTGCTCGCTGCCTAAGAGATGGTGTTGAGATTCCTGCCAATCTTATGCAGAAGGAAGGCCAAGTTCTTCCTGATTTGACAAGGGAAAGAAGACGTAAGAGAAAAGTTGATAGTGAAGGTCATCAGAAGAAAAGGAAGCATTCAAATGCTGAAAAGAAGAAGAAAAGGAAGAAGCTGAAGAAGGTTCAACAAAATCCTCCTGCAGCAACTTTTGAAGAAATTAGAGATACTCTGAAACAGGTATTTAACACAGATTCTAATCCTGTTCATCATTCTGATACCCCCACACCCTCTGACTCCCCACTTAGATTTAGAAGATCCAGACCTTCTAACACTTTTATCTCTAAACCATCTTCTGTCCCCCCTCATACACCACAATCCAAGCAACCAACAAACATACAAACAGAAATTCCACAACAAACTCAACAAACAACACCACAACCACAAAACACTATCCCAGAATATACCATTCCAGAGGATGTTCACCCTGAACACTCTGACCAACCTGAATATCTCATTGATCCTGATGAGATATTAGATGTCACACCTTTAAACCAGTCTGTCAATTTATCTTCAACTTCTGAAAAATCTAACCACTCTGATGCATCATCTGATGATGAATCATCTGGTTACATTAATGAATGCTTGAATGATCTCAAACAACCTCGTTCTGAGAGTGTTTGGAAACAGCTGTTTAAATCTCCAACTTCTGAACATCCACCTTCTCCACAAAATTCCCCAACTCAAACTCTCACTCCACAACCTCTTGAAATCCAAAACACTCCACAACCAACAGAAACCCAACCAATTCCCCCAATACCTCAACCACAACATTCTGACCAACAAACATCTGAACCACAAACCAACCAACCAACATCTGAACCACAAATCAATCCTCAACCTTCTGAACCACAAACATCTGAACATCCATCTTCACAACCTCAACCTTCTGAACAAACACCACAAACACAACTAACCCAACCAAGAAAACCCAGAATCCCTGATGAAGCAGAATTGGGATCACGTGTTTATACTCTGTTAAGAGATTTTGATAAGGATAATGTCTCAGACTTTGCTGACATTATGGATGTTTGCATGACTACTATGGACAAAGAGGCTGCTGACGCTGTTTGGAAGAAATATCTTTACAGACTGAATAGGGAGGCTTTGAAAATCAGGACTCAATGTCTTAGATTGTCAAAAGTAAGGTTTGCTGCTTATCAAAAACGGATTAAGAGAAACACTCCTCCTATTCTTCTTCTAGAAGCTCCTCCACCTCCAGAAATTCCTGCACCTGATGTTACTCAGACTGTTTCAGAATCTACTGTTTCAGAATCTACAGATCTTCAGAAGGATGTCAAAGAACTTAAGGATTTTATGGTTGATCAAAAGAAAACAAATGAAGATGAAAACTTGGATGGCTAAGCAAGATGAAAATTCAGATAGGATTACAGCACTGCTGCAACTCATTGCTTCTCAACAAGCATCATCTGCTAAACCTACTTGATGTTTTGCACAAGTTTTTCATGTTTTGCTTTGTTTTGATTTTCTTCTGATATGTTTTGTTTGCTTTTATCTGAATCTGGATGTTCTCTTGACTTAATGACAATGATCTTTTTGCTTATCTGGATATGTGTTTCTTCTGCATCTTTACTGTCTTTTAAAATTCTTTTTGATTATGACAAAAAGGGGGAGAAACAAAATAGAATCTGATTGTTCAAATCTATAAGCAATTATCTGAACTAAGTCAGACATGTTACTAACATTCTTTGAATTTATGTGTCCCAGATATTATTAAAAAAAATCTGACAAATTTCATTGAAGTTTTTCCTGAGATCTATCTTTTCAGAACCTGATCAAAAATAGCTAAATCTGAGTAGACCAGACTCTGATATCTAACCTTGAGTACTATGATCTAAAAGATAACTCAAGACAGGAAATGGCAAGATAAACAACCAGGTGTTCTGAAGTTGTTCATCTGGCATCAAGCTTTAATATGGCATCAAGCTTTGACTCTAGAAGTCAAACATATGTCAACCAGGCTTCAATCAGGCTCTGAATCTGAAATGTACTCAACCAGAAAGGGAAGTATCTAATTCCATTAGAGTATTCATTTCAGGGGGAGATTGTTAATCTCATGGGGAGTAATTTTAATTCATATTTTTATTGAACAAATTTCTCATGTTTTGTCATCATCAAAAAGGGGGAGATTGTAAGAGCACAGATTGTGTCTTAGTAATATCTCTATGTTTTGATGATAACATTAATGATAATTTGTATACAAGAATTATACTCTCTAAATTTGTTCTAAACTGTTTTCTACAGGCACAAAAGATTTTAATCTTAAAGAGCAAATTTGATGTGAACAATAAATTCTGAATGGCTCAGAGCATCTGAAGATTAGAAGAATCTGAAGTATAAGAGCTTAGTCATCAAGATTCTGAAGATACAACACGCTGCATATATTATCAAGAATCTGAATGAAAGAAGACTCTGAGTGAAGAGACTCTGAATGAGAGAAGACTCTGATCTGAGTGAAGACTCTGATCTAAGAGCATGTTACGCTTCAAGCACACAGCTGCACCAGACTCTGATTCAGCAACATCTGAAGAACATCTTAGGCTCTGAAGTTTCCAGAAGATTCTGAAGACTGAAGACTCTGATATTGATTGTTGATCTGAACTATCTGAAGAATTATTTGAAGAAGATTATTTTAATATATCCGTTGGAATATGCCAGCAAATCTTTCCTTAATTGGGATAGACATAAATCTCTGCAAGAAGATTATTCCTCTGATACATTCCATATATGGTAAATTCACAGCTCAGCAGACAATTGCTACACCCACATTTTATGCGCCGTCTCTCTGCTGCAATAGTACAAAGGACAGTACTTTTTGATATTGGAAATATCTTCTCCAACGGTATAATATTCTCTCCAATATTCAAGTGGCTATATAAAGGAAATCATAGCTCATTCTTCAAGTGACGAAAATCATTGCAAGAACACTCTCACGCGAAAAACTCTCAAGCTCTCATATTCTTTATAGTTCATACTTTGTTCTAAACTTAGAGAAATAACACAGTTGTGTTTATAGCTTTCATAGAAGCAATTTATTACTCTTACATTGTATTACATTAATTTGTAAAGGAAGTTTTCCTTAAGAGGATCTAGGTTAGATCAGTAGCTCTTGAGAAGACTAAGAACAGTTGTTCTTAGGTGTTGCTATTTGTAATCAGTTGATTTGAATAGTGGATTAAGTCCTTGTTGAGAAAGGCAAATCACTCTTGAAAAGGGTGGACTGGAGTAGTTGAGTTCAACGAACCAGGATAAAAATACTTGAGTTTTTATCTTTGATTATTTTCTGTCATACTTATTCAACCCCCCCTTCTAAGTATTTTCTCACCTTCAATGAGATGTAAAGACAAAAAGGTTCAGGCCTTTTCAGTGCACAGCCTCCAATGTCAAGACTTTGTGGACTACTGTGTGTTGCACCCCAAAATTTGTCCAACATTTCTTCACCTAGCTTGTGTTTCATTTCATTCACATTAGCATTATCATTTGCATTTCATTGACATGTGTGCAGGAGATCAAGAGGTATGATTACCAATTAAGAGCTATACAAGAATATGAAGCTAGCTAAGAAGGTTATTCAGGTGCTCAAGGGTTGATATCCTTGTCAGAGAAGTTAAAAGAGCCTCAGAAAGAGTGGTTGAAACCAATAGTGTGTGTCTCCTAATTTGAGAGTTGTGGAAAGCCATCAGATGATTCTGAAGCCATGAAGTTGGACTGGATGTCTTGAGAGAGCTCATTACAAGTGTTGAAGATCACTTTGAGGCCTAGATAGGTCATTGTGAAAGATTAAGAAGGCTCAGCCATGAGTGGTGCAGCTAGGGTTTGACTGGGTCAACCCTAAGTCAACTGATGATTTGAAGAAGGTTGAGACCTAATCCAAGAGCCATGTGATCATAGATTGATGCATTAAGATGTTCTAAGGATGATTCCAAGGTTAACTCATCATGATTGAAGAGTTTGAGAAGTTTCAGGCTAGGTTTTCTAAGACTTGACAGTGTAAAATCCCCTAGTTTGACCCCTATCTTCAAGACTATTCAACTCAAGATATGATTGTCATCTCATCTTGACCCAAACATGATTGTTTTAGAGCATGGTCTTAGATTTAATTTGATTGCTATAAGTCCTTGATAGGATTTATAGAACTCAAGTTATGGCTTTGACAAGTTACAAGTCATCTGAGGCATGTGAATTTGGAGCTTGAGAGTTACCTAACTTGCATGACATTTTGCCCTAGAAGGATGATTCCTATGAACTTTTGGTCAACATGAATGTTGTTCCTTATTCTCTTAGATTTCCATAGAGTACTAGAAGTCCTTGATAGGATTTGTAGAACTCTAGTTATGGCTTTGACAAGTCAAGGGTATTTTGGGAAGTTATGGTTATAGGTCATTTATGGTTATAGATCATTTTCACCCACTTAGACACCTCAAATGAGATTTTCTTCAACTTTAAAGTTGCTCAAAATGAGGTTTTAACCTTGACCATGCACCAAGGAGACATTGAAATGGCTCAAGGAAAGACTTGGTTCAAGAAGTGGTGAAAAAGGAAGGATTAAAATGGATTAAATGACCAAAAATTCAAATAAATTGATTTGTGTCCAAACAAGGCAAAATTATAGGTCAATTTGATTGGAAAAAGCATTTTAGAAACAATGGCAATATTACACTTTTGGTTTGAGGTCAAATTCATGCACTTCCATTTTGTTACTTCATGATGAAGTAACATAACAAACTTGGATCATTGGATTGCAAACAAGGGAATAATCACCACCAACCAATTCAATATCTCATGAGGTGATGATTGCAAGCAAAACCAGGCCAGAACAGAGCCAATACACGACTGTTGCATATGGTATTCTGAAGGAGAAATTGAATTTAGAAATCTCATGTGGAAGGTTACAAAAGGTTCTGGATGATTCCTCTAGCTTCTATATAACCATTAGAGTGTGTTCAGCAAGCTTTTTGGAAGAGATTGAAGCCTGAAGCAGAGAGTGGAGTTGAATTTTCATAGCTGCAAGTTGAAATCGTATTCTGAGTTCAATGCCAATTCAAGAGAAATTGAAGATTGCATCAGCTTCAGAGGAAGATTTTGAGTGAATCTGGATCATATTGAAGGCTAAATCGAGCAAGGAGTGTGACTGTTCTTCATCTGAAACCAGGTTGCTACAAATCAACTTCTTGCATAATTTGGGCAGAGATATGTAGAAACCTTCATGTGGTTAGGTTCTATTCATGATCTAGATGGATTTATGATGGTTAATTACAGTGTTAGAGACAATGCTAGGTGTTGTGCAATTTCTGTTGAGATGGATTTCTCACGATTCTTGGAGTGTTATTCATGTTTGGATAGTGGAATGTGATCTCTGATGAGTGTAGTTTCCATTAGTGTCATTAATTTTAAGAATCATGATGATCAAGATTTGAGTGGTTTCTGAAACTCTGTTCGAATTTTAAGTTAGAGGAAGAATTAGAGAATTTGGAGGTTGGATTTGGATTCAGTGAGAAAAATTGAGTAAGATAAGGTGTTTGATTGTATAGATTGATGAACTGTGGACCCCACTTCACCGGAGAATACGGTGGCGCTACAGCTCAGGCCACCGTCTGGAGAATTCCCTCCATATGTTAGAATTTTGGGGACGAAGCATGTGAGACGTTCGATGGCATCTTTACTTTGACTCAAACTAGGATTACACGGCCACGATTCGCTGATGAAGTCTGAAGACTTTGCATTTGAATGAAACTCACCGTTTCATTAATTGAAGCGTATTGGGCTTAAGCCTCAGATCACTATCCGCACCCCCGTTTGGCCCAAGTCTGTGAATTGAACTGGTTATATTTGCTATTTGATACACAGCTTTTATTAATTTCCATTGTTTTTCCTTATTTTACTCATTTCATATAGTTTAGGAATTAATTCATAATAAATAGGAAAATTAGTCAATTAATTCCAGATTTTTTCCCCCTTATTCATGATTGAATCTAGAATTTTGTTGAATTAAAAGATTAGGAATTCATGCATTTTTTATTTTAATTGCATTTTTTGTACTTTTATTTGATAATAATTCATAATGGTTGATACCTTGACTTGTAGATTTTTGTGTGATCATTTGATGATGATTTTTGGGCTGATTTTTTGTGTGTATCTAGTTTAGACATGTATGCTCCTCTAGTAATTTTCTCACATTTTTGTGAAGAAGTTTAGGGCTGTCTTTTGTATTGAACTTTAGGTGCTCTAGTTTTAGGGTTTAACCTTGGTACCCCATAGTTTAGGATTTAATTCTAGGACTTATTGGATGATTTGATCTTTGGAATTAACATGGTAGAGTCATGATTGACTTAGGTTCCCATAGTTATTTTTGTAGGATTTTACAATTGGTTTTAGTATTTTTGTTAGGATTAACTTTAGTACTAGGTTTTAGGTGATCCTAACTTGCTAACTCAACTAGAATGACTTCATTAGTGCCCTTAGATTAGGGTGTGGCTTCCCTTGCTCTTGGATGATGATGAAGACCTGTGTGGGCTGCTGTGGAATGCATGATGGAGCTTGGACTTGAAGTTTTCTCTTCATTTGGTGTAGTTTATTTAGGGTTAAGGATTAGGGTTTTAGGGAGATCCTGTAGAATAGATTTTCTTCCTTCATGAAACATGGAAGATGTTGATCACTTCCATTCCTCCCTATGATGTAAGGTCCCATTGTGAAGGCCCCATCCCTCCTTTGGTAGGATGAGTGGCTCCTCACAAAGTGGTAGAACCTTTGAGGGTTCCTTTCCTTGATGGTGGAGTGCTTAGAGGTGACCTTTGGTCTTCACTTTGCTTTCCACTATCCACACCTTGCTCTTGTTAGATGAGTCTTTCTCCCTTGCTAGAGGATGGAGTTCCTTGCTAGAAGATTGAAGATGAAGGTGAGAAAATACTTAGAAGGGGGGGTTGAATAAGTATGACAGAAAATAATCAAAGATAAAAACTCAAGTATTTTTATCCTGGTTCGTTGAACTCAACTACTCCAGTCAACCCTTTTCAAGAGTGATTTGCCTTTCTCAACAAGGACTTAATCCACTATTCAAATCAACTGATTACAAATAGCAACACCTAAGAACAACTGTTCTTAGTCTTCTCAAGAGCTACTGATCTAACCTAGATCCTCTTAAGGAAAACTTCCTTTACAAATTAATGTAATACAATGTAAGAGTAATAAATTGCTTCTATGAAAGCTATAAACACAACTGTGTTATTTCTCTAAGTTTAGAACAAAGTATGAACTATAAAGAATATGAGAGCTTGAGAGTTTCTTCGCTTGAGAATAAGTTTTTCAAAATTCGTCTTCGCTGAAGAAAGTGCTATGATATCCTTTATATAGCCACTTGAATATTGGAGAGAATATAATACCGTTGGAGAAGATATTTCCAATATCAAATAGTACTGTCCTTTGTACTATTGCAGCAGAGAGACGGCGCACAAAATGTGGGTGTAGCAATTGTCTGCTGAGCTGTGAATTTACCATATATGGAATGTATCAGAGGAATAATATTCTTGCAGAGATTTATGTCTATCCCAATTAAGGAAAGATTTGCTGGCATATTCCAACGGATATATTAAAATAATCTTCTTCAAATAATTCTTCAGATAGTTCAGATCAACAATCAATATCAGAGTCTTCAGTCTTCAGATTCTTCTGGAAACTTCAGAGCCTAAGATGTTCTTCAGATGTTGCTGAATCAGAGTCTGGTGCAGCTGTGTGCTTGAAGCGTAACATGCTCTTAGATCAGAGTCTTCACTCAGATCAGAGTCTTCTCTCATTCAGAGTCTCTTCACTCAAAGTCTTCTTTCATTCAGATTCTTGATAATATATGCAGCGTGTTGTATCTTCAGAATCTTGATGACTAAGCTCTTATACTTCAGATTCTTCTAATCTTCAGATGCTCTTGAGCCATTCAGAATTTATTGTTCACATCGAATTTGCTCTTTAAGATTAAAATCTTTTGTGCCTGTAGAAAACAGTTTAGAACAAATTTAGAGAGTATAATTCTTGTATACACATTATCATTAATGTTATCATCAAAACATAGAGATATTACTAAGACACAATCTGTGCTCTTACAATCTCCCCCTTTTTGATGATGACAAAACATGAGAAATTTGTTCAATAAAAATATGAATTAAAATTACTCCCCCTGAGATTAACAATCTCCCCCTGAAATGAATACTCTAATGGAATTAGATACTTCCCTTTCTGGTTGAGTACATTTCAGATTCAGAGCCTGATTGAAGCCTGGTTGACATATATTTGACTTCTAGAGTCAAAGCTTGATGCCATATTAAAGCTTGATGCCAGATGAACAACTTCAGAACACCTGGTTGTTTATCTTGCCATTTCCTGTCTTGAGTTATCTTTTAGATCATAGTACTCAAGGTTAGATATCAGAGTCTGGTCTACTCAGATTTAGCTATTTTTGATCAGGTTCTGAAAAGATAGATCTCAGGAAAAACTTCAATGAAATTTGTCAGATTTTTTAATAATATCTGGGACACTTAAATTCAAAGAATGTTAGTAACATGTCTGACTTAGTTCAGATAATTGCTTATAGATTTGAACAATCAGATTCTATTTTGTTTCTCCCCCTTTTTGTCATAATCAAAAAGAATTTTAAAAGACAGTAAAGATGCAGAAGAAACACATATCCAGATAAGCAAAAAGATCATTGTCATTAAGTCAAGAGAACATCCAGATTCAGATAAAAGCATACAAAACATATCAGAAGAAAATCAAAACAAAGCAAAACATGAAAAACTTGTGCAAAACATCAAGTAGGTTTAGCAGATGAGGCTTGTTGAGAAGCAATGAGTTGCAGCAGTGCTGTAATCCTTTCTGAATTTTCATCTTGCTTAGCCATCCAAGTTTTCATTTCTTTATTTGTTTTCTTTTGATCAACCATAAAATCCTTAAGTTCTTTGACATCCTTCTGAAGATCTGTAGATTCTGAAACAGTAGATTCTGAAACAGGCTGAGTAACATCAGGTGCAGGAATTTCTGGAGGTGGAGGAGCTTCTAGAAGAAGAATAGGAGGAGTGTTTCTCTTAATCCGTTTTTGATAAGCAGCAAACCTTACTTTTGACAATCTAAGACATTGAGTCCTGATTTTCAAAGCCTCCCTATTCAGTCTGTAAAGATATTTCTTCCAAACAGCGTCAGCAGCCTCTTTGTCCATAGTAGTCATGCAAACATCCATAATGTCAGCAAAGTCTGAGACATTATCCTTATCAAAATCTCTTAACAGAGTATAAACACGTGATCCCAATTCTGCTTCATCAGGGATTCTGGGTTTTCTTGGTTGGGTTAGTTGTGTTTGTGGTGTTTGTTCAGAAGGTTGAGGTTGTGAAGATGGATGTTCAGATGTTTGTGGTTCAGAAGGTTGAGGATTGATTTGTGGTTCAGATGTTGGTTGGTTGGTTTGTGGTTCAGATGTTTGTTGGTCAGAATGTTGTGGTTGAGGTATTGAGGGAATTGGTTGGGTTTCTGTTGGTTGTGGAGTGTTTTGGATTTCAAGAGGTTGTGGAGTGAGAGTTTGAGTTGGGGAATTTTGTGGAGAAGGTGGATGTTCAGAAGTTGGAGATTTAAACAGCTGTTTCCAAACACTCTCAGAACGAGGTTGTTTGAGATCGTTCAAGCATTCATTAATGTAGCCAGATGATTCATCATCAGATGATGCATCAGAGTGGTTAGATTTTTCAGAAGTTGAAGATAAATTGACAGACTGGTTTAAAGGTGTGACATCTAATATCTCATCAGGATCAATGAGATATTCAGGTTGGTCAGAGTGTTCAGGGTGAACATCCTCTGGAATGGTATATTCTGGGATAGTGTTTTGTGGTTGTGGTGTTGTTTGTTGAGTTTGTTGTGGAATTTCTGTATGTATGTTTGTTGGTTGCTTGGATTGTGGTGTATGAGGGGGGACAGAAGATGGTTTAGAGATAAAAGTTTTAGAAGGTCTGGATCTTCTAAATCTAAGTGGGGAGTAAGAGGGTGTGGGGGTATCAGAATGATGAACAGGATTAGAATCAGTGTTAAATACCTGTTTCAGAGTATCTCTAATTTCTTCAAAAGTTGCTGCAGGAGGATTTGGTTGAACCTTCTTCAGCTTCTTCCTTTTCTTCTTCTTTTCAGCATCTGAATGCTTCCTTTTCTTCTGATGACCTTCACTATCAATTTTTCTCTTACGTCTTCTTTCCCTTGTCAAATCAGGAAGAACTTGGCCTTCCTTCTGCAAAAGATTGGCAGGAATCTCATCACCATCTCTTAGGCAGCGAGCAACAGACTCAGCAATAATTTCTCTAGGTTCATCTGAGGTGAATAAAGGAAAATCCTTAACAGGAATCCTTCTTCCCCTAACTTCTTCAGAGTTAGTTTTCCTTGGTTTCTCAGATAAATCATCAACCAGTTTCATCCTTCTCAAAGTTAAACCGTTTATTTCAGAGCCAATGATATAAGTCAGATCTTCTGTCAACCCAGCCTCTTGCAGATGCGCCACAAGTTGGTTTTCTATCAGAATATCTGAAATCAGCCTTCCCATAGGGATCCATGTTCTGACTTTTCCAGATTTATCTCTGGCTGTTTCCCTTGTTTCCTTGACGTGAGACACCAGATGATTAAACAACAAATATGGAAGATCAATCTGAATGTTTTGGTGTAAACAATACATGAAGTAAAGTTGTTCAGCATTAACATAATCAGAAGAGTTTGAAGAGGGTCTGTGAAAGATGGTGCTCATGAAAATCTTAGCCCATATCTTGTAAGTGGGTTTCAAGAACTTAACCTTCTTACAAGGTTCACCAGTAGTACAGATTTCTTGACATACATCTTTCAGGTCTTCACGCGCAGAAGACAGAGAGGTTACTCCATCAGTTGCCTTAAAACCTATGAGTTTCCTTATCAGGTTTTCAGTGATAACTATCTTTTTTCCCAGCACAGAGGAGTGAATGAACTTTGGAGTAGCATCTGCATGGATCCAGAACTCCTTCACTAACGTTGGATACACAGGACCCATAAGCCTGTCAAAGTAACCGTCCCAGCCTTGTGCTTTGATTGAAGAAATCAAATCAAACCCATTTTCAGCAAGATCTTCTAAGTCCACGAAACTTTCACACAGTACTTCTAGTGAATCAACAGCAGTTAGGAGAGTGCGTACTGGTTCTTTGACAGTGGTAGCATTTTTGGTAGTAACAGCGTTTGAAGTAGATGCCATTGTTGACGATGATGAAGAAGATGAAGGTTTCTGAGTTCTTTTAGGGTTTGCAAAGAGAGAGAACAACAAACAAAAGCGCATATGTGTTTGAGAATGTGAAAAGTGTGAATGTGTTATGAGAATGGTTTATATAGACAAATAAAGCAAGCATGGGAAACACAACAGACACACATAGGACACATATGCACGTTTGCATTAAATGAAAAGTAATCATTTTTAATTATGATATGACATTTGGGGGAAAATCAAGACAGATTGAGATTTTTAAAGCAATACCTTAAACGTCATAATCAGTAGGTGTACTCCATCTTTTCAGATTCTGAGTGACACGTGTTTGCTTGCATGTGATTCTATAACTCTTAAGAAATGAAACGTTTTCAACTTTCAGATCCTCTGAGATGGTCAGTTCAGAGTTTCACACAAAAAAAAATTCACAGATAAATTAAACAAGCAAGACAGATGAAATACTTCAGAGTGTTAAACACTTAGCATCTGAGAAGTTGACTCTGAGAAATATTACTCTGGACAAAAATCCATACAAATATTTTTCAGAATAAACTTAAACCTATCTTCAGCAAGGGGTTTTGTGAAAATATCTGCCCATTGATGATCTGTATCAACAAAGGCTAAATTTATTACACCCTTCTGAACATAGTCTCTGATGAAATGATGTTTAATCTCTATATGTTTGGCCTTAGAGTGTAAAATTGGATTTTTGGATAAACATATAGCAGAAGTATTATCACAGAAGATAGAAAGATTACTCTCATAGATTTGATAATCTTCTAGTTGACTCTTCATCCAGAGCATCTGAGTGGAACATCCAGCAGCAGCAATGTATTCTGCCTCTGTGGTTGATAGTGCAATTGTTGGTTGCTTCTTGCTGTACCACGAGATCAGATGACTTCCAAGAAACTGACAGCTTCCAGAAGTACTTTTGCGCTCAACTCTATCTCCAGCATAGTCAGCATCACAGAATCCAACTAGTGAATATTCGTCAGATCTTCTGTAACACAAACCAACATTAGCAGTACCTTTCAGATACCTTAGAATCCTCTTAACAGCAGTTAAGTGTGATTCTCTAGGATCTGATTGGAATCTAGCACATAAACAAACACTAAACAGGATGTCTGGTCTAGAAGCAGTCAAATAAAGAAGAGATCCTATCATACCTCTGTAGAGTTTCTGATCTACCTTCTTACTTACCTCTTCCTTACCTAGAGTGCTTGTAGGATGCATTGGAGTCTTTGCCATTTTGCTATCCAGCATGTTAAACTTCTTCAGAAGCTCTTTAACATACTTGGTCTGATGTATGTAGGTGCACTCTGGAGTCTGATTTACTTGGATTCCCAGAAAGAATCTCAATTCTCCCATCATGCTCATCTCAAATTCTGCCTGCATACATTTAGCAAACTCCTTTCCAAGCATAATATTTGTTGATCCAAAAATAATATCATCTACATAAATTTGACAAATCAACAAATCTTTCTTAATGGTTTTACAAAATAGTGTGGTATCCACTTTTCCTCTGATGAAATTTTTCTTCAGAAGAAAATTACTCAACCTCTCATACCAAGCTCTGGGAGCTTGTTTTAGTCCATAAAGAGATTTTTTCAGTTTGTAAACATGATCTGGAAAATTTTCATTTTCAAAACCAGGAGGTTGGTGGACATACACTTCCTCTTCTATAATTCCATTAAGAAAAGCACTTTTAACATCCATCTGATAAAGAGTGATGTTATGTTGTGCAGCAAATGAAATAAGCAAGCGTATAGACTCTAACCTTGCAACAGGAGCATATGTTTCTGTGTAGTCTATGCCTTCTTGTTGACTGTAGCCTTGAGCAACCAGTCTTGCTTTGTTCCTTTCAACTTCTCCTTTCTCATTAAGTTTATTTCTGAAAACCCATTTTGTTCCAATGACATTGAAACCTTTAAGTCTTGGAACCAGATCCCAGACTTCATTCCTTGTGAATTGATTCAGCTCCTCTTGCATAGCAAAAATCCATTCATTATCTTCCAGAGCCTCATCAACAGATGTTGGTTCTATAATTGACACTAAGCCACAGAAGGAAGATTCAGAAGTTCTGAGAAATGCTCTTGTCCTTATTGGATCATCTTTCTTTCCAATTATCACATCCTCTGGATGAGAAGCTTTCATTCTGGAAGAAGATCCTCTGACTGTTGGTCTTTCAGAAATATGCAGATTGTCAAGTTGGGAAATTAGAGGCGTAGCATCTGGGTTTGCTTCAGAGTCTTTGTCTTCAGTCTTGTCTGCCTCTGAGCCTTCAGAGTCTGTGAGAATAACTTCTCTATCTGCAGAACTTTCAACTTGCTTTGGCTTTTCAGAGTCAAGCTTATCATCAAATCTAACATGAATAGATTCTTCCACAATCTGTGTTTCAGTATTGAATACTCTGTAACCTTTAGAGCGTTCAGAATAACCAAGCATGAAACACTTCTGTGCTTTGGAATCAAACTTGTTCAGATGATCTTTAGTGTTAAGCATATAACAAATACATCCAAATGGATGAAAATAAGCAATGTTGGGCTTTCTGTTTCTCCACAATTCATAGGGAGTCTTTTCCAGAAGAGGTCTTACAGACACTCTGTTCTGAATATAACATGCTGTATTTATTGCTTCTGCCCAAAAGTATTTTGCCAGATTTGTCTCGTTGATCATGGTTCTGGCCATTTCTTGCAATGTTCTATTTTTCCTCTCTACAACTCCATTTTGTTGTGGAGTTCTAGGACAGGAGAAATCATGTGCAATTCCTTTTTCAGAAAAATATTTTTCAAAATATTTGTTTTCAAATTCACCACCATGATCACTTCTGACTTTAATAATTTTGCATTCTTTTTCAGTCTGGACTTGATTGCAGAAGTCAATGAACACAGAATGAGACTCATCCTTGTGTTTTAGAAACTTTACCCATGTCCATCTGTTGTAGTCATCTACAATGACTAACCCATACTTCTTGCCTCTGATGGATGCAGTTTTCACTGGTCCAAACAGATCAATATGAAGTAATTCCAATGGTCTAGAAGTGGAAACAACATTTTTTGGTTTAAAATGAGATTTTGAAAATTTACCCTTTTGACATGCGCCACACAGAGCATCTGAATTGAACTTCAGATTAGGGAGTCCTCTGACCAGATTGAGTTTATTAATCTGAGATATACGTCTCATATTAATATGTCCCAATCTTCTATGCCAGACCCATTGCTCATCATTCACAGATAAAAGGCATTTTACATTTTGAACTTTAAGTTCTGAAAGGTTAATTTTGTAAATGTTGTTTTTCCTCTTTCCACTGAATAGGATTGAACCATTCTTTTGACATACAGCTTTGCAACATTTTTGATTAAAGATGATATCATAACCATTGTCACTTAATTGACTTATGGACAATAGATTATGTTTCAATCCTTCAACTAACAGAACATTAGAAATAGAGGGTAGGTTACCATTACCTATTGTACCAGAGCCAATGATCTTGCCCTTCTGGTTCCCTCCAAATTTCACGTCCCCTCCAGATCTAAGTTCCAGGCTTTGGAACATAGACCTTTCGCCTGTCATATGTCGTGAGCATCCAGAGTCCAGGTACCATGATTGGTGTCTGGATTTTGCTGCTAAGAACATCTGCAACAGGTATTATTTTACTTTTAGGTACCCAGATCTTCTTGGGTCCTTTGGGGTTAGATGTTCTGTGGTTTTGCCTAAACTTCTGTTTTTCAACATAGTGTTTATTCTGGCTAGCCCTTGGCTTAAACACATAAGTACTCTTTTCAGAGCTTGTATGTTTAATATCATTCAGATGACCAAACTTAAAATGAGAATACAGAGGAGTCTTCTTGATGAAGAGTTTATCAACAGATTTTGGATTGCTTCCAGAGGAAGATTCACATCCAATGCCTCTTCTGTTGTTCCCACTAACACCATAGATCATAGAAGCCATTTTGCTTCTGTCTATGCTTTTAGTGAGGAATCTTTTAAAACTGGAGTCATATTTTTCTAAAATATTTTCACTTGACTCTGTTTCAGTATTAGATTCTTGTTGAGTTGTTTCTAAATCATTTTTGAGTTTTAAATTTATTTCTTTCTGCTCAACAAGTTCTGTTCTCAGAAGATCAATCTCAGATTCAAGATTGCTTTTCAGCTTCTTGTATTTGAGTTTAATCTTGCTGTAGCTTTCCAACATGTCAGATAAACTTTCAACAAGTTCAGCTCTGGAGAGTTCAGAAAATACCTCTTCAGAGTCAGAGTCTGATTCTGACTCAGATTCAGATGATGACGTTCCTTCATCTTGATCATTTGTGTTGGCCATCAGCGCAAAATTTGCACATTCTTCCTCAGATTCAGAAGATGATTCAGATTCATCTGAGTCATCCCATGTAGCCATCAGAACCTTTTTCTTTTTATCAAACTTCCTTTTGGGTTTTTCCTTTTGAAGTTTGGGACATTCACTCTTGTAGTGTCCAGGTTCTTTACATTCATAGCAAGTGACCTCTTTCTTGCCAGATCTTCTGTGTCCAGAAGATTCTCTCTTTTGATCAGATCTTCTGAAGTTGTTGAACTTCTTCCCTTTGTGCTTCCAGAGTTTGTTGATCCTTCTGGACAGCATGGATAGTTCATCTTCTTCTTCAGAAGAAGATTCCTCAGAGCTTTCTTCATTTACCTGCAAAGCTTTAACAGATTTGTTAGATTTAAAAGCTAAGGATTTACCTTTATCTTTCTTCTGGGGTTCATCTTCCTCCAGCTCAATCTCATGACTTCTCAAAGAACTGATGAGTTCTTCTAATGAGATTTTGTTCAGATCCTTGGCCAGCTTCAATGCAGTCACCATAGGTCTCCATCTGGTAGGAAGACTTCTGATGATCTTCTTGACATGATCAGATGTTGAGTAGCCCTTGTCCAGAACTTTCAACCCAGCTGTTAGAATCTGAAATCTGGAAAACATAGTCTCAATGTTCTCAGATTCTTCCATCTTGAACGCTTCATACTTCTGTATCAGCGCCAGAGCCTTTGTTTCTTTCACCTGAGAGTTTCCCTCATGAGTCATTTTGAGAGACTCAAACATATCATGAGCAGTGTCTCTGTTGGTAATCTTCTCATACTCTGTATGAGAGATTGCATTAAGAAGTATGGTTCTGGCTTTGTGATGATTCTTGAATTCTTTCTTCTGCTCCTCAGTCATTGATTTTCTATCAATCTTTTTGCCATCCTTAGTAGGATGTTCATATCCATCAATGACTAAATCCCAGAGATCAGCATCATACCCCAAGAAAAAACTTTCAAGTCTATCTTTCCAATAATCAAATTTTTCTCCATCAAACATTGGAGGTTTGGTGCTGATTCTGTCTCCTTCATATTTGTTGCTTGATGTAGGAATATCACCCATATTAGCAACCAAATAAATAACAGAGTATTCTTCTCACTGGATCTTTATCTGTCACGGTTAAGTGAATGCACACGCAGAACCGGAGCTCTGATGCCAACTGAAGGTGAGAAAATACTTAGAAGGGGGGGTTGAATAAGTATGACAGAAAATAATCAAAGATAAAAACTCAAGTATTTTTATCCTGGTTCGTTGAACTCAACTACTCCAGTCCACCCTTTTCAAGAGTGATTTGCCTTTCTCAACAAGGACTTAATCCACTATTCAAATCAACTGATTACAAATAGCAACACCTAAGAACAACTGTTCTTAGTCTTCTCAAGAGCTACTGATCTAACCTAGATCCTCTTAAGGAAAACTTCCTTTACAAATTAATGTAATACAATGTAAGAGTAATAAATTGCTTCTATGAAAGCTATAAACACAACTGTGTTATTTCTCTAAGTTTAGAACAAAGTATGAACTATAAAGAATATGAGAGCTTGAGAGTTTCTTCGCTTGAGAATAAGTTTTTCAAAATTCGTCTTCGCTGAAGAAAGTGCTATGATATCCTTTATATAGCCACTTGAATATTGGAGAGAATATAATACCGTTGGAGAAGATATTTCCAATATCAAATAGTACTGTCCTTTGTACTATTGCAGCAGAGAGACGGCGCACAAAATGTGGGTGTAGCAATTGTCTGCTGAGCTGTGAATTTACCATATATGGAATGTATCAGAGGAATAATATTCTTGCAGAGATTTATGTCTATCCCAATTAAGGAAAGATTTGCTGGCATATTCCAACGGATATATTAAAATAATCTTCTTCAAATAATTCTTCAGATAGTTCAGATCAACAATCAATATCAGAGTCTTCAGTCTTCAGATTCTTCTGGAAACTTCAGAGCCTAAGATGTTCTTCAGATGTTGCTGAATCAGAGTCTGGTGCAGCTGTGTGCTTGAAGCGTAACATGCTCTTAGATCAGAGTCTTCACTCAGATCAGAGTCTTCTCTCATTCAGAGTCTCTTCACTCAAAGTCTTCTTTCATTCAGATTCTTGATAATATATGCAGCGTGTTGTATCTTCAGAATCTTGATGACTAAGCTCTTATACTTCAGATTCTTCTAATCTTCAGATGCTCTTGAGCCATTCAGAATTTATTGTTCACATCAAATTTGCTCTTTAAGATTAAAATCTTTTGTGCCTGTAGAAAACAGTTTAGAACAAATTTAGAGAGTATAATTCTTGTATACACATTATCATTAATGTTATCATCAAAACATAGAGATATTACTAAGACACAATCTGTGCTCTTACAGAAGATGCTAGAGGTTGCACCCCCCCTGTGTTTGAAGACTGTCATTGGAGCTGAAGCTTGAAGATCAAGAAGAACAAGTTGACACTTGAAAATCAAATTGAGATTGAATTGAGAGCTGAAGCTTGAAGGAGAAGGACAAGTTGATACTTGTGATTGATGTATTGAAAGCTTGAAGAAGCAAGTTGACACTTGCTATTGAAGATAAGAGTCTTGAAGAACAGTTACAGACTGTGGACTGAGTTGTTGTCAGAAGGATTGTTTTACTGTGAAGCTGTGGAAGCTATTGATCTGCTTTCTTTCCTGTCTGTTTGCTTTCTGTGCAACTATATTGATGTGACTTGTTTGATTTGCTTGATGCATTAGAATAAGTTCATGTTTAGATTGTGTTAAGCTAGGAGCATGATTGCACTAGGGGTTGAGTTGCTCCCTCTGCTTGTATTTTTACTGTATGGTTTTGCTTGCGGGTATTCGGTAGAGCTCTGCTCCCTTGCCTATGTGGTTTGTGGTTTGCTTGATGGCATTTTATTTTTTCTTTATGATTGTAGTTATCCATATTTAGCTTGAGGTCGAGACGAGATTGTGGAGGCTGATGCCCCACACACATTTCCTCCCTCACTTGCATTGCATGCATTTTATTTAAAGTTGTTCCCTGTACTGTTTACTGTTTAAGCTGATGTTTTATCTGTTTCTGTATATCATTGATATGATCCCCTAGGAATCTCACTTCCTTTGATAAGGAAGTGATGATTAGAACTTTAAGTTGAAACTTATGCATGATAACTTCTAGGAGTTCCCTGTTTCAAACCTCAACCATAGGATGAATCCTTGGCATGACAACATTAGGACTTGATAGTCCCCCTTTAGTTGAACCTGTTCGTTCTCTTCTCATCTCGAAAGAACAGTAAAAAACGTAATAAAGGCAAGTTAGTACAAGTACGTTACGAGCCTTAAGCTACTTGGGTAATGATAATTGAGCGGCCTCCTCTCAATCGTCTAGAATGTTTAGTATACGTCCTTTGGACGATATGCGGCGCATTCGCTCCCAGGTCATAGTCTCTAGTGCTGTACAAACTACAGACAAACGTAAAAAACAGTTCTTCCGTAAAAGACAGAAAACAAACTATATGTGTATGCATTATTTATGGTGTGTTTTCATGTGTATGCATTCTGTTTTTAAGTATTTTTCAAAAATTCGAGTGTGTTAATCGATTAACCTATATGGTTAACCGATTAACACTGTTAAATTTTCAATTTTGACTCAATTTTTTAATGTGTTAACCGATTAACCTATATGGTTAACCGATTAACACTATTAAATTTTCTAAAAATCAGAAACGAAAATTAATTAAATTTTTGAAAATATTATATATGATAAATGCATTTTTTATGTGGTCCATATTCTCTTAAGAATCCAAATCCATATCCAAAATCATATCCCCTCTTAAAGAGTTTTTGTGGAACTTCCCTCTTCAAACCCTAACTTCTCTCTCCCACTCTCTAAAGTTGGATAACTCCTTATAACCATCCCTACAACTTCTCAAACCCTAACTTCCACAGAACCCACAACTTCAGTTCTCTCAAACTTTCATCCATGGCATCCTCACGCAAAGGAAAGGGAAAGCTTTCTGAGTATGCATCAGAATCTGATGACGACAGCATTCCAATGGAAACAACCAAAAAGAGGCGCATGGATTTCAAAGTTCGTGTTCGTCAACTTCTGCCGGTAAAGTACGTAAATCTTCGAGCTTTTCCTGCAATTTCTTTTGACTTTCCTACACTATTGGAATATCAGCGCATCGACAAGTTCGTCACCGACTCTGGTATTATTTATCCTGATCTTGTTAAAGCTTTTATGAGTAAGATGGTTGTATATCTGGACATGGATGAGAACCACATGATCCGTTCCACCATTAGAGACCATGAGTTTGTTGAGAAATTATCCACCCTTGCTAGACACCTTAAGATTCCATCAAAAGGTTGCTTCTTGAGGAAAGGTGTAAACCATGTAGATGGACCTTGGGCAAATTATGATAAAATGGAGTATTACTATCAGATTTGCAGGTTCCCAAAAGAAACAGTTATTGCAAACTCTCGCACCGCTCGTATGCTGTGTTATGCCAAGAATCTGACGGTATCTGATCGAATGCTTCATTACATTATCTGCTATGTCCTCATCCCAAAGGATTCCAACCACTCTCAGATTAATGACTTAGAGATGCAGCTTATGTACGCAATCAAGAATCGCATAAGGGTCAATTGGATTCTGACCATCATGTATCATCTACAGCAGCAACTTCAGTGTATCACACGGTTACCGTATGCTCGGTTGATTTCTAGAATCCTGGAATTAACTGAACTAGACCTCAACAGGGAACCGTCCTCGAAGAAGAAACCTACAACTAATGAGATCAATGAGATTAATATTGTCAAAAATACTGGAATCATCAAAGCGGCTGACGGTACCTACAGGTATACCGATGATGGTCCTGTCCATCACGCGTATCTAATGCCTGAAGGGGGTCTTACAAGTGAGTTTCTCTATACAACCATGATGAACCAGCATCGAGAGTCAATGAATATGCATAGAGAGACCTCCCGAGCCATTGCCTCCCTCAGAAATCTCATTCTTAACCCTCCACATTCCAACACCCGAGTTGTGGACGAAGAAATTGAAGAAGAGGATGATAGTGAAGAAGAAGAAGATGATGATGTGGATATGCCTGATGAGGATCTTTAGAGAATATGTTGCTGTTGATGTCTTTTATTGCATTGTTTTCTAGTTTTTGATGTTTTATATTTTCATTTATGTTTGAACTTTGTTTTAATTTGGCATTGTAACTCGTACAATATTCGCAGTATTGCTATCTTTTAATTTCAGTATGCTTTGCTTCCATATTCTTGTGATTGCTTGCATTATTGGTCTATCTAGTTTTCTTTCTTGAAAGCTCCTTCCTTTTTGCTTATGACAAAGGGGGAGAAGAGCTTTGGCTTTCTTATGTCTATGTGTGCAGAATTTTTGCCTATGTATTCGATAGAAGGAGTTCATGGACATAGGGGGAGAAAACAAGATCACTGCTAATCATCGTCAAAAAATTGCACAAGATCATTTTGGTTGTCATCATCAAAAAGGGGGAGACTGTAGAAGCAAGCTTCATCTCAAAGTTTTGATGACGTCAACATCAAGATCAAGAATAATTCATCTGTGCAAAAAGGCAAACGCTTTCAAAAGACCAAGATCAAGTGGAATGGAAGTGATCAACATTCAAAGCTTCATGAACATTTGACTGATCAACTTTCAAGTTTTGGACACAAGCTATGGTATATCAAAATCCATTAATTTAATTGATATACAAGTGTTCAACATCTTTATCATTTGATCACATTGCATTAGCATATTTTTTAAACTATTAGAATTGGTATAACATTATTTTTATAAGTATTTTTCTGAAAAATAGCAGTGTTAACCGATTAACCATATAGGTTAACCGGTTAACCATTTCAAATTTTGAATATTTTGGTATAACGTTCAAGTGTTAACCGATTAACCATATAGGTTAACCGATTAACACTGAACGTATTTTGAAAAATGGCTTTGTTTCAAGTTCAAAAATGGTTTGAAAATTATACCAGTTCATATTTTGAATTATACTCAAATATACCTGTTGGAAAATGTGTGTTTACATATATAAATTCTGAGTTTTTCAAATTGGAAAAACAACCTCCAATATTCATTTTCAAATATTCTTATAATCAAATTCACCATTTTCAAAATCCTTTCTAATTGTTCATAATTGCATAAAAATTTCATATTCATCTGTTGAACACTTGTGTTGAAAATTATAAGAGTGAATTTTGATCATTTGGAGAAGATCAATTTTGACATTGATATTATTATTCACAAAACAAAATCATTACAAGTATTTGTATTCTGACTTGTGATCCAGGATTGTTGAACACAAGGGTGAGTGTTTACAAGAGGATTGTTCTTGTACACTTGTTATTTTTATTGTTTGATAGTAGGTCTCACTGGTTGATGGTGTGATAGGTTATACTTTATTAAACAATAGTGAAAACTCTCTTTCATGTTGAAAGGGGAGTGGAGTACTCTCGGATTATGAGGGGAACCACTATAAATCTTGGTGTCCACTTGAATATTTTGGTATAACGTTCAAGTGTTAACCGATTAACCATATAGGTTAACCGATTAACACTGAACGTATTTTGAAAAATGTCTTTGTTTCAAGTTCAAAAATGGTTTGAAAATTATACCAGTTCATATTTTGAATTACACTCAAATATACCTGTTGGAAAATGTGTGTTTACACATAAATTCTGAGTTTTTCAAATTGGAAAAACAACCTCCAATATTCATTTTCAAATATTCTTATAATCAAATTCACCATTTTCAAAATCCTTTCTAATTGTTCATAATTGCATAAAAATTTCATATTCATCTGTTGAACACTTGTGTTGAAAATTATAAGAGTGAATTTTGATCATTTGGAGAAGATCAATTTTGACATTGATATTATTATTCACAAAACAAAATCATTACAAGTATTTGTATTCTGACTTGTGATCCAGGATTGTTGAACACAAGGGTGAGTGTTTACAAGAGGATTGTTCTTGTACACTTGTTATTTTTATTGTTTGATAGTAGGCCTCACCGGTTGATGGTGTGATAGGTTGTACTTTATTAAACAATAGTGAAAACTCTCTTTCATGTTGAAAGGGGAGTGGAGTACTCTCGGATTGTGAGGGGAACCACTATAAATCTTGGTGTCCATTGTCCTTTTACTTTCTACTGCTTTCATAACCAAGAACACAAACCAGTAAAATTTCAAAAAACCATAAAAACCGGAAAAAGTTCTAAAAGTCCTAATTCACCCCCCCCCCCTCTTAGGCATACTCTGTACTTACATCATTGGCTCATCATCTCTGTTTCTTTGGTGCTAGGATGATGAAGGGGTTACTGTGCAGATAAGAGATACACGTCCATGACCACTGGGAGAAAACTAAAGCACTCTAGTCAACTTGGAGTCCCTCTATGGTATGTGACTAGTTTTAGCTTCGGTCAATTTCGAAATAACAGTTCCAAGAATTAAAAGACTTTTGTTGAGTTTGATCCTTCTCTTTGTAGCAGCTCAAATTGTTCAGGACTTGGTGCACAAAGCTCTGTACTGATAAAGATAGTTAGCAGCGCCAGAGTAATTTACACATTCAAACTGAACCTTGTCATATTGGTATAATGCCTCTATTTGTGCAGGACCGATCTGGTGTTAAGCATCTGAAGATTATAGTGTTTATCAGCTTTCAATTCATGAGCGGCAACAACATTTTGAAGGAAAGCAACAAGAGGAGCAGCAACGTCTCCGAGAGACTTGAGTCAAGCGACGACGTCGGCCCTGCGTTCAACCATATTCTGAGGCGCATCTTCAGTTTGGTAGAGTGTTTTGTGAATGTCCATGGCGTAATCAGCCATGTTTGTGTTGTTAACTGAGTTCCCTTTTTTGTGTTAACGGTTAGTTTAGGCCCAATGTCACAAGTTTGTAACTATCATATGAAGAAGGTAATGAACTGATTGTTAGATGAATTGAACATGGCCTTGTTGCTGTTTGGTGCATATTCCACTGATACACTTAATTTCCTTGCAGGCTTATTTGGGTGACCTGACGTGATCTCTGGAAGCTTGAAGGCGGCGAGACCGGCGGCTTAAGTAATGAACATATTTGTTAATTATTGTGTTTGTCGTCCGTGTTTCAGTATGCTGCAGTATAAAACACCAGCATTCCATCCCAATCTCATGATAAGTATGTTCAACAAAGTTTGCTGAATCAGAGTCTTTGCAGCAAGTGTGCTTTCAGCGTGTATATGTTCAGAGCAGAGTTTTGGATCAGATCCTCAGTACTGGCAGCGTTAGTACTATCAGAGTCTTCTGAAGTAACTGTGCTTGAAACTCTTCATACATAATTCCTCATTTCTTCAGATGCTTCTGGCTACTGCTTCAGATTCTTCTGTAACTTCTGCTTCAGATTTTTCTGTAACTTCTGCTTCAGATTCTTCTGTAGCTTTTGCTTCAGATTCTTCTGGAGGCAGCGCTCAGAATATTCTAGAGGCAGCGTTCAGAATCTTCTAAGAGATGCTTTTAACGCTTCAGAGCCTTGCATATTTCTTATGTTCAGATCTAATTTGCTTCTGACGTAATATTCACTTTAACATCTGCAGCAAATATTCTCAAACAAATTTTAGAGTATATAATTCTTTAATACAAAATTTCATAATAGTTATCATCAAAATATAGAGATATTATTAAGAATCAATCTGTGTTCTAACAATAAGGAGTAGAAAATAAATAATTGAGTAGTAGTAGAAATGAATGTTTGAGTAGTATAAATAATTTACTTGAAGCAAGACTGTTGGACGTTAAAATAAATAATTCCATGCAAGACTGTTGGTCAACGAAAGCATAATAATGTCGCTCATTGAATGGGCGGTTGTCAATAAAATTAAAAGCTTGTCGCCCATTGAACTTGCAGGTGTCTGAAAAGTA
Source organism: Lathyrus sativus (assembly GCA_963859935.3). Lineage (NCBI taxonomy): Eukaryota > Viridiplantae > Streptophyta > Magnoliopsida > Fabales > Fabaceae > Lathyrus > Lathyrus sativus. The sequence goes on from OZ012738.1 coordinate 512,288,251, forward strand.
ATAAAGGTATGCAGAATAATTTATAGCTTGTCGCGCATTGAATGCACGTGAGTCTGAAAAGTAATAAATTTGTCATAACAATGCCTCACATTAAATCAACAGAATGTCAGACACATTTACTCAATGTCGCCCATTACAGCAAGGGTTGTCAAGCATAATTACTTATGCCGCCCATTCAGGCAACGACTTGCAGTCAAAATGTAATAGTCCAGCCCATTAAAAGGGAGACAATCATAAGCATTAAAAGAGGTCTGCTCCCATGCATACAGACACGTACAAGACCTAATTTTTTTTACCAACACACAATTTAATTTCTATCCATCTTTACCTCCTATAAATACCATTTTCAAAAATCTTCTACTTACCAATCTTACAAAATCACTACTATATAATTCTTACCAATTACCATTATAATCTCTATATAATTTTACTACCACTATTACTCATAAAAATTCTCTCAAAAATGGTTTTACTCACCTTAGGAGATGATCATCGCGGTACACTTGCAAACATTGCATCTTTTGTAAGTTAATTTATATTTATTTAAAGTTAGTTACATTCAAATAAAATTTATTTAAAGTTAGTTACATTCAAATAATGTTATTTAAAATATTTTTTTTGTAGGATGAAAAAAATTTCAAACCACGCTCACATAAGTATATAGAGACCGATGATATTATCAAACCGTATTTGATTCAAGCGGGTTTCGGTCACGTCATCAAGATAACATCATATGGAATTGATCGCAAATTTCTTCTCGCGTTGTGCGAAAGATGGCGACCCGAAACCCACACTTTTCACCTCCCCACGGGGAATGCACAGTGACACTTGAGGATGTTCATATGTTGTTGGCTCTCCATGTCAGTGGATTAGCGGTTGTGGGTGACACAAACGTTAACTATGAATTAGTGGAACAACTATTGGGGGTGCCTTTGGAACGGGGTGATAGGAAGGGGCAAAGACTTAAAATCACATGGCTAAAAAGAATTTATGGTGCTTTGAACCTAACCAATGAGTCTCCCGAGGAACACAAAATTTATAAGACTAGAATTTATTTACTATTTCTTTTTGCATGTTTTTTATTTCCTAATACTAATGGTAATATTATTCATCTTCAATATTTATCATTATTGAAGATGGATAGTATTATCATTAGTATCAGGAAATGAAAAACATGCAAAAAGCAATAATAAATAAATTATAGTCTTATAAATTTTATGGTTTTCGGGAGACTCATTGGTTAGGTTCAAAGCATCATAAATTCTTTTTAGCCATGTGATTTTAAGGTTTTGCCCCCTCCTATCATCTTGTTCTAAATGCACCCCAATAGTTGTTCCACTAATTCATAATTAACGTTGTGTCACCCACAACTGCTAACTCATTGACACAGAGACCCAAAAACATATGGACATCCTCAAGTGTCACAGTGCATTCCCCATGGGGAGGTGAATAGTGTGAGTTTTTGGGTCGCCATCTTTCGCACAACGCGAAAAGAAATTTGTGATCAATTCCATATGATGTTATCTTGATGACGTGACCGAAACCCGCTTGAATCAAATACGGTTTGATAATGTCATCGATCTCTATATACTTATGTGAGCGTGGTTTGAAATTTTTTTCATTCTACAAAAAAAAATATTTCAAATAACATTATTTGAATATAACTAACTTTAAATAAATTTTATTTAAATGTAACTAATTTTAAATAAATATAAATTAACTGACATAAGATGTAATGTTTGCAAATGTACCGCGATGGTAATCTTCTAAGGTGAGTAAAACCATTTTTGAAAGACTTTTTAAGAGTAAGAGTGATAGTAGAAATATATAGAGATTATAATGGTAAGAATTATATAGTAGTAATTTAATGATTTTGTAAGATTGGTATGTAGAAGATTCTTGAAAATGGTATTTATAGGAGGTAAAGATGGGTAGAAATTAAATTGTGTGTTGGAAAGAAAAAATAGGTCTTATACGTGTCTGCATGCATGGGAGCAGACCTCTTTTAATGCTTATGACTGTCGCCCTTTCAATGGGCAGCACTATTACATTTTGACTGCAAGTCATTGCCTGAATGGGCGGCATAGAGTAATTATGCCTGACAGCCGTTGCTGTAATGGGCGGCATTGAGTAAATGTGTCTAACATTCTGTTGATTCAATGGGCGGCATTGTTATGACAGATTTATTACTTTTCAAACTCACGTGCATTGTTGATTCAATGGGCGGCATTGTTATGACAGATTTATTACTTTTCAAACTCACGTGCATTCAATGGGCGGCAAGCTATAAATTCTTATGCATACCTTTATTACTTTTGAGACACCCGCAAGTTCAATGGGCGGCGGCAAGCTTTTAATTTTACTGACAACCGCACATTCAATGGGCGGCATTATTATGCTTTTGTTGACCAACTGTCTTGCATGAAATTATTTATTTTAACGTCCAACAGTCTTGCTTCAAGTAAATTATTTATACTACTCAAACATTCATTTCTACTGCTACTCGATTATTTATTTCTACTCCTTATTCTTTTATATTCACACATTTAGTTCTACTACTCAAACATTTATTTCTACTTCTACTCAATATTTATTTCTACTACTAATCTTCTTATTCAAACATTTAGTTCTACTACTGGAATGTTGTTGTATAAGATGAAGTGAGCTTGATCTTTGAAAACGCTGACGTAACCTGTTTGAATGTTAATAAAAGATCGTTATTCCAACATTTTAAAGATATGGTACAGATGAAGGTGCAAGCTGGATCAGTGTCACTGATTACGTACAAAATGTTGTCCATTTTGGGGACCATCACATTAAATTTTTTCCACTAAAGGTTCGTGACGACGAGGATGTTGAAACGATGTTCTCGAATCATGAACATTTTGGGTTTCAGCACATTGAATTATATGTAACATTTGCACAATGTCAGGAAACTCAAACTTCTCATGTCATCAATCCATCTATAATTCCACACGAAGATGTTGAAGAAGAAGACGGCGAAGAAGAAAACAATGCACAGGTTGATGATTTATTTACTACTTTGTTTGAGGAAGGGAACAGTGTCAACAAAGTCAACAGAGATGAACAGCTGCCATTAAACAATACGACATGAAACACTGCGTGGATTATAAAGTGACAGATTCTGATAAAAAAAGATACATAATTTGTTGCAAGAATAAGTTTCGTCTATTGGCGTCCTACCGAAAAAGAAGTGACTTATGGGAGATAGACATTATGAACTCACCCCACAGTTATTCAACAACTTTGTTTAATCACGATCATAAAAAACTAACCTCAGAGTTAATGTCTCAAAACTTAATGTCTTTTGTAGACAAGGATCATTCTATTAAGGTTAGTGTTTGCATAAGTAAAATTGTTTCTGAATACAGTTTTACTCCGTCTTACAAAAAGACATGGATAACAAAAAAAAAGACATGGGTAACAAAAAAATAAGGCAATTGAACTGGTGTGCGGTAATTGGGAGAGCTCATACAATAAACTTCCACATTTTTTGTTAGCACTTAAAAAATTTGTGAACTATTGTTAAAGGGAAACACATCTTCCACCGGCTATTCTGGGCATTCCAACCATGCATCAGAGGTTTTGTCTATTGCAAACCTATACTTCAAATTGATGGAACCTGGTTATACGGTAAGTACAAGGGTACACTGCTTATCGTAGTGGCACAAGATGGCAACAACAATATATTGTCGGTTGCTTTTACCCATGTGGAAGGTGAAACCGCTGAAGGTTGGGGTTTTTTCTGAGATACTTAAGGAGACATGTTACGCCACAACCAGATCTATATTTAATTTCAGACCGACATGCAACAATTGAAAGTGCATACAACAATGTAAAAAATGGTTGGCATGATCCCATCAGTGCATGTTTATTGTATCCGACACATTACACAAAATTTTATGAGACATATATTATTTTTTTGTCGTTCGTTAATTGGTATTTTAATTATTTAGAGTAAACTTTAAACCAACCAACATTTCATTACTGTCGGTCCGAGATTGGCATGGCAAGGCACACGTAATTTGCCTATTACAACATTGATAAGGGCAACATATTATATATTGGGATCTTTATTTGCTGAACGGAGTGCAAAGTGGAATGTTGTGTTGAATTCTAGCGAAACATTTACACAACTACATCAAGGTGATGAAAGAAGAAACAACAAAATTCAGCACACATCAAGTCAGAATTTTTGACTACGCTAACAATGTTTTCAGTGTGAAGGAGACAATAGACCACGGTGAGAGGAAGCCTATGAGACATTATAAGGTTGACCTCTTGAAAGGGTGGTGTGACTGCGAAAAGTTTCAAACATATCGTGTCCCTTGCTCACATGTTATCGCAGCATGTTCGAATGTGCGCCACGACGCTTACGCTCTTTTGTCCGATATTTATAGCGTTACAAACTTGTTTGTGGTTTACAACACAAGCTCTTTTGTCCGATGTTTATAGCGTTACAAACTTGTTTGTGGTTTACAACACAAGCTCTTTTGTCTGACGTTTATAGGGTTACAAACCTGTTTGGAGTTTACAACACAAGCTCTTTTGTCTGACGTTTATAGGGTTACAAAGATGTTTGGAGTTTACAACATAAGCTTTCCAATGATGTCGTACGATGAATATTAGTCTGTTTATGAAGGAGATTAAATTTACCAAAATTCAAGAATGCGGAGGAACAAAAAAGGTCGTCCAATGAGCACACGTATTATAATCGAACCTGGTGAAGGAGATTAAATTTACCAAAATTCAAGAATGCGGAGGAACAAAAAAGGTCGTCCAATGAGCACACGTATTATAATCGAACCTGGTGTTTCAATGTGGGATCAATTAATATAAATTATGTATTAAATAATATAAATTAATATTATACACTAATTGATTTTATCAATATTAATATTATTTATAATATTAAAATTATTAATAATATTAATAATATTAATATTAAAATTCTTAATGTATATTAATATTAATAATATTAATAATATTAATAATATTTATATTAATAATATTCATATTAATATATATTAGTAATATTAATATTAATAATATTAATATTAATATATATTAATATTAATATACATTAATATATATTAATAATATTATTTATAATTTAGTAATTATTATTTATAATTTAATAATTATTATTATTTTTTATTATTAATTAAATATAAAAAATAAAAAATAATAATTAAAACGAAAATAAAAAAATTAAGTAATCTTGGCTTCTCAAACAAACAACACACGGCCGTTCATTGGAAGGCCGGAACTGATGTGTCAAAAACAAAATTTTTAAAAAAAAAGTGACATTTTGTATATATGTAACCATGTTATATTTTGAGTATTATGTTTTAAGAGTGTGATCGGAAAGAAAAAAATTCCCCTCCCGAAACCCACAAAATTTCACTGCAAATTTTCTCTAACGGAATAAGGTAATCCTCACACACACGTGAGAGAGGAATATTCCATTAATTAATGTATAATACATAAGTAAACATTGTATGTGAGAGAGGAATGTTTTAAGGGTAAACTCTCCTATAAGTACCATTCAATGATTTCGCAAAGGGGAGACCCACAAATACCCATTGTGACGCTGCGAAAAATCTACCCACCCGTTTTCACTAGAGCTCGAAGAACCCACAATTCCTCAGAGTTTCTCATTGAAACTCCGAGGTAGATGAGCTAAAACCCACTTTCAGAACCTAGAATCTACAGTATAACGTGAGCAAGATGAGAGAAAAGAAATGGAAAGCAAAGAAGGTTGAAATCAACGGAAACGTGAGCATAAGCAGAAAAAACCACGAGTTAGAGAAGCACTTACTGAGGTAAATACGACGAGACCTTGTGCTCTTTGATTGTAGGAATATTCATGCGTTGAAGCCCTTTGTGTTCGCTGGTCGCATGCCTGTTTACTGCTTGCTTCAAAATTGCTCTATGTAGGATTAAGGTTTCGATTGTAGTCTAAGACATGTGAAATTATGAAGTTGATAGAGGAATTGGTCCATGTGTGTTTTCATAGTCTTGTGTGGAGATGGTAGAGAGATTGGAGAGGTCAGTGAAGAGGGCACGATTTAGGTTTTCATTTAAGAGAGAGATTTAAAAGAGAATGGGGTAGTGTTTCATTGAAAATGAATGAGTGAGGAAGTAAGAAGGGAGGTTCAGAGAGGATAAGGATATCGTGGCTTTTCATGTTTGATTTAAATTTAAAAGTCGATTTCACTGCCCAATGTGCCGTATTTCTTTCCTGTTCCTGTGACACTTGTTTGTTGCTTTGATGAGCTGTCTTCAACTTAAGGAAGACAAACGGCTAGGGCTACATTACCCCGTGAGCTATGTGATAAACTGGGTCCTTCATGACCGAATTCAAAGAGCCCAAGGATTATGGGCTTCACTTCCACCCCAAAATAAAACCTTGGCCCACTTCTTTTTTCTTATCCTAATTACTTTTGGTTTTCTTTCATTTATAGCAAATTTAAAGGTAATTGTGTATTAAGTACTGGTTAGTTATCTTAAGCATAATTGAATAAAAGGGTATTTACCATACAACATAAGTAAACATTGTGATTAATTTCATAAAATTCACTTTTTTTACTTTGTCAATTTTAAACATTTTGGTTTATTTCTATTCCATCATGATGATTTGTATTTATTGGATTCGAAAATTCATGTCGATTATTCTATTACTTTCGATGCAATAATTTCGTTAAGTTTCGAGCATTGCGTATAACATTTTGGTCACATTGTTATCACGCTCAAATCGACTTTAAGTACATTTCTTTTAATTCCTAAATTATTTTCATTTCGAACTTCAATAATTATTTCAAATTAAATTTCTTGTTTCAATTAAGCTTTAATCCATTAGTTAGTTGTTTTTGAAAAAGAAGAGAGATAATCTAAAATATTTTTCTAAACAAAAATCTTGGACTATTTCAAAATATATTTTCAAAAGCACGCTCTTTAAATATTTGGACAAAGAAGTGTCATTGGAGTTTAGTATTCCATGTGGTACCTTAATTGTCCATTCAAATAATTTTTTGTAAATTAATCGAATGGAAAAGGTGTCGTCGGGATTTAGCATCCCAATGATGCCCCAATTAATTGGTTGCGAGGCCGACATCTCATCTATCGAATAATCGTCGTTTCTCCTAAAAATAAATCCAACCTCTTAGTCTCGCCCCGTGCAAACAAGTTCTTCACGTACCCTAATTTGATTCAAATCCATAACCAAACATTTTCTCGATCAAACTTCGAAAGAAGAAGATTTTTGGAGTCTACCATTCCTTGGATCTTCGAATGAGTGACTCTTGAGGAATTCCCCTTGGGTTGTTATGCATCAATCTTTCGACTTTTACAAACTAAACCATTTTCAAATTAATTCTCGATTCGTCATCGAGCCATTTTCAAAGACCCCCGTAACTTGAGTGCTCGTACGCATTCGCCATCAAGCTATTGTACACACTTTCACATTTCATCGTGGTTTCGTTATTAGGAGCGCCCTCAAGGACTAGTATCGTTTCTCACAACTTAACACTCGATTCATCGTCAAGCCGATTCCATTTATAACCAAACCCTCGACTCGTCGTCGAGCCATTTTTCAAACCAACTTCCTTCCAACCACGTCTTTGCACGCAAATAAACTCAAACCCTTGATCCAACGTCAAGTGGATACTGAGCGGTAGCACATAAAGATAAGGATAATACGCCATGGGAACCTGATATTGAGGAGACTCTTTTACCATCACAACATTTGCTTCACCTTCCTTTTTCTTTGAATGACTGCTCTGAGGTTTCTTGGTTGGTTGTTGAACAGCGGTACCGGAAATCATACCAATTTTTAACCCATTCTCAATACTTTCACCAATAGTCACGATATCAACAAAGATTGATGAAGAACTACCCATCATTTTCTCATAATACAGCCCTTGCAAAGTGCCTATGAAAATGTCAACCAATTCATTGTCAAAAAGAGCAGGTTGCACACGAGAAGCCATCTCGCGCCACCTTTGTGCATATTCTTTGAATGTTTTAGTTGTACGCTTAGACTGATTATGCAACTGCAATTTGGTAGGAGCCAAATTAAGATTATATTTGTATTGTTTCAAGAATTCCTCTTATAAGTCTCTCCACGAGCGAATCTTGCTACGTTCTAAACCCATATACCAATCTAGAGAAGCTCCAGAGAAGCTATCTTGGAAATAATGAACCAGCAGTTCATCATTGTGGATATAGGATGCCATCTTCCTACAGTACATGGTCACATGAGTGTGGGGACAACTCAAACCTTTATACTTAGGTACCTCAGGAATCTTGAATTTCTGCAGTAGCACGACATTGGGAACAAAAGACAAGTCTTGAGATTCCATGCCAAAAGCAGAATATCCTTCAATCATTCGAATTCTCTCATCTAATAATCTATAGTCAGCAGGTATATTATGATCAGCAGGTTTGACAAGAGCCTGGGGATTTGGAAGCTGCGATACGGCTGGAACAGGTATCTGCGAAGAAGCAAATTGAGACGGATATACCAACCCAGAATTCACCATCTGACCAGCATTATGACCCATCTGAAAACCATATGGATAACTGGTAAGGAGTATCGCAGCAGCAGAAGATGCCCCAGGGTAGGGCATTCCAGCATGAACATTCTGAACCATAGTTTGAGCAGGCTGAGACAAAACCGGAACATGTATAGGAGGACCCCTATACACGTGCTCATCTTTGTCCGAAATCTCAACATCAGTAGACACGGGAGTCTGGAGGATCAGTGTCTAAGGAATCTCGTGATCATTATGATTCACCATAGAAGGTGGAATCGGAGTAGGCATGCCCTAAGGTTAAGCACCAAAATTACCATTGGGCATGGGCGCAACAAAAGGTTGATATAGAACAAAAGCACTACCACTAGAAATCTGAGGAGTGAAATTCAAAGGCATTCCCCATGGGAAAGCAGCAGGAGTTCTATTCAAACCAGGTTGAACAGAAGGCAAGTTGATAGAAGGCTGAACAATAATCTCAAGTGGCGCTTTGACAATAAAAGGAGAAGAAGCAACGATAAGAGTAGGAATCACCACAAGAGTGACGACAGTAGCATCGGTAACAGTTGCAACAACAGAAGTAGCAGCAGTGGCATCCTTCTGAGCACGAAGGAACTCCGTAATAACATCCATGTTAGTCTAGAACTGACCCATATGACACTGAAACTGAGCCAAAGTCTCCTTTTAGGCAGTGTTCTCTTGTTCGATATCATCCATGATCTTGGTCATGTTTTCACGAGTGAAATAGTGATGTCGAGTCATCGTTTTGCTACAAGGCGGAGACAGACAGCGTAAGCACATGGTTTTCGGATGAAGAACATGCATATTAATATGATTGAATGCAATGCATGCAAAAATAAAGTTTTAAATTCCAGGAAATCGTGAGCATTATCCTTGTTAGTAATAATCATAAAGCATATAAGTAAAGGCACAAAAATGAACTGGAAAGGAAAAGCTCTTCATTCAATCCATGAGTTAAAGAAGTACAAGCTTGATTACAAATAAAATATATGCCTTTTGGGTTACAATAAGATCAACATGAATCCTATCAAAGACAACCATACGAACAGACAAGAGGACTTGCAGTGCATGCTCAGCAACCCTGGTAGATCCTCCAGTGCATGCTCAGCAAATTTGGCTAGACAATTGTGCCTCTCACTCTAATACTTTGCATCCTTCATGAGGTTGCGCAATAAAGAATGGTTAGGTCCCTGAAGAAGATCCTAGAGAAATGCCTCTTTCTGATCCAAGAGGACTTACAGATGGCGGATCTGACGCTCCCAATGAGTACTCTCCAAGTGAGACTGACTAATTTCCTCTCGGCTTTGATGTGTCTGATCCATCAGCTTCTGAATATCACCGAAGACTTTGTCAAGCTCAGCTTGACATTGAGAAAGGTCTTTCATCAACTGGTTAGCACGATCCTGCTCATTCTGCAACTTTGTCTTGTACTCTGATAACTTTGCTCGAAGATCTGCAAGTTTCTTCTTATAGCTCAACTCATCCTTATGGGCTTGATATTGAGTATCGGCAAGTTGCCTCTTCTTCGAGGAAAGTCCATCGTAAGTGCTCTTTAAAGCATCACCTGCCTTCTGGCCCTTGTTCTACTCAAACTCCACCTCTTTGCACATGAGTTCCCTCTTTTGGCGAAGATCCGTCTGTAAACTCTCCTTCTTGGATGTGACTCTATCAAGGTTGAGACGAAGATCAACATTCTCCTTCTTCAACATCTCAATAACCTGCTTGAGTTGATAGACTTCTGAAGGAGGAACAATGGCAAGTTCAAGAAGCTTGACATGCATAGAAGACTCAAAAGGAAATGCTAGCAAGATCGCTTGAACTCGTTCCTTAACCCATTGCGTGTAGGCTTCTTTCGCAATACAATTCTTCTTACCCAACTCATCTCTACCCTCGCGGTGAATGTGTACCCATGCAACACTGAATATCTTCAGCAAACCCATGTCATCAACCTCTTCATGAAAGATGAACTCTTCTACTACTTCGGGATATGGTTTGTCAAGCATCGGATATCCCAACTGATGGAAGGCAAGCCTCAGATTATAGTTAATTTCATCCTTTATACCCAAGAGAGGTACATTGGAGAATTTATCACAATGAAGAATGATCTTGGTACCATTGTAGGCTCGAGAATACCAAGAGATATCATCAGTAGTAAGAGACACGGTCATCTGAGACCATTTGAGATTCCCACTATTTTCCACAAAAGGACCCTTCTGCAGAAGATGAGACATGAACCATTAATACAACATAGGAGCACAACAGACAATAGTTCCTTTCTTCTTCTCATTCCAGGAATGAATAAAATAATAGGTATCAACAAGAAGTGTAGGAACTGGGTTCCTGGACAAGAAGATACTGATGGCAGCCTGATCAACGAAATCCTCCATGTTCGGAAACAAGACGATTCCATATACCAGTAAAACAAACATGGTGTTGAAAGCCTTCCAATTTCCAACTTCAGCAAAATAAACAGCTTTGTCTACTAGAAACTTCGAAGCAAACCCTCGAATACCCTTTTCTTTGGTCTTGAGATTGTCTTCCGTATCCTTCTTACTAATGCCAAAAGCTTCAGCAATAATAGGAAACTTTGGACAACTGCTGGTGTAAACAAACAGAACCTGACTCTTGATCTCAACCCCTAAGATATGAGAGTACTCCTCAAGTATAGGTGCTAACTGATAGTCCTGAAATGTGAAACACCTCAGTGACGGGTCATAGAACTGAACAAGTGTATGAATACAGTAATGTTGACTTTAGTGTTAAGAATGGTCAAAAGATTCCCATAATCATCTCTGAAAACACCCTTGTTATCTTCAACCAGACAAGATGCCAAACCCCTCAAAGTCTTCAGCCTAGGCTCTACAAACTTGTAACTAAAGATACCCCTGCAACCAGTACTCATCATTTATGACTATGCCAATTAAAGAATAAGCTCTCGAATAACCTAGAAAATGAACATGCAAAAATGTTAATGGTTATGATGTAATGGCATGCAACACAAGAATTACGAAGCCAAGCACAATATGAACAATCAAATTTGTACAAGTTGAATATCTTTGCATATAATTTTGTGTCGGTGCAAAAATCTGACGTGCGTGAGAGAACAAAAGGTATGAAGAGTCTTGATTTCTTGCAAAAACCCATATCCCTCTCACAGGTGTGATCTAGACACAACAAGGTGGTCCCTATAAAGGTCTCCCAAACCATAGGACTCAGGTGAAAACCCTCCGCCGTAGCGAATTCTCGTAGGACGAAAGTACTCTTAAGAGAATCACGATCTGGGATGTGGCTCTCATGACAACCCAACATGCAAAACGCAGGTGTCACGACTATCCACTTTCTAGCCTATGTGTATGTTTAAGCTCGGTATTAGGACTTATCTCTCCAATAATATCTATCCATCCCAACAATAGCAGAATACATCAGATATCTAGAATAAGCAGTATATGAATATTTAAAGCAATGAAGAAATGCGGTAAATAACATAAAGATAAAGAAAGTAAAGCATAAAGATAAACACCCAAGCAAGCAAAGAAAAGCAAGAAAAACTAGGCGAGACCCCAACTTGCAAGCGCACGGACTCCCCAGCAGAGTCACCAGCTGAAGCTAACGAGAATATACCTGAGTGAATCACACACTCAAAGATACAGCAGAGTCGCCACCAAACTTTATTTAGTCCTGAAGGACATGGAAAATATCGATAAAACCCAAGGGGAAGAGAAACAGTTAAGGGGGTCGATTATACGAAAGAAAGGTACTAGCACCTTAAGCATTCGTTGTACCCGACGAGAACCATTTTTCTTACTTTTAGGCTTTGATGGGTTATCTATCTAAAGTCTTTTAACTAAAAATAAAGAAGAGAAGAAAAGAAGAAGAAAGCGAAAGAACGTGCTCGCGGAGGATTGGGGTCCTCATACCTACTTACCCTCATATTGCAATGAGGAAGTCAGAGCTCCGTAGTTCAAGGAACCAAGGAAAAAACAAGACTTGGACGGACCAGAGAGACAGAAGAAGAAGATGGAGGAAGGTGACACACCAAAATTTCGCAATCTTGTGCCTACGTACCCTTATAGTGCAATGAGGAAATTAGAGCCTACATAGTTTGGGGAACCAACGCTAAAAAAGAAGGAAACAAGAGATGGCGTCAAAGCCAAGAACAAAAAGAGAAAGCAAGACCCAACAGGGGGAATGCAAGAGAAGTGGTGTCAAAACCAATAAAGAATAAAAAAAGTATGGTGAGGAACTCAAAAGAGAAATGGTAGCTCCACTGGGGAACACTGAAGAATAGAGATGAATCCACTAGGGAGAAAACAAAGGAATGGCAACATGGCCAGGGAAAATAAGACAAGAATAGATATAAAAGGTAAGATCTACAGAGAACTCGATCCATTAACTGACAAGAAGTGATTAACCGAAGAAAAACAAGAGAAAGTTTCTGTGGGAAAATCCAAAAGGTTGGTGTTGACAGACGGACTGCGAAGAACCAGAAGAAAGAAAGTAATGAACCAAAAAAAGGTGTTAACTCCGAGGGGTTCGCGGTATATTAATTGATAAACAGTGGTTAACCGAGGAAAGGAGCTAGTTTTAACTGGTAGACGATGATCAACCAAAAGACGTGTGTGGAGCCAAGCAAAGGTTGTGACCCAAAGTATGGTACGCTAACTGAACAAACATTACTCGACCAAAGGAAATGGTACTCGAACCGAACAAAGGTTACTAACCCAAAGCTGGCAGTAATCGAACCAAAGAAAGGTTGCTAACTACAAGGAATTCGGTATCTAATAGACGAATTGTGATTAACCAAAAATAATGAGTGATTAACCAAGAGAAGCTGATTAACTCAAAAGAAAACTAGTTTTAACAGATGGACCATGATCAACCAAGGAACGGGTGATTAACCGGAAACAATGATTAACCCAAAGAAAATTCAGTGTTAACAGACAGACTGTGATTAACCGAGAAAAGGCAAATGATGTTTAACTGACAGGTAGTGATTAACCAAAGAGGAAGGAAAGAGAACCAAAAGAAGGTTGCAAACTCTAATGGGGACTAGGTTTCAACTGAAAGATTGTGTTAAACCGAAGAGAAAAGGTCAACTTTGTTAGAGAAAAAGAGAGTTAGGTTTTAACCGAAGGACGACAGACCAACCAAAAAGGGTTTTGAACAAAAATGTCAAGGGAAATCAGGGACGGTGATGACCATGAGAGAAAAGAGTGTTGAATCCAGATGAGGAATTCCATCCAAGAGACAATAGCTGAGATGCAAGCGATCGAAGATCGACTAAGACAGGGAAACAAGGAAACCACAGTAAGGAGATAGAGGTGACTATTCTAGGCACATGGTCATTTTTCTCATACCCAAAGTAGTGAGAATAAGTGTAGGAGTTCTCCACTCTCATTCCTTCTCTAAAACTAAAGTGCGGTGCGAGAAACGAAACAGAAAACACAATGGCGTAAAATTTGTACAGTGCTCCAATGCGTTGCAAATCTTCAACCCCGCAGGGGGAAAAGAGAGGAAAAAGCTCAAGAAGATCCAAAGGAAGAGAAAAAGGGAAGATCGACTAATCAAAATGAAGTTTCGATTAGTAATCAAGGGAAAAGATGTGCTAACAATTTTCCAAAGGAATGAAAAATCGTTAAAGCAAAAAGGGAAATTATTGATTATACAAGATTAAGTTTATTCCAAAGAGGAAAAAAATCTTAATGCAAGCAAGAATGGAAGTGTAAAACAGTACCAAAGTCAATTAGCATGCATCACAAACCAAGTAATCTAGTGATTAAAGATTAGGCAAGAATGAACATGATCAAACAATGCCAAAAATACAAATAAATGAGAAATCGACAAAATCGAGCATTGGAAAATGCACAAGCATGCTTCAAACAGAAGTTAAAACATCCATAAAAATCAAACACATCAATCCATGGGAGTTGAAAGAGGAAGAAATGCTAAACATACATGAAAAATGCACAAATATGGCCTTCTGGACCAGTGTTAATCGATTAACACTTTGCCTGTACAAAAGTGTTAATCGATTAACCCTTTTAAAATAAGCAATTTTTGCTGAAAAATACATGGTTAATCGGGGGATAGTTATTTGCCATTGGTTGAGTTTACCTACGACAACAGTTACCATTCTAGTATCGAAATGGCACCGTATGCGGATTTGTATGGTAGGAGGTGTATGACTCCTTTGTGTTGATATGAGTCAGGCGAGAGTGTTGTACTCGGACCTAAGATTGCATAAGAGACGACTGAAAAGATCAAAAGGATCCAAGGAAAAGATGAAAGTTTCGCAGAGTCTTCCGAAGAGTTACTATGATAAGAAGAGGAAAGCACTTGAATTTTAAGAGGGAAATCATGTGTTTTGAGAGTTACGCCGGTAACTGGTGTTGACTGAGCTTTGAAGTCTCAAAAGCTTACACCTTGTTTTGTTGGTCTGTATCAGAGTGGCGCAGCGGAAGCGTGGGAGAAGTAGCATGTTAGACTGTTTTATCGCTGTCGCTTGTTAATTTGCATGATGTGTTTCATGTGTCTCCATTGAGGAAGTACATTCCAGATTTGTCGCATGTGATTCAGATGGATGATGTACAAGTGAGAGATGATTTGACTATTGAGGCACTGCTAGTTCGGATTGATGAACGAGAAGCAACTTCGAGGTAAAGAGATTGCCTTGTTAAGGTAGTTTTAGGAGGACCAGCTGGAGAAAGTTGGACTTGGGGGCGTGAGGATCAGATGAGGGAGTCGTATCGGACTCTGTTTCCTTGAGGTAATTTTCGAGGGCGAAAATTCTTTTAAGTGGGGGAGAGTTGTAACACCCCAAATTTAATTAAAATATTTTAATTAATTTATTTAATTGAAAATATTCGTATTTTGGTGGTTTTCTGTGGTTTTACGGATTATTGAGAATTATGCATTTTTGGGTTATTTATTTAATTAATAGTATACAATATGGGAATATTAGTATTATTATTGATTAAAATGAATATAAGTGAAATAAGGGTAATTTGGGCATTAAGAGGAATTAGTAAGGGTGTTATGGGAAAAGCCCAATTGTGTGGCCCAAGACTAGGTTTGACAAAAAGGAATTCTA
Organism: Lathyrus sativus; assembly: GCA_963859935.3. NCBI lineage: Eukaryota > Viridiplantae > Streptophyta > Magnoliopsida > Fabales > Fabaceae > Lathyrus > Lathyrus sativus. Next base: position 512,303,917 of record OZ012738.1, read on the forward strand.
AAGGGAATTAGGATTCATTTCGTTAACCGTGAAAAGTATTGAGGCCATAGCTCTGAGGAGAAGATTGGAGGCAGAAGCTTCGAGAGATTCCTGAAGATAATCGTGAAGGCTTTGATCGACAATTAAGGTATGGGGAGTATAGCTTTTCATGATTTTCCGTGTGTAACTTTCGATGTAATTATGGTTGATTTACGGGTTTAAGAGTTTTATGGAGAATTATGAGAAAAGGGATTTTGGCCTTCGTGGTCTAAATCTATTATGGATATTGTAACCGTAGGGATTTTGAGGGTAGAGATGAGAAATTATGATCTTTGGCCTTCGTGGCCTAAACCGATTATAGGTTAATCTAACCGTGGTTCATATGGGGAACCTTAGGCCTTCATGGACAAAACGCTGATTGAACTTTATCTGACCCTGATGGAATATGAATATTTAAATGTGAGTAACTCTGATGCCTTTGGGGAAATTGAAGAAAAAATTGTGATTTAGGGCGTGAATATGTTACGGGATTGGCCTAGTAAACCGTAGGTTTTGTGCCTTTATCGCCGTAAGACCTTAGGGATGATTCAGAGATGTTTTGGGGGTATTGAGGAAGTGAATCGTGTGGACTTTTGGGTTGATTTAGGTTCCAGAGCGTAACAGCGTTTTGCTGTCCGTCACGACTGTTCATGTTTTCGGTCGAAATTTTTTTGGACGTAACTTTTGATCCGTAAGTCCGTTTTGGCCCCCGTTCAAAGCGTTGGAAAGCTAATGAATAGAGATATAACATAGTATATATAAGGGAATTGGTTTCTCAATATTTTTATATCTAATTATATTTGATAAGTCAATTGTGTATATGTTCTATTAATGAATCATGTTTTGGTTCAGTGATGTCTTGATGTTTTAATGCTGCGATTTTCCTGATGAATTACCATGAGAGTAACTATGATAATATGTGATAATATGATGGATGAAGATGTACCTATGATGTTATTATGAGGATGATTTGTGACGTGTGCATCATGCATTCATGTGCATCCGGACTTCGGTTCAGGACCTCGATTACTTTGGTTTCAATCCCATTGTGCGGATGTGAAGTATTTTGATGTGCTCCGGTTCTATAGTAGAATCGATCCTATTGATGGGGATCTATGAAGGGTTGATGGCCCAATGTCTATTGCGCTGTGATGATTGATACCACATGCATTGAGTCTTGTTGCATTGCATTTGTGAGTCTTTTTGTATAAATTATGATGTTGTGGCCTTCGAGGCCTATTGATGAATATGAAGGTTGAATATGATTATGATGCCATTTATATGTTGATTTTTATACATTGATCATTATGAATCGTTTTACTCACCCTACCTGTTTGAATGTTATCTCCACGTGGGTAACGTGCAAATGACCGAGTTTAGCCGCGGACGCCGTCGAGGAGTTATTTTTGAAGTTTTGAGTTTTAGCCTTTTAGTTAGCTTAAAGGGTCTTGCTCTGATATGTAACATCGGGTTGGGTTCTTTTGAGTTAAACTATATACTGTCAAGTTATTTTTGTTATTTTTCCCTGATGAGGAAACCTTGATTTATACCTTTAAGTTCCGCTGCTTTGTGCGATTTGATTATTTTGAGAAAACCCGTTGTTTACGGAGCCTTGGCCGATTTTGTTGATTTGGGAAATGTACGACCTTTTGTGGTGGCTTTTATGAAATTTAATGATTTTACTCTGATATCTATGTTATTTTGTCATGATAATTGTGGGGTAGAAAATGGTGTTACACATGGCATAATCAATTCACAAACGAGAAAAACATCGAAACTACATCGCAAACAATACGGTAACGATAAAAAAAGTGAGAAGAGTGAGAATTAACCAACCTACAAGGCTGAGATTTGCCTTGGATGTTGTTGTAAAGGGAATGTGATGAAGCTACTCAAAGAAATCTAGAGAAAACATAATTTGCAATTAAAATGTAGCGAAACCGAGCAAATTTCGACGAAAACTCCAAAATTGAAATTACACCAAATAAGCTTGAAGTAATCACTTGAGATGAATTTGAATGCAATCTAACTCCATAAAAGCAACAAGAATTTGCAAGCTAATGATGGCTAAGCTCAAGAGAAAGCACTTCCAATGAAGAAGTTGCTACTCTTTAATGAAGGATTTAAGCTCTAGTGTGGTTTAGGATGAAACTGAAGAAGATTATGAGTAGAAGTTGTAGAAAATTCAGAGAGAATGTTAGAGAATTGAGAGTGATCAAGTGTGAAAATTTGGGTGAATGATTGAGGATGAAAATGATTGATCCCTTGTGAAATGATGACAATTTTCTTATATAGAGTTTTGCTTCAGAGTTTCTAGGTTCGAAGTGAGCTTTGGATGTAGCCTTGGAACTAGTCTTGGAGTTAGTTAGACTCACTCACTGAGTTGGAGGTTAACTCAGTTAGTTAGGTAGTTGACTCGGTAACCGTACCAATGTAAAATTGAATCTAAGGGCTCTCATGCTTGGAAATGAAGCAACATGGTGGCCTCAATCCAAATTAATGTATTGGAGTAAATGCCTTGAAGTGTTTAGAAATGTCTTAAAGTGTCTAGAGCTGTCTAGAATGTTCCACACAATGCTAGAACAATGTAGACCCCAAAAATGAGAAGTGGAAGTTGTTGTCCTAAAAATGCAACAGATTCTGCAAATTTTGCAAGGGTTAATCGATTAACTCATTTGCACTAGCAAATGGTTAATCAATTAACCAGGTCAAAACTTGCCCAATTTTGCTTGAAAAATAATGTTATGGTCATGGCTATGATTTTCAACCTCTTGCTCAGATGAATAGGTATATAAACCTTTATTTTGTGCTTACTTTGATGATATGATATCTTTAGGAGGATGAGATTAAACGGGATTGTAAAACCTGAATGTTCCTGTAACAAAGATTACAGAGAAAACATGTGAATGCGTATGCCAGCGATGTAAATGCACATGCTCATGCAAAGGCAAAAGAGGAGGTCAAATTTCGGGTTACGGCAAAGGTGAGTACAATAATCTCCCATATCATTACACAATACTATTTTGCTCCTTTATACAGGAAGGCATGGATAACAAGGAATAAGGTTATTGAATGAGTATAAGGAAATTAGGATGATTCGTACAAATAACTTCCACAATATTTGGTGGAACTTATGCATTATGCTCCAAGAACTGTTGCAATTTTGGAGACACTATCGGCATTACCTCAGATAGAACTTATGTTGGTGGAAATAGAATATTACATTGACTCTTATCGGCGTATGAACCCAGCATCAAAGGTTTTGCATTTTTCAAACCTATTATTCAAATTGATGGAACATAGTTGTATGGGAAATATAAAGGAACATTGCTCATACAAGTGGAAAAAGATGGAAACTATAATATTTTTCTAATTACCTTTTCTCTTATTAAAAGGATACTATCAAGTCAAACTAGATAGAGGTTGGTTCTATTATGGAAAGTTTTAAGACTTTCGTATGCCTTCCACCCATGTCATAATGGCAGGTTCACATGCTCGCTAAGACCATTCCATCCTATTATCTGCCATTTACAAAGTTATAAATGTATGAAATATGTACAAAAATAGCTTTCCGGTGGTAGCAAAGGAGGATTATTAGCCTACTTATCAATGGGGCATAGTTTAATAGAATGAAAATATGCAAATAAAGAAAAAGGTTTACTCTAACAACAAGCATGTCCGAACCAAAATGGATACGCCAAACAAAATTTTAAGATTATGTAGTACATGCCTTCAGCCCGAACACAATCGTAAAACCTGTCCCAATGTTGGAGCAAGCTCCACAACATAATTGTTGTGTCCATTTTTTATATGCTTTTGATATGTAATTTATTTAATGTAACCATTTCATTTCATATTGAATACAACAAAACAACAACATGAAAAATAAATAAAATGACTAAACACAACAACATATCTAGGAGATTACAACCATCATGACAATATCAAATGAACTATGCATCATAACACGACAATTGTAATACCCCAAATTTTAACCCCTAGATTCCATTATCACTCTAGGTGCATCAAGCATATGTTATCTAACCCTAACCTCTTTCAAGTTAGTCTTTGTCAAAATGCAAATGAATTAGGGTTTCGCACTATTAAAATCAAGAATCATGTGGACTGATCAGTCACGGTTTTGGATTGATCTTCTACATATCAAGTCTTCACATCATCAAGATTTTCATATCTTACCAATAAAAATTCCTATTTGAGGTTGTTACCAAGAGAATTGAAGCAGTGTTGTACAAAACCCTAATTAGGGTTTCTAGTTGAAAAAGTCAGTTATAGTTTGACGTTTGGTCTAAATGGGTTTCCAAAGCTTGAACCATGGCCAATGATGTTCTATGACTTATTGAAGTCCCCTCAAGAAGTATGAAAGGTTAAAAAAAAACTCAAAACACTAAGGATCGATCCTGAGATTTCAATTGTTCGGTTCGTCTGTTTGAAAAGTCAACTCTTTGACTTTTAGAGTTTTGACCCTAAATTAAAGCACTCAATGTTTCCAACATCATGTTATGCCTAACTAGTGAGTTTGGTGAAGATTTAATCAAGAATTTATGGATAACTTGTGAATCAAGAAATTAGGGTTTATGAAAAACCCTAATTACAAGCTTATTTGGAATGGTCACTCTTGAGAAATCCTACAAAAGTGTCCTAGAGGATTGATGTCTAAAATTCATAGATTTTGAGTTATGCGCTCATCAAGTTGTGAAGGATTTCCACACTTAGAAAAATTCTTGTTTTTTTACTTGTAAGTCAAGGTTTGCAGCCAACTTCATGAAGATTTTTGACCTAGTTTCCTTTGGAATCTGAACTTTGGACAAACATGAACATTGTAGTTAATATTTGGAGATTTTTAAAAAGTACAAGAGCATATTCACAGACTTTGTGGTTAGGGAGAATCGAAGAGAGCAAGTTAAGGATTTTTCATGTCACAAAACCAAGTTCAGCACTTGCATTTTGATGCATAAACCACTCAAACCTCTTCTAATCACTTGTTTAAATCATTCTCTGATGTTTAGGGACTTAATTGATGAGATTAAAATGGATTAACACGAGAAAAAACCATAGATTGGATTATTTGATTTGTTTATTCAAGCAAGTGGCAAGGAGAGAGAAACTTTTTGCATTTTCTGCTACACCTCAGCTACTGCATCAGTTACTCTCTTTCCTTCACTTCATGTCAACTATTTTCAGGCTATTGGTGATTTTGAAACACATAGTAAGGTTGCTCATGCTCAGAAAAGAAATCCTAAGTTGGATTTGCTCATTTTGCCTCCAAAAAGGGCAAACTTGGCAAGTTGGCACAATCTGCCCATACCTCTCATTCTCCAAGCATGCCTATAAATATAACACACTCCTAACATCCAAAGTACACCAAAATCAACTAGAAACCGAATTGAATCTCTCTCATTTCTCTGATCACCATCTTCTTGCAAGTAGTAGAAGTTGCTTCCTTGTGAAGAAAAATCTGCATTGCAAAAACTCTGCCACAACTCAATACAGCCACCAAACACTTGAACCAACACCTCAAACACATCACATATGATGCATTGAAGCTGTCCAAAACCTCACATTCACCAGAAAACCTTACATTTCAAAAGTCAACTCTCATACCTTGAAAATTTGACTCTTTTGCATCTTTATAGACCAGAACCAAACCAGCCCTTTTCCAATCATTCTAACACTTCAAACACTCTCTATATAAGTTTTTTGAACTATACATGGCATCATAAAATTTCTGTAACACCATTTCCTAGAGTTTCACTTTGAAGCTTTTGGTGTTTTCTTGCATAAGAAGGCATTTTGTCAAGACGTTGATCTTGGGAGAAGTTCTCATCATTTGAACACCTTATTTGGAACATATTAAAGTTGCTTGGATCATCATCTATCAAATGGTTTTCTTATTTGGTGCATTGAGTTGAAAAATATACAAGAGGTAAGTGTTCCAACTTGCTAGTTTTAAGATCATGCTGGATATTGATGTACACTGATTATGAACATGTTAGATACACTTTATAGGTCATATTTGAACCATTTCTTGCTCATAAACTTGGGTATTCATGATTGTCCCTTTAGTTTGGATTGCTAGCTTACTTTAAGTGTCATTTCAATATGCAAATTGTTGATTCTGGTTAGGCGTAGATGATTGGTGTTTGTAAATATCATTTATAGGTCATATGTGATATGTTTGATCATTTAGTTGATGCTGAATTGGTACATTTATGTCTGTTGATTTGCTCTTGCATAAGCTTGCTGTTTTTGCCACTACACATGCCATCTATTGAATTAGCTTGTCTATTAATGTATGATGCTTGTAATCACTCTCTATATGTCTCATATTTTGTGTTTGAATCATTACTTGCTGCTTAGAACATGTACATTGGACTGTCACATTACTCTTGTACATAACGTGTCTTTTTTAATGATGCTATCGAGTTTTTCACATGGTGCATGATCTGAGAAAACCACCACCACCATTGGATTCCTTGTGAAAAAATACACAATTTTTTTTATCCAATTTGATTAAGTTTTGAGTGAGTTATAACCCTTCTTGTAAAATCTTCATTGCCTTGGTTTTGTTTGCCTTATTTTTTTGCCTTAGCTGTCTAGTTTTCAAATGTGCATAACTTCTTTGATTTTTATTATTTTGATGCCAATCTTTTTTCACTATTCTCCTTAATATGTCTAGTTTCAATGTGTGAAGAAATAATTAAAAAAATTTTATTTTTGAAACACTTTGTTCCACTTGAATGACATGGTCCTTTTTAGGGCTTTCCTTGGTTTTCATGAACTTTCTTGACATAGTACTTGATTTTTCTTGTAAGATTGATCTTGTATGAATCATTTTTGAATGTCTAACATGTTTATATGTTTGAAAACATTTGGATTTTTTGCTTTACCATGATTATACTTGCCTTTGTGAATGCATGAATGTGAAAAGTGTGGCTTAAAACTTCTTTGTGAACCATGATATGTTTCTTGATGTTGTAACCTCATGAACATGATCCTTAACCCCCATCTTAATTGTTTATATGTCTTGTTAGAACCATAAAATTTTTAGGGTTGTTTCTTGCCTTGAAAGTTACCATGAATCTTGTTTATCTTTCCCTTTGTGAAGTTTGACTCCATGCTTGAATTGTTGTTACTTTTCTTGCCTATCCATGATTGATTGCCATCAATATGTTTTGAATATGATTAAATGTGTTAAATTTTTCTTTAATTTATGCATATACCATGTTTAATTCATGTTGTAACTTGTTTGCATGAGTTTTGTTTGAATACCATTGATGAAAATGTTGTTGTTGCACATGTTTCATGCTTGCCCTTGTTGGTTGTTACCTTCATGATCTTTGAACATTGTAATGTTAAAACCTTGGTTGTTACCATGGTTTTTGTGTTCAATTTATTAATTGTTCCTACTTTTTTATCTTTATCTTTATCAAGTTTGTTTCCCTAGTGATGGAACTTGTCATTTCTCATCAAGTTACCTTGTTATCATCTTTGCTTAATGTTGTCACGGGCTTGCCCTTATCTTTCTTGGTTGTTACCATTAACTTTATATCTTCATCATGTTTGAATGAACACATATGTTTTTTTAGGCTTTGTTAAGTTTCACCAAGTGATGTAGCTTGTTAGCTCTCATCCAGTTGCCTTGTTATCTCTTATTCCAAAGGAAAGCCTCTCTATTGACTTCACTATCATAGATAGCTCATTACCCCTCCCCTTGACTTGGTTAAGTCATTAGGTCCTTTAACTTAGTTAAGTTAGAACCTATATCCATTAGACTTTGCTTTAAGTCTAAAGACCTACCCCTTGTTAGGAGTATCCTTCAATTAGAACTTTAAGATAGAGTTTGTTAACTATATGTAAGGATCATTGTCATGATTACTTACTCCCCCATTGGATTTTTTCAAAGTCAATCCCCTTGAGCGATAAACTTAGATCTAGAGAGTTTTGTCAAACTCTATACAAACATTGTTATGTTTGTTCCCCCTTGGAGTCTTGACCATAGTCAAGTATTCCTTAACCTTAGTGAGGTGAACTATGGTTACTCTAATTCCATCCTAGTAAGGGTACGTAGGCATAATATGTGATATCTGTGGGAGCAAACTTAGAACTATCCTTAGGTCTTTACCTCAAACTTTACCTTAACATTGATCCCATTATCCTAGAAAACAACAACTTAAATAACTTAGCATACATATACACAAAAGGTTCCTATATAGTACTACATATGTTTAGGATGTGAATAACTACCCTAGACATAACCAACCCCCGATCCCCGAAACTCTAGCGTTGTTGTTACATCGCGTAAAAGTATTTTCTTTCTTTAACCTTTCCTTTGGATAAATCAAAGCTTGATGGTGAATTTCAATGAATTAAGATTCGAGTTAATCAATAACTTGATATCCGATTCTCACCACAGCAACAATCATTGACAGTTTTAACTTACTCACAAACACAATGTTGTCTATTGTGACAAACGATACCAATTAACGAATTCTTGATTGAGAAACAGAGTTTCTTGGATGAACAATGAAACTGTTAAAACAAAGAGAAAAAGAAAAAAGAATAACTAAGAAAGAAGAAGAATAGGATTTTGGGCAAACTGTTTTCTATTCACTTACTCAATTAGGGTACAAATGATTACATATGAATAACACAATTGGTCTTAATCAACAACCTGAGAGATCTAGCCTATTTATAGGCTACTAAGTTAACTTAAAGAACAAGCTAACCTAAACAATTGGATCCATAAAATAAGGCCCAATTCGACATTACATTTCGACAATACATACTAGAACTAACTTCAACTACAACATGTAAAATTTTGACATCAGCATGTGAACCAACTTCGACTTCATGCTTGTCTCCTGTTGAAACGTGAAAGTTATCCCTGCTGACAACATCCCTATCGATACGACTAGAGTTCGATTCAATATCTCACAAATATCCACCTTGGAACAAACTCTACAAAAAAAAACAGGGAAGGATCTAGCTTTCATCATGCAGCTTTATCAACTTCATACAGTGGCAAAATTTGTAGCTTGGAAATGTCTTGGTGATCATATCAGCAACATTGTCATCAGTCAAAACCTTCAGCACTTGGACTTCTCCATGCTTAATTATCTCTCTGACAAAGTGCAGCCTTACATTGATGTGCTTAGTTCGTTCATGATAGGCTGAATTATTCGACAAATGTATTGCACTTTGACTATCACATTTAACAATGATAAATCAACCTTGAAATTTCAGCTTATTTGCAAATCCTTCAAGCCACAATACTTCTTTCACAGCTTCACTGAGGGCAATATATTCAGCTTCAGTAGTTGATAAGGCAACAACCTTCTAAAGTGTCGCTTTCTAACTGATTCTTGTGCCGAACATAGTGAACACATATCCAGAAATAGTTTTTCTAGAATATATACAACCTACATAATCAGAGCCAACATATCCTTCGATTTAGACTTTGTTATTATCACCATCGGCTCTAACATAAATCAAGACTCTATTTAGATACCCATTTATGTTCCTAAGAATATATATGCATGACCTGCTTCAATGATGTGTTCTCAATCAGCAGGTACTCCTCAACAAAATGTCTTAGCTGAGAGATTCAATCTAACAACTTAGACATGCTTCGACATCACTCCTTCGGTTCGTTCCTTGACCTTAAAAATCCACTTATAACTGACTAACCTGGCTCCTGCAGGTTTCTCAATCAGATCCCAAGTGTTATTATCATGAAGAGATTTCATCTCGTTATCCATGGCTTTTCGCCATTCAATTTTATTTTGACTCCTCATAGCTTCCTTGTAGTCTCTAGGTTCTTCCTCAAGTACCCCACTTGTAGAGATTAAGGCAAAAGCTATAAGATCTGCACAACCAAGTCTGTAAGCTGGCTTGATGACTCTTCTCGACCCATCTCTTGCCAATAGGTAGTCGTCGACAGTTTCCTCAGTCTCTTCAGCATCTTGCTCTTTTTCTTCAACTTTATCTAGGTTATACACTTCAACATCACTATGATCCACCTTAACAGGAATCTCTACCTTTTCCAACTCCTCTTAAGAGATTTCTGTAATTCCACTAGCATCACCACTTTTCTTGAATGACATCTCGACTTCATTGAAAATTACATCATGACTTGTGATGTATATTCTGTGACCTGGTTCTAGGCACCAGAACCTATAGTCTTTAACTCCCTCAGGATATCTAAGGAACATGCATCTCAGAGCTCTAGGTTTGACCTTGTCTTGCCTAATGTGAGCATATGCTAAACAACCAAATACTCTCAACTTGTCGAGATCTCGTGGTTGACCCAACCAAACTTCTTCAGGTGTCTTCATTCCCAAAGCAGTCGAGGGACATATATTTATCAGATAAGCTGTTGTTGATATATCCTCCTCCTGAAACACCTTCTTCAATCCATCACTAACCAACATGCATCTAACCCTTTCAAAGATTGTTAGATTGAATATCTCAGTTAAGCCATTTTGTTAAGGAGTACCTGCTACAATCTTATGCCTTGCAATCCCAGACTCGACACAGTAACTGTCAAAGCTTCATTGCAGATTTCAAGGCTATTCTCGGTTCTCAACCTCTTGACCTTTCTGCCAATTTGAGTTTCAACCAAAACATTCCAACTTTTGAAATCCTAAAAAGTTTCATCCTTAGTCTTTTGAATGAATACCCGTAGCTTTCTAGAATAATCATCAACTATGGATAGAAAATACCTTGCACCTGAATGTGAAGGATTCCTTGTAGGCCCCCAAATAGCAGCATGAATGTAATCAAGGGATCCATGTGTTCTTTATTTACCTATGTTAAACTTCACCCTATAAGATTTTCCAAATTCACAAGGTTCACAAAACTCAAACTTCTCATCTTTGTCAATACCTAACAGGTTCTGTTTCCCTAGTTCGATCAGGCCTTTTTCGCTGACATGGCCCAATCTCATGTACCATAATTTTGTCTTTGACACCTGTTTCGTGGATGCAAAGTCTGTTGATCCACTTACAACCTCATCCTCAAGGGTATACAAGCCTTGTTTCTTCACGCCTCTCAAGACTTCATTCAGCCCCTTCATAACTTTCAAGATACTTTGTTCTCCTTGGAAGATATATCCCTTCTTGTCGATTTCACCAAGAGAAATAAATCTCTCTTAAGATCAGGTACATACCTAACACCAGTTAATAGCCTTATTGACTCCTCATGAAGCTTGAATATCATAGGTCCAATACTTGCAATCTGTCAAGCTTTATTGTTTTCCAACAACACTGATCCACCATCTTGATCACATAATTCTTCAAACACATTCTTCTTTGGAGTCATATTCCAAGTACATCATAAATCCATAATCCACTCTTTGCAATAGTTGTTGCTCGACACCACAATGACATCAGATGATTCATAGTCATCTTGCACAATAGTTGCATTGCCATTGTCCTTATCTCCATGATTACTCAGACGCTCAGGATGCATCTTTCTTGTGTGACCCTCTTTTTTACAATGATAATAATTAATACCAAAAACATCACCACCATAAGACTGCTGCTGAGTTTTACCTTTCTTCTTCTCGAACCTACCATCTCTCTTTGAGAATTTTCCTTTAATGGACAACCCTTCGCCAACTGATGATGGTTTCTGCTCCTTTCTTTAGTTCAAATCCTTAGAATACAAGGCTTCTTGAACTTCTTCAAAGGTCAGGGACTCTCTTCCATACAAGAAGGTTTCTTTGAAGTGAGCATGCGACTTAGGTAAATAACACAACAATAACAACATTTAATCTTCGTCATTGATGGTAACATTAATATTTTCAAGATCAAGATCAGCTTGCTGAACGTATCCAGCTGGTCCATTAATGCTTTATCTTCATTCATCTTGAATGAACATAAATCTTGTTTCAAGTACAAACGATTCACCAAGGACGTTGTCATATACAATCCTTCGAACTTTAGCAAAACACTAGTTTTTATCGTCTTCTTTGAAACCTGTCTGAGAACCTTATCACCAAGACTCAAAATAATCGCACTGTGGGCTTTCCCAATCATCGTTGTCTTATCCTTCTCCGCCAATGCAGCATATATGGCTTATTCTCCCTTTAACACTTCTAGCAAACCCTGTAGGACAAGAAGGGCTCACATCTTCAAACGTCATAAACCGAAATCATTAACTCGGGTGAACTTCTCAATTTTAAACTTTATTGACGATATCTTTATCCATGCTCACGGCACCAATTTGTTGTGACAAATAATACCAATTAAAAAATTCTTGATTGAGAAACATAGTTTCTTGGGTGAACAACGAAAGAGTTAGAACACATAGAGAGAGAGAGAGAGAGAGAGAGAGAGAGAGAGAGAGAGAGAGAGAGAGAGAGAGAGAGAGAGAGAGAGAGAGAAAATAAAAAATAACGAAGAAAGAAGGAGAATAGGATTTTGGGCAAAGTGTTTTCTATTCACTTACTCAATTGTGGTACATATGATTATAAGTGAATAACACAATTGACCTCTCTCAACAACATGAATGTAAATGGTGAGTTTTCTTAAAATTGGATAAATTAGATCTAATATTTAAATAATTTAGTCTAATTATTTTAGAAATTTATTGACATGTAAATTTCATATAGTTATTTGATGCCTAAATTGTAGTCTATACCTTTGACTTCAGTTTGCAATATTTTAATTGTCTGATTGTGCAAGAATATTTTGAATAATTTTGATTTTATATAATTGAATTATGTTTAGAGTCTTATATTTTTATATAACGATTTACTTTCTAATTATAATCGATTTTGAGATGAAATTACAATATTTTGAAATTCAATAAATACCAACGACTCTACTTACAAGGATGAATGTCACACTTTCGAGGTTAGTAATAATTTATTCTTGAATCTCTTGTGACTCATTATATAACCGCATTTAAGGGTAAATTTTTTTTCAATATTATCTACTCCTTTGAATAAATAAAAAATGTGCATTTATAGAAAATTATTAATTTTTCAGAATATTCTAAATTAAAAACTCTTTATTTATCATCATAAATTGATTTTTAGTTATATATTAAAATAAATAGATAAAAATATAGTTTTATGAATATATTAAAAATCTTATTATTTTATGACTTTTATTATGGAAAATTAAGTAATCATTATTAATTTGTAGAATTGTAATCTCACCTATCGTGGATACAATTATATAAATTTTTCTATTTTTGATAATATATAAAAATTCTTAATTCGTATAGTTGTAACGCACCTATCGTGGGTATAATTATACAAATTTTGATCAATAAAGTAATTAAATTTATTTTAATTATAATAAATATTATATTGATTATCTGTATGTTATTATTAGTATAATTTATTTTGTTCAATGTACTTATGATTTATGATTATGTAAATTATTGTTTGAATACCTTGTCGGTATCAAAATTTTCTATGACCAAATATTCGTACATTGTTTTATTTCTTATTTAAAATTGTTGAAAGTATTATTTGAAAAATAAGAAATTATTTTAAAGACATGTAATACTTTATTAAATTCAATCATTTTTATTCAATATCTTTTAAAATAGATTTTAATTCTCTTTATATTATGTAAGTGATAGACATACCATATCGGTGTAACGTTACTTGACATGATTATTATGTGATAGAGAAAATAGTTGAATATCTGTTTAAAAACTTTTCAAAACCCTTAATCTTAGTTCAACTATTATTCTCTATCAAGTGGAAGAATTTAACATGTCAATCAAATAAAATTGAGAAACAAATATTATTTATTTATTACTTTATAGAGACTTATGTCGAGGATATTATATTCTTATGTTAGTAATAATATTTATGACTAATTTTGCTATATCCTCAATAATAGTTAAATTTAAAGTCTCATATTTTTCTACTGCGTATAACATAATATATTTGTAGCATTTGAGTATTGAGTGAGTTATTAAGATGTTATGTATAATCATATATTATGGGTTTGATCTCACTCAGTTGATGGTAAATCTTTTATATGACCATCATATTCTTTCATGTGAAATTATCTAAATAATGATATATTCAATTTACGTGCAAAATATGTGGCTGAAATGATGTTATATTATACAACCACTTCTCTATATAGTTTTGCTTTAAATAGTATATTTAATATTAGTGGGCTCTGATAAATCTTTATCCTATTAGATCAGTGGAAGTGCATGTGTACACAATCATATAATTTAAAAATATTTATATTATTATTCTCATAGTGTCATATATTCTTGCGCACACTATAAATATGACATATTCTAAAAGAACATCAAAATATGAAATAATTATAAGAAGCCTTATTCTGTTATACTGAGATATATATTATTCTCTTAATTTCAAGAAACATCATAATTTGATTTTTAGGTCGATATTGAAAAGACACAAATAATTCTTTAGCATGCAATAATATTGTGTTATTCTATCATCAATAGTCCATATTTGTCACGTCATAATATGAAAGTACAAGTAAATATCAGTACTCCTATCGAGTATGATATTATGTTATGAAGGTACTTATGATTAAATATAATTACTCTCGTAATAGGTTATCTCTATATGTAATTACTATTCTTAGACCTATGTGGATATTCTATGATCTATAATTTAAAACTCATTAGTATAATCACTAACCATAGACTTATACACATGAGTAAGTCGTATGATACTTTGGGTTAGTGGGAGTTTATCAATAGCCTTTTTATATTATTGAGCCATTCTTTATAACATACTACTCTAAAGTTAAATATGTTACTCTGAAGTCATCATTCTTTATATAAAGTTGTGAGTTTTAACATGTATGATTTGTCTTCTCCATTGGATATAATTTTTGCAGCGTTAAAATTTACTTCTTTTTTATTGATTAGGGTTTTGACTATTATTGATATTATAATATTAAAATCAATATTTTTAATAATTAATTATTGTCATTCAAGTGGAAGATTGTTATATTAATTATTTAATTAATCAAATATGGATTGAAATAATTAATTATTAATTAATTATATTATGGTCTATTGTTATTAAACACTAAATAGATGAATTGTTTGATTGGATTTTGTGCCTGAATAGACCGTGATGGGTTTGACCATTCAGCTAAGCCCAATGAGTGGTTCATGCCCTCAGCCGTTTAGTTATTTAAGTGTTTCCCCATTAGACAATTAACATACTCTGAAAATCCTAAACGATAATAAGGGTAGTAATTCTCTCATATTCACTCTTCTGACAACCGTCTCTAAAATTCTACAAGGTACATCGTTCTTATCAATGCCGATTATTCTTTAATATAAAAATATATTATAATTTGTATTTATTCAATTCTATTAAAATCTATCAATTGGTATCAGAGCCCCGTAGATACGTTTCATAGATATTGCTTGAATTATATGATTTGAATTAGTGTATGGTTTCTATTTGTTTTGAGTTAGGCAAGTTAAATAATAAAATTTGATACACTAATTTTATATGATTCATATTGAATTTAAATGGTGAGTTTTCTTAAAATTGGAGAAATTTTAGGTCTAATATTTAAATAATTTAGTCTAATGATTTTAGAAATTTATTGACATGTAAATTTCATATTTAGAATCAAAGTGTATTATACTTTAGGTCTATATTAGTAAAAGGTTGTTATATCTCACCTATTTTTTAGGATTTGATTGCTAAATAATTGCATTTTATTGTGTGTGGAATGATAATTATTTGTAAGAGTTTGGAAGGATGATCCAATTTTATAGCTAAATAATTAGCATCAAATATTTTATTTGTTTTTGTAGAATATTACTTAATAATATAATATGTTTCAATATTTTAATATAATGTGTTATTATGTGATTAATTGTGTTACTATATTCTTTTTCGTATGCCTTTAATTTAATTAAGCAAGCTAATCCTAGAGACATGCTTGCTAAGAAAAATTATTTCAGAGAGGTGATTAATGCTTTGAATTTTTTTTTGTACTCATGAAATAAGATTTAGTTCAAAGAGGGTAGTCTGATTAGATGTTGCTTATCACTTTTTAAATGATGACTCTTAATATTTTAGTTAAGAATTCAAATGGAACTTTTCTAGTTTTGGTTATTTGATGTCTAAATTGTAGTCTATACCTTTGACTTCAGTTTGCAATGTTTTAATTGTCTGTTTGTGCAAGAATATTTTGAATGATTTTCATTTTATATTATTGAATTATGTTTAGAGTCTTATATTTTGGTATAATGATTTACTTTCTAATTATAATCGATTTTGAGATGATATTACAATATTATGAAATTCAATAAATATCAATGACTCTACTTACAAGAATGATATTACTTCTTTTTTATTGATTAGTGTTTTGACCATTATTGATATTATAATATTAAAATTAACATTTTTAATAACTAATTATTATCATCCAAGTGGAATATTGTTAGATTAATTATTTAATTAATCAAATATGATTTGACATAATTAATTATTAATTAATTATATTATGGTCTATTGTTATTAAACACTAAATAGACGAATTGTTTGATTGAGTTTCGTGCCTGAATGGACCATGATGGGTTAGACCATTCAGTTAATCCCAATGAAAGGTCTCTGCCCTCAGCCGTTTAGTTATTTAAGTGTCTCCCTATTAGATAATTAACATACTCTAAAAACCCTAAACGACAATAAGGATAGTAATTCTCTCATATTCACTCTTCTGACTGTCGTCTCTCAAATTCTACAAGGTACATTGTTCTTATCAATGTCGATTATTCTTTAATATAAAAATATGTTATAATTTGTATCTATTCGATTCTATTAAAATCTATCAAAACTTTGACATCAGCATGTGATCCAACTTCGTCTTCTTGCTTGTCTTCTGTCGAAACATGAAAGTTATCCTTGTTGACAACGTCCACATCGACAACACTAGAGTTCGATCCAATATCTCACATCATTATGCTAAAAAAGATTTTTAATAGCGCTTTTTTTGGCCTTTAGCAGCACTTAAAAGCGCTGCCTAAAGTGGTGCTGCTGTAGATAAAGACAACGCTATTTTTAAGGCAAAAGTTCTACTATAGGCCTCCTTTTACCAGCGCTTTTTCTAGAAAAGTGCTCTCTTTTCCCCCCCTTTTAGCAGCGCTCTCTAAAGTATATTTTCTTAAGACCTTTAGCAGCGTTTTTTCATGAAAAGCACTCTTATTTCCCTCCCTTTTAGCAGCGCTTTTACAAGCGATCTCTAAAGTATATTTTCTAGACATTTAGCAGCGCTTAGAAAAACGCTCTCTCCCCCCCCCCCCCCTTTTAGCAGCGCTTTTAAAAGCGCTCTCTTCCTTTTAGCATAATTTTTTCAAGAAAAGCGCTGTCTTTTCTACACATAAACCTGCTTATAACAATTATATTCAACACAAGCCTTTATTTCAACACTTAGGCTTTTTATATACCATAACAATTCAACACATAAACCTGCTTATAATCATTGTAATTCAACACAAGCCTTTATTTCAACACATAAGCCTTATATATATATATATATATATATATATATATATATATATATATATATATATATATATATATATATATATATATATATATATATATATATATATATATATATATATATATATATATATATATATATATATATATATATATATATATATATATATATATATATATATATATATATATATATATATATATATATATATTATAATTTAACATAAACGATCCATATTCTAAAATATATTCCAAAATCGATAATTTCGCAAATATATTTACTTATAATTACAAATTCCATATTTCCGGATCCTTACAACAAATTCTAGAAGTATATCAATAAATTCCAAAACTATATACGACTTTCAGAACTATAATTATTCAGTAGTATGTGTCGCATCGCTGCGATGGAGGGCCAACGGAAGACAGAAGAGTCGCCACCGTTCGTTATTTATCCCAAAGAGAGGGAAAGGAAAAAATCAGAGAAAACCTACAAAAAGGGAAAAGACAAGTAATTGCAACCAAATCTTGGGTTCGGGAGTCGGTTATGCAAGGGGAAGGTATTAGCACCCCTCACGTCCGTTGTACTCAACGAGATCCACACTCGTTGTCTATCTAAAGGGTGTTTATCTATCTAAGCTACAGGCCACCGGGACAAAAAAGAAAAGAAAAGAGACTCGATAGAGCATCACCGCTCTATGCCTACGTACTCCCTCGTGCAATGGGAAAGTCAGAATCAACGTAGTTCGGCAAACTACGGGTGAAGGTAGGGAAGGTTGCTCGCCAAGACATCATCGTCTTGTGCCTACGTATCCTCATCTGGTACGAGAAAGCAGAGCAAACATAGTTCGGGCTGATACGACCACATGTTGGTTCAAGTGTTTTATCCGAGTAGGGTTAAAACTTAGTTCTAGTAGTTAGGTGTATGCTGCTCGACCATTGGAGACTTAGGCGTTACTTGTTTGCGGTAGAACCAAAAGTTAACAAAACTCTCTTTATGAAAATGGTTTCCAATTAATCCCGAAGGATAGAAAAAAGTTTGATGTTTGTTTTTGAGTCTTTTATGAAAGAAGTGAATTGAACTTTTTTTTTAATTCATGTTGCACTAAAGACTATGACTTAGGAGCGAATGCGTCACATATCGTCCAAAGGACATACCCTAAACACTCTAGACAATTGAGAGGAGGCCCCCCAATCATCATTTCCCAAATGCTTAAGGCTCGTAGCGTACAACAATCATTATCCTTTATTATGTGTTTTGAAAGAGTTTAGAGATGAGAAGAAAAGACACTCTCTAAAAGGGAGACTAAACTCAACCTAATGTTATCATGCAATGTACACCTATGATTGAGATGAAAAGGGAAGACTACCCTAATGTTGTCATACAAAGTATTCAAACCTAAGATCAATCATAATCCATCTTAAACAAGAAAGATTAGAGGTCCTAAGGGAACATGGCAAAGGAAGACAAATGAAGAAAGCATAGATGAAATAAAAAGAAGGATGCAAACATGCAATGCAACACAAAGAATAAGAGGGAGGAAAAAGGTGTGGGGTAACAACCACCACAAGCACATCTCAACCTCTTCAAGCAAACCAAAGAATGAAAAACAAATGAGAGATGCAAACAAGAGAACTTAAATAAGTTCAAGCCAAAAGTGAGATGAAATGGGAGAAATAGAATTCCTATAACCATTTATGCATCAATCACTACCAAGAGGCAAACTCAAAGAAGAAGGAGAAGACATGGTCAATGTGAGGATGGGAGAACAAGCTTGGGCAACAACCAACATCAGATGAAATCTCAACCATAAACATCACAATGATCATGCAAGAAAGAAACCAAAAGAAAGTTCTCAAAGTGGCCTCTCATCTAAGTCACACTCAAAGTGCAAGCAAGAGGCACCAAATCAACTTGGATGAGTCCCCAAAGTCCTAGGACATAAGTGAAAACAAGGTAAGAGGGTAAGAAAACCAAATAAGGAAGCAAGCCAAAGCAAGTTGCAAGATGAGGCATGGTAAAGAACCTAAGTTCTATACACTTTCAACATTAGAAGATAAATGGAAAGCCTTACAAAGATGCAACTTACAACAAGAACCACCCAACTTTATGACCTAAAAATTTGCAACTAGCCACTTCATCATGTTATAAATGTGAATCAAGAGGAGTTGGAAGCATATGGGATCCACAAAGGTCATTTCCCACCCAAACTAGGTCAAGTAGTATGTGTGAACCATCCTTAGGGAAAATGATTCAAATAAATAGGAAAATAGGAAAACCAAAAATAGGAGTTGACTTGCAAGGTACACCAAAAATAGGAGTTGACTTGCAAGGTACACCAAAAATAGGAAAATCATTCAAATAAATCCAAATAAAATGTAAAAAGCTCACAAAGATGTTGGAAACCATAGGCCAAAACAACACAACCAATGTCCAACCAAAGCATCACCAAAGAAATTGATTCACTAAGGGTTCTCCACTTTAAATGAGGGTTATCGAGGGTCAAACAAATGGGAACAAAAGTCAACTAAAAACAAGTCAAACATTGACCAAAACCATCCTCTAAGACACCTCAACTCATTATCAAAATGAGGAAAAAATATCATTCATTGGAGGTTTCAATTGGTTCAAGAACAAACAAGAACAAAAGAGAACAAATGAAAAAGCAACCAAAAATACCTCCAATCATTAAATTCAATTTTAATTGAAAAATAAATGAAAAATGAAATTAAATATTATCAAAAATTAAATAACACATTTAAGTGTCATAAAATAGTTTTTGTTGAATTTTATAATAATTGGAGCTATTTTTAATTAATAAAATCAAAACAGAAAACAAATAAAAATAAAATAAAACAATTAAATTGAAATGGTGCAAATAGCAAATAACCACGTTCAAAACATTGGGCTGATCAGCAAAGGGGGTGCACATATCAATTTAGGCCCAAACCAAAGCAACTCAGCAAACAAGCCAAAACGCATTGTATCATTAAATGATGTGGCATTCAAAGCATCCACGCGTGCAAGTCAAAAAGATCTGGACCACACATCTGATCAGGTCAAAGTGTCAAACAAGGATACATCAACTTGCCTGAGTTTGAACCAGACGCCAGAGCCCTAGCTCCGGTTGTCTTCTCCGGCGAGGTGGTTGGAGTTCAAGTTCCTAAAACTTACCAAAACGTGACAAATTTTATACCAAAATGAAGGTCTACTCACGTGCAATCCAAATCTAGGCTCCATTTGTTTTAAAAGCGCTTAGATAAAGAGAATCGAACGAAGGAAGTTTTGGATGCACAACTGAATTCTTCATTAAACAAGACAATCAAGCTATCAAACATTGCCTACATGGTGTAGGGCTTCAGATGCAACCACAATGATCCTAAAACAATGCCTAACATGAGAGAAATTTGGAAGAGAAGATTACCTAACGGAGACACTCCGTTGGTGCTTCAATTGATGTCAAGCTTGCTCCAAAATGTGCAGATCTACTCCACTGAGCTTGAGGAAGATGATTCTTGCTTCAATTTGAGTTAAAAAGCTCTCGATCTGAATTCACGATTTTGAATTTTCTCTCAAGTTTCCAAAACTGAACTCTGAGCTCTCTCCATGAAAAATGAACTTTTAAGCTCACCAAATGAATTTGGAGCTTTTATATGTTGGATTAGGAGTGAAATGGAAGGCCCATGAGGCTTGGTTTGGCTGAATTTTGAAAGTGCCCAAAACTTGGCATATGCTCATGCACACGTGAATATCAATGCCTACACACTTGAATTTCATTTGGTTTTGCAGCTGGGAGTGTGAATTGCACATTAGGATTGAATTAGGCTTTGTACATTGTCCAATTATGAAGTTTGAATGACAAACTTCTTTGTGAAGAAAATGTGAATTCTACGTGATTTTCATCTCATAAACCAAACTAAAGTTGTGCATTTTGCTTGTTGGATCAATGTGAACAAAATTCAATTAAAAGAAAGCATGAAAAGGCCTAAAACCAATTCAATTGAAATCATGATTTTAAGTCCATTTTCACTTGAAATTTCCCCTCCAATGTCCATAACCATGCATGATTCATGTCAATCTTGAGTTTCATGATGAAATTGAAGTCATTTTGGACGACTTTCATGTTGGTTGAAGTTCCATTTGAAGTGCACAAGTCTATGTAAATGACCCACAATCAAAATGACCTATAATCCAAGTTTCCCAAAATACCCTTGCCTTGCAAGCTTCATAACTTGAGTTCCACAAATGATATGAAGGACTTCTAGAACCTTTTGGAAATCTAAGATCATTAGGAATAACTTTCATGTTCGTCAAAAATTGAGAAGAAACATAATTCTAGGTCAAAAGTGCCTTGGAAGTGAGTTGACTTTTGTTGACTTAAAAATATGCTCATCTGAGACCTATAACTTGATGGCATCATAACATGAGTTCCACAAACCCAATGGATGAGTTCTAGTACTCAAAAGAAATCTTAGAACATGCCCTACAAGTCTCATGTTTATAAGAAAATGAGATTGAACTTGTATCTTCAGGTAAATTGTCCTTGAAGTTAGCTCCTAAAGAAGGGGATTTTACACTAACATCCTCTGAAACCCTAATTTAGTAACTCTTTAGACTCTTGATTCTCCTTGATTTGAACTTGAAATGAAATACTAGATGTCTCAACATGACTTCTGATGATTCCAATGACTTGAAGCCAAGTCTCAAACTCCTTCAAGCCCACAGTTGACCTTACACTAAGCAGATGAAACCCTAGGTGCACCAACTTTGACTGCAACCTCTTGCAAATGATATGACCACTTAAATAAGCTCCCTAATGGATTCAAAAGCACTCAATGAGCTTCTCCAACATCTCTTATCCATAACCATGAATTTGTGAACCCCTTATGATCTTCAATGGCCATCCAAGATAGGAGATAAGCAACACTTGTCAACTTTGACCATTTCCTGATGAGTATAAGCATTTGATAAGTTGAGTAAACACTCTTGTTTGAGCTTGATACCCTTGATAACCTTCTCTTAGATAACACACCTCCCTTGATCCCCTACAAAAGACAATGCTATGCAGATGAAAATGCTAAAGAATGAAATGAAACATAAGCCAAGTAAAGAAAAGGTTTGGGTAAATTTTGGGGTACAACAGTATGTACAAAACATCACAACAACACAAATCTCTAAAGACCATAAACTCCGATCAAAAGACAGAAAGACAATATACCTTATAAAATTCTCATCTCAAGAATGTATTGACATCATTCCTCCTTAATTTCTTCCAATTTATCTTTCAAGTAAGTAACACACTTGAATTCATCAAAGTACTACATAATATAACATAATATGCATGATTTAGTTAAAACTAATTACTCATATGAAATATCGGTTAAATATTAAAATAAATCATATAACTTATAAATCCATACCATGTTTGGAATCTCTATTTGACCCGAATGAGTAATTTCCTTCATAAACCTCAATACAAAATAATCGCAATCAATACCATTGCGCTGACGAGGACACCGCACATGAAAAAAATACGAATATATATCAGGATATATAATTTAACTAGTTTTATCAAGTAGCATCACTATAACAATCAAAATTGTGAAAATATACCTGCACTCTGATCCATCTAATGTTGTTAGCCTTACTTTTTGCTACTCTTGTTTGTCTTTGTGATCGAAATATTTGTATAGCTCTAACATAATATAAACGAATATTTAGAACAATCTCACATAATAAATAAAGATATACACAAATTATTCAGAACAATCTCACCAGTTACGTATCAACCATCTTCTTCATATCTGGATATTTTGTTTGATCACCATCCAATGAATCCAGATAATACATTATTTCTTTTATCGGATTAATCGTAACCAACAACCAGTGTCCACTATAAAATAAGATAAAAGTTTAGATGGAAATGTTGTATAGAATGTGAAAAAACGAATAATTATAATAAATGAAGTTAGAATAAAATCTAACCCATGGCCAATATTATATGGAAAAAAACTAACTGATTACCAATCAGAAAACCTCGACACGCAGTCAGAAGAAACATCTGCTAACATGCAGGCAATGGCATTACGTCGGAAAGATCATCTGATATCACCATTAGGCATCTATTAAAACAATAGGCCTCGAACCCGAAGGCCGACTCAAAACGAAGTTGAGAAAAGACATCTGCTAAACAACAGGCATTCTCTAAATAAAAGCGAGCATCGAACCCGAAGGCCGGCTCAACCCGAAATTGAGAAGAAACATCTGACATCGCCGCCAGGCATCTGTTAAATAAAAACAGGCATCAAACCCGAAGGCCGACTCAACCCGAAGCTGAGAAGTAACATCTGACATCGCCGCCAGGCATCTATTAAATAAAACAGACATCGAACCCGAAGGCCGGATCAACACGCAGTTGATAAACTTCTTCTGCTAACCCGCAGGCATTCGCTAAATAAAAGCAAGCATCAAACCCGAAGGACGGATCAACACGCAGTTGATAAACTTCTTCTACAAACCAGCAGGCATTCACTAAATAAAAGCGAGCATCGAACCCAAAGGCCGGATCAACATGCAATTGATAAACTTCTTCTGTTAACCAGCAGGCATTCACTAAATAAAAGCGAGTATCGAGCCCGAAGGCCGGATCAACACGCAGTTGATAAACCTCTAACGACAATTCATAAAAGAACACCGCTGGGGAAAGAGAAACTTAAGCAAGCAACTCTGGCGGTGACTTCACTGGGAAAGGAAGAGAAACATAGTCAAGCAACTCTGTTGGGAAACACCTGATAAGTTGAAACACATCCATCAAAAATATTTTGCCGAGGTATGGATACCTGTACGGGCTAAAGAGTTAATATCACAATTTGCCATGGTCTGATACCATACGGGCAAAAGAATCACATCATAACCTTGCCATGGTCTGGATACCATACGGGCGAAAGAATCACATCATAATCTGCCATGGTCTGGATACCATACGGACGAAGGAAATTATCCATCTGTTGGAAATACACCTGAAAAACAAGAGGTACCAACCTGGCTTATGTTTCACATGCATATGTTGGAACATGGTGTAATGCTTCATACGAAATGGAAATGCTACGCGTTTCTGAGAATGATATGCATAATGCAGATGCACCGAAATCGAATCAGCAAAATAAATGCTGAAGGGACAAAGCCAACCCCGCCGGGGAGATGGGACATGCCAATTACGATTGGACTTATGCTGGGAAACAAGCCCTGGATGGCCTTCTAAAAAGAAGTTCCCTGGATACTATTTCTATGACGAGAACAAAAATCTGCCCTGCTGGGCATCAACGTAAACTCTACTAGGGGAAAGTGTCCTGAATGGCCTTCCAAAACACAACTCTTTTGGGACTCGCCCGACTCAGCTGGGGAGAATAATCAACCACTCTACTAGGAAGATAGCACCACATGCTAAACAAATACTCTACTCAGCCGGAGATCAAATCAAATCCTCTTGAGAGAAAATGCCCTGAACGGCCTTCCAAGATACAACTCTCTTGGGGAATATACAACCCGAACGAGGAAAGACAGCCAAACGTTGGAGATAAGTCTAACCTGCTGGGGAAATCAACGACTCTGCAGGGGATAACAATCAACCCCTGAGATTAACCTTAATTTATCGGGAAATCAACCCTAAACGTCCTCCTAGAACACCGAAATCCTTCTAGGGTACAAAACACGCATCTAGGAGTAACTCTACTTTGCTGAAGATCAAAAATCCGACCTAACAGAGATTACTCAATTGGGGATAACTGAATAAGATTGGCTGGGAAATTATTCCACACTCTCTCTGCTAAGGATAAAGAAAAACAATTCTCAGGGAGTATCTTCACTCTGCGGGGAAGAATAACTGCTCTGCTGATTCCGCAGGGATTAGTCAATGAGAGGGAACCTATTCGACTTCCGCTTGGGGAATGAATCACCACTTTAAACCCTGAGGGGTTACCAAGCCATATGCCTAGATTCTGTGGGGAATCAAAATTCTGAACTTGCTCTGCTGCTGGGAAAACAATTCCAAACCTGCTTGGTGGAAAGAAATCTAATCTCGACTCGCTAGGGAGTAAGCGCGTACCTACAACCTGCTGAGGATACGGACACATACCTGACCTGCACGAGGAATATCAATCTCGATGCTTTGGGGACGATTCTACCCTGCTGGAGAATTCATTCTTGAACTGCTGAGGAACGAGCGTATGCACTTGGGAGAAATGTACACCCTCTACCTACACATCCTTTCCTGTAGAAACAAGCCTCTGCTGGAGAAAAAAATGATCCTCAACTACACACCTCTCTCTGGGGAACGATGATCCTACCGGGGATACACCTTTGAAAATTTGCCCTAAGGGTAACGACCCTGCAAATGAACAAACAAAAAGATATCCTGCACAACAGGAACTATCTCGGTCATCATCTGTGACATTATTCAAATAAATCAAAGTTTTAATGATTATCGATCAAAGCTTGCAAGTTTATGTATGCGCAGTTTTATTAAAACATAGGGCGTTTTTTCGCAAACAAAACAGTAAAGATTAAAGCAAGACAAACAAATTACTGAATAGTATATATTTTATTGACAAATGGCCTATAAATAGGCAGATTTTACAACAGATGCAACCCCTGAAAAGAGGAAGTTGTGCAGAAATTTACAGAGATGCACATAAATATACAGAATATCGGCAATGTGGCACAGACAAACACCTCTTCTTCTTCTGAAGAGATTGATTCGGATAAACAGCCCTCAGGTCCTCCCTCAATCCACTATACTCTGAAGCTCAATACACAGACCGCAGTCATTTGCTTTTCAAATCCCTAACTTTTGCCTGAATCGCCCTTTGGGGTTTTCAATTCACCGGGATACCCATTTTTTCCAAAGTCACCTTTTCAGGTTTTCAACTTTGCGGGTTTACATATTTTTCTTTTATATCCCTAATTTTTGCCCGAACCCATTCTTTTTATGGTTCGTCGGAATGCCTCATTTTTGCCTGGATATTCTTTTTTCTTTCCAGCAGGTCTATTTAAGCAAAGTATTTTTTAACTGCGGCTGCGTTCACATGGGATGTGAAATCTTCACCATCCATGGTTGATAATAGTAAGGCTCCTCCGGAGAAAACCTTTCGCACGACATATGGACCCTCATAGTTGGGAGTTCATTTGCCCTTGTGATCTGTTTTTGGAGGGAGAATCCTCTTCAATACTAACTCGCCTGTCTGAAAGCTTCGAGGGCGCACCTTCTTGTCAAAAGCTTTCTTCATCTGGCTCTGATACAACCGACCACACGCAATAGATGCTAGCCTTTTCTCATCCATCAGGCTGAGCTGGTTCAATCTATTTCTTATCCATTCCGCCTCATTAAGCTTGACGTCGACCAAGACTCTCAAAGAAGGAATTGTTCCACCCAAAATTTTGACCCCTTAAATCCTCATCATCATTTTAGGATCATATTCATTTGATTATCTAACCTTTACCTATTTCGAGTTTGTCTTTGTTAAGATACAGGTGAATTAGGGTTTCGTACTAGCCGAGAATCGAGGTTTCGAGGGTTAATCAGTCAATGTATTGGATTGATTTCTCATGAAATAAGTCTCCACATCATCAAATATACTCCATTTCATCAAGTATAAATCCAATTTGAGGTTGTCACCCAAGGATCAAGAACAATGCAGTTCAGGATACTCGATTAGGGTTTTCGATCAGAAAAAGTCAACCGTAGTTTGAATTTTGTTTTAAATGGTGTTCCAAGGGTGGGATCATGGTCCATAAAGTTCATATGGCTTAGTGAAGTCTACTCAAGAAGTTTCAAGGCCTCAAAAAACCCGGAGCATCAATAGTCGACTCGGTAGTCATCAATCGATCGTTCGGTTGACCGAAAAGTCAACTATTCAATCATAAGGAATTTGACCTCAAAGTATGAATAAAAAATGTTCCTAGTAACATATTACACATATCCAGGAAGTTTCATGACCATTGGATCAAGGATTGAGGAGTAATCAAAAAATCGGGAAATTAGGGTTTTGAAAGGGGC
Source organism: Lathyrus sativus (assembly GCA_963859935.3). Classification (NCBI taxonomy): domain Eukaryota; kingdom Viridiplantae; phylum Streptophyta; class Magnoliopsida; order Fabales; family Fabaceae; genus Lathyrus; species Lathyrus sativus. The sequence continues at coordinate 512,331,496 of OZ012738.1, forward strand.
AAGACCATAACTCCCTAACCACACATCCAATTGAGTTGGTTCAAGGCTCATTAGAAAGGTCTTGACAAGTCCTACAAAAGTCTCATAGGGGTCCATGAGCAGAAAATTCATAGATTTGGAGTTATGACCAAAGTCATTACAAGAAGGAAAAAACACTTAGAAAAATTCTAAGTTGTTGGCCTTTTTAGGCATATTTTTAGCAACTTTGAGTGGATTTTTGACCTAGTTCCACTTAGAATATAAAGATCATGAAAACATGAAAGTTGTAGAGATTCATTAGGGCTTTCCAAAATGTACTAGAACTCCTCCATAGCCCTTATGAGTTGAGAGTTATGAATTCAACAAGTTAAGGTTTCAACACTTGAGTTCACCATTTTCACTTTTTCACAAACTCACTCTTTAACCACTTGAGCTATTCTCAGCCATTTGATCATGTTTCTATCTGATAGGTAGAGAGAATGATGAATAAAAATGCAGAAAAGTAAGAGGTTTGGTGGACATTGCAAGTTGTCAATAGTTAATCAAAGAAATCAAGGAAAGAGAAATTTTTCATGAAGTAACTTGCAGCTACAGTTCTCCTACTCCCTAGCCACACTTCAGTCACTTCCTTGTCATTCATGCCACTTGATTTATGCATCATCTTGAGCGAAGAACTTGGACTTGCAGCTGCAACAAATCTTGAACGAGATTGCATTTACAAAATTCCCTCCAAAATGCCAAAAGACAAATCTGCCCCAAACCTCTCCTTGGCCTATAAATAGAGGTTTCCTATATGTTGAAACACACACCAAAGCACTCTAAAACCCAAGAGAAAACAATAGCTCTCATCTTACCTTGCTTTGCTTATAAGTGAAGAAAACCACTCCAAAACTTCTCAAAAATCTGCCTTGTGCATTTAGCCTTCCAAAACCATTTTCACCCACTCAAAATCATCACAAACCATCCACACAATCCACAAATGATATGTGGGAGGTGTTCAAGCTCTTAAACAAGTCAAAAACTTCATTTTCTCAAAAGTCAACTTTCAACCAAGCAAAGTTTGACTTTACACACAAAATCTGTTAAATCACTGCTCAGGCCTGTTTTGATCACTTTAACCCTCCAAATACCTTAGGTTTATGATGTACCAACTGTCCATAACCTAAAATACACTCATCATCACTTATTTTGAGTTCTTTCCTAAAGGTTCACTTGTTTACTTCAAGTGCAAGAAAAGTTGTCCTCTTCATCAAGGCATTGCTTGGATCTCATTTGGGAGCCTTCAAGGTTTTCCCTATTATATTAGCTTGCTTGGAGGTCTATAAGAGGTTGGTATTCACTATATTCATCTTAATTTGTCATGAGTATGTTTAATGTGCATTAGTTGGATTGAGTTCAAATGCAATGTACAGTTCATGTTTGAATCTGCCATGTTTTGCTTGTTTTGCTCATCAATGTGTATTGCTCTTATGATCATCATACAATATGGTCTGTTGTTGTGCTTATACTTTGGAAGCTCTATTAAGTGCTACTTTATGTCATGTATGAACATATGAAGGTTTGCTTGCAACTTTATGAAGTTTGATGCTGGTTTTGATCTGGTTCTGTTTGTGAATCATGTTGGTTTGTTTCTGTTGCAGCAGCATCTTTAAATCTTGATCTTGTTTGTTGGCATTTTAAATTAGAAATCCCTATATGTTGGATTCATGTGATGTTTGACTTAGTTTTAGTGGAAACTATATCATGTTTTGGTGCTGCTATCATTATGTTCTTGCCTTTTTCAAACTCATATGCATTCTTCAACTCATAGGTCATTTTTAATGCTAGTACATTTTTGGATCGTCTTTGTGTTTGAACTTGGTTTATAACATGTTTTGAATGTGCTTGTAAGTTTTTTTGGACTTGTTGAATAATCATTGGGATAAGTCATGTAATTGTAAGGCCTGTTTTTGATTCATGAGGACCAATACTTATTTTGCTGTCTTAATGTTTGTAACCATCATGATATATGCATTGAAACTTGATACTTGCCATTGTCATGCTAAGTATGCCTATATGATGATTTGAACTGCTGGTTGTGTTTGATCTATGTTTGTTAACATGAGAATGTGGTTTTCATTTGAATCTTGTTGTTATTGGGTAATTGGCATTACCATGTTTCATGTTTACATCAGCTGCTGTCATCATTAGGTTTATGTGGTAGGACTGTTTTCAAGCTTGACATGATCATATCTTGTTTGCATTGTCAATTGTGATAAACCTATATGTATGTCTTGTTGTTTTGTAAATCATGTGTGCATTCTGTCTTAAACTTGCTTGTGAGCATCATTGGTCAATAAGTTGTTATGTGAATTAGGTGTATTAGGATTAATTGTTGATTGATGCTAGCATTGTCATGTTAGGATCCATATTGCTGTCATGAACCATTGCCAAGTTTTTGCTATTTCTGCTTGTTTGTAAACAAGAGCATGTTTGTTTAATGCTAATTAACATGTTTCATCTGTTTGCTGCTAGAACTAGGTTTTTATGTTATACTTGGTTTGTGTTCATTACTATAGAGTTGTGACTTTCATTTTTAAGGCATGTTATGAATTGATATTTTGGATTGGCATTGTAATGACTAAAAAGACCTGGTTGCTGCTTATGTTATTATTCTGTTTGACATGTGCAAAATCATTTGATCATATTTGATAGAATGTTTATGTAGACCAAGTTGCCATAGTATAAACTGTTTGTGTATACATGCTTGTTGGATGTTGTGGTTAAGCAAGAAAGAGCAGGCTTGCTACCAGCTTCTGTTTGGAGGTGTTCACCTCTTGTGATATCATCTGTTTTGATTGATCTTTCTTGCAAGCTGTTTGAATTCATGTTTTGACATATGTGAATCATTTAATGAATGTTGATGAGGTGAATTATGCATGTTGCATCATGAACTGTTCTTATTTTCCAAGATAGCATTTCAAGCACTTTTGTTTAATAGTTGCCACTAGCATACCATTTTCTGTTTGGAGTTGTTTTTGAATGATTTTTGCATCTAGAATCCATAGGCTATGTATTAAAAGTTTGTGCACACCTTCATCTGGTCTTAATCACTTCTGTTTTGAGCTAGGATCTTTGCATCTAGAATCCATAGGCTACGTATTAAAAGTTTGTGCACACCTTCATCTGGTCTTAATCACTTTTGTTTTGAGCTGTAGCTTCCATAATGCATATCCAAGCTTCCATTTTCACTTGCAATTGTGTTTTAATTTGTATGCCTGATCTTGAAAAACTAATGATACCATTGTGTTCCTTGTTGAATTTCACATAAGATAGACCCAAATTTTGTGAAAATTAGTTGAGTTTTGAAAGAGTTATGGCGAAACCGTTTCCATGTCAAATTGCCTTGTTTGCTTGTCATGCCTTGCCCAAAAATACTTGCTTTGTTAGGTTTATGTGTTTATTGGGGTGGTATAATACACAGATGTATCGACACCCCAGTGGTTATGCCTTGTTCTAATATTGCCTTGCCATGCTTTGTAACCTGGGTTCAATCCGTGTGGAGATCAACCCTTTTGTTTTTTTCTCTCCATATTTTCCATGTTTTCACATTTCACTCTCTTTTCCCTTTATTTGACACGCGCGTGCCTTGGCTGGTTTGGCAAGATTTTGATCTTGTAACCCAAAGGTGGTGGGTTCAACACCCACCAAGCGCATTCCCTTAATTTTTATCACTAGAATGTTTGATTTTTCTTTAAATTTTAAAATAGCACAACTTTGTCAGTTTTTATCATTTTTGATTGATTCTTTTTGCAATTATCTTGTATTTTTGCATATTTTCATATGGTATGTGAATATTTCTAGAATTTTGATTTTAGAAAACACTTTTCATTAAAATTAATCATGCTTCATTTTTAGGGTTTTTACCCTCCTTTCTTGCAATCTTCCTTTCAAAACTTTTGATTCCTTTTCTTAAGTTTGTTTTTTGCACTTGATTATGAGTATTGTTTGTCAACTCCTTTGTGTATGTGATTGTAATTATTTTTGCTTGTGAGCATCATGATTGTTTCATTTGAATTCCATTTAAAATCCCCATGAAGTTATAACTTATTTGCATTGGTTGTTACCTTTATCTTTGTCAAGATATGCTTTGGTATTTACCTTTCATTTAGTCTTATAAGAACTTTCCCCTTTCATGATATTGTAATATCTTGATGCTATGCTTGCATGTTCTTGGTTGTAACCATTTACCTTGATTGTGATCCTTGCTTGATATTGTAATATGCTTGCATGTTCTTGGTTGTGACAATCTATCTTGTTTTGAAGTCATTGATATTGTGATATCCTTATGCTTGCTTTGGTTGTAACCATTCATCCTAATTGAAACCCTTGCCTATTGTAATATGCTTGCTTGTCCTTGGTTGTAACCATGTCTCTTGTATTCATTATATGTGAATGCTTATGCTTTGTTAAGTTTACTTTCCCGAAGTGATGGAACTCTTTAGTTCTCATCCAAATTGCCTCATATTTTCCCTTCTAAAGGAAAGTCTCTCTATTGACCCTTGGGTCATGGATAGCTCAATAACCTCGTAGGTCTGGATAGAACCTTCTCCCCCTTTTGGTCTGGATAGAACCAATAGGATAAATCATAGGTCTGGATAGAACCTTCTTCCCCTTTTGGTCTAGATAGAACTAATAGGATTAAACCTCATAGGTTTGGATAGAACCTTCTCCCCCCTTTTGGTCTGGATAGAACTAATAGGATTTAAATCATAGCTCTGGATAGAATCTTCTCCCCCTTTTGGTATGGATAGAACCAATAGGATCTTACTCTCATAGGTCTGGATAGAACCTTCTCCCCTTTTTGGTCTGGATAGAACCAATAGGATATACCCTCATAGGTCTGGATAGAACCTTCTCCCTCTTTTGGTCTGGAAAGAACCAATTGATCCTTATTCTGTAGTTCGTGCCCGAACTACGACCGCTCTGATTTCTCATTGGATAATGAGAATACGTAGGCACAAGATGCGATATCTTGACGAGCAACCTTCCCCCTTCTTCCTCCTTTTGGTCTAGATAGAACCAATTGGTCTTACAACGTAGAATTAGGTAGAGTTTGGTTAACTCTATGTAAGAGTCATGGAAATGATTACTTACTCCCCTTTTCTTGAGTGCTTAATGTAGATCTAGAGAGTTTTCTTAAACTCTACACAAACATTGTAATGTTTGTTCCCCTTTGAACCTTGATCATAATCAAGTGCTCTTTAACCTAGTGAGGTGAACTACGATTGCTTTGATTCTATCCTAGTAAGGATACGTAGGCAGAGGACGCGATGTCTTTGCGAGCAAACTTAGAAACTATCTTTAGGTCTTCACCCACACCTTTTACCCAATCCCAATCCATAGCAAACATTTAGCAATCTTAGCATACAAACAAACAAAAGGTTCCTGTAAAGTACTACAAATGTTTAGGTTGTGAAATACCTACCCTAGGCATAACCAACCCCCGATCCCCGAATCTCTTAGCGTTGTTGTTACATTGTGCAAAAGGTTCTTTCTTTCTTTAGACGTTTCCTTTTGATAAATTAAAGTTTGGTTGTGAATTTAAGAATTTAAGATTCAAGTTAATCAATAGTTTGGTATCATGATTCTCACTGCAACAGAAATGGCAACTTCACTAGGGACTTAAACTTGAGGGTTTAGCCTATTTTGTTTGATTGTATGCTATATTTGTGAATATTTGCTTAACATGTATATTTGTCAATATATTTGTTTGTATGTTGGATATTGGGTACTTTGAGTGGTGAGACGGTCCTATACCCAGACTTTAGTGCAATTATGATAGGATGGTGGTATATTCAAGAAGGCTTATAGGGAGTTGATTCCCGACCAAGCTAACTTGAGAAACCACCGCTCAGTGGAGGCCCTTTTGAGAGTTAGTTTTGTTAAATGAGTATTCGTGAAAACATTTCTACTTTCGACGAAGGACCCTGTGACACTGTGAACTTTTAGATTACATTTTACCCCACTTTGGCCTTATTAGGACGTAGTGCGATGACTATAAGGGAGTAGTCCCGATGTAGTTGATATGTGATACTACACTCGGACGAGACTCTCTTGAGAATATTATCGATTACCGAGTGATTTGGGAAATTGATAATATCCGAAAGATGAGTTGTTGACCCCGGGAACACTGTTAGAACCCGTTCGGCAGGTACAAACAACTCATAGTACAAAATCCTTGGGGATGGGTAGACCTTTGACTCCATGATTTGATCTTGAGCCTAGGAGGTCTTTGTGTGTGCATGTATTTGTGAATACTTGCCTTTGTGTTATGTGTACATCATCCCATCATATCACCACTGTCGCAACTGCGAAAAACAACTGGCGGAAAAACAGAAGAGTCACCACCTTTCGTTATTTATCCCAAAGAGAGGGAAAGGAAACAATCGGAAAAACCTGACAGAAAAGGGAAAGACAAAATCATCGCAACCATGTCTAGATTCGGGAGTCGGTTACGCAAGGGGAAGGTATTAGCACCCCTCATGTTCGTCGTACTCGACGGGATCCACGCTTGTTGTCTATCTAAAAGGGTGTGTTGAAACTACCTAGCTAAAGGCTCAGGGACAAAAGAAAAAGAAAGGACAGGACTCGACAGAGCGTCACTGCTCTGGGCCTACGTATTCCCGTCTGGAACGAGAAATAAGAGTCAACGTAGTTCGGCTAACTACGGGAGAAAGGGGGGAAGGTTGCTCGCCAAGACATCGCGTCTTGTGCCTACGTACTTTCATCTGGTATGAAAGATCAGAGCAAACGTAGTTCGGGCTAACTACGGGTTGAAAGGGGTGTTCTCGATCACACGGGGGTGAGAGAAAAGTTTGACGATACTAGCGTATGCATTATAGCAGTTAGGTGTATGCTGATCGACCATTGGAGACTTAGGTGTTACCTGTTTGCAGTAGAACGGACGTAGTATGTCGGGTTTTAAAGGTATGGGAACCTACGGGTACTTGAACTACGGTCTGGTCTCAATTGCGCTAGGGCAAGAGAAATGGAAAGATTAGTCGTCAGCGGGAAAGTCTCGATCGCACGACATCGAGAGAACAGAGAAGTTAGTTGTTAATGTGCTCGCTAGGATATCACATCCTATGCCTACATATTCTCGTCTGATACGAGAAATCAGAGCAGCTGTAGTTCAGCCAACTACAGAAAACAGTCTCGATTGCACGGGGGCAAGAGAAGAGAACTCAATCGCCAGGACGCGATAAAAAAAGGGGAAGTCTCAATCGCCAGGACGCGAGAGAAAAGGTTTGAAACGGGACGCACACGCTAGGTCCTAAACGTAGGAGTGAATGCGTCGCATATCACCCAAAGGGTGTACACTAAACATTCTAGACGAGTGAGAGGAAGCCCCCCACTTATCATTTCCCACGTATCTAAAGTTTACGGCTCACAACGCTCAAAGGTTGAATAAAAGAGATGAAAGAAGTAAAATAAAAACAATGTTACCGAACGGAGTGGTTCCGTTGACCCTTGACTTTTGTGTGCGAACTCCATTTCCAAGCTTTCCTCTTTTGATCCTTGATGATGGCATTTCAAACCAGAACCAATGTGACGCTGAACCGTCATAATTCGACTTATAAAAGAAGTCAAACCCCAAGAGGTAGCGTATTGATATCCGTATCAAAGACAAGATAGAGAAATGATATTGAGAATCATTCTCCAATTGGATCATGTCACATGGACAACACAACAGAAAAGCAAAATAAAATTGGAAGAAGAAGAAAAGATGAGGGGAGATAAAGCTATCTCGGATCCTACATCATCCATCAACAAGTTGATTTATAATGGTTTACGGAAGTCTCGTCATCGACCTACAAAATGAACATGGTGAGAAAAATCCAATAACAAATGGAAATAAGAATTCAACTTCTAAAAGAAAATAAAGTTTCTACAAGAAAAATAAAACCTAAAAGAAATCTATATAGAAGAAAAAAAATATAAAATAGAATATAAAACTATATTTAATATATACAATAATATTCTAAAAGAACAAAAATAAAATACTATGAATTTTATAAAGAAAAATAGTAAAAATAGTATTCACATATAATATCCAAATGAAAATAATCATACAAAAATAGAAAATGTCTTTACAAAATAAAATCCAAAAATAAATGGAAACAGGGGGACAGCTGTAACAACAGGGGTTCATCTAGAAAAAAAACATGCAATTGGGCTTGGCCCACACCAAAACAAAAACAGTCAACAGAGGGAGGTGCATTGAGAATAACCGGGGGGGGGGGGGGGTATGGATTCAAAGAAACGAACGGGCCTCACAACCCACTGACCTCACTTGAGGATCCAACGAAAACATCATCAGCTTCTTCATTTTACCCTGGCCAAACCCTAGCCGTTCTACTTCCACTTCGTTCATCACCCGCCGTCGCGGGTCAAAGAGACACCCTCTCCTCTGAGCCTCTGAACTTCTTCCACTAAACCTCTCTAATCAAAACTCTCTTCTTCTCTTGCTCAGACTCGTTTTCTTCAACAACATCACCACTTATAATACGACAAGTGAATAAACAAAACAGTAAAATCAACAACAATCCGGATGCTTCTTTCTTCACTGAAATTCAATGGTGTTGACTCATTGATGTGTAGTGAAGAGCTGGAGTTAAGAAGATTGAAGATCTGAAGTTTTGTTGGAGATCGATGAGGTTTTAAAGGAGATTCACGTTCGTGTTCGTGTTGTTGAATTCGAAAGTTAAACTGGAGCTGGAGAATTCTTTGTTCATGGAGATTTGCGGAAAAATGGTGGACCGGAGACAAGTTATTTGAAGGTAGTTTGATGTTACTGTTTAGATCTATAAAGAACGAAAGTTGTTTGTGCGTGGTGGTTTGAATCCGGATATGAAGAACTGAGATGATGTTGAGATGAAGTTTGTTTGAATATTGATCTGAGTTCTTTGTGGTTTGTTGTAGATGGTGATGAAGATCTACTGTTTATTATTGAAGATCTATAGACGGTGTCGCATTTAGATCTTGGATTGTTTAATGGTGAATCAGGATCTGTGGTGAAGTTTGTGGATCATGTGAGATTTTGGTGTTCAAATCTGGAGAACGTGTTTGAATTTTGGAAGTAGATCTGGAACTGGTTCGTTTAGATATGGTGATTTGTTATTCGGATTTGGAAAGATGTTTAGAGACTGATGAAGATATGAAGAACATTGGTGACATTTGTATGAAGTTTGGAGAATTTCTGGAAAAGTTTGAACATGGATGAGGTTATGATGAAGGTCGTATGAACTTGGATGAGTTCTGGGAAATGAGTATGAATGTTACTGGAAAAATCAAGAACAAAAATGATGAACACGATGAAGATTTAGAAAATCTGGAAAAATATTGATGAACGGATGAAGATTGATGAGTTTGGTGAGTGTTTCTGGAAACAATGAGTATGAACGTGATGAACACATGAATTTTTCGGTGAGCGTATGCAGTTTCCGGCGAGTTTTCCGGTGTATTTTATGGCCGTGTGATTTGTCCGGTGAGGACATGAATGTGTTTGCATGGGGCAACGTGTCAGCATTAATTGGGGAGAGAGAATACACAGTGAACAGGCTATTTATAGCCTGACAAGTGGCGCAGAAAGACATTGATGACCTGCAAAATCCTGATTAGCTGACAGATTAGTGGACAGAATTAATGACAAAGCTGACCTAAAAACTGATTAAAATTAAATGCAAGCTGGCCAAAACTACACTGCACGATTAATGAAGGATTATCAACAAAAAAAAGCTGATTAAACTAATTAATAAAGACAAACCTAATTAACTAAAAAGCTGGCTAATTAAAACCTATTAATGCAACGTATTCTTAAAACATAATCAATTAAAACCAACTAATGACAACTAAAACTAATATCCTTTAACTAAAGGAAACTAATTAAAATCTAAATCCAATAATGTTCTAATGTCCTAATTAAAAACTATCAAATAAATTCTAAAAAAAAGAATTAATTCTAAAACAAATACTTAATATTCTGAAAAACAATTAATTCTAATAAGAAAATACTATTTAAAATCTATTAAGAAAATCTAAAAATATTCTTTAAAAAAAATTAATTCTAGAAAACTATTTAAAATCTATTTTCTAAGTCAAAAAATAAGGAATTAATTTTTTTATTTTTACTAATAAATTCAATGAAAATCAATTAAATCAATTAACAAAAAAAAGTGAGAATGTACTGAAATAAACGGTAAAAAATCGGACACCGAAATATCCTAAAAAATAACAGCGAAAACTGAATCACCGGGCAGAGCGCAAATTTCACAATAAAAATCCTTATTCAAAACGGTTTGAATCTCCTAAGACGCGAGAAAGGAGCTGTAATCCCGATAAAATCAATCCGGCTGAAAAAATGCACAGTATGCGATATACAGATGCAAATGCAGAATGAATTGAAACATAAGCCAAAATGCGAGAAACAGTTGGTCAAAATTTGGGGTACAACAGCTGCCCCTATTCAAACGGCTTGGACCTGAAGGGTTGAAAAGCGAACGACTTTCAAACATTCAAAGGTAAAAGACGATTGAATACCAAAGAACTCGGAAATTTCCCAACCGCAAAAATAGAACTGCAAACTCTGATAACGGGACAAAAAATCTCCGGAAGTAACTGCATAATGATAAGCATCTGACATCGCCGCCAGCCATTCACAAAGTTGATAAACATCTGATCCAAAACTCGCATCGTCTAAGGATAGACGGAGAGAACACCATATTCAAAAACCACATCGTCTACGGGTAGACGGGAGGAAAAACCAAAGTCACATCGTCTAAGAGTAGACGAAAAGTAAATATCAACACTCATATTGTCTAAGGGTAGACAGAAAGAAACATATCCAACATTCACATCGTCTAAGGGTAGACAGGAAGAAAACCATATCGGGAATCACATCCAAATCTCACATCGTCTAAGGATAGACGGAGAAAAAACCACAACCAAAACTCACATCGTCTAATGGTAGACGGTAAGAAATATATCCAACATTCACACCTCACTCGTCTAAGGATAGACGAAAAGAAATATCATATCCGAAACAATCACATCAGCAAACTTTAGAACTCTTTTGTCAATAGGAATCAACGGCTAGAAATACCAAATCCACAAATCACTTCCGAGAAATTCAGGATTCTTTCGTCAATAGGAGTCGACAGAAAGAAATATCCATAATACCCAAAATCCACATCGTCTAATGGTAGACGGAAAGAAAATATCCACATCCAAAATCCACATCGTCTAATGGTAGACGAAAAACACCCACGAAAGGTTTATGTTGTCAACGGATAGACAGAAAGAAATAACAACTACTCACATCGTCTAATAGTAGACGGGAAGACACCGAATACCCACATCATCTAGAAGTAGACGGAAAGACACCAAAATACTGTTCACCAAACTGTAGAATTCTTTCGTCCATAAGAGTTGATGGAAAGAAAATATCTTCGAAGGGCCACATCGTCAATAGGAATTGACAGAAAGAAAACCATCTTCAAAGATCCATGTCGTCAATAGGAATTACCAACAAGGGAAACCAATCATTCTTCAAAGAGTCATAGTGTCAATAGGAATTAATAGCACGAAAACCCTCCTAAAACGCCATCTCATCCAATAAACGAAAAGAAAACCACGTCCGAAGCTCATGTCGTCTAAGGATAGATAGAGAGAAAAATCTGTTAGGGAAACATGTCGTCAATAGGGATTGACGGAAAGAAAATCTGCTCGGAGAAACACATCGTCAATCGGGATTGATGGAAAGAAAATTTGCTTGGGGATGTCATCATCAGAGGGCTGATGGACAAAGAATAACCAACGTATAATCTGAAACCCGAATAAACCGATAAACTGTCTGAACAAAGCTGTTGGATAAATTCCCCTGTATTGATTGTGAAGTGATTCAAGCTGCCACGAAAGGCTGGCAGAAACTGGCTTATGCTTCAAATGCATATGCGTATGTTTGAATATGGTGTAATGCTCCATACGAAATGGAAATGCTACACATTTGAGGATGAAATGCAAGGATGAGGCAAATATGATAACTATATGCAAACATGTAGATGCAGGCTCGCGCTGCCGGGGAAAGCTGGATAACAGAACATTCCAGCAAAATAAATGCTGGAAAGGTGAAGCCAACTCCCCTGGGGAAAACCATATGTGCCAAGTATGATAGGACTCTACTGGAGATAGCTTACACGTGCCAATGATGATTGGATTTTTGCTGGAGAGAACAAACGAAGTCTTCCTGTGTACCAAAGAGAATTGGATTTGCAAAGAATCAGGCACAACTGATGCTGGAAAGATATCTTGTCTGAACTCAAAGGTTTTTGGTTGAAAGGGTCAAGGGATAGTAGCATGACTTCCCGACATTCTTCTTGCACTCGAAAGTTAGCTGAACCGGCCTGAACAGTTCTGAAGACATGGAAAGGAATAATTCCTACTCTTCCAATTTTACCCCAGCTCGTGGGACCTCCGTGGGGATATTCCTCAAAAGGAAATCTGAAATCTCATACCCTGATGGCTTGATACGCACTGCCTCAACACCTTGAACCTCGGAGAGGTGTTTCACATTAATTGCCCCACGGACAATAAATAGCTTCTGCGCTTTTGGGGTGGCGTGCCCCAGTCTGCGATGACTTTGCCCGCGATTTACTGATCTGTGGGGAAAATGCTTCTTGGCTGCGAGAGATTTACCGAATCTCGACTTGACTGCTTCAGATTAACTGACTTCCGGATGGCCGACTCCCATGCTATGATCACTTGACATAACGTGCCCAGTTCGACAAAGTATTCAAACAATATGCATTCTATCCTGATCAATCTTTCCACTGTGGAAACTTTCCTTCTATCAAGCGCTTACTTGCAAGTAAAACAAGTTGTCCTGCATAAAAGATATATTAAATGCAACGCATATGACAGTTTTGAAATTCCAATTTGTTCACTGGAAAAAATTGTGACATAAAGTGAGTAGATCTTTTATCAACATGTCAACATTAGCACAATGGTGTAAGAGGAATCCTTTTAAGAGTCAGTTTCGATGCGATATTTACCGAAGTATGCTTTCGAAACAAACCTGCTTCAATTAGGACTTTTTCAGGTTGTAACTTGGTCAGGTTCACGGTTTGCAAGGAAAGGACAAAGGCTCAAAGTTTATTTTAACCCACCCATTCTCCATGATGTTCTCCAATCCTATATTTATCTAATTCGATGCTAGCGCTCACCTCTCAGAGGTTGAATGACAGGAGTGATGGTTCGGGAAACCATAAGTTTTCGGAGTGACAATCACTCGCTTTTTCGTCTTTTGGTGCCTGAATCACAAGACTTGTTTTTCGTCATCATTTTTTATTTTCCTAACTTTTTCCTGGACTGGCTCTTTCGAGCTTCTTTTGATTTCCAAGTCCAGCGGGATGCCCTAATTTTTGCCTAAGTCGTTTGTTTTCAAGATTCGACTTAGCAGGCTTTGTTCTTTTTTCTTTTAATTCCTTTTCTTTTCGAACAAATCGTGTGACGCCGGCTTGTCTGACTCTTTGGAGAATAACGTGACTGTTTCACTCCTTGTCGGCAAGGTTCGACCACTGTGGTTCTTTAGGCACGACCTATACAGGCGTGATTTATCCTCTAACGGGAACACTCCTATTGCAATTTGGATGCTCGGTCCAAGTAGCTGACACCTACCCTGCCCCAGGTTAAGATTTAGGGTTTTTCGCTTTCAGAAAAGAACTCCTACTACTAGGCTCAAAGGGGTAGACAAAGGATTATCATCCTTATATCTCCGGTGTTTGGGGATTCAAAACAATGCTTGTACATCATCAACATGATTTATTTCAAAAGCATACAATCGGAAGCTTATGCATCTTTAAACTTCGTGATCCTCCCCGGATTCCACTTAAACAAGCGTTAGACATCTGTAAAAAACAATTAGTGAACACGAATGGATTAAATCATAACATGCATATTCATTTCATTAATTTCAATGGAAAATGATAAGTTTTACAAATGAGTTTGCACTTTAACAGAAAAGAAACTACAAATGTAAAGAAATGACATAATAAAAAGAAATTGCCAGCTTCGGGGAACTGGGCTTCCAAGTCTTGATTTGCTGCTGAACCAGCCATCTTCAGTATTGCTCGTCGAAGTCAGTCTGATACTCTTCTGAACACCTGCTCTTAGTAAACTCTCCCATAACATTGATTGCTGACCCCACCTGACTGGTTGAAGGAGAACCATTAATCTGGACACCCTGAGAAGTGATAGAGAACATATTAGAGTCAATCAGCGTCTGAACCTTGCTCCTAAGCACCTTAAAGTCCTTAGTTGAATGTCCCTATGCCCCAGCATGGTACTCACAGCGGGCATTGACATCAAAACCTGAAGGATACGGAGGAATCTCTGGACTAATCTTCTTCGGCGCTATCAACCCACTTCTGATCAAACCCGACAACATTTGAATGTATGACATTGACAACTCAGTGAAATACCTTTGTGGCTTCCTTGGTCTCCGTCGGGCGTGCTAACGCGATTGATGACAGTAAGATTGCTGACTCTGAAGGGGAACAGATACCTGACACACAGACCCAACGGGTTGCTGACTTTGACCACTCGAAGTATCTTAAAACTGAATCTGAGGTACAAGAGATTCCGGGATAACATCACTTTCTTTCTCCCATTCTTCTTGAGAACTGACAACTGATTCACTTTCATAAACTAAAGTATCTGAGATGTCTCGAATTTTTCCGCTCTTGATTCCACCCTCGATACGTTCACCCATTTTCACCAAGTCAGCAAAGTTTGATGTCCCACTACCAACCATCTTATCAAAGTAGTGCCCTTGCAAAGTGAAGGTGAGAAAATTACTTAGAAGGGGGGGGGGGGGTTGAATAAGTAAGACTAAAAATCAAAGATTTAAACACAGATATTTTTATCCTGGTTCGTTGAATACAACTACTCCAGTCCACCCTCTCAAGAGTGATTTGCCTTTCTCTGTCAAGGACTTAATCCACTATTTAATCAAACAGATTACAATAGTAACACCTAAGAACAACTGTTCTTAGTCTTCTCAAGAGCAACTGATCCCAACTGGATCCTCTTAAGGAAAACCTTTTACAAACAATGTAAAACTTTTACAAGAGTATGAATGCTTCTAAAAAGCTGTTATCACAACTGTGATATATCTCTTAAGTTAAGAACAATGTTATAGCAAAATAAAATAATAAGAGCTTTGAGAGTTTTGCTTTGATGAGTGATTTTGCTAGAAATTCGATGCTGAAGAAGATGGAGTGGACTTCTTTATATAGGCACTTATATCCATGAAGTCTTGTTAACGTTGAAGGCTGTGCAGAAAAGCCTGAAGCCTTTTGTCTTTACATTGGAGGTTGTGCTGAAACAAGCCTGATGCCTTTTGTCTTCACTTTGCAGAAACTTTCCTTAGAGTGGAATGCACAGATAAAACCTTTTTGTCTGTGTTCTTGTGTCTAGCACAAAAGAGGAAAGAGTTGTTGAGATAAGCCAACGTACATATTTAAATCTTCTTCACTAAGTAAGTTCAACTTTCAACATTAGAATCTGAATCTTCAGAGTCTCCAGAGAAGAGATCTTCTGGATCTTCAGAGTCTTGGATGTTCTTCAGATTGAGCAGAATCAGAGTATGTGCAGCTTGTGTGCTTGAGCGTGTAAATTCATCAGAGCAGAGTCTTCTATTCTTTAGAGGCTCCTGCTTCAGAATCTTCAAAAGACAGTAATCAGATTCTTCTGGGAGCAGCGTTCAGATCTTTATTTAAGATGATCTTGAACCTATGAAGCCTTTCTAATAACATTGTTCAGATCCAAATTTGCTCTTTTAAGAAATATTTTCTTTAGTACCTGTAGCAAACAGTCTAGAACAAATTTAGAGTATATAATTCTTGAATACAAAAATTCATAAGTGTTATCATCAAAACATAGAGATATAACTAAGAAACAATTTGTGTTCTTACAATCTCCCCCTTTTTGATGATGACAAAACATGAGAAATTTTGTTCAATAAAGAGTATGAATTATAACTCCCCCTGAGATTAACAATTTCCCCCTGAAATAAATACTTCAATAGAATAGAATACTTCCCTTTCTGATTAAGTATATTTCAGATTCAGAGCCTGATGAAAGAGTTCAGAATCAAATCTTGATGCCAGATAAATATGACTTCCTTTAGTCAGAGCGCCTGGTTCAGAATAATTGATGCCAGATAATTGCTTGAATTCTTTTTCAGAATAAATGTATCAGAGTAAGATATCAGAGTTGATTGAATACTTAGATTTTCTTTGGAGAATCAGGTTCTGGTTGAAACAGTCTCAGGGTAACTTCAATGAATTATGTCAGATATATTAATGTAATCTGAAAGACTTAAATTCAACGTAAGTTAATAAAATGTCTGAATTTCAGTTTTAGTAATTGCTTATAGGTTGAACACTCAGTTTCTCTTTTTCTCCCCCTTTTTGTCATAATCAAAAAGATTTTCAAAGACAGAAAGATACAGAAGAAAAGAGGCATATAGGAGCAAACACATTATCATGCAATTAAAACAAACCAAAGTTCACAGTCAAACAGGCAGACGCCAAAACACATAACACAACAAAAACAGACAGCAAAGGCAGTTCATGTGCAAAACAACAAATAAAACTAAGTCTGGCGAGAGGCAATAAGGGTCAGAAGCTCTGTCATCTTGGCAGCTGACTCTTCTTGCTTAGACATCCATGTCTTGATTTCATCAGTTGTCTTCTCTTGCTTGATCATCCAGTCCTTTATATCCTTCACATCATTCACAAGTTCTACAACCACAGATGAAGACGGAGCAGATGCAGTAGCAGCAGGGTTCCCTTCAGATTGATTTTCATCAGAAGCTTGTTCAACTATTTCAGATTCAGGAACTACTGGAGGAGCAGCTTCCAAAAGTAACACAGGAGGAGGAGGCATGTTCATCAGAGTTACCTTGATTAATTCTGCAAATTTAGTCTTAGCAAGCTTAGAGCATTTAGCTCTAACTTTTAAGGCAGCTTTGTTGAACATCCAGATGAAGCGCTTCCAAGCAGTATTTGAAACAGTTGGATCCAAACTAGACATGCATACATCCTTAACACGATCATATTCAGAATCTAACTCCTTTTTGAAGATTTCAAACATAGTATTAACACAAGATCCTAGATCTGACTGTTCAGACTGTTCAGAGGAAAAAGGATTAGGGGTGTTAACAGGAGTAGGTTCAGATGGTTTTGGTGATGGTTGTTGAGAAGTGTGGATGTCAGATTGAGGGAGTTCAGATGGTGGAGGAAAAGGCTGAGTTTCAGATGGATTGGTTTCAGGTGGTTGAGGAATGGTTTGGGTTCCAGATGTTTGAGTTTCAGAATGTTGAATTTCAGATGGTTGATGATGAGGTGGAGAGTTTGGTGGAGTATGAAACATGGAAATGTTAAGATGTTTCTTCATAACACTTTCAGAACGAGCTTGTTTGAGTGACTCTGAATCACAATCAGATGAATCAGATGAATCAGAAGATTCATCTGAGTGAACAGATGTTAAAGAAATTATAATTGATTGATTGAGGGGTTGAATATCAAGAATATTGTCAGAAAGATTTGGATCTTCTGAGGGAATTGTTTGTTCAGAGTGTTCAGTTTGAACAATCTCTGGTTGGTTTTGTTCTGAAATAAATGTTTCTGGTTGGAGAGTCTCTAAATAGGGATTCTCTGGTTGTGACATAGTTGGTTGTGGAATTTCTGTTTGAGTGTTTTCTGGGTGAGTTGGTTCTGTTGGTGGAATTTCTATTTGAATTGTTTGAGGTTGTGGTTCAGATGGAATTGGTACAGGAGATGGTTGTAAATTTACTGGTTCAGAGGAGAGTGGTTCAGATGAAAGATTGACAGACTGTTTGGGTTTAGAAGTTCTGTGTCTAAGGTTTGGAGAGAGTTGGGGTGATGAAAGGGGTGAATGAACAGTAGGTGTAGGATCAGATGCTAATACCTGATGAATGGTGTCTCTGATCTCTTCCAGAGTGGCTTCTCTAGAACTGATTCTGGCTTTCTTTCCTTCTTTCTTCTTCTTTCTTGAAACTTCAGATGCTTTTCTCTTCTTCTGAACTGATCCTTCTTCAGCTTTCCTCTTACTACGCCTTTCCTTCATCATATTGGGCAATTCTTCTCCTGGTTTCTGAACAAGATTAGCAGGTAGAGGAATTCCTTCCTTTAGACATTCAGTAATGTACATCCAGACAAATTCCTTTGGTTCATCTGCACTGAATAATGGAAAGTCTTCCACAGGAATTCTTCTGCCTTGAACCTCTTCAGAGTTTATCTTCCTTAGTTGTCCTTTCAATTCTGAAATGATTTTCATCCTTTTCAGACTGAGTCCATTTATTTCAGATCCAATGATGTAAGTCAGATCTTCTGTAATCTTCGCATCTGTCAGATGCTGTACCAGCTTGTTCTCAATAAGGATGTCTGAAATCAATCTTCCCAGGGGTATCCAAGTTCTAACTTTACCAGCTTTAGCTCTTACCTCCTCTCTGGTTTCTTTGACATGAGTTAGTAGATGACTGAAGATTAGATATGGTAGATCCACTTTGACATTCTGGCTAATGCAGTACATGAAATACAGATGTTCCGAACTCACATAGTCTGGTGAGTTGGATGGTTTTCTGTGAAAAAATGTACTCATAAATATTTTTGCCCAGATCCTATAGATGGGTTTCAGATCTTTAACCTTACTTGATGGCATTCCAGCTATAGTAATTTCTTCATAAACCCTAGCCATATCAATGCGAGAAGAAGCAAGGTTTGAGACTCCATCAGATTCGGTATAACTGAACAGTTGCCTGATCAGTTTCTCAGTAATAACTATCTCCATTCCAAGAACCGATGAATGAATAAACTTAGGACCAGCGCTTGCATGAATCCAGAATTCCTTTACCAGTGATGGATATACAGGACCCATCAATCTTTCAAAATATTTCTCCCAACCTTGAGCTTTAATGGCAGGAGTTAGGTCAAACCCATTTTCCTTTAATGAATCAAGATCAATGAAGCTTTCACATAGAACCTCAAGATCTGCCACAGGAGTAAATAAGGTTCGTTCTGGTTCTTTGTACATTATAGTCTTGTTGGATTTTGCAGCAGTGTTTGAAGTAGACGCCATTGAAGAGGAAGAAGATCTTGGTTTAGGTTTAGGGTTTTGGTAGAGTTTGAAGAGAGAACAGAAACGCATGAATGTAGTGAATGTGGAAAGTGTGAAAATAGTGTGATAGGTGATATTTATAGAGAACCAATAATCAAGCATAGGGCACAACAAAAGACACTTACGCACGTTTGGACAGCATTTAATGAAAATAATCATTTCACTTTAAATTTATGACAGCTGGGGGGAAAACCAAGAAAAATGAGATTTTCAAAGCAATACCTCAAACGTCAATTCAGTTGAGCATTCCATCATTTCAGATACTGAGTGACACGTGTTTGCTTTGTATGTGCATCTGATGTCTCTCAAGAAATGAAACGTTTCCAACTTTCAGATCTTCTGAGCTTGTTAGTTCAGAGTTTCACACAAAAATAATTGACTAAATATAAATGAACGAATAGTCAGATGAAATACTTCAGATCATTAAACATTTTGCATCTGAGATGTTGCCTCTGATAAATATTACTCTGGACAAAAATCCATACAAATATTTTTCAGAATGAACTTAAATCTATCTTCAGCAAGGGGTTTTGTGAAAATATCATCCCATTGATGATCTGTAGCAACAAAAGCTAAATTAATTACACCCTTCTGAACATAGTCTCTGATGAAGTGATGTTTAATTTCTATATGTTTTGCCTTAGAATGCAAGATTGGATTTTTTGACAAACATATAGCAGAAGTATTATCACAAAAGATAGAAAGATTACTCTCATAGATTTGATAATCTTCTAATTGACTCTTCATCCAGAGCATCTGCGTACAACATCCAGCAGCAGCAATGTATTCTGCCTCTGTAGTTGAAAGTGCAATGGTAGGTTGCTTCTTGCTGTACCATGAGATCAGATGACTTCCAAGAAACTGACAACTTCCAGAGGTGCTTTTACGTTCAACTTTGTCTCCAGCATAGTCAGCATCACAGAATCCAACTAATGAAAATTCATCAGATCTTCTATAACACAAACCCATGTTAGTAGTACCTTTCAGATACCTTAGAATCCTCTTAACAGCTGTCGAGTGTGATTCTCTAGGATCTGATTGGAATCTTGCACATAAGCAGACACTAAACAAAATATCTGGTCTAGAAGCAGTCAAGTATAGAAGAGATCATATCATACCTCTGTAGAGTTTTTGATCTACCTTCTTACTTACCTCTTCCTTACCTAGAGTGCTTGTAGGGTGCATTGGAGTCTTTGCCATTTTGCTATCAACCATGTAGAACTTCTTCAGAAGCTCTTTAACATATTTGGTTTGATGTATGTAGGTGCACTCTGGAGTCTGGTTGACTTGAATTCCCAAGAAGAATCTCAATTCTCCCATCATGCTCATTTCAAATTCTTCCTGCATACATTTAGCAAACTCCTTTCCAAGCGTCATATTTGTTGATCCAAAAATAATGTCATCTACATAAATTTGACAAATCAACAAATCTTTCTTAACAGTTTTACAGAATAAAGTTGTATCCACTTTTCCTCTGATAAAATTTTTCTTCAGAAGGAAGTTGCTCAACCTCTCATACCAAGCTCTGGGAGCTTGTTTTAATCCATAAAGATATTTCTTTAATTTGAAAACATGATCTGGAAAGTTTTCACTTTCAAAACCAGGAGGTTGGTGGACATATACTTCTTCTTCTATAATACCATTAAGAAAAGCACTTTTAACATCCATCTGATATAGAGTGATGTTATTCTATGCAGCAAATGAAATAAGAAGACGAATAGTTCTAACCTTGCCACTGGAGCATATGTCTCTATGTAATCAATACCTTCTTGTTGACTGTATCCTTGAGCAACCAGCCTTGTCTTATTCCTTTCTACTTCTCCCTTTTCATTTAACTTATTTCTGAAGACCCATTTTGTTCCAATAACATTGAACCCTTTAGGTCTTGGAACCAGATCCCAGACTTCATTTCTGGTGAATTGATTCAGCTCTTCTTGCATAGCTATAATCCATTCATTATCTTCCAGAGCCTCATCTACAGATGTTGGTTCTATCATTGACACTAAGCCAAATAAAGAAGATTCAGAAGTTCTGAGAAATGATCTTGTCCTTATTGGATCATCTTTCTTTCCAATTATCACATCTTCTGGATGAGAAGCTTTGATTCTGGAAGAAGATCCTCTGACAGTTGGTCTTTCAGAAATATGCAAGTTATTTAGTTGGAAGGTCAAAGATGTAGCATCTGGGGTTGCTTCAGATTATTTGTTCTTTGCCTTTTCTGCCTCTGAGCCTTCAGAGTCTGTGAGAATCACTTCTCTATCTGCAGAACTTTCAAACTGCTTTGGCTTTTCAGAGCCAAGCTTATCATCAAATCTAACATGAATAGATTCTTCCACAATCTGTGTTTCAGTATTGAGTACTCTGTAGCCTTTAGAGCGTTCAGAATAACCAAGCATGAAACACTTCTGTGCTTTGGAATCAAACTTGTTCAGATTATCTTTAGTATTAAGCATATAACAAATACATCCAAAAGGATGAAAATAAGCAATGTTAGGCTTTCTGTTTCTCCACAATTCATAGGGAGTCTTTTCCAGAAGAGGTCTTACAGACACTCTGTTCTGAATATAACAAGCTGTGTTAATTGCTTCTGCCCAGAAATATTTTGCCAGATTCGTCTCATTGATCATGGTTCTGGCCATTTCTTGCAATGTTCTATTTTTCCTCTCTACAACTCCATTTTGTTGTGGAGTTCTAGGGCAGGAGAAATCATGTGCAATTCCTTTTTCAGAAAAATATTTTTCAAAATGTTTATTTTCAAATTCTCCACCATGATCACTTCTGACTTTAATAATTTTGCAATCTTTTTCAGTCTGGACTTGATTGCAGAAGTCAAAGAACACAGAATGAGACTCATCCTTGTGTTTTAGAAACTTTACCCATGCCCATCTGCTGTAGTCATCTACAATGACTAACCCATACTTCTTGCCTCTGATGGATGCAGTTTTCACTAGTCCAAACAGATCAATGTGAAGTAATTCCAATTGTCTGGAGGTAGAAACAACATTTTTTGATTTAAAATGTGATTTTGAAAATTTACCTCTTTGACATGCTTCAGACAGAGCATCTGAGTTGAACTTCAACTTAGGAAGTCCTCTGACCAGATTGAGTTTATTAATTTGAGATATACGTCTCATATTAATATGCCCCAATCTTCTATCCAGACCCATTGCTCATCATTCACAGATAAGAGGCATTTTACATTTTGAACTTTAAGTTCTGAAAGGTTAATTTTATAAATGTTGTGTTTCCTCTTTCCATTGAATAGGATAGAACCATCCTTTTGACATACAGCTTTGCAACATTTTTGATTAAAGATTATATCATAACCATTGTCACTTAATTGACTTATGGACAATAGATTATGTTTCAATCCTTCAACTAACAGAACATTAGAAATAAAGGGTAGGTTGCCATTACCTATTGTTCCAGAGCCAATGATCTTGCCCTTCTGTTTCCCTCCAAATTTCACGTCCCCTCCAGATCTAAGTTCTAGGCTTTGGAACATAGACCTTTCTCCTGTCATGTGTCGTGAGCATCCAGAGTCCAGGTACCATGATTGGTGTCCTGACCTTGCTGCTAAGGACATCTGCAACAGGGATTATTTTGTCTTTAGGTACCCAGATCTTCTTGGGTCCTTTGGGGTTAGTTGGTTTGTAGGTTTGCTTAAACTTCTGTTTTACAACATAATGTTTATTCTGGCTTGCCTTGGGTTTAAACACATAAGTATTCTTCTCAGAGCTTGTGTGTTTAATGTCATTCAAGTGGCCAAATTTGAATTGAGAATACAGAGGTGTCTTCCTGATGAAAAGTTTGTCAACAGGTTTTGGATTGCTTCCAGATGAAGATTCATATCCAATGCCTCTTCTGTTGTTTCCACTAACACCACAGATCATGGAAGCCATCTTGCTTCTGTCTATGCTCTTAGTGAGAAATCTCTGAAAACTGGAGTCATATTTTTCTAAAATATTTTCACATGACTCAGATTCAGATTCTTGCTGAGTTTTTTCAAAGTCATTTTTGATTTTCAAATTTATTTCTTTTTGCTCAACACGTTCTGTTTTCAGAAGATCAATCTCAGATTCAAGATTGCTTTTCAGCTTCTTGTATTTGAGTTTGATGTTGTTGTAACTTTTAAGAACTTTTGTTAAAACTTTTGTAAGTTCTTCTTTGGAAAGTTTAGCCATTACCTCTTCTGCATCATCATCAGATTCAGAATCTGATTCATATCCTGAGGTTCCTTCCTCTTGATCTTCCGTGCTGGCCATCAGTGCAACATTTGCACATTCTTCTTCTGATCTAGAAGATGATTCAGAGTCATCTGAGTCATCCCATGTTGCCATCAGAACCTTATTCTTTTTGTCAACCTTCTTCTTGGGTTTTTCTCTTTGAAGTTTGGGGAAATCATTCTTATAATGCCCAGGCTCTTTGCACTCATAGCATACAACTTCTTTCTTGCCAGATCTTCTGTGCCCAGAAGATTCCTTTCTATGATCAGATTTTCTGAAGTTGTTGAATTTCTTTCCCTTGTGCTTCCAGAGCCTGTTGATCCTTCTGGACAGCATGGATAACTCATCTTCTTCTTCAGAAGAAGATTCTTCAGAGCTTTCTTGAATGACCTGCAAAGCTTTAGCAGTTTTGTTAGATTTTAAAGCTATGGATTTACCTTTATCTTTCTTCTGGGGTTCATCTTCCTCCAGCTCAATTTCATGGCTTCTCAAAGAACTGATAAGTTCTTCTAAAGAGATCTTGTTTAGATCTTTTGCCATCTTTAATGCGGTCACCATTGGTCTCCATCTGGTGGGAAGACTTCTGATGATCTTCTTGACATGATCTGACGTTGAGTAGCCCTTGTCCAGAACTTTCAGACCAGCTGTAAGAATCTGAAATCTAGAAAACATAGTTTCTACATTTTCAGACTCTTCCATTTTAAATGCCTCATACTTTTGTATGAGCGCCAGAGCCTTGGTCTCTTTAACCTGAGAGTTTCCCTCATGAGTCATTTTGAGTGACTCAAACATGTCATGAGCAGTATCTCTGTTAGTAATCTTCTCATACTCAGTATGAGAGATTGCATTAAGCAATATAGTTCTGGCTTTGTGGTGATTCTTGAAATCTCTTTTCTGCACTTCAGTCATTGATTTTCTATCAATCTTTTTGCCATCCTCACCAGTAGGATGTTCATATCCATCAATGACTAAATCCCAAAGATCAGCATCATACCCAAGGAAAAAACTTTCTATTCTATCTTTCCAATAGTCAAATTTTTCCCCATCAAACATGGGTGGCTTAGTACTGATCCTATCCCCTTCATATTTGTTGTTGTAAGTTGATGTAGAAGTATCACCCATATTGACAACCAAATAAATATCAAAGTATCTTTCTCACTGGATCTTTAACTGTCACGGTTAAGTGAAGCACACGCAGAACCGGAGCTCTGATGCCAACTGAAGGTGAGAAAATTACTTAGAAGGGGGGGGGGGTTGAATAAGTAATACTAAAAATCAAAGATTTAAACACAGATATTTTTATCCTGGTTCGTTGAATACAACTACTCCAGTCCACCCTCTCAAGAGTGATTTGCCTTTCTCTGTCAAGGACTTAATCCACTATTTAATCAAACAGATTACAATAGTAACACCTAAGAACAACTGTTCTTAGTCTTCTCAAGAGCAACTGATCCCAACTGGATCCTCTTAAGGAAAACCTTTTACAAACAATGTAAAACTTTTACAAGAGTATGAATGCTTCTAAAAAGCTGTTATCACAACTGTGATATATCTCTTAAGTTAAGAACAATGTTATAGCAAAATAAAATAATAAGAGCTTTGAGAGTTTTGCTTTGATGAGTGATTTTGCTAGAAATTCGATGCTGAAGAAGATGGAGTGGACTTCTTTATATAGGCACTTATATCCATGAAGTCTTGTTAACGTTGAAGGCTGTGCAGAAAAGCCTGAAGCCTTTTGTCTTTACATTGGAGGCTGTGCTGAAACAAGCCTGATGCCTTTTGTCTTCACTTTGCAGAAACTTTCCTTAGAGTGGAATGCACAGATAAAACCTTTTTGTCTGTGTTCTTGTGTTTAGCACAAAAGAGGAAAGAGCTGTTGAGATAAGCCAACGTACATATTTAAATCTTCTTCACTAAGTAAGTTCAGCTTTCAACATTAGAATCTGAATCTTCAGAGTCTCCAGAGAAGAGATCTTCTGGATCTTCAGAGTCTTGGATGTTCTTCAGATTGAGCAGAATCAGAGTATGTGCAGCTTGTGTGCTTGAGCGTGTAAATTCATCAGAGCAGAGTCTTCTATTCTTTAGAGGCTCCTGCTTCAGAATCTTCAAAAGACAGTAATCAGATTCTTCTGGGAGCAGTGTTCAGATCTTTATTTAAGATGCTCTTGAACCTATGAAGCCTTTCTAATAACATTGTTCAGATCCAAATTTGCTCTTTTAAGAAATATTTTCTTTAGTACCTGTAGCAAACAATCTAGAACAAATTTAGAGTATATAATTCTTGAATACAAAAGTTCATAAGTGTTATCATCAAAACATAGAGATATAACTAAGAAACAATTTGTGTTCTTACACAAAGTACCCATGAATATGTCAACCAATTCTCTGTCTAGAAGCGGTGGTTGAACGCGAGCTGCGAATTCTCTCCATCTCTGCACATACCCTCTAAAGGATTCATTGTCCGCGTGAGATAATTCTTGCAACTGCATTCGACTAGAAGCCATGTCAAGGTTGTAGTTGTACTGCTTCACAAAGACATTGGCTAAATCTGACCATGACCTGATGCAATCACTCTTCAACTGCATATACCAATTCAACGATGCTCCACTCAGACTGTCCTGAAAATAGTGAATCATAAGCTTGTTATGGACATGTGAAGTCATTCTCCTGCAGAACATTACCAAATGCTGCTTCGGACAACTATCCCCTTTGAACTTCTCAAAATTCGGCATTTTGAACTTCGGAGGCATCACAAGACCGGGTACCAAACACATGCTAGAAGCATTCAAATTAAGAGTATCCTGACTCATCAGGGCATCAATCTTTTCATCCAACAGACGACATTTTTCCATAAACTCAACAGTCTGGGGGGCTTCAGCATTAACCTTTGGAACAACCCTCTGAACCTCTGGCATAGAAAATGTGAAGCTCTGATAGTCTGTGTCATGAAGAGAAGATGAATCTCTACCTCTGGCAATAGTATGCTCTTCGACAGGAATCGACACAGGCTGAGCTCGAGCAACATTGTTCACTGGAGTCCTCTGAATACTGGCTTCCCTTCTAGTCATAGCTGCCATGACTTTCACGAGTTGATCTAGCTGATTCTTCATCAATTCAAACTCGGCCCTTGTAACAACCTGATTCTGCTCTCCTGAGTTCATGATTTTTCCAGAAGCTAATTCAAGTCCAATGCGAATGTCGGGAAATCAACTGCGGGTTGGACAAAAATACGGGTAAGCTCTCGGTTCCGGTTGAGGGTGGAGATGCAAAAATGAGATGCACATGAAATGCAATGCAAGATGCTGATGCAGCAAACACGGGATCCCATCCCCCACAAAGCTCTGAATACTGCTGCGCTGCTGACTGGATAAGTTTGCTCTAAAGAGAAAACCAAAATACCGGGTTGGCTGGAAGTCATGTTTCCTGCAAAAACCCTTCCACTCACAGGTATGAACCTAATCTGACAAAGGTACGGCATCCTATGCGTTCATCAGCGTCATAGACTATCAAGAAATGATGATACGTTCACCATTTCTGGTTTGGCATCATCATCTCCAGAAGAGGCCTCATTTAGCTGACTCACAAATGATCGGTTCCCAGAGTCGACAACCCTCAGATCCAAAATTCCTTCGAACCCAAAGGGCCAGAAAGAAAATCATCAAAGAGAATCTCGTCCGAGCACGAATTTCATGGTGAGCTAGTACGAGCAAAGCAAGCACATCCGCCACTACTCTCCACTACTAATGTTAGGTGTGTACTCAAGCCTGGGTTTTAGCTTATCTCTCAAAGAAACAACCACCCAACAACACAATAGCAACAGATAATAATATAGTGCGGAAAATGTAAATACAACAATATATAAGATACAACACAGAAAATATACACACCCAAAGACAAACAAGCAAGTGCTAGGATCGACTCGCATAGGGGATATTCCTATCCCCAGCAGAGTCGCCAGTTGTCGCAACTGCGAAAAACAACCGGCGAAAAAACAGAAGAGTCTCCACCTTTCGTTATTTATCCCAAAGAGAGGGAAAGGAAGCGATCGGAAAAACCTGACAGAAAAGGGAAAGACAAGGCCATCGCAACCATGTCTGGATTCGGGAGTCGGTTACGCAAGGGGAAGGTATTAGCACCCCTCACGTCCGTCGTACTCGACGGGATCCATGCTTGTTGTCTATCTAAAAGGGTGTGTTGAAACTACCTAGCTAAAGGCTCAGGGACATAAGAAAAAGAAAGGACAGGACTCGACAGAGCGTCGCTGCTCTGGGCCTGCGTATTCCCGTCTGGAACAAGAAATCAGAGTCAACGTAGTTCGGCTAACTACGGGAGAAAGGGGGAAAGGTTGCTCGCCAAGACATCACGTCTTGTGCCTACGTACTTTCATCTGGTATGAAAGATCAGAGCAAACGTAGTTCAGGCTAACTACGGGTTGAAAGGGGTGTTTTTGATCACACGGGGGTGAGAGAAAAGGTTGACGATACTAGCGTACGCATTATAGAAGTTGGGTGTATGCTGCTCGACCATTGGAGACTTAGGCGTTACCTGTTTGCAGTAGAACAGACGTAGTATGTCGGGGTTTAAAGGTATGGGAACCTACGGGTACTTGAACTACGGTCTGGTCTCAATTGCGCTAGGGCAAGAGAAATGGAAAGATTAGTCGTCAGCGGGAAAGTCTCGATCGCACGACAGCGAGAGAACAGAGAAGTTAGTTGTTAATGTGCTCGATAGGATATCGCATCCCATGCCTACATATTCTCGTCTGATACGAGAAATCAGAGCAGCTGTAGTTCAGCCAACTACAGAAAACAGTCTCGATTGCACGGGGGCAAGAGAAGAGAACTCAATCGCCAGGACGCGAGAGAAAAGGGGAAGTCTCAATCGCCAGGACGCGAGAGAAAAGGGGAAGTCTCAATCGCCAGGACGCGAGAGAAAAGGTTCGAAACGGGACGCACACGCTAAGTCCTAAACGTAGGAGCGAATGCGTCACATATCACCCAAATGGTGTACACTAAACATTCTATACGAGTGAGAGGAAGCCCCCCACTTATCATTTCCCACGTATCTAAAGTTTACGGCTCACAACGCTCGAAGGTTGAATAAAAGAGATGAAAGAAGTAAAATAAAAACAATGTTACCGAACGGAGTGGTTTCGTTAACCCTTGACTTTTGCGTGCTAACTCCATTTCCAAGCTTTCCTCTTTTGATCCTTGATGATGGCATTTCAAACCAGAACCAATGTGACGCTGAACCGTCATAATTTGACTTATAAAAGAAGTCAAACCCCAAGAGGTAGCGTATTGATATCCGTATCAAAGACAAGATAGAGAAATGATATTGAGAATCATTCTCCAATTGGATCATGTCACACGGACAGCACAACAGAAAAGCAAAATAAAATCAGAAGAAGAAGAAAAGATGAGGGGAGAAAAAGCTGTCTCGGATCCTACATCATCCATCAACAAGTTGATTTATAATGGTTTACGGAAGTCTCGTCATCGACCTACAAAATGAACATGGTGAGAAAAATCCAATAACAAATGGAAATAAGAATTCAACTTCTAAAAGAAAATAAAGTTTCTACAAGAAAAATAAAACCTAAAAGAAATCTATATAGAAGAAAAAAAATAGAAAATAGAATATAAAACTATATTTAATATATACAATAATATTCTAAAAGAACAAAAATAAAATACTATGAATTTTATAAAGAAAAATAGTAAAAATAGTATTTACATATAATATCCAAATGAAAATAATCATACAAAAATAGAAAATGTCTTTACAAAATAAAATCCAAAAATAAATGGAAATACGGGGGACAGCAGTAACAACAGGGGTTCATCTAGAAAAAAAAACATGCAATTGGGCTTGGCCCACACCAAAACAAAAACAGTCAACATAGGGAGGTGCATTGAGAACACCGGGGGGGGGGGGGGGGGAGGGGGGGGGGGGTATGGATTCAAAGAAACGAACGGGCCTCACGGCCCACTAACCTCACTTGAGGATCCAACGAAAACATCATCAGCTTCTTCATTTTACCCTGGCCAAACCCTATCCGTTCTTCTTCCACTTCGTTCACCATCCGCCGCCGCCGTTCAAAGAGACACCCTCTCCTCTGAGCCTCTGAACTTCTTCCACCTAACCTCTCTAATCAAAACTCTATTCTTCTGTTGCTCAGACTCGTTTTCTTCAACAACATCACCACTTATAATACGATATGTGAATAAACAAAACAGTAAAATCAACAGCAATCCGGATGGTTCTTTCTTCGCTGAAGTTCAATGGTGTTGACTCATTGATGTGTAGTGAATTGCTGGAGTTGAGAAGGTTGAAGATCTGAAGTTTTGTTGGAGATCGGTGAGGTTTTGAAGGAGATTCGTGTTCGTGTTCGTGTTGTTAAATTCGAAAGTTAAATTGGAGCTGGAGAATTCTTTGTTCATGGCGATTTGCGGAAAAATGGTGGATCAAAGACAAGTGATTTGAAGGTAGTTTGATGTTACTGTTTAGATCTATGAAGATCGGAAGTTATTTGTGTGTGGTGGTTTGAATCCAGATTTGAAGATCTGAGATAATGTTGAGATGAAGTTTGTTTGAATATTGATATGAGTTCTTTGTGGTTTGTTGTAGATGGTGACGAAGATCTACTGTTTATTATTGAAGATCTATGAACGTTGTCGCGTTTAGATCTTGGATTGTTTAATGGTGAATCAGGATCTATGGTGAAGTTTGTGGATCATGTGAGATTTTGGTGTTCAAATCTGGAGAACATGTTTGAATTTTTGAAGTAGATATGGAACTGGTTCGTTTAGATCTGGTGATTTGTTATTCGAATTTGGAAAGATGTTTAGAGACTGATGAAGATATGAAGAACATTGGTGACATTTGTATGAAGTTCGGAGAATTTCTGGAAAAGTTTGAACATGGATGAGGTTATGATGAAGGTCGTATGAACTTGGATGAGTTCTGAGAAATGAGTATGAATGTTGCTGAAAAAATCAAGAACGAAAATGATGAACACGATGAAGATTTAGAAAATCTGGAAAAATATTGATGAATGGATGAAGATTGATGAGTTTGGTGAGTGTTTCTGGAAACAATGAGTATGAACGTGATGAACACATGAATTTTCCGGTGAGCCTATGCAGTTTCCGACGAGTTTTCCGGTGTATTTTTTGGCTGTGTGATTTGTCTGGCGAGGACATGAATGTGTTTGCATGGGGCAACATGTTAGCATTAATTGGGGAGAGAGAATGCACAGTGAACAAGCTATTTATAGCCTGACATGTGGCGCAGAAAGGCATTGATGACCTGCAAAATCCTGATTAGCTGACAGAATTAATGACAAAGCTGACTTAAAAACTGATTAAAATTAAATGCAAGCTGGCCAAAACTACACTGCACGGTTAATGAAGGATTATCAACACACAAAAAAAAGTTGATTAAACTAATTAATAAAGACAAACCTAATTAACTAAAAAGCTGGCTAATTAAAACCTATTAATGCAACGTATTCTTAAAACCTAATCAATTAGAACCAACTAATGACAACTAAAACTAATATCCTTTAACTAAAGCAAACTAATTAAAATCTAAATCCAATAATGTTCTAATGTCCTAATTAAAAACTATCAAATAAATTCTAAGAAAAAAGAATTAATTCTAAAACAAATACTTAATATTCTGAAAAAGAATTAATTCTAATAAGAAAATACTATTCTATTAAGAAAATTTAAAAATATTCTTAAAAAAAAAAACAATTAATTCTAGAAAACTATTTAAAATCTATTTTCTAAGTCAAAAAATAAGGAATAAATTCTAGAAAATGCTAATAAATTCAATGAAAATCAATTAAATCAATTAACAAAAAAAAGTGAGAATGTACTGAAATAAACGGTAAAAAACCGGATACCGAAATATCCTCAAAAATAACAGCAAAAACTGAATCACCAGGCAGAGCGCAAATTTCACAATAAAACTCCTTATCCGAAACGGTTTGAATCTCCTAAGACGCGAGAAAGGAGCTGTAATCCTGATAAAATCAATCCGGCTGAAAAATGCACAGTATGTGATATACAGATGCAAATGCAGAATGAATCGAAACATAAGCCAAAATGCGAGAAACGGCTGGTCAAATTTTGGGGTATAACAACCACGAGCATATTATGTCGCAACTAGTTTTGTAAAACTCAGTCGATCTCTGGTATTTTTAAAAGTTGTAACTTTTTCAACAATTGATGAAATGAGGGTTTTTACTTAGTTAATCTTCTGAGTTTTGTAAAACCAGTTTGCTTTTGCATTGCATTTGCAAATATGAAATTGCATTTCTCATCCTTGTGTCTCTTTGTCTCCCTCTTGTTCAGATAGAGAAGGGATACCTAGCACATATCCGAGACAAATGGCAACAATGGAGGAACTTTTGAAAGCTCAGGAAATTTTGAAAGAGGATATCAGAATTCTCAAGTGTCAGATAAATTGGGTTCTAGAGACATTGCAGAACATGATGAAAAAAGAAGGTCACACTGACAATGTTACGCCCAGATAAACTAGGAATGCATTATCTCCAATGGTTCCTCCAACGCAAGGACATCCTCGGTGTCAACAACCAGATAGCCGTCAATCGCGTCAGCACGCCCAACAAAGACCAAGGAAACCAGAGAGTCAGTTTCCAATGTCATACGATCAGATATTACCAGACTTGATCCAAGGCGGATTGATAATACCAAAGGAGCTGAAACCAGTAATTCCACCTTACCCTCTGAACTTTGATACCAACGCTAAATGGGACTATCATACTGGGGCACTGGGGCGTTCAACTGAAGTCTCTCACTAGTCGGTGTTTGTTCCTCCTCAAGGTTCTCAAAGCTGGAGATTGAACAAGAAGAATCATATCAGGAAAAATAAGACTTGCGGTAAACCAACTCCAGTACCGTTAAGCAAACTTTACCCGCTACTGATTCAGAACTCACTAGTGACTCCACAATTATCCAATCATGTGCCAGGACCATGGCATAATGCGAACCTGAACTGTGAATTTCACAAAGGAGCTGAAGGACACAACTTAGAAGCTTGTATAGCATTAGGTTATCTTGTATAAGAGCTGATCATTGACAAACACTTGATCTTCGAAGAAGACTACCCAGAAGTAGAATGCAGATATCATACTGGGACAACAGGGCACCTAGTTGAAGAGTGTAAAGGTTTTAAACTGAGATTGAAGGAGTTGCTGAAACCTCAGGAGGATAAATCACATGACAGTGTCGCGATTCTTAAATCAAAAGGCAAAGGACCCGTGAGACCCCTCATAATCCTATATCATAAGGAGCATGTGGTTGTTGAAGGTGTTTCCCCGCATAGGGCCTGGAATTTGAATCTTGTTAAACAATTTTAATTCCCTAAGACTGGCAGCTGTAGACTGTCTCAGCATTTTGTTGTGTTTTCTTTGCATTTGAATTGCTTGTAAGCTGTTGTTCATTTTGAATTGGCAAGATTAATGAAATGTTTGTGCATCTTTTGATTAAGTCCATTCGTTTCACTCTTTCTCTTTCCTTTCATTGTTATGAGATGACGAAAAATGCAAAAATTTCTTTTCTTTACTAAACTGTTGTTTAAAGCAAAAGATTGGGGAGGATGATGAAAACTATATCCATAACTGTTGTTGATATGCTTTCAATTTAACTTTGCCGATGATGTAAGGCATTGCTTCAATCCCTAAACACTGGAGAAATAAGGAAGATAATCCCTCGTTAAACCCTTCGAGCCTGGAAGTAGGAGATTTCTTTCTTTACAAAAACAGAAACCTTAAATTTCAAACCTGGGGCGGGTAGTTCTCAGTTAACTTGAAGACATGTGCATACAAGACACTTTTCATATAAAGGTGGTTCACTCAGGTTTTTCTTCGCACACAACGACCAAGTGTCGAAGTTTAGAAGACGATGATGGTTCACCGTAGCCATTAAACTAGGTAGTCACCTCCTTTCTCAAAAAAAAGAGAAGAAGAAAAAAAAAGAAAATTGAAAAACCCGCTAAGTCAAAACCTATGAAGGAGACTTAGGCAAAAATGGGCATCCCGTTGACTGTATATTCGAACAAAACAGTTCAGACAAAATTCAGGGATAACAAGAGAGAGGAATTCTGTAAGAGTTATCACTCTTAAAAATCCTCAAATAGAAAAAAAGCTATCAAATATTGTAAGGAAGTTGTGACTACCCTAGGTTTGTAAGCCACCACCAACTATCATCAGTTCAATTCTTAAGCTTGTAAGAACCTGAATGTATAGTTTGAGTTAACTGAGCGTAGGATTGGAGTTCATCATGGAGAGTGGGTGGGACAAATAACTTTGAGCCTTTATCCTTTGTTTCATGAACCGTGAACCAGACCACGTTACAACCCTTAAAAGACCTAATTAAGGTAAGGTTGTTTTGAAAGCATATTACAGCAAGGTTAGATAACCTGACTCCTAATGATCTTTGAGGTTTGTGTATATTAATCACTTTATCCATCATTTGTAAAATGTTCGGATCACTTTCACTTTGATCACTTGATCACTCCGCCGTGTGTGTTTCATCAAAAAATGTTTTCAAAAGATTGCATGAATTTTACATTGAAAATTTCCAATTTTTAATGAACAATATTGTGCGCAAAACAATCCAATGTCAAAGGAATCCCAACAAAAGCTGTCAGCTAGGGAATTTGACTTGATAAAGGAAGCTCAGCCTGGGGCAACCAAGTTGAAGGATTTTTCAATCATTTGTCACGACATCAGGTCAAGATCAGTTGAATCTCTTAAAAGAGTAGTTCAGTCTGGGGCAACACTGTTGCAACACCGTTAAACTAGGGAAATCACGTCGAGATTTGTAAATCTCTCTCTATAAGAGTTTGAAGACATTGAAGCATCTTTATGCCGATTCTTTTATAAATTTCTCCTGATGGTTTCTTCCCACGAACCATGTAATCTGGGTCAGAAAAGCTTGAAGACTGTTTGTCGCAAGAGTCGTTGCTCACTTGAAGAGGATTGTTATACTATCGAGGGGCAGAAGTGTTTTTTCCTCATAATACCTTTTTGTCAGCTCTTCAATTAAGTTGTTACTTCGGTTGATCTTGGAACTTCCCTTGGTGATTTTTCCTTCAACAAAGAATTCAAGCTCATGATGGCAATCCGAGTGAAGTCATGATGTTGTGTCCTAAGTGGATTACTCTCTCCCAGAGAAGGTTGTAACTTTGAAGTGGAACTGTTGATGTTTATGATCATCCCCGTTGATGTCCAATTTTGGTGAAGTCGGCTGGGTATCCGTATCGAGATGTTTATTTCATCTCCTATTTTGTTTTGTCTGTTTTGTCAGCATAAACATAAGCATGACATAAAGCATATGCATAACATCTGTGCATTTTTGCTATCTCTGGTTATTACCTGTTCCTATTTCACTTTGGTGTTTTTCACCAAGTGACTGGGTGTGTTGTCTCTCTCCAATAGAGTTGTCAGCCCTTAAGCATAACATGTCCATCCTTTCTCAATTCCCCATAGAGTTTAATCCTCGTGGATGATGGTTGCTTCAGTTATCTTTTTCCATGATTGGATAAGATGTGTCCCCATTCGAGTTCATTTCTCAACGGTTGGAGTCTTGCTTGACAGTTTCTTTCTAGCTTGGTTCTAGATTGAACTTCGGTCCCTACCGGTCGCCGAACCTACCTGGACGTGCATTTATTTTGCACTATCTATCAAGAAGAACGATTCATGTTACCTTACAACAATAAGTGGAAATCTCTATAGAGAAGCTTATTTGTCTTCTGCGATAAAGTGGCAATCTCCATAGATAAACTTATTCATCTTCAACGATAAGTGGCAATCTCTGTAGAGAAGCTTATTCATCTTCAAATAAGTGGCAATCTTCGTAGAGAAGCTTATTCATCTTCAACAATAAGTGGCAGTCTCGCCTGATAAGCTTATCCTGTTTCATTATATCCTGCAACAAGTGGCCATCTCCCTCGAGAAGCTTGTTTCCAGTACGTTCTCTAGATAAGTGGCAGTCTCTCCAGAGAAGCTTATCAGTTTATCCGTATCCCTAGATAAGTGGCAGTCTCCCATGAGAAGCTTATCATCGTTATCTTTTCAAATAAGTGGCATTCTCATTTGAGAAGCTTATCTTAGGGACGTTGAGGCACGGTTGTCACCAGCATTGTTTGAAAAATCCAGTGGATACTGGTATAGTTAATTTGGTAGTGACCAATCATATTTCGAGAAAGGCCATTTGGTAATGGGCATTGGAAAATCCATGGATAACAGGTACTGACGATTTAGTTGTGTATCATTCCAAATGAAGTCACGATATGTTTTCCTCCAAGATCAAGTTGTGTACTGTTGGAAGTGTTTGTTTCCATCCCAAGCTCAGGTTTTGTACCTTTGGAGATGTATACTTTGGATTCTGAGTTCAGGAATTTCTAGAGACTCGAATGTCGCATTTGCATGAAATCTTGGATGTATCCTAATGCTTTGAGGATATTTGACTTTCGTTCCTAAGGATTTGAGGGATATATCTGTACTTCCTGTTTGAAGAGCTGGTCGTTATCAAATCATTTAAAGAGCCCAGTGGTTACTGGTATTTCCTAAATCCATTTGTTATTAATGTCGTAAGTTTGTCGTCACCAATGTTCCCAGTAAAGTCGTTGCTTTCCCCATTAGAGTCTCTGAGATCTAGTGGATATTAGCATCCCCAGTGCGTCTAGTCTTGTTTCTAGTATTTTCCTAAAGATCTCGTTCGAACCCTTTGTTATAGGAAACTCCTCATTTGGTTATCACCGGTGAGGTTTGCGTCTTTGATCTTCCGTTTCCCCGGTGGAGAATTGCCTTCTTCCCTAGTAGAGTGTGTGTCCCCTTTTCCCCTGTGAAGATTTGTCTTCCCTGGTGGAATTTGCGTCCCCTGCGTGAAAGATTCCCCTTGAACAGTATCTTTAGTCATGATTGAACTATTTTGCTTGCTTTGCCTTGGATCTTTCCCCAGTATGTTGGGTCCCCCGTGAGTAGTTACTCGTCGTATTGCCGTTCTTTTATCTTTACCCGTGTGTCTGCATCTGTCTTACATTCAAGCATCATAAAGCATCATTTAGATTCATGGCATATTCACATTTGTCCTTTTTCATATCATCAGATCTAAGGGACAAAATTTCTGGTTTGCTATATTTAAATACCTTTCACTATGATTCTATGAGGATTATCATCTCTCATTGCCATCTAGTGAAAATATTTAAATAGGGGCAACTGTTGTACCCCAAATTTTTACCCCTTAAATCCTCATCGTCATTTTAGGATCATATTCATTTGATTATCTAACCTTAACCTATTTCGAGTTTGTCTTTGTTAAGATACAAGTGAATTAGGGTTTCGTACCAACCGAGAATCGAGGTTTCGAGGGTAAATCAGTCAATGTATTGGATTGATTTCCCATGAAATAAGTCTCCGCATCATC
Source organism: Lathyrus sativus (assembly GCA_963859935.3). Lineage (NCBI taxonomy): Eukaryota > Viridiplantae > Streptophyta > Magnoliopsida > Fabales > Fabaceae > Lathyrus > Lathyrus sativus. The sequence continues at coordinate 512,368,406 of OZ012738.1, forward strand.
AAATATACTCCATTGGATCAAGTATGAATCCAATTTGAGGTTGTCACCCAAGGATCAAGAACAGTGCAGTTCAGGATACCCGATTAGGGTTTTCGATCAGGAAAAGTCAACTGTAGTTTGACTTTTGTTTTAAATGGTGTTCCAATGGTGCGATCATGGTCCATAAAGTTCATATGGCTTAGTGAAGTCTACTTAATAAGTTTCAAGGCCTAAAAAGACCCAGAGCATCAATAGTCGACTCGGTAGTCATCGATCGATCGTTCGGTTGACCGAAAAGTCAACTATTCAATCATGAGGAATTTGACCTCAAAGTATGAAGCAAAAATGTTCCTAGTAACATATTACACCTATCCATGAAGTTTCATGATCATTGGATCAAGGATTGAGGAGTAATCGAAAAATCGGGATATTAGGATTTTGAAAGGGGCAAGACTATAACTCCCTAACCACACATCCAATTGAGTAGGTTCAAGGCTCATTGGAAAGGTCTTGGCAAGTCCTACAAAAGTATCACAGGGGTCCATAAGCAGAAAATGCATAGATTTGGAGTTATGACCAAAGTCATTACAAGAAGGAAAAAACACTTACGAAAATTCTAAGTTGTTGGCCTTTTTAGGCATGTTTTTAGCAACTTTGAGTGGATTTTTGACCTAGTTCCACTTGGAATCTGAAGATCATGAAAACATGAAAGTTGTAGAGCTTCATTAGGGCTTTCCAAAATGTACTAGAACACCTCCATATCCCTTATGAGTTGAGAGTTATGAATTCAACAAGTTGAGGTTTCAACACTTGAGTTCACCATTTTCACTTTTTCACAAAATCACTCTTTAACCACTTGAGCTATTCTCAGCCATTTGATCATGTTTCTATCTGATAGGTAGAGAGAATGATGAATAAAAATGCAGAAAATTAAGAGGTTTGGTGGACATTGCAAGTTGTATGCAAGTTGTCAATATTTTAATCAAAGAAATCAAGGAAAGAGAAATTTTTCATGAAGTAACTTGCAACTGCAGTTCCCCTACTCCCTAGCCACACTTCAGTAACTTCCTTGTCATTCATGCCACTTGATTTATGCATCATCTTGAGCCAAGAAATTGGACTTGCAGCTGCAACAAATCTTGAACAAGATTGCATTTACAAAATTCCCTCCAAAATGCCAAAAGACAAATCTGTTCCAAACCTCTCATTGACCTATAAATAGAGGTTTCCTATATGTTGAAACACACACCAGAGCACTCTAAAACCCAAGAGAAAACAATAGCTCTCATCTTACCTTGCTTTGCTTATAAGTGAAGAAAACCACTCCAAAACTTCTCAAAAATCTGCCTTGTGCATTTAGCCTTCCAAAACCATTTTCACCCACTCAAAATCATCACAAACCATCCACACAATCCACAAGTGATTTGTGGGAGGTGTTCAAGCTCTTAAACCAGTCAAAAACTTCATTTTCTCAAAAGTCAACTTTCAACCAAGCAAAGTTTGACTTTACACACAAAATCTGCTAAATCACTGCTCAGGCCTGTTTTGATCACTTTAACTCTCAAAATACCTTAGGTTTATGATGTACCAACTGTCCATAACCAAAAATACACTCATCATCACTTATTTTGAGTTCTGTCCTAAAGGCTCACTTGTTTACTTCAAGTGCAAGAAAAGTTGTCCTCTTCATCAAGGCATTGCTTGGATCTCATTTGGGAGTCTTCAAGGTTTTCCCTACTATATTAGCTTGCTTGGAGGTCTACAAGAGGTTGGTAGTCACTATCTTCATCTTAATTTGTCATGAGTATGTTTAATGTGCATTAGTTCGATTGAGTTTAAATGCAATGTACAGTTCATGTTTGAATCTGCCATGTTTTGCTTGTTTTGCTCATCAATGTGTATTGCTCTTATGATCATCATACAATATGGTTTGTTGTTGTGCTTATACTTTGGAAGCTCTATTAAGTGCTACTTTATGTCATGTATGAACATATGAAGGTTTGCTTGCAACTTTATGAAGTTTGATGCTGGTTTTGATCTGGTTCTGTTTGTGAATCATGTTGGTTTGTTTCTGTTGCAGCAACATCTTTAAATCTTGATCTTGTTTGTTGGAATTTTAAATTAGAAATCCCTATATGTTGGATTCATGTGATGTTTGAATTGGTTTTAGTGGAAACTATATCATGTTTTAGTGTTGTTACCATTCTGTTCTTGCCTTTTTCAAACTCATATGCATTCTTCAACTCATAGGTCATTTTTAATGCTAGTACATTTTTGGATCATCTTTGTGTTTGAACTTGGTTTATAACATGTTTTGAATGTGCTTGTAAGTTGTTTTGGACTTGTTGAAGAATCATTGGGATGAGTCATGTAATTGTAAGGCCTGTTTTTGATTCATGAGGACCAATACTTATTTTGTTGTCTTAATGTTTGTAACCATCATGATATATGCATTGAAACTTGATACTTGCCATTGTCATGCTAAGTATGCTTCTATGATGATTTGAACTGCTGGTTGTGTTTGATCTATGTTTGTTAACATGAGAATATAGTTTTCATTTGAATCTTGTTGTTATTGGGTAATTGGCATTACCATGTTTCATGTTTACATCAGTTACTGTCATCATTAGGTTTATGTGGTAGGACTGTTTTCAAGCTTGACATGATCATATCTTGTTTGCATTGTCAATTGTGATAAGCCTATATGTATGTCTTGTTGTTTTATAAATCATATGTGCATTCTGTCTTAAACTTGCTTGTGAGCATCATTGGTTAATAAGTTGTTATGTGCATTAGGTGTATTAGGATTAATTATTGATTGGTGCTAGCATTGTCATGTTAGGATCCATATTGTTGTCATGAACCATTGCCAAGTTTTTGCTATTTCTGCTTGTTTATAAACAAGAGCATGTTTGTTTAATGCTAATTAACATGTTTGCATTTGTTTGCTGCTAGAACTAGGTTTTTATGTTAGACTTGGTTTGTGTTCATTACTATAGAGTTGTGACTTTCATTTTTAAGGCATGTTATGAATTGATATTTTGGATTGGCATTGTAATGACCAAAAAGACATGGTTGCTGCTTATGTTGTTATTTTGTTTGACCTGTGCAAAATCATTTGATCATGTTTGATAGAATGTTTGTGTAGACCAAGTTGCCATAGTATAAACTGTTTGTGTATGCATGCTTGTTGGATGTTATGGTTAAGCAAGAAAGAGCAGGCTTGCTGCCAGCTTCTGTTTGGAGGTGTTCACCTCTTGTGATATCATCTGTTTTGATTGATCTTTCTTGCAAGCTGTTTGAATTCATGTTTTGACGTATGTGAATCATTTAATGAATGTTGATGAGGTGAAGTATGCCTGTTGCATCATGAACTGTTCTTATTTTCCAAGATAGCATTTCAAGCACTTTTGTTCAATAGTTGCCACTAGCATACCAGTTTCTGTTTGGAGTTGTTTTTGAATGATCTTTGCATCTAGAATCCATAGGCTATGTATTTAAAGTTTGTGTACACCTTCATCTGGTCTTAATCACTTCTGTTTTGAGTTGTAGCTTCCATAATGCATATCCAAGCTTCCATTTGCACTTGCAATCGTGTTTTAATTTGTATGCCTGATCTTGAAAAACTAATGATACCATTGTGTTCCTTGTTGAATTTCACATAAGATAGACCCAAATTTTGTGAAAATTGGTTGAGTTTTGAAAGAGTTATGGTGAAACCGTTTCCATGTCAAATTGCCTTGTTTGCTTGTCATGCCTTGCCCAGAAATACTTGCTTTGTTAGGTTTATGTGTTTATTGGGGTGGCATAATACACGGATGTATCGCCACCCCAGTGGTTATGCCTTGTTCTCATACTTCCTTGCCATGCTTCGTAACCTGGGTTCGATCCGTGTGGAGATCAACCCTTTTGTTTTTTTTCTCCATATTTTCCATGTTTTCACATTTCACTCTGTTTTCCCTTCATTTGACACACGCGCGCCTTGGCTGGTTTGGCAATATTTTGATCCTGTAACCCAAAGGTGGTGGGTTCAACACCCACCAAGCGCATTCCCTTATTTTTTATCACTAGAATGTTTGATTTTTCTTTAAATTTCAAAATAGCACAACTTTGTCAGTTTTTATCATTTTTGATTGATTCTTTTTGAAATTATCTTGTATTTTTGCATATTTTCATATGGTATGTGAATATTTCTAGAATTTTCATTTTATAAAACACTTTGCATTAAAATTAATCATGCTTCATTTTTAGGGTTTTTACCCTTCTTTCTTGCAATCTTCCTTTCAAAACTTTTGATTCCTTTTCTTAAGTTTGTTTTTTGCACTTGATTATGAGTATTGTTTGTCAACTCCTTTGTGTATGTGATTGTAATTATTTTTGCTTGTGAGCATCATGATTGTTTCATTTGATTTCCATTTAAAATCCCCATGAAGTTATAACTTGTTTGCATTGGTTGTTACCTTCATCTTTGTCAAGATATGCTTTGGTATTTACCTTTCATGATATTGTAATATCTTGATGCTATGCTTGCATGTTCTTGGTTGTAACCATTTACCTTGATTGTGATCCTTGCTTGATATTGTAATATGCTTGCATGTTCTTGGTTGTGACCATCTATCTTGTTTTGAAGTCATTGATATTGTGATATCCTTATGCTTGCTTTGGTTGTAACCATTCATCCTAATTGAAATCCTTGCCTATTGTAATATGCTTGCTTGTTCTTAGTTGTAACCATGTCTCTTGTATTCATTATATGTGAATGCTTATGCTTTGTTAAGTTTACTTTCTCCAAGTGATGGAACTCTTTAGTTCTCATCCAAGTTGCCTCATCTTTTCCCTTCCAAAGGAAAGTCTCTCTATTGACCCTTGGGTCATGGATAGCTCAATAACCTCGTAGGTCTGGATAGAACCTTCTCCCCTTTTGGTCTGGATAGAACCAATAGGATAAATCATAGGTCTGGATAGAACCTTCTTCCCCTTTTGGTCTGGATAGAACCAATAGGATTAAACCTCATAGGTCTGGATAGAACCTTCCCCCCCCCTTTTGGTCTGGATAGAACCAATAGGATAAATCATAGGTCTGGATAGAACCTTCTTCCCCTTTTGGTCTGGATAGAACCAATAGGATTAAACCTTATAGGTCTAGATAGAACCTTCTCCCCCCTTTTGGTCTGGATAGAACCTATAGGATTTAAATCATAGGTCTGGATAGAACCTTCTCCCCCTTTTGGTCTGGATAGAACCAATAGGATCTTACTCTCATAGGTCTGGATAGAGCCTTCTCCCCCTTTTGGTATGGATAGAATCAATAGGATTTAAATCATAGGTCTGGATAGAACCTTTTCCCCCTTTTGGTTTGGATAGAACCAATAGGATATACCCTCATAGGTCTGGATAAAACCTTCTCCCTCTTTTGGTCTTGAAAGAACCAATTGATCCTTATTCTGTAGTTCGTGCCCGAACTACGACCGCTCTGATTTCTCATTGGATAATGAGAATACGTAGGCACAAGATGCGATATCTTTACGAGCAACATTCCCTCTTCTTCCTCCTTTTAGTTTGGATAGAACCAATTGGTCTTACAACGTAGAATTAGGTAGAGTTTGGTTAACTCTATGTAAGAATCATGGAAATGATTACTTACTCCCCTTTTCTTGAGTGCTTAATGTAGATCTAGAGAGTTTTCTTAAACCCTACACAAACATTGTAATGTTTGTTCCCCTTTGAACCTTGATCATAATCAAGCGTTCTTTAACCCTAGTGAGGTGAACTACGATTGCTCTGATTCTATCCTAGTAAGGATACGTAGGCAGAGGACGCGATGTCTTTGTGAGCAAGCTTAGAAACTATCTTTAGGTCTTCACCTACACCTTTTACCCAATCCTAATCCATAGCAAACATTTAGCAATCTTAGCATACAAACAAACAAAAGGTTCCTGTAGAGTACTACAGATGTTTAGGATGTGAAATACCTACCCTAGGCATAACCAACCTCCAATCCCCGAATCTCTTAGCGTTGTTGTTACGTCGTGCAAAAGGTTCTTTCTTTCTTTAGACCTTTCCTTTGGATAAATTAAAGTCCGGTTGTGAATTTGCGAATTTAAGATTCAAGTTAATCAATAGCTTGGTATCACGATTCTCACCGCAACAGGAATCTCGACTTCTAATGGCAGGACAGCCGCCATACCATACACCAGCGAGAAAGGAGTTGCCCCCGTTGAACTACGTACCGAAGTACGATATCTATGCAAAGCGAAGGGCAATATCTCGTTCCAATATTTATTAGGTTACAACCATCTTTTGCACTATCTTCTTGATATTCTTTTTGGCCGCTTCAACAACGTCATTCATCTTCGGACAATAGGGAGATGAGTTGTGATGCTCAATTTTGAAATTCTGGCACAATTCCTTCATCATCTTGTTGTTCAAGTTCAAACCATTATCGGTAATGATTCTCTCGGGCACTCCGTAGCGACAGATGATGTCCTTCTTGATAAACCGAGCTACCACTTGCTTAGTGACATTAGCATAGGAAGCTGCTTCCACCCACTTGGTGAAGTAATCAATGGCTACCAGGATGAAGCGATGTCCATTAGGTGCGGTGGGCTCAATCTTGCCAATCATGTCAATGCCTCACATGGAAAAGGGCCAAGGCGGTGCCATGACATTCAACGGACTCGGCGGTACATGAATCTTGTCAGCATAAATTTGGCATTTATGGAACTTCTTTGCATGCTTGAAGCAATCGGACTCCATAGTCAACCAATAATACCCTGCTCATACAGCTTTCGAGACATGGCATGCCCACCAGCATGTGTACCAAAGGCACCTTCGTGGACCTCTTCCATAAGCAGACTTGCTTCTTTTTCGTCCACGCATCTTAAAAGCACCAAGTCATAATTCCTCCTGTAGATTACACCATCCTGGTTCAGATGAAAGTTCCCAGCCAACCTCCTCAGAGTCTTCTTATCCCGGGTCGACGCCCCTGGCGGATACTCTTGGTTCTTGAGAAAATTCTAGATGTCATAATACCACGACTTACCATCAGAGGCTTCCTCAATGGCGAATACAAATGCTGGCCTATCAAGGCGAGAGATGACTATTCTTGGAGCATCATTCCAAAAATTCACCTTATACATCGAGGGTAAAGTGGCTAAGGCATCCGCCATCTGAGTCTCTGCTCTAGGCACATGGTGGAACTCTATTCGGTCAAAGAAAGGTAATAGCCTCCTTGCATTGTTCATGTAAGGTATCAGATTAGGCTCCCAGGCTCCCATTCTCCCTTGATCTGATTGACTACTAGCGCTGAATCGCCATATACATCTAGATTCTTGATCCTTAGATCAATGGCTTCTTCCAACCCCATAATGCATGCTTCGTATTCGGCTTCATTATTGGTGCAGGGAAATGTTAACCTAGCAGTGAATGGGATATGAGAACCATGAGCAGTCGTGATAATTGCCCCAATGCCACTACCGCAAGAGTTAACAGCGTCGTCAAATATCATCTGCCATTGGGAACCCTTCTCCGGACCTTCATCAGGTAATGGCTCATCGAAATCCTTCATCTTCAGAAACATGATGTCTTCATCAGAAAATTCAAACTTCATAGGTTGATAGTCATCAATCGGCTGTTCAGCAAGATATTCCGACAGAATACTCCCTTTGATAGCTTTCTGGGAAACATATTGAATATCATACTCTTTCAAAACCATCTGCCATCTGGCAATTCTCCCCGAAAGTGCTTGTTTTTCAAAGACATATTTAATCGGATCCATCTTCAAAATCAGCATGGTTGTATCATTCAGCATATACTATCTCAGGCATTTGGCAGCCCAAGCGAGTGCGCAACACATTTTCTCCAACATTGAGTACCTGGATTCACAATCTGTGAACTTTTTACTCAAATAGTATATTGCATGCTCTCTTCTTCCAGTCTCGTCATGCTGGCCGAGAACACAACCCATGCTGTTCTCAAGAACCATTAAATACATTATCAATGGTCTTCCAGCTACTGGAGGTATCAGTATCGGAGGCTGCTGCAAATATTCTTTTATTTTATCAAATGCCGTTTGGCAATTTTCATTCCAGACAACCGCCTGATCTTTCTTTAACAATTTAAACATGGGTTCACACGTGGCTGTGAGATGAGATATGAACCTAGCAATGTAGTTCAATCTACCCAAGAAACCATAAACCTCTTTCTCCGTTTTTGGCGCTGACATATCTTGAATTGCTTTTATTTTTGTAGGATAGACCTCGATTCCTTTTTCACTAACAATGAACCCCAACAACTTTCTGGACCTGACACCAAAAGTGCACTTGTTCAGATTCAACCTCAGTCTGAACTTCCTTAGCCTCTCAAACAGCTTCAAAAGGTTTACCATATGTTCCTCCTCCATTTGCGACTTTGCTATCATGTCATAAACATATACTTCAATCTCGTGATGAATCATATCATGAAACAAAGTGACCATTGCCCGCTGATAGGTTGCCCCTGCGTTTTTCAACCCAAAAGGCATTACCTTATAACAGAAAGTCCCCCACGGTGTAATGAAAGTTGTTTTCTCCATATCCTTCGGCGCCATCTTAATCTGATTATATCCGGAAAAACCTTCCATGAAGGAAAACACGGAATACTGCACAGTATTATCAACCATTACATCAATGTGAGGGAGCGGGAAATCATCTTTCGGGCTCGCTTTATTCAAGTATTTATAATCAACACACATCTGTACCTTACCATCTTTCTTTGGTACCGGTACAATGTTAGCGACCCACAGAGGGTAAGTTGTTACAGCGAGAAATCCTGCATCCAATTACTTCTGGACTTCTTCTTTGATTTTCACAGCCATATCTGGTCCGGTCCTTCTGAGCTTCTGCTTGACTAGCGAACGCTTCTCACGCAAAGGCAAGCGATGAACCACAATATCAGTATCAAGATCGGGCATATCTTCATATGACCAAGCAAAGATATCACTATACTCTCGGAGCATTTCAACCATTCTCTGCTTGATATCACTCTGCAACGCAGCCCCTAACCTGACATCTCTTCTGACTTCCTCAGTACCCAAGTTGACGACCTCAATTTCCTCCTGATGAAGTAGAATGGTTTTCTCTTCCTGTTTCAAAAGTCTGGCTAGCTCTTCTGGCAAGTCTTCACCTTCATCAATCTCTTATTCGGCTTGAATTATCAAATTATCAAAGTCAAAGCGAGTCATAGGCGGCTTTGAAGCGGTGTCATCTGCAATGTGAAACTTGCAATGATGATGATTTAATGCTTAAAATGATATGCAAACAAGCACAAACCACATTGCCCTTTTATTATTAAAATAAAACAGGAAAGACAAGGATCACAATATTTGAATGCAGAAAACGCCCTTTGATTGATTGATAAAAGGATTGTTCAAACATAAACAATTAGGCCCTGAAGACAGATACCGCTATGCTCCAGGTAGAACATAAGGCTATACAATAATCAGAAAAACAAATCATTACTCTTCTGTCGTCACTTGAATGATTTCTTCGATAGGCAAGTTGTTTAGGCTTTGTCCTGGAGTACATGGTCGAATCCATGCATCCATGTCGCAATCGTTGTCACCGTCTTCATCTGATATGGCATTAATCTGCTCGAAGATTACCCCACCGTTGGTAAACTGGATAGACCCCTTATAGCGTGGCGCACTCTGGAAGGAGGAAGATGGGTTGTATCCCAATCCGAATTTTTCTTGCTTGTTGGGGATGTTCAGCACTTGGCCCTAACCTTGTGATGCCCCAGCCTTCACCACTGCCTGGGCTTCCTTAAAGGATGACATGGCGACTTCAGGCGCTTTGCTCACGACCGGTGTTTTGTCCTTGATTTGCATAATTTCAAAGGCTTGACATAAACTCTCGTGGATTTTGCCATCAACCTCGACATACTTAAATGAAGACAAATGACTAATCATTATATCTTCTTCCCTGTAAATAGTGACAACACTGCCACCCACCATGTACTTCAACTTTTGGTGTAGCGTGGATGTTACAGCGCCTTCCGAATGTATCCATGGACGTCCTAGAAGATAGCTATAGGCTGGTTGAATATCCATGATGTAGAACACAACGTCAAACACCTCAGGACCAACTTGAATTGGCGAAGTCAACTACCCGAATACGGACCTTCGAGTCCCATCAAATGCTTGTACTACCAAGTCACTTGGCATACATAATATACCACGGGTATCTAACTTCATCAGTGCTTTCTTTGGAAGTACATTCAAGGATGACCCTGTATCAACAAGCACGTGTGACAGCACGACTCCTCGACATTCAATAGATATGTGCAGCGCACAATTATGATTCCTCCCCTTGGGCGTCAAACCCAAATTCATGAATCTGAGCCCATTACCTGCATTTACATGTGCCACCACTCCCTCGAGTTGGTTCACAGAAATCTCCTGTGGCACATAGGTTGTATTCAGGATTCTTAACAAAGCGTTCATGTGCGCTTCCGAATACAATAACAAGAACAAAATGGATATCTTGGACGGAGTCTGCTGTAAATGATCCACAATCTTATAATCACTCTTTCTTATCAAGCGCATGAACTCCTCCGCCTCTTTCAACAAGGATTCCTTCTCACCAGCTTGAGAAGTCTCTTCGACCACTACTTTACCCTTCCCCTTGTCATATTTTTCAGCGACCACTTCAGGTGACGAAAATACTCTTCCACTCCGAGTAATTCCACCAGCTCCAACCAAGTTGTCCACAGAATCCACCGGTAAACTTTTCAACTTCTGCTTCTGTCCGTTACAATATACTTCGGCTCCGTAGTTCCACGGAATCGCCTTAGTACTTTCATATGGTACATGACCAACTTTGGTAATGATGATGGTTGGCGGCCTAGGCGGTACAGAAATAGTAATAATCTTGTATGAAATTGAGATTGTCGCAACCTCATCCCTCTCCTCAACCACTAATTCCTCAGTCTTTCTCTCAGCAACTCTATCAAATTCCAAGACACCATCGTTCATCAGCTTTTGAATATGGTTTTTCATCTTCTCGCATCCCTCGGGATGGCTCAAACATTCATCACAAACTTCATCACAACCTGGGAATACCCCTCCCCTCAACAACTTGTCCTTTACAAAGCTCAGCGGCGTCTTCAACTCATCAGCATCCGACACCAAATTCAAACTCTCACCCTCAAGGATAGCACTGACCCCAGCTGTCCCATGGTTAGGCATGGGGTTCTGCAAGACATTGGGCGCATCGCGAGAAAAGTTTATAGCCTTACTGTCAATGAGATCCTGAACTTTATGCTTAAACGCCTTACAGTTGTCAATATTGTGACCCGAAGCACCAGAATGAAACACACATCGAGTATTAGCGTCGTAACCAGGAGGTGGTGCACCTGTCAATGGAGCCAAAGTTCTCTTTTGTATCAACTGTATCTGTAACAAGTGTTAGAGTAATTGAGAATATGGCATCGGAGGTGCGTCAAACTGTCTATTTACCGCCCTACCCCGATCCTGAAAACGACGAGGAGCATAATTCTGCTGATTCTGTTGTGGTTGTTATTGTTGTTGTGGTACCACAGGTATTGTGACACTTGCAACCTGAGGCTGCTGCTGACGATACTGTTGACGCTGATTTCTGTTTCTACCCTAGGAACTAGATACTGTGTTGGTTTCTCCTTCTCTCTTTTTGCTACCAACAACTTTTCTATTTCCTCCTCCTGCTGAGGACCCTTCACCAGCTTGAATCTTTCCTAACTTAATGTCGTTCTCGAGCCTCTCCCTAGTAATAATCAGATCAGAAAAGCTACCTGACATGTTACTGATCAGCTTCTCATATTATACACCCGGTAGCGTGGCAATAAACATATCAATTAACTCCCTTTCCACCATGGGAGGTTGCACCCTAGCTGACAGCTCACGCCACCTCTGGGCGTACTCTTTGAAGCATTCACCATTCTTCTAAGACAGATTCTGCAATTGGACCCTGTTAGGCGCAAGGTCGTTGTTATATTGGTAGTGCTTAACGAAGGCCTCGGCCAAATCCCTCCAGCATCGGATGTTGGCTGGTTCTAAGCTCATGTACCATTCAAGAGAAGGGCCAGAGAGGTTGTCCTAGAAAAAGTGCATCAGCAACTTTTCATCATCTGAGTAGGCGGACATCTTATGATAATAGGAGCGCAGGTGAACCCTAGGACAAGTAGTGCCTTTATATTTATTGAAATCAGGAACTTTAAACTTCAAAGGTACTTTCAAGTCTGGGATCAACACCAGATTAGCTATGTCCAGTCCCATAGAGTTCTAATTTTCATAGCTCCGCATCTTCTCTTCAATCAGCTTAAACCTCTTATCTACCTCAGATGGCAACCCTGCATCAATATCTTGCATAGAGAACGCATCTTCCTGCTGATCTTCATCCCACTGAGGAACATTGTTGCCATGCACAACATACACCATCTCAGGCATAGGGATTTCGCCTACATTACCTCCGCCCGGAGGGATAACAACTGGAGGAATAACATGAGCATGTGGCGTACCACTATCATTACGAGGAGGATTAGCAGCAGTTCCCCCGTGAAGTACATTATTCCCATCAACTCTTACAATTATTGGTTGCACCAGAGTCCTCAGTTGCTCTTGGCCATTTGCCACACCCTGCATTAAATCCATAAATTGGGCCATCTTGTCCCGAAGTTCTTGCATCTTAGCTTGCATCTGCTCCATGACCTTACGTTGATTTCCTTGAGTGGTGTAACGGTGAGTCGTCTGATGGTAAATCCTGAAACAAACCAACAAACCACGGAGATAAGGTTAACGGTCCCGAGAACCTGCAATGCAAAAATGCAAAATGATGCAGTATGCAAACATGTATATATGCTTTAAGGATATTTCCCCCTCGATTCTAGTTCCACAGGAAGAACACAACAATGGAGAGCTAATGGATAAGCAACAAGCAAACTCCTCATAAATAAAATGAGAGCCAAGAGTCAGATACAACAATACAATGGAATCAAAATGACCTCATCCAACAGATCTGGTGATGGTCAATATATACATCATAACAACAGATTGAAAAGAAATACAATCAAGTACGGCAACTAGACTGGAAATCCTCTAACAGCTTCTTCGTCTCTAGATGGTCGGGCCTGACAAGCAAACCTCGGATGAGCAGCTCTCTCCGGCTAATAGTGAAGGTGAGAAAATACTTAGAAGGGGGGTTGAATAAGTATATAGAAAAACTTATTGCAATAAAAACTCAAGGATTTTTATCCTAGTTCGTTGAACTCAACTACTCCAGTTCACCCTATCAAGAGTGATTTGCCTTTCTCAACAAGGACTTAATCCATTATTAAATCAACTGATTACAATAGCAAGCACTAAGAACAACTGTTCTAAGTCTTCTCAAGAACTACTGATCCTAACTGGATCTTCTTAAGGTTCTTTTACAATCAAATGTAAGAATAATACAAGTGTTTAAATTGCTTCTAATAAAGCTTTATCACAACTGTGATTTTACACTTAATATTTATGAACTATGAAATAAATTCAGCAAAGAGTATAAATTGTATGAGAGCTTTCTTTGAATTCTTTCAATGTTTCGTCAATTGAAGAAGATGAATGGAGTCTTGCTTTTATAGGCAAAAGAGGTCCAAGTAGCTATCACGTTGAAGGCTGTGTACTAAAAGGTCTGAGCCTTTTTGTCTTCACATCACATGACCTTTCCTAGAAATAGAATGCACAGAAAAATCCTTTTTGTCTGTGTTCTTGTGTCTAGCATTAATGAGGAAAGAGTCATTTGGCCATACCAACGGACATAAGTTTGAATTCTTCTTCAACAAGTTTCAGCAAAGTATCATCATAGTCTTGAGCAGTCAGAGCCTTCTGATGTTCATTAGAGTTTGCTGAATCAGAGTCTTTGCAGCATGTGTGCTTACAGCGTGTAATTATTCAGAGCAGAGATTGGGATCAGATCCTCAGTACTGGCAACGTAGTACTATCAGAGTCTTCTGAAATAAACAAAGCTTGAAAATCTTCATACAGAATTCTCCAATGCTTCAGATGCTTCTGGCTTCTGCTTCAGATCCTTCTATAGCTTCTGCTTCAGATCCTTCTGTAGGTAGCGCTCAGAATCTTCTAACAGATGTTTCTAACGCTTCAGAGCCTTGCATATTTTTCATGTTCAGATCTAATTTGCTTCCAGAATAATATTTACTTTAATATCTGCAGCAAACATTCTCAAACAAATTTTAGAGTATATAATTCTTTAATACAAAATTTCATAAGAGTTATCATCAAAACATAGAGATATAATTAAGAACCAATCTGTGTTCTAACAAACTCCCCCTTTTTGATGATGACAAAAACATAAGAAATTTTGTTCAATAAACAATATAATTATAACTCCCCCTGATATTATGAATCTCCCCCTGAATTGAATACATAGAAGAAATAAAAACTTCCCTTTTTGCAAGAGTATTATTTTCAGAATCAGAGCCTGATTGTTCCAAAAATTAGATCTTGACTTGAATGCATGTTTCAGAATCAGAGCCTGATAGGTTAAAACTTGATCTGGGGATCTCAGAGTTACTTTTAAAGAATTTGTCAGAGTTTTCAAATGTTCTGAAATATTAAGAGTTAACGTTAGTTATAATTAGATATGCCTGAATATCATTTAGGTAGAGTTTATTTGAACAGTTAGATCCATTTTCTCCCCCTTTTTTGTCAAAATCAAAAAGTAAAACTTTTAAAGACAAATAAAAGGAAATACAGAAAAGATAAATTCATGTAGAGAAAATAGCAAAGTCATTCATTCATTCAGATAACAAACAGACACATCATCAGATAATAATTTTAAGTACATGTGCACAAACATCAGATACAGAAAAACATAAACTAGATTTGCTTGGACAAAATCATCTTCAACAGGTGAGTGATCTCAGATGAAGACTCTTCTTGCTTTGTAATCCACTTAGCCATGTTATCATTCTTCTAATCTTGTTTGGACATCCATTATGTCATGTCTTTAGACTTTTGGTCTTGCTTGGCCATCCATGACTTAATCTCAGATTGTCCAGCTTCCAAAACTGCAATCTTATCTTCAAGATCTGGATTCTCTTTCTTGATCTCAGATGAAGAAGGTAGGGCAGATTCTGAAGCAGGAACAAAGTCAATTTCCATAGGAGATGCTGAGTCAGGAGCAGCAGATCCATAAGGATTTTCCATAATTGTCATAGCCAGAGGATTTTCTTCAAAAGCAGATTTTGTAGAAGCTTTTGTAGCAAATACTTCAGAAGATGAAGGCACATCTTCAAGAAGCAAAGGTGCAGATCTTTTTACATTCCACATCATGCTTCTGGTAGTCTCAGCAAATCTTAGCTTCGCATCATCAGAACATGTATTCTTCAGATTTGAGGCTACAGTATTGAATCTGTTAATGAAGCTATTCCAGATAGCATCAGATTCATTTGCATCCATGGTTGACAAACATTTCTTCTGAACAGAGCCTAAATGCATCTTTATTTCTTTCATAAAATTTGCAAATAAATTATCAACATTTAGCCTAGTTTTTTATTTCAGAAGGGTTTCCAAGGTGAATGGCTTAGATTGAGGTGGAGGTGGAATGGTAAATTCTGGAATGATGATCAGAGGACGAGGGTAGAAAGGAAGAGATGGATGGTCAGATGAAGTGATAGATTTGGATTTGGTTAAGGCATTAATCAGAAATGGTTTTGCACTTGATGCATTGGAAACAATATCAAATGAGGTGGAAGAATAAGGAATGAAAACAGATTTATCAGATAAAAGGGGTTCTGATGAAATCATTTCTGGTAGTTCTTTTATGTAGGTTTGAAGAACAGATGGTAGAATGATCGAAATATTAGGTTTAAATGGAGTGATAGAGTCAGATGGTTCTATTGTGTCATAAAATTTTTTTAACTTGAAACCAGAAGGAAGTGGATCAGAGGGGAATGGTTTAAAAGAAGCAAATGAGACAAACTCAGATCTCCTTGGTTTAGGTTTTGGAATGGTTTTGGGAATGGGAGTTTCAGATGAAACAGGTGGTTCTGGTTGTTTAGATTCAAATTCTTTGAGAGAGGGGGTGAGATAAAATCTGGATGGGTATCAGATTTAGATGAATCAGATGAGGTGGTTGGTGTACAAGATGTAGAAGAAACTTCAAATACAGTCTTGAGAGGTGTAATGTTTAGAACCTCAGTCTCAGGTATATTTGTTTCAACAGGATTGGATGGTTCTGGTTGAATATCAGAAGGTTTGGATGTTGGTGGTTCAGATACAAGTGGTTCAGATGCAAGTGGTTCAGATGCAACTTGTTCAGATGCAACAGTTTCAGGTGCAACTGGATCAGATTGTATGGGTTCAGATGTAGTTGGTTGTTGAATTTCTGGTTGTTGTTGTGTTGTAGGTTGTTCTACTGGTTTTGTTTGTGGTGTTGGAATTTGGTCTGCTGGTGTTTTTGTTGCTTGTTCAGATTGAGGATTATCAGAAGATTTAAGTAGTGTAGTGGAAATAGGATTAGATGATTTTGGTGGTCAAGGAATTTTTGGTGGTTCAGATGTATGATATGGAGCAGAAATAGTTTGATTTTGAGTGGGAGGAGGTTCAGGCATAGAACTAAATGTTAATGTATTTACAACAATTTTAGAAAAAGAAGATAAATACGATTTAGTACCTTTAGTCTTTATGATAAACATAGAAATGTTACTTTCAATTTTAGACAAACATATAGCAGAAGTATTATCACAAAATATAGAAATGTTACTTTCAAATATCTGATAGTCTTCTAGCTGACTTTTCATCCAGAGCATCTGCGTGCTACATCCAGCAGCAGCAATATATTCTGCTTCTGTAGTTGATAGTGCAATTGTAGGTTGCTTTTTGCTGTACCAGGAGATTAAATTTATTCCTAGAAATTGACAACTTCCAGAATTACTTTTTCTTTCCACTCTGTCTCCAGCGTAATCAGCATCACAGAATCCAACTAATTTGAAATCATCAGATTTTCTGTAACACAAACCCACATTAGAAGTACCTTTTAGATACCTTGGAATCCTCTTAACAGCTGTTAAGTGTGATTCTCTAGGATCTTATTGGAATCTTGCACACAAGCATACATTAAACAAAATGTCAGGTCTAGAAGCAGTTAAGTAGAGAAGAGATCATATCATACCTCTGTAGAGTTTCTGATCTACTTTCTTACTTACCTCTTCCTTACCAAATGTACTTGTTGGATGCACGAGAGTCTTTGCCATCTTACTATCAGTCATGTTAAACTTCTTCAGAAGCTCTTTAACATATTTGGTCTAATGAATGTAAGTGCAATCTGGAGTCTGGTTGACTTGAATTCCCAGAAAGAATCTCAATTCTCCCATCATGCTCATCTCAAATTCTGCCTGCATACATTGAGCAAACTCCTTTCCCAGCATAACATTGATAGATCCAAATATAATATCATCCACATATATTTGGCAAATTAAAAGATCTTTCTTAAATGTTTTACAAAAGAAAGTTGTGTCCACTTTGCCTCTGATGAAATTTTTCTCTAGAAGAAAATTGCTTAATCTCTCATACCAAGCTCTGGGAGCTTGTTTTAAACCATAAAGAGATTTCTTTAGTTTGAAAACATGTTCTAGAAATTTTTCACTTTCAAAACCAGGAGGTTGGTGAACATAGACTTCTTCTTCTATAATACCATTTAGAAAGGCACTCTTAACATCCATCTGATATAGAGTGATGTTATTCTGTGCAGCAAAAGAAATGAGTAAACAAATAGACTCTAACCTTGCTACAGGAGCATAAGTCTCTGTATAATCAATTCCTTCTTGCTGGCTATAACCTTGTGCAAAAAGCCTTGCCTTATTTCTTTCAACTTCTCCTTTTTCATTCAACTTATTTCTGAAGACCCATTTAGTTCCAATAATGTTGAATCCTTTTGGTCTTGGAACCAAATCCCAAACATCATTTCTTGTGAACTGATTGAGCTCTTCTTGCATGGAAATTATCCAGTCATTGTCTTGCAGAGCTTCATCTACAGAAGTTGGTTCAATAACTAACACCAACCCAAATAATGATGCTTCAGATGATCTGAGGAAGGATCTTGTTCTAATGGGGTCATCCTTCTTTCCAATGATCACATCCTCTGGGTGAGAGGCCTTGATTCTGGAAGATGATCCTCTAACAGTTGATTCTTCAGAAATGTTCAAGTTGTTCATTTGAGAAGCTAAAGGAATTGCATCTGGCGTTGCTTCTGGTTCCTTTACTTGAGCTTTATCTGCCTCTGATCCTTCAAAGTCTGTGAGAATTACTTCTCTATCTGCATAACTTTCAAACTGCTTTGGCTTTTCAATGCCAAGCTTATCATCAAATCTAACATGTATAGATTCTTCCACAATCTGTGTTTCAGTATTGTATACTCTGTAGCCTTTAGAGCGTTCAGAATAGCCAAGCATGAAACACTTCTGTGCTTTAGAATCAAACTTGTTAAGATTCTCTTTAGTGTTCAACACATAACAAATACATCCAAAAGGATGAAAATATAAAATGTTGGGCTTTCTGTTCCTCCATAATTCATAGGGAGTCTTTTCCAGAAGAGGTCTTACAGACACTCTGTTCTGAATGTAACAAGTTGTGTTTATTGCTTCTGCCCAAAAGTGATTTTCCAAATTAGTCTCGTTGATCATGGTTCTGGCCATTTCTTGCAGAGTTCTATTTTTCCTCTCTACAACTCCATTCTGTTGTGGAGTTCTAGGACAGGAAAAATCATGAGCAATGCCATTTTCATTAAAATATTTTTCAAAATATTTGTTTTCAAATTTACCACCATGATCACTTCTGACTTTAATAATTTTGAAAACTTTTTCATTCTGGACTTGTTTGCAGAAGTCAAAGAACACAAAATGTGACTCATCCTTGTGTTTTAAGAACTTTACCCATGTCCATTTGCTGTAGTCATCAACAATGACTAATCCATACTTCTTTCCTCTGATGGATGCAGTTTTCACTGGTCCAGACAGATCAATGTGAAGTAATTCTAATGGTCTTGAGGTTGAAACAACACTCTTAGATTTAAAAGAAGATTTTGAAAATTTTCCTTTTTGACATGCTTTACAAAGAGCATCTGAGTCAAACTTCAGCTTAGGAAGTCCTCTGACCAGATTGAGTTTATTAATCTGAGATATACGTCTCATATTAATATGCCCCAATCTTCTGTGCCAGACCCATTGCTCATCATTAACAGACAAGAGGCATTTAACATTTTGAACTTTAAGTTCTGAAAGATTTATTTTGTAAATGTTGTTCTTCCTCTTTCCATTAAACAAGATTGAGCCATCCTTCTGACTAACAGCTTTGCAACATTGTTGATTAAAGATTATATCATAACCATTGTCACTTAATTGACTTATAGACAATAGATTATGCTTCAATCCTTCTACAAGTAAAACATTAGATATAGAGGGAAGGTCACTATTACCAATAGTACCAGAGCCAATGATCTTGCCCTTCTGATTCCCTCAAAACCTCACTTCCCCTCCAGATTTAAGCTCCAGGCTTTGGAACATAAACCTTTCTCCCTTTATGTGACGTGAGCAGCCAGAGTCCAGGTACCATGACTGGCGTCTTGACTTTTCTGCTAAAAACATCAGCAACAGGGATAATCTTATCCTTAGGTACCCAGATCTTTTTGGGTCCTTTTTGGTTAGTTGCCTTGAAAGTTGGTCTGAACTTCTGTCTTTTTACAACAGTTTTGTTCTGACTTACTTTTTGCTTAAACACAAGAACGTTTTGATCAGAACGTGTGTGTTTAATGTCATTCAGATGACCAAACTTGAAATGAGAGTATAGAGGAGTTTTCTTAATAACAAGTTTATCAACAGGTATTGGATTTAAATCCATTCCAGAAGAAGATTCATATCCAATTCCTTACCTGTTGTTTCTGCTAAACCCATAGATCATTGAAGCCATCTTGCTTCTATCTATGCTTTTAGCAAGAAACTTCTGAAAGCTGAAGTCATATTCTTCTAAAATGTTTTTGCATTTAGACTTGCTTTCAGATTCAGAGTTTTGTTGAGCTTTTTCAAAATTGGCTTTCATTTTTAAATTATTTTCTTTTAGCTCGACAACTTCTGATCTTAACAGATTATTTTCAGATCCAATACTGCCTTTAAGCTTCTTGCATTTGAGCTTAATCTGATTATAATTTTTCAGGACTTTTGATAAGACTTTAATAAGCTCTTCCCTAGTGAGATCAGAAAGTACCTCTTCTGATCAGATTCAGAATAAGACTCAGATCCAGATGATTCTTCATTCTGATCTTCAATGCCTGCCATCAGAGCTATGTTGGCGTATTCTACTTCAAAATTTGATGAAGATTCAGAATCATCTGAATCATCCCATGTAGCCATTCGAACCTTCTTCTTATGCTCAAGCTTTCTTCTGGGCTTTTCTTTCTGAAGCTTTGGACATTCATTTTTGTAAAGACCAGGTTGTTTGCATTCAAAACAAACAACTTCCTTCTTTCCAGATCTTTTTGGTCCAGAGGACTGCTTGCGCTGATCTGGCTTTTTGAAGTTCTTGAACTTCCTCTGGTTGTGCTTCCAGAGTCTGTTGATTCTTCTGGACAACAAGGACAGTTCATCTTCTTCTTTAGAAGAAGATTCTTCAGAGCTTTGTTCTAACACCTGCAAAGCTTTCACAGATTTGTTAGATTTTAAGGCAATTGACTTACCTTTCTTTTGAGGCTCATCTTCCTCAAGTTCAATTTCATGGCTCCTTAGTGAGCTGATTAGCTCCTCCAGAGTGATCTTGTTCAGATCCTTGGCAAGCTTCAGAGCAGTGACCATAGGTCTCCATCTGATAGGCAAGCTTCTGATGATCTTCTTCACATGATCAGCAGTTGAGTAGCCTTGGTCCAGAACTTTTAGACCAACTGTAAGGATCTGGAATCTAGAGAACATAATTTCTATAGACTCAGATTCTTCCATTTTGAACGCTTCATACTTCTGTATTAACACTAGAGCCTTGGTCTCTTTAACTTGAAGGTTTCCTTCATGATTCATCTTCAAGGACTCAAACATGTCAACTGCAGTTTCTCTATTTGTGATCTTCTCATACTTAGTGTGAGATATTGCATTTAACAAGATTGTTCTAGCCTTGTGGTGATTTCTAAACTCCTTTTGGGCTTCAGTCATAGATTTTCTGTCTACTTTCTTGCCATTCCCATCAGTGGGATGAACATACCCATCTATGACCAAGTCCCACAAATCAGCATCATAACCAAGGAAGAAACTTTCTATCCTGTCCTTCCAATAATCAAATTTCTCCCCATCAATTATAGGGGGTTTTGTGTTGATTCTGTCCCTTTCTTCATATTTGTTGTTACTGTTAGATGTTGAAGTTTCAGCCATAATAACAACCAAATAAATATCAAAGTTTTTCTCACTGGATCTTTTCTGTCACTGTGAAGTGGTAGCACACACAGAACCGGAGCTCTGATGCCAACTGAAGGTGAGAAAATACTTAGAAGGGGGGTTGAATAAGTATATAGAAAAACTTATTGCAATAAAAACTCAAGGATTTTTATCCTGGTTCGTTGAACTCAACTACTCCAGTCCACCCTATCAAGAGTGATTTGCCTTTCTCAACAAGGACTTAATCCACTATTAAATCAACTGATTACAATAGCAAGCACTAAGAACAACTGTTCTAAGTCTTCTCAAGAACTACTGATCCTAACTGGATCTTCTTAAGGTTTTTTTACAATCAAATGTAAGAATAATACAAGTGTTTAAATTGCTTCTAATAAAGCTTTATCACAACTGTGATTTTACACTTAAGATTTATGAACTATGAAATAAATTCAGCAAAGAGTATAAATTGTATGAGAGCTTTCTTTGAATTCTTTCAATGTTTCGTCAACTGAAGAAGATGAATGGAGTCTTGCTTTTATAGGAAAAAGAGGTCCAAATAGCTATCACGTTGAAGGTTGTGTACTAAAAGGTCTGAGCCTTTTTGTCTTTACATCACATGACCTTTCCTAGAAATAAGAATAATACAAGTGTTTAAATTGCTTCTAATAAAGCTTTATCACAACTGTGATTTTACACTTAAGATTTATGAACTATGAAATAAATTCAGCAAAGAGTATAAATTGTATGAGAGCTTTCTTTGAATTATTTCAATGTTTCGTCAACTGAAGAAGACGAATGGAGTCTTGCTTTTATAGGAAAAAGAGGTCCAAGTAGCTATCACGTTGAAGGCTGTGTACTAAAAGGTCTGAGCCTTTTTGTCTTCACATCACATGACCTTTCCTAGAAATAGAATGCACAGAAAAATCCTTTTTGTCTGTGTTCTTGTGTCTAGCATTAATGAGGAAAGCGTCGTTTGGCCATACCAACGGACATAAGTTTGAATTCTTCTTCAACAAGTTTCAGCAAAGTATCATCAGAGTCTTGAGCAGTCAGAGCCTTCTAATGTTCATTAGAGTTTGCTGAATCAGAGTCTTTGCAGCATGTGTGCTGACAGCGTGTAATTGTTCAGAGCAGAGTTTAGGATCAGATCCTCAGTACTGGCAGCGTAGTACTATCAGAGTCTTCTGAAATAAACAAAGCTTGAAAATCTTCATACAAAACTCTTCAATGCTTTAGATGCTTCTGGCTTCTGTTTCAGATCCTTCTGGCTTCTGCTTCAGATCCTTCTGTAGGCAGCACTCAGAATCTTCTAACAGATGCTTCTAACGCTTCAGATCCTTGCATATTTTTCATGTTCAGATCTAATTTGCTTCCAGAATAATATTTACTTTAATATCTGCAGCAAACATTCTCAAAAAAATTTTAGAGTATATAATTCTTTAATACAAAATTTCATAAGAGTTATCATCAAAACATAGAGATATAATTAAGAATCAATCTGTGTTCTAACAATCTCCTCCTTTTTGATGATGAGAAAAATATAAGAAATTTTGTTCAATAAACATTATAATTATAACTCCCCCTGAGATTATGAATCTCCCCTGAATTGAATACATAGAAGAAATAAAAACTTCCCTTTTTGTAAGAGTATTCTTTTCAGAATCAGAGCCTGATTGTTCCAAAAATTAGATCTCGACTTGAATGCATGTTTCAGAATTAGAGCCTGATAGGTTAAAACTTGATCTGGGGATCTCAGAGTTACTTTTAAAGAATTTGTCATAGTTTTCAAATGTTCTAAAATACTAAGAGTTAACGTTAGTTATAATTAGATATGTCTGAATTTCATTTAGGTAGAGTTTATTTGAACAGTCAGATCCATTTTCTCCCCCTTTTTTGTCATAATCAAAAAGTAAAACTTTTAAAGACAAATAAAAGGAAATACAGAAAAGATAAATTCATGTAGAGAAAATAGCAAAGTCATTCATTCATTTAGATAACAAACAGACACATCATCAGATAATAATTTTAAGTACATGTGCACAAACATCAGATACAGAAAAACATAAACCAGGTTTGCTTGGACAGGATCATCTTCAACAGGTGAGTGATCTCAATTGAAGACTCTTCTTACTTTGTCATCCACTTAGCCATGTTCTCATTCTTCTGATCTTGTTTGGACATCCATTGTGCCATGTCTTCAGACTTATGGTCTTGCTTGGCCATCCATGACTTAATCTCAGATTGTCCAGCTTCCAAAACTGCAATCTTATCTTCAAGATCTGGATTCTCTTTCTTGATCTCAGATGAAGAAGGTGGGGCAGATTCTGAAGCAGGAATAGAGTCAATTTCCATAGGAGATGCTGAGTCAGGAGCAGCAGATCCAGAGGGATTTTCCACAATTGTCATAGCCAGAGGATTTTCTTCAAAAGCAGATTTCGTAGAAGCTTCTGTAGCAAATACTTCAGAAGATGAAGGCACATCTTCAAGAAGCAAAGGTGCAGATCTTTTTACATTCCACATCATGCTTCTGGCAGTCTCAGCAAATCTTAGCTTCGCATCATCAGAACATACATTCTTCAGATTTGAGGCTGCAATATTGAATCTGTTAATGAAGTTATTCCAGATAGCATCAGATTCATTTGCATCCATGGTTGACAAACATTTCTTCTGAACAGAGCCTAAATGCATCTTTATTTCTTTCATAAAATTTGCAAATAAATTATTAACATTTAGCCTAGTTTTTGGTTTCAGAAAGGTTTCCAAGGTGAATGGCTTAGATTGAGGTGGAGGTGGAATGGTAAATTCTAGAATGATGATCAGAGGACGAGGGTAGAAAGGAAGAGATAGATGGTCAGATGAAGTGATAGATTTGGATCTGGTTAAGGCAATAATCAGAAATGGTTTTGCACGTGATGCATAGGAAACAACATCAAATGAGGTAGAAGAGTAAGGAATGAAAACATATTTATCAGACAAAAGGGGTTCTGATGAAATCATTTCTGGTAGTTCTTTTATGTAGGTTTGAAGAACAAATGGTAGAATGATCGAAATCTTAGGTTTAAATGGAATGATAGAGTCAGATGGTTCTATTCTATCATAAAAATTTTTAAACTTGAAACCAGAAGGAAGTGGATCAGAGGGGAATTGTTTAAAAGAAGCAAATGAGACAAACTCAGATCTCCTTGGTTTAGGTTTTGGAATGGTTTTGGGAATGAGAGTTTCAGATGAAACAGGTGGTTCTGGTTGTTTAGATTCAAATTCTTTGAGAGAGGGGGGTGAGATAAAATCTGGATGGATATCAGATTCAGATGAATCAGATGAGGTGGTTGGTGTACAAGATGTAGAAGAAACTTCAAATATAGTCTTGAGAGGTGTAATGTTTAGAACCTCAGTTACAGGTATATTTGTTTCAACAGGATTGGATGGTTCTGGTTGAATATCAGAAGGTTTGGATGTTGGTGGTTCAGATACAAGTGGTTCAGATGCAAGTGGTTCAGATGTAACTTGTTCAGATGCAACAGTTTCAGGTGCAACTGGATCAGATTATATGGGTTTAGATGCAGTTGGTTGTTGAATTTTTGGTTGTTGTTGTGTTGTAGGTTGTTCTACTGGTTTTGTTTGTGGTGTTGGAATTTGGTCTGCTGGTGTTGTTGTTGCTTGTTCAGATTGAGGAATATCAGAAGATTTAAGTGGTGTAGTGGAAATAGGATTAGATGATTTTGCTGGTGAAGGAATTTTTGGTGGTTCAGATGTATGAGATGGAGCAGAAATAGTTTGATTTTGAGTGGGAGGAGGTTCAGGCATAGAACTAAATGTTGATGTATTTACAACAATTTTAGAAACATAAGATAAATACGATTTAGTACCTTTAGTCTTTATGAGCTTGGTGGGAACAGAGGGAACTTCTCCAGAAGCTTTTCTCTTGATCTGCTTCTGTGGCTTGTTAGCATTTCTTGGTTTCTTCTGAGCAGCAACTTCTTCTGCCTCTAATTGTTTTCTTTTCCTCATGTTCTCATCATAAACATCTGGCATAGGTTCTCTAGCACGAATCAAAATATCTGCAGGAATAGGCGTTTCATCTGCTTTGCATGCATCAATATACCTAACAATAATATCCTTAGGTTCTTCATCACCAAAGAGTGGAAAATCTTTAACTGGAATCCTCTTCTGACTAACTTCAGAAACATTTAGCTTCTTGGGAACAGCTGTGAGTTCATCCATAATCCTTAGCCTCTGAAGACTCTTTACATTCAATGGTTTACCAACTATAGATTCTAGCTCATCTTTAACTCCAGCTTCATAGAGAGCAGTTACCAGACCATTCTCTATCAGAATGTCTGAGATCAATCTTCCAAAGGGAATCCACATCCTGATCTTCTGTCCCTTATCCTTTACAAATTCTCTTAAGGCATTGATATGATTCCATAGATGCATAAAGAGAATGTATGGAAGATCTACCTTTGTACTATGACTTAAACAGTACATAAAGTAGAGTTGTTCATTATTCACATAATCTAGAGAATTGGTGGATTTTATGTGATGGATGCATCCTAGAAAAATTTTAGCCCAGATTTTATAGTCAGGTTTCAGATCCTTAAATTTGTTGGAGGCATGTCCAGATGTAATGACTTGCTCATAGACTTCTTCCATATCCACACGCCTAGCTGGCAGATGACACACTCCATCAAATTCCTCATACCCTGTGAGTTTTCTGATGAGATCTTAAGTGATGATAATCTCCTTTCCCAGAACAAAAGAGAGGATGAATTTGGGATAAACAGAGGCATGAATCCAGAATTTCTTCACAAGATGTGGATATACTGGACCAAACAGCCTGTCAAAATACTTAACCCAGCCTTGTGCATCAATTATAGAACATAACTCAAATCCATTTTCAGCCAGAGAATCAAATTCCACCATTTATTCACAAAGAACTTCAAGCTTGTCCACAGGGGTTAACAATGTCCTTTTTGGTTCCTTAAAGGGAGTAATACCCATGTTTGTTGACGTAACTGCAACCATAGATGATTGAAACTGAGATGATGTAGAGGAAGATGTTGCCATTGATGAAGATGAAGATGATTTGGATGAAGGTTTAGGGTTTTTGTGAAGAGCAAAGAGAAGACAGAAATGCATAAATTGTCTGTGAAGTGAAAAGTGTGAAATGGTGTGAAATGTGGTATTTATAGAGAAAGAAATTAGGGCATTCAAACAGTCACAAATAACACGTTCCACTAAGCAATTAATGGCATTTAATGACAAGAATAAAAATCATTTCAAAGCATTAACTGATTCTGACAATTTGGGGGGGGGGGAATCAAGATTTTCACTATTCAAACAATACCTCAAATGTCTCTTCAGTAGTGTACACACCATCTTTTCAGATTCCGAGTGACACGTGTTTGCTTGCATGTGCTTCTGAATTCTCTTGAGAAATGAAACGTTAGCCAACGTTCAGATCTTCTAAGACTTGTTAGTTCAGATACACAAAAATAATGATAATAAATCAAATAATTAAATAATTGACAAATGAGATACTTCAGAGTTTTAAACAACTTGCATTTGAGAAGTTTGCTTCTGATAAATATCATTCTGGACAAAAATCCATACCAACATTTTTCAGAATAAACTTAAACCTATCTTCAGCAAGGGGTTTTGTGAAAATATCAGCCCACTGATGATCTGTATCAACAAAGGCTAAATTTATAATACCCTTCTGAACATAGTCTCTGATGAAATGATGTTTAATTTGAATATGTTTTGCCTTAGAATGTAAAATAGGGTTTTTAGACAAACATATAGCAGAAGTATTATCACAGAATATAGAAATGTTACTTTCAAATATCTGATAGTCTTCTAGCTGACTTTTCATCCAGAGCATCTGCGTGTTACATCCAGCAGCAGCAATATATGAAGGTGAGAAAATTACTTAGAAGGGGGGGGGGGTTGAATAAGTAAGACTAAAAATCAAAGATTAGAACACAGATATTTTTATCCTGGTTCGTTGAAAACAACTACTCCAATCCACCCTCTCAAGAGTGATTTGCCTTTCTCTGTCAAGGACTTAATCCACTATTTTAATCAAACAGATTACAAATAGCAACACCTAAGAACAACCGTTCTTAGTCTTCTCAAGAGCAGCTGATCCCAACTGGATCCTCTTAAGGAAAACCTTTTACAAACAAAGTAAAACTTTTACAAGAGTAAGAATGCTTCTAATAAGCTGTTATCACAACAGTGATATTTCTCTTAAGTTAAGAATAAAGATAAAGCAAAGTAATATGATTAAGAGCTTTTTGAGATTTTCTTTGAGGAGTGATTTTGCTAGAGATTCGATACTGAAGAAGATGGAGTGGACTTCTTTATATAGGCACTAAGATCCAAGAAGTCTTGTTACGTTGAAGGCTGTGCAGAAAAGCCTAGAGCCTTTTGTCTTCACATTGGAGGCTGTGCTGAAACAGGCCTGATGCTTTTTGTCTTCACTTGCAGAATACTTTCCTCAGAATGGAATGCACAGATAAAACCTTTTTGTCTGTGTCCTTGTGTCTAGCACAAAATAGGAAAGAGCTGTTGAGAAAGACCAACGTACATATTTAAATCTTCTTCAAAGTAAGTTCAGCTTTCAACATAAGAATCTGAATCTTCAGAGTCTTCTGATCACGGATCATCTGGATCTTCAGAGTCTTGAAAGTTCTTCAGATTGAGCTGAATCAGAGTATGTGCAGCTTGTGTGCTTGAGCGTGTAAATCCTTCAGAGCAGAGTCTTTTATGCTTTAGAGGCTCCTTCTTCAGAATCTTCAAGAGACAGTGGTCAGATTCTTCTGGGAGCAATGTTCAGATCTTCACTTAAGATGCTCTTGAACTTATGAAGTCTTTCATACAAACAATGTTCAGATGTAATTTTGCTTTCTTAAGATACTTTTCTTTTAGTGCCTGTAGCAAACAATCTAGAACACGTTTAGAGTATATAATTCTTGAATACAAAATTTATAAGTGTTATCATCAAAACATAGAGATATAACTAAGACACAATCTGTGCTCTTACAATCTCCCCCTTTTTGATGATGACAAAACATGAGAAAATTTTGTTCAATAAGGAGTAAGAATTAGAAACTCCCCCTGAGATAAACAATCTCCCCCTGAAATAAATACTACAATAGAATAGAATACTTCCCTTTCTGATTGAGTATATTTCAGATTCAGAGCCTGATGAATGAGTTCAGAGTCAAATCTTGATGCCAGATGATTGAATAAATGTATCAGAGTAAGATATCAGAGTTGATTGAATACTCAGATTTTCTTTAGAGAATCAGGTTCTGGTTGACACAGTCTCAGGGTAACTTCAATGAATTATGTCAGATATAACAGTATAATCTGAAAGACTTAAATTCAAATAAGTTAGTAAAATGTCTGAATTTTAGTTTTGGTAAATGCTTATAGGTTGAACACTCAGTTTCTCTTTTTCTCCCCCTTTTTGTCATAATCAAAAAGATTTTCAAAGACGGAAGGAAATAAAAGAGAAGAAGTAAATAGGAGCAAAACATGTTAGCATGCAATTAAAACAAAATAAACCAAAGTTCACAGACAAATAGGCAGAGGCCAAAAAACACATAACACAATAACGATAACCAAACATCAAAAACTCAGTTCATGTGCAAAACAACAAATAAAACTAGGTCTGGCGAGAGGCAATGAGGGTCAGAAGCTCTGTCATCTTGGCAGCTGACTTTTCTTGCTTAGACATCCAGGTCTTGATTTCATCGGTTGTTTTCTCTTGCTTGATCATCCAGTCCTTGATATCCTTCACAAGTTCTGAAACCACAGATGAAGACGGAGCAGATGCAACAGCAGCAGGGTTCCCTTCAGATTGGTTTTCAACAGAAGCTTGTTCAACCATTTCAACATCAGGAACAACTGGAGGAGCAGCTTCCAATAGTAACACAGGAGGAGGAGGAGGCATGTTCATCAGTGTCACCTTTATTAACTCAGCAAATTTAGTCTTAGCAAGCTTAGAGCATTTTGCTCTAACTTTTAGGGCAGCTTTGTTAAACATCCAGATGAAGCGCTTCCACGCAGTATTCGAAACATTTGGGTCCAAACTAGACATACATACAGCCTTAACACGATCATATTCAGAATCTAACTCCTTTTTAAAAATATCAAACATAGCATTAACACAAGATCCTAAATCTGACTGTTCATTCTGACCAGAGGAAAAAGAATTAGGGGTGTTAGCAGGAGTAGGTTCAGATGGTTGTGGTTGAGGTGTGGGTGGTTGAGATGTGTGGATGACAAATTGAGGGAGTTCAGCTGAATGAGGAATAGTTTGATTCTCAGATGGATTAGTTTCAGGTGGTTGTGGAATGGTTTGGTTTTCAGCTGTTTGAGTGTCAGAGGGTTGAGCTTCAGATGGTTGTTGAGATGGAGAGTTTGGTGGGGTATGAAACAAAGCAATGTTAAGATGTTTCTTCATAACATTCTCAGAGCGAGCTAGTTTGAGTGATTCTGAATCATAGTCAGATGAATCAGATGAATCAGAGGATTCATCTGAGTGAACAGATGTAGAAGAAATTTCAATTGTTTGGTTTAGGGGTGGAATATCAAGAATATTGTCAGAGAGATTTGGATCTTCTGAGGGAATTGTTTGTTCAGAGTGTTCAGTTTGAACAATCTCTGGTTGGTTTTGTTCTGAAATAATTGTTTCTGGTTGGAGATTCTCTGGTTGTGACAAATTTGGTTGTGGAGTTGCTGTTAGAGAGTTTTCTGGTTGAGTTGGTTCTGGTGGAGTTACTGTTGGAGAGTTTTCTGGATGAGTTGGTTCTGGTGGTGGAATATCTGTTTGAATAGTTTGATGTTGTGGATTAGATGGGATTGGTGCTGGAGATGATTGTAAATTTACTGGTTCAGAGGATAGTGGTTCGGATGAGATATTGACAGACTTTCTAGATTTTGAAGTTCTTGGTATGAGGCTTGGAGAGAGTTGTGGTGAAGATAGTGGTGAATGAACAGTAGGAGTAGGATCAGAGGCTAATACCTGTTGAATGGTGTCTCTGATTTCTTCCAGAGTAGCTTCTCTTGGACTTCTTCTGGCCTTCTTTCCTTCTTTCCTCTTCTTTCTTGACGCTTCAGGAGCTTTTCTCTTCTTCTGAACGGATTCTTCGTCAGCCTTCCTCTTACTGCGCCTTTCCTTCATCTGATTAGGCAATTCTTCTCCAGGCTTCTGAACGAGATTGGCAGGTAAAGGGATTCCTTCCTTTAGGCATTCAGTAATGTACAGCCAGACAAATTCCTTAGGTTCATCTGCACTGAACAGTGGAAAATCTTCCACAGGAACTCTTCTACCTTGAATCTCGTCAGAGTTGATCTTCCTGAGTTGTCCCTTCAATTCTGAGATGATTTTCATCCTCTTCAGATTGAGTCCATTAATTTCAGAGCCAATGATGTGAGTCAGCTCTTCTGTAATCTTCGCATCAGTCAGATGTTGAACCAGCTTGTTCTCAACAAGTATATCAGAAATCAACCTTCCCAGGGGTATCCATGTCCTTACTTTACCAGCTTTCGCCCTTACTTCCTCTCTGGTTTCTTTGACATGAGTTAATAAATGACTGAAGATGAGATACGGTAGATCCACTTTGACATTTTTGCTAATGCAGTACATAAAATACAAATGTTCAGAACTCACATAATCTGGAGAGTTTGAAGGTTTTCTGTGGAAAAACGTACTCATAAAGATTTTCGCCCAGATCCTATAAATGGGTTTTAAATCTTTAACCTTACTTGACGGCAAACCAGCAATAGTAACTTCTTCATAAACCCTAGCCATATCGATGCGAGAAGAAGCAAGATTTGAAACACCATCAGACTCAGTATAGCTAAACAGTTGTCTGATCAGGTTTTCAATGATGACTATCTCCACTCCAAGAACTGAAGAATGAATAAACTTGGGACCAGCGCTTGCATGTATCCAAAATTCCTTAACCAGTGTTGGAAAAACAGGCCCCATTAGCCTTTCAAAATATTTTTCCCACCCTTGAGCTTTGATGGCAGAAATGAGATCAAACCCATTTTCCTTTAAAGAGTCGAGGTCAATGAAGCTTTCACAGAGCACCTCTAGATCAGCCACTGGAGTGAATAAGGTTCGTTCAGGTTCTTTGTACATGATGGTCTTGTTAGGTTTTGCAGCAGTGTTTGAAGTTGACGCCATTGAAGAAGAATACTTTGGTTTCGGTTTAGGGTTTTGGAAGAGATTGAAAAGGAAGCAGAAACGCATGAATGAAGTGAATGTGGAAAGTGTGATAGAAGTGTGATAGGTGATATATATAGGAAACCAAAAAAAATAGGGCACACAAAAAACACTTACGCACGTTTGGACAGCATTAAATGAAAAGTAATCATTTCACATTAAATTATGACAGCTGGGGGAAAAACAAGAAAAATGAGATTTTCAAAGCATTACCTCAAACGTCAAATCAGTTAAGCACTCAATCTTTTCAGACATTGAATGCCACGTGTTTGCTTTGTTGGCTCATTTGATTTCTCTCACGAAATGAAACGTTTCCAACTTTCAGATCTTCTGAGCTTGTTAGTTCAGAGTTTTACCCAAAACGAAATAATCAAATAAATATAAATGAATAAAATAGACAGATGAAATACTTCAGATTATTAAACATTTTGCATCTGAGAGGTTGCCTCTGAGAAATATTACTCTGGACATAAATCCATACAAATATTTTTCAGAATAAACTTAAATCTATCTTCAGCAAGGGGTTTTGTGAAAATGTCAGCCCATTGATGATCTGTATCAACAAAAGCTAAATTAATTACACCCTTCTGAACATAGTCTCTGATGAAGTGATGTTTAATTTCTATATGTTTTGCCTTAGAATGCAAGATTGGATTTTTTGACAAACATATAGCAGAAGTATTATCACAGAAGATAGAAAGGTTACTCTCATAGATTTGATAATCTTCTAATTGACTCTTCATCCAGAGCATCTGAGTACAACATCCAGCAGCAGCAATGTATTCTGCCTCTGTAGTTGATAGTGCAATGGTAGGTTGCTTCTTGCTGTACCATGAGATCAGATGACTTCCAAGAAACTGACAGCTTCCAGAAGTGCTTTTACGTTCAACTCTGTCTCCAGCATAGTCAGCATCACAAAATCCAACTAATGAAAATTCATCAGATCTTCTGTAACACAAACCCATGTTAGCAGTACCTTTCAGATACCTCAGAATCCTCTTAACAGCTGTTAAGTGTGATTCTCTAGGATCTGATTGGAATCTAGCACATAAGCAGACACTAAACAAAATATCTGGTCTAGAAGCAGTCAAATATAGAAGAGATCCTATCATACCTCTGTAGAGTTTTTGATCTACCTTCTTACTTACCTCTTCCTTACCTAGAGTGCTTGTAGGATGCATTGGAGTCTTTGCCATTTTGCTATCAACCATGTTGAACTTCTTCAGAAGCTCTTTAACATATTTGGTTTGATGTATGTAGGTGCATTCTGGAGTCTGATTGACTTGGATTCCCAAGAAGAATCTCAATTCTCCCATCATGCTCATTTCAAATTCTTCCTGCATACATTTAGCAAACTCCTTTCCAAGCGTAATATTTGTTGATCCAAAAATAATGTCATCTACATAAATCTGACAAATCAACAGATCTTTCTTAACAGATTTACAGAATAAAGTTGTATCCACTTTTCCTCTGATAAAATTTTTCTTCAGAAGGAAGTTGCTCAACCTCTCATACCAAGCTCTGGGAGCTTGTTTTAATCCATAAAGGGATTTCTTTAATTTGAAAACATGATCTGGAAAGTTTTCACTTTCAAAGCCAGGAGGTTGGTGGACATATACTTCTTCTTCTATAATACCATTAAGAAAAGCACTTTTAACATCCATCTGATACAGAGTGATGTTATTCTGTGCAGCAAATGAAATAAGAAGACGAATAGATTCTAACCTTGCCACTGGAGCATATGTCTCAGTGTAATCAATACCTTCTTGTTGACTATATCCTTGAGCAACCAGCCTTGCTTTATTCCTTTCTACTTCTCCCTTTTCATTCAGCTTATTCCTGAAGACCCATTTTGTTCCAATGACATTGAATCCTTTAGGTCTAGGAACCAGATCCCAAACTTCATTTCTGGCGAATTGATTCAGCTCTTCTTGCATAGCTATAATCCATTCATTATCTTCCAGAGCCTCATCTACAGATGTTGGTTCTATCATTGACACTAAGCCAAATAAGGAAGATTCAGAAGTTCTGAGATATGATCTTGTCCTTATGGGATCATCTTTCTTTCCAATTATCACATCTTCTGGATGAGAAGCTTTGATTCTGAAAGAAGATCCTCTGACGGTTGGTCTTTCAGAGATATGCAAGTTGTTTAGTTGGGAAGTCAAAGGTGTAGCATCTGGGGTTGCGTCAGATTCTTTGTTCTTTGCCTTTTCTGCCTCTGAACCTTCAGAGTCTGTGAGAATTACTTCTCTATCTGCAGCACTTTCAAACTGCTTTGGCTTTTCAGAGCCAAGCTTATCATCAAATCTAACATGTATAGATTCTTCCCCAATCTGTGTTTCAGTATTGTATACTTTGTAGCCTTTAGAGCGTTCAGAATAACCAAGCATGAAACACTTCTGTGCTTTGGAATCAAACTTGTTCAGATTATCTTTAGTATTAAGCATATAACAAATACATCCAAAAGGATGAAAATAAGCAATGTTGGGCTTTCTGTTTCTCCACAATTCATAGGGTGTCTTTTTCAGAAGAGGTCTTACAGACACTCTGTTCTGAATATAACAAGCTGTGTTAATTGCTTCTGCCCAGAAATATTTTGCCAGATTTGTCTCGTTGATCATGGTTCTGGCCATTTCTTGCAATGTTCTATTTTTCCTTTCTACAACTCCATTTTGTTGTGGAGTTCTAGGGCAGGAGAAATCATGTGCAATGCCTTTTTCAGAAAAGTATTTTTCAAAATGTTTATTTTCAAATTCTCCACCATGATCACTTCTGACTTTAATAATTTTACAATCTTTTTCAGTCTGGACTTGATTGCAGAAGTCAAAGAACACAGAATGAGACTCGTCCTTGTGTTTTAGAAACTTTACCCATGTCCATCTGCTGTAGTCATCTACAATGACTAACCCATACTTCTTGCCTCTGATGGATGCAGTTTTCACTGGTCCAAACAGATCAATGTGAAGTAATTCCAATGGTCTGGAGGTAGAAACAACATTTTTTGATTTAAAATGAGATTTTGAAAATTTACCTCTTTGACATGCTTCACACAGAGCATCTGAGTTGAACTTCAACTTAGGAAGTCCTCTGACCAGATTGAGTTTATTAATTTGAGATATACGTCTCATATTAATATGTCCCAATCTTCTATGCCAGACCCATTGCTCATCATTCACAGATAAGAGGCATTTTACATTTTGAACTTTAAGTTCTGAAAGGTTAATTTTATAAATGTTGTGTTTCCTCTTTCCATTGAATAGGATAGAACCATCCTTTTGACATACAGCTTTGCAACATTTTTGATTAAAGATGATATCATAACCATTGTCACTTAATTGACTTATGGACAATAGATTATGTTTCAATCCTTCAACTAACAGAACATTAGAAATAGAGGGTAGGTTGCCATTACCTATAGTTCCAGAGCCAATGATCTTGCCCTTCTGGTTCCCTCCAAATTTCACGTCCCCTCCAGATCTAAGTTCCAGACTTTGGAACATAGACCTTTCTCCCGTCATGTGTCGTGAGCATCCAGAGTCCAGGTACCATGATTGGTGTCCTGACTTTGCTGCTAAGGACATCTGCAACAGGGATTATTTTGTCTTTAGGTACCCAGATCTTCTTGGGTCCTTTAGGGTTAGTTGCCTTGTAGGTTTGTCTAAACTTTTGTTTTTCAACATAGTTTTTGTTTAGACTTGCCTTAGATCTAAACACATGAGTATTCTTTTCAGAGCTCGTGTGTTTAATATCATTTAAATGACCAAATTTAAAATTAGAGTATAAAGGAGTTATCTTAATAATCAGATCATCTACAGGTATTGGTCTTACATCTTTTTCAAGAGAAGAAGATTGAAATCCAATTCCCTTTCTTTTATTCCTACTAACTCCATAGATCATAGAAGCCATCTTGCTTCTGTCTATGCTTTTAGTGAGGAACCTCTGAAAACTAGAGTCATATTTTTCCAAAATATTTTCAGATGACTTAGCTTCAGAGTCAGATTCTTGTTGAACAATTTCCAAATCATTTTTTTATTTTTAAATTTATTTCTCTCTGCTCAACAAGTTCTGTTTTCAGATTATCAATCTCAGATTCAAGATTGCTTTTCAGCTTCTTGTTCTTGAGTTTGATATTATTGTAGCTTTTCAAGACTTCAGATACCACCTTTATAAGTTCATCTTTGGTAAGTTTGGACATTACCTCTTCAGCATCAGAGTCGGAGTCTGACTCAGATTCAGATGATAATTCTTCATTCTGATCTTCTATTCCAGCCATTAATGCCATGTTGGCACACTCTTCTTCTGCTTCAGATTCAGATTCAGATTCATCTGAATCATCCCAAGTTGCCATAAGAACCTTTTTCTTTTTATCAAACTTTCTCTTGGGTTTCTCCTTGAGAAGTTTGGGGCAGTCATTTTTGTAGTGCCCAGGTTCCTTGCATTCATAGCATGTGACCTCTTTCTTTCCAGACTTCTGTGTCCAGAAGATTCCTTCCTGTGGTCAGCTTTCCTGAAGTTGTTAAACTTCCTTCCCTTGTGCTTCCAGAGCTTGTTGATTCTTCTGGAAAGCATGGACAGTTCATCTTCTTCTTCAGAAGACGATTCTTCAGAACTTTCTTCTTTTACCTGCAAAGCTTTAACAGGTTTGTTAGATTTTAAAGCTATGGATTTACCTTTATCTTTCTTCAGGGGCTCATCTTCCTCCAGCTCTATTTCATGACTTCTCAAAGAACTGATAAGTTCTTCTAAGGAGATCTTATTCAGATCTTTTGCCATCCTTAGTGCAGTCACCATTGGTCTCCATCTGGTGGGAAGACTTCTGATGATCTTCTTGACATGATCTGACGTTGAGTAGCCCTTATCCAGAACTTTCAGACCAGCAATAAGAATTTGAAATCTAGAAAACATAGTTTCTAGATTTTCAGACTCTTCCATTTTAAATGCCTCATACTTCTGTATGAGCGCCAGCGCCTTGGTCTCTTTAACCTGAGAATTTCCCTCATGAGTCATTTTGAGTGACTCAAACATGTCATGAGCAGTATCTCTGTTTGTAATCTTCTCATACTCAGTATGAGAGATTGCATTAAGCAATATAGTTCTGGCTTTGTGGTGATTCTTGAAATCTCTTTTCTGTACTTCAGTCATTGACTTTCTATCAATCTTTTTGCCATCCTCATCAGTAGGATGTTTATATCCATCAATGACCATATCCCAAAGATCAGCATCATACCCGAGGAAAAAACTTTCTATTCTATCTTTCCAATAGTCAAATTTTTCCCCATCAAACATGGGTGGCTTGGTACTGATCCTATCTCCTTCATATTTGTTGTTGCAAGTTGATGTAGCTGTTTCCATAATGACAACAACACAAATATCAAAGTATCTTTCTCACAGGATCTTTAACTGTCACGGTTAAGTGGAGCACACGCAGAACCGGAGCTCTGATACCAACTGAAGGTGAGAAAATTACTTAGAAGGGGGGGGGGGGGTTGAATAAGTAAGACTAAAAATCAAAGATTAGAACACAGATATTTTTATCCTGGTTCGTTGAAAACAACTACTCCAGTCCACCCTCTCAAGAGTGATTTGCCTTTCTCTGTCAAGGACTTAATCCACTATTTTAATCAAACAGATTACAAATAGCAACACCTAAGAACAACCGTTCTTAGTCTTCTCAAGAGCAGCTGATCCCAACTGGATCCTCTTAAGGAAAACCTTTTACAAACAAAGTAAAACTTTTACAAGAGTAAGAATGCTTCTAATAAGCTGTTATCACAACAGTGATATTTCTCTTAAGTTAAGAATAAAGATAAAGCAAAGTAATATGATTAAGAGCTTTTTGAGATTTTCTTTGAGGAGTGATTTTGCTAGAGATTCGATACTGAAGAAGATGGAGTGGACTTCTTTATATAGGCACTAAGATCCAAGAAGTCTTGTTACGTTGAAGGCTGTGCAGAAAAGCCTAGAGCCTTTTGTCTTCACATTGGAGGCTGTGCTGAAACAGGCCTGATGCTTTTTGTCTTCACTTGCAGAATACTTTCCTCAGAATGGAATGCACAGATAAAACCTTTTTGTCTGTGTCCTTGTGTCTAGCACAAAATAGGAAAGAGCTGTTGAGAAAGACCAACGTACATATTTAAATCTTCTTCAAAGTAAGTTCAGCTTTCAACATAAGAATCTGAATCTTTAGAGTCTTCTGATCACGGATCATCTGGATCTTCAGAGTCTTGAAAGTTCTTCAGATTGAGCTGAATCAGAGTATGTGCAGCTTGTGTGCTTGAGCGTGTAAATCCTTCAGAGCAGAGTCTTTTATGCTTTAGAGGCTCCTTCTTCAGAATCTTCAAGAGATAGTGGTCAGATTCTTCTGGGAGCAATGTTCAGATCTTCACTTAAGATGCTCTTGAACTTATGAAGTCTTTCATACAAACAATGTTCAGATGTAATTTTGCTTTCTTAAGATACTTTTCTTTTAGTGCCTGTAGCAAACAATCTAGAACACGTTTAGAGTATATAATTCTTGAATACAAAATTTATAAGTGTTATCATCAAAACATAGAGATATAACTAAGACACAATCTGTGCTCTTACAATCTCCCCCTTTTTGATGATGACAAAACATGAGAAAATTTTGTTCAATAAGGAGTAAGAATTAGAAACTCCCCCTGAGATAAACAATCTCCCCCTGAAATAAATACTACAATAGAATAGAATACTTCCCTTTCTGATTGAGTATATTTCAGATTCAGAGCCTGATGAATGAGTTCAGAGTCAAATCTTGATGCCAGATGATTGAATAAATGTATCAGAGTAAGATATCAGAGTTGATTGAATACTCAGATTTTCTTTAGAGAATCAGGTTCTGGTTGACACAGTCTCAGGGTAACTTCAATGAATTATGTCAGATATAACAGTATAATCTGAAAGACTTAAATTCAAATAAGTTAGTAAAATGTCTGAATTTTAGTTTTGGTAAATGCTTATAGGTTGAACACTCATATTCTCTTTTTCTCCCCCTTTTTGTCATAATCAAAAAGATTTTCAAAGACAGAAGGAAATAAAAGAGAAGAAGTAAATAGGAGCAAAACATGTTAGCATGCAATTAAAACAAAATAAACCAAAGTTCACAGACAAACAGGCAGAGGCCAAAAAACACATAACACAATAACGATAACCAAACATCAAAAACTCAGTTCATGTGCAAAACAACAAATAAAACTAGGTCTGGCGAGAGGCAATGAGGGTCAGAAGCTCTGTCATCTTGGCAGCTGACTTTTCTTGCTTAGACATCCAGGTCTTGATTTCATCGGTTGTTTTCTCTTGCTTGATCATCCAGTCCTTGATATCCTTCACAAGTTCTGAAACCACAGATGAAGACGGAGCAGATGCAGCAGCAGCAGGGTTCCCTTCAGATTGGTTTTCAACAGAAGCTTGTTCAACCATTTCAACATCAGGAACAACTGGAGGAGCAGCTTCCAATAGTAACACAGGAGGAGGAGGAGGCATGTTCATCAGTGTCACCTTTATTAACTCAGCAAATTTAGTCTTAGCAAGCTTAGAGCATTTTGCTCTAACTTTTAGGGCAGCTTTGTTAAACATCCAGATGAAGCGCTTCCACGCAGTATTCGAAACATTTGGGTCCAAACTAGACATACATACAGCCTTAACACGATCATATTCAGAATCTAACTCCTTTTTAAAAATATCAAACATAGCATTAACACAAGATCCTAAATCTGACTGTTCATTCTGACCAGAGGAAAAAGGATTAGGGGTGTTAGCAGGAGTAGGTTCAGATGGTTGTGGTTGAGGTGTGGGTGGTTGAGATGTGTGGATGACAGATTGAGGGAGTTCAGCTGAATGAGGAATAGTTTGATTCTCAGATGGATTAGTTTCAGGTGGTTGTGGAATGGTTTGGTTTTCAGCTGTTTGAGTGTCAGAGGGTTGAGCTTCAGATGGTTGTTGAGATGGAGAGTTTGGTGGGGTATGAAACAAAGCAATGTTAAGATGTTTCTTCATAACATTCTCAGAGCGAGCTAGTTTGAGTGATTCTGAATCATAGTCAGATGAATCAGATGAATCAGAGGATTCATCTGAGTGAACAGATGTAGAAGAAATTTCAATTGTTTGGTTTAGGGGTGGAATATCAAGAATATTGTCAGAGAGATTTGGATCTTCTGAGGGAATTGTTTGTTCAGAGTGTTCAGTTTGAACAATCTCTGGTTGGTTTTGTTCTGAAATAATTGTTTCTGGTTGGAGATTCTCTGGTTGTGACAAATTTGGTTGTGGAGTTGCTGTTAGAGAGTTTTCTGGTTGAGTTGGTTCTGGTGGAGTTACTGTTGGAGAGTTTTCTGGATGAGTTGGTTCTGGTGGTGGAATATCTGTTTGAATAGTTTGATGTTGTGGATTAGATGGGATTGGTGCTGGAGATGATTGTAAATTTACTGGTTCAGAGGATAGTGGTTCGGATGAGATATTGACAGACTTTCTAGATTTTGAAGTTCTTGGTATGAGGCTTGGAGAGAGTTGTGGTGAAGATAGTGGTGAATGAACAGTAGGAGTAGGATCAGAGGCTAATACCTGTTGAATGGTGTCTCTGATTTCTTCCAGAGTAGCTTCTCTTGGACTTCTTCTGGCCTTCTTTCCTTCTTTCCTCTTCTTTCTTGACGCTTCAGGAGCTTTTCTCTTCTTCTGAACGGATTCTTCGTCAGCCTTCCTCTTACTGCGCCTTTCCTTCATCTGATTAGGCAATTCTTCTCCAGGCTTCTGAACGAGATTGGCAGGTAAAGGGACTCCTTCCTTTAGGCATTCAGTAATGTACAGCCAGACAAATTCCTTAGGTTCATCTGCACTGAACAGTGGAAAATCTTCCACAGGAACTCTTCTACCTTGAATCTCGTCAGAGTTGATCTTCCTGAGTTGTCCCTTCAATTCTGAGATGATTTTCATCCTCTTCAGATTGAGTCCATTAATTTCAGAGCCAATGATGTGAGTCAGCTCTTCTGTAATCTTCGCATCAGTCAGATGTTGAACCAGCTTGTTCTCAACAAGTATATCAGAAATCAACCTTCCCAGGGGTATCCATGTCCTTACTTTACCAGCTTTCGCCCTTACTTCCTCTCTGGTTTCTTTGACATGAGTTAATAAATGACTGAAGATGAGATACGGTAGATCCACTTTGACATTTTTGCTAATGCAGTACATAAAATACAAATGTTCAGAACTCACATAATCTGGAGAGTTTGAAGGTTTTCTGTGGAAAAACGTACTCATAAAGATTTTCGCCCAGATCCTATAAATGGGTTTTAAATCTTTAACCTTACTTGACGGCAAACCAGCAATAGTAACTTCTTCATAAACCCTAGCCATATCGATGCGAGAAGAAGCAAGATTTGAAACACCATCAGACTCAGTATAGCTAAACAGTTGTCTGATCAGGTTTTCAGTGATGACTATCTCCACTC
This sequence comes from Lathyrus sativus, assembly GCA_963859935.3. Classification (NCBI taxonomy): domain Eukaryota; kingdom Viridiplantae; phylum Streptophyta; class Magnoliopsida; order Fabales; family Fabaceae; genus Lathyrus; species Lathyrus sativus. Next base: position 512,409,509 of record OZ012738.1, read on the forward strand.
CAAGAACTGAAGAATGAATAAACTTGGGACCAGCGCTTGCATGTATCCAAAATTCCTTAACCAGTGTTGGAAAAACAGGCCCCATTAGCCTTTCAAAATATTTTTCCCACCCTTGAGCTTTGATGGCAGAAATGAGATCAAACCCATTTTCCTTTAAAGAGTCGAGGTCAATGAAGCTTTCACAGAGCACCTCTAGATCAGCCACTGGAGTGAATAAGGTTCGTTCAGGTTCTTTGTACATGATGGTCTTGTTAGGTTTTGCAGCAGTGTTTGAAGTTGACGCCATTGAAGAAGAATACTTTGGTTTCGGTTTAGGGTTTTGGAAGAGATTGAAAAGGAAGCAGAAACGCATGAATGAAGTGAATGTGGAAAGTGTGATAGAAGTGTGATAGGTGATATATATAGGAAACCAAAAAAAATAGGGCACACAAAAAACACTTACGCACGTTTGGACAGCATTAAATGAAAAGTAATCATTTCACATTAAATTATGACAGCTGGGGGAAAAACAAGAAAAATGAGATTTTCAAAGCATTACCTCAAACGTCAAATCAGTTAAGCACTCAATCTTTTCAGACATTGAATGCCACGTGTTTGCTTTGTTGGCTCATTTGATTTCTCTCACGAAATGAAACGTTTCCAACTTTCAGATCTTCTGAGCTTGTTAGTTCAGAGTTTTACCCAAAACGAAATAATCAAATAAATATAAATGAATAAAATAGACAGATGAAATACTTCAGATTATTAAACATTTTGCATCTGAGAGGTTGCCTCTGAGAAATATTACTCTGGACATAAATCCATACAAATATTTTTCAGAATAAACTTAAATCTATCTTCAGCAAGGGGTTTTGTGAAAATGTCAGCCCATTGATGATCTGTATCAACAAAAGCTAAATTAATTACACCCTTCTGAACATAGTCTCTGATGAAGTGATGTTTAATTTCTATATGTTTTGCCTTAGAATGCAAGATTGGATTTTTTGACAAACATATAGCAGAAGTATTATCACAGAAGATAGAAAGGTTACTCTCATAGATTTGATAATCTTCTAATTGACTCTTCATCCAGAGCATCTGAGTACAACATCCAGCAGCAGCAATGTATTCTGCCTCTGTAGTTGATAGTGCAATGGTAGGTTGCTTCTTGCTGTACCATGAGATCAGATGACTTCCAAGAAACTGACAGCTTCCAGAAGTGCTTTTACGTTCAACTCTGTCTCCAGCATAGTCAGCATCACAGAATCCAACTAATGAAAATTCATCAGATCTTCTGTAACACAAACCCATGTTAGCAGTACCTTTCAGATACCTCAGAATCCTCTTAACAGCTGTTAAGTGTGATTCTCTAGGATCTGATTGGAATCTAGCACATAAGCAGACACTAAACAAAATATCTGGTCTAGAAGCAGTCAAATATAGAAGAGATCCTATCATACCTCTGTAGAGTTTTTGATCTACCTTCTTACTTACCTCTTCCTTACCTAGAGTGCTTGTAGGATGCATTGGAGTCTTTGCCATTTTGCTATCAACCATGTTGAACTTCTTCAGAAGCTCTTTAACATATTTGGTTTGATGTATGTAGGTGCATTCTGGAGTCTGATTGACTTGGATTCCCAAGAAGAATCTCAATTCTCCCATCATGCTCATTTCAAATTCTTCCTGCATACATTTAGCAAACTCCTTTCCAAGCGTAATATTTGTTGATCCAAAAATAATGTCATCTACATAAATCTGACAAATCAACAGATCTTTCTTAACAGATTTACAGAATAAAGTTGTATCCACTTTTCCTCTGATAAAATTTTTCTTCAGAAGGAAGTTGCTCAACCTCTCATACCAAGCTCTGGGAGCTTGTTTTAATCCATAAAGGGATTTCTTTAATTTGAAAACATGATCTGGAAAGTTTTCACTTTCAAAGCCAGGAGGTTGGTGGACATATACTTCTTCTTCTATAATACCATTAAGAAAAGCACTTTTAACATCCATCTGATACAGAGTGATGTTATTCTGTGCAGCAAATGAAATAAGAAGACGAATAGATTCTAACCTTGCCACTGGAGCATATGTCTCAGTGTAATCAATACCTTCTTGTTGACTATATCCTTGAGCAACCAGCCTTGCTTTATTCCTTTCTACTTCTCCCTTTTCATTCAGCTTATTCCTGAAGACCCATTTTGTTCCAATGACATTGAATCCTTTAGGTCTAGGAACCAGATCCCAAACTTCATTTCTGGCGAATTGATTCAGCTCTTCTTGCATAGCTATAATCCATTCATTATCTTCCAGAGCCTCATCTACAGATGTTGGTTCTATCATTGACACTAAGCCAAATAAGGAAGATTCAGAAGTTCTGAGATATGATCTTGTCCTTATGGGATCATCTTTCTTTCCAATTATCACATCTTCTGGATGAGAAGCTTTGATTCTGAAAGAAGATCCTCTGACGGTTGGTCTTTCAGAGATATGCAAGTTGTTTAGTTGGGAAGTCAAAGGTGTAGCATCTGGGGTTGCGTCAGATTCTTTGTTCTTTGCCTTTTCTGCCTCTGAGCCTTCAGAGTCTGTGAGAATTACTTCTCTATCTGCAGCACTTTCAAACTGCTTTGGCTTTTCAGAGCCAAGCTTATCATCAAATCTGACATGAATAGATTCTTCCACAATCTGTGTTTCAGTATTGAATACTCTGTAGCCTTTAGAGCGTTCAGAATAACCAAGCATGAAACACTTCTGTGCTTTGGAATCAAACTTGTTCAGATTATCTTTAGTATTAAGCATATAACAAATACATCCAAAAGGATGAAAATAAGCAATGTTGGGCTTTCTGTTTCTCCACAATTCATAGGGAGTCTTTTTCAGAAGAGGTCTTACAGACACTCTGTTCTGAATATAACAAGCTGTGTTAATTGCTTCTGCCCAGAAATATTTTGCCAGATTTGTCTCGTTGATCATGGTTCTGGCCATTTCTTGCAATGTTCTATTTTTCCTTTCTACAACTCCATTTTGTTGTGGAGTTCTAGGGCAGGAGAAATCATGTGCAATGCCTTTTTCAGAAAAGTATTTTTCAAAATGTTTATTTTCAAATTCTCCACCATGATCACTTCTGACTTTAATAATTTTACAATCTTTTTCAGTCTGGACTTGATTGCAGAAGTCAAAGAACACAGAATGAGACTCGTCCTTGTGTTTTAGAAACTTTACCCATGTCCATCTGCTGTAGTCATCTACAATGACTAACCCATACTTCTTGCCTCTGATGGATGCAGTTTTCACTGGTCCAAACAGATCAATGTGAAGTAATTCCAATGGTCTGGAGGTAGAAACAACATTTTTTGATTTAAAATGAGATTTTGAAAATTTACCTCTTTGACATGCTTCACACAGAGCATCTGAGTTGAACTTCAACTTAGGAAGTCCTCTGACCAGATTGAGTTTATTAATTTGAGATATACGTCTCATATTAATATGTCCCAATCTTCTATGCCAGACCCATTGCTCATCATTCACAGATAAGAGGCATTTTACATTTTGAACTTTAAGTTCTGAAAGGTTAATTTTATAAATGTTGTGTTTCCTCTTTCCATTGAATAGGATAGAACCATCCTTTTGACATACAGCTTTGCAACATTTTTGATTAAAGATGATATCATAACCATTGTCACTTAATTGACTTATGGACAATAGATTATGTTTCAATCCTTCAACTAACAGAACATTAGAAATAGAGGGTAGGTTGCCATTACCTATAGTTCCAGAGCCAATGATCTTGCCCTTCTGGTTCCCTCCAAATTTCACGTCCCCTCCAGATCTAAGTTCCAGACTTTGGAACATAGACCTTTCTCCCGTCATGTGTCGTGAGCATCCAGAGTCCAGGTACCATGATTGGTGTCCTGACTTTGCTGCTAAGGACATCTGCAACAGGGATTATTTTGTCTTTAGGTACCCAGATCTTCTTGGGTCCTTTAGGGTTAGTTGCCTTGTAGGTTTGTCTAAACTTTTGTTTTTCAACATAGTTTTTGTTTAGACTTGCCTTAGATCTAAACACATGAGTATTCTTTTCAGAGCTCGTGTGTTTAATATCATTTAAATGACCAAATTTAAAATTAGAGTATAAAGGAGTTATCTTAATAATCAGATCATCTACAGGTATTGGTCTTACATCTTTTTCAAGAGAAGAAGATTGAAATCCAATTCCCTTTCTTTTATTCCTACTAACTCCATAGATCATAGAAGCCATCTTGCTTCTGTCTATGCTTTTAGTGAGGAACCTCTGAAAACTAGAGTCATATTTTTCCAAAATATTTTCAGATGACTTAGCTTCAGAGTCAGATTCTTGTTGAACAATTTCCAAATCATTTTTTATTTTTAAATTTATTTCTCTCTGCTCAACAAGTTCTGTTTTCAGATTATCAATCTCAGATTCAAGATTGCTTTTCAGCTTCTTGTTCTTGAGTTTGATATTATTGTAGCTTTTCAAGACTTCAGATACCACCTTTATAAGTTCATCTTTGGTAAGTTTGGACATTACCTCTTCAGCATCAGAGTCGGAGTCTGACTCAGATTCAGATGATAATTCTTCATTCTGATCTTCTATTCCAGCCATTAATGCCATGTTGGCACACTCTTCTTCTGCTTCAGATTCAGATTCAGATTCATCTGAATCATCCCAAGTTGCCATAAGAACCTTTTTCTTTTTATCAAACTTTCTCTTGGGTTTCTCCTTGAGAAGTTTGGGGCAGTCATTTTTGTAGTGCCCAGGTTCCTTGCATTCATAGCATGTGACCTCTTTCTTTCCAGATCTTCTGTGTCCAGAAGATTCCTTCCTGTGGTCAGCTTTCCTGAAGTTGTTAAACTTCCTTCCCTTGTGCTTCCAGAGCTTGTTGATTCTTCTGGAAAGCATGGACAGTTCATCTTCTTCTTCAGAAGACGATTCTTCAGAACTTTCTTCTTTTACCTGCAAAGCTTTAACAGGTTTGTTAGATTTTAAAGCTATGGATTTACCTTTATCTTTCTTCAGGGGCTCATCTTCCTCCAGCTCTATTTCATGACTTCTCAAAGAACTGATAAGTTCTTCTAAGGAGATCTTATTCAGATCTTTTGCCATCCTTAGTGCAGTCACCATTGGTCTCCATCTGGTGGGAAGACTTCTGATGATCTTCTTGACATGATCTGACGTTGAGTAGCCCTTATCCAAAACTTTCAGACCAGCAGTAAGAATCTGAAATCTAGAAAACATAGTTTCTACATTTTCAGACTCTTCCATTTTAAATGCCTCATACTTCTGTATGAGCGCCAGCGCCTTGGTCTCTTTAACCTGAGAATTTCCCTCATGAGTCATTTTGAGTGACTCAAACATGTCATGAGCAGTATCTCTGTTTGTAATCTTCTCATACTCAGTATGAGAGATTGCATTAAGCAATATAGTTCTGGCTTTGTGGTGATTCTTGAAATCTCTTTTCTGTACTTCAGTCATTGACTTTCTATCAATCTTTTTGCCATCCTCATCAGTAGGATGTTTATATCCATCAATGACCATATCCCAAAGATCAGCATCATACCCGAGGAAAAAACTTTCTATTCTATCTTTCCAATAGTCAAATTTTTCCCCATCAAACATGGGTGGCTTGGTACTGATCCTATCTCCTTCATATTTGTTGTTGCAAGTTGATGTAGCTGTTTCCATAATGACAACAACACAAATATCAAAGTATCTTTCTCACAGGATCTTTAACTGTCACGGTTAAGTGGAGCACACGCAGAACCGGAGCTCTGATACCAACTGAAGGTGAGAAAATTACTTAGAAGGGGGGGGGGGTTGAATAAGTAAGACTAAAAATCAAAGATTAGAACACAGATATTTTTATCCTGGTTCGTTGAAAACAACTACTCCAGTCCACCCTCTCAAGAGTGATTTGCCTTTCTCTGTCAAGGACTTAATCCACTATTTTAATCAAACAGATTACAAATAGCAACACCTAAGAACAACCGTTCTTAGTCTTCTCAAGAGCAGCTGATCCCAACTGGATCCTCTTAAGGAAAACCTTTTACAAACAAAGTAAAACTTTTACAAGAGTAAGAATGCTTCTAATAAGCTGTTATCACAACAGTGATATTTCTCTTAAGTTAAGAATAAAGATAAAGCAAAGTAATATGATTAATAGCTTTTTGAGATTTTCTTTGAGGAGTGATTTTGCTAGAGATTCGATACTGAAGAAGATGGAGTGGACTTCTTTATATAGGCACTAAGATCCAAGAAGTCTTGTTACGTTGAAGGCTGTGCAGAAAAGCCTAGAGCCTTTTGTCTTCACATTGGAGGCTGTGCTAAAACAGGCCTGATGCTTTTTGTCTTCACTTGCAGAATACTTTCCTCAGAATGGAATGCACAGATAAAACCTTTTTGTCTGTGTCCTTGTGTCTAGCACAAAATAGGAAAGAGCTGTTGAGAAAGACCAACGTACATATTTAAATCTTCTTCAAAGTAAGTTCAGCTTTCAACATAAGAATCTGAATCTTCAGAGTCTTCTGATCACGGATCATCTGGATCTTCAGAGTCTTGAAAGTTCTTCAGATTGAGCTGAATCAGAGTATGTGCAGCTTGTGTGCTTGAGCGTGTAAATCCTTCAGAGCAGAGTCTTTTATGCTTTAGAGGCTCCTTCTTCAGAATCTTCAAGAGACAGTGGTCAGATTCTTCTGGGAGCAATGTTCAGATCTTCACTTAAGATGCTCTTGAACTTATGAAGTCTTTCATATAAACAATGTTCAGATGTAATTTTGCTTTCTTAAGATACTTTTCTTTTAGTGCCTGTAGCAAACAATCTAGAACACGTTTAGAGTATATAATTCTTGAATACAAAATTTATAAGTGTTATCATCAAAACATAGAGATATAACTAAGACACAATCTGTGCTCTTACAATATATTCTGCTTCTGTAGTTGATAGTGCAATTGTAGGTTGCTTTTTGCTGTACCAGGAGATTAAATTTATTCCTAGAAATTGACAACTTCCAGAATTACTTTTTCTTTCCACTCTGTCTCCAGCGTAATCAGCATCACAGAATCCAACTAATTTGAAATCATCAGATTTTCTGTAACACAAACCCACATTAGAAGTACCTTTTAGATACCTTAGAATCCTCTTAACAGCTGTTAAGTGTGATTCTCTAGGATCTTATTGGAATCTTGCACACAAGCATACACTAAACAAAATGTCAGGTCTAGAAGCAGTTAAGTAGAGAAAAGATCATATCATACCTCTGTAGAGTTTCTGATCTACTTTCTTACTTACCTCTTCCTTACCAAATATACTTGTTGGATGCATGAGAGTCTTTGCCATCTTACTATCAGTCATGTTAAACTTCTTCAGAAGCTCTTTAACATATTTGGTCTGATGAATGTAAGTATAATCTGGAGTCTGGTTGACTTGAATTCCCAGAAAGAATCGCAATTCTCCCATCATGCTCATCTCAAATTCTGCCTGCATACATTGAGCAAACTCCTTTCCCAGCATAACATTGATAGATCCAAATATAATATCATCCACATATATTTGGCAAATTAAAAGATCTTTCTTAAATGTTTTACAAAAGAAAGTTGTGTCCACTTTGCCTCTGATGAAATTTTTCTCCAGAAGAAAATTGCTTAATCTCTCATACCAAGCTCTGGGAGCTTGTTTTAAACCATAAAGAGATTTCTTTATTTTGAAAACATGTTCTGGAAATTTTTCACTTTCAAAACCAGGAGGTTGGTGAACATAGACTTCTTCTTCTATAATACCATTTAGAAAGGCACTCTTAACATCCATCTGATATAGAGTGATGTTATTCTGTGCAGCAAAAGAAATGAGTAAACGAATAGACTCTAACCTTGCTACAGGAGCATAAGTCTCTGTATAATCAATTCCTTCTTGCTGGCTATAACCTTGAGCAACAAGCCTTGCCTTATTTCCTTCAACTTATTTTTGAAGACCCATTTAGTTCCAATAATGTTGAATCCTTTTGGTCTTGGAACCAAATCCCAAACATCATTTCTTGTGAACTGATTGAGCTCTTCTTGCATGGAAATTATCTAGTCATTGTCTTACAGAGCTTCATCCACAGAAGTTGGTTCAATAATTGACACCAACCTAAATAATGATGCTTCAGATGATTTGAGGAAGGATTTTGTTCTAATGGGGTCATCCTTCTTTCCAATGATCACATCCTCTGGGTGAGAGGCCTTGATTCTGGAAGATGATCCTCTAACAGTTGATTCTTCAGAAATGTTCAAGTTGTTCATTTGAGAAGCTAAAGGAATTGCATCTGGCGTTGTTTCTGGTTCCTTTACTTGAGCTTTATCTGCCTCTGATCCTTCAGAATCTGTGAGAATTACTTCTCTATCTGCAGAACTTTCAAACTGCTTTGGCTTTTCAATGCCAAGCTTATCATCAAATCTAACATGTATAGATTCTTCCCCAATCTGTGTTTCAGTATTGTATACTTTGTAGCCTTTAGAGCGTTCAGAATAGCCAAGCATGAAACACTTCTGTGCTTTAGAATCAAACTTGTTAAGATTCTCTTTAGTGTTCAACACATAACAAATACATCCAAAAGGATGAAAATATGAAATGTTGGGCTTTCTGTTCCTCCACAATTCATAGGGAGTCTTTTCCAGAAGAGGTTTTACAGACACTCTGTTCTGAATGTAACAAGCTGTGTTTATTGCTTCTGCCCAAAAGTGCTTTTCCAGATTAGTCTCGTTGATCATGGTTCTGGCCATTTCTTGCAGAGTTCTATTTTTCCTCTCTACAACTCCATTCTGTTGTGGAGTTCTAGGACAGGAAAAACCATGAGCAATGCCATTTTCATTAAAATATTTTTCAAAATATTTATTTTCAAATTCACCACCATGATCACTTCTGACTTTAATAATTTTGAAAACTTTTTCATTCTGGACTTGTTTGCAGAAGTCAAAGAACACAGAATGTGACTCATCCTTGTGTTTTAAGAACTTTACCCATGTCCATCTGCTGTAGTCATCAACAATGACTAATCCATACTTCTTGCCTCTGATGGATGCAGTTTTCACTGGTCCAGACAGATCAATGTGAAGTAATTCTAATGGTCTTGAGGTTGAAACACCATTCTTAGATTTAAAAGAAGATTTTGAAAATTTTCCTTTTTGACATGCTTCACAAAGAGCATCTGAGTTGAACTTCAGCTTAGGAAGTCCTCTGACCAGATTGAATTTATTAATCTGAGATATATGTCTCATATTAATATGCCCCGATCTTCTGTGCCAGACCCATTGCTCATCATTAACAGACAAGAGGCATTTAACATTTTGAACTTTAAGTTCTGAAAGATTTATTTTGTAAATGTTGTTCTTCCTCTTTCCATTAAACAAGATTGAGCCATCCTTCTGACTAACAGCTTTGCAACATTGTTGATTAAAGATTATATCATAACCATTGTCACTTAATTGACTTATGGACAATAGATTATGCTTGAATCCTTCTACAAGTAAAACATTAGATATAGAGGGAAGGTCACCATTACCAATAGTACCAGAGCCAATGATCTTGCCCTTCTGATTCCCTCCAAACTTCACTTCTCCTCCAGTTTAAGCTCCAGGCTTTGGAACATAAACCTTTCTCCCGTCATGTGACGTGAGCAGCCAAAGTCCAGGTACCATGACTGGCGCCTTGACTTTTCTGCTAAAAACATCAGCAACAAGGATAATCTTATCCTTAGGTACCTAGATCTTTTTGGGTCCTTTTTTGTTAGTTGCCTTGAAATTTGGTCTGAACTTATGTCTTTTTACAACAGTTTTGTTCTGACTTACTTTTGGCTTAAACACAGGAACATTCTGATTAGAACGTGTGTGTTTAATGTCATTCAGATGACCAAACTTGAAATGAGAGTATAGAGGAGTTTTCTTAATAACAAGTTTATCAACAGGTATTGGATTTAAATCCTTTCCATAAGATGATTCATATCTAATTCCTTACCTGTTGTTTCTGCTAACCCCATAGATCATTGAAGCCATCTTGCTTCTATCTATGCTTTTAGCAAGAAACTTCTGAAAGCTGAAGTCATATTCTTCTAAAATGTTTTTACCTTTAGACTTGCTTTCAGATTCAGAGTTTTGTTGAGCTTTTTCAAAATTGGCTTTCTTTTTTAAATTATTTTCTTTTAGCTCGGCAACTTCTGATCTTAACAGATTATTCTCAGATCCAAGACTGCCTTTAAGCTTCTTGCATTTGAGCTTAATCTGATTATAATTTTTCAAGACTTCTGATAAGACTTTAATAAGCTCTTCCCTAGTGAGATCAGAAAGTACCTCTTCTGAGTCAGATTCAGAATTAGACTCAGATCCAGATGATTCTTCATTCTGATCTTCTATGCCTGCCATCAGAGCCATGTTGGCGCATTCTTCTTCAGAATCTGATGAAGATTCAGAATCATCTAAATCATCCCATGTAGCCATTAGAACCTTCTTCTTATGCTCAGGCTTTCTTCTGGGCTTTTCTTTCTGAAGCTTTGGACATTCATTTTTGTAATGACCGGGTTGTTTGCATTCAAAACAAACAACTTCCTTCTTTCCAGATCTTTTTGGTCCAGAGGACTCCTTGCGCTGATCTGGCTTTTTGAAGTTCTTGAACTTCCTCTGGTTGTGCTTCCAGAGTCGGTTGATTCTTCTGGACAGCAAGGACAGTTCATCTTCTTCTTCAGAAGAAGATTCCACAGAGCTTTCTTCTAACACCTGCAAAGCTTTCACAGATTTGTTAGATTTTAAGGCAATTGACTTACCTTTCTTTTGAGGCTCATCTTCCTCAAGTTCAATTTCATGGCTCCTTAGTGAGCTGATTAGCTCCTCCAGAGTGATCTTGTTCAGATCCTTGGCAAGCTTCAGAGCAGTGACCATAGGTCTCCATCTGATAGGAAAGCTTCTGATGATCTTCTTCACATGATCAGCAGTTGAGTAGCCTTTTTCCAGAACTTTTAGACCAGCTGTAAGGACCTGGAATCTAGAGAACATAGTTTCTATAGACTCAGATTCTTCCATTTTGAACGCTTCATACTTATGTATTAACGCTAGAGCCTTGGTCTCTTTAACTTGAAGGTTTCCTTCATGAGTCATCTTCAAGGACTCAAACATGTGAAATACAGTTTCTCTATTTGTGATCTTCTCATACTCAGTGTGAGATATTGCATTTAACAAGATTGTTCTAGCCTTGTGGTGATTTCTAAACTCCTTCTTTTGGGCTTCAGTCATAGATTTTCTGTCTACTTTCTTGCCATTCCCATCAGTGGGATGAACATACCCATCTATGACCAAGTCCCACAAATCAACATCATAACCAAGGAAGAAACTTTCTATCCTGTCCTTCCAATAATCAAATTTCTCCCCATCAAACATATGGGTTTTGTGTTGATTATGTCCCTTTCTTCATATCTGTTGTTACTGTTAGATGTTGAAGTTTCAGCCATAATAACAACCAAATAAATATCAAAGTTTTTCTCACTGGATCTTTTCTGTCACTGTGAAGTGGTAGCACACACAGAACCGGAGCTCTGATGCCAACTGAAGGTGAGAAAATACTTAGAAGGGGGGGTTGAATAAGTATATAGAAAAACTTATTGCAATAAAAACTCAAGGATTTTTATCCTGGTTCGTTGAACTTTACTACTCCAGTCCACCCTATCAAGAGTGATTTGCCTTTCTCAACAAGGACTTAATCCACTATTAAATCAACTGATTACAACAACAAGCACTAAGAATAACTGTTCTAAGTCTTCTCAAGAACTACTGATCCTAACTGGATCTTCTTAAGGTTCTTTTACAATCAAATGTAAGAATAATACAAGTGTTTAAATTGCTTCTAATAAAGCTTTATCACAACTGTGATTTTACACTTAAGATTTATGAACTATGAAATAAATTCAGCAAAGAGTATAAATTGTATGCGAGCTTTCTTTGAATTCTTTCAATGTTTCGTCAGTTGAAGAAGATGAATGGAGTCTTGCTTTTATAGGTAAAAGAGGTCCAAGTAGCTATCACGTTGAAGGCTGTGTACTAAAAGGTCTGAGCCTTTTTGTCTTCATATCACATGACCTTTCCTAGAAATAGAATGCACAGGAAAATCCTTTTTGTCTGTGTTCTTGTGTCTAGCATTAATGAGGAAGGAGTCATTTGGCCATACCAATGAACATAAGTTTGAATTCTTCTTTAAGAATTTTCAGCAAAGTATCAGCTGAGTCTTGAGCAGTCAGAGCCTTCTGATGTTCATTAGAGTTTGCTGAATCAGAGTCTTTGCAGCATGTGTGCTTACAGCGTGTAATTATTCAGAGCAGAGTTTGGGATCAGATCCTCAGTACTGGCAGCGTAGTACAATCAGAGTCTTCTGAAATAAACTAAGCTTGAAAATCTTCATACAGAATTCTCCAATGCTTCAGATGCTTCTGGCTTCTGCTTCAAATCCTTATGTAGTTTCTGCTTCAGATCCTTCTGTAGCTTCTGCTTCAGATCCTTCTGTAGGCAGCGCTCAGAATCTTCTAACAGATGTTTCTAACGCTTCAGAGCCTTGCATATTTTTCATGTTCATATCTAATTTGCTTCCAGAATAGTATTTACTTTAATATCTGCATCAAACATTCTCAAACAAATTTTAGAGTATATAATTCTTTAATACAAAATTTCATAAGAGTTGTCATCAAAACGTAGAGATATAATTAAGAACCAATCTGTGTTCTAACAAATAGTGGTCTACAAATCCTGAGCATAATCCTCCCAGGTGCCCTCACCAAAAGCCTTCTCAAGCTTACACCTCTTCACATCAGCTCTAGACTTGTAATCATCCAATGTTGCAAGCGCTTCATTCAGTCTACAATTACTGTCACGTCAGAGTGAGGCTTCAGCTGCAATCTTCTCATCCTTCGCCTAGAGTTGAGCCTTCAATTTGGCAATCTGTTGTTTGAGCCCATCTTCCCGCTCCTTATTATTAGTGAGGGTAGCATTCCACTGGTCATTGAACCAGGAAATCTCTAGATAAGCTTTATCCAACTCCTTTTTCTTAGAAGTAAGGACATCATTGGAAGCCTTCAAATCTAAACCCAAACGCTCACGAGTGCGAATGTATTTGGTAAGATCTGCACCTAGCTTGTTTACCAACTCAGTTTTCCTCTTGCAGGAATAAGTAGCTTCAACCTTTTCTCTTCGGAGCTGAATAATCTCCTTCTCCAACTCTTCATTTGCCTTGTGCAACTCCTCTTTCTCGGACCACAATTAATTATACCTCTAGATATCAACGGTAGTAGGCTCCTCAATCATCAGAGGATATAAAGGCGCACAAGGTGGAAAAGGCATCAACACTCTCTCAGCTCTCTCCTGAACCCAAGTCACATAAGGATCGTAAGCTCGACTGTTACACTTCCCTAAAGAAGCTTTCCCTCTGCGATGAATTTTGTTCCAGGCTTTCTTAACTCTAGTCAAGGTCTCATTCTCCAGCAAGCCCGTGAAGTACAGAGATTCTTATATTTCTTCTTCTCTCGGAGGCTCTCTCAAGGCATACCCAAATTGCCTCACTGCAAGGGATGGGTTATAGTTAATGCATCCTTTCCTTCCGACCAACAGGACGTTAGGAAATCCACCACAACTGTGAATAATCTCTGTACCTAGATGATCTCTATCAAACCAAATGCTATTCTCAGAAGTCAAGCCCATCAATCTCTCTGACCACTCTGAGGTACCAGCAGTATCAACAAAAGGACCGGACTTGGGAAGGTGACTCACAAACCTCCTATACAAAAAAGGTACGCAACAAGACACGTTCTTCCCTCTCCGATTCTCATTCTTGTAATGCACAAAATGATAGACGTCACCCAAAAGCGTAGGTACAGGATTCCCTGAAGCAAAAATGTGGAAAGCATCCAAATCCATAAAATCTAGAATATTAGGAAACAACACGATACCATAAATGCACAATGCCAGGATGGCATTAAACACAACCCAACAACCCTCATTCACAAAGTGTTGAGCTCTAGCAACCAGAAAAGATAGGGGAAATCCAGGCATTCCATTTCTCTTGACCAACTTCCCTTTTAGCTCAGAAGCATCCAAATGAAGGGCACCAGCAAGCTTAGCCAAATCAGGCTCAGCATCAATATGGTGGAAAGGAATTTGGTCCAAGATAGGGACTCCAAGTAGCACAGAAAACTCCTCCAAAGTAGGCAGTAATACATAACCTGAAAAAGTGAAACACCGGAGCTGTGAATCATAAAACTGCAGCAGAGTATGGAGACCACCCAACTCATATACTAAGGGCTTGTAGACAAAACTCAAAAGCTTCCCATATGATTGCTTGAAATACTCCATCACCTTCCTGTCATCCACATAAATCAAACTGAGTAGAGATCCAATGTCAAGAGTAGGGAACTTATACACTACAGTCTTCTTCAGGCTAGGCTCCATGTCAGCAAAGAAATAAGATCACTAGAATCGAAGGGAAAATATGCACCTGCAACATAAATACATGTCAATGTTAATATGCAGATGAAGAATGCAAATGCAAATGCAACAGGGGATCAAGCCTGCAGTGCAAGAACATAGCACCATCATCAGGACCCACTGTATCAAAATCATAGGTTCAAACTGACGAGAAAACCAGATAGGTTGAAGGTTAAAGTTTCCTGCATAACCCACCCACTCACAGGTATGGGCCTATTTCTGATAAAGCTCTAGCATTCTATGCAATCATCAGTGTCATAGACTTTCGAGAAACGATGATACTTTCACCATTTCTGGTTTTGCATCATAGTCTAACGAAGCAGCCTCACTTAGCTGACTCCCAAATGATCGGTCCCCAGAGTCGACAATCCTCAGATCCAACAACCTCTCAACTATCCGAGACGGACTGGAAAGGTAGTCATCAAAGAGAATCTTGTCTGAGCGCAGATTTCGTGGGAAGTAGTGCATGCCAAACATACAGGTTCACCACTACTTTCCACTTCTAATGCTATGGTTGTACTCAAGCCTGGGTTTTGGCTTATCTCTCAGTGGAACTCCCTCCCAACAGCACAACAATAATGATAATATACAATGCTGGAAAGTAAAATGCGAATCTAAATAAAGTACAAAATATATATACACACCCAGAGATAAACATACAAGCTCTAGGATTGACTCGCATATGGGATCGGGAAAGATTCCCCAGCAGAATCGCCAGCTGTCGCATCGCTGTGAAGAAGGGCCGGCGGAAGATAGAAGAGTCGCCACTGTTCATTATTTATCCGAAAGAGAGGGAAAGGAAACGGTCAGAGAAAACCTACAAAAAAGGGAAAAGACAGCTCATCGCAACCAAATCTTGGGTTGGGGAGTCGGTTACGCAAGGGGAAGGTATTAGCACCCCTCACGTCCGTTGTACTCAACGGGATCCATGCTCGTTGTCTATATAAAGGGTGTTTATCTATCTAAGCTACAGGCCACCAGGACAAAAAGAAAAGAAAAGAGACTCGATAGAGCATTGCCGCTCTAGGCCTACGTACTCCCTCGTGCAATGGGAAAGTCAGAGTCAATGTAGTTCGGCAAACTACGGGTGAAGGTAGGGAAGGTTGCTCGCCAAGACATCGTCGTCTTGTGCCTACGTATCCTCGTCTGGTACGAGAAACCAGAGCAAACATAGTTCGGGCTGACACGACCACATGTTGGTTCAAGTGTTTTACCCGAGTAGGGTTAAAACTTAGTTCTAGCAGTTAGGTGTATGTTGCTCGACCATTGGAGACTTTGGTGTTACCTGTTTGCGGTAGAACCAAGAGTTAACAAAACTCTCTTTACGAAAATGGTTTCCAATTAATCCCGAAGGATAGAAAAAAGTTTGATGTTTTTTTTTAGTGTCTTTTATGAAAGAAGTGAATTGAACTTTGTTTTTAATTCATGTTGCACTAAAGACTATGACTTAGGAGCGAATGCGTTGCATATCGTCCAAAGGACATACGCTAAACACTCTAGACAATTGAGAGGAGGCCCCCCAATCATCATTTCCCAAATACTTAAGGCTCGTAGCGTACAAAAATCATTATCCTTTATTATGTGTTTTGAAAGAGTTTAGAGATGAGAAGAGAAGACACACTCTAAAAGGGAGACTAAACTCAACCTAATGTTATCATGCAATGTACACCTATGATTGAGATGAAAAGGGAAGACTACCCTAATGTTGTGATACAAAGAATTCAAACCTAAGATCTTTCATAATCCATCTTAAACAAGAAAGATTAGAGGTCCTAAGGGAACATGGCAAAGGAAGACAAAAGAAGAAAGCATAGATGAAAGAAAAAGAAGGATGCAAACATGCAATGCAACACAAAGAAGAAGAGGGAGGAAAAAGGTGTGGGGTAACAACCACCACAAGCACATCTCAACCTCTTCAAGCAAACCAAAGAATGCAAAACAAATGAGAGATGCAAACAAGAGAACTTAAACAAGTTCAAGCCAAAAGTGAGATGAAATGGGAGAAATAGAATTCCTACAACCATTTATGCATCAATCACTACCAAGAGGCAAACTCAAAGAAGAAGGAGAAGACATAGTCAATGTGAGGATGGGAGAACAAGCTTTGGCAGCAAGCAACATCAGATGAAATCTCAACCATAAACATCACAATGATCATGCAAGAAAGAAACCAAAAGAAAGTTCTCAAAGTGGCCTCTCATCCAAGTCACACTCAAAGTGCAAGCAAGAGGCACCAAATCAACTTGGATGAGTCCCCAAAGTCCTAGGACAGAAGTGAGAACAAGGTAAGAGGGTAAGAAAACCAAATAAGGAAGCAAGTCAAAGCAAGTTGCAAGATGAGGCATGGTAAAGAACCTAAGTTCTATACACTTTCAACATTAGAAGATAAATGGAAAGCCTTACAAAGATGCAACTTACAACAAGAACCACCCAACTTTATGACCTAAAAATTTGCAACCAGCCACTTAATCATGTTATAAATGTGAATCAAGAGGAGCTGGAAGCATATGGGATCCACAAAGGTCATTTCCCACCCAAACTAGGTCAACTAGTATGTGTGAACCATCCTTAGGGGTAGCTTGACTTGCAAGGTACACCAAAAATAGGAAAATGATTCAAATAAATCCAAATAAAATGTACAAAGCTCACAAAGATGTTGGAAACCATAGGCCAAAACAACACAACCAATGTCCAATCAAAGCATCACCAAAGAAATTGATTCACTAAGGGTTCTCCACTTTAAAGGAGGGCTATCGAGGGTCAAACAAATGGGAACAAAAGTCAACTAAAAATAAGTCAAACATTGACCAAAACCACCCTCTAAGACACCTCAACTCATTATCAAAATGAGGAAAAAGTCTCATTCATTGGAGGTTTCAATTGGTTCAAGAACAAACAAGAACAAAAGAGAACAAATGAAAAAGCAACCAAAAATACCTCTAATCATTAAATTCTATTTTAATTGAAAAATAAATGGAAAATGAAATTAAAAATTATCAAAAATTAAATAACACATTTAAGTGTCATAAAATATTTTTTGTTGAATTTTATAATAATTGGAATGATGCAAATAAAAATAAAATAATTAAATTGATATGGTGCAAATAGCAAATAACCACGTTCAAAACATTGGGCTGATTAGCAAAGGGGGTGCCCATATCAATTTAGGCCCAAACCAAAGCAACTCAGCAAACAAGCCAAAACGCATCGTATCATTAAATGATGTGGAATTCAAAGCATACACGCGTGCAAGTCAAAAAGATTTGGACCACACATCTGATCAGGTCAAAGTGTCAAACAAGTGTTGCACCCCAAAATTTGCCCTCTTTCAAGGCTTGACTCATTTCTTCATTTCTTTCAAATTCAATGACATAGAGGAAATCCATCATGAATTCAAGATTAAAGGCAAGAATATTATAAAGAGAAGTTTTGTGACATTACAAGAATGTCATTTGTTGCAAGATTTTCAACTCTAAGTAATGTTTAGAAATTAATTTATTTCTAATACTCCATTCAAGTCTCTAGTCAAATTCATGTTATGGTAATGCCACACCAAGTCTACATTATGCTTACAAACATCCAAGAAACATGCAAGGATTAAATCAACATTGGAATGTTTTAGGACCAAGAATATGCATGTTTAATCATGGCAAAACAGTCCCATGCAAAAGGTGACAAATTTCTTCATGTCATAAGATCACATGTCACAAGACCAAAGGAATAACATGTGACAATGCTTCTACATATCAGAATTTTCAAAATGCTGTCAAGAGTTGGTGGCATTGACCAAGAGGAGCTCTCCAAACACAAACAAACAAAATGGGTGCAAGGCACAAGGTGCTGCAGCAAATAGCATAGGAAAGTAGTGCAGAAAATGCAGCATAACACCTTGCATGGAAATGGAAAGAAAGAGAGTGACATGAGAAAAGGTGGCAAGAGACATTGCCCCATGAAAAAATCTAATGTTTGGGGGGAAGAGAAAACCCTAGGAGCTGAGATAAGAGGAGGGGGCTGTAAACAAAAGGATTCATTCATTCAACATTCATTTCTACACACACTTGCAAAACCAGAAAATAGAGAGAGCAAAACAATACCCTAAAAAACAGAAAAATAGGAAGCTTTGCAAACCAAAAAAAGAGAGTGATATAGAACCAAGAGGATCATTAAGAAACAAAATCTTCACAACATAGAGGGAAGAGGAGTGAGGTACATTCAACCAAGACTAAGGAGGACTTGCAAGAAGGATAGAAAGCCCTTGGGTATCCATTTCCTCCAACCTTTCTCTCTTTATATTTTTGCTATTTACATTCATTTCGTTTACTCTTTTATGTGTTGTTGTATTGTATACATCATGTAAGGTTCTAAGGGTTCCAAAAAAACATTTTTAAGAACCAATAAAAAGGAAGAAAATCACAAAAGATAGCAAAAAATACAGCAAATACGTGCCATTTTTTTCTCGTATGTCTCGATTTTTTTTTTGCCGACTAGCCCATATGTTTGCATGGTTTTAGTGTAAATATTGCTATTGTCTTTGTTGACTCTTGATTACATAACCATTTTCAAAAAAAACAAACTCTCGATTTTATCGAGCCATTTTCAACCATGTAAGTCGGCCGCCTTGTGCATCCGCCATCGACCTTGTTCGTGTCACCTCAAACCTTTTTTAAGCAATTAAACCCTTGACCCAACGTCAAGCGGATTTTCTCAAACGATTGTTAAGCCAATTCACCATATTTAATAAAAGGGTAAAGTTCTCTTTGTATTGAACTAAAGAGAAGGGATTGAGTGTAGACTTCTTCCTTTTCGAGTGTCGAGATGCTCACTGTAGTGTGGGTGGTTTTGATACTTGTCTTTCAATACGAAGACGTTTTCATCCACACCTTTTTCTCCTAAAAAACCTCGGCCCCGTACCAAGTGCATTCTCAAAACACTTACAATAAATAAATCGATTCTCTTGGTATTGAACTAAAGAGAGAGGATTGAGTGTAGACTTCTTCCTCTCCGAGTGTTGGGATATTCACTGTAGTGTGGGTGGTCTCGATACTCGTCTTTCAATACGAAGACGTGACTTTATCCGCCACCTATCTCCCTCTACAACTTCTTTCCGCAGCCTTTGTCACCTAAAAACCTCGGTCCCGTACCGAGCGCATTTTTAAAACTCTTCTCATGACGAAAACTTGAATGGTCGTGGAGTGGTTAGGCGTAGGCCTTCTCCTATCCCGAGTGCTGACGTTTACCGTAGGGTTCTCTGTCGCAAAAGCACTTACCATTCAAAACCAAAAACACCTTTAATAATAGAACGAAGTTCTCTTCGCATTGAATTAAAGAGAGAGGATTAAGTGTAGTCTTCTTCCTCTCCGAGTATTGGGATGCTCACTGTAGTGGGGATGGTCTCGATACTCGTCTTTCAATACAAAGACGCTACGTTTGCCACACCATTTCCATAATAAAAACTTTGAGATAAATAATTGGGTACTACCCACAAGGGGTTACTATCCGAGGACCTATCTCACCCCTAAAAAACAAATCCACAAATCAAATGTGAAGTCTTGCCTCGCCTGGCGAAAACCTAATATCTTTCAAAAAGAATATGTTACGTCCGTTCTGCCGCAAACAGGTAATGCATAAGTATCCTCACATACGAGCAGCAAAACACCTAAACTGCTAGAATACGTACGATAGCATCATCCACAAAACATCAACACACCGTAGGCCGAACTACGGCTGCTCTGATTCTTTACTTTTTCAAGTAAAGATACGTAGGCACAAGGGCCACAATCCTTGCCGAGCACATTCCCCCTTATATCTGTAGTTCCCCGAACTACGTCGACTCTGATTTTCTCATATCCGTTGAGAATATATAGGCCTAGGACCGCGAAGTCCTACCGAGTCCGTCCTTTCTCTCTTCTTCCTTGTTACCTCCTTTCCCTATTTCTAACCCTTTTCTCCGTATCTGTTGGAACACTTTTTTTTATAGCATAATATTTAAGCAAATAAATTCACACATCCGACAAACAAATGGTTCCCATCGAGTACGATGGATGCGAGGGGTGCTAATACCTTCCCTTCGCATAACCGGCTTCCGAACCCGTTCATGGTTGCGATACCATCTTATCCATTTCTTTCTTAAGGTTTTCTCGATATTTTCCTTTCCCCTCATGGGATAAATAAAGTTCGGTGGCGACTCTTCTGTCCTTTCTTTTTCGCCTCCCCGTCGTTGCGCGATGTATTTTTCGAGTAGCGACAACAAGGACACATCAGCTTGCTTGAGTTTGAACCAGACGTCGGAGCCCTAGCTCCGGTCGTCTTCTCCGAAGAGGTGGCCAGAGTTCAAGTTCCCAAAGCTCACCAAAACGTGATAAATTTAATACCAAAATGAAGGTCTACTCACATACAATCCAAATCTAGGCTTCATTTGTTTTAAAAGTGCTTAGATAAAGAGAATCGAACGAAGGAAATTTTGGATGCACAACTGAATTCTTCATCAAACAAGACAATCAAGCTATCAAACATTGCCTACATGGTGTAGGGCTTCAGATGCAACCACAATGATCCTAAAACAATGCCTAACATGAGAGAAATTTGGAAGAGAAGATTACCTAACGGAGACACTCCGTTGGTGCTTCAATTAATGTCAAGCTTGCTCTAAAATGTGCAGATCTACTCCACTGAGCTTGAGGAAGATGATTCTTGCTTCAATTTGAGTTGAAAAGCTCTAGATCTGAATTCACAATTTTGAATTTTCTCTCAAGTTTCCAAAACTGAACTCGGAGCTCTCTCCATGAAAAATGAACTTCTGAGCTCACCAAATGAATTTGGAGCTTTTATATGTTGGATTATGAGTGAAATGGAAGGCCCATGAGGCTTGGTTTGGCTGAATTTTGAAAGTGCCCAAAACTTTGCATGTGATCATGCACACGTGAATATAGACGCCTACACACTTGAACTTCATTTGGTTTTGCAGTTGGGAGTGTGAATTGCACATTAGGATTGAGTTGGGCTTTGTACATTGTCCAATTATGAAGTTTGAATGACAAACATCTTTGTGAAGTAAGTGTGAATTCCACGTGATTTTCATCTCATAAACCAAAGTAAACTTGTGCATTTTTCTTGTTGGATCAATGTGAACAAAATTGAATCAAAATAAAGCATGAAAAAGGCCTAAAACCAATTCAATTGAAATCATGATTTTAAGTCCATTTTCACTTGAAATTTCCCCTCCAATGTCCATAACCATTCATGATTCATGTCAATCTTGAGTTTCATGATGAAATTGAAGTCATTTTGGACGACTTTAATGTTGGTTTAAGTTCCATTTGAAGTGCACAACTCTATGTAAATGACCCATAATCAAAATGACCTATAATCCAAGTTTCCCAAAATACCCTTGCCTTGCAAGCTTCATAACTTGAGTTCCACAAATAATATGAAGGACTTCTAGAACTTTTTGGAAATCTAAGATCATTAGGAATAACTTTCATGTTCATCAAAAGTTGAGAAGAAACATAATTCTAGGTCAAAAGTGCCTTGGAAGTGAGTTGACTTTTGTTGACTGAAAAATATGTTCATCTGAGACCTATAACTTGATGGCATCATAACATGAGTTCCACAAACCCAATGGATGAGTTCTAGTATTCAAAAGAAATCTTAGAACATTCCCTACAAGTCTCATGTTTATAATAAAATGAGATTGAACTTGTATCTTGAGTTAAATTGTCCTTGAAGTTAGCTCCTAAAGAAGGGGATTTTACACTGACATCCTCTGAAACCCTAATTTAGTAACTCCTTAGACTCTTGATTCTCCTTGATTTGAACTTGAAATGACATACTAGATGTCTCAACATGACTTCTCATGACTCCAATGACTTGAAACCAAGTCTCAAACTCCTTCAAGCCCATAGTTGACCTTGCACTAAGCAGATGAAACCCTATGTGCACCAACTTTGACTGCAACCTCTTGCAAATGATATGACTACTTAAATAAGCTCCCTAATGGCTTCAAAAGCACTCAATGAGCTTCTCCAATATCTCTTGTCCATAACCATGAATTTGTGAGCCCCTGATGATCTTCAATGGCCCTCCAAGATAGGAGATAAGCAACACTTGTCAACTTTGACCACTTCCTGATGAGTATAAGCATTTGAAAAGTTGAGTAACCACTCTTGGTTGAGCTTGATACCTTTGATAACCTTCTCTTAGATAACACACCTCCCATGATCCCTTGTAAAAGATAATGCTATGCAGATGCAAATGCAAAAGAATGAAATGAAGCATAAGCCAAGTAAAGAAAAAGATTGGGCAAAATTTGGGGTACAACAGTATGTACATAACATCGCAACAACACAAATCTCTAAAGACCATAAACTCCGATCAAAAGACAGAAAGACAATATACCTAAAATTCTCATCTCAAGAATGTATTGACACCATTCCTCCTTAATTTCTTCCAATTTATCTTTCAAGTAAGTAACACACTTGAATTCATCAAAGTACTACATAATATAACATAATATGCATGATTTAGTTAAAACTAATTACTCAGATGAAATATTGGTTAAATATTAAAATAAATCAAATAACTTATAAATCCATACCAAGTTTGGAATCTCTATTTGACTCGAATGAGTAATTTCCTTCATAAACCTCAATACAAAATAATCGCAATCAATACCATTGCGCTGACAAGGACACTGCACATGAAAAAAAATACGAATATATATCAGGATATATAATTTAACTAGTTTTATCAAGTAGCATCACTATAACAATCAAAATTGTGAAAATATACCTGCACTTTGATCCATCTAATGTTGTTAGCCTTACTCTTTGGTACTCTTGTTTGTCTTTGTGATCGGAATATTTGAAAAGCTCTAACATAATATAAACGAATATTTAGAACAATCTCACATAATAAATAAAGATATACACGAATTATTCAGAACAATATCATCACTTACGTATCAACCATCTTCTTTATATCTGGATATTTTGTTTGATCACCATCCAATGAATCCAGATAATATATTATTTCTTTTATCGGATTAATCGTAACCAACAACCAGTGTCCACTGTAAAATAAGACAAAAGTTTAGATGGAAATGTTGTATAGAATGTCAAAAAACGAATAATTATAATAAATGATATTAGAATGAAATCTAACCCATGGCCAGTGTCGCTTTCACGAAAATAAGGTGCCGGCAGAACAGAAGAGTTGCCACCTTTTGTTATTTATCCCTCAGAGCGGGAAAGGAAACGATCGGAAAAACCTGACGAAAAGGTATAAGACAAGGTCATCGCAACCGTTGTCTGGGTTCAGGAGTCGGTTGCGCAAGGGGAAGGTATTAGCACCCCTCACGTCCGTCGTACTCGACGGGATCCACGCTTGTTGTGTTTACTGGACGGGTTGGTTTATCTATCTACCTATCAAGGCTGGCTTAAAAAGAAAAGAAAATGACTCGGCAAAGCGTCGCGCTTTATGCCTACGTATTCTCATCAGAGAATGAGAAATCAGAGTCAACGTAGTTCGACTAACTACTGGTTACGGGGAAGGTGGCTCGCCAATACATCAGTATTGTGCCTACGTACTCTCAACAGGTATGAGAGATCAGAGCTTACGTAGTTCGGGATACTACGCATTATGGGGGTTCAGATTCATCTGTTTTATCGAGTAGGGTTAAACAACAGTTCCAGCAGTTAGGGACAAAGCCTGTTTGCGTTGGCGCGGAAGTTTAACGACCCTCTTTTCTTCAGAAAAGCTTCCCTTTGAATTATGGGCCCACGGGGCAAAAAGGTTTGAAGTTTGTTTTCTGTCTTTTACGAAAGAAGTGTTTTTTATTGTGTTTGCAATTTCAATCGCACTAAAGACTATGACCTGAGAGTGAATGCGTCGCATGTCACCCAAAGGGTGCCATACTAAACATCCAGACTGTTGAAAAGAAACTCTCCAACAATCCTTTCTCAGATAGCTTAAGGCTCGTGACGTACGAAAGAAATCATTCATGATTACTGTATCTTAAGCTGTTTTGAGATGAGAAGAGAACAGGCTCAACTACGGGGAGACTATCAAGTCCTACTGTTGTCATGCCAAGGATTCATCCTATGGTTGAGGTTCGAAACAGGGAACTCCTAGAAGTTATCATGCACAGGTTTCAACCTAAAGTTCTATCATCACTTCCTTATCAAAGGAAATGAGAGTCCTAAGGGATCATGTCAATGATACACAGAAACAGATAAAGCATCAGCTAAAATAGTAAACGGTAATACAGTAAACGACTGTAAAATGCATGCAATGCAAGTGAGGAAGGAAATGTGTGTGGGGCAGCAGCCTCCACAAGCTCATCTCAACCTCAAGCCAGAATGAATAACAGTAATCATACTGAGGAAATAACAACATGCTATCAAGCAAAATACAATAAACTGCAATCATACAGAAGAAAATAAAATCATGCTATCAATCAAAACAAACCACATGGGCAAGGGAGCAGGGCTCTACCGAATACCCGCAAGCAAAGCCATACAGTAACAATACAAGCAGAGGGAGCAACTCAACCTCTAGTGCAATCATGCTCCTAGCTTAAATCTATCTAGATATGAACCTATTCTAATGCATCAAGCAAGTCAAACAAGGCACATCAATACAGAGAAGAAACAAAGAAGAAAGCAGATCAACTCCTCTCTCCACCCCAAGCTTCAGCTCTTCTGACAGCAACTCAGTCTTCAGACCTCCATCACTCTTGACAAATATCAATTTGCTTCCCCAGGTTTCAACCCTTCCACATAAGTTTCAACTTATTCTTCTTCTTCAAGCTTCATCTTTCCTTAATCAGTTCCACCTTCAGGCTTCACCCTTAACCACAAGTATCAACTTGATTCCTTCAGGATCTCCAAGCTTCAAAGTAAGTATCAACTTATCCTTTGTTCTTCAAGCTTCAGCTGAAATGGCAATGCTCATGGAATCATCCTCTTCCATACTCTTCAATGAAGTCTTCATCTTCACACTTAAGCCCAACATATCTCAAGATACTCAAACCAGAAGAAATCACTTAACTGGATAAGCTAGGATATTAAACTGCTTATTGACCACCAAAGGTGACCTATAAGGGTTTAACATCAAAAGAATGGTTCCCTCAAAAGTTCTACTTCCTAGGTACTATCACTTATCCCTCCAAAGGAGGGAGGTGAGTACCATGGAAGGATTTTGAATCATGGGGAAGAATGGAGGTGAAAGATACCATCCATGTTTAAGAAGGAAATTAACTAAGTCTAAGCTCTACTTACTTCCTAACCCTAAAACAACAACAACAAAACAAACAAGTCTTCAAGCTCTCAAGCTCCTTATTCAATCTTCAAGCCTTCTACTATGCTCCTCCATGCTCCACAAAGCAATACCAAGCCCACCAAGCCAAGCAAAAACCCACAAAGCAAGGCAAAACAAAATACAAGCCCACAAGGGCAACACAAACAACAATCAACTACAAAAATCAATTAAAAATAGTATACTACTATATTAAACTCTAAGATAATTTCTAGGGGATCCTACATGACTACCCTTAATACCCTATATGTCCCAACATCTAACTTGACCTAGAAACCCAAAATTCTTGTGTTATTGTGGACCTATGTTAAGGATTGACCTAATTCTATACAACCTAAAGTCATCTAATCAAAACTAGTCAAAAAATAATCACAAAATTAGGGAATAAATCCAGGGGGGAGCTAAAGTCCTAATTTAACTATCCTAAAAAGAATGGCCTAAAAATATGACGGGGACTAGCTAAACAAAATTCTACAAATCTATGCATCAACATAAAATGAATTAAAATGCTATTAAAAGAGAAAATACACAAAAAATATTAAAAATGCATGAAATGCAAATGTTTTGATTTTATAATTTTCTAGACATCAACATGAAATAGGAGAAAAAATCCCCATGCAAAAATCATCATTTTCCTATTTAATATGATTTTTCAAAGATTAAAGAAAAATGGGGAAAAAGAAAATAAAATGTGAAAACCTTGGTGCAGTTAGCAATAATATGCAGTTCAATATGAGAATGGGCTTGAAATGGGGGTGCAAACAATAAATGCGCTAGGCCCAATTTCTAATCAGAAAATCAATTCAAAAAATATAAAGAAAAAGAAAAGAACACAGTGCACTTAGTAAAGAAAAACAGTTCAAATTCTTAATGGGCCAAGACTTGGGGTATGGATATCAATCTCAACTAAAGCCCAAGACCAGAGTTTTAATGATACGCTGCGTTTTGGTGTGTCTTCAGACTTCCCTTCAATCATGAAATTAAATCGTGGCCGTGGGATCAAGATAGAGTCAACAAGTCCTTGCCTTATCCAACGGCTAAAACGTTATCTTCTTCCTCCATCCATGGAAATGGAGGGAAAGCTCCATGAACAGAGCTTCAAATACCTAGCTCGGATTCCATCCAAACTCAACCAAAAGCCATGATTCAAAACCCTAATCTGCTCTAAATTCAACCCTGATCACAACCATAGCCTTAGAATCAATTGAAATGCCCTCAATCTCTAAACCCGATCCAAGATCAAAGATATGCTCAAACCTCAATTCTGACTATTCTTGAAATTAATTACCTCAGAATGATCACCACCTCACACTGGTTAAATCTTGCTATTAAACTCATGTTATAGCTCACCATACATCGTGTTCTTGATCAAAAGAAAAATGGTGTCACTATCTTGAACTTCACCAAATGATCCCAAACTTTCCAGAATCCATTTCCTACTTGTCTCTAAACATTCTAACCTAACAATTCTAACTAATTATGCTTAAATTAGGGTTTAGAAGAAAAGTTGCAAACCTGTCAAATCTTGAATATCAGATAGGTCAAAGCTTCACTTCAACCTCTCAAACTCTTCAGAAACACTCCTTGATTGATGTTAAAGCTTCTGTTTGCAAAAGATTTGATCAAAGAAGCCTGAATCTCCAAACTCGATGTTGACTTGCAGCTCCCAAAATCCAAGTGCTATATTCTCAATCTCACACGATCTTGCCCTCAATTTGGTATGCACACACTCAGTATGATCAATGGAAGGTGTTAGGATTGAAAGAATCAATGGAAATGAAGCAGAATACAGAGATTGATTTCAACTTGCAATGGAAGAAATTGAAATGGCTATCTCACTCTCCTCTCTAATCTCTCACCAACCTTGCATCTGAGCAAGTTCTAATCCATATATAGGATGATTTTAAACCATCCAGAACCTTCTGGAATCATCCAATGAGAATTTGAGATTCTCATGCCATGAGTTTTTGATTTCAATCCATCTCATGTACCATCTCATGCTATACCTCTTGCAGCAACTTGTATCTCCTTGAAAATCTCCTTAGATGAGATATATGACATGTTAGGATACTTAGCTAGCTTGTGTATTGAGTTTCCTTGTGTTTTGCATTTGTACCTTAGTATGCAAGCAACCATTCTCCAAAGCAAGTCCATGATCTAAACCTCAAATCAAAAATGTGGCTGAACCATTGTTTCTAAAATGCTTTTTAGAGTCAAAATGACCTATTACATGCCTTAGTTTGGATGTGTAGCTCGGAAATTTCAATTTCCAACTTTGACTTATTTAACTTATGCCTCCATTTTAGGTCATTTTTACCATTTTGAGCTACAAGCTTTTTCAACAACTCATGACCTCCTTACTAGCCTTAAAACATCATTTGAAGCAAGTTTGATGTTGAAGATTTTCCCATTTGAAGCTTGGAAATAGGAGTTATGGCCTTATGCTTGAAATGACCTATAATCTCTAAATGACCAAAATGCCCTTGACTTGTCAAAGCCATAAGTTGAGTTCTACAAATCCTTTCAAGGACTTCTAGTACTCTCTAGAAAGCTAAGAAGATAAGAAACAACATTCATGTTGACCAAACGTTCATAGGAATCATCCTTTTTGGGGAAAAGTTGGATGCAAGTTGGGTGACTTTCAAGGCCCCAGATTCACATACCTCAGATGACCTGTAACTTGTCAAAGTCATAACTTGAGATCTACAAATCCTATCAAGGACTTCTAGTACTCAAATTAAAGCTAAGAGCAAGCTCTAAAACATTCATGTTGGGGGTAATATGAGATGGCAATCACATCTTGAGCTAAACTACCTTGAAGATTGGGGTCAAACTAGGGGATTTTACACTGTCAAGCCTTAGAAACCCTAGCTTGAGACTTCTCAAACTCCTCAATCATGATGAGTTGACCTTGGAATCATCCTTATAGCATCTCAATGCATCACTCCATGATCACATGGCTCTTGTATTAGGTTTCAACCTTCTCCAAATCATCAGTTGACCTAGGGTTGACCCAGTCAAACCCTAACTATACCACTCCTGGCTGAGGCTTCTTAATCTTGCACAATGACCTCTCTAGGCTTCACGATGGCTTTCAAGACATCTCATAAGCTCTCTCAAAGCTTCCAGTCCATCCTCATAGCTTCAGAATCATCTGAGGAGCTCCCACAACTCTCAAGTTAGGAGGCACACAACCTTGGTTTCAACCACTCTCTCTGAGGATCTCTTAACTTCTCTGACAAAGATATCAACCCTTGAACACTTGAATAACCTTCTTAGCTTTGTGTAGCTCTTGATTGGTAATCATACCTCTTGATCTCCTACACACATGTCAATGAAATGCAAGTGATAATGCTAATGTGAATGAGATGAAACACAAGCTAGGTAAAGAAATGTTGGTCAAATTTTGGGGTGCAACAGCCAGTATTATATGGAAAAAAATACAACTTTTTTTGTATCTATGGCCATAAATGCTTGGACTAATTAATCTCTGATTATATCTGGAGTGTGATTGATTAACCGTGCATTGATACAGCTAGAAGATAAGAATGAGAATTTTTCTGTCAATTGATGCGGGACCCATTGGTAGAAAGTGTTCCATTATAACATGGCAATCATGTGTCGTTAAACCTTTTAACTTGAGGTCTTTCATAGACACAAGTATTCTAATATCAGAAGAGTATCCTTCTGGAACTTTAACTTCACTTAGAAACTTATACAATTTCTTTTTCTCTTTTCTAGGTAAAGTATAAGCAGCAGGTGGTAGATATGTTCGATTTCCTTTCTTCAAGGGTCCTAATTCATTTCTTATTCCCATATCTACCAAGTCCTTTCTTGCTTTAAGGTCATCCTTAGACTTTCCTTGTATATTGAGTAACGTACCAATAACACTTTTGAATACATTTTTTTCAATATGCATAACATTAAGAAAATGTCTTACATACAACGACTTCCAATACGAGAATTTTAAAAAAAATTGACCTCTTCTTCCACCCACGTGCGACAAGCGTATGAGCAAAAGACTTGCCAAACTTAGTACTCACATCTTTCACCTTTTCAAAAATTTGTTCACTTGTCAATGTAGGTGGAGCTCTACCTTGTTCTGAATTTCCATTGAATGCTTTTCTCAACCCACGGTAGTGATGATTAGAATTTAAGAATCTACGATGACCAAGAAAGACATTCTTCTGACCAAATTCCAATCACGTCCAATCTGTGTTTTCTTCACAAATAGGACACACACATTGACCTTTAATGCTATACCACGATAGATTTTCGTATGCTGGAAAATCATTAATTGTGCCAAGCAACATCGCCCTCAAATTGAAACTTTCTTTCCTATATCCATCATAAACCTCCACACTGTTCTCCCACAAATTTTTTAAGTCTTTGATTAAAGGTGTCAAGTATATGTCTATGTCATTCCCTGGTTGCTTAGGACCAGAAATTAAAATAGATAACATCATGTACTTACGCTTCATACATAGCCATGGAGGTAGGTTATAAATCATAATAATCACAGGCCATGTGGAACGTGAGATACTTTGCAGACCATGCGAGTTCATTCCATCAATATATAATGCCAAGTGAAGGTTTCTCGCTTCTTCTCTAAAATCAGGATACTCATTATCAATTTTCATCCACTGTGGTGAATCTGCCGGATGTCGATACTTTCCATCTATAATTCTATCATATGCATGCCAAGTCAAGTGTTTTACATCTATTTCACTACAAAACATGCGACTAAATCTCGAAATTATAGGAAAATACCATAAGACTTTTGTTGGGGATAACTTTTTCTTATATCGAGATACACCGCATTTATGACACTCGTTTAATGATACATATTCATTTCGAAGAAAAATGAAATCATTAGGACAAGCATGTATCTTATCATAGCTCATGCCAATAGAGCACAACATTTTTTGGCTTCATAGGTTCGATTGGGAAGAACATTATCCTCCAGAAGCATCTCTTTCATGAGGGCTAATAACTCTGTGAAACTTTTATCAAACCATCCATTACTCGCCTTTAAGTTGTACAACTTTAATACCGCAACCAATCTTGTGAAAGTAGTGCAACCTTTATACAACGGTTTCTCTGCATCGTTTACCAACCTCTCAAAAATTTTGGGAAAATCTTGAAGATCTTCTTCAAGTGCTTCTACAATCTCTTCGACTCGATCATAGTCGTATGTATCTGTGCCATTGTCGTTTGAAGCATAGGTCGTATTATCCCCCGGTTCAACATTCTCGTTACTTATCTCACAATGTAATGTCCAACTGTATAACTTCGATCAATTTCATGCCTCTTTAAATGCAATTCCAACTGAACTGCGTCAATCTGACGCCCATAACAACAACCTAAGCAAGGACATGTGATCCTACTAGGGTCTTTGGCGTGTTCAACAGCAAACTTAACGAATTTTGATACCCCATTCTCGTACTCTTTTGACAATCGATTGGAAGACATCCATTTTTTATCCATACTAATTAAGTAGGCTAAACTAAACTTAGTAAGCTAAACAAAAACAGTGATTACCTATAGCAATTGTAGAGAAGTCGACAACTTCTAGAACTACACAATAAGATTCTTGGAAACGATCACAATCTTACTCTTCACAATTAACCCCTATAACAAATTCACTAAGTTAGTAGCTGATGGTGTACCTAATATAACTACTTCATCACTTAAGTTCAAACAATTAATCAACAAGATCACAATATTCAATAGTTAACTCGCGAATATTCAAACATCAATAATTAATTCAATCAACAACATCAATAATATTCAACAATTAATTCAAGTTTCCATCAACAACAACATTAACATATATACAAAATTAACATACAAAATTAATTCATGTTTTCATCAACAACATTAACATCAACATCAACATTAACAACATCAACATTAACAACATCAACAACAACATTCTCGTTACTTAATTCAAGTTTCCATCAACAACAACAATATTAACATATATACAAAATTAACATACAAAATTAATTCATGTTTTCATTAACATAAATAACATCACAATATTCAACATTAACATTAACATTAACATCAACAACATCACAATATTCAACATTAACATTAACATTAACATCAACAACAATCAACATTAACATCAACATTTAACATCAACATCAACATTAACATCAACAACATCAACATTAAAATTAACATACCTTATAACATTTAACATCAACATTATCTTCACTATTTCCACAACAAAAAAACTCATCAAACCATAACCATGAAAATGCATAAATACCTTGAAAATGGTGGAAGTGGTCGGACAGAGGGAGAATGAGAAACCACCGGCAGACGGACAGAGGGAGAATGAGAAGTGGTCAGACAGACGGAGGGAGTACGACGGAGGAAGTAGGGTTTTATACTTGAGAGAGGGAAAGAATGATACACGAGAGAGAAAGAAAGAATGAGTCTGAAATGAAAATTTTGTTTTATTTTTAGAAAACTAAATACCTATAGAAGCACTTTTGAAAGCGCTTTTGTAAACCCTCCCTATAGCAGCACTTTCTCCTAAAAAGTGCTTTCGTACCCCCCCCCCCCCCCCCCCCCCCTTTTAGCAGTGCTTTAGAAAAGCACTCTCTAAGGTCTGCCTTGGGCAGGACCTATAGCAGCGCTTTAGGAAAGCGCTTTCGTATCCCCTCTATAGCAGTACTTTTAAAAAGCGCTTTCGTATTCCTCCCATTTAGCAGCGCTTTCTTAAAAGCGCTTTCTATTGTATTGTATAACAACATCCTTTAACAACACTTTTTAAAAGCGCTTTCTAAATTCATGTAATAGTACCGCTTTTTTCCTTTGTTTTTTTTTAAATCTTTAGCAGGGGTTTTATAGAAAGCAATGTCTTTGCAGTGCTACTAAAAATCATTTTTGGCGTAGTGCATTCTCCATTATTGTTGAACAACGTAACAAGACTTTCAATTCTTCTGATTTTTTCGCCGTCTTTAATGTCTATGTCTAACCAACAGATCAAACTCCTCTCAAGATACTCGAAAGTCTCAGTGTTTCAAGGTCGGATATTTATCGGAGGCTTTACTGCCGAATAAAACATATTAACAATTCTAAAATTCTGGTATGCAGATCTCAGATGTCTTTAGGGATGCTAAGAACATTGATCTCTGCTAAAACAGAACAAGGACAAAACATGACCATTTTGAATTCCTTTAAAAAATTAACAATGTCATGACATATGTTGTAACATCTACAGACTGACAGAACTACTAGTAATAGACAGTCGATGTTATAACGGATGTTATGACATCCGCTTCTGAACAGATTATTAAAACACATAATGAAATCAGTAAAGAACACAGGGAATTGTTTACCCAGTTCGGTGCAACATCACCTACATCTAGGGGCTACCAAGCCAGGAAGGAAATCCACTATTATCATAATTAATTCAGAGCCAAACTCCCAGTTTACAACTCCTCACTTAATCTCTATCCAATGTAACTTCTGCCAAGAACCCACTAGACAAGAGACACCTCTCACTCCCCACAATCACAATAGTGATAACAATTCAATACAAAAAGAAAGACTTTAGAAGACACTCTTCAAAGTCACAATAGTTGATTTTGCTTAACAGCTTCAATCAAGAACAATACACTCTTGCTTAAAAGCTTTGAGTGAACAATTAACACTTAACAAATAACAACCTAAACATGTCTACCACGATGCATCCAAAGATACAAAGGGTGACTTACAAGGTCACACACAAAAGACTCTCAAAACCCTAAACCATTATTTTACACTCAAGTGTTTCTTGTTGTGAGTTCTTGTTTTCCCTTGCTTCTGCGCCTCCTTAAATTGTAATGCAGACTGGGCTTGGACTGGTCAAAAATAAAGGCAGGAAGAGAAGATTTCAATCTTCATAGATAGCAGCTGATCGCGACTTTCTATGTCTAATACAACTAACTGCAAGTGCACAGTCTATCGCGTAGTAATAATAGATATCGATCCCACAGGGACTCGTAATCAAACTAGTGTTCTCGGGAGTTACTATGTTTAGCTAGGTAGAATATGTTTAAGGGAATAAGATTTGTCACTAAAAGGGAACTAAGATTACTATTTAGATTATAATTAATTAAATCGATACGTAGTAATTGTGTTCTTCAGGGATTTGATAAGTTATGGTGTATGAAATAATTTTCAAAGTTTATTTAAGCAGAAAATGGAGATTTGAAGACTCTCGTCTCACGATGGTTATTGACGCTAATCATAATCCTAAGGGCCAAACGTACACTTTCGTATTCCGTTCGGGGTTAAAATTATTTTTTGGAAATCTCTAAGTTCTAACTCATTTTAAAGTGCTTTCGCTGTTATTAAAACAAATGCCTAGTGTTTACTATCTGACCTTACCGCAGCTTTCGCTTGTAGGTTCGTATCTTAATTAATTTCCCACTTTCGTGGCAAAACTACTTTTAAATAAGTTCTCGCTTTCGCGACGAAGTTTATTCCGTGAATCAATTTTAAACACTCAGACCATAGATTACTTTTGTGAAAAGAAAGTTTTCAAACCAGTGGTTATCAAATCCCATTCGAATTATTACTACATATCGATTACCTAAGTTTAGCTAGACATGGATTTGGGAAAGATAAAATATAAATAAGAATAATAAATAATAAATTGCATTATAATAAAACGGAAGTCGATCAAAATGAAAACCTGTAAATATGCCAATTGGCCTTCGGGCAGATCCTCCACAGATGTTGGCAGGATTCTGGTCTTTAGTGCCAATTTGATCGTACGGTACAATAGAAATTACAGAAGAGCGGAAATGGGAATGAGGAAAGGTAAAGAGAAATGAATACAAATAAAACTGGAAAGTAAATTGCTCTGGAAAGTAAATTCGGCAGCACTTCGTGGTATGAATGCAGCTCCCTTTCTGAAGTCCCCTGCTTCCCTTTTTATAGAGGTGGAGTCCCAACGGTTATCTATGGAGATGATGGACTTTGAGGCAGATAATTTAGGGAGTAGTGGTCCACTCCGTGGGAATTGGAACTGCTCTTTTGACGTGTAATCTGAGTGGGGCGTTTTTGCCTGCATGACGGTCGTCACAAGGTGTGACGGTCGTCACCCGTGTGACGGTCGTCATGCAGCTGTGACGGTCGTCACATCAGTAAAAATAGCCTGTTGCGCTTTTCATTGTGTTTTCACTCCTTTTTCGTCCATATTTCGTCTGAGATTGCTTCTTTTCTTCATGTTGCCTTGTTTAGACGTGATCGTTGAATACCTGCAAAAACATCAGACAAATACACGGAAATAACCCGAAATCGGATCGAAAACGGTTAGATTTTAGTTGAATTATGCATGAAAATATCTATATGATTTCGTGTTATCAAACTCCCCTAAGCTTGAATCTTTGCTTGTCCTCAAGTAAAACATGGAAAAGTCGGCAAGCACGAGGCAACTTCTTCGTTCGCAGAGTTTGGAAAATCCGGGATTCTTGGTAGGAACAAGACGAGTATCATGACGGCACTGGACTACAAGTATTCGGAGGTCTCCTTTTTATGCAAATCGGTCTCATTCATGCTACTGTAGCTTGGTGTCAAGGTTCTCGCGGCAAGTTCACCCTGTTTGTTCTAGCGCAATCACATTAAGCCCGTTGTCCGCACACTTTCATGGCAAGTCGACCTGTTAGTGAATATGATCTCATTTCTGTTTTTGATCTTCTTCATTGATCATAATTTTATGTCATTGATTTTCAATGAGTTTTTCGTGCCGTTGGGCTAAATGCTCGGGTGAGGAGCACCTAACTTAGAAGGAAACGTATCTTATATTCTTGGGCTTTTTAGCTCTCTTTTCATGATTTTTCATCTTTTTGGAGATCATACACTTATTTGCATCGGTCGCTCGCTTAGAGGTGTTTTTTAGGATGGTGCTGACTGCTAGTATAAACTACTTGGGGTTGGGTTTGCATAGACACTTGAGACTTTGGTACACGTAGGTGGTGAAACCGACTCGCATAAACTAGAGATCTAAGGTGTCTGGACGATACTGGTTTTGTTAGAACTGTCGTTTCCTCGGAGTTTCAAAACTTGTTTTGAACTCAGGTGCATTCTCGTGATGCTTTTGCTTTTGAGGAACAAATGAAAGTTTTTATTTACGTTGAATAATGTGGGGATTGTTCGCGTAACGTGAAAAATATATAGACGAGCTTTATTTGCTAGAAATAGAAAGTGTAAAAATAGAAATTACTAAAATTCAAAGTGCAGTGAAATGGAAATAAAGGAAATTCAGAGTACAGTGGAATGGAAATAAGGCTCCGCTCCCACACTATCTCGATCAGTGTCCTCACTGATTCTTGAAGCATGCGAGAGGGAGATACAACTGAAAATGAAAATACAAATAACTGAAATATAGTAAACAATGAAGGAAAAAAATGAAAATCTAGTCCCGGCCTCTGTCACGTCCGCGCTGGCGTCCTCTGACTCTAGCAAGGGCTACTCTGTCCTCATAGCTCATAGCTCCGGTGTGGTAGACGGTGTCTCGGAGTCCTTCGACCTGCAGGTTCAGGTTCGCTAGGCTCTCAGTGATCGTAGCTTGACCGGTGTGAAGTTGTTGCATTTGAGTCCGGTGCCAAGCTTCGAACTGGTCAGCTCGCTGATTCTGCTGCTGCAGCATCGTGAGTATCTGTGCCTGCTGGTCTAGGGAGCGACGGAGGTCCTCTTCTGTGTAGTCTGGCACGAGATGATGGCGGCGGCGGAGAGAAGATGTACCTACTGGAGGAGGAGGTTGTGATGCCTCTGGCTGCTCGGACCTGTCCAACTCAGCTTGGATTTCATCGTCGGAATCATGAGTGGGATCCTGAGTAGGAACAGCGGCAGCAGGAGGGGCAGTGAGGTTGAACAACCAGTTGGTACGGTTCTCTGGATGGATGCGGGTGCGGGACGGAAGGATGATGCTTCGGACGGTCTTGCCACGCACAACCGGATGGAATTTGCCGTCAGCTCGGGAGCGGATGAGATGAGAGGCTCTGCAGTGGTCGGTGTCAAGGAACACCGAGGGGATGGAATGGAGGTGCTGGAGGCGATTGCCAAGGTTCATCCCAAGTGTAATAGCCGTGACAATCCCGCCAAAGTAGAATGGCTTCGAGCCACGGTTGCAGTTGGCCTGAATGTGAGCCAGCAGAAACGGGGCAGCGTTGACAGGTTCATTGTTGAAGACGCAGTGAAGAAAGAAGAGCTCTTTAGAGTTCACTTTGTGGTTGCTGTCTCTGGCGAAGATAGTGTTACTCAACGCTCTGTGAAAGTACCTGATGGTTGGGTTATGGATATGAGTGGCGTGCAGGGAGTCCCAACCATCGGCATTGAGGCCGGTCAACTGATACCACAGCGCGAAGGCTTCGTGCTGGAACTGATCGGTGATGCGGCAATGAGCGTTGTCGCCGCGAGGTAGCTGTAGGATGCTGACAATCTGATTTTGATTCACCTGATAGTTGACGCCAAACATCCGGAAGCATGCGGCACTTGTGTGCTGGTTAAGTTCGCCGCTGCTTGTGACGTAAGTGAACGAACTCAAGAACTCAAGAGTGAGTTGTTCGTAGGTTGGCTGTGGGTTGGTGCAGAGGTTCCAGATGCCTGCTCTTTGAAGCATCCAGGTTACACCTTCAAGGAGTTCGAGCTCCGTAAGCGATGGAAGGTGCGGGTAGTGAGTCGGCTGGAGTGACCTCTGATGAAATGCAACGTAGTTCGCTCGTTGTCTTTCGCCTAACTCGCCTTCACTGAAGGTAATGTTGCTGACATCTAGGGTTTCTGCATTCCTTGCCATTGTTGGAAGATGGAGAGGTTTCTGAGGTTTGGGGTTTTTCTGCAGAGAGGGAAAAATGACATAACGGTGGTTTGGAGGTTGAATTTGGAGTTGAAGTTTATAGTTCAATGTGGGGAGGACGAAAATTCGTAGTGGGGTAGGAGTTAGGATGTTTGAAAGTGATAATGGGGGGAGTGGAAGAGAACACAAACCCTGTTTTA
This sequence comes from Lathyrus sativus, assembly GCA_963859935.3. Classification (NCBI taxonomy): domain Eukaryota; kingdom Viridiplantae; phylum Streptophyta; class Magnoliopsida; order Fabales; family Fabaceae; genus Lathyrus; species Lathyrus sativus. The sequence goes on from OZ012738.1 coordinate 512,447,307, forward strand.
TCAGATAGCAGTTCTGGGTTGCGTGACGGTCGTCATGTATGTGTGACGGTCGTCACCCGCGTGACGCTCGTCATGAGGCTGTGACGGTCGTCACAGCAGCAACATCTGCAGAACGCAGAATTTTGCTCTGAGGGCGTATTCGTAGTGACTTTAAGGCTTAGTATTGATACGGTGATGTAATATAACAGCCAACAAACAACAATTAATGCGAAAACAGAATAATTGAATAAAACTAGAATTGAAATAACATAAAATTGAAACAATTGTATGTAGTACATAATGAAAACTAACAATGCGAAAAATCCAAATGATTAAATGAAACTAAACTAGACTAAACTAAACTGAAACTACTGCTACGAGCTAATAACTAATCTTTTCGTGCCTTCAACTCATCGAATTTCTGTGAAAAGTAGTCGAGTTGGTCGCAGACTAGATCCATGAAGCCTACCAGTTCGCTGTGCATGCCTGCGATATCAGCTTTTACATTAGTCAGAGCTTTATCAACGTCGTCTAATCTGAGTAACACATCATCCATTTTGTCGGTGGTTTCCTCAGGGATAGGCTCAGGATAAGTATTGTAGTGCAGAGGAGTTGTAGGGTCTACTTCAGTTTCAGATGCAGCGTCCTCATAGTACATGTAGTCGTGTGCCTCAGAGATGTGGTCACTGTCATACATATAGTTCTGTGGTGTTGACTGTGGTGAAGGAGGTCCCATAGGCTCATCCAATTCGTAGAGCCAGTTATCCTTGTTGTGGATGCTTGTCATCAGATGATCATGCAGTGTGAATAGTTGTACTGGTTTTTTGTTAATAAGGTACTCATACGGTCCAGGTCCCATAGTCCCTAAGGTGCGCCTGTTAAAGCAGAATTGTATGTTCATGGGTCTGATGGTACCAAAACGAGTGCTGGCATTTAAATGGAATCTAAGGCCAAGCTCGTGGGCAATCGTTGTTACTAGGCCTCCTATAAGAATAGGTGTCTGAGGTTCCAGCGTGAGGCGTTTGAAAGATCTCATCATGAAAGGCACTGCATTTACTGTCCGTCCCTGAGAAGCACAAAACATGATGAATAACTCCTCCTTAGACACTGTAGTAATATTTTCTTCTTTTTCAAACAAGGTGTGAGCTAGTATCTTATGGAAGTATCTGAAGGCTGGGTTGTGAATGTCATCATTATGCATTCTGGCTGGTTCGGGGTGATAGTCGCCTGTGATTCTACCCCAGAATTGATCGAGTTGCAAATCAATATCGTCATCTTCTGCGCTGATGAACACATGCGGTCCGCTAAGGAATCCTAGGAGGTTAGCCAGTGACATCCGGCTATGGGTTTGGTCCATTCCAAACAATCGGAAGGTAATCAACTCTGTGTTGGATCCAAAACCATAGTTGGGTGTGTATCTGAAAGAACTAAGGAATTCATAGGTAAGATCCTTGTAGGTAGCGAAATGTGTTTTTAGAGCAGTGTTCTCCCAACCCAGTTGATTAAACAGGTATTGAATGCTATCTGTGATCCCTAGTTTATCCATAGTAGCCTTATCATAATACAACGTTAAGGCGAATTCTCTTTCGGTCAGTGCTGCAAATCTTGCCTTTTGAGCGAGTCCTCGGAAGTTAACCTTTGTGAAGTCGTACTCGGCCATATTCGCAGGTAATTCGGAGAAAACAGAAGGAATGTTTTGAAGACTTTAAAAATCCTGAAAAGTTTGAAACAAGAAATTGAAGTCAGGATTTTTAGAAACGAAAAGCGGTAGAAACAAAAGACAAAAGAGAGAAAATAAAATAAGAATAAAAGTACGAAAATGAACGAAAGTAGAAAGTAGTAGTAATTTTAGAATTTTTGTTGGATTTTTCAAAGTAGAATTTTAAGGAAAAATGAAATGCAGTAACGAGGGAAATTTGGGTTGCCTCCCAATAAGCGCTGTTTTTAACGTCTAAAGCCTGACGATAGCTTGGTGAGAAGCTATTCGGGTGTCTGAGCTGGAAGCTCAAGCAATGTTATATTGTTGACTTGAGGACTGTTGTCGTTCTTATTGTAATGTTTTAGACGTTGCCCGTTTACGATAAATGGTGCATTCGTCTTATCGGTAATTTCGACAGCTCCACTCTGAAGTACTTTAGTCACTTCATAGGGTCCAGACCACCTAGATTTTAGTTTACCCGGGAAGAGTTTTAATCGTGAATTGAAGAGCAATACGACGTCTCCCACACTGAATTGTTTCCTGATTGAACGTTTATCATGCCACTTTTTAGTTCGTTCTTTGTAGATACGGGCATTTTCGTAAGCGTCTAATCGAAGTTCTTTCAACTCGTGTAAGTTCAAGATTCGCTTTTCTCCTGCCTCGGTGTAGTTGAAGTTGAGTTTCTTAATGGCCCAAAAGGCCTTATGCTCTAACTCTACAGGGAGATGGCAGGATTTACCGTAAACTAATTTATAGGGGGTAGTACCTATTGGTGTCTTAAATGCGGTCCTATAAGCCCATAAAGCCTCTTGTAGCTTTGATGACCAATCTTTTCTTGAGGTAGCGACGGTCTTTTCCAAGATCTGTTTTATTTCTCTGTTCGAGACCTCTACTTGTCCGCTAGTTTGCGGATGATAGGGCGTAGCTACTCGGTGCCGGACTCCATATCTAGAGAGAAGTTTATCGAATATTCGTGATATGAAGTGAGATCCTCCGTCACTAATGACGAGTCTAGGGACACCGAATCTAGGAAAGATTGTGTTTTTGAAGAGTTTGATTACTACTCGTGCGTCGTTTGTTGGAGCAGCTATGGCTTCTATCCATTTAGACACGTAATCGACAGCGACGAGTATGTAGTTATTACCAAAAGAGGATGGGAATGGTCCCATGAAATCTATTCCCCATACGTCCAAGATTTCTACTTCTAAGATTCCTTTCTGAGGCATTTCATCGCGTCGTGAGATGTTGCCAGTTCGTTGGCATCTATCGCACTTTTGCACAGCGATGTGAACGTCTTTCCAGAGATTAGGCCAGAATAGGCCGGCTTGGAGAATCTTAGCGCATGTCTTCGACGTACTAGCATGACCACCATATGGTGCTGAGTGGCATTGGGAAATGATATTTTCTATTTCTTCCTCTGGGACACAGCGACGATATATGTTGTCGGCCCCTCTCTTGAAGAGTAGAGGTTCGTCCCAATAATAGTGTTTCAGATTGTGGAAGAATTTCTTCTTTTGTTGATAAGTAAGATCTGGTGGAAGCACGCCCGCAGCGAGATAATTAACGATGTCAGCATACCAAGGTAATGTGACTTGGGCATAAACGGCTTCTACGACTTTTTCGAATTCTGGATCTTTCGAGATTGAATTGGGTGTGTCACTTTCTAGTTTGGCTATCATACGTTCGTACGGGAAATCGTCATTTATCGGTACTGGTTCGTGTCTGATGCCTTCTATTCGGGATAAGTGATCTGCAACAACATTCTCGGTTCCTTTTTTTATCTTTGATTTCTAAGTCAAACTCTTGTAGTAACAGGATCCATCTCAATAGTCTTGGTTTGGCATCCTTTTTGCTTATTAGGTACCTTATGGCAGCGTGGTCTGTGTATATGATAATTTTTGCTCCTACTAAGTAAGAACGGAATTTGTCAAGCGCAAATATAACTGCTAGAAGTTCCTTTTCTATGGTAGCGTAGTTCATCTGGGCAGGATCTAAGGTTCTACTGGCATAGTAGATGGCATGGAGTTTCTTGTCCTTCCTTTGTCCTAGAACTGCGCCTACAGCATAATCACTCGCGTCGCACATGATTTCAAACGGTAGTCTCCAATCGGGTGGTTGCATGATTGGTGCGGTGATAAGGGCTGATTTCAATGTTTCGAATGCTTTTAGACAGTCGTCGTCGAAAACGAACTCAACATCTTTCATCAACAGGCCGGTCAGAGGTTTTGTGGTTTTTGAAAAGTCTTTTATAAATCTTCTGTAGAAACCGGCGTGTCCTAGAAAACTCCGTATTTCTCGTACGGATTTTGGAGGTTGGAGATCTTTTATAATCTCTATTTTAGCTTTGTCTACCTCAATTCCTCTATCTAATATGACATGTCCTAGAACTATTCCTTGTCGGACCATAAAATGGCATTTCTCCCAATTTAGAACGAGGTTTACTTTTACGCAACGTTCTAGTACCCTTTCTAAGTTTTGTAGGCATCCTTCGAAACTTTGTCCACATACCGAGAAATCGTCCATAAACACTTCCATAATGTCGTCTATGAAATCTGCAAAGATTGCCATCATGCATCTTTGGAAGGTTGCTGGAGCGTTACAAAGTCCGAACGGCATTCGGCGGTAAGCAAAAGTACCATAAGGACAGGTGAATGTAGTCTTTTCTTGGTCATCAGGATGGATGGGAATTTGGAAGAATCCTGAGTAACCATCTAGATAGCAAAAATATGAATGTTTGGCTAATCTTTCCAACATTTGGTCTATGAAGGGTAACGGGAAGTGATCTTTGCGCGTAGCCTTGTTAAGCTTCCTATAATCAATACACATCCTGCTTCCAGTCACGACTCTTTTTGTTATTGATTCGCCTTTTTCGTTTTTAACTACTGTGACTCCTCCTTTCTTTGGTACGACATGAACTGGGCTAACCCATTCACTATCGGAGATCGGATAGATGATTCCTGCATCTAGCAATTTCTTTACTTCATCTCTGACTACAGTGCTCAGGATGGGATTCAGTCTTCTCTGATGCTCTCGAGAGGTTTTAGAGTCTTCCTCTATTGTAATTCGATGCATACAGATTGAATGGCTTATACCTTTTAGATCGCTTATGTTATAGCCTAACACGGTGGGGTACTTCTTTAGGACTTCTAATAGCTTTTCGGTTTCTGGTTGTCCTAAGTCGGCGTTGACTATCACTGGTCTTTTTAGTTCATCGTCTAGAAATTCATATCTAAGGTTTTTGGGTAGTGTTTTAAGTTCTAAAGATGGGTTCTTCGGACCTGGCATATGGTTTGGGGTCAGTGCTAAGCTTTCGCTTAGGCTGTCGTGTTTGTACGATTTACGCCAATTATCATCTTCAGAAATGTCGGGTATTTGAATCTTTATTATTTCCGAATACGTGGTCTCTTCATTTTCAAGTTCTCTTATGCATTCGTCGATTTCGTCTACTAAATAGCAGGTGTCGTCTATTGCTGGTGCTTGTAAGAACTTGGTGAGAATGAACTCTATCTTTTCTTCTCCTACTTCGAATGTTAGCCTTCCTTTCTTCACGTCTATAATAGCTCCGGCTGTAGCTAGGAATGGTCTTCCTAGGATAATTGGGGTTACAGTGTCCTCCTTGATGTCCATGATTATGAAGTCGGTTGGAATGTAGAATTGTCTTATGCATACTGGAACATTTTCCAGTATTCCGACTGGGTATTTTACTGATCTGTCAGCTAATTGTACGGACATTTTGGTTGGCCTGAGGTCTCCCATATTCAGCTTTTTGCATATAGATAAGGGCATAACACTGATACTGGCTCCTAAATCGCATAGAGCTTTGTCTATCACGAACTTTCCTATGACGCAGGGTATGGAAAAACTACCTGGGTCTTTTAATTTAGGAGGCATGCGGTTTTGAATAATAGCGCTACACTCTGCAGTAAGTGTAACTGTTTCGTTATCCTCGATCTTTCTCTTATTCGACAGGATCTCTTTGAGAAATTTAGCGTATGACGACATTTGAGTTATCGCTTCTGTAAAAGGAATTGTAATATTCAGCTGTTTAAGGAGCTCTACAAATTTCTTAAACTGTCCTGAAGTTTTAGAGTTTATTAGTCTTTGCGGATAAGGAATAGGTGGTTTATATGGCGCTGGAGGTGCTTGAGTTTTTTCACTTGCGGTATCCTCCTTCTCGTTGTCCTCCTTCTTCTCTAACTCAGATTCCTTCTCTGCTTGTTCAGTTGGTTTCTATTGCATGGCTGAGTTTTCGGTCCTCGGATCGATCGGTTCGTCCAATTCTTTTCCACTTCTTAGTATTACAGCATTTGCTTGGCCTTTTGGATTCTGTTCGGGTTGTCCAGGAAATGTGCCAGCAGGTGCGGCAACAGAGGCTTGTTGCTGAGCCACTTGTGATATCTGAGTTTCTAACATTTTGTTGTGGGTGGCTAAAGCGTCTACTTTTCCTGTCAACTGTTTAATTTGCTCGCTAGTGTGTATATTTTGATTCAGGAACTCTTTGTTTGTTTGAGCTTGAGTTACTATGAACTTTTCCATCATCAATTCGAGGTTTGATTTCCTAGGTGCATTCTGAGCAGCTGGTTTTTGATATCCTTGCGGAGCAGTAGGCATTTGCAATGCATTTTCGCTTTTGTAAGAAAAGTTTGGATGATTTCGCCAACCTGGGTTGTAGGTATTTGCGTAGGGATTTCCTTGAGCATAATTTACCTGGTCTGGAGGGATTCCGGCTAGCAATGGGCATTCGGGTGCATTATAAGTGGTGCTTCCGCATAACTCGCAATTTGGAGTTACTGTAGCGACAGTTGCAGCGGGGTTAACGGTCAGACTATCAATCTTCTGTGTTAGAGCATCTACTTTAGCATTGAACTTTTCAAGGCTGCTGATTTCGTAAATCCCACCTTTCGCTGTGGTTCTCTTAGTTGGAGTGCGTTCACCTCCCCATTGGCAATGGTTTTGTGACATGTTTTCTATTCATTGATAGGCTTCATCGTATGGCTTATCCATAAGTGCACCGCCCGCGGCAGCGTCTATTGTCAATCTAGTATTGTATAGAAGCCCATTATAGAAGGTATGGATTGTCACCCAGTCTTCTAGACCGTGGTGAGGACATGTTCTCATCATATCTTTGAATCATTCCCATGCTTCGTAAAGAGATTCAGTATCTTTCTGTCGAAATCCATTGATTTGAGCTCTAAGCATAGCCGTTTTGCTTGGCGGAAAATATCTCGCTAAGAAGACGTTCTTCAATTGCTCCCACGTCGTAATGGAGTTGGATGGTAACGATTGTAACCATGTCCACGCTCTGTCTCTAAGAGAGAATGGGAAAAGACGAAGTCTTATCGCGTCTGGAGTTACTCCATTTGCTTTCACTGTGTCTGCGTATTGTACAAACTTCGTTAGATGTTCGTTCGGATCCTCAGTTGCGTTTCCTGAGAATTGGTTTTGTTGTACAGCCGACAGCAATAACGGTTTCAGCTCAAAATCATTTCGGGTAATAGCTGGGGCAACGATGCTACTTCTGGGCTCCATCTGAGATGGTGTAGCGTATGCCTTCAGCAGTTTGTTCGGAGGTCCTTCAGCCATCTCTGGTTCTTCTTCTTTTGATTTGGGAATGGGAGTGAGAGGTTCGGGAGTGTTATGTTTGAGTTGTTTGAGTTGGTACTCAATGATTCTACTTCTTAGATGTAAGAAGTGTTCTAGTTCTGCGACTGAAGGTTTTACGATATCGCTTTGCGGGCGATTTCTTGGCATACAATCGACATAACTAGTAAAGGAAAAATGAAAATTGTTAACCTAGTCTATACGGCGTAACAGAAGGTTACACTATTGACTAAACGGGTCCCCGGTAACGGCGCCAAAAACTTGATCGCGACTTTCTATGTCTAATACAACTAACTGCAAGTGCACAGTCTATCGCGTAGTAATAATAGATATCGATCCCACAGGGACTCGTAATCAAACTAGTGTTCTCGGGAGTTACTATGTTTAGCTAGGTAGAATATGTTTAAGGGAATAAGATTTGTCACTAAAAGGGAACTAAGATTACTATTTAGATTATAATTAATTAAATCGATACGTAGTAATTGTGTTCTTCAGGGATTTGATAAGTTATGGTGTATGAAATAATTTTCAAAGTTTATTTAAGCAGAAAATGGAGATTTGAAGACTCTCGTCTCACGATGGTTATTGACGCTAATCATAATCCTAAGGGCCAAACGTACACTTTCGTATTCCGTTCGGGGTTAAAATTATTTTTTGGAAATCTCTAAGTTCTAACTCATTTTAAAGTGCTTTCGCTGTTATTAAAACAAATGCCTAGTGTTTACTATCTGACCTTACCGCAGCTTTCGCTTGTAGGTTCGTATCTTAATTAATTTCCCACTTTCGTGGCAAAACTACTTTTAAATAAGTTCTCGCTTTCGCGACGAAGTTTATTCCGTGAATCAATTTTAAACACTCAGACCATAGATTACTTTTGTGAAAAGAAAGTTTTCAAACCAGTGGTTATCAAATCCCATTCGAATTATTACTACATATCGATTACCTAAGTTTAGCTAGACATGGATTTGGGAAAGATAAAATATAAATAAGAATAATAAATAATAAATTGCATTATAATAAAACGGAAGTCGATCAAAATGAAAACCTGTAAATATGCCAATTGGCCTTTGGGCAGATCCTCCACAGATGTTGGCAGGATTCTGGTCTTTAGTGCCAATTTGATCGTACGGTACAATAGAAATTACAGAAGAGCGGAAATGGGAATGAGGAAAGGTAAAGAGAAATGAATACAAATAAAATTGGAAAGTAAATTGCTCTGGAAAGTAAATTCGGCAGCACTTTGTGGTATGAATGCAGCTCCCTTTCTGAAGTCCCCTGCTTCCCTTTTTATAGAGGTGGAGTCCCAACGGTTATCTCTGGAGATGATGGACTTTGAGGCAGATAATTTAGGGAGTAGTGGTCCACTCTGTGGGAATTGGAACTGCTCTTTTGACGTGTAATCTGAGTGGGGCGTTTTTGCCTGCATGACGGTCGTCACAAGGTGTGACGGTCGTCACCCGTGTGACGGTCGTCATGCAGCTGTGACGGTCGTCACATCAGCAAAAACAGCCTGTTGCGCTTTTCATTGTGTTTTCACTCCTTTTTCGTCCATATTTCGTCTGAGATTGCTTCTTTTCTTCATGTTGCCTTGTTTAGACGTGATCGTTGAATACCTGCAAAAACATCAGACAAATACACAGAAATAACCCGAAATCGGATCGAAAACGGTTAGATTTTAGTTGAATTATGCATGAAAATATCTATATGATTTTGTGTTATCAGCAGCAAAAATTAGGTTTAACCAAGTTAAACCAATCTTCACTATTCCAGGTGCTAAAAATAGGCCATAGGCGTTTCCTTTCATGATCAGGTCTGACCAGAAAGATTCCTAAAATATAGCTTGAGATATAGGAGGAAACCTAACAGAAAATAAAACAACACTTATGCTGGCAGATACTGATGTCACGACATTCAGCTTAACATCCAGTAAACTCTGTAATTGATCTCAATCTCCAAAACAATAATTTTTCTCCTGATCTTCTGCAGAATCTTCTTCATAACAGTAGAAACAAATATTGTATAGTTTCCTAAAAAGTCTCAACGATCCTTTTTATGAACACCAATTAAATCTGCACTTTGTTCCTAATAAGTCTCTTTGACCTGCACATACTGATGAGGTATATCCAACAGAATCTCATCAAACCAAAACACCTCTGTCAAGAGATATAAAATAGCAGCTCTTGCTGTACCAGACAAGGATGTCATGACATCTGTCTCGACATCTTGATTAAAACACATGACAGCAATTCTGTCACCACAGTAGATGGAGATGTTATAACATCTTGCTTAACATCAGTGCAGAATCATGTTTTACCAAAATTTAGCCAATCATAGAACCATGAAACTAACAATTTCTTTTAATTATATAAGATATTTTGAAGAAAAATTTAAGGAGAGGATGAAAAGATGGAGGGCAAATGGTGGGATGGAACAACCTATTTTAAAAGAAAAAATAATACAACTTAGGCGTCATGGGAGATGACGTCTCTTTTTAAGGTCAAAATGCACGCGCTAGAGGGAATAGTGTCTCCTCTTAGGGAAGCAACGCATGCGGCCATATCGTTAGCACGACACTAGTACATGTGCCAAAGGTCATGACACATGAGTTAAAAATAGAGGGCATGTGTTTGTTGTATTGACATATCCTCTTTGTGACGATTTTTATTGTTTAAAATATGGTTAATTTGATAAATGTTTTTTTTTACTATGATTGGTTAATAAAGTAAAGTAAAATTCAAAATAATGAATTGGAAGGCTTTGCTGTATTTATCTATCTTTAATTAATAAAATTTATTTATCAAAATAGTAAAATTTATTTATCATCTATAAGTGTATCTTTTACATGTATATAGAGAGTAAATACAGAATGAATGATAACAAAGTCGAATACTTAAAAAAATATATATAATATGTTGTGTGTGATTGCAAATGAAGAGAGTACATGATGCATGACATCGGGTTAATAATCTTTGATTTCAATAATTAAATTAAATGCACATGTATATTTACTCAATTTTTACATGTGATGCAACATTATACACAACTTTCATCAACGACAAAAATATTAGAAACGACAAACATAATAATTTTCTTTTTTTTAATCTTTATCAGTTTTATTATTTTCTATTTTTAATTAGTTATTGACCTTTTTATATTATAAGAAAAAGTGATGACAACGATGTTAATTTTTAATATAGTTTAATTGCACAAATTAATATTATATGCAACACTAGTATTTCTTATATTACTGTTTAAATTATTAGCTGAAAACGAAAAACAATCAGATTAATATTTTAACGGAGTCTCTTATAAATGATTGAAAGTTAATTAAATAAAAAATAGATAAATCTTTTTCATATCTATCAAAGTTCACACCGATCGTAGAAGTGTCATGGAAGAATTGTTTTATGGAACTAGTTGCCTTTTAATACATCAGTGACTCTGGCCATGGTCCCCATACACTATTGTGGCATATACAAGATTGATTTTAATTTATAGTATTGAAGAAAATCACGTGCGGTCGAATTAGGTATATATTACAATAATCATTTTTTAAAAATAAATAATTAACATTAAAAACAAATCAATACCACTAAGATTGAGTTTACCATAAAGTATTATATTTACCGTATGATACATCACAAATGACTATCTTTTGATTTTGGGAAGATAGAGTAATTAATGTCACATTGCGAGTGTTTCCTAGAAGACAACGTTGATTCATCCAAAGAAGTGATATATCTATAAAATAATCAAATTATTGATATACATAGGTAGCTGACAAACGAATAACAAATTGTAGTGTTATCTATTTTTTATAACAAAATTAATCGTTTTAAAAATCATATCATAACATTATTATACAAAAGTTTCTGTTTTTGATGCTAAAAAATCAAAAGTGTTAAAAGGTAAATAATATAAAAATATATTGATTGTCGGAATACGTTTTCTCATGCTTCGTCACTTTGTTTGAAGTGAATTTGAGAGATGTATATCCCACAGGAAAACCTTTAGTCTGTTAGCTCAAAAATTTGACGCCTCATATATATAGATTAAAATATTTAAATAAAAAAGTCTTTGAGAGGTAAAAAGGTTTCGAGCCTTGAGACCTTCGATTGGGAAGTCAAATGTTGTGGGACTTAGAGAAAATTCTGAACCTTAAAGAAAATAGCCTTCGATCGAGATGCCGGCTGGAGATTAGTGAAGTGTTTGAAATTCAAATAATGGAGGGAGTAGTTATGCTTTCCTATGACTAAGAAGGACAAGTGGCGTTCGTTTGACAGAAGACTACATGCATTGTGACACTTGTCAGAAGCTGATGGCTTTAGGAGGTTATCGGTATTTATTTTTACTATTATAAATAGGAGTCTTAGACATAAGATTCAGTGTATTGTAATTTACTATTTGTACAAGTCACTCCCAAAATTACTAAAAGTATCCGAGTGTAGAGAAACGAGTTCAAGGAGAACGTACGTTATGTAAACACACCATCTTTACTTTCAATATTGAAGTTTAATTTTTGTGCTTAACTTTACAAAGTTTTCTTTACTTTTTCTACAATCTACCCCGTTGTATGCATCTTTATTTTCTCCTTGTTCTAAGCTCTTTTCTAAGATCTTTACTCCTTCTCCTCTAAATCCCTATGTTCTTTTCTTTTTAGTCGAACAAACACTTTTATGATTAAAGTCTTTTTACGAAAACATTGTCGATGTGTATAACTTAGATAGATTAGTTCAAAACATAACTTTTAGCATATTTTCTAGGATCAATCTGATTGATCCTGTGAGTCACCAAAGTTAGATTTGGAAGATCAGCAGTTGTTTTCAAGTTTTCAAGGGAAACAAAATGGCACGCCCAGTAGGACAGTGCTAAAACTACGCCAGAATTGACTTTTAGCAGCGCATACAAAGACAGCGCTTTTAGAAAAAGCACTGCTAAAGAGTCATTAAAAAAAAAGAAAAAAATTGCTTACCAAAGACACTATTGTGCTAAAAGCACTGCTAAAGGGGAGCCCAAAGAAAGCGCTTTTTAAAAAGCGCTGCTAAAGGGGGGACCTAAGAAAGCGCTTCTAAAAAGCGCTGCTAAAGGGGGGGTCTAAGACAGCCCTATGAAAGCGCTTTCCTAAAGCGCTGTTGTAGGTCTAATCTACGAGAGCGCTTTTTCTATAAAGCGCTGCTATATGGGGTACATAAGAAGATCATTGAGAGCGCTTTTTAAAGCGTTGCTATAGGTTTAGTTAGAATTAATTTAAAATACCCACCAGAATTTTTATAAGAAACAGAATAGTCATCGTCATCGTATTTCTTTCTTTCTTTTTCTCTGGCGAACAAAGTTGCCCTATAAACCCATATTCAGTCACCGTCGTCGTCGTCCAACCGTCGCCCTCCTCTGTTGCATTTCGCCGCCGTTCACCGTCCGTTTTCGATATCCTCTGCTCGTCTGCATTGCATTTCCGCCATTGTTACAGTATTTGAAGTTTTACTCTGGTTTTCTTTTTTACTTATATTTTTACCATTGTTGCTGTAATCTTTAAGACAAACTGAATATGTTTTTATTATTTGAATGCAATCAAGTTAAGTCATTTTATGTAATCTTTAAGACAAACTGAATATGTTTTTATTATTTGTATGGATATCTACATGTTAAGTCTCTCTGTTGCATGTTATATATTTTGTATTTTAATCTACATGTTAAGTCTCTCTGTCATTGTTACGGATATTTTGTATGTTTTAGATTGACAAACAAGAGTTTATATTTTTTAAGAGAGTTTATATTTTGTATGTTTTAAGAGAGTTTATAAGAGAGTTTTTATAAACAGAGAGTTTTTTAAGAGAGTTTATAAGAGAGTTTTTTAAGAGAGTTTGTATGTCTTAACAAAGAGTTTATATGTTTAAGTGTCTCTGTTGAATATGTTTTTAAGAGAGTTTATATTTTGTATGTTTTAGATTGACAAACAAGAGTTTATATTTTGCATGTTCAATATAGTTTGGAAATTCCTATTTTTTAAGAGAGTAGCCAACATGAATATGGTTTTATATGATATGGTTTTATATGTTATTATGGTTTTATATGTTGATGGTTTTATATTTGATATGTTAGTATGGATTTCTCAATGTTTATATGATATGTTATTATGGTTTTATATGTTTAGTTAGGATTTCTCAATGTTTAGTAAGCGTGTCATTTTGGTTTAAGGATTATCTAGTATTTTTAATATGATTTGTTTTGGTGGATTATCTAGTATTTTTGTTTTGGTTAATTATTAATATGATTTTAATAAAATTTATATTTTGTCTGCTATAGGGGTTACCTGTGAAGAGCAAAGTTGTGATCGTTTCCAAGCATCCTACTGTGTAGCATTCTTAGAAGTTAGTGATTTCTTTACAGGTATTCTCTGTTTTGTTTAACTTTCATAGTTTAGTGTAGATTACTCAATTAGTATGGATAAAAAATGGATGTCTAGTAAGCGATTGTCAAAAGAGTACGAGAATGGGGTATCAAAGTTCGTTAAGTTTGTTGTTGAACACGCCAAAGACCCCAGTAGGATTACATGTCCTTGCTTAGGATGATGTTATGGGCGTCGAGTTGACGCCGTTCAGTTGGAATCTCATTTAATGAGACATGTAATTGATCGAAGTTACACATGTTGGACATTACATGGTGAGATAAGTAACGAGAATGTTGAACCCTGGAATAATACGACATGTGCTTCAAAGGACAATGGCAGGGATACATATGATTGTGATCGAGTCGAAGAGATTGCAGAAGCACTTGAAGAAGATCTTCAAGATTGTCCCAAGATGTTTGAGAGGTTGGTAAGCGATGCAGAGAAACTGTTGTATAAAGGTTGCACTACTTTCACAAGATTGTCCGCGGTATTAAAGTTGTACAATTTAAAGGCGGGTAATGGATGGTCGGATAAAAGTTTCACAGAGTTGTTAGCCCTACTTCAAGAGATGCTTCTGGAGGATAATGTTCTTCCCAATCGAACCTATGAAGCTAAAAAAATGTTATGCTCTATTGACATGAGCAATGATAAGATACATGCTTGTCCAAATGATTGCATTTTGTTTCGAAATGAATATGCATCATTAAACGAGTGTCCTAAATGCGGTGTATCTCAGTATAAGAAAAAATTGTCACCAGCAAAAGTATTATGGTATTTTCCTATAATTCTGAGATTCAGACGCATGTTTCATAGTGAAACAAATGCAAAACACCTGACTTGGCATGCAGATGATAGAATTGTAGATGGGAAGTATCGACATCCGGCAGATTCACCACAGTGGATGAAAATTGATAATGATTATCCTGATTTTGGAGAAGAAGCTAGAAACCTTCGATTGGCATTATCGACTGATGGAATGAATCTGCATGGTCTGCAAAGTATCTCACATTCCACCTGGCCTGTAATTATTATGATTTATAACCTACCTCCATGGCTATGTATGAAGCGTAAGTACATGATGTTATCTATGTTAATTTCTGGCCCTAAACAACCAGGGAATGACATAGACGTATACCTGACACCTTTAATCGAAGACCTAAAGAGTTTGTGGGAGAACGGTGTGGAGTTTTATGATGGATATAGGAAAGAAAGTTTTAATTTGAGGGCGATGTTGTTTGGCACAATTAATGATTTCCCAACATATGGAAATCTATCGGGTTATAGCATTAAAGGTCAATGTGTGTGTCCTATCTGTGAAGAAAACACAGATTGGACGCGGTTGGAATTTGGTCAGAAGAATGTCTTTCTTGGTCATCGTAGATTCTTAAATTCTAATCATCACTACCGTGGGTGGAGAAAAGCATTCAATGGAAATTCAGAACAACGTAAAGCTCCACCTACATTGACCGGCGAACAAATTTTTGAAAAGGTGAAATATGTGAGTACTAAGTTTGGCAAGCCTTTTGCTCATACGCTTGTCACGCGTGGGTGGAAGAAGAGGTCAATTTTGTTTGAGTTGCCGTATTGGAAGTCGTTGTATGTAAGACATTTTCTTGATGTTATGCATATTGAAAAAAATGTATTTGAAAGTGTTATTGGTACGTTACTCAATATACAAGGAAAGTCTAAGGATGGCCTTAAAGCAAGAAAGGACTTGGTAGCGATGGGAATAAGAAATGAATTAGGACCCTTCAAGAAAGGAAATCGCACATATCTACCACCTGCTGCTTATACTTTATCTAGAAAGGAGAAAAAGATATTGTGTATGTTTCTGAGTGAAGTTAAAGTTCCAGAAGGATACTCTTCAGATATTAGAAGACTTGTTTCTATGAAAGACCTCAAGTTAAAGAGTTTAAAGACACATGATTGCCATGTTATAATGGAACACTTTCTGCCAATAGGTATACGTTCTATTTTGCCAGAAAAAGTGAGAGGCGCAATAACTAAATTGTGTTTTTTCTTTAGGTCAATTTGTAGTAAGGTGATAGATCCTGCGATCTTACCAAAATTGCAAAGAGAAATAGTTATTACTTTGTGCGAGGTTGAAATGTATTTTCCTCCATCATTTTTTGACATAATGGCACATCTAGTTGTTCATCTTGTGAAAGAGACACAACTGTGTGGACCTGCCTATATGAGATGGATGTCCCCTATTGAACGTTATATGAAAATATTGAAAGGGTATGTGAAAAATCGAAGTCGACCAGAGAGATGTATTGTTGAACGATACATTGTTGAAGAAGCTATTGAGTTTTGTATTGAATATTTGTCCAACGTTCAATCCATTGGCCTCCCAAAATCTCATGTTGTTGAAAAAATAGTAGGTAAACAATTAATTGGAAATAAAGTTGTGACAGTTTCAAGGGATGAACGGGAGCAAGTGCATTTGTATGTTCTGCACAATGACATTGAGGTTGAGCCGTATGTTGAAATGCACAAGGACATTCTCCGAGGTTTAAATCTGAATAGAAATGAAAATTGGATAGTACGTGAGCACAATCGAAATTTTATAACATGGTTCAAGGAGCATATTTTTTCAAAGTTTTATTCTGATCCCGCTTCAATAACAGAAAGGTTGAGATGTTTAGCATATGGTCCAAGTTTGCATGTGTTTTCTTATAGCGCATACGCAATTAATGGATACACATTTTATATCAAGGAACAAGATGATAAAAGTACAATGCAAAATAGTGGTGTCACCGTGCTTGCCGAAGCAATGCACATTTCCTCGTATTATGGGGTTATCGAGCGCATTTGGGTGTTTGATTATGAGAAGTTTCAGATTCCTATCTTTGGATGCAAGTGGGTTGAAAATAATACTGGCATACGAATGGATAAATCAGGTTTTTTGAAAGTGGATCTTAATAAGGTGGGGTACAAAGATGAGCCTTTTATTCTAGCCACGCAAGCTAAACAAGTGTTCTATGTCACTGATCCGACAAGTACGAAATGGTTTATAGTTCTTTTTTTCAACAAAGTAATCGATGATAACATTGGAGAAAAGGGGGATGTTGATGTTGAGAATGAATCTTATATTATAGATGATCCAGATGAGAATATTAGAGCGGACAAATCATATATTAGAAATGATCATAACGAGGGAATTTGGATCAATCCATTTGTCCGTGTTGTTAAGAGACAAGTAAACCCCGTTAAAACAAAAAAAAGAAAGAGATGTTAAAGGTACTTGTAACATATTATTTCTTATTTATATAATGCAATAAAATAACATATTATTTCTTATTTATACCATGTTTTTCTTATTTATACATTTCTTATGTATATATTTCTTATTTACATATTTGCATGTCATTCATTTGATACTTTGGTTTTTCTGAATTACAGGTATATATATTATGGCCAGCAACGAGGAAACATCACATGATGGAAAACAAACAACAAAAGACGTGGAAGGCGATATTAAAAGAGGCATAACGATTATGAAAAAAATCATCCGTGCGAGCGATAAAGGAGTAAAGTATGATGTCCATTGGAATGAAAGAGATCAGTTAGTTGAGCCTAACGGTGCATTGCTAACAAGTTACATCAGAGCACTTGTACGTTCGCAAGTTCCGATTACTTGCGATAATTGGAGAATTCTTTCATTACAACCGGCTAAAGATAAAATTTGGAGCGAGATTCAGGTATGATATTTGATTATTTTTAATTATGTTGACAGTTACGTCTTTAAATTAATTATACTAACATGTTATATGTATGTGTGTTTGTTTGCAGAGATCTTTTAATATTGAAGATCAAAGGAGAAAATATTGTATTCAATTGGCCGAAAAACGCTTGAGGGGATTTAGAGCGTTTTTAACAAACAAGTTTCTAAAAGATTCTGAAG
This sequence comes from Lathyrus sativus, assembly GCA_963859935.3. Taxonomy (NCBI): domain Eukaryota; kingdom Viridiplantae; phylum Streptophyta; class Magnoliopsida; order Fabales; family Fabaceae; genus Lathyrus; species Lathyrus sativus. The sequence continues at coordinate 512,464,881 of OZ012738.1, forward strand.
GAAACTTTGTTGACTCGAAGCGTCCAATGAAGTACGCGGATTTGATTTCGGATGAAGAATGGGAGACGTTTGTTGCAAAGCGAAGAACAAAAGAATTTGAAGTAAGTACAACTTATCATGAACTATGTATAGTATATATACTTCTTCCACAAGAGTTCTGATAAACTTTTTTTTTCCAGGTTGTTAGTGGCATAAATCGTCAACGGGCATCAAATCCCGCATATCCATACAGAAAGGGGCGTTTGGGATATGCACGCTTAGAAGAAAAAATAGTAAGTACATATAAATGCTTTAATATGATATATTTACAAAAAATAGTAAGTATATATAATAGGATATAATGCTTTATTATTCGTCTTAATGCGTAGTTGGAAGAGGAGAAGAGTGATGCGACATCTCTTCCGGACCATGTTGTATGGAAGGCTCCCCGTGTGGGAAGAGATGGAGTTGTTCATGAAGTTCAACAAGTCTTTGAACAATGTGTAAGTACAACGTTATCTTTGTCAGTAACTGATCAAAAGTGTATACTATATTTATATATATTTTTATCTATATTTCAGGAGACTCTATCCCAGACCATAACTCCCACTGAGGACGATGATTGCAGGAGCTTACTGAGTCAGGTGTTGAATATTCCTGAGTATTCTGGGCGTATGAGGGGTAAGGGATTTGGTGTCACTCCATCCAAACTGTATAAGCAGCCAAAGAAAAAAATCCAACCAATAAAGAAGTGATGGATACTTTGGAGGAATTGAAAGCGCAGATTCGTGAATTACAGAAGGACAAGGAGAGATACATGTCGAAAAGGCGCGCTCCAGAGGGTAAAGCTACTAGTGACAAAGATAGTATCGGTTGTCCACAGAAGCTTCCAGAGGTAATTGTATATATTACATTGAAATTAATTTAGCAAAGTTTACTTAATTGACACATTAACTGATCATTATTTGTTTAGGGAATTTCACTTTGCCGGCTATATTTATCGTCACCGACTCATTGAATGGTTGGCAAGGGAAAGGTGCATAACACTCTGGGAGACTTACTTCACCATAAACCGCTCCCTTCTGGATTTTTGAAAGTACCTATTGATATTGCGTTAGAGGGGGGTGCGTTGTTGCCTATACCAGGTGATGTTTCAGGCGCAACAGTGGTAGGAGACGCAATAGGAGCGTATGTGGCATGGCCGGCAATCTCATTTGCATAGATGATGAGGTAGGTTGAACCTTTTAATACTCAAATGTTTTATGATCCATACATGAAAGTTATTCTTACATTTACATTTTCTTATTTACATGATGATCTTAGACTCCTACAAAATCCAAATCAAAAGATGATAGAATTATTGTGCGGGATACCGATTCAGCTGCATCAAAGAAATAGGTACTACTACAGTTACATGATTATCTTATTATACATTAATTACTGAACATATATATGACTTTTAGGTTCATGATCAGCAGTCGCAACAAGTCAGCAAGGGTAAGATGCCTGAAACTTCCAAGGTGCCCAAAAAAGCATTTGTTCCTCGATTTAGGATGTGCCTTGAAACATATGTGGGAACATCAGATGTTCCTGAGGGTGGCATCCGTCAAATACATATGGACGGAGGTATTTTCGGTTTTGAATATCCCGAAACAATTGCTAAGGGGGATTTTGACCAGGTTTTCAACCATTCTGAATTGGGCGTCGGAGTTATGCATTCATACATCAGGTACTTCGATCCATTTTAATTAAATAATTGAACATTTTAAAATTTGCTCGTTTAACTGAATATTCTAATGTTGATTATGTTTTTTTAGGCTCTTGAATGATAAGTTGTTGGTCCCGAATGATTTGACTTCAGTATTCGCATTCTTATCTTCTAGCTGTGTCAACTCACGGACAATAGACCAAACACCAGATGCAGTCAAAGAGTACACAGTGCAGAGATTTATGGGCGCGACTACGGAGAAGTTGTTCTTGTTGCCATATAATACTGGGCATGGGTTAGATTTTATTCTAAATTCATTTATTATAATTGTTCGATTTTTGCCTTTCTATATAACATTTTCGTCTAAACTGTTGTCTTATTTTATAGTGGACATTGGTTGTTGGTCGCGATTAATCCGAGGAAAGAAATAGTGTATTATGTAGATTCATTGGATGGTGATGCAACAAAATATGAAAATCTGAGGAACATGGTTGATACGTAAGTGATGAGATATACTGTTCTAAATAATTATATATCTTTATTTATTATGTGACATTGTTCTAAATATGCGTTTATATTATGTTAGAGTTATACAAATATTCAGAGCACAAAGAGATGCAACGGTGCCAAAAAGCAAGGCTAACAACATCAACTGGATCAGAGTGGAGGTATATTTTCCCATGTTTGAATGTTATAGTGGTTCTACTTGATAAAACTATTTAAACTATATATCCTGATAAATGTTCGTTTGTTTTTTCCATTTACAGTGTTCTCGTCAGCGCAATGGGATTGACTGCGGATATTTTGTATTGCGCTTTATGAAGGAAATTATTCTTTCTGGTCAAATAGAGGTTCCAATCATGGTATGGATCAATTCATTATATAAGTTATATGATTCATTTTGATAATTATCTGATACTTCATCTGAGTAATTAGTTTTAAAATTAAATCTTGCATGTTCTGTTATATTATGTAGTATTTTGATGAATTCAAGTGCGCTACTTACACGAAAGCAAGATTGGAAGAAATTAAAGAGGAATGGTGTCAATTTATTCTTGAGTTGAGAATTGTATAAAGTTATCGGATTGGAAGAATTGTAATTATATGTAAATTGAGTATATTTGTGATGTTGTAATTCTGAGGATCGGATTTTGTTGTAACATATTTAAGCAGGTTTATGTGTATTAAAATGATTATGGGCAAAGTGATAAGTTACAATGTATACTTAAAGGCCAAAGTTTTGAATTGTATATATAAGGCCAAAGTTTTGAATTGTATATATAAGGCCAAAGTTTTGAATTGTATATATAAGGCCAAAGTGTTGAAATAAAGGCCTGAATTATAAGCAGGTTTGTGTAATATAAGCAGGTTGTTGGTAAATATACAAAACAGCGTGAATATTTTTTTAAAAAAAAAATTTAAAATCTGGGACATTAGACAACGCTTTTAACAAAAAGCGCTGCTAAATGTTACAAACATAGCGCTACAAAAGCGCTGCTATAGGTTTGGAAGGGGGGGGGGGGGGGGGGGTCTAAGACAGCGCTTCTAAAAAGCGCTGCTAAAGGGGGGCTATGACAGCGCTTTGTAAAAGCGCTGCTAAAGGTGGGGTCTAAGACAACGCTTTGTGAAAGAGCTGCTAAAAGGGGGAGGGTTGGGGGGAATATGCAACGCTTATAAAAGCGCCGCTAAAGGGCTAAAAAAGCGCCGCTAAAAGTGCTGCTGAAGAGAGCCTTTAGCAGCGCTTTTTCCATAAAAAACGCTGCCTTTACCTTTAGCAGCGCCACTTTTGGTAGCGCTTTTAAGCGCTGCTAAAGGCCAAAAAAAGCGCTGCTAAAGGTCTTTTTTGGCATAGTGTAAAGATTTTTCTTGGTTTTGCAAAATTTGCAAAACTACAGTTTTATTTGTCTTTCGTAAAAAAATCGTTATATGTTACTAAGAAGTGGCAAAATCGCCGCCATAAACGAAGAAATATCAAGAAGAAAGTACATTGGGGACATGGCGACACACATAAATCAGCCAAATAACCCTAATCCTCGAGGAGATGGTTCTAACTGTCAGGCTAGAACCATTAGTCCTCACGAAGGGTTGAGAAATGACGTGGTTCCACCCTCAATACCTTTGACTGGAGAGCAAATAACACCTCCTTCGAGATTGGAACCAGTACCAACAGTGTTGGGGCCTGGGTCAACAAGCATGAGGACTTACACCCAACCGATGTTGGAATATATTGGACCTCAAGCGTCGAATCCGCAAACTCCAGTAGGAGGAAATTGGATGTCCAGACAGTTTGTCCCTCCAGGGTTTTCGCAACTATTACCAAGAAACCCTCCATATGGAATGCCAACAACTGTGATGCAAGGTCTTCAGAATACTCTCCCAATATTCTCAGACAATGAAATGGCTTTGCCATTACAAGGATCAGGGTGTGGGGTGAACATTGGTCGAAACCCCCAAAGTTTAGGCTTGGGATATTCCACACAGGGCCCTAATCTGACCAATACTTCAGTGGCGTGTTTGAGACAACAAATGGATGAGAGCAATTTGAAAATGGTTCATACTTTGTCCCAGACTATGGGTGAAATCTTCCAACCTTTGATCTAAAATACTACTCAAACTAACCAACAATTAGCAGTACAATTAACACGACTGGCTGAATTTATAGGTGTACCACCTGCTGTTAGGAACACAACTAATATGGAAAACATTCCACGACAGGACTTAGGAAACCTACCTGAGCCCAATTTAGAGAACCAAGAGAAGGTCGAACTCCCCAGGCTCGAACCACACAAAGTCGAACCACCAAGGGATCAAATACCAATCCCAGGGGAAAGGGACCCAGGGGTAATCATAGTAAATCGAAACCAAGATACAGACAATGTTATCCAACAGGTTCGACGTAATAACATAGCTATCAATAACAATTTAGCGGCCATGGTCGAAAGGATAATGGCTCGTAATGGGGTGAACAATGGGTTCACTAGGCCAAATTACACGTCACCAATAGTAGATTATATTCTCCAAGTAGAATTACCTCCTAAGACGACGGTGCCTAAATTCACTAAATTCTCGAGGGACACGACAGAATCTACTGTTGAACATGTGGCTCATTATATAATTGAAGCTGGAGAGATAGCTAATGATGAGAGACTTAGGATAAAGTACTTCCCTAGTTCTCTCACTAAAAATGCCTTTACCTGGTTCACAACTTTACCCCCTAACTCGGTTTGTAATTGGACTTAGTTGGAACGTTTGTTCCATGAACAGTTCTATATGGGGCAAACCAAGATCAGCCTAAAGGAACTGGCTAGCGTGAAACGTAAGTTTTCTGAGCCAATAGAAGAGTACCTGAACAGGTTCCGATTACTCAAGGCCAGATGTTTCACTCAAGAGCCTGAACATGAGTTAGTCGAAGTGGCCACGGGAGGCCTCGACTACTCCATTAGAAAGAAATTGGACACCAAGTACTTAAGGGATATGGCCCAACTAGCCGATAAGGTTCGGCAGCTAGAATGTCTTAGAGACGAAAAAGCTAAATTCAATAAAAGTAAGAAAGTAGCTTATGTCGAATATAATGAAAACATCGAAGGTGTACGAGAGGACCCATTATACTTCGACGAAAATGAAGTAGATGTTGCTGAACTAAAACAGGGTCCTCCCTACGCTTGTAAAGTATTGGCTCCCCCACTTGGGAAAAGTTTTGTCGAATCTGAAAAAAACGACAAATTCACAAAGAAAACATATACTTTCGATATCACGAAATGTGATGAAATTTTTGATCTATTAGTCAAGGATGGGCAAATGATAGTACCACCTGGTGCTAAAATGCCATCTTTAGAGCAAAGGAAAAAGAGAGGGTTTTGTAAGTACCATAATTTTTTGGGTCATAAAACGTCTCAATGTTTTCTTTTCAGGGATTTGGTTCAAAATACCATCCAAGAAGAAAGACTGAAGTTTGGGGAGAAAGCCAACATCCAGATGAAATTCGACAAAGACCCTCTACAAGTAGTGGACGCCCATTACGCTGATCCCACGGAGGCACATGTGGTCGAAGCTACTGATGGCTATGATTTCTCGATCAATATGGTAGAGATTATAGAAGATTTTGTTGATGGAACTGTAATGGTTGGGGTCACTATAGGCTTTGGACAAGAAAACTGGTTGAAGAAGGTTGTTGATGGCCTCGACCAGGGTGTTGATGATTCAATTCAGAATGACACAAAGAGTTCAAGTTTGGTAATGGTGACCAGAGAAACTGCTGATAGTTTCATCAGAATGGATCAAACAGCTAAAGGCTTGGAGCTGGACCTAGGTAAGCTCAACCTAGGCGAGGACGTCGACGTGAATATGGTGGAAATAACGTCGCATGAAATCATGGGGGATAATGAATCGAGTTTTCAGGAAGAACACAACAAAGTGGCCTATCCAGGAAACAAATAGTCCATTGTCGAATTCCTCCACCGCTTCCAGAAGAAGGGATCTAGTGTCATGCTATGTCTTATATGTAGTGCCATCTTTGACATGAAGGCTTCCCAAAAACTCGAAGGGACACGCAAATCAAAACGAAAATGGGAGAGACCTAGTTTCGACCATCGAGGCAGTATCCCAAGAAAATCTGAACCTAACATTAGAGCCCCAAGGGCCAGGCCTGCTACCTTTAAGCCAGTTGCCGAGATTTTTAATGGCAAATGGGTGAAACCTAATAAGGTCAGACAAAAGGGATAGCAGAAATGGAAAAGTTTCGAGGTTAATCGGGGATCTTCAGTTACCTATCGAAAGGAACTCCAATCCTCTAAGGCTGCACACATCTCTGAAAACTACAAAGGAAAAAATCCAACGTCACGATCTCAGTGGAGAAGAGAGAAGCGCAGAAGGAAAGCCCTTAGGGAAGTCTCAATGACAAATCAGGCAGAATCAAGCACTAAGGCCCTTACTGAAAATAAAGGGGGCCAATCGAAGACTATTAGAAAAAAACCGGTGGGACGAAGGCTATTCCCTCCCCAAGAAGTGGGACATAAAAAGCCAGTCAAAGATGATGACAAAATGACTGACAACTTCGACTCTGACTCTGACGACTCTCTAAACATCCTGGTCAATGTAGTGTCAGTAATGCCTAGGGATTTTGACAGAATCTCAGAGGTCGAAAATTTGGATGCGTACACTGAGGCAGAAATGGCGGCACACAAACTTGTGTGTTACTATGTTATGAACAATGGTTGCGTAGAAGAGCAAGATGCTTTTTTCAAGCGGCCCACAGAAGCAATGAAGAACCATTTGAAGCCCCTCTATATCACAAGAAAGGTGGAGAATGTGTCGGTGAGTAAGATTCTGGTGGACTGTGGCGCAACGGTGAACTTAATGCCACATTTCTTGTTAAACAAAATTGGCAAATACGACACTGATACGAAGCCATACAATATGGTCTTGTCGAATTATGAAGGCAAGGTGGGTTCGACAATGAGGGTGATACATGTGGACTTAATGGTGGGAACAATAACAAGACCTACCATTTTCATGGTGGTGAAAACGAAGGTCAATTATAATCTGCTGTTAAGGAGAGAATGGATTCATGGCATTGGTGCAGTACCGTCTTCAATGCATCAGCGAATTTCCATTTGGAGGCCAGACGGCATCGTTGAAAACATCGAAGCCGACCAAGGGTACTTCAGGGCACCTATAAACCATGTCGGCCGGAGGCAGTTTGACAAACATCTGGCTAGCGTAGGTCCATGTGCTCCAGCAGATTTCGAATTTGTCCCAGACGAGGAAACATTCAGCTCATTGTATCTGCATCCCATCGAGGGTTTTCGTTGGGACAAAGAGGTTCCAGGAGAGAGACTCTCATACCTTGGCAAACCTCCAATAGACCCCACAGGTTGGGGAAGCAAATTTAGTGACAATGACTGAGTTCTAAGCACTACAAAGAATTTCGGCCTATGTGGATGAAACTAAACTACATGCGGCCTTGGAGGCTGCAAATAACCAGATGGCTGAAAAGGCCAAGATAGAATCTTGCCTAAAAGGTCCTGGCAAGGACTTCGACCCAGAACCACCTGAAAATATTCACCACGAAGAGCAAGACCAGAGGTTGGATGCCATCTATGATGAAGAACCTCTGGGATTCGAAAAAGACCCACTGGCGAGTGATGTCAAGATGCTAGCGCAAGACCCGTTGGAGGAAGTTGATATAAGGGAGGGAGTGGTCAAAAGACCAACATATGTAAGTACTAACCTTGACCCTCAACTCAAGGTCGAAATCATCCAATTACTGTGAGAATATAAAGACTGTTTTGCTTGGGATTACAATGAGATGCCTGGTTTAAAAAGGGAATTGGTCGAACACAAACTACCAATCAAGCCTGGAAGGAAACTAGTCAAACAAAATCCAAGGCGTTTCGCCCCAGGAATTCTCTCGAAAATAAAAGAGGAAGTCGAAAGAATTCTTCGATGCAGGTTCATCCGCACAGCCAGGTATGTCAAATGGTTGGCTAATATTGTCCCAGTCATTAATAAAAATGGGTCTTTAAGAGTTTGCATTGACTTTAGGGATCTAAATTCAACAACTACTAAAGATGAATACTGCATGTCTGTGGCAGAAATGTTAGTCAATTCCACCACGGGACATGAGTACCTTAGCATGCTAACTCTGGATATAATCAGATTTTCATTGCAGAAGATGATATTCCTAAAATAGCTTTTCGTTGTCCTGGGGCCTTAGGCACTTACGAATGGGTAGTGATGCCTTTTGGCCTAAAAAATGCTAGGGCAACATATCAACGGGCAATGAACTCAATTTTTCATGATTATATAGAGTCTTTCATGCAAATATACATTGATGACATTGTGGTTAAGTCGATCTCAGGAAGAGAACATATAGACCATCTTCAAAAATCCTTTGTAAGGATGAGGAAATATGGTCTTAAGATGAACCCTCTAAAATGTGCATTTTGTATGCAGGCGAGAGATTTTTTAGGTTTTGTGGTCCACAAGAAGGGGATCAAAATCAACCAAAACAAGACCAAAGGTATCAAGGAAACGAAAGCGCCATCGACAAAGAAGGAACTGCAGTCGCTATTAGGCAAAATAAACTTCTTGAGAAGGTTTATATCAAACCTAAGCGGCAAAAATCAGGCCTTCTCACCATTGCTTCGATTCACTAAAGAAGGGTTTGAATGGGGGAAGGATCAACAAAAGGCTTTTGAAAAAATCAAAGACTACCTGAGCCACCCTCCAATACTTTCGCCACCTTGCAGGAGCAAGAGCATGAGACTGCACATAGCAGCATCAGACAAAACTTTAGGGAGCATGTTGGCTCAAGAGGATGAGAATGGCGTCGAAAGAGTTATTTATTACCTCAGTAGAGTTTTGAATAATGCAAAAACTAGATATAGCATGATAGAAAAGTTATGTTTATGTTTGTATTTATCTTGTACAAAATTGAAGCAATATATAAAACCAATTGATATGTATGTCTCTTCGCATTTTGATGTTATTAAACACATGTTGTCTAAACCTATTTTGCATAGTCAGATAGAGAAGTGGGCACTAACATTAACTGAGTATTCTTTAACTTATAAACCTTTGAAGGCAGTTAAAGGGCAAATAATGGTAGACTTTATTGTCGACCACTCCATAAACGAAAACGTTATTAATTATGTCGAACTGGAACCCTGGAAGTTATACTTCGACGGCTCCAGCCATAAAAATGGAACAGGCATTGGTTTGTTGATTATTTCGCCTGATAAAATTACAACAAAATTTAAATACAAATTCGAAGGGCTCCGCTCCAATAATGAGGCTGAATATGAGGCCTTGATAGCAGGATTTGAAATTTTGTTAGAATTGGGGGCAACCCGAGTCGAAATAATGGGAGACTCAGAGTTGGTTATAAAGAAAATTACAAAGAAGTACAAATGTGTTAAAGAGAATCTCATTATGTACTTTGTAATAGCCAACAGGTTACTCAAAAAATTCGAAGTATCAACCATTCGACATATACCACGATTAAAAAATCAAGTAGCGAATGACTTGGCACAAATCTCCTCTGGATACAGGGTTTCGAATGAAAACCTACAAGAAGTAATCGAAGCTAGAAATAAGGTCGTGTCTGTTGGCCTACGCCCATCAGATTTAGAAGCACCAAAGTTTGGCTATGCTGACGAAGAAAATTTTGAGATTTTCACGATAGAAGGTTTGACGGATAAAGATTGGAGGAAACCTCTGGTCGAATACCTTCGAAGCCCATCAGCGTCTGCAGAGTGAAAAATTAAGTATCAAGCTCTAAGTTACATTCTGCTAGGAAACGAACTATTCAAAAAGACCTCTGAGGGGGTCTTGCTTAAATGCCTTAGTGAATCTGAGGCATATTTGGCCCTATCGACAGTCCATAGTGGGACGTGTGAGGCACACCAAGTAGGCCACAAGATGAAATGATTATTATTTCATCAAGGCATGTATTGGCCTACTATGTTAAAGGACTGCATTGAATTCGCCAAGGGCTTCCAGGAGTGTCAGGTCTATGCTGGCATACAGCACGTCCCAGCAAGTGAATTACACTCTATAGTTAAGACTTGGACTTTCAAAGGATGGGCCTTGGACTTGATTGGAGAAATTCTACCAACGTCCTCTAAAAACCAGAAGTATATTTTGGTAGGAATAGACTACTTTACAAAATGGATCGAAGCGATACCTCTACCAAAAATAGATCAGGAGGATGTTATCGATTTCATTCAGAAGTATATAATTTAGAAGTTTGGAGTGCCAGAGACAATTACAACATATCAGGGGTTAGTGTTTACTGTTCAAAACATGCAGGAATTCTCTAAAGAAATGGGATTTAAACTCCTAACCTCGACACCTTATTACGCCCAAGCGAATGGTCAAGCTGAGGCAGCAAATAAAATAGTGATTGGGTTGATAAAAAACAAGTGGGGAAAAAACCAAAGAATTGACATAAAACATTGGACCAGATCCTATGGGCATGTCAAAATTCTCCCAAAGAAGCAACCAATAGCACCCCTTATTGACTGACTTTTGGCTATGATGCAGTATTACCCGTGGAGATCTACATACAGTCAGTCAGGATTCAGAGACATCATGAAATCCCTCGTGAGATTTATTGGGACATGATGCTCGATGAGTTAGTTGATCTAGATGAGGAAAGACTTAAGGCTTTAGAACTCCTGAAAAAGCAAAAGAGGAGAGTAGAAAAGTCGTATAACAAGAAGGTTAAGGCTAAGACCTTTTTAGTTGGAGATTTAGTTTGGAGAGTGATTTTACCTAGGATCAAAATGTTAGGTCTTTGGGCAAGTGGTCCCCAAAGTGGGAGGGCCCGTTCCAAATCATGAAGGTTTTCTTCAATGGAGCGTACAAAGTAAAAGAATTAAACGAAGATAGAAGAGTCTTAAAAGTGAATGGTAAGTATTTGAAAAAATACAAACCTGCACTTCAAGAGGTGAAAATATCAACAAAATAATTTAAGACATCAAAATAAAGTCATAAATGGTATTTATATAAGGCCAAAATGGCTCAGTTCGTTACAACATTAAGTCAAAAACTATGGCTCACAAGGGCCAGTGTCATACCCCAAATTTTACCCTTAGATTCCTTGATCATTCGTATACCATCTAAGTCAATCATCTACGCATAGCTGACCGTTCTAACCAGTTTGTTTGTTTTGTTGTATAAAGACAAGTTCGCGGCAGAAGATTCGAGATCTGATGTATATTCTAGTCTCCTACAAGTCATGTTAATTCTTAAAGAGATAATGAAAGATAGGCCCTTATTCCTGTTGGTCCCTTAATCAATATAAAGACTCCTCAAGGCACGGTTCACGTGAAGGGCTCATCATAGTACCTAAATGTTGCTCAGAGCTTCATTAAAGCAAGATGTTTTTGTGTATCTGTCAAAAAGGATGTGATTGAATTAGAGCCAAATTGAAGGTTAAGGATAACAAACTCATGAATTCAAGAATGTTTGTGATATTTTTGGGCATTTATCTTTCCCTGAGAGTGTCCAGGGTGGTAGGTTTAAGATTTAATTAGGAGAGTTTCATTTGAAAAGTATTGCTCGCCTCAGGTTTCTCACTTATGATACGAGTTCATGGGCCAATTCAGAACGACGGGTACAAAGTGCCAATTTAATTTTCCTATGTATATTCAAGTCTGTTCGAAGTTCAAACTCAGAGGATCAAAATTGCAAGAAGTTTTAATGCGGTGTTTCATCAACGGTTAAATTCAAATCCAATCAACAAAGCTCTGCATCATAGATTCATGGAAATTAGACTCGAGATTCATGTCCATATGACTTCGTATAAGGGTTGAATGTAAAGTTAAGATATGCGTCGATCGAGATCATTTTCGAGTGCATGGGTTTCCATACCGAATTGCAAAATCTAAAGTGTACCAAGATCAAAACCTCCTCATAAGGAAAGAATTGAAATTTGTAATAGTCCAAGACTTCAAATAAAATAAATTCAAACTTTCATGAGGAAGCATAAAACCTCCGTTCTGTTTCAAGACCTTTCAGGAGTGAAATCATAAACAAGGGAAAGCCTTTTGTGAAGCATGGTCAATTTGGTTTAGAAAGGAGAAGATTATGTTCCTGGCTTTGCTATCTCAGAAGGGTGTAATGGTATAAACATAGAAATTTTAGAAAAAAAATGCATTGAAAGAGAGAGAGCATGGCGTTACATTTAGATACGCAGGCACATTTTGTTTCTCTCTTAACATTCAATTTTGGTTTGGAGGGAAATGTAGAGCATGTTATTGCTAGTGAAAAAAATAATAATAAAAGATCATAACAATATGAATTCTAATACATAGCACAATTGACTTTAAGGTGGTTCTCAAATGGAACGTGCCACCAGCCCAGAGTTCTTCTTCTCCAAGATCTTGCAATATAGCAACAACAACATATCTTAAACTAGAAAAGTGCCGACTTCAGGTTCATCTTCCAAGACAATCGTGTGAGTTATCCGTCGTGGAATTTCCATCAAACTCTCCAACCTGCCCTTCAAGATAGCGGTCTCTGCTGTGTGAAATGCATATTGCCATACTAGTTAGTGTATCTCGCGACAATTACCGCCATCTGAACAAATAAAAAAAAAAGAGAAGTTTCAGATGCATATCACAAAGATGGAAAAGAAGAAGAGATGTAAGGAAGTACAAACCTTAATTGTTTGGAGTTTGAAAATTCACGGTAACCCCTTTTGTCACTCAAGCCAGTGCATTATTTGAAGCATAACCTAGTCAAAACTGCCGCTATTGCTACTGACAAAGGAGGCCTAAGGATAAAAGACTCCGTTTGATCAAACCAGCTCCAGTTGGTGACTTCAAGGCCATGTCGAAGTTCAATTCCATCCTGTCTAATGATGCTCCTCGGGATCTTTCTACACACACCAATGCCAACAATTTTAAGGTGCTGCAAGAAGTACCGTTTTACCACAGTTCGTACTCTTTCCTACAAAGAACATCGAGCTTCATACAAGATTCATGGACTTTCTTTACTGAACTGTTCATCCATATTTCCATCATTAGAGGTAGCAGAACATGCACTATGTCTGCAATCCGCCATCCATTTGGAGGTTCCAAATTTGCTAACACATTCAAAAGTCGTTGATGCTTGAGCGTAACCTGCAAATATGAGATTCTGAGATTAGAGTTTCAATCAACTGACCTAATAAGAAATGAACAGGAAGAAGTAATCGTATGGCAAGAGATTCACCGGATAATGAGTAGAAAACTTCATGTAGCTCGAACTCACTACAAGAATCGAAGATGGTATATCTCGAATGTTAGAACGACACACTTCTGAGAATGCTGCACATTACGTTTCTCCGAAGGAGGGTATAATCACCTGTTAGCATTGAAACATAATTCATCATCAGAATTGATACATGAAAGAAGGCAAGAGTTAAGGCTTACATGGTACCAATTTCACCCGCCATTCAGTTGGAACACAATGCCGGCAGCCTTACAATCACTCTTTCTTCAAGCTTCTCTAAAACCTCATCCTACATCAGCATAACAATAATTATACGAAGCCAGCAAAGCGACATCATAACAAGACAATTTGGAGAAGAAGACTAGAAATGCTTACCCTTGAGACCACCGCGGTTAAACCAAGAGCTCCTTCGAACAGTTTTGCCGCGTTAAAACACAGTGGTCTCGTAACCATTGAAATCAACGAGTGGATTGACTGAAAGAGAATTGAGAAATGGGATGCATCTTTTAAATCATTCAACTCCCATAGCATGGGTCGAGAATTGGGTCGACAGCACGGGCAATAACTTTCTAACTAATCCTGGAGTAACCCAAGCTATCCAAGCTGAGATGAAGCCAAAAGCAACGAGTTTATGACCTTCTTTGTGAAACCTACATCAAAAGGAATTTACGCATTAATACCAACAGCCCACAAAACTATTTTTGAACGAAATCGGAAGAATATGGAGTTGAACAAGTTGTGCGAAAATGGAGTTCCAAGAAATGACGTCTAGCATCGTCCGAAAATCTAAGAGCCATAGAATTTGATGTATTTTCCTTTGCAATTTCTTTCGGACAGTCGTCGCAACTATCACACCTGCATCACGAATCACAATGAAAGCCTCCAATTCATCACAAAAAGTCTTTAGGAAACACTACAAACAAGACAAGAATTTGCGACTTTTCCGAAACAAGCTCAAAACAATATATTCAAAAACTCACTAATGTGGAAGTTCAATTCATCTTCATGATGAAAAATACTACCCCTGAGAAAACATGGTTCAAGCAATTCCACCATCACACCACCCATGGAATGTCAATAACATACAACGACTTGTGGGAAATTGCAGAAGTGCAAGACACACACCCAGGGGTTATTCCTCGTCCTTAAAAGTGGTTATCAATTGGCCTGTTGAGAAAAAGAAGAAACACAATTAAAAGGAAATCTTGACAAATACGACATACACTTAATGTTAGCATGAAAAGTTTGGACATGTCACATCCACAATTTTGTTTCCAAAAGGAACCCCAACAAAAAATCATAAAGACAATCCAAACATTTCCAAAACCCAATCCCAACATGTCTAGGCTGAAATTGGAAATACTTTGAACATCATCAAACCAAATCATTTTGAAATAGAAATCATAAAGGGAAACAAGAATTATGGCATTAAATTTAAATCAAAGTTCATTTTTTTGTGGAATATAAATTGGCAAAATAGAGAACACAAATGGAAAAAGAACAGTCACAAGTACACAAGAAATCAGAGAGATTTGAAAACTATGAAATTCTAAAGGGCTTGGAAATAAAACTTATCTGTTATATTTGTTTCTCGCTGTCGCTTCAAAACCACCGTCGCCAGAATCCCTCAAGCCGTCACACCTTCGAACCCATCGCCTCCATTTAGGTGGCCCTTCCACTTTTATAATTGTTATATTTGATTTCCTTTTTGTTGTTTGTCTGTTCACAGGTGAAGAAAAAGGGAGAAGGAGAGACGAAGAAGAAAGAGTCGTGGATTGGAGAACAAAAATCGCGAAAGTAGAGAAGGCGAGTGTGAAGTGAGCGAGAAGCAGAAAGTGAAAGAAAAAGAAGAAGAGTAGGAAGAGAAGGAAAAGAGAGTGAAGGTTGACGGAAGAAGAGAGAGAGAGAGAGAGAGAGAGAGAGAGAGAGAGAGAGAGAAGAAGGGGAGGGAGGCCGTCGTGGCTCCTTGTGGAGTTAGGGTTTCCAACGAAACCCTTTTCCCCCATTTTTCATTTGACCGGGCCGGGTCTGGGGATTTCATCACCCCAGCCCACCCATTTTTATTATTCATTCCTCGCTTTTCATTTTCTTAATTTTTATTTTGTTTATTTGTAATCTTTAATTATTATTAATAATAATATTACTAACCACTAACAAAACTAACATTATGATTAATTAAAAAAATCTGAAAATTTTAATAATTAATAAAAAAACGAGTTTTAAATAAAAAAAGGTATATGTTAACAATAATTATAGATTTTAATTTAAGTTCTTGTAAAATAAAACAAAAATGTTTAGTTTAGTTTTAAAATCTTTTTTTATTATTTTTATTTGTTCCTTAATAATAAATTAAAAACCCAATAAAAAGGTTTATTTTAATCTAACAAATTCAAAACTTTTCCTAATCTAGTTAAATTGATTTTCAACTAATCCAATTTTGTTAAGTCAATTAATTCAATTTTTTAAACCAATTATCTCCTAATTCCCTTTTAAAATAAAAAAGAACTTTTTAGCTTAAGTTTGATTAATCTTTTCATTTTATTTATTAGAATCCTCAAAAGTAATTAAAAATAATTAGCCATCTCTTATTTAACTTAGACTTAATTCATAAAATTCATAGAGCCATAAAATAATTAATTCTAATTTTCATGCCTATTTAGGTTCAATATTCACAAAAACAACTAGAAAATTCAATTTCGAACTGCTAAGTAAATTTCCAATTTCATCATTTAATTCCACATACCATATGCTCATCGCTATCATCAATTGTGCATCAATTTATCGCTTTCAATTATCATTGTCCATTGCGCTTCATTTTTACTATATCTCCCCCCGAAGGAAAGGTTACCCTGTTCGACCGCCGAGTCAATACCTCACCTTCACCTTTTTCCTAGCCTTAGGACCCGAGTCGCCGTACTCATACTTAGGCGTCCCACCGTGGACATTCTACCTTTTTCCTAGCCTATCAGGAGTCGCTGCACTCCACATAAGTTTCCCGCCGTGGAATACTTATTCCTACCCTTTTAATTCGAACTTCAACGTAGAAATATGAGTCGCAACACTCCAAAATAAGCGCTTCCCTATGAACGTTTATTTTCTCCCAGGAACCTTGACCATAGTTAAGAAATTCCTCATCTCCCTCTGTAAGGGGAACTACGATTACTCTGATTCCATCCCCTACCCAGGATACGTAGGCACAAGATGCGAATCTTGGCGAGTAAACTTAGGACTAACCCTTTAGGTCTTTTTCTTCACCCTTAACCCTTAACATACCCTTAAGCAGATAACTTAGCAAATAGCAACATTTAAAACAAGAGGTTCCTGTAGAGTACTACAGAGGTTTAAGATGCTAATACCTTCCCTAAGCTTAACCAACCCCCGAACTTTAGATCTCTCCCCGCATTGTGTTTACGATGCAAAATAGGTTGTCCCCTTTCTTTAACCTTTCCTTCGGATAAATCAAAGATCGGTTATAAATGAATTAAGATTCAAGTTAGTTAATAGCTTGACATCAAAATTTCACCGCAACAGCCAGGCAAAGGAAAAGCATTACAGAAGGTTACAATAAACTAAAAAGGGAGATTTTCTTTCATCCTCAAGTATCTCGACTTCTAGAGTTCGAGGCGCTTTTGACACAAGGTCTTGTCAGACTGTAGTTTGGCAACCTCTGCTTCCAATCGTCGAGCCTCCTCAGTAAAAGTGATGGCGTGGTTGAGCTCTGTTGAGAGGCTGGAGTCATCGAAAGAAGATAGCTCTGCATTTCTCTTCTTAGATTTTGATATCTTGTTTCGAAGCTTCTTGATCTTTTGCTCCCAAGAAGATATGTTCTTTTCATTGGTGGCAATGTGAGGTACTTTCATGCCACCTGCAAAGATTTCATACAGAAAACACAGTGAGACAGCCACATGGCTAGAAAAGCTATATGTTCTTCATCATCAACGGTGGTTGTGTTTTTATTATGGTAGTGATTGATGAAATGGGTATAGGTGTGTTTGGTGTTGGAAAATCCTATGGTGTCTTGGCAATCTACCTCAGGGTCATAAACCAGTCCATGGGGCTTCAGCCCTATGATAGCGGCTATGTCAAAGAGTGTTGGTGTCATCATCCCACATGGGAGATGGAAGGTATAGTGGGTATTATCCCAGAAGTATAATGAGGAAGCTAGCATGAGAGGGCAGTAAGTTGGGCCGACCTTCGACATCATGATTAAATCGTAGATGCCAGTTTCTTTCCAGTCGTTGGCCTTGACTTTCTCCATCTTCGTCAGCCAGTTTAAGTAACGATCAGAATCTTTGAAGTAAAGGGTGGCTCTAAATAACATGACTCCATCGTTAAGGTATTTTAGGTCTACATTGTAAAGCGCTAAACTATCTGGGCCTTCAGCATGAAGTTGGCTGGAATCTTTTTGCCATAAGGGTTTGGTCTTACGGTAGGAAGGGAAAAAGTCACTAAGGTTGGAATAGTTGAAACCCAATGGAGACAACGGACCAGACATAGCCAAAGGTTTACCTGCAACAGTATTAGGAATTATGACCTGGGATTCGTATATATGCCTCTTCTCTTCTAGTAGGGGTTCAGGGATGAACTGTTGATTCTTCACTATTTTGGGCCCACTCAGTGTGGTGAAAGGAGGGAGGAGCGGTGCAGCTGATTGTCCTTTGATTTGTAACTTCTTATTTTGAGCTTGGTTTCCGGCCATAGATGAAGTTTGGGGAAGAAATGGGTTTTGGAGAGATAGAAGATGTCTGAAATAATACGTGAGTATTTGCTGAAGAGTGGAAAAGTTGGAAATGGTTTTTGAAGAACTATTTGTATGGTGTTTTGAGATCAAAAGTCTTTTCTTTCATCATTAATAGCTAGAGATAATGGGCCACATGTTATCCCAAGATAAAGAGATGGGGCGATGGCAGTTACTACCTATACCCATGATTGTCTTAGGCCCTAAAAAGGATGATGATGGTCTGAGGATTTTTGTGAGTTCTAAGAAATCTACCATAATGACCCATGATGTCAGGGACGTGCACGGGGATAGCAGAATAGTTTCCTGCTTTTATTTTTCCTTTCTTTTCTTCTCTTGTCTTTCCAAACGCAGGTAGTCAATTACATTGATTCTTGTGTGAAAGTCGAAATGACGGTGTCGAATGGGACGTTGTCAAAAAAATGGTTCTTTTTCTGCATAAAGGTCGAAAAAGTCATTTTTTTGAGGGGAAATTTGTTAGCTCACAAATTCGACGCCTCATATATATAGATTAAAATATTTAAATAAAAAATTCTTTGAAAGGTAAAAAGGTTTCGAGCCTTGAGACCTTCGATTGGGAAGTCAAATATTGTGGGACTTTGAGAAAATTCTGAACCTTAAAGAAAGTAGCCTTTGACCGAGATGCTGGCTGGAGATTAGTGAAGTTTTTGAAATTCAAAGAATGGAGGGAGTAATTATGCTTTCCTATGACTAAGAAGGACAAATGGCGTTCGTTTGACAGAAGACTACATGCATTGTGACACTTGTCGGAAGGTGATGGCTTTAGGAGGTTATTGGTAGTTATTTTTACTATTATAAATAGGAGTCTGTGACATAGGATTCAGTGTGTTATAATTTACTATTTGTACAAGTCACTCCCAAAATTACTCAAAGTATCCGAGTGTAGAGAAACAAGTTCAAGGAGAATGTACATTATGTAAACACACCATCTTTACTTTCAATGAAGTTTAACTTCTGTGCTTAACTTTACAAAGTTTTCTTTTACTTTTTCTACAATCTACCCCCTTCTATGCATCTTTACTTTCTCCTTGTTCTAAGCTCTTTTCTTAGATCTTTACTCCTTCTCCTCTAAATCCCCATGTTCTTTTCTTTTTGGTCGAACAAACACTTTTATGATTAAAGTCTTTTTACGAAAACATTGTTGATGTGTATAACTTAGATAGATTAGTTCAAAACATAACTTTTAGCACATGTCCTAGGATCAATCTGATCCGTCCTGTGAGTCATCAAAGTTAGATTTGGAAGATCAGCGGTTGTTTTCCATTTTTCAAGGGAAATACAGCCCTCATTCCACCAGTGAGAAAATCCTAGTCAAGTCTACAAATGTATATTTCCTCTTATCCACTCGTACACTTGAACATTTGTTAGCCTATGTGTAGATATTATCTCTTATGGGTCAATCAAGAAATTCACAAACGCCTATTTCATCACAAATATTTTGACACACTGAAATATATCAAATAAGACATCATAAACAAAGCCATGTAGGTATTTAGTTCCTAGAAGTTCCTTACAATAAATGGTGTGTTCCACAAATGTATCTAAGAACGCCTTGCGGCAAATATGGCAAACCTTATCTATAGAAAATAAGGGAATTATAAGTTGGTATTTAAGGATGGTACAGTACTCCACCGCAGACATATGTTGGCCTACACCATTAATAGGGATAGCAATGAGAAAATATTGAGCATGTGCTACTAGCAAACAACCCAAAAATGTTTACTGTCTTGTGGTCATGTCAAACTTCACATCCATGTCCCAAACACTTTTACTAAAAAGGGCATTTTCTAAAATATGTTGAACTTTAGAAGGGACAATGTCCTTTCTAGTAATATTGCTAAGTTAAAAATCTAGAATTTTGACACTATGATTATCCAAAGATATATCGAAATTAAGGTTCATACCATTAATCTCATTGTCTTTCAATATATAATCATGTAACACCTAAGATTGGGCCCTATAAGATATAAACATGTTGAGGCAACCTCGACTCCCGAGTACAAACCAAAGATTGGACCCTAAAAGTAAAAAAAAAATGTAATGCTGAAGTTAGTGAGAATTTATGAAAACCAAAAGTATATTAGAATAGTGAGGTGAGTGTGGTGGCTGTTTTTAATAGGGTATGGTGAGGTGGAATATTTAGAGGTAAAGATTGCTTTTAGTCTAGGAATCTTTTTTCATTGTTGTGGAATATGAAAACCAAAAGTTTAATATTTAGAGGTAATTGTTTAATATGCTTAGCTCTTGCTTTGACTCTTGGGAAGTGCTCTTGTGCTTCTTTTCTCATCTTTGAAATGTGTTGATCATGGTGTCATATAGATTTTGACCTCAATTGTCTTTCTACTTAATTGATCCATATTGCTTTGGTTTTTTCATCCATTTCTGTGGGGTTAATTCCCTAAGGCATAGGTGATTGTGCCTAAACTATTTGACTTTGCCTAGTTGCTTGAGCTGTGTTGTGTGACTTCTTTGAAATTGCTTAGATGTTTTGAATGTGTATTAGTATTCATTGGTATGCCTCTCATTGTCCTTGATTCAAGTTTATTATCTTGTATACTTTCTTGATTCATCCTAAATAACTTGATTGTGTTTCTTGCTTGGGTTGTCTGAAATGATTCCTTGATGACTTGTTTCATTCATTCTTACTCATTCCTCTTTCATATTTCACATATCATCTCCCACTTGGTGGATAATATGTTTCCCTCTCCCAATTATAATGTAATAACTTAGTTCTTTTAACTCTTCATTTGTATTTGCTTTATTGTTTAAGAAAGATAAAATGAATTCAGGATTAGAGCATATTTTCAAAATAAAGAAAAAATAGGACTTGATCTAATGTCAAGTCATTTTCAAACTCATTTAACTTGGATTACCCTATGGTTTATCCTTCTCTTTCATATCTCTTTCATCAACCCACACCAACTTTGTATGGATTTCACCTTTGTAAGTCGATTGCTTCACGCATCGCCATCAACCTACCTTGATATATTCACCACCCATTTCTTTTCAAAACCTTTTCTCTATTTCTTTTATCTCCTTGAGTCTAAAACCTTGGTCTTGTACCAAGTACATTTTCAAACTTCATTTCCTAATAACTTGGATGGTTGTGGAGTGGTTAGGAGAAGGTCTTCTCCTATCTCGAGTGCTTGATATACCTTTAGGGTTCACTGTCATAAAATACTTACCATTCAAAATCAAAACATCTTTAATTAGAGAATAAGGTTCTCTTTGTATTGAACTAAAGAGAGAGGATTTAGTGAAGACTTCTTCCTCTCCGAGTATTAGGATACTCACTTTAGAGTGTGTGGTCACGATACTCGTCTTTCAATATGAATACATGACTATATTCACCACACCATTTTCACAATAAATCTTTTGAGATAAAGAATTGGGTACTACCTGCAAGGGATTACTATCCGAGGACTTATTTCACCCTTAAAAATAACTTTCACAAATCAAATGTGACATCTTGCCTTGGTAGCAAAAACTAATCTTTTCAAAAAGGACATGTTACATCCTTTCTATCACAAACATGTGACGCCTAAGAATCCAAGAGCGAGCTGCAATACACCTAACTGCTAGAATACACACGTTGGCGTCATCTATAAAAAACACCAACAAACCGTAGTCCGAACTACGGACGCTCTTATTTTTCACTTATTTTAAATGAAGATATGTAGGCATAAGGGCCCCAATCCTTGGCGAGCACACTTCCATCTTTTTATTCGTATTCCTCCGAACTACATTGACTCTGACTTTCTCATACTTTTTGAGAATACGTAGGCATAGGACCGCGAGGTCCTACTGAATCTCCTTCCCTTTTCCACCTTCTCTTTTCTCTTTATTCTTTATTTCCAACCCTTATATTTCCCCTTAGAACACTCTTAGAAAGCAATATCCTTTAGCATCATCCTCGCACATAGACAAGCAAATGGTTCCCATCGAGTACGATGGATGTGAGGGGTGTTAATACCTTCTCCTCACATAACCGGCTTCTGAACCCTTTCTCTTGGTTGCGAGACCATCTTATCCATTTCCTTCTTAGGGTTTTCTCAATGTTTTCCTTTCCCTTTTTAGGATAAATAAAGTTCGATGGTGACTCTTCTGTTCTTCCATTTTTCACCTCTCAGTCATTGCATTTTTTCGAGTAGCGACAGTTGCGCCCTTAGAATGCTTTGTTTACTTAATAGTTTACTCATTGTACAAATTCCACCCTTGAGTAAATTTCGTAACCGTTTGAGAATGATTTACAACAAGTGGAGCACTTACGTCATCCTTTGACTATCTCAATGGAGTAAATATGTCTAGATCAATTAGTTTAGAATGGGGAGATCGTCTCTCTACGGAAGTAGATACGTCAGGGACCTTTTTTCTATGTACTATTTGTATAGTACTTTGTAATGGTAGAGTGTGTAAACATACCTATTTATGGAGTGAAATGGTTTCATTCCCTGTATAAGGCATTTTTATAGGATCCCGAGTGCATAGCTTCGAATCTTTTTGAAATTACGAGATCTTCCCCCGAAGTTAATTTGATGTCACTAGGGTCATTCCCGACCAAAGGTTACTTCACATTCCCTTCACTAGATGAAAACCATCTCAGAGGTAGACATGCAGCTGATTGACCATAACATCTCGAGTGGCTAGTTACCATACATGGGGTGGGCTGCGATTTCCTATGGGGAATTGATTGTTGTGGTTGGACATGCAAAGCCTCTCTGGCAGCACCTCTAACTTTAGACAGGAAATTGATTGACTTATTTGAACATGTAAAGCGTCTCTAACAGCACCCTAGACTTTAGGTGGGGATTAATAGCTTTATTCAGATGTGCAAAGTGTCTTTGACAGCACCCTTAACAATAAACGGAGATTTATTGCTTTAGTCAGACGTGCAAAGTCTCTCTGACAATACCCTTGACGTGAGGGATTGGTTGCTTTACTCGGATGTGAAAAGTATCTTCGACAACACCCATAATGTTAGGTAGGGCATTTATTTATTTAGTAGGACGTGAAATGTGTCTCTAACATTACCCCGGACTTTATCAATGCATCGGTTATCGATATCATCGAGCATATCTCGGATTTTGTGTCGCTATACGTAGGCATAAATAAAAGAATATTTCGTGAGGCATATGTTTTCATTTACTATTGTCATGAATATATGTACACTAGAGGTAAATGATACATGTATAATATTTTATATAATTAGGAAATAAGAATATAACCATGTGAGTCAATCACCGCTAATTCTTTTCATATTCATGTTGTAAACGCTCATATATGGAGCTACAAAAAATTGAGAATTTATCACCCATATATCCTTTATGTCGCCTACAAAAAGAATAAGCTCTATGTATCCCTAGGGATGACTAGTGGTTCTGCTAAGCACCTTAAGATCAGAGCCTTCGTATGCCAACAAACCGCTTCGATCCAACTTTGAATTGTGTCAACAAACTTTGAAGAGCAGGTTCTGAGGAACTAGATAAAGACTATAAAGACCAAGTTTCTGAAGATTATCTCAACCAGATTCTTACTCTTCTTTTATGTATGCTTCATCACCATCTTATCAGAAGCCTATGAATATTGAAAATAAGATCAAAAGGTTTTACGTGAGAAAAATAGTACACAGTACAAGATCAAATATTTATTCCACTACACTGATTTTGTGGGTTAAGGATTGTACTGTTGTACCATTTTTTCACCCATTTTCACAAACCGTTATGCAAGGATACAACTGCATTTTGATATTCAGATTCTACTCTCAAACAGATCTTTTCATTGCCTATATAATGAAAACTTGGAAGAACGGAAAAGCACAAAA
This sequence comes from Lathyrus sativus, assembly GCA_963859935.3. NCBI lineage: Eukaryota > Viridiplantae > Streptophyta > Magnoliopsida > Fabales > Fabaceae > Lathyrus > Lathyrus sativus. Next base: position 512,488,869 of record OZ012738.1, read on the forward strand.
TCTTACTACGCTATCATCATACGTGAACAATTCTATTTGTGAATACTTTGAGAGAAAAGAAACACTGACATAAGAACTTTTGTTAATACACTTCATTGTAAATATTTTGTGTGATACTTGTATTTCATTTGTATATTCTGCTTTCTTAGAAACATTTTGTAAACGCACTTTGTATCAATTTTGTAGACTCAAGAAGACATTGATTGTTGATTTTGGGTTGTAATCAAGTTTTATTATAGTGGATTAAGTCCTTGTTGATAAGGCAAAATCACCTTGGCGAGTGCACAAGAGGTAGCTTGTGTTATAGCGGACCAATATAAAAATAATTATGCCATTATTTTTATTCTTCATTCTCTATTTGTTGTGTTGGGTTGAAAAATTTTTCATTTATAGAAACCAAATTCAACCCCCTTTTTCTTGTGTTTCCCTTCACCTTCATGGGGGATTTCAGCTGTGGGGGATTTCAGATTGGAGATGTTAATTTTGTCTTTAGTTTCAGCATCTAGTCATTTGATTGTATTAAATGGACATTGTAAAATTTTTAAAATAGTGGAAGACTAGGAAATTTCAATGACTTGCCATTTGAAACTTGATTAGGATCAAAGTGAGGCCGAACTCGTTGAATAAGTATAAACCATGATTATATATTCTCTTTCAATATCTCCTTTTATTTTTTTATATAGGTTGCATGTTTAGGTTCTTTATCGCTTTCATAGAATCAAATATTGTTAAATTGATATGTTTATAGCAACTTGTTGTATAAGTTTGGGTATGAAAAATATTAATTCGTCTGGTTTATCTTTCTTGTGATTAATGTTGTTGTAACATATAATATTATAATGATTCACTTATTAATAAATTTTGATTTAGACACCTCATTCAAATTGAATTGATATTGATCAATTCATTGATTTACTAATATTTTCATCATTCCATTTTTCAATACATCGTTTGTACATTGTGAAACATGTGATATTCATCGAATGCATACTCTATCAAATTTTCATTGCCCCATTTTTGAAAAATATGATTTTAATAAAAAAAATTAATTTTTTTTTAAAGGATAAGGTTTATTCAAGCCTTCTTCTAGACCTTTCTCACTTATATTGTCCCATAATAGAAGCGCTTAAGTAAACCAGCCATTCTACACTTGAGAGCATTAATGCGTTATTGGAGTATTTCCTTTTCCTTTCAAAGACGCTCATGGAAAAAAGAATTATTTCCTCTCGAAAACACCAAACACCAAACAGAATGACGCCTAGTGAGTATGATACATCATGTATATTAAATCCTTGAGAAGCATGCGTATTACTCTTCCATAACAAAAGTTCTAAAAACCCTGACTATTCGCGGACCGGGGTAGGAAACAAGAGAGGAGAGAACAACCAGTGGAGTCAACAAAATTCCATTCATAGATCCTGGTTCCTCTATGTATTGATCAAACATTAGATGCTGGCGGACAAGTAGCCACCCCTCTTGAGGAAAATCCAACCCATGGATAATGGTCGAGCTCGTCCGAGCCACAAACGAAGATGATCATAGAGAATCTTCCAACATGAATAAGCTAGGAGAGTCATGTACCTCCACCTACCCCAAGGTAGGCGAGAAAAGAGTAACCAACCCAACAACGAGCCTTACCGTTTAAACCACGTAGTAATCGGGGCATTGGTAGAAACCACCATGAGAGGTATAACGCGAGGACTCCTTTTCATTTGTTACATTACTTTGTAACATTTTATTTCGTCTACAGGCTAATTATAGATAGGTTAGAAAGTAAAACACCAAAAAGATATTGAAGAAAAAAGGTCTATCCCATGTTACTTGCAAATAATTTATGTCTGCCTCTTTTAAGCAGACATCCATCAACAAGTGTGTCTCTACATACCAGTTACCTTATTTCCTTGTTGGCGCGTCTAAAGGGACACTACCATCGATGTAGACATGGCTATCAAAGAGAGATACCAATTTTATTTTTAGGTAAATCTCCTCTTGAGACAAATAATCCATTTTGTAAACATATAATCTAGAATCTGCCAAGAAATGACTCTGAAGCCAAAACTTGGAAAACTTGTTCGAACAATGGTACGAAAACCCAGGATTTATGGTATATATGTTGGCATGCGCCAAAAAAATTTAGGGGGTTTACTTAGAAGTGTCGATCTTTGAAGTGTTTCACGCTCTTTGATTAGAACTCAAACATCTTCGTACACTACCTAAGAGATGTCAGACCTTGGCCCTGTGCCGAATCAGAAGAGTTATATTGAGCTTTAAAGAGAAGTAAGACAAGTGACATGGTCGTCAAACCCTTATTGTATTCACACCAATACTATAAGACCTTGATGTAAGCCCGTCTCATTTGATGCAATTGCAAAAGAGTAAGATATAAATGATTAAATATGTCGATTCAAAATCATTGAAAAGAAAGCACAAACCTATTAAGGAGAATAAACATTAATGAAGGGCAACATCACACTCGTCGTATTTTAAGGGAAAACGGAAACCTATCAAGGAGAATAAACATTCAGGAAGGAAAACATCAAACCTTTTGTATTTTTGCATATCCTCTTGTCTTCTTCAGGGAGAATCACCTCCTATCTTTTGAAGGTTCCACTGTCATAAAGACATGGTTTAAAACACCCTCACGAGCAAAGGAAAAAATGGTATTTAGTGTCTCTTGGTCCACTCATACTGATAATTTATCACATTTCTCCCTCTACACATCATGTTAGTCGTCCTTGATTGTAAGAGATTTGGTTAACACATGAAAGAAGTGAATATAAATGTCAAAGCGAGACAAGGTTATACCTAAGTCTGGTGTTCCTGCTAGTATACACATGAAGTAAGCCACTAATCAACAATAATTTCCTCCATCAAACCCCACATCCTTCTTCTTTAGAAAACCTAATAAAGAAAGAAAGATTGAAAGAAATGGGTGTATGGGCGTTACCTTAAAAGAGGAAAATTTGGGAGGTTAAGCGTTGAGAGAAAGGGCATGAACTGGTTGAAGATGAAGGCATATGCAAGAAACTGGAAATAATAGAAGAAATCATAAACGAATAAGAATAAATAAGAATTTCTCAAAGCCACAAGCAGCGGAAAAAGAGAAGATTAGTAGTCCAAGAACTTCTTATATTCATTTCCACAAAAGTGAATTGTGCAATCTACCACATTAGAAGTGTGAAAGACACCAACGACAGTCAATATCTCATCGATATTTTCCATAACACTTGAGTATCCTAGAATGGAGGGGACATTATTATCAACTAACATAGGGAGACGTGTCAAGATTTCCATGCAAAAAATCGTTGATAAAGAGAAAGATATATTTAATGCATTTGTTCCTAATGCTAATGATGTCTCATTAAGACTATTACTTCTGTTAAACATTTGACCTAGAGATGTATAATGTAAAACCTTCATTCAACATAATAGAAATTAGGGTTTGGGGATAACTATTATGTGTCATTAGCAAGACATATCAAACCTCGAGTTGAAAGGCACGCAAAGTAGGTTGACCTTCGTTCTAATCAGAAGCAAACAATTCCATCCTCCAGCACATTAATCACCGTCCAATTCAATCTGATGGTTGTCCGGACAACACACCGCATCATACACGAGCAGTTTCAAATTCATTATTACTCATACATTATTTATGATTTCTCTCGCCGATTTAAAGGTTTGAGTGTTAACATTGCAAGTCAAATCCTTTGCGCCGCATCGAAAGTATTGATCCACCGCAACAAGACACAACTTCTCCATCTCACCTCACATTTCTAGTTCTTAATCGTGCACTTTTGATTCTCTTCCTATTTGGAAAAGTTTCTCGACTCTGTTGCACTCGATTATTTTTAATGGAAATTCTTTGAAAAGTCTCGAATGAATGAACACACATAAAATTACCTTGTTTATCTTTAAGACAAATCACAAAATTAAAATTTTAAATTATTATAAAATTGTCTCTTTATTTATTAAAGGGTTAAATATGTTTTTGGTCCCTATAAAATTATCAAAGTTTGTTTTTGATCCCTATAAAAAAAATAACGTATTTTAGTCCCTACTGTTAAATCAATGTGTATTTTTGAAGGATTATTTTGCATATATGTTTAGAACGTTATAAAAAGTTCCTCGAAAAAAAAAAAGAACTCAAAATTTGATTTATAAGTTAAAATTTTCATTACATTTATCATTATTTTTTAAAATTTAAAAAATTTATATTTAATTCTTCTCATTTTTAAAAAATTATATAATTTGATAAAGAAACATTTTATAATAATCTGAACACGTATGAAAAAAATTATTCAAAAATTTAAAAATTTAATAATAATTAAATAATTTCTAAAATTTTAAAAAATAGCAAGAAATAAAACTGCATGCATAAAACTTTTGTAAAAACTAAAATATATTTTTTGTTTTATAGAGACTAAAAATTAAATATAAAATATTTATAGAGACAAAAAAAAAAAATTTAATCCTTTGTTAAAAATATAGAGATTTCACCTCTTTAGTGTGAACGAAGAGCAAGCAGTCAAAACCTACTTCAACAAAATGATAAAGTTATTTTTTTTAAAACTTAAATAATACAAAAATCCACCTAACTCCTAATCTTCATTGATTAAAGCACCTACTAGTACTAAAAAAAAATGGCATGCATATTCCTACTACCATTTTCATACGGAATCGACCACCATCTTTTTTACTACTAAAAATAGTATATATCCTTTGAGGTTTGAATCGTTGTGTGCTTGAGCATATATCCTTTGAGGTTTGAATCGTTGTGTGCTTGAGCATTAACTTCAATCTTGGGATCTACCTTGTGTTTTTTATTTGTTGACAAAAGATCTACGTGCAGCAACCGCACTCCAACAACACAAGTGTCTTGTTCATGTTCTTATGATGACATAAACTTCATTGCTGCCATGCGCAGCTTCTTCACAAGCTCCTTTATGCTCAATTTGTACCCTTCACCAACCTATCAAATAATAATAATAATAATAACAACAATATTTAAATACATGACAAAAGTAGTGATGTAACCAAAAAAAATAAAAAATATAGAGAGAAAAATGTTTAGTGGAAGGTAGAGATTGTCCTTTACCTGAGCAATGATAGTAATGTCAAGGATAGAATCACCAAAGGGTAACACACTCGTATTCATAACAAATAATTCTAAACTTTGAATCTCTCCCATCATTTTTACCAAAACTCCCTTCTTCTTTTTGCAATGAATCCGAATTAGCATCTCTTTCTCTAACGCTCTTGCTTCCACTTGTACGAGTGATTCACTCTCGCCACCATCAGCACCTTCGATGTTCTCATCGCATGATGAGGAATCTTCATCGCTACATATGTCTGGTTTATTCAGAACAACCACCGAGTCTGCTTTTGTTTTCTTGTTATGTTCTTCCAAAATTTCCAAACGCTCTTTAAGCTCTTTCACGTATTTAATAGACTCGGCTAATACAGAAGCTTTGTCCATCTAACACATAATAAATTAGTGAGTAGTAGTGTGTGTGAAAGATAATGACAAAAGGGGCATCGAAATTGATTTACCCTGGAGGCCAAGGATACCATCTTCAGAAATATTTGAAGATCTTTTCTAGCTGAAGCTGGAAGTGGCCGGGGGCCAGGGTTTCATATAACTTTGATGTTGAAGTTCTACGGTGGGCTCAGTATGCAGTAGTATTTGGATGTTCGTTATGGTTCTGAGGGAGAACCCCAGATCAGAGTGTGCTCGGCTAAGTCTCTCATTCCCGGCGGAGTAGTTTCAAATACGCAGGTGTACCTTTTGTTCCATTTACCAGGGGTGAACCCCAGGTCAGAATTGTTCAGTGATTTAGTTCTCCAGCGGCGATGCGGGGTATTTTGATTATCCGACGGCGAGGTCATATTATGTTTGGGTCCGGCGGCGAGGTTGGATGTTTGGATTTGATGGCGAGGTCAAATTATGTTTGTGTCTGGCGGCGAGGTTGGATGTTTGGATTTGGCGGCGAGGTCAGATTATGTTTGTTTGACGGCGAGGTCAGACTCTTTAATTCCCCGGCAGAGATGATGTTTGTATGACGGCGATGTCGAGTGTCTCTCAGAGTGATGTTTTGTTTCCGGCGGCGATGTCAGATTCAGTTTTCCAGCGGTGATGTGGGGTATGTCAGATGATGTAGTTCTCCAGCGGCGATGCGGGGTATTTTGATTGTCCGACGGCAATGTCAGATTCAGTCTTCCAGCGGCGATGTTGGATGTTGTGGTTGTCTGAAGGTAATATCAGAAGAATTTAATGTGGATAACTGACGGCAATATCAGATCAGTATTTCTCCAGCTAGTTACCATGCAGCTAGTATTGCAATATTCGAAGATTTGTTCCCCGCAGAGTATCGTGTGCTCGTGCAGTTGGCAAATTTTCGGGTTTACCGGTATTCAACCGTCTCGCACCTTGATTGTCTGAGAGCCGTTCGCTTCTCACCCAGTCAGGTTCAAGTCGTTTGAATAGGGGCAGCTGTTGCACCCCAAAATTTGACCAACATTTATTCATCCATCAAGTGTTTGAAGGTTGATACCTTCATCAGAAAGTTCAAGAGATCCTCAGAGGAATTGGTTAAAACCAAGGTGGTGTGCTTCATAGCTTGAGAGTTGTGGGTGACCCTCAGATGATTCTGAGACTTTGAGAATGAACTTGAAGATTTGAGAAAGTTTGTGAGATGTCTTGAAAGCCATCATGAAGCCCAGAGAGGTCATTATGCAAGAATTCAGAAGATTCAACCATGAATGGTAGAATTAGGGTTTGACTGGGTCAATCCTAGGTCAGCTGAAGATTTGGAGAAGGTTGAGACCTAATCCAAGGGCCATGTGATCATGGAATGATGTATGGAGATGTTATAAAGATGATTCCTAGACCAACTCATCATGATTGAGGAGTTTGAGAAGTTTCAAGTTAGGGTTTCTAAGGATTGTCAGTGAAAAACCCTAATTTGATCCCTATCTTCCAGGCAGTTTTGGCTCAAGATGTGATTGATATCTCATCTTCCCCAAAACATGAATGTTGTAGATATTGTTCTTAGATTTAATTTGAGTGGTAGAAGTCCTTGATAGGATTTGCAGAGCTCAAGTTATGGTTTTTACAAATTACAGGTCAGCTGAGGTATGTGAATCTGGGTCCTTGAAAGTCACCCAACTTGCAGACAACTTTTGCCCTAGTAAGATGATTCCTATGATCTCTTGGTCAACATGAATGTTTAAGAGCATCTTCTTAGATTTATATAGAGTACTAGAAGTCCTTGATAGGATTTGTATAACTCAACTTATGGTTTGAACAAGACAGGGGTATTTTGGTCATTTGGAAGTTATAGATCATTTTAAGAAAAGGCCATATCTCCTATTTCCAAGCCTCAAATGGAAAAACTCAAAACATCAAAGTTGTTCAAAATGGGATTTTAAGCCTAGAAAAGTGGTCATGAGTTATTGGAAAAGCTTGTAGCAAGGATTTACAAGAATGGTTGAAAATGACCTAAAAATGACTTATAACTTAAATGGATCCAAGTTGGAAATTGGTTTGGGAGATGTACAAATCCAAAATAGGTCATCCAATATGTCATTTTGAATCCAAACATCATTTTAAAGACAATGGTTCAAATATATTTTTGATTTGAGTTCTTAAAATGGGGGTTACTTTGTAAAGTTGTTACTTGCATAATAAGAAACCTTTGGAAAACTTGGCATAAGGCAAGGTTAAGCTTGTTTTTTGCACATTCCCTTTCAATATCTCATGTAAATATATTTTGGCACAAAATTAAGAAGTCTTAATGCATGATATGAGATGATACCATATGTCACTTCATGAGAAATTCCAAGACTTTCTAGGGCTTTCTAGATGATTCTAAAAGCTTCTAGGTTTTTCCATTGATGGTTATAAATTGAGAGGCTCACAATGTGATCAAGGGTTGGTGAATTCATTGGTGAAGAGTGAGGGAGAGAAGTGGATTTCAAAGTTTCTTCAAATACAAGCAAGACTTGAATCTTCCATTACAAGCTTCTTCCTTCAAGGATAGTGCAAACAGAAACAAATACTCATTTAGAGGATCCCTTGGAAGCAACTACAAGACTTGAAGCCATCTGTTCACACCTCCACCATCACCATTTGACAGGTTGGTAAGTTGCTCCATACCTCCTTATTTATGTGCTTTCTGTTAGATTTTTAGGTGTATAATGGGCATGCTAGGTTAGTTGATGGTTTTCTGAGAGTTAGAGGAAGATCCATGAGGTTTCATGGCAGGGTGATGTTTCTTCAAGATTCAAGAACAAGTTGTGTATTGAGTTTTAGTGGTCATGTGATAGCATAGAATGATAAGGGCAACGCCATGAGCAAGTTTATACCATTAGAATTAAGCTCTAGCAAGAGTGATACCAGAAGAAAATGGTGGAACCCTAACCTTGATGCATGCTGTTTGGACGATACAAGGCGTTTCAGAGAAAACTATGAGTATGGCTATGTTCCTGGTGACTAGTAGAGCATTTTTGGTTTTAGAATTTTTAAGTTTCATGGCCATATAAGAGAGCACGAGCGTGGAGAAGAGTTATGCATGAATTCTGCTTTTGGCTGAAACCCTAGGTTGAGTTGGAGAAGACGAGTTTTTTACCGTTAGATCATTTTGTTTGTTTGACTTAATCATCTCATCGTGCGGCTCCAGTTTAATTTCAGAAACGGAGGGAAAGACTTGAGCAAAACGCAGCGTTTACTTAAGTGGTGAATCCTGGGCTCAACAATTCATTGTTATTCGCACCCCACCAGCGGCCCAAGTCCATGTTTCAACTAGAATTTGTTGCTATTCCCACCGCAGATTTAATCTTTTTCTTTCAGTTTTTTAATTAATTTTTCTGAAGCGCCTGGGCTTAACTCATTTAATATCTGCACCCCCGGTTTCTTGGCCCATCATAGAAAGTGAACTGGGCGAATTCATTTTGACACCCCCTCCCCATTTATTTTAATTCATTTCTTTTTAATTTCTTTTATTTTCTTGCATTTTGAATAAATCATATAAAATAGGAAAATCAATATTTTTCAATTCTTGTTTTTTCTATAGGTTTATAATTTTGTCTAGAAAATTAATAAAAAATAAAATTCCATTTTATTTTTTCTTTTAATATTTTTAGCATATTATTCATTTAAATAGCTTTTAAATAGGATTAATCTTGTACTTGATTTTGTAGGATTTATTCTAGGACCTTCCCTTAATCTTTTGGAGCCATTCTTTTTGGTGTGATTAGATATTGAATCATAGTTCCCAATAGGATTTAATTCATGATTTTTAGATTAAAATTTGATTAGTTTAATTAGGTTAGCATTAGGGTACCAAATTAGGGTTTAGGTTATGCATAGGTGAGATAATTCATTTTCTTTTGAGAAGTTTTGTCTTGATTTTTGGGTATGGGCATATAGGGATGTTATGGGTAGGTGTTATAGACCCTTGTGAGTGATTGTTAGATTTTTCCCCCTTGCTTTAGTATTTTTAGATATTTTCTGAATAGGATTGATTGTATTGGCTGTCTGTGTGATAATTGCCTATCTCTGGGGTTTATCTTTGGGGGATTGTTGTGGGGCTTGGTTTGTTTTGAAGACCTTGTTGAAGGAGCATGATGAAGGAGAAGATTGAAGATCAAGACCCAGAGACTCAGAGGTTGGAGCTTGTTCTCTGTTTGTGAGGTTTGAGATCCTGAAGTTTGAGGGAAATTCATGGTACTTTCCTGAGGAAGGCACTATGGATATCTTTCATTCTTTCTTCTCACCTCTTTCTTAAGTATCCAATGATGTTGGAGCCTTCATGTGAGTTTAGTTTCTCCTGAGGAGGAACGTAAACTGATCACAGTTGTTGAGCCACATGGGATACAACTCCTAAGTGGAAGCCTCCTAGTACTTTCCTGAGGAAGGTCCTATGGGTCTATTCACTTAGTTCCCTTAGTTCATATAGGATTTATTAAGTATCCAATGATGTTGGAGCCTTCATGTGAGTTTAGTTTCTCCTGAGGAGGAACGTAAACTGATCACAGTTGTTGAGCCACATGGGATACGACTCCTAAGTGGAAGCCTCCTAGTACTTTCCTGAGGAAGGTCCTATGGGTCTGTTCACTTAGTTCCATTAGTTCATTTAGGATTTCTCAAGTATCCAATGATGTTGGAGCCTTCATGTGAGTTTAATTTCTCCTGAGGAGGAATGTAAACTGATCACAGTTGTTGAGCCACGTAGGATATGATTCCTGAGTATAAGCCTCCTAGTGCTTTCCTGAGGAGGGCACTATGAGTCTGCTTACTTAGCTCCCTTTCTTTGGTAAGCTTGTTTTGAAGCTTGAAGACTGGGATTGATTTATTTTGATTAGGGTTTGCTTTATGGCTTTGCTTAGATCAGATTAGAGTTTTGTTTTAGGGTTAGGATTAGAGATTAGATGTAGATGATTTCTTTCTTAAGCATGTGGTTTGTTTGCCTGATGGCATTTCATTTCTTTCATCTGTTTATTGCTTGATAGCATGTTGTTTAGTTTTCAGTATGATTACTGTTATTTCATGACTGGCTTGAGGTTGAGATGAGCTTGTGGAGGCTGAAGCCCCACACACATTTCCTCCCTCACTTGCATTGCATGCATTTTACTGTTAAGCTGATGCTTTGTCTGTTTTTGTGTATCATTGACATGATCCCTTAGGGCTCTCATTTCCTTTGATAAGGATTTGATGATAGACTTTTAGGTTGAAACCTATGCATGACAACTTCTAAGAGTTCCCTGTTCAAACCTCAACCATAGGATGAATCCATGGCATGACAACAGTAGGACTTGATAGTCTCCCTCCTAGTTGGGCCTGTTCTCTTCTCATCTCAAAACAGTTTAAGATACAGTAATCATGAATGATTTCTTTCGTACGTTACGAGCCTTAAGCTATCTGAGAAAGGATTGTGGGAGAGTTTCTTTTCCACAGTCTGGATGTTTAGTATGGTACCCTTTGGGTGACATGCGACGCATTCACTTTCAGGTCATAGTCTCTAGTGCGGTTGAAATTGCAAAAACAATAAAAAACACTTCTTTCAGGAAATAAGCCGTAGTTTCCCGAACTACGTTTGCTCTGATCTTCCATACAGTGTGGAAGTACGTAGGCATAGGATGCGATATCCTAGCGAGCAACCTTCACCCATTTTCCCCTTTCGTAGGCCGAACTACGTTGACTCTGATTTCTCATTCTCTGATGAGAATACGTAGGCATAAAGTGCGACGCTTTGCCGAGTCATTTTTCTTTTCTTTTTCAGCCAGCCTTGATAGGTAGATAGATTATAACCAACCCGTCCAAGTAAACAAACAAGCGTGGATCCCGTCGAGTACGACGGACGTGAGGGGTGCTAATACCTTCCCCTTGCGTAACCGACTCCCGAACCCAGACAATGGTTGCGATGACCTTGTCTTACCCTTTTTCGTCAGGTTTTTCCGATCGTTTCCTTTCCCGCTCTGAGGGATAAATAACGAAAGGTGGCGACTCTTCTGTCATGCCGGCACCTTATTTTCGCGCAAGCGACAAAATCCCACATCCTTCTTCTTCAGAAAACCTAATAAAGAAAGAAAGATTGAAAGAAATGGGTGTATGGGTGTTACCTTAAAAGAGGAAAATTTGGGAGGTTAAGTGTTGAGAGAAAGGGCATGAACTGGTTGAGGATAAAGGCATATGCAAGAAATTGGAAATAATAGAAGAAATCATAAACAAAGAAGAATAAATATGAATTTTCAAATCCAGAAGCAGCGGAAAAAGAGAAGATTAGTAGTCCAAGAACTTCTTATATTCATTTCCACAAAAGTGAATTGTGCAATCTACCACATTAGAAGTGTGAAAGACACCAACGACAGTCAATATCTCATCGATATTGTCCATAACACTTGAGTATCCTAGAATGGAGGGGACATTATTATCAGCTAACATAGGGAGACGTGTCAAGATTTCCATGCAAAAAATCGTTGATAAAGAGAAAGATATATTTAATACATTTTTTTCCTAATGCTAATGATGTCTCATTAAGACTATTCACTTACTTCTGTTAAACATTTGACCTAGAGATGTGCAATGCAAAACCTTCATTCAACATAATAGAAATTAGGGTTTGGGGATAATCGTTAGCAAGACATATCAAACCTCGAGTTGAAAGGCACGCAAAGTAGGTAGACCTTCGTTCTAATCAGAAGCAAACAATTCCATCCTCCAGCACATTAATCATCGTCCAATTCAATCTGATGGTTGTCCGGACAATACACCGCATCATACACGAGCAGTTTCAAATTCATTATTACTCATACATTATTTATGATTTCTCTCGCCGATTTAAAGGTTTGAGTGTTAACATTGCAGGTCAAATCCTTTGCGTCGTATCGAAAGTATTGATCCACCGCAACAAGACACAACTTCTCCATCTCACCTCACATTTCTAGTTCCTAATCGTGCACTTTTGATTCTCTTCCTATTTGGAAAAGTTTCTCGACTCTGTTGCACTCGATTATTTTTAATGGAAATTCTTTGAAAAGTCTCGAATGAATGGGCACACATAAAATTACCTTGTTTATCTTTAAGACAAATCACAAAATTAAAATTTTAAATTATTATAAAATTGTCTCTTTATTTATTAAAGGGTTAAATATGTTTTTGGTCCCTATAAAATTATCAAAGTTTGTTTTTGATCCCTATAAAAAAAAAACATGTTTTAGTCCCTACTGTTAAATCAATGTGTATTTTTGAAGGATTATTTTGCAGATATGTTTAGAACGTTATAAAAAGTTCCTCGGAAAAAAAAGGAACTCAAAATTTGATTTATAAGTTAAAATTTTCATTACATTTATCATTATTTTTTAAAATTTTAAAAAATTCATATTTAATTCTTCTCGTTTTAAAAAAATTATATAATTTAATAAAGAAACATTTTATAGTAATCTGAACACGTATGAAAAAAATTATTCAAAAATTTAAAGATTTAATAATAATTAAATAGTTTCTAAAATTTTAAAAAATAACAAGAAATAAAACTGCATGCATAAAACTTTTGTAAAAACTAAAATATATTTTTTGTTTTATAGAGACTAAAAATTAAATATAAAATATTTATAGAGACAAAAAAAAATTTAATCCTTTGTTAAAAATATAGATATTTCACCTCTTTAGTGTAAACGAAGAGCAAGCAGTCAAAACCTACTTCAACAAAATGATAAAGTTATTTTTTTTTTAACTTAAATAATACAAAAATCCACCTAACTCCTAATCTTCATTGATTAAAGCACCTACTAGTACTAAAAAAAATGGCATGCATATTCCTACTACCATTTTCATACGGAATCTACCAGCATCTTTTTTACTACTAAAAATAGTATATATCCTTTGAGGTTTGAATCGTTGTGTGCTTGAGCATATATCCTTTGAGGTGTGAATCGTTGTGTGCTTGAGCATTAACTTCAATCTTGGGATCTACCTTGTGTTTTTTATTTGTTGACAAAAGATCTACGTGCAGCAACCGCACTCCAACAACACAAGTGTCTTGTTCATGTTCTTATGATGACATAAACTTCATTGCTGCCATGCGCAGCTTCTTCACAAGCTCCTTTATGCTCAATTTGTACCCTTCACCAACCTATCAAATAATAATAATAACAACAATATTTAAATACATGACAAAAGTAGTGATGTAACCAAAATAATTAAAAAATATAGAGAGAAAAATGTTTAGTGGAAGGTAGAGATTGTCCTTTACCTGAGCAATGATAGTAATGTCAAGGATAGAATCACCAAAGGGTAACACACTCGTATTCATAACAAATAATTCTAAACTTTGAATCTCTCCCATCATTTTTACCAAAACTCCCTTCTTCTTTTTGCAATGAATCCGAATTAGCATCTCTTTCTCTAACGCTCTTGCTTCCACTTGTACGAGTGATTCACTCTCGCCACCATCAGCACCTTCGATGTTCTCATCGCATGATGAGGAATCTTCATCGCTACATATGTCTGGTTTATTCAGAACAACCACCGAGTCTGCTTTTGTTTTCTTGTTATGTTCTTCCAAAATTTCCAAACGCTCTTTAAGCTCTTTCACGTATTTAATAGACTCGGCTAATACAGAAGCTTTGTCCATCTAACACATAATAAATTAGTGAGTAGTAGTGTGTGTGAAAGATAATGACAAAAGGGTCGTTGAAATTGATTTACCGTACCTTTTTTAGGTTAGGAACAAGAGCTGCAAGAGCAATGAAACTCTGGCTGAGTACCTCTCTTCGTTTTCTCTCGGCCATGATATGATCCTCAGCGTTAGCTCGAGATCTCTTTGGTTGTGAGGTTTTTGTTTCCAAGTTTTGATTTTTTGATGGCCCTTTTGGAGTTTGAGTTGAAACATGAGTGTTTCCCAACTGGGGTAGTGATGATAGTGAAACTGACCGTGTTTCGTTCGGTTTTGAGTTTAAGGTAGTACTAGTAGGGTCAAATTCATAAAAATGGGGGGTGTTGGTAGCAGGTGAATTTGGGAGGTTTTCAAAAGAGAGAATCTGAGACTGAAAAGAAGAGATAGAAGATGATGGAGATAGTTTCAGTGACATGGTTTCTGCTGTGATGTTTTCATTGTGATCCATGGTTGGTTTCTCAAAACCAAAGTCAAATGACTCAAAATCAGTTTCATCAGTGAATGAGTTGTTGAGAGTGGACTCTGAATTCAAACATTTTTGTTGGTTTTGTTCTTGAAAGACAGTATCTATGTCATGTGAAACAAACTCTAGTTTATCATCAACATCTAGGAAATTCATGTTGCATTCTTCCGGAAAAAAATTGTACTCGTCCATTTCCTGAAAAAAAAATATAAAATGCTAAGGAATTTATATATAATCAACTAGTTGGGAATTTGAAGACATGAAAGGTTAATTTGGGTTTGATTTTCTTACCAAATCCGACAGCCATTTGTTGTTGATTTCCTCCATTGTGACAGTTAAACAAAGAAAAGTGAGTGTTGGATGTTTTGTATGTTCAGAGTTAGTACTTCTCTCTATTTATGCTGAATTGGACTTCACGTTGTTGGAGTTTTATAGGACTATGGTTTTGAGAGACCACAAAGGCAGACACACGTGTGTTTTCTTGAAGAAATTTATAAAAGAAAAGCACGTGTGATCAATAGGAATATATTGCTATATCATTTTTCTAAAACCATTTGTTTTTGTTTTTGATATCAATACAATATATCCTTATAAGATAGATGAATTTCCCTCAACTTGTAACAAACTAGAAAACTATGAATAAGTCCAATTTGGATTAGTTAATATTTTTCTCAAATCTTATAAAATCTATCTTAATATTTTAGATTTTAAATTCGGTAGGGAACTATATTTTTTTAAAAAGACAATGGATTAACCGATACGAGTACAAAGGGTACTTGAATCCTCACAGAATAATTACAAAATCTTCAAACAAAAAGCAGGTTTATTAAACCATACAAAAGGAATGTTAGAAGAATAGGGCTTATAAGCCATCCATCCCCAACCAATACCAAGTAGTTATAATAGAAACTCACTATGTTCTCTATTGAAAATTCTGAGCCTTGAAAAATGAGGTCGTTACGACCCTTCCAAATATGCCAAACCGTAGCAGCCCACACGACCAAACCAATCACTACGCCAAAAATTGTTTTTAATAGCGCTTTTTCACCTTTAATAGTGCTATAAAAGTCCCGGCTATTATAAATCTGATACATATAATAGCGCTTTGAAAACACTATTAAAATGAGTGTTTTTAATAGCACTTCATTATACGCCAAATTGTGTTAAATATGTGTGTAGTTTGTTGGCACTTATTGGCTTGATTCATTGATTTTTCTAGTGAAAACTTAGAATTTGGTGTGAATATGTAATCATTTAGTATTATAGTGTAGTTTTGTGTAAATATCACGTAATTTTATCATTTTCATCTCACTTTGTAGGTTTCTTTGCATGGTTGAAGCAATGGATGCTTACAAGAAAAAGCAAACACTTTCAAAAATGCATTTTTGGAAGAAATTGGTTTTTTGCATGGGCTAAGCACACCTTGTAGCACGCTACAGGATGGCTTGAAGTGGTGTTTTGCATTAAAAACTAGGCTTAGCCCCATATTTTGGGCTTAGCCTCATATTTTGGGCTTAGCCCGGTTCCACTTTTTTGGCTTTGTATTTATATAGTTATTCATAGATATGTTGGATCCAAACTTATCTCTCTTCATTCCAAACATATTATAGAGAGAGAAACATAAACCTTAAGGGGGAGAAGCTCAAATCCAAGAAAATCAGAGTTTGATCTTCGAGTAAGTGTTTCAATCTCTTGTTGGGGTTGGTTGTAATGTATTGATACCTTATGTATTTCTTCTAATCTTTGTATTGTGAACTAGTTTTGATTCAATAATGATGTTGTCTTTGATTTCATATTTATGGGTTTGAGTGGGTATTGAGAAATCTATTTCAAATACTAGATCAAAGATATTCATTTATCAATGAGCAAACTCTAGGCATAGATTTGTGAGTTGATATTCACTAGTATCAAGCTTTTATATTATTGTGTTGATTATTAGCATGAGACATCATCTAGTGATTAATATGGTAAAGCCCATGATAACGCTTTAGACATAAACTGTATTGTGAGGATGCGTGATAATAGAGATGAGGAGCTATGTTCACATACATAAATTAGTTGAATACATGATAAAAAAAAAGGGTTAATCATGTGTATGTATTCTGATCATGGAATTGTATATGACATATACTCTTCAGATTCGGATTTAGGATATGCATCTGTTAGGTTATGAGTTCTAGAGATAGATTTAGATCTAAAGTTCACCATGAGTATCGAATCTTAGTGCTGCGTATTAGTAAGTTGCATGAGACATCTCTGAGGAAATAATTCGGTAGAACTCTCGTCAGCGCTTCAGAAATGAACACGGATGTGAGTGATACATGATAGTATTAGACGAATGATTGATCTATGTATAATTAGTCAGAAGAATGCATGTGTTATCAATTGATGAAATCCCAATCCACACAAGGCTCCGTTTATTTTAAGTATTTACTTTATATTTTTCGTCTTTATATTTTCCACTTTTATCAATTGTGCCTTTAATCTTTCAACCAATTTGTCACAACAAGCTTAGAAACGTAGAAATCGTTGAACGACATTTAATATCGTACCAATCCCTGCGGAAACGACAAAATTAGATACTTACTTAATTTTGCTTTAAAGTTTCAACAGTCAACAATTATAAACTTAAATGGCTTCGGCCCCCAATCTACACTACTAGCTTTCAACTATATTAGATAGTGGTCAGAGATGTCCCTTTTTACCGACAATCTGACCAACAATCTTCAAATCTACACTAAACTTTCTGATAGAAGGAACCGATCAAGCATGCTCATAGAGGATCCCCCACCACTAAACCACGTGAAAACCCTTCGTACACTAGGAACATAAATACAATCTAATTCTACAATGAAGCCTCGAAATTCCAATATTTTTCCTCTACGACCACCAGCACTAACACCTTTCCTCTCATTATCGCTAACAACCGCGTTAAAGTCCTCTCCAACTATCTAATTCCCTCTGTTAAACCTTGTCTTTAAAGCAACCAGCTCACTCCAACACTTTCTCTTTAAAGGAAGCAAGCAAGGAGAATACACATTAACAAAGAATAAATCTTGTCATTTCCAAATTGCATTAACACCCACAAACCCGAACGCCCTGAAACTGAATGACAGGTTGAGAATTCCCTTTCTCCATAAAATGAAAATTCCCCCCGATGCCCCGCAAGCTCTTGATTTCGTCCACTCAATATTAGAATCTCCCCGCGACGAAGTTTCCATCTCCAAATCCGTTACAGCTAACTTAGATTCCTAAACAAAGCACACATCTACCTTACCCGATTGAATTAAATGAGTAATTATCCTCCTTTTGACCATACTTCCACCTCATTTGATATTAATGGATAATATATTAATTAGGCAGATCTTGAATTAAACTCCATTTTTGTCATGCCTTATTTATCCCTGGATTCTAGCAATCTGATCTCATCTACCAAATGATCTTTTCCTTGACCCCCATAAACACCAAGAGAAGACATGATCTCTAGAATTTTCACCGAGACCTTTAGTTATAATTCCGCTTAGAATCTCTTGTTCCCTTCAAAGACTTGAATATGTTACCGAATGAATTCTCGAATCAGAATCGACTGATCTTGATACCCTCACTTCCTTCTTCTTCTTCGAATGAGAGGAGGGTGAACCATTATTGCCACTATTCTAAAGAAGAGAAGAGATTTTGTTTCTTCGGGCACACTTTGTTGAGAAAGAATTGACCAGAGGCTCAGTCTCATGAGCATTAATTGGTTGGGAACACAGAGTACTATTAAGGGCCAAATTGTGCATATTTTTTATAGTTTTTTTGTGGCACTTTCCAATTGTTTTTTTGGTAATTAATTAGTAAATCCATATGTTTTGGTGTAAATACGCAAGTTTTGGATTATGCATGTAAATATCTTAAATTGTGATCATTTTGATGCTTTTTGATAGGTTTTCTTTCCTAATGTGATGCTTGGAGCCTTTGGATGTTGGAAGAAGGTTTGGAAGATCACTTTTATGGAAATTTGATGGAAAACCGTGCTTAGCTCATTTTCCACCGCGAGTTCAGCACGCTTTTGGACCAGAGGCAGTAACTAAGGAAGTAAAAACAACTAGCCAAACCAAAGGAAGCAGGGAGAGGAAACATATCTTTTTATAGCTTTTCAGAGTAGTATATTTATTAAAGAGTGGGAGTGGATGAAAAACTCGAGAAAATTTTCCGTTTTTGAAAAACCAAGTTTTGTTGATGACGCTTAGTGCGACCAGAGGGCGCTTAGCGCACTCTGCTTTGCAAGCAAAAATAGCTCATCCATTTATCCACTTTCACCCTGGTCTTTTGACCCATTTTGAACTTATATTGTTTCATGTTTAGTAGTAATTTAATTTAAAGTTATTAAGTTGTTACAAACTTGTTTTGTGTTTGTCCAAAAAGCTTTTTTTTTATTTTCTTGAAGAGACATGCGGTGATTGTTCAAGTTTAAGTGTGTTAACTTGAAACTGTTACAGTAATGATAAAAGGTTGAAAAAAAAGTTGCATTGTCAAGGTATGTGTTTAGTGTTTTCTACAACAAAACATGAACATGAACTTTAGGCTTTATACAAATAACACGTCATTCATTCTCTTGCAATTATTGTTCATTTCTGATTAGTTCATAGCCAAATGTGAGGAAATCGTCCATTGTTTACAAAATGTAACGGAGACCAACATCTTTATTTAACTCGTTTGATTTATGTATAATCATGCATGTGTGTTGATTTGTGTGAAAGAAATAAAAGTATCAAGGAATTTTTTTGTATTATGACAAAAACCACTTTAACAAATAAAATGATCAATCTACCTTTTGAGTGAGCATGCATTTGTCATCCCCATTGAGCCTTTCTATCAAGATACATATTGATAATTGAATTGTGTAAATATTGTACATGAAAAAAAATTGAATTCTAGAATGGATCTTGATTTTTTTGGGAAACCTTTGAACCTTAACCATAAAATGTGGTTGTTGTTGTTGTTCCTTGCCTTAGATGTGTGAAAGCACTCTTGACACCATGTTGGGTTGTATTCAAAATAATGAAAGAGCTTGAAAAAGAAGCAATGAAAAGAGAAAAATGAAAAAGAAAGAAAATTAGGTATGATATTGCCAACAAATGAGCTCAAGGTTGTAATGATGCCTTAAAGAAAAGAAACCAAAAGGGTTAAGGTCTTGGATTATGTATGAATGTGAGAATTTAATGCTCTCATAGGATTAGGCGTTTTTGTTTCTATGACTTTGATAAATGACCCTTCCTTGTAGCCCAAGCCAAATTACAACCTTTGAAGTCCTTGTGATTCCTTCTTTTGTACTCATTAATGCATGTTATTTGATGAATGCATAGTTTGATCGATGTTTGCATGATTGTTGGGTGTAAGTTAAATCCCTCGTGTTTGTTCTTCATCTCTTGATGAAGGTGTGTGTTAGGTATGAATCACTTTTGAAAATTTGTTTCTTTAGAATGTTTGACATGTGTTTTGTGCTTAGACTTTGTTTCATATTCGTTGTGTTTTTGTAGTTTAGTGGTAAGCATTACTTTGTTTGTACTTTTGATAATTAGACCATACATTTATTTCCGTTTGTAAAAACTTGTTTGATCATGATTCTTGACAATTGCTCTTGTTTCTTTTTGTTTGATTGATTCTTGTTTGAGGACAAAAAAAAGTTGGGGAGAGTTGTTAAGGGCTAAATTGTGCATATTTTTAATAGTATTTTGTGGCCCTTTCCAATTGTTTCTTTGGTATTTTAGGAGTAAATCCATATGTTTAAGTGTAAATACACAAGTTTTCAATTATGCATCTAAATATTTTGAATTGTGATAATTCTTTATGCTTTTTATAGGTTTTCTTATATAATGTGATGCTAAGAGCCTTTGGATGTTGGAAGAAGGTTTGGAAGATCACTTTTGTGGCAATTTGACGGAAAATTGCGCTTAGCCCATTTTCCAGCGCGGGTTCAGAGTGCTTTTGGACCAGAGGCAGTAGCTAATGAAGGCTAAGCGTACTTAGCGTGCTCCGGCCACCCTTAGTGCGCTTTTTTAAATTTTTTCCGCTTTTGAATTAATCGTGCTAAGCGCGCTCTGATGGCGTTTAGCGGGGTGCCACTTATAGGCACTTTTCTAACTTGTATATAAGACAACTTGCTAGATATTTTAAGGGATCATCATGTAGTTTTTCAGAATATCTTTACCTCTCCTCATTCCAAACATATTTTTAGAGAGAGAAATAAAACCTTAAGGGGGAGAAGCTAAAATCAAAGGAAATCGGAGTTTGATCTTCGAGTAAGTGCTTCGATCTCTTGTTGGGTTTGGATGTAATCATTTGATACCTTATGTATTTCATCTAATTTATGTTTGTGAACTAGTTTTGATTTAATTTTAATGTTGTCTTTAATTTCTTATTTGTGGGTCTTGACAAAACCGTTTCAAATCTTAGATCTAAGATATTCATCTATCAATGAGAAAACTTTTGACATAGTCTTGTAAGTTGATATTCACTTGTATCTTCTATTTTACTATGTTGATCAGTAACATGAGTAACATGAGTAGGATCAATACGGTATTGTGATAATGTGTGATAATAAAGATGAAGAACTATGTTCACTTACATTTGGAAAATTAGTTGAATGCATGTAAAAAGGGTGTACGTATTTTGATCATGGCGTTTTATATGAATCAATCATGAAGCTGATATGGATGTTATCTTTGTTTACAATTTTATCTTTCATTTGAACCGCTATAGAAATATACTCTTCAAATCTGGATCTACGATGATTATCTGTTAGGTTCTAGACATAGTTTTAGGCTTAAGATTCACTTGAGTATCCGTTCTTACTACTACGTGTTATTGAGTTGCGTGAGACATCACCAATGAGACAATACAGTTGTTCTCCTGATATTGCGTTAGAAATAACCTTTGTTGTGAGTGATACGTGAGGATATCAGACGAATGATTGATTTATGTTTAACTGGTTAGAAGAATGCATGTGTTATCAATTGATGAGATTCAATCTCAACAAGACTCTGTTTATTTCAGTCTTTACTTTATATTTTCCGCCTTTATATTTTCAGCTTTTATCTATTGTATCTTAAATATTTTAACCAACTTTTTCACAATAAGGTTAAAAATTTAGAGACTGTTGAACAATATTCTATCCATCGCACTGATTCATGTGGAGACGATAAATACCGGAGGGAATCCTTCCAAAAATAAATTTTTTCTTCTTGCCGTTATGCTGCAGTTCGAACAAAATGGTGTCGTTGTCGGGGATTGGTGTTTAGATATTGAATTTCATTAAAATAGTTTATATTTTTTTAGCTTTGTACAGTTGTTTATATTGTATATATATTTGTTTCCTTTCTCGTTTTCTCAAGTGTTGGTTAGGCATAACTGTTGGTGAAGGAACATCAACAAATCCATAAAGCAAAAACAACTAGCCACACCAAAGGAAGAAGGGAGAGGGAGCATATCTTTGTTATTGATTTTAGAGTAGTATAGTTAATAAAGAGTGGGAGTGGATGAAAAACTTGAGAAAATTTTCCATTTTTTAAAAACCATGTTTTGCTGATGTTGTTTTTGAAAAATAAGTCTCTGCATTGCATGCAAAAATATATCATCCATTTATCCAGTTTCACCCTGGTCTTTTGACCCATTTTAAACTTATATTGTTTTATGTTTAGTATTAATTTAATTTAAAGTTATTAAGTTGTTAGAGACTTGTTTTGTGTTTTTCCAAAAAGCTTATTTTTTATTTTCTTGAAGAGACATGCGGTGATTATTCAAATTTGAGTGTGTCAACATGAAAATATCAGGGTAATGATAAAAGGTTGAAAAGAAATTTGCATTGTCAAGGTATGTGTTTAGTGTTTTCTACAACATAGCGTGAACATGAACTTTAGGCTTTGTACAAATAACATGTCATTCATTCTCTTGCAATTCTTATTCATTTGTGAATCACTTTAGTTCATAGCCAAATGTGAGGAACTCGTTCATTGTTTACTAAATGCACAAGAGACCAACATCTTTGTTTAACTTGTTTGATTTATGTTTAATCATGCATGTGTGTTTATATCATCCATTTATCCACTTTCACCCTGGTCTTTTGTACTCATTAATTTATGTTGTTTGATGAATGCATAATTTAATTGATGTTTGCATGATTGTTGGGTGTGAGTTAAATCCCTCATATTTTTTCTTCATCTCTTGATGAAGTGGTGTGTTGTATGATTTACTTTTGAAAATTTGTTGGTTTAGAATGTTTGACATGTGTTTTGTGCTTAGACTTTGTTTCATATTCATTGTGTCATTGTAGTTTAGTGGTAAGTATTGCTTTGTTTGTACTTTTAATAATTAGACCATACATTTGTTTTCTTTTATAAAAACGTGTTTGATCATGATTCTTGACAATTGCTCTTGTTTCTTTATGTTTGATTGATTCTTGTTTGAGGACAAACAAAATAATAAGTTGGGAAGAGTTGTTAATGGCCAAATTGTGCATATTTTTTTATAGTATTTTGTGTCCTTTTTCCAATTATTTCTTTGGTATTTTAGAAATAAATTCATATGTTTTAGTGTATATACACATGTTTTTTATTATGCATGTAAATATCTTGAATTGTGATCATTTTGATGCTTTTTGATAGGTTTTCTTGCCTAATGTGATGTTATGAGCCTTTCGATGTTGGAAGAAGGTTTGGAAGATTACTTTTGCGAAAATTTGACAGAAAATCGCGCTTAGCCCATTTTCCAACGCGCTTTTGGACTAGAGGCAGTAGCTAATGATAGTTAATTGTGCTTAACACGCTCTGGCTACGCTTAGTTTTAAATTTTCCGCCTTTTAACTGATTACGCTAAGCGAGCTCAGATGGTGCTTAGCGCGGTGCCACTTATAGGTACTTTTTGTAACTTGTATATAAGACAACTTGCTAGATTTTTTAAGGGATCATCATGTAATTTTTCAGAATATCTTTATCTCTCCTCATTCTAAACATACTTTTAGAGAGAGAAACAAAACCCTAAGGGGGATAAGCTAAAATAAAAGGAAATCAGATCTTGATCTTCGAGTAAGTGCTTTGATCTCTTGTTGGGTTTGGATGTAATCTTTTGATACCTTATGTATTTCATCTAATTTATGTTTTTGAACTAGTTTTGATTCATTATTGATGTTGTCTTTTATTTCTCATTTGTGGGTCTTGACAAAAGCTTTTCAAATCTTAGATCTAAGATATTCATCTATCAATGAGGAAACTTTTGACGTAGCCTTGTAAGTTGATATTCACTTGTATCTTCTATTTTATTATGTTGATCTATAGCATGAGTAACATGAGTAGGATCAATACAGTATTGTGAGGATGCTTGATAATAGAGATAAAGAACTATGTTCACTTACATTTGGAAAATTAGTTGAATGCATGTAAAAAGGGTTAAGCGTATGTACATATTCTGATCATGGCATTTTATATGAATCAATCATGAAGCTGATATGGATGTTATCTTTACTTACAATTTTATCTTTCATTTGTACTGCTATAGAAATATACTCTTCAGGTATGGATCTAGGATGATCATCTATTATGTTCTAGACTCTAGACATAGATTTAGGCTTAATATTCGCTTGAGTATCAGTTCTTACTGCTCTATATTGTTGAGTTGTGTGAGACATCACCAATGAGACAATACAGTTGTTCTCCCGATATTATGTTAGACATAACCTCTGTTTTGAGTGATACGTGAGGATATCAAACGAAAGATTGATTTGTATTTAACAAGTTAAAAGAATGCATGTGTTATCAGTTGATGAGATCCAGTCCCAGCAAGGCTCCGTTTATTTCAGTCTTTACTTAATATTTTCCGCCTTTATATTTTTATCTTTTATCTATTGTACCTTAAATATTTTAACCAACTTTTTCACAATAATATTAGAAATTAGAGACTGTTGAAGGGTATTGTTTCCCTTGCACCGATCCTTGTGGAGACGATAAATCTCAGAGGCAATCCTTCCAAATCTAGATTTTTTCTTCTTGCTGCTATGCTGCAGTTCGAACAAGTACTGGCAACAAAAGACTCTACACTTCCAGAAGCCACAAAAGGATATGAGGATGGAAAGAAGATAATATTATCGTTGTGCTTCTTAACCCTTCGCTTGCGGCCTAACTTCTGAGTAGGAACTTGGGCCGAATGGGCCTTTAGAAAATTAAAAAAAAAACTACGCCCGGGGTCTGGTCCAAAACGTTCTTCGCCAAGCCTGGTTTACCCTTACATGTAGGCCCACCTCCTGAATAGACTTGTCTTCCCTGCTAACTGTTACACAAGGAGAAGACACATAAACGTCATCTGCAACGGCTACTATAACAAGGGTTATTAACTCTAGAATCCTTAAAACCACACTCTTTCAATGCCACATCATAACTTTTACCCTTAGCAACAAAATAACCCTTTTTGAGAAACAAAACCATGCTCAGAGGTCACACAAAGGACTTCTTAAGACCCGCCCTCCTCAACATCTTTTGTGTCAACCTCGTTACTCATAAAATCTTCCCAAGTAGAGCTATCATGACTACCCTTAGAATCAGACGCCAAAGCCGTAAAAATAGGTTTCTTAACCACCCTAGAAGACAGTCCAAAAGTCTCTTCCACCATCCTAACCTATAAAGAAACACCATTGATGTTAACATTAAGCACTTTGTTGATCAGCATCCCGCAAGTAGTTCTCACCATAATGCTTGCAACATCCATTCTATAAAAATCATAGGTGTTATCCTCACAACAAATACACTTTCCGACCAAAGACGAGATACAATCAAAAAACGATACATTTTAAGCATGACTAGGAAGCCTGTAACAACGTAAACCCCTTAACTTTTCCGTGTCGACATCTTCCTCTCTCCACTTCCTAACTTCTGAGAACCACTGGCTTAGCCAATCGGAAGATCCCTTAACCAGAGTATCTAAATCGCCTTCTTCATACTCTTCAAAAAGGCAAAGATTAGCACCCATCGGTGTCACCTTTAGAGGGAATTAACCTTCTGCATGGAAAGGCCTTTGCATACTGTACGTCGAACTAGGGATTAATACCTTCCCTACATAAACTCTTTCAAACCTTTTAAAATCTTCCTTACCCATATAAAAAAACCAATTACTTTCTGTAGCGGTAAAAATCGTGAGTGTAAGTTATTGATTAACTTAACTCAAAAAAAAACAAGAGTCGCCACCGCACTTTTATTTTATCCAAATAAAGGAAAGGAAAAAGAGCGAACAAAACCAAAGGGTTCTAAAATAAGAACACGAGACAGAGATCGGGGTAAGGGGGTTGGTTACGCAATGGGAAGGTGTTAGCACCCAAAACGTCTATAGTACTCTATAGGAGCCCTTTGAAATATTTACGCTTTTTGGTTTGAAAATGGTTTGTTTGAAAAGAGATTGGGGAGATGAGAAGAGAATTATTTTTTAGATTTTTGTGTTTGGAGAGACTTATCGTCTCATGCCTACGTACCCATAAAGTGCAATATGGAATCAAAACCCCGTAGTTCGTGGTACAAATGACAAAAATTTGTTGGTTTTGATTGATTTTAGATGTAAAGACAAGTCGTCATTTCAAGTAGAAAACTGCGACTATCCACCCACGAGTATTAAGACAACATCTGCGTCACATAAAGATGGAGGATTTGCTTGGATTATCAACAAGACTATCACTCAACATCAACGTGGAAAATGTCAAAGTCTTAATAATATGGGGAATAGGAGATTTACATCTCAACTATAGAAATGAATCATGTCTAAACTTTATGAAAAGTTTTAAAGTGAAAAGTGCATAAAGGCACAAAAAGAGTTGATGAGTTTTTGTATTTTTTATGTCTTTTGAAATTGGTCAAAGCATGATTAACATTGATTGACTTTTATTAAGAAAGAAAACAAAGTTTAAAAATCACTTGACGAAAGTCAAGGTTTTATTGCGAAAGCGGTTTTGAAGTTTGAAACCAAGAAGATTTTGAAAAAAAAGAGAGAAAGTTTTGAAAATTTAAGAAGGGGAGGAGATGAAGTGACTATCCTAAAAAACAAAATAAGAGTTAGAGGTAAGAAAGATCTAACCGACTTATAGCACACTCCAAAGCAAGCAAAAAGAATTCCATCCGATTTAAAGCATAAGCCAATGATCGAGCCAAATAAAGGCTAAGATTCAAAATACTCCAAGCATAGGGAAGAAAGTCCTAATCCTAAGTCCAAAATGTCCATGAAGTCCAAAGTCTAAGAATGGTCCAAGAGTATAACCACAAAGTTAATAGCACCAAATTTTTAGATGTTTTATCCTTTGTTAATGTTTTGAACAAAGTATGGTCCAAGTGGACAAAAGAAAAATGACATAAACATAAACAAAGATATGGTATGAAATGATAAAATGGAAGCATAAAAGTAAAAAATAAGGAGTAAGAAGAGAATATAAACAAAATTAAACAAGGATATTGTTAGTGAATTAATGGTTAGTGGTTAGAACATATGATCAACAATGATTAATTCTTGCACTTAGACCAAGATTAATGAAAATTCATTAGAGGATTGATAGAATCAAAGCCTCCCAACAATGATTTTCATAGGTATTGGAGTTAAGACAAGCAACTAAACATACTTGGACTTTTAAACGTAAGTTTGAGCCACGAATGATCATTTTCCGATTAAGGGACACTTTAGCGCTATGTTAAGCAATCGTAATCGGGTTTATGTAGAAACCACAACTATCTGAGGCCGGTCAATAAAATGTTAGTGTTAATACATGTTAGAGAAATGATATGTAAATCACTCTCCTAAAACATGCCACACAAAAAGAAAAGAGGTAGTGATCTCATCATAATCAAGATTTTTAATCAATTAATCAAAGGTAATCTATCACTATTCCAAAGTACGGAGAATTATCTCAATGATTATTCATCCATAGATTTGAAATAATGAAGATTAAACAACCTTGATAATCAACAATCTATGATCCATAGATTTCATCGATCAAAAATAAAAAGAAGAAGAAAGAAAATGAAATCACAATTTGAATCTCGAATCGATTAAATTATCATCAATATCAATCACCTCTCTTGGTGGATAAAAATCAACACCCAAAGTCCATTGATATTGATGAAATCCTATCAAAATTCAAGATCCAAAACCACCAACAATTGATCAAAATATTTTCAAATAATTTTTTAATGCTTTCTTTTTTTTCAAGAATATTATTATTATTTTATAAAAAATAAACTAATAACAATATAAAAAAAGAAAAGATAAAAAAAGAATAAATAAATGAAAAAAACAATTTAAAAGGAGAAAGAGAACAGAAACTTCATCTTCTCCTTTCTTCTTCACGGTAACTCTTCACACCATTTTTGCGAGCTCAAAGCTTGCTCAGATCAAAGCGACGGGATGCGAAAATCACACCGAACAGATCGAAATCAAAAATTCTTCACAACAGTACCAACAGTTTAAAGAATCATAACAAAAGGTAACGGATCAAAAATGACGGTGAAGCTCAATCTACCTTCAAACTCAGGTAAGAAATCAATCCAAACTTCTTCTTGCTTCTCTTCTTCTTCTGAACGAATCTCTGGTTGAATTGATCTGTGTTTGAGGTTGATTTGAAGTTAATTTGGTGGAAGGAAGTATGAGAAGAGAATGTGAGCAAAAGGTTTTGTATTGAGGAATTGAGGAAGAAAATCAGCAGAGATTTTTTGGCTTCAAAAGCTTGAGAAAATGAGTGAGAGATGAATTGTATTTATAGATGAGAGTGAGTGAAAAATGATTTGCCGTTTGTGAGATTTTTTTCTGCGTTTTGGGATGCAAGTTATGTGTGACCTGTTGTGATATTTTTCATGTCGTTTTTGCTTTCTCATTTTTAGCTCATCACGTGTTATTCTTTCTTTTCACTTTTTCAGCTCACTTGGGTGACGTGGATTATTTTTCAACTGGCTCATATGCTATTTATTTTTTGTTTCAGCTTGTGAATATGGCTTGGTTAATGGCTCATATTGATTGATGGCTGAAGTAGTCAAATAACAACCCTGGTTAATTTAATGAAATGGGTTCAAATGAGCTAGATGCATTTTGTAAATCTTTGCTGCCAGAAATACTAGAACCAAATGAATGATCAAACTGCTGGTTTCCACCGTAAGTTGCACTATTCCCACTTTCAGTAGCAGTGCCAGATTCAGCTAAACTTCCAGCAACAGGCTGAGCAGCTTGATGCATGTAAGAGACCTCTGCTTTAGTATAAGAAGCAACATTCCACCCACCGCCTGCTCCTTAGAATATGTATTATCAGTAACATAACAGAACTCTTCCACCTTGGGGGAACATATCTCCTCGTATTTAGCGGCAATCATCATGCAGGAAACACCAAGTAGTTGTAACCGCTGTCTGTTCATTGCTTTTCCCGAGAGATAGCGATCAAGGCAGTTAACTGCCAAAAATAGTGTATCAGGTAGAAGTCGGTACTCTTCGGCAACCTCCACAAGCCAATCAATAAGCATTGCCCGCATGTCGGCATTGATGTCTGTCTGGTATTTGTGCTTGATAGGTTGTGATGTCGAATTATCTTTCAAGTGATCCAGCAAGAAAGAAAATATTGTCCCTGATAATTCTGTCATAAACTGCAGACAAAAGTCAACTAAGTTTCCTTAACAAGACATTTCTCGATTGCTTCATCACAAAGCTCAAGAGTGATTTCCCAATTCCCTTCTTTATAGTTCACATCGACAAAAATATCATATAAATCTTTCTCAGCAACCAAGCCATGTGTTCTCATCTCCTCAAATAGCTTCCTAGCTTCCACAAATTTCTTTCTCTTATAGAAACCTCTTATAAGAGCATTATAGGAAGCGGCTGTAACACTAAATCCTTTTTCAACCATTTCTTTATGCAGGTACCCTGCCTCTTTCATGTTTCTAGCCTTACAATGCCCTTTAATCAAAATATTATAGGTGTTACTGTCTGGCATCACTCCTCGAGCGTGCATACTCTTGTAAATCTCAGTAGTTGCACGCATGTTATTGCTAATGCAGTACTGCTTCATAAGAGAATTGAATGTTGTAGCATTTGGCATTATACCCTTCTCTAACATCCATTTTATTAACCTTTCACCTTCTTCCAACATCCCTGACATGCAAAACCCATTCATTAACACATTGAATGTAACAATTGTAGGATGAAGTCCTTTATCGAGCATAACTCGCAGCAACTCGTGTGCCTTGGCCATTTCCTTCAGTTTCAAAAATATCTTCCAGTGGTTCTTCTAGAGCATTGGATCCATAGTTAACATTATCAACAACCATGCCCTCTGGATAACCAGTGCATTGAATTTTGATTGAAGTAATCGCCAGAGACGTCTGAGGACTCGGATCTCACACATCTGTAAACAATGTAATGCCCTCCTCTAGTTTCTCCAAAGTGTTCCACAACAGAAACAAGTTGATACACATGTGTTTTGAGAAATTGAATTATAAGAAATATTGACCGTGTCAATGGATCGCAACTGTGTGTTTGAGCGAATGCTTTCTGAAGATCCAGAACACGGAAGTTCATCCAGTTCATGTCTGCCACTGGATGCAATCATTCTTGTCTCAGACTGCAGATTGCTATGGTTAGGCAAAGAATTTTTTTCGTTATACTGCATATTCAACGGCGGACTTTGTACATCTTCCTGTATATTTACTCCTAGTCTAGTTATCATGAATGACACATCCAAAATCAAGGGAAAATAAATATGGCCCTGGAGTTTGAATGACTCTCCAACACCATTCAGCTGGATGCATAAAATCCTTGGACACCGAGCAATATTTAGCTGCTTCAAAGCATGTGAAAACCTGTTTGACCACGGTAAATTTTCAAGATCATATGTTTTTCGGCAATCGCAGAACTCTTGGTCAGAACAACTCCTGAGTTTTTCAAGTTCTACCTTGTCTCCTTCTATCAAGGAAAGATACTCGATTGCAGTGTTGTGCCAACAGTGGCTGCAGTGGTAGTTCTCAATGTGTTCAGCTAGAATGAACTGCTTCAGGCAATCCACCAGCGTACAACCAACTCTTACAGTGTAACTATTACTAAGCACGAGCGAAAGAGGCAAACAATCAAAATTTTCAAACTTATTTGAGATCTGGGAAGAACAGCTTTGACAAGTTAAGCTGCTACAAAGAATCCCGTCAAAGAGTCCAAGGAAGAGGCTGTAAGGAGCCCATCTGTCTAAACTGAGTGTTAGATTGAGGATGGAAATTTGACATTGCAGCCAACCGCTGCTGCCTAAACTGCATTTGAGGATGTCTGGAATTGAAGGCATTACCATCACTTGGTAAATCTGATGCGCTTTCAATCTTCACTTGAACCAAAGGTCTTTCCTTGTTTACATCCATAGCAGGGCGGGGATTAGATTGTTGGTTTCTCATTAACTGCAGCTGCTGCTGTTGCTGAAAAGTCGGACTGTGGGAAATAATCATCTGCTGCATCTGTGTATTTATTCCTTTGAATTAGAGAACAAGCAGTATTATATGCCAATTCAAAGCTGTTTGTTGCTTTGACCCAAAATGAATCCAGCCATCCTTGTACTTCAGATGATCTCCCAGCCATAACCAAGGCAGCAACAGAATTTATTTCCAACATATCAATCTTGGACTTTTGAAGCTTCTAGTAGATATCTAAGCAAGCATCCATTTTTCCAAGACGATACAAAATTTGAGACTCCAAGAGCATAGTTTCGTCATTTCTTTCATGTTTTTGCAAAGACTGCAGAGCTTCATTCAACTTGTTTTGTTTGTATAAACAGTATGCCTTAAGGAAATGAAAATCCTCAGGAGGAGTCTTGGAAGATTGAATAGCGGAGATAGCGTCATCGAATCGATCGTCTTTGATTAACGCGACGACCTTGCATCGCAGAGCGTCTTCGTCACCAGGTGCAATTGCGAGAATCTGATTTGTGAGTTTGACGGCATTGGTGAAGGCGGAAGCTTGGATGTGTTTGTTGAGCGTGGTGAACAGGAGGCTGCGACGGCTTCCAGAGTTTGGAGTATAAACAAAATAGTCTCCACTGTCCCGTGAAACATGGCGGCTCCGCAAGCTCCCTGTTGAGCTTCTAACACTCATCAAGGGTCCTGACATGTTAACCAAAGATGGAAGGAACTGCCCCGACCGCGCAGTACTTACTGGAACAACATTTAACTCTGGAGGCATTGGACTTAATGGACCTGAGACACTTCGTCTAGTCATACCTGCTGTTCTCCAGCTCAAGCTCCCACTAACATTTCTTAGCGGACCCTCAAGAGAACCTCTTACAAGCAATGGAGACATGTGCGGTTGGTTATCCATAACTGATGCCATTTGGGCCATAGCAGGACCTTGTGAGAATTCTAAGACAAAATTTGCACTGACTTCACCCTTACTAGCACCTAGCCCAACTGGCTTAAAGCTATCCTCTAATAGTCGCTGAGACAACTGGAAAACCAAGTGATCTATTGTTCGTTGAGGGCATATTCGTGCTAAATATAGACTTACCCGCTTTGCAACACTGAAGTATGTAGCAAATGCACCGCTTATTTCAGTTGTTGTTGCACTTGAATCGCAATCTTCAATTCCTTTCGTGATCAGGAAATCTAAAACGGGACTGATATTCCTATTTTTGCTAGCAATTGTGCTCCAAAGTTTCTCAATTTCATCAGGAAACTGGTCTCCATGTCTCCATGTTACATAGTAAAGACTTTTCAATAGCCTATCACTCCAGCCTTCTTTGAGTTTCCAGAAATTAAGGTTCTCAATCCATGGAGCCATGCATGTCTCTTCCAAATTTAACTTGAATCAAATTCTTGAATAAAACAAATTCTTAAGAAATTGATAATGAACCCAAAGATTAATCTCTAAACATGTTTTAGAATCACTTGGAAACTGCACACTTGAATGAACACTCTGGACTTGCATCCCAAAACAAACATCTTGATTGAACATCCACCAAACTTGACTTGTACAGACAAAACTCTGAATCTTCGATTAAAACTAGGACAAACTTTTCATAAAACACTGCTTGATAAACTGATGATTCTTCACAAGACCACTTGAATTTGAACAATCATTTCTTGAGAAAATAGACCACTGATACAGATACTTGCAAATGAAGTAATCCCTTGACAGTTTGACATTAACTGCACATGAATAGCCACACTCGATTCCAAGTCATTCTTTTGCCATGAATCTCCCTACAAAACACACAGTGAAGAAGAAACAAACAAAATTGAAAAATATTTTTGGTATTTTGGTTAGATGTTAGTAAACAGAAACAAACATAAAGTAAATAAGAAACACAAAGTAAGATCTTGTTTGTGGAATGATATGCAAATGAAATGTGGGATCTTAGGGGTAAAAATTTGGGTATTACAGCTGCCCCTATTTAAGATTCTTCTATAGGGAGACGTGAAGATTGACATCTTTGTCTCGACCAGATAGAAGAGACTTAAATATAACAATAAACCCAATTTTTAACCCTAAGAGACCACAAAATGATATGATTATGCTAATGATATGCGAACATAAGACTTCTGTGGGGAAATAATGCCACAGGAGACAAACAAAAGCTCGGGAGAAAAAGAGAGACTCCACATGAGAAAACAAAAGAGCAAGATCCTATTCCGATAAGGGAAAGGAAACGACTCAATGGGGAAAGAGATACCAACTGCCAGTTACTGGGCGAAGATATTCGAACCGAAGAGAATAGGTAAAATACTTTCTACCGGTTACTGAGTAGAAAATAAGTGCAAAAACACAAGAGAATTGTTATCTACCAGTTACTGGGTAGAAAACAAAGAAATGTATTACTTATTACCAGTTACTGGATAAAAAGTAATCCACTCGTTGAGATATAATCAACTACCTGTTACTGGGTAGGAAAAGAAGCAACGCCAACTACTGGTTACTGAGTAGTTTAGCGAGAATAATAAACTTGAATGAAAGGGGTTACCATCTATCGGTTACTGGATAGGGTAAACAACATGTCAACTACCTGTTACTGGGTAGGACGGACTCGACTACCTGTTACTGGGTAGGAGAAAAAGATAAAAGGTCGACTACCTGACACTGTGTAGGAGAAAGAGATATATCATTAGCTACTTGTTACTGAGCAGCTCCAAACACACAACAAACTTCTCAAATAAAGAGACAACCATTTGTTGGAAAAAGATATTAACAACTCTGTCGGGGATCTTTAAAAGAGATACGAGCAGGTTGAACCATGCAATAGAATTCTCATCGGGAGTTATTCCACAGAAATTCCAATTGACAGAAAAGCTAGTCAGATAAAGATCCATCACTTCACAATAAATTTCTCTGTTGAGGATGAGCCAGAGAAATGTTATTTATTGCGAAGGTAAATTTCTGGAGATTACACAAGCTGCTCAAATAAAGAGGCTTCCACATGAAGTTGCATAAGTAATTACCAAGAGAGTGTTATCAAAACACTACTGGGAAAATCAAATCTTCACCTTCTATTGGGGATCAATAACAGATTCCTGCTGAGGAAAATAAATCCTCAAAAATACCTTCTCGTCATCCCGGTTCCACAGCCCAGGGAAAACTAAAGTAACTGCTGCAAGAGACCAAAGTTCAATCCAGGAACAAACTGGAAAGAAACGGTCAAACAAGACTCGACCCAATGAGGAAATAACTCAACTGGGGAACAATTCCATCCAGATAAAAACTGGGGAGGAAAGCTAAACATCTTCCACGAGGCATAAACTCAGTGGGGAATTAAAAATGATAGGTATTTTCTGCTTAGAGGTCGACACTCTAATAAAGAGAGGACATACGCATTCCGCGAGATAACAACATCGGGAAAAGGGAAATACCAACAAAAAATACAGGATGCACAATGCAACAAAGACATGTTATGCTCAACCAAAATGAATGCGCATGCAATGAGTATGAATATGCTGATAAATCAGACAAAAAGGGCAAACAGAGGGTGAATAAAACACCACAACACCACTGAAATACTCGGCTAATCTCTGCGAGTTAGAGATATCATTGGAGATCGTGCTGGGGATCAGCAACAGAAAATCTGCAAGAGATACACAA
Organism: Lathyrus sativus; assembly: GCA_963859935.3. Lineage (NCBI taxonomy): Eukaryota > Viridiplantae > Streptophyta > Magnoliopsida > Fabales > Fabaceae > Lathyrus > Lathyrus sativus. The sequence goes on from OZ012738.1 coordinate 512,523,591, forward strand.
GAGCCATCAAAGGAAAAAAAATCCTACTACAAGGCTTAAATCTCGCTGAATAAATGAAGATATTGCTTGGGGAAAAGACCCCAAAGATCAATCTTCAACCATTAATAATTCAACAAGAGGGAACAACAATATGAACTCCGCTTTGAGAAAAAAAACTGTTGGAGAAAAACATAGCAACACAAATCTTCCAACCCTGCCAGGGGAATAAGAAGTTAACATCCTAGCAAAAAGTCAAACTGTGGGGGATTTTAAATCAACACCCAATCACAAGGTGAGAGAAAACCCGACAGGTGACTGCTATGTCAACACTTCTCAACATTGTTCTCTACTTAAGGAATAATCCAAAGCAAATGTGCATAACCTCCGCTAGGAATCATCAAAGACAAATCTCCGCCTGGGCAAAAACATCAAGGAGAAGTGGTCTTCAAATTTCTCAACTGTCCGATCATTTGAATCAAGACTTTGCTGTGGAAAACCGTTCTACACTCGTCTGGTTTATCCAAAGAAACAAAACTCTGCTAAGGGAATATCAGCAAACTCTACTGAAGAGTCCTCAATATAGCTCAAATGGGGAAACATCAACACAACTCTACTGGGGAGCTGCTAATAAATTCTATCAGAGAGGCAAGAAAGAACCCTGCTGAAGAGAACACTTACGCTTTTCGCTTCAAGATTCTACCATTCTTGGGATTACTGTTGACATTCTTTCTTTTATTTTCACAAATCAAAGAAAAATGTTTTTATAATTTTCAAAATTTAAATCAATTATTCACATTTGTTTCAAAAATCATCATCAAAAATAAAATGAAATTCTGTAAACAGAAACAAAATAAGAATTGCAAACAAAGGGACAAAGGCCCAAATTCTATTGATAGAATGGTAGTCCGCAAATGGCGTAACTCCATGGATCATTACAAAGTTTGAAAAATGGTAAGTACAATGGAAAGTTCTACATTGAAATACAATGACCATTATTCTCCCTAACAACTTTGAATTCCAACTGTGCTTGAGACTTCAGCGGAGAATATCTGAAGTAAAACCTTTGATAGGAAATGTTGCTTCAAACGATCAAGACTGGCCAGATGCAGTTACTTGCCATGATCCCTAACTTTTGCCTAGATTGCCCTCTCGGGTTTTCAATCTACCGGGATGATTATTTCTATTTTTGTCTCTAATTTTTGCCTGGACCGCCCTTTCGGGTTTTCAATCCACCGAGAGGCTCATTTTTGCCTAAGCCGCCCTTTCAGGTTTTCAACTTAGCGAGCTGTTCTTTTATTTTTTAGGCGAAGTATTTCTTGACTGCATCGGCATTCACAGGACGAGTGAACTCTTCTCCATCCATAGTTGTAAGAATTAATGCACCGCCAGAGAAGGCTCTCTTAACAACATATGGGCCTTTATAATTGGGAATCCACTTGCCCCTAGAATCAGTAGTAAAAGTCGAAATCTTTTTGAGCACGAGGTCACCTTCTCTGAACACACGGGGTCGAACCTTCTTATCAAATGCTTTCTTCATTCTTTGTTGATATAATTGGCCATGACACAAAGCCGTCATTCTTTTCTCTTCAATCAGATTCAACTGGTCGTATCTACTTTGACACCATTCAGCCTCAGCCAATTCAGTTTCCATCAAAACTCTCATAGAAGGGATTTCAACCTCTATCGGGAGCACTGCTTCCATGCCATAAACAAGAGAAAAAGGGGTTGCCCCTGTTGAAGTGCGAACGGATGTACGATACCCATGCAGAGCGAAAGGAAGCATATCATGCCAATCCTTGTATGTAACAACCATCTTTTGAATAATCTTCTTAATGTTCTTATTAGCAGCTTCAACAGCCCCATTCATCTTGGGTCTATAAGGAGAAGAATTATGATGCTCAATCTTGAACTCATCACATAATTCCTTCATCATCTTGTTATTTAAATTCGACCCATTATCAGTGATGATCTTGCTCGGAACACCATACCGACAGATGATTTGATTCTTGATAAACCTGACCACTACTTGCTTAGTCACATTTGCATATGATGCCGCTTCAACCCATTTGGTAAAATAGTCAATAGCCACCAATATGAAACGGTGTCCGTTCGACGCTTTAGGCTCAATCATTCCAATCATATCAATGCCCCACATTGAAAAAGGCCATGGAGAAGAGATAACATTGAGAGGAGTTGGAGGCACATGAATCTTGTCAGCATAAATCTGGCATTTATGGCACTTTTTCACATATTTACAACAGTCAGATTCCATTGTCAACCAATAGTAACCTGCCCTTAACATCTTCTTAGCCATCGCGTGTCCATTGGCGTGGGTGCCAAAGGATCCTTCATGGATTTCTTTCATCAACATATCTGCTTCGTGTCTGTCCACGCATCTGAGCAAGATCATGTCATAATTTCTCTTATACATCACATCATCATTCAAGAAGAAACTACCAGCCAATCTTCTCAAAGTTTTCTTATCCTTCTTGGATGCCCCAAGTGGGTACTCTTGATTCTGAAGAAAGCATTTAATATCATAATACCATGGTTTATCATCAACCACCTCTTCAACTACAAACACATGAGCTGGTCTATCAAGACGCATCACATTAATCTTTGACACATCATTCCAATGATTTACCACAATCATGGAGGATAAAGTCGCTAAAGCATCTGCCATTTGATTCTCTGCTCTTGGTATATGGTGAAACTCAACTTTATTGAAGAAAGTTGACAATCTTCTTGCATAATCACGATAAGGAATCAAATCAGGTTGACGTGTCTCCCACTTCCCTTTAATCTGATTAATCACTAAAGCTGAATCTCCATACACATCAAGAATCTTGATTCTTAAATCGATAGCTTCTTCCAAGCCCATAATACACGCTTCATACTCAGCCGCATTATTTGTGCAATTGAAAACCAACCTTGCAGTGAAAGGAATATGAGAACCATGAGGAGTAACAATAATTGCACCAATACCTCTGCCATATTCATTAACCGCCCCATCAAAAATCAAACCCCAACGGGATCCAGGCTCAGGTCCTTCTTCATGTAATGGCTCCTCACAATCTTTAACCTTTAGATACATCACATCCTCATCAGGAAAGTCAAACTGAATAGGTTGATAATCATCAATCGGCTGGTGTGCCAAATGATCAGCCAAAACACTTCCTTTTATCGCCTTTTGAGTTCGATACTCGATATCATATTCTGATAACAACATTTGCCAACGAGCAATCCTCCCAGTTAAAGAAGGCTTTTCAAAGATATACTTGATTGGATCCATTTTAGATATCAACCAAGTTGTACAATTCAACATATACTGGCGGAGGCGCTTGGCAGCCCAAGCTAGAGCACAACATGTCTTTTCAAGCATCGTGTATCGAGACTCACAATCAGTGAATTTCTTGCTCAAATAATAAATGGCAAATTCTTTTCTCCCGGATTCATCTTGTTGACCCAGAACACAACCCATAGACTCTTCTAGCACGGTCAAATACATGATCAAAGGTCTTCCTTCTACAGGAGGAGACAAAATAGGAGGTTCAAGCAGATACTCTTTAATTCTTTCGAAAGCTTTCTGACAATCTTCTGTCCAGACACAACCCTGATCTTTGCGGAGAAGTTTGAAAATCGGTGCACATGTGGCAGTCATATTGGATATAAATCGAGAGATATAATTCAAACGTCCCAAGAATCCTCTTACTTGTTTTTCTGTTCTGGGTGCAGGCATCTCCTGGATAGCTTTAACTTTACCAGGATCAACTTCAATGCCTTTCTGACTGACAATAAAGCCTAACAATTTTCCAGAACGAACACCAAAAGTGCATTTATTAGGATTCAGACGGAGCTTAAACTTTCTCAAACGTTGAAACAATTTCAATAAATTTTTAATATGATCTTCTTCAGTCTTCGACTTACAAATCATATCATCCACATAGACCTCAATTTCTTTATGCATCATATCATGGAACAGAGTGGTCATAGCACTCTGGTACGTTGCACCAGCATTTTTTAAACCGAAGGGCATCACTCTGTAACAGAATGTTCCCCAGGGTGTAATGAATGTTGTTTTTTCCATATCCTCAGGTGCCATCTTTATTTGATTATAACCGGAAAATCCATCCATAAATGAAAAGATATTGAATTTAGCAGTATTATCTACCAACAAATCAATGTGTGGTAGTGGAAAATCATCTTTTGGACTTGCTTTATTCAAATCTCTATAGTCAACACACATTCGGACTTTTCCGTCTTTCTTTGGAACAGGCACGATATTGGCCACCCATTGAGGATATTCTACGGTCACAAGAAAACCAGCATCAATCTGCTTTTGAACCTCTTCTTTAATCTTCACTGCCATGTCAGGATGAGTTCTTCTCAATTTCTGCTTCACGGGTGAACATTCAGGCTTTAATGGCAAATGGTGCTCCACAATACCAGTATCAAGACCAGGCATGTCTTGATAGGACCAAGCAAACACGTCAACATATTCTCTAAGAAGCTCTACCATCCTCTTCTTAACATCTGACTGAAGCAGTGCCCCAATCTTGACTTCTTTTTTATCATCATCGGAACCCAGATTAACCAATTCCACCGGCTCTTCATGAGGCTGAATGGCCTTCTCCTCGTGCTCAAGCAATCGAGAAATCTCATCAGGAATTTCTTCAATATCCTCCTCTTCCGCTTCAAACACAGGGAACTCAAAGTTGGGAGAGGGCATATGGTCATTGTTTCCAATGGGTTTAACAATCAATCTGCACAATGATTTTATGTTTGATTTTAGAATATGAACAAAAAAAATGAAAATATTATGCAGATAAGAGTGATTATAACATTATTATACTTTTTTCGGTTTTTTATGTTACCATTTTTCAGAAGTAAAGCAAAAAAGGAAAACAACATATGGATAAACAGAAAAACATTTTATTGATGATGATAAAAGTTGAAACAAAGCCCTCACAAATTCACTTTCACCTTGGGCAGAGTGAAAGGATTTTTGAAAGAAACAAAAACAAATTACTTTGAAACATGAACAACAGTAGGAACATCAACAGCGATCCAATTCTGGCATATCAATCCACGTGTCACAAAGTTGGGCATTTCTTCCTCTTGGTCATCTTCAAGAATTGCAGCTGTAGAATGATCTTTGCAATGGATGAACCCAGCACTTCGAAAGACTTCATGAATACTCTTCAGCTCATTTCGGGTTGAACCAGATGTAAAACCCAAACCAGCTCTATCTTTTTTCTCAGCAACTTCAATGATTCGGCCCCATCCATGAGCTTGGCCATTATCCACTACATGCTGTGCATCTTTTAGAGAAGACATGGACACCCCATCCTTCTTAACAGCTTTATCAACCACAGAAAGAGCCTGAAACGAAGTTCCAACATCCTCTTCCGCATCGATATAAGAAAAAGACGACAAACTGCTTACCAACATAGCCTGTTCTCCACCAACAACGACAAGTTTACCATTCTGCACGAATTTTAACTTTTGATGCAGTGTCGAAGTAACAGCTCCAGCTTCATGTATCCATGGGCGTCCTAGAAGACAACTGTAAGCAGGAAGAATATCCATGACTTGAAAAGTGATCTGGAAAGAACACGGACCAATCTTGATAGGGAGATCAACCTCTCCAATCACGGTTTTCCTCGATCCATCAAAGGCTTTCACAATGACCCCACTGAACCTCATAGGAGTACCTTGATAAGATAATCTGGACAAAGTAGATTTTGGCATCACATTCAACGATGACCCAGTATCAACCAGCACATTGGATAGAGCGTCTTCCTGGCAATTCATGGAAATATGGAGAGCCAAATTATGATTTCTTCCATGTTCGGTCAACTCTTCATCACAAAAACTCAGATTGTTACACGCAGTGATATTGGCAACAATGCTATCAAACTGGTTAACAGTCACATCATGATCTACATAAGCTTGTTCCAATACTTTCTGCAACGATTCACGATGAGCCTCAGAGCTCATTAACAGAGATAAAACAGATATTTTTGACGGTGTATGTAACAATTGATCCACCACATTATATTCACTCTTCTTGATCAATTTCAATACCTCATCATTATCTGACTTCTGATTTACGTCACTTGATTGACCAGACTCCACAGTAGTCTTCAACTGAATTTGCTTACTCCCAGTATCTTCACTTGTCTTTGAAGGCACATTATCAAATACTCGACCACTTCTGGTTACACGTCCGACATCAGCGATAGTCACAATTGAGGGAAGAGAAGGAATGGGAACCTCTTTTCCATCCTCCAACATAGTAGCATTGTATTTGTAGGGAACAGCTTTATCGGATTCATACGGCGTCGGGCCAGGCAAACGGATAACCAAAGGCGTCACAGCAGATTTCTGACTATTGTAAGAAATTACAACCCGCTCAGGAATATTGAAACGTGGGACTATGACATTCACCTCGTTCTCCACTTCATTTCTGTTTGCAGTAACTTGAATCAAATTCTCATCCATCATCTTTTGTAAGTCCCTTTTTACAATCACACACCCTCGAGGGTTCACAGAACAAATCCAACAGGCGGCATAATCATGCTCAATATCATGGAACTCACTCAAAGTAGCATGCATTTCAACAAGCGATCTCCGAATCCAGCGAATATCGAAAATACGGTATGTACCAGGACAACCATATACCATATTAACAGTTGCATTACCATGTTTAGGAAACGGATTTGATTGCACATTAGGGTTGGTATCTTCAAAAGACAGAATACCGCTTTTTACGAGCTTTGCAACTTCATGCTTCAGAGGATAGCAATTTTCGATATCGTGTCCCGGGGCACCTTGATGAAATGCGCAATGAGCATCTGGCTTATACCACCATGGAATTTCGGTTGGAACAGCCGGCGGATCACGAGGTTGAACCAAATTATTCTTTATTAAAGCCGGAAAGAGCTCAGTATACGTCATTGGAATGGGATCAAATTGTGTTTTCCTCTGTGTACGACCTTGTTGAGTTGTCTTCTCTTGGAAACGTGGTTGATAACTTGCAGTAGCTTGAGCGGTAGGGGTGTTACTGATAACAGGCGTAACAGATGCTACTTGTTGCTGACGACGACTACCATTGTTGTTCACAACTCTGCGTCTTCTAGACCTTTCCTGAGATATAGCATTAGCTTCTCCCTCTTTTTTCTTAGGGAACCCAACACCAGGCTTTTTTGTACTTCCAGAATTTCCTTCTTTTATCAGACGTCCCTCACGGACAGCTTCCTCTAATCTCATCTCCATATTAACCATTTCCGTGAAATCACTAGGAGCGCTCGCAACCATCCTTTCATAGTAAAATGAACCCAGAGTCTTCAGAAAAATCTTGGTCATTTCTTTCTCTTCAAGCGGAGGGCTTATCTGAGCTGCAATCTCACGCCATCTTTGCGCATATTCTTTAAAAGTTTCTTTCTCTTTTTGAGACATTGCGCGAAGCTGATCACGGTCTGGCGCCATATCGAGATTATATTTATACTGACGAACAAAAGCTTCACAAAGATCGTTGAATGTCTTGATTTGTGTACTGTCGAGTCCCATATACCACTTCAGCGCAGCACCAGTAAGACTATCTTGAAAATAGTGGATCAACAACTGATGGTTGTCAGTATAGGTAGACATCTTTCTAGCATACATAATCAAATGACTTTGCGGACAAGTGTTCCCTTTGTATTTTTCAAAATCCGGAACCTTGAACTTAGCGGGAATCTTCACATTTGGGACAAGGCAAAGCTCATGAGCATTCTTTCCAAATAACTCCTTTCCCCTTAAAGCCCTGATTTCTCTTTGCATTTCAGCAAACTGATCTTGAAAGTCATCTATTCGATCCATAACATCCAAACTCTCGCTCGGAGCAGTATGGAAAATTTGTTCTTCAGTATAAGGCATAGCGTGAGTTACAGGCGGTGGCACAGGTATGACAGTAGGAACAACCGGAACTTCAGCATTAGGAACAACATTAACCACAGGAGGTGGTACAGCCATGACAGCAGGGAGTCTAGAACCTTCGGGAACAAGAGGTCGATATCCCTCTGGCACATAATTGTTAGGCATGCCCCAAGGGAAACCAACAGGCATTTGATATTGAGAAGCATTAATCAGGGCCACAGAAATGGGCGTTGATCCGATTTCAGAAATCACAGTTCCTTGGACAGGAGAAGGAGGAGGTAGTGGTGGCTGATTCTGAGCAGCCACCAGAGCTTCCATTGCGGCAGTCAGTCTTTCCAAACCATCTTTCAGAGTTGATACCTCTTCACGGAGCTCGCGGTTCTCTTGTTGCAACTGATCCATCTTTTTCTTAGAGTTAGCCCGAGTGTTGTAGTGATGTGACAGCTTGACTGAAGGAAGGCCAAAAGAAACAAATAAGACATCTGGAAAAGGCAACACACAATGCACGATGATGCGAATGCAAATGCAAAATGCAGATGTTTCAACCAGTTTTCAAGGATCTTTAAGATATAAAGCAATTACAAACATCATAAAGAAAAATAACACTTCTTGAAATATTGATAAACATCTCATTTCATTGAATATTGGAAAGAGTTACACTTGGAAGTACAAAATACAATAATATCAAAATAAGAAAAAGCTAGGTCCTAAGGAACATCTGATGACGATCCAAGCTGATACTTCCTTCGGAGTCTCTTAATCTCTTTCTCATAGTTGTGCTTCATGGTGATCTTCTCTAGCACAAGCTGATCCACAATACCCTTCCAAGCACCAGAAGTAGGAGGATGTGATGATGGAGTAGTAGAGGAAAATAAATCCTCTGCATGCCTCTTCACAGCGCGCCGCTCAAGTAACTCTATCAAGTCATCTTTCTCCTTCATCTGTTTTTGCAATTCCATCTTCTCTTTGTTAGAAGCTTGAAACTTACTTTCCCACATCTCTTTCTCTTCCTTCATCTTAGCCAAAGCATCTTGAAGTGTCTTCACATCATCAGAAGAAACAGGGAGTGGCGTAGGGAGTGGCATAGAGATCACAGTAGTCAGAGGTTTCTCAATAGGGTAAGGCATCTTAAGCTCCATAGCCCTCTTCTTCACCCAAAGCGTGTAAGGTTCTAAAGCAATGCAAACTTGTCTTCCAAGCTCCCCTCTACCCAACCTGTGAATCTTAGTCCAGGCATGAGCCATTTTTCTTCTCAAACCAAGAGAATCATCCCCTCCTTGAAAGAATAAGCCCTCTAATAAAATATTCTTAGGCCTATCCTTCAGCATATAACCCAGCTGACGGCGAGCTAGACTCGGGTTGTAGTTAATTCCGCCTTGTATTCCAAGAAGAGGAACATTGGCGAATTCTCCACAACTATCAATAATCTGGACATTATCGTAAACCGAAGAAGACCAAGTGATATCAATATGCGTAAGAGACATAATCCTTTGAGACCACCTTAAGCAATCCTTGTTTTTCCTAAAAGCAGATGTCTGAGGTAAGTGTGAAACGAACCAATTATACAGCAGAGGTAGACAGCAAACAATGGTACCGTTTCCCTTAGAAGTCCTACTATGGATGGAGAAATAAGTATCACCAAGCAAAGTTGGAACAGGGTTCCCAATCAAGAAAATCCTAATAGCATTAATGTCCACAAAATTATCAATATTAGGAAACAAGACTAGTCCATAGATGAGTAAAGCCAATATAGCCTCAAACGCCAATGTGCGACCAATGTCAGCAAATAAAGTAGCCTTCTCAATCAAGAACTTAGCAGTTAAACCCTTGAGGCTTCCCTTAGTCTTTAGATTTGCATCAATATCCGACTTCGTCAAATGGGTAGCTTCAGCGATATCTTGAGGCTTAAGAGCTTCCTCCAAACCAGTATACGGAACTTTATCAGAAACCGGTACACCCAACAAATAAGCATATTCTTCCAAGGTCGGCATGAGCTGATAATCGGGAAATGTGAAGCATCGGTAAATAGGATCATAGAACTGCATAAGGGTATTCAGAATTCCGTCTTCAATATTGGTAGAAAGAACAAATAAAAGTCTCCCATAACGAGATAAGAAGCCTGAACGATCATCTACCAAGGACACTAGCTTTCTCAACTCTGTAAGATCAGGAGCCCGAAAACTGTACTTCTGAGTGTTTCTCCTTCCAATATCCATAATCAACAATATCTGCGATGTTTGCAAAAGAAAATCTCTGAGATCCTTAAAAACCAGCTGAAACACAATGCTCATGAATGCATGAGTGCAAGATGCAACACCCACAAACAAGTCATACAAAGCACACAGGTTCAAAGGTTCGGCACGAGCATGAAGCCAAAGGTAAGAATCAACCAACCCACAATGGTATGTACTATGGTTATATCATCACCTGTAGAACAAGGTTCTAAAAAGTTCCCAGAATCATAATTCCATCTTTTGGATATTATCGGCTTAAACGACTACTCGTCGGCCAACAATATTCTCAAGAGAAACTCATCTGAGTGTGGTATCGCGTAACGACCAATTCAAGTCTACACCTGAACAGCCACCGCACCACGTCCTAATAAGGCTAAGATGGGTTAAAGGGTTCTAAGGTCCTCAGCTTCTCAGGCTCCCAGTCGGAAAAAAGTAATCTCAATTACGACTACTCGTAAGACATCAGTAATTTCCAAAGGGGCCTCCACCGAGCGGGGGATCTCAAGTCAGCTTAGTAAGGACTACTCCACGTAAGCCAACAAGACTATACCACCCTCCTATCATAAGTGCACTCAAGTCCGGGTTAGGACTTATCTCACCACACAGATTACCAGGCACCAAAACAGAACAAACAATAACAAACAAGTCAAACAGAAAGCGATAAATAAATCAAAGTAGGCGAAACCCACTAGGAACCGTTGGATTCCCCAGCAGAGTCGCCACTTTTCTGTAGCGGTAAAAATCGTGAGTGTAAGTTATTGATTAACTTAACTAAAAAAAAACAAGAGTCGCCACCGCACTTTTATTTTATCCAAATAAAGGAAAGGAAAAAGAGCGAACAAAACCAAAGGGTTCTAAAATAAGAACACGAGACAGAGATCGGGGTAAGGGGGTTGGTTACGCAATGGGAAGGTGTTAGCACCCAAAACGTCTATAGTACTCTATAGGAGCCCTTTGAAATATTTACGCTTTTTGGTTTGAAAATGGTTTGTTTGAAAAGAGATTGGGGAGATGAGAAGAGAATTATTTTTTAGATTTTTGTGTTTGGAGAGACTTATCGTCTCATGCCTACGTACCCATAAAGTGCAATATGGAATCAAAACCCCGTAGTTCGTGGTACAAATGACAAAAATTTGTTGGTTTTGATTGATTTTAGATGTAAAGATAAGTCGTCATTTCAAGGAGAAAACTACGACTATCCACCCACGAGTATTAAGACAACATCTGCGTCACATAAAGATGGAGGATTTGCTTGGATTATCAACAAGACTATCACTTAACATCAATGTGGAAAATGTCAAAGTCTTAATAATATGGGGAATAGGAGATTTACATCTCAACTATAGAAATGAATCATGTCTAAACTTTATGAAAAGTTTTAAAGTGAAAAGTGCATAAAGGCACAAAAAGAGTTGATGAGTTTTTGTATTTTTTATGTCTTTTGAAATTGGTCAAAGCATGATTAACATTGATTGACTTTTATTAAGAAAGAAAACAAAGTTTAAAAATCACTTGACGAAAGTCAAGGTTTTATTGCGAAAGCGGTTTTGAAGTTTGAAACCAAGAAGATTTTGAAAAAAAAGAGAGAAAGTTTTGAAAATTTAAGAAGGGGAGGAGATGAAGTGACTATCCTAAAAAACAAAATAAGAGTTAGAGGTAAGAAAGATCTAACCGACTTATAGCACACTCCAAAGCAAGCAAAAAGAATTCCATCCGATTTAAAGCATAAGCCAATGATCGAGCCAAATAAAGGCTAAGATTCAAAATACTCCAAGCATAGGGAAGAAAGTCCTAATCCTAAGTCCAAAATGTCCATGAAGTCCAAAGTCTAAGAATGGTCCAAGAGTATAACCACAAAGTTAATAGCACCAAATTTTTAGATGTTTTATCCTTTGTTAATGTTTTGAACAAAGTATGGTCCAAGTGGACAAAAGAAAAATGACATAAACATAAACAAAGATATGGTATGAAATGATAAAATGGAAGCATAAAAGTAAAAAATAAGGAGTAAGAAGAGAATATAAACAAAATTAAACAAGGATATTGTTAGTGAATTAATGGTTAGTGGTTAGAACATATGATCAACGATGATTAATTCTTGCACTTAGACCAAGATTAATGAAAATTCATTAGAGGATTGATAGAATCAAAGCCTCCCAACAATGATTTTCATAGGTATTGGAGTTAAGACAAGCAACTAAACATACTTGGACTTTTAAACGTAAGTTTGAGCCACGAATGATCATTTTCCGATTAAGGGACACTTTAGCGCTATGTTAAGCAATCGTAATCGGGTTTATGTAGAAACCACGACTATCTGAGGCCGGTCAATAAAATGTTAGTGTTAATACATGTTAGAGAAATGATATGTAAATCACTCTCCTAAAACATGCCACACAAAAAGAAAAGAGGTAGTGATCTCATCATAATCAAGATTTTTAATCAATTAATCAAAGGTAATCTATCACTATTCTAAAGTACGGAGAATTATCTCAATGATTATTCATCCATAGATTTGAAATAATGAAGATTAAACAACCTTGATAATCAACAATCTATGATCCATAGATTTCATCGATCAAAAATAAAAAGAAGAAGAAAGAAAATGAAATCACAATTTGAATCTCGAATCGATTAAATTATCATCAATATCAATCACCTCTCTTGGTGGATAAAAATCAACACCCAAAGTCCATTGATATTGATGAAATCCTATCAAAATTCAAGATCCAAAACCACCAACAATTGATCAAAATGTTTTCAAATAATTTTTTAATGCTTTCTTTTTTTTCAAGAATATTATTATTATTTTATAAAAAATAAACTAATAACAATATAAAAAAAGAAAAGATAAAAAAAGAATAAATAAATGAAAAAACAATTTAAAAGGAGAAAGAGAACAGAAACTTCATCTTCTCCTTTCTTCTTCACGGTAACTCTTCACACCATTTTTGCGAGCTCAAAGCTTGCTCGGATCAAAGCGACGGGATGCGAAAATCACACCGAACAGATCGAAATCAAAAATTCTTCACAACAGTACCAACAGTTTAAAGAATCATAACAAAAGGTAACGGGTCGAAAATGACGGTGAAGCTCAATCTACCTTCAAACTCAGGTAAGAAATCAATCCAAACTTCTTCTTGCTTCTCTTCTTCTTCTGAACGAATCTCTGGTTGAATTGATCTGTGTTTGAGGTTGATTTGAAGTTAATTTGGTGGAAGGAAGTATGAGAAGAGAATGTGAGCAAAAGGTTTTGTATTGAGGAATTGAGGAAGAAAATCAGCAGAGATTTTTTGGCTTCAAAAGCTTGAGAAAATGAGTGAGAGATGAATTGTATTTATAGATGAGAGTGAGTGAAAAATGATTTGCCGTTTGTGAGATTTTTTTCTGCGTTTTGGGATGCAAGTTATGTGTGACCTGTTGTGATATTTTTCATGTCGTTTTTGCTTTCTCATTTTTAGCTCATCACGTGTTATTCTTTCTTTTCACTTTTTCAGCTCACTTGGGTGACGTGGATTATTTTTCAACTGGCTCATATGCTATTTATTTTTTGTTTCAGCTTGTGAATATGGCTTGGTTAATGGCTCATATTGATTGATGGCTGAAGTAGTCAAATAACAACCCTGGTTAATTTAATGAAATGGGTTCAAATGAGCTAGATGCATTTTGTAAATCTTTGCTGCCAGAAATACTAGAACCAAATGAATGATCAAACTGCTGGTTTCCACCGTAAGTTGCACTATTCCCACTTTCAGTAGCAGTGCCAGATTCAGCTAAACTTCCAGCAACAGGCTGAGCAGCTTGATGCATGTAAGAGACCTCTGCTTTAGTATCAGAAGCAGCATTCCAACCCACCGCCTGCTCCTTAGAATATGTATTATCAGTAACATAACAGAACTCTTCCACCTTGGGGGAACATATCTCCTCGTATTTAGCGGCAATCATCATGCAGGAAACACCAAGTAGTTGTAACCGCTGTCTGTTCATTGCTTTTCCCGAGAGATAGCGATCAAGGCAGTTAACTGCCAAAAATAGTGTATCAGGTAGAAGTCGGTACTCTTCGGCAACCTCCACAAGCCAATCAATAAGCATTGCCTGCATGTCGGAATTGATGTCTGTCTGGTATTTGTGCTTGATAGGTTGTGATGTCGAATTATCTTTCAAGTGATCCAGCAAGAAAGAAAATACTGTCCCTGATAATTCTGTCATAAACTGCAGACAAAAGTCAACTAAGTTTCCTTAACAAGACATTTCTCGATTGCTTCATCACAAAGCTCAAGAGTGATTTCCCAATTCCCTTCTTTATAGTTCACATCGACAAAAATATCATATAAATCTTTCTCAGCAACCAAGCCATGTGTTCTCATCTCCTCAAATAGCTTCCTAGCTTCCACAAATTTCTTTCTCTTATAGAAACCTCTTATAAGAGCATTATAGGAAGCGGCTGTAACACTAAATCCTTTTTCAACCATTTCTTTATGCAGGTACCCTGCCTCTTTCATGTTTCTAGCCTTACAATGCCCTTTAATCAAAATATTATAGGTGTTACTGTCTGGCATCACTCCTCGAGCGTGCATACTCTTGTAAATCTCAGTAGTTGCACGCATGTTATTGCTAATGCAGTACTGCTTCATAAGAGAATTGAATGTTGTAGCATTTGGCATTATACCCTTCTCTAACATCCATTTTATTAACCTTTCACCTTCTTCCAACATCCCTGACATGCAAAACCCATTCATTAACACATTGAATGTAACAATTGTAGGATGAAGTCCTTTATCGAGCATAACTCGCAGCAACTCGTGTGCCTTGGCCATTTCCTTCAGTTTCAAAAATATCTTCCAGTGGTTCTTCTAGAGCATTGGATCCATAGTTAACATTATCAACAACCATGCCCTCTGGATAACCAGTGCATTGAATTTTGATTGAAGTAATCGCCAGAGACGTCTGAGGACTCGGATCTCACACATCTGTAAACAATGTAATGCCCTCCTCTAGTTTCTCCAAAGTGTTCCACAACAGAAACAAGTTGATACACATGTGTTTTGAGAAATTGAATTATAAGAAATATTGACCGTGTCAATGGATCGCAACTGTGTGTTTGAGCGAATGCTTTCTGAAGATCCAGAACACGGAAGTTCATCCAGTTCATGTCTGCCACTGGATGCAATCATTCTTGTCTCAGACTGCAGATTGCTATGGTTAGGCAAAGAATTTTTTTCGTTATACTGCATATTCAACGGCGGACTTTGTACATCTTCCTGTATATTTACTCCTAGTCTAGTTATCATGAATGACACATCCAAAATCAAGGGAAAATAAATATGGCCCTGGAGTTTGAATGACTCTCCAACACCATTCAGCTGGATGCATAAAATCCTTGGACACCGAGCAATATTTAGCTGCTTCAAAGCATGTGAAAACCTGTTTGACCACGGTAAATTTTCAAGATCATATGTTTTTCGGCAATCGCAGAACTCTTGGTCAGAACAACTCCTGAGTTTTTCAAGTTCTACCTTGTCTCCTTCTATCAAGGAAAGATACTCGATTGCAGTGTTGTGCCAACAGTGGCTGCAGTGGTAGTTCTCAATGTGTTCAGCTAGAATGAACTGCTTCAGGCAATCCACCAGCGTACAACCAACTCTTACAGTGTAACTATTACTAAGCACGAGCGAAAGAGGCAAACAATCAAAATTTTCAAACTTATTTGAGATCTGGGAAGAACAGCTTTGACAAGTTAAGCTGCTACAAAGAATCCCGTCAAAGAGTCCAAGGAAGAGGTTGTAAGGAGCCCATCTGTCTAAACTGAGTGTTAGATTGAGGATGGAAATTTGACATTGCAGCCAACCGCTGCTGCCTAAACTGCATTTGAGGATGTCTGGAATTGAAGGCATTACCATCACTTGGTAAATCTGATGCGCTTTCAATCTTCACTTGAACCAAAGGTCTTTCCTTGTTTACATCCATAGCAGGGCGGGGATTAGATTGTTGGTTTCTCATTAACTGCAGCTGCTGCTGTTGCTGAAAAGTCGGACTGTGGGAAATAATCATCTGCTGCATCTGTGTATTTATTCCTTTGAATTAGAGAACAAGCAGTATTATATGCCAATTCAAAGCTGTTTGTTGCTTTGACCCGAAATGAATCCAGCCATCCTTGTACTTCAGATGATCTCCCAGCCATAACCAAGGCAGCAACAAAATTTATTTCCAACATATCAATCTTGGACTTTTGAAGCTTCTAGTAGATATCTAAGCAAGCATCCATTTTTCCAAGACGATACAAAATTTGAGACTCCAAGAGCATAGTTTCGTCATTTCTTTCATGTTTTTGCAAAGACTGCAGAGCTTCATTCAACTTGTTTTGTTTGTATAAACAGTATGCCTTAAGGAAATGAAAATCCTCAGGAGGAGTCTTGGAAGATTGAATAGCGGAGATAGCGTCATCGAATCGATCGTCTTTGATTAACGCGACGACCTTGCATCGCAGAGCGTCTTCGTCACCAGGTGCAATTGCGAGAATCTGATTTGTGAGTTTGACGGCATTGGTGAAGGCGGAAGCTTGGATGTGTTTGTTGAGCGTGGTGAACAGGAGGCTGCGACGGCTTCCAGAGTTTGGAGTATCAACAAAATAGTCTCCACTGTCCCGTGAAACATGGCGGCTCCGCAAGCTCCCTGTTGAGCTTCTAACACTCATCAAGGGTCCTGACATGTTAACCAAAGATGGAAGGAACTGCCCCGACCGCGCAGTACTTACTGGAACAACATTTAACTCTGGAGGCATTGGACTTAATGGACCTGAGACACTTCGTCTAGTCATACCTGCTGTTCTTCAGCTCAAGCTCCCACTAACATTTCTTAGCGGACCCTCAAGAGAACCTCTTACAAGCAATGGAGACATGTGCGGTTGGTTATCCATAACTGATGCCATTTGGGCCATAGCAGGACCTTGTGAGAATTCTAAGACAAAATTTGCACTGACTTCACCCTTACTAGCACCTAGCCCAACTGGCTTAAAGCTATCCTCTAATAGTCGCTGAGACAACTGGAAAACCAAGTGATCTATTGTTCGTTGAGGGCATATTCGTGCTAAATATAGACTTACCCGCTTTGCAACACTGAAGTATGTAGCAAATGCACCGCTTATTTCAGTTGTTGTTGCACTTGAATCGCAATCTTCAATTCCTTTCGTGATCAGGAAATCTAAAACGGGACTGATATTCCTATTTTTGCTAGCAATTGTGCTCCAAAGTTTCTCAATTTCATCAGGAAACTGGTCTCCATGTCTCCATGTTACATAGTAAAGACTTTTCAATAGCCTATCACTCCAGCCTTCTTTGAGTTTCCAGAAATTAAGGTTCTCAATCCATGGAGCCATGCATGTCTCTTCCAAATTTAACTTGAATCAAATTCTTGAATAAAACAAATTCTTAAGAAATTGATAATGAACCCAAAGATTAATCTCTAAACATGTTTTAGAATCACTTGGAAACTGCACACTTGAATGAACACTCTGGACTTGCATCCCAAAACAAACATCTTGATTGAACATCCACCAAACTTGACTTGTACAGACAAAACTCTGAATCTTCGATTAAAACTAGGACAAACTTTTCATAAAACACTGCTTGATAAACTGATGATTCTTCACAAGACCACTTGAATTTGAACAATCATTTCTTGAGAAAATAGACCACTGATACAGATACTTGCAAATGAAGTAATCCCTTGACAGTTTGACATTAACTGCACATGAATAGCCACACTCGATTCCAAGTCATTCTTTTGCCATGAATCTCCCTACAAAACACACAGTGAAGAAGAAACAAACAAAATTGAAAAATATTTTTGGTATTTTGGTTAGATGTTAGTAAACAGAAACAAACATAAAGTAAATAAGAAACACAAAGTAAGATCTTGTTTGTGGAATGATATGCAAATGAAATGTGGGATCTTAGGGGTAAAAATTTGGGTATTACACTTTCCATCCTTAGGCTAAGCATCCATTCTATGCTGAGTTGCATCAACAAAGGTCTTGCCACTCGAGAAGAATGTGTTGCCATGTTGGAACTTGAATCACTTCGGTTGGAAATGCTCCTTCCTAGACTCACCTTCAAATGAACCTGAACCAACCCCCTCTCCCTAATCTTTGTAAAAGCTTCATTAACAAAAAGCTTCCTACCATCTAAATATAAGTTATCCATCTTCAATACTAGTCTTCTAACGTCCTCCACCTCGAAAAAATAGACGAAACCATATTCTCTCCCTCTCTTGTCTCTCTTTGCAAGAATAACAACCTCATCAATCAAGCCAAACTCTTTGAAATGATTGAACATATCCTTGGTCCTCAAGTACTCAGGAAACTCAATGAAAAAGATAGTAGTCATAACCTTGTCGCCCTTAACACCCGTCTTTTCCTTACTAGTCTTTGTATCCCATCTAGCTCTCTTGCCACCTTGTTTCCTGTTAGAGACTTTGACCCATTCACCCTCTATTTTATACACTTTTAGACCCACCATAGAAGCCCTAGGAAGTTAGAGAGAAAGGGAACCTTCTCTCTCTATATGTTATAGGGTCAACAAAACAAGTTGTAAAATAGAAGACATGGATGCGAGCAATATGAGAGAATTTCACTACGCCAAAAATGATTTTTGGCAGTGCAGAAAAGACAGGGCTTTTTGTAAAAGTGCTGCTAAAGAGTAAGGAAAAAAAAAGAGTTGACTTTAGACAGCGCTTTTAGAAAAGCGCTGCTAAATGTGGTAGTTTTGTATTACAAAAGAAAACGCTTTATAAAAAGCGCTGCTAAATAGGGGATCTACGAAAGCGCTTTGAAAAAGCGCTGCTAAATGGGTGACCTTCGAAAGCGCTTTGAGAAAGCGCTGCTATATGGGTAACCTATGAAAGCGCTGCTAAAGGTGGCAGTAAAAGAAAGCACTTTTTGTAAAGCGTTGCTAAATGCAGTACAAAAGAAAACGCTTTTATCAAAGCGCTGCTATAGGTCCTACCTAAGGCAGACCTTAGAGAGCGCTTTTATAAAGCGCTGCTAAAGGTGCATGCAAAAGCACTGCTATATGTTTAAGTATCATAAATTTAATAAAACTCAGCAATATTCAGAAACAGAAGCAGTCATGTTTAAACTCTTTCGTTTCCACTCGCGATAAACCTTACTCCCTTCGTCGACCACTTCCATCCGTTGCACCGTCGTACCGCCTCCGTCCGTCCGACCAGTACGTCATCTTCGTCGTTTCCGCCGACTGTCATAGTCCCTCCGTCCGCTGCCACCTCCTCTGTCCGGCCATTCCACCATTTTCAAGGTATTAAAGTTTTTTTAAAATGTTACTTTTACAATTCATAGTGTGGCTTGAGAACTTATTTTAATGAAGTTAATATTGAATTTTTTTGGTTCTTGATGTAAATGTATATGTCAATATTGAAGTTAATATTGAATTTTTTTGTTCCTGATGTAAATGTATATGTTAATGTTGTTGTTGTTGTTCTTGATGTTGATGATGTTGTAACGAGAATGTTGTTGTTGATGTTGTTAGTGTTGATATTGTTGATGTTGTTGTTGGTGAAATAATTTTGTAAGTCAATTTTGTATATATGTTAATGTTTTTGTTGTTGATGGAAACTTGAATTAAGTAACGATAATGTTGTTGTTGATGTTGTTAGTGTTGATGTTAATGATGTTGATGTTGTTGATGAAAGCAAATGAGTTAACTTTTTATATATGTTAATGTTTTTGTTGTTGATGGAAACTTGAATTAAGTAACAATAATGTTGTTGCTGATGTTGTTAGTGTTGATGTTAATGATGTTGATGTTGTTGATGAAAACAAATGAATTAATTTTATATATATGTTAATGTTTTTGTTGTTGATGGAAACTTGAATTAAGTAACGATAATGTTGTTGTTGATGTTGTTAGTGTTGATGTTAATGATGTTGATGTTGTTGATGAAAGTAAATGAATTAATTATGTCTGTTAATTTTGTATATACGTTAATGTTGTTGTTGATGAATACTTGAATTAATTGTTGAATGTTGTTGATGTTTGAATATATATTGTTGGTGTTTGAATATATATTGTTGATGTCTGAATATTCGCGAATTAGTTGTTGAATATTGTGATTTTGTTGAGTAATTTCTTGAACTTAAGTGATAAAGTGGTTATATTAGGTATAACTACTAACTTAGTCAATTTGTTATAGGGGTTACCTGTGAAGAGCAAGATTGTGATCGTTTTCAAGAATCCTACTATGTAGTTCTAGAAGTTGGTGATTTCTCAACAGGTGCTACATGTATTCGTTGTTTTTGCTTAGCTTTCTTAGTTTAGTTTAGCCTACTTAATTAGTATGGATAAGAAATGGATGTCTTCTAATCGATTGTCAAAAGAGTACGAGAATGGGGTATCAAAATTCGTTAAGTTTGCTATTGAACATGCCAAAGACCCCAGTAGGATCACATGTCCTTGCTTAGGTTGCTGTTATGGGCGTCGGATTAATGTAGTTCAGTTGGAATCTCATTTAAAGAGACATGGAATTGAACAAAGTTATACATGTTGGACATTACATGGTGAGATAAGTAACGAGAATGTTGAACCGGGGGATAATACGACATATGCTTCAAATGACAATGGCAGGGATACATATGATTGTGATCGAGTCGAAGAGATTGCAGAAGCACTTGAAGAAGATCTTCAGGACTGTCCCAAGATGTTTGAGAGGTTGGTAAGCGATGCAGAGAAACCGTTGTATAAAGGTTGAACTACTTTCACAAGATTGTCTATGGTATTAAAGTTGTACAACTTAAAGGCGGGTAATGGATGGTCGGATAAAAGTTTCACAGAGTTATTAGCCCTTATGAAAGAGATGCTTCCGGAGGATAATGTTCTTCCCAGTCGAACCTATGAAGCTAAAAAAAATGTTATGCTCTATTGGCATGAGCTATGATAAGATACATGCTTGTCCAAGTGATTGCATTTTGTTTCGAAATGAATATGCATCATTAAGCGAGTGTTCTAAATGCGGTGTATCTCGGTATAAGAAAAAGTTGTCACCAGCAAAAGTCTTATGGTATTATCCTATAATTCCGAGATTTAGACGCATGTTTCATAGTGAAACAGATGCTAAACATTTGACTTGGCATGCAGATGATAGAATTATAGATGGGAAGTATCGACATCCGGCAGATTCACCACAGTGGATGAAAATTGATGATGAGTATCCTGATTTTGGAGAAGAAGTTAGAAACCTTCGCTTGGCATTATCAACTGATGGAATAAATTTGCATGGTCTACAAAGTATCTCACATTCCACATGGCCTATAATTATTATGATTTATAACCTACCTCCATGGCTATGTATGAAGTGTAAGTACATGATGTTATCTATGTTAATTTCTGGCCCTAAACAACCAGGGAATGACATAGACGTATACTTAACACCTTTAATCAAAGACTTAAAGAGTTTGTAAGAGAACAGCGTGAAGGTTTATGATGGATATAGGAAAGAAAGTTTCAACTTGAGGGCGATGTTGTTTGGCACAATTAATGATTTTCTAGCATACGGAAATCTATCGGGGTATAGCATTAAAGGTCAATGCGTGTGTCCTATCTGTGAAGAAAACACATATTGGACGCGATTGGAAATTGGTCAGAAGAATTTCTTTCTTGGTCATCATAGATTCTTAAATTCTAATCATCACTGCCGTGGGTGGAGAAAAGCATTCAATGGAAATTCAGAACAAGGTAAAGCTCCACCTACATTGACCGGTGAACAAATTTTTGAAAAGGTGAAAGATGTGAGTACTAAGTTTGGCAAGCCTTTTGCTCATACGCTTGTCACGTGTGGGTGGTAGAAGAGGTCAATTTTTTTTGAGTTGCCGTATTGGAAGTCGTTGTATGAAAGATATTTTCTTGATGTTATGCATATTGAAAAAAATGTATTTGAAAGTGTTGTTGGTACGTTACTCAATATACAAGGAAAGTCTAAGGATGACCTTAAAGCAAGAAAGGACTTGGTAGCGATGGGAATAAGAAATGAATTAGGATCCTTGGAGAAAGGAAATCGAACATATCTATCACCTGTTGCTTATACTTTATATAGAAAGGAGAAAAAGATATTGTGTAAGTTTCTAAGTGAAGTTAAAGTTCCAGAAGGATACTCTTCAGATATTAGAAGACTTGTTTCTATGAAATACCTCAAGTTAAAGAGTTTAAAGACACATGATTGCCATGTTATAATGGAACACTTTCTACCAATAGGTATACATTCTATTTTTCCAGAAAAATTGAGAAGTGCAATAATTAAATTGTGTTTTTTCTTCAGGTCAATATGATGTAAGGTGATCGATCCTGCGATCTTACCAACATTGCAAAAAGAAATAGTTATTACTTTGTGTGAGCTTGAAATGTATTTTCCTCCATCATTTTTTGACATAATGGTACATCTAGTTGTTCATCTTGTGAAAGAGACACAATTGTGTGGACCAACTTATATGAGATGGATGTACCCTGTTGAACATTATATGAAAATATTGAAAGGGTATGTGAAAAACCGAAGTCGACCAGAGGATTGTATTGTTGAACGATACATTGTTGAAGAAGCGATTGAGTTTTGTACTGAATATTTGTCCAATGTTCAATCCATTGGCCTCCCAAAATCTCATGTTGTTGAAAAAATAGTAGGAAAACAATTAATTGGAAATAAAGTTGTGACAGTTTCAAGGGATGAACGGGAGCAAGTGCATTTGTATGTTCTGCATAATGACATTGAGGTTGAGCCGTATGTTGAAATGCACAAGGACGTTCTCCGAGGTTTAAATCTAAATAGAAATGAAAATTGGATAGTACGTGAGCACAATCGAAGTTCTATAACATTGTTCAAGGATCATATATTTTCAAAGTTTTATTCTGATCCAGCTTCAATAACATAAAGGTTGAAATGTTAGGCATATGGTCAAAGTTTGCATGTGTTTTCTTATAGCGCATACGCAATTAATGGATACACATTTTATACCAAAGAACAAGATGATAAAAGTACAATGCAAAATAGTGGTGTCGTTATGCTTGTTGAAGCAATGCACATTTCAAGTGTGAAGGACTTAAACCCCAAATATGCAAATTTGTCGTATTTTTGGATTATCGAGGGCATTTGGGTGTTTGATTATGAGAAGTTTCAGATTCCTATCTTTGGATGTAAGTGGGTTGAAAATAATAGTGGCATACGAATGGATAAGTCTGGATTTTTGCAAGTGGATCTTAATAAGGTGGGGTATAAAGATGAGCCTTTTATTCTAGCCATGCAAGCTAAACAAGTGTTTTATGTCACTGATCCGACAAGTACGAAATGGTCTATAGTTCTTTTTTCCAACAAAGTAATTGATGATAACATTGGAGATCAGGGTGATGTTAATGTTGAGAAGGAATCTTATATTATAGATGATCAAGATGAGAATGTTAGAGCGGACGAATCATATATTAGAAATGATCATAACGAGGGAATTTGGATCAATCCATCAGTCCGTGTTGTTAAGAGACAAGTAAACTACGTTCCAACAAAGAAAAGAAAGAGATGTTAGTGACAAAGGTACTTGTAAAATTACATATTATATCATTCAATAAAATTACATATTATATCATTCAATAAAATTACATATTATGTCATTCAATAAAATTACAGGTATTTCTTATTTATATATTTCTTATTTATATGTTTTTCTTTTCATATATATTTGTCATTCATTTCATAATTTGGTTTTTCTGAATTACATGTATTATGGCTACCAACAAGGAAAAATCACATGATACTTCTAAACATGATGGAAATGAACCAGCACAAGACGTGGAAGGAGATATTACAAGAGGAATAACGGTTATAAAAAAACCATCCGTGTGAGAGATAAAGGTATAAAGTATGATGTGCATTGGAATGAAACAGATCAATTAATTGAGCCTAACGGTGTGATGCTGACAAGTTACATAGGAGCACTTGTTCGTTCGCAAATTCCAATCACTTGCGATAATTGGAGAATTTCTTTGTTAAAACCAGCTAAAGACAAAATTTGGAGCGAGATACAGGTATGTTTATTTGTTTGATTAGATCTTCTAATATTGATGACGACCGGAAAAAAATATTGTCTTCAATTGGCCGGAAAACGACTAAGAGGATTTAGAGTGTTTTTAACGAACAAGTTTCTTAAAGATTCTGATGGAAAATTTGTCGAATCAGAGCGTCCAAAGAAGTATGCTGATCTGATTTCAGTTGAAGAATGGGAAACATTTGTTGCCAAGCGAAGAACCCAAGAATTCCATGTAATTCTAACTTATCATGAACAATGTATAATATATATACTTCTTCCACATGAGTTCTGATATGACTTAAACTTGTTTTTTTAGGTTGTGAGTGACGTAAATCGGCAACAAGCATCAAAACCTGCGTATCCATATAAATCCTTTAATATGATATAGTTAGAATACGAGGAAAGTGAAGCTTATTATCTGTCTTAATGTGTAGTTAGAATAGGAGAAAAGTGATGCAACATCTCTTCCGGACCATGTTTTGTGGAAGGCTGCCCGTGTGGGTAGAGATAGAGTCGTTCAGGAAGAAGTTCAACAAGTATTTGAGCAATGTGTAAGTACAACATTAGTTATGTCATAAACTCAAAAGTGTATAATATATTTATGCTTTTATCTATATTTCAGGAGAGTTAATTCCAGACTATAACTGTAGTTGAGGATGATGATTGCAGGAGCGTACTGAGTCGAGTGTTAAATATTCCTGAGTATTCTGGGCGTTTGAGGGGTAAGGGATTTGGTGTCATTCCAACAAAATTGTATAAGCAGCCAAAGAATAAAAATCCTAGAAATAAACAAGTGATGGAGACGTTAGAAGAATTGAAAGCTCAAATTTGTGAATTGCAAAAGGACAAAGAGAGATACATGTCAGAAAGGCGCGGTCCAGAGTGTAAAGATACTAGTGACAAAGATAGTATCAATTGTAATTTTCCACAGAAGCTTCCCGAGGTAATTATATATTACATTGAAATTAATTCAGAACAATTTTCTTAATTGACACATTAATCATATTCATTATTTGTTTAGGGCATTTCACCTTGTCGGCTCTATTTATCGTCACCGACTTACCGCAGGGTTGGCAAGGGAAAAGTGCATACCACTTTGGGAGACTTACTTCACCATAAACCGCTTCCTGCTGGAAAAGTGCAAAATAGGTACTACTAGAATTACATGATGATCTTATACATTAACTACTTAACTTATATGACTTTTAGGTTCATGCTCAAAAGTTGCAACAAGTCAGTAAGGCTAAGATACCTAAATCTAGCAAGGTGCCCAACAAAAAAAAAGGCCGAGCCAAAAAAAGCATCTGTTCCTTGATTTAGGTTGTGCCTTGAAACATACGTAGGAGCAACAGATGTGGTTAAGGGTGGCATCCGTCAAATACCTATGGAGGAAGGTATTTTCGGTTTTGAATATGCCGAAACAATTGCTAAAGAGGATTTGGACCAGATTTTCCAACATTCTGAATTAGGCATTGGTGTTATGCATTCATACATCAAGTACTCCGATCAATTTTAATTAAATAATTGAACAATTTATTTGCTCATTTAAATGAATATTCTAATGTTGATTATGTTTTTATTTAAGGTTCTTGTATGACAAGTTGTTAGTCTCGCATCAATTGATTTCAAGATTCACATTCTTATCTGCTAGTTGTATCAACGCACGGTCAATCGATCATACTCCAGATGTAGTCAGAGATTACATAGTCCAAGCATTTATTGCCGCAGATACAGAGAAGTTGTATTTTTTACCATATAATACTGGTGATGGATTAGATTTCACTCTAAATTCATTTATTATAATTATTTGTTTTTTGTCATTCTATATAACATTTTCGTCTAAACTTTTGTCTTATTTTACAGTGGACACTGGTTGTTGGTTGAGATTAATTCGATAAAAGAAATAGTGTATTATCTGGATTCATTGGATGGTGATCAAACAAAATATCCTGATATGAAGAATATGGTTAATACGTAAGTGATGAGATATATTGTTCTGAATAATCATCTTTATTTATTTTGTGAGATTGTTCTAAATATTCATTTATATTATGTTAGAGCTATACAAACATTCTGATCACAAAGACAAGCAACAGTGCCAAAAAGGAAGGCTAACAACATTAGCTGGATCAGAGTGCAGGTATATTTTCACAATTTTGACTGTTATAGTGATTCTACTTGATAAAACTAGCTAAACTATATATCCTGATAAATATTCGTTTGTTTTTTCCATTTACAGTGTCCTCGTCAGCGCAATGGGATTGATTGCGGATATTTTGTATTGAGTTTTATGAAGGAAATTATTCATTCAGGTCAAATAGAGGTTCCAAACATGGTATGGATTTATAAGTTATATGATTTATTTTAATATTTAACTGATATTTCATCTGAGTAATTAGTTTTAAAACTAAATCATGCATGTTATGTTATATTATGTAGTACTTTGATGAATTCAAGTGTGGTACTTACTCGAAAGACAGATTGAAAGAAATTAAGGAGGAATGATATCAATACATTCTTGAGTTGAGAATTGTATAAGGTATATATATTTTCAATTGATGCAGGATAATTATATTTCTGGAAGTCGTATGTAATTTTGAAATTATATGTAGAGTGAATGTATTTGTAAAGTTATTGGTTTTGTAATTATATGTATAGTGAATGTATTTGTGAAGTTGTTGTGAGGATCGACTTGTGTTGAATTATAAGCAGGTTTATGTGTTGAATTACAATGATTATGGTATATATAAGGCCAAAGTGTTGAAATAAAGACATGTGGTGAATGTAATTGTTATAAGTAGGTTTATCAAAAAAAATATAAAAAATGGTGCAACTTAATTCAACAAAAATCATTTCTAAAAAATATGAAAAATAGACAACACTTTTACCAAAAAAACGCTATGAAAAAGTGATTTAAAAAAAAATTCAATGACGTGAAGAAAAGACAACGCTTTTCTTAGAAAGCACTGCTAAAAGGGGGGGTATAGAGAACGCTGCTATAGGGGGAAAGGGAAGCGAAAGAAAGCGCTGCTAAAGGGGGGGGGATAGGAAGCGCTTTTCTTATCATCGATTTTCTTAAGAAAAGCGCAGCTAAAGGGGGGGAATAGGCAGCGCTTTTTGCAAAAGCGCTACTAACAAGTATTCAACAAATACACTTTAGGCAGCGCTTTTGAAAAGCGCTGCTAAAGGTGAGGGAAAGAGAGATCGCTTTTCTGGAAAAACGCTGCTAAAAGTGGGCCTATAGCAGCGCTTTTTCCATAAAAAAAAAGCGCTGCCTTTACCTTTAGCAGTGCCTCTTTAGGCAGCCCTGCTAAAGGTCTTTTTTGGTATATTGTTTTTATGTGGGTTATGATTATACAACTAATATGATAGTTTCATTCATAAATACTATAACTTCAAAATATTCAAATAGTCAAATTATTTTACACAATTTATCGATTTTATTTTATTTTATATTTATACATTTTACAATTTAATACTTCAAACATTGTCTTACAATATAATATAATGTTTTTTAGGAAAAATAAAGAACTTGTTAATGAATGACATAGTTCCTTCTCAAATGTAATTGTTTGAAGAAAAGAAAACTATCAGTGAAATTTAGAAGATTTCTAGACTAATTTTCAATGTCGACAACAACCTTTTAATAAACAAACAATCACATATTCAATCTCCAACTTTTTTTTAAAAAATAAAATACTTTATTAATCAAAAATTGTCTTTAAATACAAGCGATCCCAGCGGATCCATCTACAAAGCAAGACATCCTAAGACAAAAAGGGAAGAACAAACTAATTATCTATCCCCCCTCTATCATTAAGATAGCTATATACTTTATGAGTTTCTTAGTATTCCATCCTCTATACACCAGAGTATCTATTACATTTCTTCCTATTGTAGTGATCTCATTCGTCTCTCCAAAATTTTTGTTATTTCTAGCCTTCCAAATCTCATAGATGGTCTCAGATATTTCCATTTTTATGACTGCAGCTCGGACTCCTTTACCTTTAGTTTGTTGAATAAGCCATTTCACCTTGCTATGCCAACTTCCAGGGGTATGGTTTATTTGTGCCCATCTTAGGATCTCTTTCCATACGTTCTTTAGACTTTCACACTCAAAAAATAAATGGTTTAATGTTTCTTCCTTCGCATAGAACCAACACTCATTATTATCAATCATACCGTACTTAAGCAATTTGTCTTTCGTTGCTAATCTTCCATGGCAAGCAAGCCACAAAATGAAATTGGCTCTCGGTCTCGCGTTATTCCCATAAACCAAATTCTTCCACTCTACCAACTGCCCGCAATCGTGTAGTTTCACATATAGTCTGCTCATTTTAATTTCCCCCCCCCCCCCCCCCCCCCATCTTGAGTTCTTCCAGATTTCCCAAGTTTTTAAACTCTTCCCTTAGATTGAGTATACCTTTAATTATCCAGGAATCACTCCTATTACACTGGATCTCAATCAGTTAGTTGGTTTTGATGTAATACGTTTGCATCCATTTAACCCAAAGCGAATCTTGTTTCCCACTCAAGTTCCATAGCAACTTCATAAAAGTTGTTTTATTCCAAACTTCAATGTCTATGACATTCAGCCCGCCATGACTCCGTGGACTACAAACCTGTTTCCACCCTACGGGTGCTTTACGACTCCCCTCAAAACCTCATGTATAGAGGAAAATGCGACAAATCGATTCAATTTTCTATATAACAGTTTTGGGGAAAGGGAAACAAGTTAGCCAGTAATTTTTCATCGCAAACATAACACAGTTTATAAGTTGAAGCCTCCCGGCGTAGGTAAATAACCAAGCAGTCCAATTTTTTATCTTGCCCATGATTTTGTCTATTAACGGTGTGTAATGGCGCACATAGAGTTTTTTACCAGTAACCGGAACCCCTAGATACTTAAAAGGAAGCCGACCTTCTTGGAACCCCGAGGCTTTAATAACATTCTGCCTTGTCAACTCATCCATGCCAGCATAATAAATTCGAAACTTCTGTGGATTCACTGCAAGACCTGTAGCCTTCGAAAATTTCCCATAAGTCTTCATCATCATTTCAACCGAGACCTTATCTCCCATGGAAAACATAAGCAAGTCGTCCGCAAAGCAAAGGTTTGATTTTCAATTTATCGCATTTAGGGTGATAATTGAAGTCATGATCTTCCTGCATCTTGTATAAGTATATGTTCAAGCATTCCATTACAATGACAAACAACATAGGTGATATCCGATCGCCTTGTCTAAGCCCCCGTTTCGCTGCCATGATGTCAGTTTGATGCCCGTTTACGTTAAAACTATAAGAAATAGTTGATACCATTGTCATCACCCATTTAGTGAACTGTTATGGGCATCCCACCTCATTCAAAATCTTTTCAAGCGCATTCCAATCAACCGCATCATATGCTTTTTCAATGTCCATTTGCATTAAACAGTGGGGAGAAATATTCTTCCTTTCGTATCCCTTAATCAATTCATATGTGATTAGAATATGGTTATGAATTCTCTGCCCTTTGACCAACGCTGCTTGATTCGCACCAATTATCGTACCTAGTACTTTGCTGAGTCGGTTGGCCAAAATCTTGGATATGATTTTGTACAAGGTACTACAGCACGCAATAGGTCGATAGTCTTGTATCTCTTTTGCACTCTTGTGCTTAGGAATTAGAGTGACAACAGAGCAGTTAGCAGCTCTGTACATACGATTATGCTTGAAAAAATCATGTACAACTGCTATAACATCCAGTTTAATAATATTCCAGACTTTCTTGTAAAATAGGCTCCAAAACCATCAATTCCAGGTGCCTTATCATTACCTATGCCTATTAGAGCTATGGTGATTTCGTCTTCGGTTACATGACTCATCAACATATCCCTCTGCGCAGCTTCCAATTGCCTGCCTTTCCTCATTGCTTCTGTATCAATGCTTTCAAGTTCGTTCAGTTTTGTACCCATCAGATACCTGTAGAATGATATTACTTCATTTTCCATTCCTTGCTGATCTGTAACAATGGTTCCATCTACTCTTTGAAGTTTTGTCATGTTTTTGAGTTGTTGTCGCATCTTTATAGAGGCGTGAAAATATTTGTTGTTGCCATCACTAAGTCGCAGCCAATCAATTTTTTCTCTTTGCCTCACCATACTATCATCCAATTCCTGCAAAATAATAATATTTTTAGAACATCTTTTAACCATATTAATCTTGTCTCCATCCAATCTATCTGTCATTAAATTATCCCGCGCCTTGTTCAGATCTTCTCGAGCTCGTGCAATTTCCTTGTGAAACTCAGCCAACGGTTTGCTCAATTTCCTGATGTGGGGTTGTAGTCTTTGCAATTTCTTCCATACAACAAACATTGGTCTTCCTTCTAACGGAATGTCCCAACTGTTCTTGACAACTTCCTGGAAATTATCCAAGTCTGCGCAACAGTTTATGAATCTAAATCCTTTGCTAGGCTGCTGTACTTAAATATTGTCGTGTAACACAAGCATGGCATGATCAAATATGTTGGGGTTCATATTCGTTAATCTTGTAGTTCCATATTGTTGCAGCCACTCAACATTTCAAAGGACATGATCAATTCTAGAGTAGATGGAAGAAAATTCACTTCTTGAATTAAATGGTTTCGATGACAACTAAATCGTTATCAATGGAAAATTAATTAAGTTTAACAAGAATGTTTTCTTTGTATATACTTGATATGCCTCCAATTGTAGTGAGATTGTTTATATAACTTTTCTGTTACCGTAACCATAAAGTTTAGGTAGGTCATATTTTAAAGACTCATTATAATTTAAAAATTTTCAAAGTGTATAGAGTTCATCAACTAGTTCTCCATATCAAATGCAGATCTCTAAAATTAATTTTTCTGTCTTCTCTAGAAAACAACTCCTCTTCCCTTTTCTCTTCAATTTTTAAATTTTTAGTCACTCATGTAATTTTTAGAGGTGGTGGTGCAAAGCCCCTTTAGCTGCTCCACCTTCAATCTATTTTGAGATTGTCAGATGCGCAACACTATTTTTCCTCTGGCATCATTGTTATATTTGGCTCGTTGTTCTGACACCACTGTGTTTGGGCATAACTCCAATTGAGAGGCGTTAACGCTCACGTCATTGGATTTTAGTCGCCTGAGTCACGATATTGGATTTCTAAGGGTTGGAAGGTTTGCTTGCGTGAAGATTTTGTTGTTGTTAAGTCGTAAGCTTTGTGGATCTGGTGTTCTGTGTTTTAAATCTGTTGATGTTGTTATTCTAGATTCGAATCTTTCATTGTTTCCAGATCTAATTTCGTGGCTTGGACTAGTGTGTTTTTCTTTTGATTTCTGATTCCTTTCAGATTTGTTGAGATTTGCAGTTATCAAAGTGTTTGGGTTGACGCTACCACAACAACGATTTCATTCTGTTTTACAACCTTGTCGTCGGCTTGCTGTTATTAGTTATGGCCCGTTGTGATCTAAGTTTGTTTAGTTTGAGAGAGCTATTAAGCATGCTATGATTTTTCGAAGGGAATTGTCAGTATGCAAATTGGTTTATATTGGCAATCGATTCATTCACCATTATTTAAAGATTGTGAAGACTCAAACAACACATTTTCTTTTGTTATACGGTTTTGTTCTTGTATGGATGTTTACTAGATAGTTTATGTTGTGTGTGTTTTTACTTCTTCTATTAGTCTATTGTTATAATAATAAAATAAATATTAATTACTTTTAATATAATTTGATTGAGTCAATTCTTTTTCTCTCTATATTTTATAGACTCTATTTTTATTTTTATTTAATATATTAATGATTTATTAATAAAATACGGATTTCAAATTAAGTTTTTGTGAAAGTGAGACCAAAATCTTACTAACTACATTGACCAACGCCTGTATAAATTGTTTATGTTATTCATATTATAAAATTATTTAAATCATTGATATGTTAGGTTATATAAATTTTATAAAAATGTATATTATGTCAAATCTAAATAAAGAAGACATCCATTAATACTTTTTGTTTTTATATAAATCAGAAGAGTGATTAATCTCTCGAGTCATTGAGGACTACCATAAATGATAAAATATCTTTTTAATGATTAAGGTAAAATGATATTGTATATAATACATTAATATTTGAAAAGATTAATTTAATAAAATTTTCATTTGTGAAATAACAAATATAAGACAGATGGCAGTGCACAAATTGCACAATACAACCTTTAAAAAATGCATAGTAGCAATATGCCAAAAAGCTCGAAATGTGCAATGAATCATGTGATGTTAATGCATCGATCTCAATAACTGAGTTAAGTAGTCAAGATCCTGTTAATAATGTTTAATTGTTTAATAGATTTTATACAGATGATGCAAATCTATAATATAAATAGAAAATGAGTAGTAAATAATTGTAAAATTAAAATATGTAACTTTTAAGGTTCTTTGAATAAATTAAACTTTTTTTCAGATGGAAAAGACAAGGTTTCAAGAGAGTTTTGACATGCATTATGTCATATTCAACAAGAGAAAACTTTATCTCATACCTGAAAAGTTCTAATTATATTATTTTATTTATTTATTATTCTTTCAAAATCGAAAAAGTTTGTACCCGTATCTACACCAATGTACTGTAAAACATCATTTAAAATTTTTGGTCATTTCTCTTTCTCGGATAATTTTGAATAAACTTTTTTCTATTATAATTTTTTTATTCATAGAATAATTTGTTATAAATTTTTCAATATTATAACTTTTAATAATTTTTTTCCAAATAACTTTTTAAGAATTTTCTGATAGTTGTTTTCTTTTTTGAAGATATATTAAACAGCGTTTTAACATCGTTGTAAAAAATAAACAGTTTAAATGTTAAACGACTAAAATGTTTCAAAAAAGCAAATCAGTTAGAAAAGACATTTATTTTTTTAAATTTTAGGCAACCTTTTTCTACTGTTGCCTAAACTCATTTATCTTGCAATTTTTGAATGACTTTAATTTCAAATATAATTTAGATTAGATAACTTCCGAAGAATAGGAAACGTTTTTATTTTTTTTACTTTAACTCACCGATTTTTCACTATTATCTATTGTTTTTTTTACAATTTTTCTTTTATATTTTTAGATATAATAAGTGTATTTTGGTCAAATTAAATAAGTTGTGAAAATGGAGGGATAATCGTTGGGACATGAGATAAAAAATTTCAACAAGAGACTCTCGTTCATGTCCCGTTTGAGACTTTCTTTTAAAGAGACTTCGATGGGCCATCGTCACGCTAATACAGGGTCGGGTGAAGAGAAAATATAACATGAATGTTGACGCACTTAAATATACTTTTTCGTTAAGAGAACTTCTTATTACATCCTATGTATTTCTTAGACATCATGCGGATTTCCTATACCACCCCTAGTTTTTAGAGATATATCTTTGGACACACTCTTTTCACACTCAAGAAAGGTCATTCTAGATGACACCTCATGCATTTACTAAAGATTTATTTCAAAGATATATCTCCTGAACCATACCGTAGTTATATTTTTGAAACAAAACCATACACAAAAACAACCCAAGATGAACTTTCCAAAAATAAAATGAGCATTCATAACATAAAATTAGCATTACAATGATTATTTCAACAGAAAAATAAATACTACATTTCAATATTTCGGTGGACGCTTGCACATCTCCGAGATATCGTCGACCGATCTTCGTAGTGTCGCTTCTAATTTGAGTGAAACTTTCTCTTCGAAATCGAAAAATGTTTGTCATATCGCCATAACATCAGCTCGAGTCTTGAGCTCAAATTTGCTTAACACAATGTTCCATTCGTTGTCAACCGAGGGTGAACGATACTCAAGCTTGACAACCCTTCGCGTGTCTTCGTAAGGTAGGAGATAGTGGATTTCGTCTATGATATTGTCGAGGGAGGTGAGATCGGTGAGCTTGAACGTCCTCCCAGGTGTAGAGGCTCCAGAGTAGAAGACACTTGAGACATACCAGCAGATGTTTATTTCACACATTTGAGACATTTTGAGTTTGTGTGAAGTATAACACAAGAACACTCAAATTTATTGAAGACCTAGTTCAATAAGGACCACTCATTGACTGTCATTCATACTTCGGATATGTATCTCTGGACGCACCCCATTATCTTATTTTGGAGATGCATCACCAGAGCTTTCCCTGAACCATTCAAAAATAAAGCAAATAAAAGAACCTTTCGAGATGTGTTAGTTCTTGATTGGCAGGAATTTTGATAAAACTTGGTGATATCACAAGATGTCCTACAGGATGTCTTGACATATGTTCTTAACATTCTGCAGGTAGCTATGCTTGGTGTTGCAGGGTTTAGGTCATGATGTCAAGCATGATGTCCTGACATTTGTGAACAGAACATTCTGTGAGAATGTGTTTGACAGTCTGTTACTTTTTGTGCAACTCTTTGCGCTGTTATAATCTGTCTTTTATGGTTCAAATCTGCGTGGAAATAGTCTTTATTCAAAAGTGTTTTTTATGCATATTTCGTGGAGTATTTATGGAATCGTGTGATCTATTTTCTGAAGGAAATCTTGAAGATCTGAAGAGTGATTTGATTGAAGCTGACTGGATCAAATCAAATCTGTTTTGATTTTACTCATTGATGCTAATTAATTAAATTGATTATATCAAGATCAGATGCTGTTTTTACCAAAGCCCAAGCCCGTCCAAGAGTTACTATTTAAAGGATTCACAATCTTATTTTGAAGCTGAGAGAAGCTAGGTTTATTATAGTGCATTGTGTAACACCCCTTTCTAAACCCCGCAATTAATGAAAATAATCAGAGTATGATTAACATGCATTCATTCAAGGGTGTCACACTTAAATTTCAAAACACCTGCCATGTTCATTAACACAACAATAAAAGATCATGTTTTACAATTCTTTTCACTTTGCATGAAACAGCGGATTCAATTCAAACAGATATTTTCATAAAAGGAATATTCGTTTTGATCACATGATTCAACCATAATCGGGCACTAAGGCCAATTTCTCATAGCTTCAATAAATATGAAAACATAACACATTTCTATAAAATGTAACCAAGCGATCCCAGTGTTACATGACCAGAGCATGACTCGACCCAACTTAATTAAATCACTAAACAGCTAGACCGATGGCAACCTCGCACCACAAGCAACTCTACTCTGGATACCTGCACGATGTCATATAGGACATCATTCCAGCAGAAGGGTGAGAAATATTATCATAAAATCAATGCATATAATTATGTGCATAAACATTCATAAAATACATAAATGCCACATTTCTCACCACTTTACATAATCACTTCTCACATGCTTCCCCATTTATATATTTATATAACGAACATGATTAACTATCGAACATGTTATCATGCACATATCCATGGTTCTTATTATTCCACATTTTCATACACATAAGCACGTTGTATACATCAATTACATGGTCATAACTTATCCAAAACATTATAGTCATGCACATAGCATACTTTCATACAACATTTCCAATTATGCAAGTCATGTACATACACGTAAGCACAACTCTAATCAACAATCCTATCTATGCCATATGGCTCACGTAAAGCCCATCAATTCCACCAATTCCCCGTTCGGGATTGTGGGTATATCACTCATACCCCACCAGGAACAACACATAGTCATTCTACCCCAGTGATCACTCTGCTGGGAACGACATCTTGTCATTCCACCCCAGTATACATGAGCCTTACACGCATTCATTATTTCAATATCATCAACATGAATCACTAAGCAATGCACATATATATACATAATATATTTTCATGCATTCTTCACTTACAATTGCACATAAACAACACTGCATTACAACATTTATCAAGCAATGCATACAATATGTTTATTTCAACCCCGATTCACATAAACGTCAACATATACATATAGCCACACATATACATATATCATTTAGCATATTCAACCATGCCATTCATCATAATTCATATCAGCCCACATAAACATACACATATTATGTTTATTTTCCATGCTCCACGGCAATAATGATAAATGCAACTCATAGAGACCGACTCACGACTCCATGCAGATGCAAATGCGGTACCGACTCATTTCAACAGATTCTCTAAGGAATCGAGTATTCAGCAGATCCTCCACGGGATCAAGTACTCAGCAGATTCTCCACGGAATCAAATATTCATCAGATTCTCCACGGAATCGAATATTCAGCAGATCCTCCACGGGATCAAGTACTCAGCAGATTCTCCACGGAATCAAATACTCTAGCCAATCCTCCACGGGATTACATGTTATGACCGATTCTCCGAGGAATCACACAATGCAACCGATTCTCCAAGGAATCTAATATAACTATCATACGAGGTTCTGCAAATCCTCCGAGGGATCAATCAACACAAAAATGCATACTATGTTCACAAACATACTCATTGCATTTATCACATACATCGCATATATCTATCATGCATTCACATTATGCACCATTCCACACATGGTTTACACACATATCAGCCTATTAATGCGTTTCTATTCAATTCGAGCATATACACAAGATTATCAAATATTCAAGATTCACCATTTACTCTACAATCTAGGATTCACGCCTTTCGGCCACCCACAGCACGACATGTCAAAATAGTTCACACATCAATCATTCATGTAGGCATTAATCATAATTGAATCAACCAAACATCATGCTATGAACAAACAGCAAAACAAAATAACACTTCCAGGTTCGCCAACCTTCGCCTGGCGAAGCCACGCAGCGAATGCTCGCTGGCCTTCGCCTGGCGAACTTCCCAGCGAAGTCCACTGGGAGTAATTCTGGAATTACTCGCTGAGGCTCGCTACACACTCGCCTGGCGAACCTTCGCCTACTCACTTCGCCTGGCGAACTTGCCAGCGAATACAGGGTATTAGCTTCTGACTTGCTTCGCTACAGCTCGCTGGGCTTCGCCTGGCGAAGCTTCGCTGCCATTCTCCTGGCGAACTTGCGAAGACAGAACTTCCATGGCTGCCTCAAAGCCCAAACTCCACACAACCAACCGATTAAAAGCCAACTCGCTCCAGAAAGTTCAACACCACGATACCCGACTTAAATATGACATCTATACTCGACTCTATCTGATTAAAACATCATTTTACCGATTAAATCATTTTCGACCTAGAATTGAAAAGCATAGATTTCACCCGAACCATCCACATAACACATACATAATCATACACATGGATTGGATAATAATGTTTCTCACCCTTACCTTGATTCAATCGAAGCTTTGGGCTGCTCTTGATGATTTACACACTTTTCTTCTTCTTCTTCTTCTCTTTTCTCCTCCTTTTCCTTCTTTCTCTTTTTCTTTCCTTTTTCTTTCCCTTACCACTCTTTTTCCTTTTCTTTCTATTTCTATCCTTTATATTTCTTTTTCTCATTCATTATTTGTCAAATGACCAAAATGCCCTCCATTCTAAATTTTACTCGAAAATTCTCCGAAACGGTAAAATATCAGAACATACCATATTCACAAATTAATTCCACGAATAACACAAGTATTACTCAAATCCAATAAAATGCTCCACAAAATGCGATAATCAAAATCGGGGCGTTACAACTCTCCCCCACTTTATAAATTTTCGTCCTCGAAAATATCATCCGACTCAAACAACTTGGAATATGATTCTCGCCTCCCAATGTCGCAAATCTGACTGTTTCTAGTTGATCCTCCCAAACACCTTTACCAAGACAATCCCTTTGCCTCACAGTTGCTTCTTGTTCACCACTCTGAACCAGCAATGCCTTAGCAGTCAAATACTTTCTCACTCATACACCATCCATCTGGATCAATGCAACTCCTCAGCTTAGACTCATGAACACATCATGCAATTTTCCCAAGGTGACAACGGTACAACAATCTAACATGCTATCTTTCCACGCTCCCGCTGCACCACTCTGGTACAAATTCGATAAGACACAGTGTGCTTCCGAGACCTCAAGCTCGACCAACACCAATTACCATCGTAACTCTCCAAAACACATCTTCCCGGGGGCTTCTTTCAATCTTTTCAGCCGCCTCTCGCACAATCTCATGTCCGATTACCACACTCTTGCCAGATACACATCAACACAAAAGAGTCATACATCTCATTCCGATTCATTTTGATCCGACACACAAGTTATCAACAAGTCCTCTATGTACTAGACAGTTCCCGTGTCTGCCCATCCACCTACGGATGCTAGATAAGGTTCAATTTCAGTACGACACCCAAAACGTCCGCAAACGTTTCCAAATCTCAATGATGAATTCAGATACCTTATCTGACACAATGTTAGACGGTATCACATACTATTCCGAAATACGCAACAGTTGCATCAGGCTAACAGTCCCCGATGTTCACACTTCGACGTTCAACAAGTCTAATCCGCCTATACGACCGCGACCACTTCTCCCTCCATCTGTGGCCACCAAAACAACTTCTCCCAATTCAGTTACGTCTTCATGGTAGTTGAATGGATATTCCATTTATCTCAATACCCTCTTTCCAAAGTACTCTTATCCAAACCACACAATATGAACACATAAACTCTACCGCAACATCTCGTGTCATCATTCCCATAAATCCGAAATTCAGCTTGTCGACTTTAACTCATTGAACTCAATCAATCTATCAACTCCAATTAGAATTTCAACCTCTTTGAATCTCATCGAGAGTACTAATCATCAGTCTCATCATGCAAGGCTCAACTCCAAACGAAGTTTCTATCATTTCCTCTACATCATATTCAATTTTCTCAAACAAAATAAATACCTTAAGCTCTCAAGATCGTTAACCATCTCAAATCTCAACTAACAATTGAGGTCTCCCTAACTACGGTACAAACACACAACAACAACCAACTCTAAGTCACTTGTCAGAAAATACCTCTTTGCACTTTTAATTGCCTTAAAACATATCCAAAACTTGCCGACGTTGCATTAAACATATTTCCCAATCATATCACCAAAGCATCACAAAACACAATGAACAGTTCTGTCGGACTCGGCAAAACCAACACACAAGCTGTTGACAACTTCACCAAAACTCTTTAAACTTTCTTCACTGTAGTACATCACCGCTTCTTCTCTAACACTGATAACTCAAATTCCCAATATACCACATGACCCCCTATAATCTTCTAATACACCAAAACATCGTTGGTTACACAACCACCGACTCACTCATCTGAGTATGGAAAATCTTATGTCACACAGACATTCACTTCGTAAGTCATGGCGGAAATACGAACTGCACCCTCTACAACATCCAACATATTCCATTAACGAATAACTTAATTCCACGTCACTACTTTCTCATTATATAGAGCACTGCAATGATTCCCAACGCTTCTAACCTCGCGTCATTCTGAATTACGGTTCTCCCGTCACTACAAAATCACGAAAACAACATCCTCCACTTAGAAGGTTATTCCATACATCTTCAACTTCTTGAAATTGTTGAAGGTCTAACCATATCAATCTTGTATCCCATATCTTATTCCTTTTGATAATTACCAAAAGTCACCATCTACTCTTATATACTTGACCTCAGAGTCTGTTGCCGTAGCACCCACACCAAACGCGAGTCTCAACTACTTAATCAATTTAATTCTTTGACTATCCAAACACACATATGACATGGAGCTCTCAATATCAGACCAGTCCTCATCAAATAAGTCATTCCCCACTTTATTCCACATCCTAGCTCTGTATCACTTATCTTGTCAGGATAACTTTCAGACATTCATAACAAAACAGCAAACTGCCAACCCCTTACTTTCATTAGTGCTCAAAATCCTCATCAAAGTTTAACACTCTAACATTGTCCTGCGTCGACTTCTCAGAACACTCCTTAAGAATTTGGCTTCACTCTGAACAATTCACCACACACACCACCTAAGCTCGCAAGACACGTTTATTCCATCCAACACAACTTCCCAACTACTATCAACAAGAGATTAAGGGTGATCAGTTCCTCAATTTGTCAATAGATAGCCGAAAATCATGGTGGAGTATAAACCCGTCTTTACCAAACTATAATAGTGTTTCAAACCACGCACTAAGCTACAACTCTGCACTTGCAGCATCCTGGAGAATCACCAGCTCCTCCCCCACTTCGATCATTCCCACTTCTACAGACAAGGTTAACAACGGACATATATCGACAGTGTTTTCACACACATGTCGCATACAATGGAACAACCAATCAACACAACTTGGCCGGACGGACCGACCTGCTCTGATACCACTAATGTAACACCCCTTTCTAAACCCCGCAATTAATGAAAATAATCAGAGTATGATTAACATGCATTCATTCAAGGGTGTCACACTTAAA
Source organism: Lathyrus sativus (assembly GCA_963859935.3). Taxonomy (NCBI): domain Eukaryota; kingdom Viridiplantae; phylum Streptophyta; class Magnoliopsida; order Fabales; family Fabaceae; genus Lathyrus; species Lathyrus sativus. The sequence continues at coordinate 512,564,167 of OZ012738.1, forward strand.
TTTCAAAACACCTGCCATGTTCATTAACACAACAATAAAAGATCATGTTTTACAATTCTTTTCACTTTGCATGAAACAGCGGATTCAATTCAAACAGATATTTTCATAAAAGGAATATTCGTTTTGATCACATGATTCAACCATAATCGGGCACTAAGGCCAATTTCTCATAGCTTCAATAAATATGAAAACATAACACATTTCTATAAAATGTAACCAAGCGATCCCAGTGTTACATGACCAGAGCATGACTCGACCCAACTTAATTAAATCACTAAACAGCTAGACCGATGGCAACCTCGCACCACAAGCAACTCTACTCTGGATACCTGCACGATGTCATATAGGACATCATTCCAGCAGAAGGGTGAGAAATATTATCATAAAATCAATGCATATAATTATGTGCATAAACATTCATAAAATACATAAATGCCACATTTCTCACCACTTTACATAATCACTTCTCACATGCTTCCCCATTTATATATTTATATAACGAACATGATTAACTATCGAACATGTTATCATGCACATATCCATGGTTCTTATTATTCCACATTTTCATACACATAAGCACGTTGTATACATCAATTACATGGTCATAACTTATCCAAAACATTATAGTCATGCACATAGCATACTTTCATACAACATTTCCAATTATGCAAGTCATGTACATACACGTAAGCACAACTCTAATCAACAATCCTATCTATGCCATATGGCTCACGTAAAGCCCATCAATTCCACCAATTCCCCGTTCGGGATTGTGGGTATATCACTCATACCCCACCAGGAACAACACATAGTCATTCTACCCCGGTGATCACTCTGCTGGGAACGACATCTTGTCATTCCACCCCAGTATACATGAGCCTTACACGCATTCATTATTTCAATATCATCAACATGAATCACTAAGAAATGCACATATATATACATAATATATTTTCATGCATTCTTCACTTACAATTGCACATAAACAACACTGCATTACAACATTTATCAAGCAATGCATACAATATGTTTATTTCAACCCCGATTCACATAAACGTCAACATATACATATAGCCACACATATACATATATCATTTAGCATATTCAACCATGCCATTCATCATAATTCATATCAGCCCACATAAACATACACATATTATGTTTATTTTCCATGCTCCACGGCAATAATGATAAATGCAACTCATAGAGACCGACTCACGACTCCATGCAGATGCAAATGCGGTACCGACTCATTTCAACAGATTCTCTAAGGAATCGAGTATTCAGCAGATCCTCCACGGGATCAAGTACTCAGCAGATTCTCCACGGAATCAAATATTCATCAGATTCTCCACGGAATCGAATATTCAGCAGATCCTCCACGGGATCAAGTACTCAGCAGATTCTCCACGGAATCAAATACTCTAGCCAATCCTCCACGGGATTACATGTTATGACCGATTCTCCGAGGAATCACACAATGCAACCGATTCTCCAAGGAATCTAATATAACCATCATACGAGGTTCTGCAAATCCTCCGAGGGATCAATCAACACAAAAATGCATACTATGTTCACAAACATACTCATTGCATTTATCACATACATCGCATATATCTATCATGCATTCACATTATGCACCATTCCACACATGGTTTACACACATATCAGCCTATTAATGCGTTTCTATTCAATTCGAGCATATACACAAGATTATCAAATATTCAAGATTCACCATTTACTCTACAATCTAGGATTCACGCCTTTCGGCCACCCACAGCACGACATGTCAAAATAGTTCACACATCAATCATTCATGTAGGCATTAATCATAATTGAATCAACCAAACATCATGCTATGAACAAACAGCAAAACAAAATAACACTGCCAGGTTCGCCAACCTTCGCCTGGCGAAGCCACGCAGCGAATGCTCGCTGGCCTTCGCCTGGCGAACTTCCCAGCGAAGTCCACTGGGAGTAATTCTGGAATTACTCGCTGAGGCTCGCTACACACTCGCCTGGCGAACCTTCGCCTACTCACTTCGCCTGGCGAACTTGCCAGCGAATACAGGGTATTAGCTTCTGACTTGCTTCGCTACAGCTCGCTGGGCTTCGCCTGGCGAAGCTTCGCTGCCATTCGCCTGGCGAACTTGTGAAGACAGAACTTCCATGGCTGCCTCAAAGCCCAAACTCCACACAACCAACCGATTAAAAGCCAACTCGCTCCAGAAAGTTCAACACCACGATACCCGACTTAAATATGACATCTATACTCGACTCTATCCGATTAAAACATCATTTTACCGATTAAATCATTTTCGACCTAGAATTGAAAAGCATAGATTTCACCCGAACCATCCACATAACACATACATAATCATACACATGGATTGGATAATAATGTTTCTCACCCTTACCTTGATTCAATCGAAGCTTTGGGCTGCTCTTGATGATTTCCACACTTTTCTTCTTCTTCTTCTTCTCTTTTCTCCTCCTTTTCCTTCTTTCTCTTTTTCTTTCCTTTTTCTTTCCCTTACCACTCTTTTTCCTTTTCTTTCTATTTCTATCCTTTATATTTCTTTTTCTCATTCATTAGTTGTCAAATGACCAAAATGCCCTCCATTCTAAATTTTACTCGAAAATTCTCCGAAACGGTAAAATATCAGAACATACCATATTCACAAATTAATTCCACGAATAACACAAGTATTACTCAAATCCAATAAAATGCTCCACAAAATGCGATAATCAAAATCGGGGCGTTACACATTGCATAAGGATTAGAGCTTTTTAGCATTTGTGTGGTTGTGTTTGTTTGGGAGCCATTCACTCATTACTTTAATGTGTGAATTGGACTAAGTTTTGTGTTATAAGTTGTTCAAGTTTTGTCTTTGAAGAGTGTCTTCTAAAGTTTATTCATCTGTTGTTATCACTGCTGTGATTGAGGGGGAGTGAGAGGTGTCTCTTATCTAGGAGTGTCCTAGGTAAAAATTTCAAGGGTAGAGATTAGGTGCGAAGATAGTAAACTAGAGAGAGTCTACTGTGTATCTTCAAACTAATTCTACTTAGTGAATTTACTTCCTGGCTTGGTAGCCCCCAGACGTAGGTGTGTTTGCACCGCACTGGGTTAACAATTGCTTGTGTCTTTTTACTATTGTTAACATTTTGTCTTTATTCTTATTGGTGATAGTTCAGATATTAGTGTCGTAACATCGCCTTCGACATATTATATCTGATACTAGAATTTCAATTGGTATCAGAGCAAGCATCCTACTCTGGTTCTGGGTGAGATCTAGAGGCGATACTTTCTGGTACTATGGACAAAGAAGGAGGATTTGTGAACAGACCACCTATTCTAGACGGGAGTAATTATGACTATTGGAAACCATGTATGGTTGCCTTCTTAAAATCTTTGGATAGTAAGGCATGAAAAGCTGTTATAAAAGGATGGGAACATCTTGTGACTGTTGGGAAAGATGGAAAGGCTACACCTGACTTGAAGCCTAAGCAAGAATGGACAAAGGAAGAGGATGAACTGGCTCTTGGTAACTCCAAAGCCTTGAATGCCCTGTTCAATGGAATTGATAGAAACATATTCAGATTGGTGAACAACTGTGAAATGGCTAAAGATGCTTAGGAGATACTTAAGACTACCCATGAAGGTACCTCCAAGGTAAAGATGTCAAGACTTCAACTGCTGACTACAAAGTTTGAAAATCTAAGGATGAAAGATGATGAAATCATACATGATTTTCATATGAATATTCTTGAAATAGCCAATGCTTCAAGTGCCCTAGGTGAAAAGATGTTAGAAGAAAAGTTGGTAAGAAATATTCTTAGATCTCTTCCTAAGATATTTGACATGAAAGTAACTGCTATAGAGGAAGCACAAGAAATTTGCAAGATGAGGGTTGATGAACTCATTGGATCTCTTTTAACCCTTGAAGTGGGAATAAGTGACAAAGTTGATAAGAAAAAGAGCATAGCTTTTATGTCAAATACTGAAAATGGAGAGGATGAATCAGATGGGGATACTAATGAAAGTTTATCCAATGCCATAGTGCTTCTTGGAAGATAGTTTAACAAGGTGATGAAGAGAATGGATATGAAGTCAAAACCTAATGTCAAGAACAACTCTCATGACATCAGTAGGTCCAATGATTCAGGTAGAAGAACCAGGACTGAAGAAAAACCCACCAATACAAAGGGATTCAGTGCCATGGATGGATGTGAAGGTTTTGGTCACATTATAGTTGAATGCCCAACCTATCTCAAGAAACAAAAGAAAAGTCTTGTTGTCTCTTGGACTGATGAGGATTCTGACAATGACCTTGAAGAGGAGTCTGCTAAACATGTAACTGCTTTGATTAGAAGATATTATTCTGATGAAGACTCTAGTGAAGATGAATTAACATTTGAAGAACTTGCAGCTTCCTACAAAGAGTTGTGTCTTAGAAGTGAAGAAGTGTGCCATTAAGGTGAAAAGCAGAAGAAACTCATCATTAAATTGAAGGCTGAAAAGGAAGAACACCTTAAAATTATCATGGAGTTGAATGATGAAGTTGCTCAGCTAACTTCCCAACTTGATCAAATGAGGAAGTCTGTTAAAATGATGAACAGTGGTACCAACACCCTAGATAAGATCCTTTAATCTGGAAGAAGGGCAGGAGACAAGACGGGGTTAGGGTTTGATGAAGAAAAGAAACCACCTTCAGACAATAATCATTCTTCACACCACAAGCCTTTTGGATCCAAGCGAAAGATGTTCCATCCGATTTCCCAACATCATGATAGAGGTCAACCCAACTAACCAAGAAGATTCCAAAGATGGAAATGTCCCTATTGTGGCTGTTTTGGTCATATAAAACCTTTTTGCTTCAGACTGCATGGATATCCTAAACCTATGCCTCAAACTAGACCAAATCACAATATTTATTCTACTAGGAAGCAATGGATTCCTAAAGCTCCTGCCACAAAGCAATGGGTTCCTAAAGCCACTCATACTTGCTTGATAGCTCATATGTCCCTCAAAGTCTCTACTAAGGAAGATTGGTACTTTGATAGTGGATGCTCCAAACACATGACAAGGATTAAAAATCTCTTAGTAGACATCAAACCCCACTCTACCAGCTATGTGACTTTTGGAGATGGAGCCAAAGGTGAAATTAAGGGAGTTAGAAAATTGAACTGCTCAGGAGCTCCTAACCTTGACAATGTGCTGCTGATTAAAGGATTAACTACTAACTTAATTAGCATCAGTCAACTGTGTGATCAAGGACTCAATGTCAACTTTACTAAACTTGAATTATTGGTTACAAATGAAAAAGGAGAGTTGATCATGAAGTGAGTCAGATCTAAGGAAAATTGCTACGTATGGGTCTCAGGACTCCAAATATGGTCTAGCCAAAGAAGATGAAGTGAAATTGTGCCACCAGAAACTTGGTCATCTTCATTTAAAAGGAATGAAGAAAATCATCTCTATGGAAGCTGTCAGAGGAATCCCTAAGCTGAAGATTAAAGAGGGAAATGTATGTGGTGAATTCCAAATAGGAAAGCAGACAAGGATGTCACACCAGAAGATCCAACATCTCACTACTTCTAAAGTATTGAAACTTCTCCATATGGACTTTATGGGACCTATGCAGGTGGAGAGTCTTGGTGGAAAGAAGTATGCTTATGTGGTGGTGGATGACTTTTCAAGATACACCTGGGTGAATTTTATAAGAGAAAAATCCGAAGTGTTTGATGTGTTCCAAGACCTCTATCAAAAGATTCAAAGAGAAAAGGAAAGCAAGGTTGTTAGAATCAGGAGTGATCATGGGAAGGAGTTTGAAAATAAAAAATTTGCTAAATTTTGTTCTTCTGAGGGAATTAGCCATGAATTTTCTTCTCCCATTACTCCACAGCAAAATGTAGTTGTGGAAAGAAAGAATAGAACTATCAAAGATTCTGCTAGAGCAATGGTCCATGCAAAGAAGTTACCCTACTACTTCTGGGATGAAGCCATGAACACTGCCTGTTATATCCATAATAGAGTGACATTGAGAACAGGAACCATGACCACCTTGTATGAAATATGGAAGGGAAGAAAGCCTAATGTCATAAACTTCCATGTGTTTGGAATCAAATGCTACATACTTGCAGACTGTGACCAAAGAATAAAGATGGATCCTAAGAGTGATGAAGGAATATTCTTGGGCTACTCTACTAACAGCAGAGCCTATAGAGTGTTTAACTCCAGAACTAAACCTATGATGGAGTTTATCAATGTTGTTATAGATGATGTACATAAGGAGACTGATGTCCCAGAAGATGTTGGAACATCCTTTGATATCTCAACTCAGTCTGAAAACAGAGACAATGATCTCAATCCTGCCATTACTGAACCTAAACCAGTTGACAAAGAACCCTCTATCAGAATTCAGAAAGACCATCCTATGGATCTCATCATAGGTGATCAAAAGAAAGGGGTAACCACTAGATCCAGAGAAGTTATTTCAAGTTCTTGCTTTGTGTCTAAGATTGAGCCTAAAAACATCAGGGAAGCATTAATTGATGAATTTTGGATAAATGCCATGCAAGAAGAGCTGGGGGAATTCAAGAGAAATGAAGTATGGGAACTTGTGCCAAGACCTAAAGGAACAAATGTGATTGGAACTAAATGGATTTACAAGAATAAGTCTGATGAAAAGGGAGTGGTCACTAGGAACAAAGCCAGACTTGTTGCACATGGATACACTCTGATTGAAGGGGTTGATTTTGATGAAACTTTTGCTCCTGTAGCTCGCCTTGAATCTATCAGATTTCTTCTAGGAGTTGCCTGCATTCTGAAAATCAAGCTGCTTCATATGGATGTTAAAAGTGCCTTCTTAAATGGTTACCTAAATGAAGAAGTCTATGTGGAACAGCCTAAGGGTTTTATTAATCCAACTTTTCCTAATCATGTGTTTAAGTTGAAGAAAGCTTTGTATGGATTGAAGCAAGCTCCTAGAGCATAGTATGAAAGACTAATAGAGCTTCTTGTTGATAATGGATACAGAAAAGGTGGCATAGATAAGACACTGTTTATCAAGGAAGAAGGGGGAAAACTTATGATTGCTCAAATATATGCTGATGATATTGTTTTTGGTGGAATGTCTAATGAGATGGTTCAACATTTTGTGCAGCAAATGCAGTCTGAATTTGAAATGAGCCTTGTTGGGGAATTAACTTATTTTCTTGGGTTGCAAGTCAAACACATGGAAGAATTTATATTCCTATCTCATAGTAAGTATGCCAAGAATATAATTAAGAAGTTTGGAATGGAAAATGCCAGCCACAAAAGAACACCTGCACCTACCCATCTAAAGTTGTCTAAAGATGAAAAAGGTGTTAATATGGATCAAAGTCTCTATAGAAGCATGATAGGAAGCTTGTTATATCTTACAACAAGCAGGCCTGACATTGCATTTGTTGTGGGTGTTTGTGTCAGATATCAAGTTGAACCCAAAATGATTCATATCAATCAAGTCAAAAGAATTTTGAAATATATTAATGGGACAAGTGAATATGGGATGTTGTACACTCATGGATCTGGTTGTGTGCTTTCTGGCTACTGTGATGCTGATTGGGCTGGAAGTGCTGATGACAGGAAGAGCATATCAGGAGGCTGCTTCTTTTTGGGAAACAACCTCATATCTTGGTGTTGCACCCCAAAATTTGACCAACCAATTCTTGTATTTGACTTATATTTCGACTCATTTTGCATTTTTGCACCCGCATATCGCATTCTGTGCATTTCGTTAGCCAGTCTGATTCTATCGGGATTACAACCCTCTTCTCGCGTTTCAGGCGATTTAGACCAGTTCGGATAAGCAGGTTTATTTTGGGATATTTCGCCGATTTAATTTTGCTAGAATTTATTTTCTATTTCCTAGCATAGAAATTAGACTGTTAATAATTTAGGTTTAATCTCCTATTTTTTAGAGTATGTCAGAATTTTCTAGAATTTTTAATAGCTTAAATAGATTTTAGGTTAATTGGTTTTAGAATATTGTTAGGTTCTTAAGAATAGATTTTAGAGTCATTTTCTATTATTAGATTATAATAGAGATCTTAAATAGTTTTTTGAATAGAATCTTTTTAGATTTTTAAATAGCATTGTAGATTTTATTTCTATTAAATAGATTTTTTAGTAGATTTTTAATACAACTTTATTTCTGTTAAATAGATTTTAATTCTTTTGTAGAACAATTGATTTGTTTTTAGAAATTAATAGGTTTTAATTCTTTTGAGATTTTAATATAGATTTTAATTAATCTAGGTAATTAGGATTAATTTGTTCTAGAATGTAACAGAGTTTCATTTTAGATTTAATTCTTAGTTAGTTTAATCCAGATTTTAATCATCATTTTAATCCATTAGTTGTTCATTAATTTTAGTCTTTAATCAGTCTTTGGTCATTAATTGAGTCCAGTTTTTGTCCATTTTCGTGGGCCAGATGTCCAGCTTTCAGGCCCATAATCCAATTCTGCGCCACTTGGCACCCTATAAGAAGAGCACTCTCTCTCTCTCTCTCTCTCTCTCTCTCTCTCTCTCTCTCTGGGTTGGATGCCACGTATCCCACTCACCACCGCCTCCCCCTGCATGCGTGCCACGTCACGTTCTCTCTACCTCCTGCGTTGACACCTCACACCGCATGCAAACACCCAACCGCACATCGCCGACGAAATCACACGACACCTAAGCAGACGGAAAACGCACCGAACACTCCCTCCCCTCACCGGAAACTGCATCAACATTCATCCGTTCTTCAGGATGTTCATGGCGTTCTTCGCAACATTCATGCTCATACAAATGTATCTCCAGAAACCTTCATACGATTCATCAATGTTCATCAAGTTTTTTCCAGAAATCATTGTTATTCATCAATCTTCATAACAGTTCTTCATTTTTCTGGATTTTGTTCAAACCTTCATCCAAATTTCCAAGAACCTTCAACGACCTTCATAACCGTTTTCTTCGAGAATGTTCATCAGCTTCTCCAGATTTCGCTTCAATGTTCATCATCCTAGTTTTTTCCAGAAACTCACATATCCCTATCCAATCTCAATCGTTTCTTCATCAACGTCCATCACATCTTCAGATTCATCAGAAACTTCCAAGATCCTTCAATATCCATCACGTTTTCCTCAAGATCTTCAACTTGTTCATCAAGATTCTTCATGATCTTCATCGGTTCTTCATCTGTGTTCATATGTTCTTCAACCTTTTCCCAGAAGCTGCATCAAGACCTCCCAGATCTTCATACCTACTTCTCCAGAAACGCGTTCAAGATCTTCATCCTAGAATGTTCATTCGTCCATCAAGATTTCTTCACCAGATCTTCGGGATCCAGCAATTTTCCGGTAACATCTCTCTCTGTTTTCAGTTATCTTCACATGTTCATCACATCATTCATAGATTCTTCAAGGACCGTCAGATGTTCCTCAAAATTCCATACGAACTTCAATCCTCATCTTCTTCGCGATCTGGATCTACGAACTACCCCCAGGGATCTTCGTCAAGAAACTCTAGATCTACCAATCATCACAGACGCCATTGATCTTCAACATGCAAACGACTATGAACTCCAGATCTTCATCATGAATCCGTAAATCTCCAATCAATCTTTAAGAAACTCCATATTCACCACTCAACCATCAACATCCATGAACCAGCAACAACGACAAGTCTTCGCAATACCTCCTTCCATATTCGTCGAGCTCACACCTATCGGATTCCATGTACCTCCATCTGTATTGCTTTGATCTTGGTTGGTCCGTCCGGTTTTTTTAGGTGATGATGATTGAACGAGATCAGACTGAGCGGAAAGAGAGAGATTGTGATCGGAAAAGGTTCGTCAGAAGAGGTTTGGAGGACAGGCGGCGGCGGAGGGAGGTTGAGAGAGAGAGCACTTAGGGTTTCTTCCCAAACGAAGTGAAGAGGATAGTGAAAATGGTTACGGATCTGTTGTTGGTTAGTGGGCCTTGGGCCCAATGTTCATTTCTGGACCATACTTCCGATTTCCATATTCGCACCCCCCGTTTCTTTTTTGTATTATTTTTACTGGTTTTTTTATTGGGCCCAACCCAACCATGGTCTTGTTGCATCACACCCCTGCTGGACTGATTATCCCCCCTGCTGTTTTCTTCTTTAATATATTTTGTATTATATAAATACTTTCCCATTTTCTTTTTAGGAAATTATAGTATTTTCTTAGAATATTATGGGCATAGATTTTATACTCTAGTTTTTCATTCTATTTTCTTTTAGGATATATAGAGTTTTATATAGAATTTTCATTTTATTTTCTATATGCAATTTTCTTGTAATTTCTTTAGATTTTGCTATTAGGAGTTCATCGCCAATTTTAGGAGTTGAATATTATTTCCATTTGTTATTGGATTTTTCTCATCATTTTTGTTTTGTAGGTCGATGACGAGACTTCCGTAATGCGTTATTGATCGAATTGTTCATGGATAATGCAGGATCCGAGACCATATTTTTTTCTCTCCTCATTTTTCTTCTTCCATCTAATTTTACTTTGATTTTATTTTGTGCTGGTCCGTGTGACATAATTCAATTGGAGAATGATTCTCAATATCATTTCTCTATCTTGTCTTTGACACGGATATCAATACACTACCTCTTAAAGTTTGATTTCATATATAAGTCAAATCATGACATTTTAGCGTTACATTGGTTCTGATTTGAAACGTCATCATCAAGGATCGAAAAAGGAGAAGATTGAAATGGAGCTTGTGCACAATGTCAAGGGCCAACGAAACCGCTCTGTTCGATAACATCTTTCTTATTCAAGGCTTTTAATCAACCATCGAGCGTTGTGAGTTGTAGCGTTAGATACGTAGGAAATGGAGATTGAGGGGTTACCTCTCAATTGCTTAGGATGTTTAGTATACGCCCTTAGGGCGATATGCGACACATTCGTTCCTACGCCTTAGGTTCTTGCGTGTGTGTCCCGAGTTCCTTCCCGTTTAGGCGTGTTAGGCCTGCTTCCTCTTTGTTCTCGCCTCCGCGCGATCGAAACCCTTTTCTCTCGCATCCTGGTGATTGAGATCCCTTCTCTTGCCCCTGTGCAATCGATACTTGTTTTCCGCATGCGCCGAACTACGTTTGCTCTGATCTCTTGTAGCAGACGAGAGTACATAGGCATAGGATTATGATAATCCTAGCGAGCTCACTTTCCCCTCCTTTCCTGTAGTTAGCCGAACTACAACTGCTCTGATTTCTCGTACCAGACGAGAATATGTAGGCATAGGATGCGATATCCTAGTGAGCACACTAACAACTAACTTCTCCGTTCTCTCGCTTCCGTGCGATCGAGACTTTCCCGCTGACGACTAATTTCCCTTCTCTTGCCCTAGCGCAATTGAGACCAGACCGTAGTTCTAGAACCCATAGGTTCCCTTTCCTTTAAACCAATGACATACTACGTCCGTTCTACCACAAACAGCTAACGCCTAAGTCTCCAATGGTCGAGCAGCATACACCTAACTGCTAGAATGCGTACGCTAGTATCGTCAATCCTTTCTCTCACCCCTGTGTGATCGAGAACATCCTTTCGTCCCATAGTTAGCATGAACTACGTTTTGCTCTGATTTCTCATGCCAGATGAGAATACGTATGCACAAGACGCAACGTCTTGGCGAGCAAATTCCCCCCGTAGTTTCCCGAACTACGTTGACTCTGACTTTCCCATTGCACGAGGGAATACGTAGGCATAGAGCGCGATGCTCTATCGAGTCAATTATTTCCGTTTAGATTTAGAAGCCGTAGCTAGATTTTTTTTCACCCATAGACCAGACAACGCAAGCGTGGATCCCGTCGAGTACGACAGACGTGAGGGGTGCTAATACCTTCCCCTTGCGTAACCGACTCCCGAATCCAGACATGGTTGCGATGACCTTGTCTTTCCCTTTTCCGTTAGATTTTTCCGATCGTTTCCTTTCCCTCTCTTTGGGATAAATAACGAAAGTGGCGACTCTTCTGTTTTTTCCGCCGGTTGTTTTTCGCAGTTGCGAAACTTGGTTTAGCAAGAAACAAAACTGTGTCTCTCTATCTACTACAGAAGCTGAATATATAGCTGCTGGGAGTAGCTCCTCTCAACTTGTATGGATGAAGCAAATGCTTACTGAGTATAATGTCACACAAGATGTCATGACATTATACTATGACAACCTAAATGCTATAAACATATCCAAGAACCCTATTCAACACAGCAGAACAAAGCATATTGATGTCCGTCATCATTTTATAAGGGAGCTTGTTGAAAATAAAATCATTACCCTATAGCATGTTACTACAGAAAAACAGTTGACTGATATTTTTACTAAAGCTTTGGATGCCAAACAGTTTGAAACTTTGAGAGGAAAATTAGGGATTTGTATTTATGAAGATTTATAGCAACTATTGTTGAATGGGATTATCATTCATGAGGGTGGTATTTTCCAAAAATAAAGATGTCTCAACATCACTCATTACTACATAACACGTTCAAAGAGACTATCACACGCTACCCTAATCATCTCTTTCTCTCCAACTACCCGTTCAACTCCCATACCCCCAATAAGTTTCTGCTTGCTTCCCACTCTCTGTTTGATTCTCCGATTGAAACCTATTTTCCTACTCTCAAAAACCTCAAAATGTCTCCTAAACATGTCTCAACTTCATCAAAATCTTCTAAGTCTGATTCCAAACCCAAGGCTCATCCCATGAGCATCTCGTTTGAGGATGTTCTTGATGTTACTCCTCTTACCATGGTTCCCAGCCATGACACTGAAGCGTCCAAGTCCACACCCACTCATGCAAGCGACTCAAAACAGACATCTAAAGGTAAATCTTCTGCTTCCTCTGCTGATTATACAACTAAAGTGAAGAACAAAGAAGGCAGTGCCTATGTAGACAAAACCATTAGGGAACTAGTGATTAAGGTTCTACATGGTGGGCATAATGTACCTGGGATCTCTACTCCTTTATCTCACATGGATGCTACTCCTAGTTCTACTGCTGACTGTCGCTACCGCGAAAATAAGGTGCCGGCAAAACAGAAGAGTCGCCACCTTTCGTTATTTATCCCTCGGAGCGGGAAAGGAAACGATCGGAAAAACCTGACGAAAAGGTATAAGACAAGGTCGTCGCAACCATTGGCTGGGTTCGGGAGTCGGTTACGCAAGGGGAAGGTATTAGCACCCCTCACGTCCGTCATACTCGACAGGATCCACGCTTGTTGTGTTTACTGGACGGGTTGGTTTATCTATCTACCTATCAAGGCTGGCTTAAAAAAGAGAAGAAAATGACTCGGCAAAGCGTCGCACTTTATGCCTACGTATTCTCATCAGAGAATGAGAAATCAGAGTCAACGTAGTTTGACTAACTACGGGTTATGGTGGAAGGTGGCTCGCCAAGACGTCGCGTCTTGTGCCTACGTATTCTCATCAGAGAAATCAGAGCTAACGTAGTTCGGGATAATGCGGATTACGGGATTCAGATTCATCTGTTTTATCGAGTGGGGTTAACAAACAGTTCCAACAGTTGGATGTACGCAGCTCGACCCTTGGAGACTTAGGCGTTACTGTTTGCGGTAGAACTGAGAGTTAACGACACTCTTTTCTTCAGAAAAGCTTCCCTTTGAATTATGGGCCCACGGGGCAAAAAGGTTTGAAGTTTGTTTTCTGTCTTTTACGAAAGAACTGTTTTTTATTGTGTTTGCAATTTCAATCGCACTAAAGACTATAACCTGAGAGTGAATGCGTCGCATGTCGCCCAAAGGGTGCCATACTAAACATCCAGATTGTTGAAAAAAAGCTCTCCAACAATCCTTTCTCAGATAGCTTAAGGCTTGTAACGTACGAAAGAAATCATTCATGATTACTGTATCTTAAGCTGTTTTGAGATGAGAAGAGAAGGGGCTCAACTAATGGGGAGACTATCAAGTCCTAATATTGTCATGCCAAGGATTCATCCTATGGTTGAAGTTTGAAATAGGGAACTCCTAGAAGTTATCATGCATAGGTTTCAACCTAAAGTTCTAATCATCACTTCCTTATCAGAGGAAATGAGACTCCTAGGGGATCATGTCAATGATAAACAGAAACAGATAAAGCCTCAGCTTAAACAGTAAAGAGTAAACGACTGTAAAATGCAATGCAAGTGAGGGAGGAAATGTGTGTGGGGCACCAGCCTCCACAAGCTCATCTCAACCTCAAGCCATATATGAATAACAGTAATCATACAGAAGAAATAACATGCTATCAAGCAAGATAAAATAAACTGCAATCATACAGTAAAAATAACATGCTATCAAGCAAGATACAATAAACTGCAATCATACAGTAAAAATAACATGCTATCAAGCAAACACAAACCACATGGGCAAGGGAGCAGGGCTCTACCGAATACCCGCAAGCAAAGCCACACAGTAAAATACAAGCAGAGGGAGCAACTCAACCTCTAGTGCAATCATGCTCCTAGCTTAAACTCAGTCTAGATATGAACTTATTCTAATGCGTCAAGCAAATCAAACAAGCCACATCAATACAGAAAAGAAAGCAGACAGGAAAGGAAACAGATCAACAACTCCTACAACTAAACCAACCTGACAGCAGTCTAATCATCAAACTTCAACAGCTCTTCAGGGCTATCATCTTCACTAGCAAGTGTCAACTTGCTTCTCTAAGCTTCCAACACCCCAACATAAGTATCAACTTATCCTTCTTCTTCAAGCTTCAGCTCTAAGTAGACTCCACCTTCAGGCTTCAATCCCAATAGCAAGTATCAACTTGGTCTTTCAGGCTCTCAATGTATCAAACACACAAGTATCAACTTGTTCCCTCAAGCTTCAGCTTTTTTCTTCAATCTCAGATTGAATCCTTTTTATACAAGTGTCAACTTGTTCTTCTTGATCTTCAAGCTTTAGCTCTTCACTCAATCTTCATTGGATCTTCTTCACAAGTGTCAACTGGTTCTTCTTGCTCTTCAAGCTTCAGCTGCAATGGCAATGCTCAATCCTCTTCCACACTCTTCAATGAAGTCCTCATCTTCAAACTCAAGTCCAACACCTTTCAAGATACTCAAACCAGAAGACAATTGATTTAACAGAATGAGTGGAAATGATAAACAGCTTATTGACAACCAAAGGAAGCCTGTAAGGGTTCATCATTATGAGAGACTGGTTCCCTCAAAGTTCTACTTCCCAGATAAAGCCACTCATCCCTCCAAAGGAGGGATGTGAATATCTTAGAAGGACTTTTAGTCATTGGGAGGAATGGAAGCACAAGATGCTTTCCATATTTGTGAAAGAAGTCATTCTAATTATAAGGCTCTCCCTATGTCTCCTACCTCCTAAATCTTCATCAGACACCTTCAGGCACAAGAAACTCCAAGCTCCAAGCAACTTCAGGCAACTTCAAGCATCCTCACCTTGTCTTCAACTTGTCTTCAATCTCAACCAAAGGCAAACAAAGCAAAACCCTAATCTAAGGGGACTAAAGAAGTTAATCTAATTGAGTTAGTAAGTTAGGATCACCTAAAACCTAGTACTAAAGTTAATCCTAACTAAAATACTAAAACCAATTGTAAAATCCTACAAAAATAACTATGGGAACCTAGGTCAATCTTGACTCTACCATATTAATTCCAGAGATCAAATCATCAAATAAGACCTAGAAATAAATTCTACACTACAAGGTACTAAACCTAAACTCTAAAAGGAAGCACCTAAAGCTCAATCTAGAAAACACACATACTTTCATCATAAAAATGTGGCAAAAATGCTATGGGAGCATACATGTCTAAGCTAACAAATCACAAAAAATTAGCTCAAGAATCATCACCAATTAATCACACAAAATTCCACAAAATCAAGTATCAAACATAACTATTTTAATATCAATTAAAATGTAAAATTCCCATAAAATCAGAAAATGCAGGAAATAAAAATATTTTTTATCTAGAAAATACTAGACTCAATCGTGAGTACAATGCAAAAAGAATGGTATTAATTGGATTACTTTTCAATTTTATATGATTTAATCAAGAACCATGTATAAAATGAAGAAATTAAAGAAAATCAAAAGAAAAAGATAAATACACGGTGCAATAAGTAAACACAATCAGTTCATTTGGGAGATTGGGCCATGAGGGGGGTGCTGATATCAATATTTGCATTAAGCCCAAAACCACAAATAAATGAAACGCTGCGTTCCATTTAGTTCAGACCCTTCACAAATTGAGAAGCTCGCGTGGCCGTTAGATGAGGGTCCTAGTCCAAGTCAAACCTTGATCTGATGGCTATCAAGTCATCTTCTCCAATTCAAACCTCTGAAACTCAGGTCACCTGCGCGCCCAAAACCACCGCCGGTGATTTTCTCCAGTCATCATTCCACAACCCTAGTTCAACATAGAGTCCACCATAGGCCACGATCCCTTAATGAAACATGTCCCAAATTCCCTCACGAATTCATTCATGCCCTTAATTCTCTCTGAAACCTCAAGATTCACAAGAACCAACTCTCAACCGAAAATGGTAACATCCCTAATTGGTCACTAATTCTCAAATTAATGGTCTGAAATCATTCCTACACCGTTCTACAATGCATCTAACATCCTAATTCGTATTGATTCTACCTAATTCATGCTGGAGGAAGAAGTTTACATACCTGTCAATCTTTGATGAACAGATGCACTAAACCTTCAAATCAAGCTCTCCAACCTTCCAGACACGATAAATGGATCATTTCCTTGCTTCTGTATGCAATAGAACTGGTTGAAAACTCCTGAAACTTGAAACCCGATGGTGAGTTGCAGGTGGAAAAATTTGAGCTCAAGAACACCAATCAGCCACGAACTGGTTGGAAAGTGAGGGAAATGATGTTACCGAATTCAGTTGCAAGCAATGAAATCTCAATCTCAATCTCTGCTCTCTCCTTCAATCATCACCAACCTTTTCTTTGGATCACCTCTACTCAATATATAGAACATGTATGGATGATCTAGAACCCTCTAGATCCTTCTAATGAGAGTTTCAATCTCTCATGACATGAGAATTTCAACCATATGCCATGGTATGCATAGTTCTGTTTGCAGCTTGAAATCAATCCCATTCTCTTCCAATTTCTCCCCTAGTGACATTTTGAAAGTGTTTGGCTTGCAAGGGGCCTTGGTTATGCCTTGATTCTAGGTTTTGCAAATGGTACTTATGATGTAAGTAACTACTTTTCAAAGCAAGTGCACCAATTGAATTTCAATTCAAAAATGTGGCTAAACCAATGTTCTTAAAATGTTTTCTAGAGTCAAAATGATATATTACATGCCTTGGTTTGGATGTGTAGATCAAAAATATCAATTTCTAACTTTGGTTTGTTTAACTTATGCCCTTATTATAGGTCATTTTTGCAACTTTGAGCTACAAGCACTTCCAACATCTTATGACCTCTTAACTAGCCTTAAAACATCATTTTGAACAAGTTTTATGTTGAACATTTTCCCATTTGAAGCTTGGAAATGGGAGTTATGGCCTTATGCTTGAAATGACCTATAATCTCCAAATGACCAAAATGCCCTTGACCTGTCAAAGCCATAACTTGAGTTCTACAAATCCTATCAAGGACTTATAGTACTCTCTAGAAAGCTAAGAGGATAAGGAACAACATTCATGTTGACCAAAAGTTCATAGGAATCATCCTTCTTGGGCAAAAGTTTGATGCAAGTTGGGTAACTTTCAAGCCCCCAAATTCACATACCTCAGATGACCTGTAACTTGTCAAAGTCATAAGTTGAGTTCTACAAATCCTATCAAGGACTTCTAGCACTAAAATTAAAGCTAAGAGCATACTCTACAACATTCATGTTGGGGGCAAGATGAGATGACAATCACATCTTGAGCTAAACTGCCTTGAAGATAGGGGTCAAACTAGGGGATTTTACACTGTCAAGCCTTAGAAACCCTAGCTTGAAACCTCTCAAACTCTTCAATCATGATGAGTTGACCTTGGAATCATCCTTATAGCATCTCAATGCATCAATCCATGATCACATGGCTCTTGAATTAGGTCTCAACCTTGTTCAAATCATCAGTTGACCTAGGGTTGACCCAGTCAAACCCTAATTACACCACTCATGGCTGAGTCTTCTTAATCTTGCACAATGACCTATCTAGGCTTCAAAGTGCTCTTCAACACTTATCATGAGCTCTCTCAAGACCTCAAGTCCATCCTCATGGCCTCAGAATTATCTGATGGCTTTCCACAACTCTCAAGTTAGGAGGCACACACTCTTGGTTTCAACCATTCTCTTTGAGGATCTTTTAACTTCTCTAACAAGGATATCAACCCTTGAGCACCTGAATAACCTTCTTAGCTAGATTCATAGTCTTGTATAGCTCTTGATTGGTAATCATACCTCTTGATCTCCTGCCTACATGTCAATGAAATGCAAATATTGATGCTAATGTGAATGAAATGAAACACAAGCTAGGTAAAGAAATGTTGGGCAAATTTTGGGGTGCAACAGCTGCCCCTATTCAAACGGCTTGGACCTGAATGGGTGAGAAGAGAACGACTCTCATGCAATCGAGGTGAAAGACGGTTGAATACCAACAAACCCGGAAATTTGCCAACTGCACAAGTATACGGTACTCTAATGGGAATAAATCTTCGAAAACTGAAATATTAGTTGCACGGTAACTAGCTGGGGGATTGGTCACACGGTAACCGGCGATACACGGTTGATCACGCTGTCAGGCATCAGAATTCCTCGGAACTTATCAGATCAAAAATCAAGTTAACCACGCCATCAGGCATTCAAAGAAATCTTTGGGCGTCAGCCGAACTTCGTCGGTAAGTCGGGAATAGCATTCTCGGTCAATCATGAACCAATTGGGGATATCCAAACTCTTGCCATCGGGCACTCCGCATCAGCTAAGAGAACTGCTTCGTCAATATGGTTGGACTTCAATCATCAAGTCTTCGAGGGAAGTTTCAACTTCGCTGTTCGGAAACCTGCTGGGGATGACGCATCTCCGCTGGGGATTTTGGGGAACTATCAAGTAACCCTGCTTCGAGGATCCAAAAATCATTCTGGGTGGGTCATCTCTGCTGAGGAAATCAAGAATCATCTTGAACAAATAACTCCGTGGGGACTTCAAGAATCATCCTGGACTAATAACTCTGCTGGAGATTTCAGGAATCATCCTGAGCAAACACTTTGCTGGGGACTCTAGGCATCAACTTGAGCAACCCTCTCTGGAGACTTCACAGGGGATTTTAAGAATCATCTTAAACGAACGCCTTTGTGGGAGAATTCAAGAATCATCTTGGGCAAACGGCTTTTACTGGAGGATTCAAGAATCATCTTGAGCAAGCGACTCCGCGGAGGAACACCTGCAAAACAAGAACGGTAACGACCTAGCTCGTGTTTCATATGCGTATGCTTTGACAATGGTGCAATGTTCCACACGGTGGAAATGCTACGCGTTTTTTTGGGTAAATGTTATGCAATCATGCAAAATGCTACGACCCCATCATCAAAATAAATGCTGAAGGGAGAATCCTCCTGTCAAGGAGAAAGAACCACTCTGGTGGAGGAAGGACCCCTCCCGCCGAGGAGGAGAAGTCACACCAATCTCAATTGGATTTCGCCTGGGGAGATGATCTTCAGTTGACTGCTGCTGGGGAATAGAGTTCTACGAGAACCTGGGCCTGCTCGTCTAGGTGTACGAACCACGACTGCTGAGGAAAACGCTGTCAATCACAGAAATAAACTGCACTACCTTCACGGCTAAACCTTCCTGGAGATAACGGCTCCGGTGGGGAAATACGGCATCAGTTATTCAACACTCTACTAGGGAAAACCAATCATGGTTCTAACTGCTTTCCAAGGACTCGGCTCTCTTGGGGGACTGCAGACTCGGCTGGAGAAGAAGGAATCATCCTGCTTACAGGGGAGAGTACGACTCTGTGGGGAATTTCAATTCTCCTAGAGACTTCAGCCTGGAACTATCAACTGCTACACACTTCAGTATGTGACTCAGCTGGGGAGATGACGACCCTTCAGGACACATCTGATTGGGGAGAGAACCTTCTCTGCCTGGGGAGACATATCAATGCTTTACGATCTCATGTTCAGACTCTGTGGGGAGAGGCTGCTGAACTTTGCTGGAGAAGAAGGAATCATCCTGCTTGGGGACGCATGCGGCGTACTGCCTGGAATATGCTATACCTATAACAATACAAACAAACAGACAAGATACCCTTCTCAAAGGGACCTATCAAGGTTATCATCTGGTGACAATGTTCAAGTAATTCATTGTTTCAACAATCAGTGGCCTAGGCCAGTAAGTTTATGTATACGCATTTTATCAAAAACATCGGCGTTCTTTTTTACAAACAAAATAGATAAATGCTAAACAAACAAACATAATTGCTGAATAGTATGCGCTTTATTAATAACGAACCCCTGAATGGGTAAAAACGTTTTACAACAGATGCAAGCTCCTGGAATGAGGAAGCTGCGCAAAAATAAAACATAAATATACATCAGTATATACAAATGTCGGTAATGAGGCGTAGACGAACACCATGAGTTGATCCCTCTATGACCCACTCGACTTCGATACTTCTCCGAGGCTTCAGCTTCAGAAGAGATTGATTCAGATGAACGGCCCTCAGGTCCTCCAAACCACTAAACAATGAAAGTCCACACGCGGAATGCAGTCATTTGCTTTTTCAAATCCCTAACTTTTGCCTGAATCGCCCTTTCGGGTTTTCGATTCACCGGGATACCCTTTTTTGCCAAAGTCGCCCTTCCAGGATTTCGACTTTGCGGGTGTACATTCTTTTCTTTTATATCCCTAATTTTTGCCCGAACCTTTTTCCTTTTCTGTGGTTTGCCGGGATGCCCCATTTTTGCCTGGATATTCTTTTTCTTTCCAGCGGGTCATTCTTTAAGCAAAGTATTTTTTAACTGCGTCCGCGTTTACCGGGGATGCAAAATCTTCACCATCCATCGTGGCTATCAACAAGGCTTCTCCCGAGAAGACCTTGCTGACGATGTACGAACCTTCGTAATTAGGAGTCCACTTGCCCCGATGATCGGAGTATGGAGGAAGAATCTTCTTCAGGACGAGATCACCCGTCTGAAAGCTTCTAGGACGCACCTTCTTATCATACGCTTTCTTCATTCGGCTTTGGTACAAACGACCATATGCAATCGATGCTAACCTCTTCTCGTCCATCAGGCTGAGTTGGTTTAGTCGGTTCTTAATCCATTCTGCCTCGTCGAGTTTCACATCAACCAAAACTCGCAAAGAAGGGATCTGCACTTCTAACGGTAGGACAGCTTCCATACCATACACCAAGGAGAAAGGAGTCACCCCGGTTGACGTACGAACCGTGGTACGATAACTGTGCAGTGCAAATGGCAACATCTCGTGCCAATCCTTATAGGTCACAACCATCTTTTGCACAATCTTCTTAATGTTCTTATTGGCCGCTTCAACGACGCCATTCATCTTCGGCCGGTAAGGAGATGAGTTGTGGTGTTCAATCTTGAAACTCTGGCACAGCTCCTTCATCATCTTGTTATTCAGATTCGAACCATTGTCAGTAATGATCCGCTCGAGAATTCCGTAACGACAGATGATGTCCCTCTTTATGAATTTAGCCACCACTTGCTTGGTCACATTAGCATATGAGGCCGCCTCCACCCACTTGGTGAAGTAGTCGATAGCTACTAGAATGAAGCGATGACAGTTAGATGCAGTGGGCTCGATCTTGCCTATCATGTCGATGCCCCACATGGAGAACGGCCATGGGGAGGACATGACATTTAACGGGCACGGCGGTACATGAACTTTATCAGCATAAATCTGGCATTTATGACATCTCCTCGCGAATTTAAAGCAATCCGACTCCATCGTCAGCCAGTAATACCCTGCTCTCAGGATCTTCCTCGTCATGGCATGCCCGCCGGCGTGTGTACCAAACGTGCCTTCATGGACTTATTCCATGAGCATACTCGCTTCTTTCTCATCTACACATCTGAGTAGCACGAGATCGTGGTTTCTCTTATACAAAACTCCATCAGGATTGAGATAAAAATTTCCAGATAACCTCCTCAGAGTCTTCTTATCCTGGGTTGACGCTCCCGCAGGATACTCCTTAGTCATAAGGAAAGTCTGGATATCATGGAACCATGGCTTGCCGTCGGAGGCTTCCTCGATCGCAAAGACGAACGCAGGTCTATCAAGACGAGAAAGGATAATTCTTGGAGCTTCATTCCAAAAATTGACTTTATACATCGAAGCCAACGTGGCTAAGGCATCAACCATCTGGTTTTCAGCTCTGGGCACATGATGGAGTTCGACTCGATCAAAGAACGGAAGTAGCCTTCTGGCATAATTCATGTACAACACCAAATTCGATTGACGAGTCTCCCACTCCCCTTTAATCTGGTTAATCACAAGCGCTGAGTCACCATATACGTCCAGGTTCTTAATTCTCAAATCAATTGCTTCTTCTAGACCCATGATGCATGCTTCGTACTCCGCTTCGTTATTGGTGACCGGAAACGTCAGTCTCGCAGTAAACGGGATGTGGGATCCGTGGGGAGTTGTGATGATCGCCCCGATACCACTTCCGTAAGAATTAACCGCCCCGTCAAATATCAATTTCCACTAGGATTTCCTATTTGGACCCTCGTCGGGCAACCGTTTATCACAATCTTTCGCTTTGAGAAACATGATATCCTCATCAGGGAATTCGAATTTCATCGGCTGGTAATCTTCGATCGGCTGTTCGGCAAGGTAGTCAGACAATACGCTTCCCTTGATGGCCTTCTGGGAAACGTACTGAATGTCATATTCCGTCAACACCATTTGCCATCTGGCAATCCTGCCCGAAAGCGCTTGCTTCTCGAAGACGTACTTGATCGGATCCATCTTCGAAATTAGCATGGTGGTGTGATTGAGCATGTACTGTCGTAAACGTTTGGCAGCCCAGGCTAGTGCACAACACATCTTCTCCAGCATCGAGTAACGAGATTCACCGTCTGTGAACTTTTTACTCAAATAGTAAATGGCATGCTCCTTTCTGCCCGTCTCGTCGTGCTGACCGAGGACACACCCCATGCTATTCTCAAGAACTGTCAAGTACATGATTAGGGGTCTTCCGGCCACTGGGGGTATCAAGATCGGAGGTTCCTGCAGATACTGCTTTATCTTATCAAATGCCTTCTGGAAATCCTCGTTCCAGATAATCGCCTGATCTTTCTTCAGTAGTTTGAACATCGGTTCACACGTGGCCGTGAGCTGAGAGATAAACCTCGCAATGTAGTTTATTCTGCCCAAGAAACCACGAACTTCTTTTTTTGTTTTTGGCGCTGGCATTTCTTGTATCGCTTTTATTTTCGCAGGATCAACCTCAATGCCTATTTCACTCACGATAAACCCCAGTAATTTTCCGGACCGTACTCCGAAAGTACACTTGTTAGGATTCAGCCTCAACCTGAACTTCCTAAGCCTCTCAAAAAGCTTCAGCAAATTGACCAGATGCCCCTCCTCCGTTTGGGACTTCGCAATCATGTCATCAACATAGACTTCAATCTCATGATGAATCATATCATGAAACAAAGTAACCATTGCTCGTTGGTAAGTGGCCCCTGCGTTCTTCAGACCGAAAGGCATTACCTTGTAGCAAAACGTTCCCCAAGGAGTGATAAACGTAGTTTTCTCCATGTCCTCCGACGCCATCTTGATCTGGTTGTAGCCGGAGAAGCCATCCATGAACGAAAATACGGAGAACTGAGCTGTATTGTCGACCAACACATCAATATGAGGCAGTGGGAAATCATCTTTAGGGCTCGCCCTATTCAAATCCCAATAATCAACGCACATTCGTACCTTACCGTCCTTCTTCGGTACAGGCACTATGTTGGCGACCCACGGAGGGTACGTAGTGACCGCTAAGAAGCCAGCATCAAGCTGTTTCTGTACTTCTTCTTTGATCTTAACGGCCATATCTAGTCGCGTCCTCCTAAGCTTCTGCTTGACGGGATGGCAATCTTCTCGCAGCGGCAAGTGGTGGACCACAATATCGGTATCAAGTCCGGGCATATCTTCGTATGACCAAGCAAAGACGTCACTATACTCTCTTAGCATCTCGACCAACCTCTGCTTAACGTTATTCTGCAATGCATCCCCTATCCTGACGTTCCTGACCAGTTCTTCAGAACCCAGATTCACAATCTCGATCTCCTCTTCATGAGGCAGAATAACTTTCTCTTCTTGTTTCAACAAGCGGGCCAGCTCTTCGGGAAGGTCTTCGTCTTCATCAATCTCTTCTTCGGCTTGATAGATCGGGCAATCGAAGTCGAAGTGAGTCGTAGAAGGTCCAGAGTCGATGTCATCTGTTATGTGGATCCTGCAATAACAAGGGTTAAGCTTAAAACAAGGATATGCAGGTTAACACAAACCCCATTGCCATTTTATTGTTTTTCAAAACAAATATAAGACAGGAATAACAGAGATCACAACATTTGAATGTGAAGAAAAACGCCTTTTGATTTATTGGTAACATGCATGTACATAATCAAACAAGGCCCTGACAATAAAACCACTATGCCCCGGGTAGGACATAGGGTTGTACAATGATTGGAAAAAGTAAATCATTACTCTTCGCTTGTCATCTGGATGATATCCTTGACGGACCAGTTGGTGAGGCTCTCGCCTGGCTTGCTTGGCTGGATCCAAGAGTCTAAGTCATAGTCGCTATCTCCGCTGTCTTCAGACACCGCGTTGACGCTTTCAAATATCACCCCGCCACTGGTAAACTGGATCGGCCCTTTATCGCGCGACGCATTGCTAGAAAAGGAGGCTTCAGCTCCAGGAGAGTATCCCAACCCGAACTTGTCTTGCTTGTTAGGTATCTCCAAAATTCGCCCCCAGCCTGGGGTAGATCCGGCTTGAACAACAGCCCTGGCTTCCTTGAAGGAAGAGAGAGTCATCTCTGGCTTTTCAGTGACCACAGGAGCTACGTTCTTGACTTTAACAGCTTCGAACGCTTGGCATAGGGTTTCGTGGATTTCCCCATCCATCTCAACATACTTGAAGGACGACAAATGGCTCACCATTATGTCTTCCTCGCCGCAAACGGTCATGATGCTACCTCCGACAGCATACTTGAGTTTCTAGTGCAACGTGGAGGTCACGGCACCCGCAAAATGGATCCATGGCCGGCCCAGGAGACAGCTGTAGGTAGGCATGATGTCCATAATGTAAAAGATTGCATCGAACGTTTCCGGCCCGACTTGGATTGGCAACGTCACCTCCCCGAAAACATGGCGTTTGGTTCCATCGAACGCCTTCACAACCAGATCACTGGGTGTGCAAATCACTCCGCGAGTATCTAACTTCATTAATGCCTTCTTCGGAAGAACATTGAGCAATGACCCTGTGTCTACCAACACGTGAGACATAATCGTTCCCCTACACTCTATCGAGATGTGCAGGGCGCTATTGTGGTTCCTTCCCTTCGGCGTCAGCTCTAGGTCAGTGAACCCTAACCCATTTCCAGCATTCACGTGGGCTACGACCCCTTCCAACTGGTTTACCGATATTTCCTGCGGTACGTATGCGGTGTTCAACACCTTCAGCAGTGCGTTGCGGTGTGCTTCAGAATACAGTAACAAGTTCAGGATGGAAATCTTCGAGGGTGTTTGATGGAGATGATCCACGATCTTGTAGTCACTCTTTTTAATCAACCTCATAAATTCCTCGGCGTCTTTAACAAGTAAGTTTTTTTCTACCCTGCAAGGGATCTCTTCAACGACTTTACTTTTACCTTTATCAGTTGCATCAGCTCTGTCCGCCTTGTCCGCCACGACCTCAGGTGGTGCAAATACTCTCCCGCTGCGAGTGATTCCGCTGATTCCCGCAAGGTTATCCACAGCCGACCCATATGGTTCCAGTTCCAACTTCTGTCCGTTGCAGTAGACTTCAGCCCCATAATGCCATGGGACAGCATTGGTGCTTTCGAAAGGTATCGGCCCAGCTTTGGTGATGGTAATCATGGGCGGTCTGGGTGCGGAAATAGTTATCGTCTGGCGAGGGATGGTGATGGTAGCAACCTCATCATCTTGCTTCAGCATTACCTCACCTGATCCGCTTTCGGCCCTTCGGCTAAATTGCAGGATTCCCTCGGTCATTAGACTTTGAATCCCCTCTATCAACTATTCACACCCATCAGGACTTGTCGCACAGCCCATACACAGCTCTCCACAACCTGGAAAGAAACCTCTTTTCATCAGCTTAGCTTTAACGAAGCTAAGCGGTGTCTTCAAATCCTTGACATCAGTCAATAAATCCAAACTCTCGTCTTCAATAATGGCGTTTACTCCACCTCCCCTATGATTCAGCATAGGGTTATTCGTGACGTTTGACACATTATCTGAGAAATTGATGATCTTGGCATCCACCATGTCCTGCACCTTGTGCTTAAAGGCTTTGTAATTCTCCACTGTGTGGCCTGGTGCCCCTGAGTGAAACTCACAAGTTGCATTCGCGTCATAACCTGGCGGAGGTGCCCCTGTCAAGGGAGCCAGGGTTCTCTTTTGGATCAACTGTAGCTGGAGCAGAGTCTGCAATAGCTGCGCGTACGATATGGGCGGAGTCTCGAGGTGACGGCTCGACAGAGGTGCCCTGTTCTGATACTTTCTGTACCCTTGTTGATTCGGTTGCTGTTGCTGCTGTTGTGGTTGTTGAATTGTCGGGATAGTTATGCTGGCCACCTGCTGGTGAGGGCCTTTACCCTTCCTTCGAGCGTTGGTCACGGCGCTCGTTTCTCCTTCCTGTCTTTTGCCACCGTAGGGTTTCTTTCCTCCTCCAGCTGAGGACAAATCACCTTGAATTTTCCCCAACTTGATCCCATTCTCAATGTGCTCACCCGTGATATTGAGATCGGAGAAGGTTCCAGACATACCGCTGACCAATTTCTCATAATAAACCCCTGGGAGGGTGGCTACGAACATTTGCACAAGCTCACGTTCAACCATCGGCGGCTGAACCCTGGCTGCCAATTCACGCCACCGCTGGGCGTATTCCTTGAACCCTTCGTTGTTCCTTTGCGACAGATTCTGCAGTTGGACTCGGTTCGGGGCCAAGTCACTGTTATATTGGTAGTGGTGCACAAATGCTTCAGCAAGTTCCTTCCACGTGCGCACACTGGTAGGTTCCAAACTCATGTACCATTCGAGGGAGGGCCCGGACAGGCTGTCTTGAAAGACGTGCATCAGCAACTTCTCGTCCTCAGAATGAGCGGACATTTTTCTGTAATATGATCTCAGGTGGACGTGAGGGCAAGTGGTGCCCTTGTACTTTTCAAAGTCAGGTACCTTGAACTTGGGAGGCACCTTGAAATCAGCAATCAGTCCCAACTTGGACATATCAACGCCCAGGGTGTTCTGGCTCTCGATGTTCCTCATCTTATCCTCGAGTGCCTTGAACCTTAGACGTGCTTCAGCAGTCAGCTCCCCTTCAGCACCTCTCTGCGAGAACACATCGTCCTGACGATCTTCTAACCATGGTTGAGGCCCAAGCAGATTTCCAACACCCAAAGCATCGTTGCCCAGCCCAGCATTAACGTTAGCTTCAAAATTTCCATTACCGACGCCCGTCGTATTACCATTGAGTCCCATGTTAGCTATCACATTGCCGTTGGCACTGCCATTCCCCCCGGTCACGGGGACACTATTCTGAGGAGTTTCAACAGGTGGAGGAGTAGGCACAGTCCCATCATGGAGTACGCCGTTGCTATCAACCCTTGAAATCAGGGGCTGAACCAAGGTTCTGAGCTGATCCTGGCCATTGGCGACCGCTTGCATGAGCTCCATGAAGCGGTCCATTCTTTCGCGGAGTTCTTGAACATCAGTTTGCACTTGCTCCATGATTCTGGTTTGATTTGCTCTGGTCGGATAGCGGTGGATAGGTCTCTGATCAATCCTGGAACAACCTGAAACAACCTGTCAACACAAAAGGGTTAGGAAAAAATGACAAAGTGCTCGTTATGCAAATGCTTCATGCAAATGCAAACGTGTGTTTGTGCGTTAGGGGGATTTCCCCCGATCCTAGTGCCTGAGTGCCAGTGCTGATAATAAGAAGTCCGAGTCCAGTCATGGAAATAACATCTCATATATACGAAGAAAACCCATCAAGGCAGTACACAACGTCAGTGAGTACAAGATGAATCAATAGCGTGACCTCGACCAACAAGCCTGGTGATGGTCAGCATACAACAATGATCAAACAAAAGGAATACAAATAGTCAAGCACAGCCACAGGCGCGAAACTCTTCTAACAACCCATTCGTTTCCGGATGATCAGGCCGAGTGAGCAACCCTTCGACGAGTAAATCTCTCTGCATAATAGTGTACTGAAGACCTTCGACCGAATCTTCCCATGCTCCTTCGCCGAAACAATCTTATAACTTCCGCTTCTTGGACTCAAACGTCAGTTTGCGCTCCTTCAGGTTAGCGAGAGCCCTGTTGAGCTGGCCTTCAGCGGTATATCTGCGAGCGGTTTCTTCATCAAACCTCTTCTCACTAGCCTTCACCTGGGCTTTCAGCTTGGAGATCTGTTGCATCAGCTTATCCTCCCGCTCTTTCCTGTTGGCTAGGGAAGCCTTCCAATGTTGGTTAAACTTGGATATCCTCCGATACGCCTTGTCTAGGTGTTGCTTCTTCGTGGCCAGTACATCGTTGATAGCTTTGAAGTCTCGACCCATGCGCTCGCGATCAGCTATCTGCTTAGTCAAGTCTGTCCCTAGCTGGTTCACCAGCTCTGTCTGCCTCTTGAAAGAATAAACGGCTTCGCTTCTCTCGCTTCTGAGTTGAGCCAATTCTTTCTCCAGTTCTTCATTTGCCCTCTTCAATTCATCTCGCTCAGCTAACACCTGATTATGCTGCTGAATGGGCACGGTAGTAGGCTCTTCAATCATTGGAGGGCTTTCTGGCTTTGCAGGTGGAAACGGCATCCCTATGGCATCTGCTCTGGCTCTGATCCAAGTCACATACGGAATGTAGGCTTGACTATTACTTTTCCCCAGCAATGGTTTTCCCCGCTTACTGATACCATTCCAAGCGCGCTGAAGCTTAGACAACATATCCCCCTCTAGAAGACCAGTGAGGTACAAAGATTCCTGTACCTCTTCATCCTTCGGCGGAGCTCTCAAAGCATAAGCAAACTGTCGGACCAGCAAAGATGGATTATAGTTTATACAGCCCTTCCTGCCTATCAAAGGCACGTTCGGAAACCCGCTGCAGCTAAAGATAATCTCGGTACCCAACCTATTCCTGTCAAACCAGTCAATATCCTCCGCTAATAGACTCATCAAACGCTCAGACCACTCAGTTGTGGCTGCAGACGCAGCAAAGGGACCCCTCTTGGGTAGATGACTATCAAGCCATCTATAAAGCAGGGGCACACAGCACGAGACATTCTTACCCCTTCTATTCTCGTTTTTGTAGTGGATGGAATGGTAGACATCTCCTATCAAGTTAGGGACTGGATTCCCTGAAGCAAAGATGTGAAATGCGTCGAAGTCTACAAAGTCGGGCATATTGGGGAACAGAATGATGCCATATATGCACAGAGCGAGAATGGCGTTGAACACGACCCAACATTCGTCTTTGGCGCACTGCTGAGCCTTTCCCACTAAGAACTGCAAGGAGAAACCGGGAACCTTGTTCCAACTAGACAATACCAACTCGGAGGCATCCAGATGAAGTGACGGAGCTAGACTGGCCAGATTAGGCTCAGCATCCATATGAACAAAAGGCATCTGCCTCTTGATAGGCACACCTAACAAATCAGCATATTCCTCTAGTGTGGGTGCGAGAACAAAATCCTGGAAAGTAAAGCATCTCAACGGAGGATCGTAGAACTGCAGCAAGGCGTGCAACCCATTCAACTCAAATGCAGAAGGTTTACGAACCAAGCTGAGCAATTTGCCGTAAGATTTTCTGAACTCATCTCTCACAGAATCATTTGCTAAAGTAATCAAACCAGTCAGCTGAACAACATCAGGAGTGGGGAGCTTGTAAGCCACGGTCTTCCTCAGAGAACCCATAACAATACAATAGGAGGCAAGAAATCCTGGATCGGGGGAAACGGTACCTGCAACACAGACACACGTTAATGAAATGCAAATGGGTATGCAAAGCAATGTAAAATGCAATCATGCAGCAGGAGATCAAGGCAACTGTGCTGTTGAAGATATGAAGGTTCGGTATCAACAAAACCACAATACTGCTCTGTCAAGAACAACCATAGATCTGATGAGAAGAAAACCCAGATATCGGACCATAAATCTGCTCTGTCAAGAACAAACATCTGATCATAAGGACCTCTGATACAGGACCATAAATCTGCTCTGTCAAGAACATACATCTGCTGATAAGATCCTCTGATCCCAATTAAAAACCTGCTCTGTCAAGAACAAACATCTGATAATAAGGACCTCTGATACAGGACCAAAACTCTGCTCTGTCAAGAACATACATCTGCTGATGAGATCCTCTGATACATGACCAAAACTCTGCTCTGTCAAGAACAAACATACATCTGCAGATGAGATCCTCAGATCTCAATCACAAACCTGCTCTATCAAGAACAAATACACATCTCTGAATATAAGGTCCTCTGATACAGGACCATAACTCTGCTCTGTCAAGAACAATCATATATCTGATGATGAGAATCTCTGATCCCCCTCAAAGTTGATCCACTATCAAGAAAACCAGGTAGTCTGAAGGTCAAAGTTTCCTGCAACAAACCCAACCCTGCTCACAGGCATGGACCTAAACTGACACAAGTTCGGCATCCTATGCGGTCATCAGCGTCACAGACATTCAGGAGGGTGATACGATACCCAGAAGGTGTGGCATCACCAGCTCATGAAGCGGCCTCACTCGGCTGAATTCTAAATGATCGGTCCCCAGAGTCGACAATCCTCCAAACCAACAACCCCCTCAACCCAAAGGGTTGAAAAAGAAGTCAACCGGGAGAACCTCGTCTGAGCGTGGATTTCATGAGACACTAGTGCCTGCGAAGCAAGCACGCGCCCACTAATTTCCACAACTAATTCTAAGGTGCACTCAAGCCTGGGTCTGGCTTCTCACTCATCAGAATGCCCCTCCCACAACAGCACAGATAATCATATCATACTGAAAATAAAGTGCGGGAAATAAAGTGCGAAAAATAAACACAACCCAACAAGTAATCATACAAGCGCTAGGATTGACTCTCGCAGGGGACGTCGGATCCCCAAACTGACTCGTATACGGGACGTTGGATCCCAGGAAACTATCAAGTCCCCAACAGAGTCGCCAGCTGTCGCTACCGCGAAAATAAGGTGCCGGCAAAACAGAAGAGTCGCCACCTTTCGTTATTTATCCCTCGGAGCGGGAAAGGAAACGATAGGAAAAACCTGACGAAAAGGTATAAGACAAGGTCGTCGCAACCATTGTCTGGGTTCGGGAGTCGGTTACGCAAGGGGAAGGTATTAGCACCCCTCACGTCCGTCGTACTCGACGAGATCCACGCTTGTTGTGTTTACTGGACGGGTTGGTTTATCTATCTACCTATCAAGGCTGGCTTAAAAAAGAGAAGAAAATGACTCGGCAAAGCGTCGCACTTTATGCCTACGTATTCTCATCAGAGAATGAGAAATCAGAGTCAACGTAGTTCGACTAACTACGGGTTATGGTGGAAGGTGGCTCGCCAAGACGTCGCATCTTGTGCCTACGTATTCTCATCAGAGAAATCAGAGCTAACGTAGTTCGGGATAATGCAGATTACGGGATTCAGATTCATCTGTTTTATCGAGTAGGGTTAACAAACAGTTCCAGCAGTTGGATGTATGCAGCTCGACCCTTGGAGACTTAGGCGTTACCGTTTGCGGTAGAACTTCCCTTTGAATTATGGGCCCACGGGGCAAAAAGGTTTGAAGTTTGTTTTCTGTCTTTTACGAAAGAACTGTTTTTTATTGTGTTTGCAATTTCAATCGCACTAAAGACTATGACCTGAGAGTGAATGCGTCGCATGTCGCCCAAAGGGTGCCATACTAAACATCCAGATTGTTGAAAATAAGCTCTCCAACAATCCTTTCTCAGATAGCTTAAGGCTTGTAACGTACGAAAGAAATCATTCATGATTACTGTATCTTAAGCTGTTTTGAGATGAGAAGAGAAGGGGCTCAACTAACGGGGAGACTATCAAGTCCTAATGTTGTCATGCCAAGGATTCATCCTATGGTTGAAGTTTGAAACAGGGAACTCCTAGAAGTTATCATGCATAGGTTTTAACCTAAAGTTCTAATCATCACTTCCTTATCAGAGGAAATGAGACTCCTAGGGGATCATGTCAATGATAAACAAAAACAGATAAAGCCTCAGCTTAAACAGTAAAGAGTAAACGACTGTAAAATGCAATGCAAGTGAGGGAGGAAATGTGTGTGGGGCACCAGCCTCCACAAGCTCATCTCAACCTCAAGCCATATATGAATAACAGTAATCATACAGAAGAAATAACATGCTATCAAGCAAGATAAAATAAACTGCAATCATACAGTAAAAATAACATGCTATCAAGCAAGATACAATAAACTGCAATCATACAGTAAAAATAACATGCTATCAAGCAAACACAAACCACATGGGCAAGGGAGCAGGGCTCTACCGAATACCCGCAAGCAAAGCCACACAGTAAAATACAAGCAGAGGGAGCAACTCAACCTCTAGTGCAATCATGCTCCTAGCTTAAACTCAGTCTAGATATGAACTTATTCTAATGCGTCAAGCAAATCAAACAAGCCACATCAATACAGAAAAGAAAGCAGACAGGAAAGGAAACAGATCAACAACTCCTACAACTAAACCAACCTGACAGCAGTCTAATCATCAAACTTCAACAGCTCTTCAGGGCTATCATCTTCACTAGCAAGTGTCAACTTGCTTCTCTAAGCTTCCAACACCCCAACATAAGTATCAACTTATCCTTCTTCTTCAAGCTTCAGCTCTAAGTAGACTCCACCTTCAGGCTTCAATCCCAATAGCAAGTATCAACTTGGTCTTTCAGGCTCTCAATGTATCAAACACACAAGTATCAACTTGTTCCCTCAAGCTTCAGCTTTTTTCTTCAATCTCAGATTGAATCCTTTTTATACAAGTGTCAACTTGTTCTTCTTGATCTTCAAGCTTCAGCTCTTCACTCAATCTGCATTGGATCTTCTTCACAAGTGTCAACTGGTTCTTCTTGCTCTTCAAGCTTCAGCTGCAATGGCAATGCTCAATCCTCTTCCACACTCTTCAATGAAGTCCTCATCTTCAAACTCAAGTCCAACACCTTTCAAGATACTCAAACCAGAAGGCAATTGATTTAACAGAATGAGTGGAAATGATAAACAACTTATTGACAACCAAAGGAAGCCTGTAAGGGTTCATCATTATGAGAGACTGGTTCCCTCAAAGTTCTACTTCCCAGATAAATCCACTCATCCCTCCAAAGGAGGGATGTGAATATCTTAGAAGGACTTTTAGTCATTGGGAGGAATGGAAGCACAAGATGCTTTCCATATTTGTGAAAGAAGTCATTCTAATTATAAAGCTCTCCCTATGTCTCCTACCTCCTAAATCTTCATCAGACACCTTCAGGCACAAGAAACTCCAAGCTCCAAGCAACTTCAGGCAACTTCAAGCATCCTCACCTTGTCTTCAACTTGTCTTCAATCTCAACCAAAGGCAAACAAAGCAAAACCCTAATCTAAGGGGACTAAAGAAGTTAATCTAATTGAGTTAGTAAGTTAGGATCACCTAAAACCTAGTACTAAAGTTAATCCTAACTAAAATACTAAAACCAATTGTAAAATCCTACAAAAATAACTATGGGAACCTAGGTCAATCGTGACTCTACCATATTAATTCCAGAGATCAAATCATCAAATAAGACCTAGAAATAAATTCTACACTACAAGGTACTAAACCTAAACCCTAAAAGGAAGCACCTAAA
Source organism: Lathyrus sativus (assembly GCA_963859935.3). NCBI lineage: Eukaryota > Viridiplantae > Streptophyta > Magnoliopsida > Fabales > Fabaceae > Lathyrus > Lathyrus sativus. The sequence goes on from OZ012738.1 coordinate 512,598,260, forward strand.
GCTCAATCTAGAAAACACACCTACTTTCATCACAAAAATGTGACAAAAATGTTATGGGAGCATACATGTCTATGCTAACAACTCACAAAAAATTAGCTCAAGAATCATCACCAATTAATCACACAAAATTCCACAAAATCAAGTATCAAACATAACTATTTTAATATCAATTAAAATGTAAAATTCACATAAAATCAGAAAATGCAGGAAATAAAAAATATTTTTTATCTAGAAAATACTAGACTCAATTATGAGTACAATGCAAAAAGAATGGTATTAATTGGATCATTTTTCAATTTTATATGATTTAATCAAGAACCATGTATAAAATGAAGAAATTAAAGAAAATCAAAAGAAAAAGATAAATGCACGGTGCAATAAGTAAACACAATCAGTTCATTTGGGAGATTGGGCCATGAGGGGGGTGCTGATATCAATCTTTGCATTAAGCCCAAAACCACAAATAAATGAAACGCTGCGTTCCATTTAGTTCAGACCCTTCACAAATTGAGAAGCTCGCGTGGCCGTTGGATGAGGGTACTAGTCCAAGTCAAACCTTGATCTGATGGCTATCAAGTCATCTTCTCCAATTTAAACCTCTGAAACCCAGGTCACCTGCGCGCCCAAAACCACCGCCGGTGACTTTCTCCGGTCACCATTCCACAACCCTAGTTCAACATAGAGTCCACCATAGGACACGGTCCCTTAAAGAAACATGTCCCAAATTCCCTCACGAATTCATTCATGCCCTTAATTCTCTCTGAAACCTCAAGATTCACAAGAACCAACTCTCAACCGAAAATGGTAACATCCCTAATTGGTCACTAATTCTCAAATTAATGGTTTGAAGTCATTCCTACACCGTTCTACAATGCATCTAACATCCTAATTCATATTGATTCTACCTAATTCATGCTGGAGGAAGAAGTTTACATACCTGTCAATCTTTGATGAACAGATGCACTAAACCTTCAAATCAAGCTCTCCAACCTTCCAGACATGATAAATGGATCATTTCCTTGCTTCTGTATGCAATAGAACTGGTTGAAAACTCCTGAAACTTGAAACACGATGGTGAGTTGCAGGTGGAAAAATCTGAGCTCAAGAACACCAATCAACCACGAATTCCTCTTGATTATGATCTGGACTCAATCCCTAGCATCCATGGAAGAGATTGCAATCAAGAAAATGGATGGAAAGTGAGGGAAATGATGTAACCGAATTCAGTTGAAAGCAATGAAATCTCAATCTCAATCTCTGCTCTCTCCTTCAATCATCACCAACCTTTGCTTTGGATCACCTCTACTCAATATATAGAAATGTATGGATGATCTAGAACCCTCTAGATCCTTCTAATGAGAGTTTCAATCTCTCATGACATGAGAATTTCAACCATATGTCATGGTATGCATAGTTCTGTTTGTAGCTTGAAATCAATCCCATTCTCTTCCAATTTCTCCCCTAGTGACATTTTGAAAGTGTTTGGCTTGCAAGGGGCCTTGGTTATGCCTTGATTCTAGGTTTTGCAAATGTTACTTATGATGTAAGTAACTACTTTTCAAAGCAAGTCCACCAATTGAATTTCAATTCAAAAATGTGGCTAAACCAATGTTCTTAAAATGTTTTCTAGAGTCAAAATGATATATTACATGCCTTGGTTTGGATGTGTAGATCAAAAATATCAATTTCTAACTTTGGTTTGTTTAACTTATGCCCTTATTATAGGTCATTTTTGCAGCTTTGAGCTACAAGCACTTCCAACATCTTATGACCTCTTAACTAGCCTTAAAACATCATTTTGAACAAGTTTGATGTTGAACATTTTCCCATTTGAATCTTGGAAATGGGAGTTATGGCCTTATGCTTGAAATGACCTATAATCTCCAAATGACCAAAATGCCCTTGACTTGTCAAAGCCATAACTTGAGTTCTACAAATCCTATCAAGGACTTCTAGTACTCTCTAGAAAGCTAAGAGGATAAGGAACAACATTCATGTTGACCAAAAGTTCATAGGAATCATCCTTCTTGGGCAAAAGTTTGATGCAAATTGGGTAACTTTCAAGCCCCCAAATTCACATACCTCAGATGACCTATAACTTGTCAAAGTCATAAGTTGAGTTCTACAAATCCTATCAAGGACTTCTAGCACTCAAATTAAAGATAAGAGCATTCTCTAAAACATTCATGTTGGGGGCAAGATGATATGACAATCACATCTTGAGCTAAACTGCCTTGAAGATAGGGGTCAAACTAGGGGATTTTACACTGTCAAGCCTTAGAAACCCTAGCTTGAAACCTCTCAAACTTTTCAATCATCATGAGTTGACCTTGGAATCATCCTTATAGCATCTCAATGCATCAATCCATGATCACATGGCTCTTGAATTAGGTCTCAACCTTGTTCAAATCATCAGTTGACCTAGGGTTGACCCAGTCAAACCCTAATTACACCACTCATGGCTGAGTCTTCTTAATCTTGCACAATGACCTGTCTAGGCTTCAAAGTGCTCTTCAACACTTATCATGAGCTATCTCAAGACCTCAAGTCCATCCTCATGGCCTCAGAATCACCTGATGGCTTTCCACAACTCTCAAGTTAGGAGGCACACACTCTTGGTTTCAACCATTCTCTCTGAGGATCTTTTAACTTCTCTGACAAGGATATCAACCCTTGAGCACCTGAATAACCTTCTTAGCTAGCTTCATAGTCTTGTATAGCTCTTGATTGGTAATCATACCTCTTGATCTCCTGCCTACATGTCAATGAAATGCAAATGATAATGCTAATGTGAATGAAATGAAACACAAGCTAGGTAAAGATATGTTGGGCAAATTTTGGGGTGCAACACTGACCAAGGAGAAGAAGTTAAAGATGCTGATAACTCTACTTCTGATAAAAACCCTAACACATAGAATCTGTACAAGCTTGCTAGCTTTGTGCTCAAGGAAGTAAGAGTAGATGATGTTGCTAATAAAAATGTTGGTACCCCTGATATGGAAGACACTACAAACAGTTCTGTTTAAGACAAGGAGAAGGTAAAATTTTTTGAAAATGTGGTGGACCTTGAGGATGTCCCATCTGATGATGAGTTGATAAAGAATGTTGCTCCTGGTATTGCAAAAAGATTGAAGTCTAGAAAAGTAAAATATGTGATTGAGCAATCCCTTTCTAAGAGTCGGAGGAAGAAGACTGTTGTTGGTCCTCCAAAAGCTTGGAGTAAAGTCACTCCTGCTTCCAAGAAAAGAAAGGTTAGGTTGGAGACTGATTCTGATGATGATGTTGAGGATGATGTCCAGGACATCACTCCTGCTAAGAGATCGGCTGCCAAGAAAACCACTAGTATTATTCCTACTGCCCATCTAGATAATGTATCATTCCACTCTATTGACAACGTGTCCAAGTGGAAATTTGTGTATCAAAGAAGTATTGCTTTGTAAAGAGAATTAAGAAAGGATGCGCTTGAAATCAAGGAGGTTATGCAACTGATTTCTGATGCTGGGCTGACCAAAACTGTAGCTGAGTTCTCTAAATGTTATGATATGCTTGTTAAGGAATTCATTGTGAATATCCCTGAAACCATTACTGATTAAAAAAGCAATGACTTTATGAAAGTGTTTGTAAGAGGAAGGTGTGTTGAATTTTCTTCAAATGTGATTAAGTTCTTGGGTAGGAATGAGGAAGGGGAAGGTGAAATGGAAGCTACTAATAATCAGGTGTGCAGGGTAATAACTGCAAATCAAATCAATGCATGGCCCTCTAAAGGTAAGCTTTCTATTGGGCAACTTAGTGTTAAGTATGCCATCCTTCATAGGATTGGTGCTGCAAATTGGGTTCCTATAAACCATACCTCAACCATTGTTATTGGATTGGGAAGATTCATTTTTGCTGTTGGGACCAAGTTGAAGTTTAACTATGGAAGGTACATATCTGATCAAGTTGTGAAACATGCCACCACAAATTCTATTAAGCTTCCCATTGCATTTCCCTCTCTGATATGTGGAATAATCTTGAGCCAATACCTTGGGATTCTCACTGCTAATGATGTGGCATGCAAAAGAGATTCAATCTTGTCTCTTCAGTATAAGTTATTTGCTGGAAGACATGTCCCGGACATTTTCTTAACATCATCTAAGAAGGCATCCACTTCAAGGGCTGGGGTTATATCTGATTTAAAGGAGACTTGCAGGGAGTTAGGTGAAGTGATTATTGTGGCTATAACTAGAAATATTAAGTTGGAAGCTTTGATTAAATGTCTGGAACAAAGTGAAGACAATACAATGAATGATGCTGGTGATCAAGAAGAAGAAGATGAGGATGTGTCTGGTTCAGGGGAGAAGACTGATGATAATAATTCTGAGTCTACAAATGCTGGTGAAGATGAGAGTACTGGATCTGATGAAGAAGATTAATGTTGCTTGACTGATGTGTTCTTTATTTTTTTGCTTTGTTGTGCTTGCTGCTGCAGAATTTGTTTTCCCTTCCACTTAAAGTGTTGTTGGCTTGTACTCTATTTGGATCATCTTTGTACCCTTAACTTTACTTGGTTCTATTTATTTGATCTATGATATTTTGTTACCCTCAGTATGTGTTCCTAATTTATGGCTAAAAAGGGGGAGAAGTTGGTGCTGAAGCTGATGTTATGTTGAGGGGGAGTTTGTGTTTACAGGTTGTGGTTGTGCTGATCTTGTTGGATGTTGTGTGTCTTGAGGAGTTATTGCTTTCCTTGTTGAGGGGGAGTTTGTGTTTACTTCTGTTTTAAAGTTTTTTTTATGTTTCTGCTGCTGTGCTCTCTGGTTTAGAGGCTCTTCTGATCTGTTGAATATTTTATCCAAAATTTTCCAAAGGGGGAGTTTGTTAGTTCTTGATTGGCAGGAATTTTGGTAAAACTTGGTGATATCACAAGATGTCCTACAGGATGTCTTGACATATGTTCTTGAAATTCTTCAGGTAGCTATGCTTGGTGTTGCAGGGTTTAGGTCATGATGTCAAGCATGATGTCCTAACATTTGTAAACAAAACATTCTGTAAGAATGTGTTTGACAGTCAGTTACTTTTTGAGCAACTCTTTACGCTGTTATGATCTGTCTTTTATGGTTCAAATCTACGTGGAAATAGTCTTTATTCAAAAGTGTTTTTTATGCATATTTCGTGGAATATTTATGGAATCGTGTGACCTATTTTCTGAAGGAAATCTTGAAGATCTGAAGAGTGATTTGATTGGAGCTGATTGGATCAAATCAAATCTGTTTTGGTTTTGACTCATTGATGCTAATTATTTAAATTGATTATATCAAGATCAGATGCTTTTTTTACCAAAGCCCAAGCCCGTCCAAGAGTTACTATTTAAAGGATTCACAATCCTATTTTGAAGCTGAGAGAAGCTAGGTTTATTATAGTGCATTGCATAAGGATTAGAGCTTTTTAGCATTCGTGTGGTTGTGTTAGTTTGTGATCCATTCACTCATTACTTTAATGTGTGAATTGGACTAAGTTTTTTTTGTTATAAGTTGTTCGCTCAAAGCTTATAAGCAAGAGTGTATTGTCCTTGATTGAAGCTTTTAAGCAAGATCAAGTTTTGTCTTTGAAGAGTGTCTTCTAAAGTTTATTCATCTGTTGTTATCACTACTGTGATTGAGGGGGAGTGAGAGGTGTCTCTTATCTAGGAGTGTCCTAGGTAGAAATTTCAAGGGTAGAGATTAGGTGCGAAGATAGTAAACTAGAGATAGTCTACTGTGTATCTTCAAACTAATTCTACTTAGTGAATTTCCTTCCTGGCTTGGTAGCCCCCAGACGTAGGTGTGTTTGCACCGAATTGGGTTAACAATTGCTTGTGTCTTTTTACTATTGTTAAACATTTGTCTTTGTTCTTATTGGTGATAGTTCACATATTAGTGTCGTAACATCGCCTTCGACATCTTATATTTGATATCAGAATTTCAAGATGTATCTCCGAAACGTTTCCTGATACATTTTCAAAACAGAATCATATGACAGAGAGTTGAAAAAGACCAAATATGTACCAAACATGCATAAAGACCAAATATGAATAATAAGTGAATATGTAACACTTCAATTATATTGAGACACGCTTATATACAACTATTTGTCTGATTAAAAAAAATCAAAATGAATCAAAACATGTGTCGCCGAATAAACCTATAGATGGTACCCATTTGACTTTTGTGCATTTGATTCTTTTTTAATGTTGTTCAATCTATCGAATTCTTACATCCTTTCTATAAAATGATTCATTCACGTCTTAACATTTGCGGTTGTATGAGTTGTCCATTCTGATGATGTGGAAGGTATAGGGCATCTCGATTTCAAGTAAACTTGAAAATAATAACTTGATTTTGAAAGCCGTCCAATACACATGATGCGATCATTTGGAATTTGGGGTGGTACGGTGCACACTAGAAAAATGGTTTCCAAAAACTCGTAGGGTGTCAGGTCAATGCACACCCTACCATATGCAGGTGCAATTAGGTGACCCATATACGAGAAGCTCATCCATTTTGACTCTGGTGTCGGACCGCTCAAGTAAAGAACAAGTGACTCATAAACCGCATTGATTTTTTTTTCATACAACCACGTGTATGATTTCTTATGCGTCTTCAACTCTTGGATAAGTTGGTGATGGACTAACGCATGACTATCTTCTCCCTTACCAAGTAAAGCCGAAATAGTTCGGTAACCACAACTTTTGAATCATGCAACATTGAAGACACGACCAATACATTTGTGCATAAAAAACGACATCTCATTAATGAATGAAATCTTCGGTGGAAGCGGCGTTGGAGGTGTTTTGCTAATTCGAGCACCTTTAACAACACTTTTTTGAGATTTTGGAGTCAGTGAGTCGGGAAATACTTTATCAACATCTTTAAAGTATGAAGGAGACTATGTAGTCGAGTTTTTGTTCGGTGTAAGCTTCATTTTCTTCAGAGCACTTTTGGTTTTTACCAGTTGAGAAGGAGGTTTCATGTCTATGGTTTCCGAATAGGCAATTTCCCCAATTGTTCTTTACTGTGGAGTTTCATATTGTCATCAGCCTTTGAATAGTATAATAACACAAGCACATGGGAGACCATATATTTTCACAATAGTGCAACCACACTTTGTAATATCGCAGCCTACATTATTAGCTCGCTTGGCCTCGTAAAACAAATAGTTCAACCCCGCCCGAGAAATGTTACTTACCAAATGAGAATAACAAATGTTGTCTTTGAATCGGTGTTCTAAAACTGTGATGCTCTGACCAAAAGTTGTTTGTATCTCATTATATTGGTTTTGAAGCATATGGTTCACCGAGTCCCAATCTCGATACAAATCCCCTTTGCTATTTCCCAACCAATTTTTCAAAGTAGCATGGGCTGACTCAACTCTGTTGGTGGTTGTATTTCCAAGGTGTCGGACATTATCAGCCCACGTGCAAACTATCTTCGCCTTCACCTGATCAAAAATGGTGCTTTCAACATATTTCAACAAAGTCGGATACTTTTCACACACTTTGTAAAAATAGATAACGGAATCAGAATATAATTCTTTTGTGGAAGAATTTATTATGCGATTCTATGCATCCATTATTTACTCCACAATCACACCTGACTTCATTAATTTTCCACCTTTAGACTCTACTTGTTTCGTCCCTACCGCGGGTTTAACCCGAATTCTTACATTCTTTGTTATGTGATACTTACAAAGTAATGCATAAAAAGTAGAAAACACCTTTGCAACCATATTCATCAATGCGGTATCATGGTCCGTAACAACAACTTTAAGCATCTTATCTTGATCCTTCAAAAGTGACCGACACACCTCTAATTCCTAAGTAAAATTATCCTCTTTTTCACACTCTAAAAATTTAAAACCCATGAAGTATGTCTTCTCAGTCAAGGTAACACCAACCATCTCAAATAAAGGAAGTCTATACTTGTTGGTCTTGTAGGTAGAATCAAGTATGAGCACTGTCGGAAACGTGTTGAACAACTTTATCGAATCCGGATGAATCCAAAATATATCTCTAACCGTAACTCCATCGTCGCAAGTTCGGTACCGAGACACGTAATTGTTAGTGAGGTAGAAAATGTTATATACTTGCTTGCTGTTTGATATATTTTCGGTTTGCTTTCGTTTCAATGTTTCAAGTATATTTTTCAGTTGGACAAGATTCAAGGTCATGTCACTAATACATACCTTTTCCTTCAACTTTAGCCGACATACACTAGGATGCCCGGCTAATTTTAAGCACAATTCATGGTTATGCACACCACAAATGACATTAAATCTCCATTTTTTTCTAGCCAACATGTAACCACGAAGCTCAAATGGACACTCACATTTTCTACTACCCATGTCTTCTCCAGTAAAATTCCGTAGAGAATTTTGATATTTCCCTCTTCTTTCGCACAACATAGTCACAAAGGCGCTTCTTCTATCCGAGTCATTATCCGACCTTCCGATAACCACACCAAATCTAAGTCTAGATGCCACCATATGAATCCATTCGAGCATGTTATCACGGTTTTCAAACTCTTTCTTGTTATTAAATTCATTGCCAACATCTACCACCTTAACAATAATCCCTTGAACATTCAGAGAAACTTTGTTCGAAGAAACTACTTGTTTTGAGATATTATCAGGGTGAACCATTTCTATTGGAAACAATAAAAAGCAGTAAAAATAATTAATCTAGTGTTGTAGAAAAGGATGGAAAATGAACACGGAAACATTTTGGAAATGTATCTCTAAAAAAGTTCATGTTTAGCATGTTTCAGATATGTATCTTCGGACACTGCGTAAGTTTTTTTAGCAAAGTTTCATGATTAATGTGAGCAATGCATAAGAGAATGAACAATCTTTACCTGAAATTCAATCTTGTTTTGCTCCTTGTTATATGTTGACCCAGAAGGATGGAGATTTGGAGTGAAAATGGGATTAAGAATGTAGGGTTTTTAGGATAGGGGTTAGAGTTGAAATGAAGAATGACAACAATGGGGGGACAGATCATGCAACTTAAAACTATATCAGATACTTCCGAAGATATATCTCTAAAACAATCTGACATGTAAAACTGACAGGAAAGTTCAAATTGCCGCTCAATTCTTCCAAAGATATATCTCCAGAACATCCACTGAACTGATTCATTTTCATGTTTTCTTTAATGGTTCAGGAGATATATCTCCAGAATAAATCTTTAGCAACTACATGGGGCGCTATCTAGAATGGCCTTCCTTGAGTGTGAAAAGGGTGCGTCCGGAGATATATCTTCAGAAACTAGGGGCATTATAGGAAATTCGCACGATGGGTAAAAAATGCATAGGGTGCCTTAAGAAATTCTCTTCATTAAAAACTTTAATTGTTTTTAGGTGAAGCATTAAACTTCTTATTGTTATTCTTCTTGAGAACACTTTAAGCAGATTCCTATTATATGAACCCAAGTTAGTAGAGAGTCTAAATTTAGCCTTTGGTATCTTCTTTGACACATCATCTTCTTCATCAAGAGATTCGATGATAAACAAAGGTTAGTTATTTTTCTTCAAAGTGGAGATAATAGATCACACATTTATAAACCCAAGTTAGTTAAAATCATAAGAAAAAAAGACCAAGTTACCTTTAGGTTTACCAAATAGGCTACTCAAATACAAGCCAATTCATAATTTATAAGGAAAACTCAAGAGATTATAACGGTTGACTATAACTTGTTGGCACTTAGGTTTTTTGACAAGTGAAATTCAATCTAAAGGTAAACACCACTCAATACTAGATAAATGTTTAGCCACTCCAAAAGGATCATTAGGTAAAAAAAAGGAAGTTTATGATATACAATTTCAAGTTCACTTTTATGCTAAGTATCTGTTTACTGTGAAATTTGGTAAACAAATACAAGTTTATATTAATACTTAAAGGATCAAACTCGAAAGTCTCCCTGACATGTTTGTGTGTGCGTTACTTGTGAAAATCTTAGGGCTTGTCGAAGTTAACCTAAATTCAGGCAAGTTTATGAATTTTTTTCATCTCTTGAAAAAAATGATGCAAAGTAAAAGAAAAATTAAAGTTAAAAGAAAGACTTGAAAGTAAAGTACAAAAAAACGTATAGTTGCGTGAAAAGTATAGGAAGTCGAAAAAGCTTGAATGCGTAAACGAAAGACTTAAGATAAAATTATTGAATTTGTATAAAACGGTGGAATGCATACGTACATATTCCTTTCACTCATTTCTCACAACACATGTACTTTGAGTATTTCAGAAACATGTACAATTTTCGGACCCCATATAAAATGAACCTAAGAATATATATATATATATATATATATATATATATATATATATATATATATATATATATATATATATATATATATATATATATATATATATATATATATATATATATATATATATATATATATATATATATATATATATATATATATATATATATATATATATATATATATATATATATATATATATATATATATATATATATATATATATATATATATATATATATATATATATATATATATATATATATATATATATATATATATATATATATATATATATATATATATATATATATATATATATATATATATATATATATATATATATATATATATATATATATATATATATATATATATATATATATATATATATATATATATATATATATATATATATATATATATATATATATATATATATATATATATATATATATATATATATATATATATATATATATATATATATATATATATATAATATTAAGATAACTTCCTAAGCATGATAAGCTACTATCATGGTGACATATTTTTAGATCATGTAGCAGTTCTCCCCGACGTGCCCTACGTTCTCCATGTAACTGTCGATGCTGATATAGTAGTTCCTGCTTTGTGGTATCATTTGAACTTCTCATCTGTTTTAATGGTGCCAAGAACTGAATATCCTCGTCGAGGCCTTTGACGTCGACCACGTTAATGTAACATGTTTCATCATATTTTCCATTATAGTGATGTACTCCACATGTGGTGAATGAGTTGTCATTACTTCCACTATAGTGATGAACTCCAACATTAGCCAACATGGCATGGTATTCAATTGTAATGATGGTTTCCAACCTTAGAAAAAATGGCATAGTATTCAACTGTAATGGTGAACTCCAACCTTAGCCAACATGGCAGAGTATTTATTTTCAATAAGTCCACGTGCCTCTCATCGTGCCCTTTAACTACGCCACCTTCGACCGGTATCCCCTTACGTGATTCCCAACCTTGAGTTATTATGGTCAAGTTTGACCCATGGTATTTCATTTTCCATGTGGCACATTCATGGATGATCTCATTGAATACTTGCCATTTATAGTTAGGTCGAAAAATCCAGTGTAACAAATTACCCCTTAAAAGGCTATGTTTCAATTTGTATCGAGCAAGAGAGACATAGCGTTTTTTACCATAATTTTGGACGCCGTTTCACTTTTGTTGAAGTCATCGTCATCATTTCCCTTTTTACGACACATTGTGGCTTTCAAGAGATTCGCTTAGAATCTCATCATCACTCATCATTCCTTCTTGAAGGTGAGAAAATACTTAGAAGGGGAGGGGGGGGAGGTTGATTAAGTATTTATAAAAACTTCTAGCAATAAAAACACAAAGATTTTTATCCTGGTTCGTTAAACTTAACTACTCCAGTCCACCCTATCAAGAGTGATTTGCCTTTCTCAAACAAGGACTTAATCCACTATTAATCAACTGATTACAATAGCAATCACTAAGAGCAACTGTTCTTAGTCTTCTCAAGAACTACTGATCCCAACTGGATCTTCTCAAGGAACTATTACAATGAAATGTAAGATAAATACAAGTGTTTGAATGCTTCTAACAACCTTTATCACAAAAGAACAAAAGAATAAACTCAGCAAAGAGAATAAGAATATTTTATGAGAGCTTGTAAGAGTTTCTATCAAAGATTCGTCAACTGAAGAAGATGAGGAAGACTTGCTTTTATATGCACAGTAGTCCACAAAGTCTTGACGTTGGAGGCTGTGTACTGAAAAGGCCTGAACCTTTTTGTCTTCACATCACATGACCTTTCCTGGAAGTAGAATGCACAGAGAAATGCTTTTGGTCTGTGTTCTAGTGTCAAGCATGAAAGAGGAAAGAGTCGTTGAGCCAAATCAACGGATATAACTTTGAATTCTTCTTCAACAAGTATTTCACTTCAGCAAAGTAAACATCAGAGTCTGCGTGATCAGAGTCTTGGATGCCCATCAGAATTTGCTGAATCAGAGTAATGCAGCAAGTGTGCTTTAGCGTGTAGTTCTATCAGAGCAGAGTTTTGTGACTCAGATCCTCAGTACATGCAGCGTGTAGTACTCTCAGAGTCTTCTGAAAAACTGTGCTTCTTAACTCTCATACAAAGATCTTCAATACTTCAGAGTCTTCAGATCTTTCAGAGCCTTCTGCAGCTTCTGCTTCAGATTCTTTTGTAGCTTTTGCTTCAGAATCTTCTGCAGGCAGCATTCAAATTCTTCTATAAGATGATTCTGACTCTTCAGAGTCTTCCATAGTTCCATGTTCAGATTAATTTGCTCTTAGATATATATATACTTTAACATCTGCAGCAAATATTCATGAACAAATTTTAGAGTACATAATTATTTAATACAAAATTTCATAAGAGTTATTATCAAAACATAGAGATATTACTAAGAAACAATCTGTGTTCTTACAATCTCCCCCTTTTTGATGATGATAAAACATGAGAAATTTTGTTCAATAAAAAAACAATAATTATAAATCCCCCTGAGATTAAGAATCTCCCCCTGAAATGAATACTCTAAAGGAAAAGAATACTTCCCTTTTTGCTTGAGTGTATTTCAGAATCAGAGTCTGATGACTTCTTTCAAACACAAAGTCTGGTTTTTCGTTTAGAATCAGAGTATAATTTGCTTCAAAAATCAGAGTCTGGTTGGGTAATTCTCAGGATAACTTCAATGAATTTATTTTGTCAGATGAAACAATAGAATCTGAAAGACTTATATTCAAAGATAGTTAATAATATGTCTGGATTTCGTTTTAGTATTTGCTTATGGATTGAACAATCAGATTCTTTTTCTCCCCCTTTTTGTCATAATCAAAAAGATGTGTAAAGACAAAAAAGATAATAGAAGAAAAGCAAAACAAACATTTTCATTCATTCAGATGGTTCACATAACAGATGATAAAAAACAAGTAAAAGAAAACAGATGCAAACAACAGTGCAAAAAACATGAAAAGAAACTAAGGTTGGCGAGATGCAATCAGGGTCAGAAGATCTGTGATCTTTGCAGTAGACTCTTCTTGCTTGGCCATCCAAGTCTTAATCTCTTCAGTGGTTTGTTCTTGTTTGATCATCCAGGACTTGATTTCCTTAACCTCTTTCACAAGTTCTGAATTGTCAGTCTTCACTTTAGATTCAGACACATCAATGTCCATATCAGATGAAACATCTTCAGATGGAGAGTCTTCAGCAGGAGCAGCTTCTAGAAGCAGCACTGGTGGTTTGGGAATGCTCATCAGAGTCTGTCTGACCAATTCAGCAAACTTTGCCTTAGCATCTTCAGCACAGACTGCCTTGAGATGAGAAGCCACAACGTTGAACTTAGAGATAAATTTATCCCAAGCAGCTTCAGACTTAACAGGATCTATACTGAACAAACACTCTTCTTCCACACGTGCAATCCCCATACGAACTTCCTTTTTGAAATTCTCAAACAGTTTATCAACATCCGATCTAGGAATGGGGTAAAGATATTCCTCAAGAGTTACTTTTTCAGCAGATTCAGCGTTTGGATGAGGTTGTTCACAAGTGGTATCAGGAGGTGTTGGATCAGATGGTGGTTGTTCAGATGGTTGAGGTGCAGATGGTTTAGGGTCAGATGGTTGTGGTATGGTGAGTTGAGGTGTAGGGGTTGTTGAAATTTCAGCTTCAGATGATGAAGGTTGAAAATCTGAGAGGTTGAATTTGGAGCGAAGTGAAAGTCTACAATTGATTTGGTCAGATGCTAATAGTTCAGAAAATGTAGGTTTGAATGGATCAAGAATGTGTAAACAGGAGGGTGAGTGAACTTCTGATTCAGAATCAGATGATTCAGTGGAGTGGCATGAGGTGGATGATAAGACAACCATGGTTGCAAGTGGTTCCAAATCAAGGATGTCATTGGATGAGTGAAAGATAGAGGGTTCTGGAACAGGTAACGATTGTTCTATTATTGAGGGTTGTTCAGATGGTGTTGGTTGGGGAGGTTCAGATGAAATGGGTTGAGATTGATGTTCTGGTGGTTGTTGTTGTTGTTCTGGTTGTGGTTGTTGTTGTGGTTGAGGTTCTGGTTGAGGTTGTTCTGGTTGTTGATGTTCTGGTTGTGTTTCTAGTTGAGGTGGTTCAAATGGAGTTTGTACAGAAGATGGTTGAGAATGTGTAGGTTGAGATGGAGAGGGTTTAGATGAACGAATCCCAGATGATGGTGGTACAGATGATTGTGGTCTAGAAGGTGATGGAGGAGGTGAAGGTAATGGAGAGTGAATGCTTGGTATTTGATCAGATGTTAATACCTGTTTGATAGTTTCTCTAATGTCTTCCAGACTTGCTTCTGGAGGAGTTGGTTTCACTTTCTTTACCTTCTGAGGCTTAGCAGCAGCTTCAAAGCTTTTCTCTTTGGCTGAGCCTCAGATCCTTCTTCATCAATCTTCTTTGAACTCCTTTCTCTAAGAAGATTAGGCAGAACTTCTCCTTCCTTCTGGACGATGTTAACAGGAAGAGGAACACCATTTAACAAACAATCAGCTATGTAGGATAAGATGATCTCCCTTGGTTCGTTAGCACTGAACATTGGAAAATCTTCAATAGGAATCCTTCTGTTGCTGACATCCTTAGTAGCAATTTTCTTAGGTTTGCTGGCAAGCTCTGTGATGACTTTCATCCTCTTCAGAGTATTGCCATTAATGACAGAACCTATGACATAGGACAGATCCTCTGTCAATCCAGCATCATACAGATGTTCTACTAGACGATTCTCAGTAAGAATATCTGATATCAGTCTTCCCATAGCAATCCAATTCCTAACTTTTCCAGTTTTGACTCTTACTTCTTCTCTTGTTTCCTTTATGTGATTCAGAAGATGACTAAACAGAAGATAAGGTAAGTCCACCTTCTTTCCCTTGCTCATACAGAACATGAAGTAGAGTTGTTCAGCACTGACATAATCTGGAGAATTTGATGATTTTCTGTGAAAGATGGAACTCATGAAAATCTTGGCCCAGATCCTGTTGACTGGCTTCAGTTCCCTTACTTTGCTAGTTGGTTCCCCAGAAATACTAACTTCTTGAAACACATCAGCAAGATCCACACGAGCAGATTGTAGGCTGGTTTCACCATCAGTTTCAGAGTACCCAATAAGTTGTCTGATTAGCTTCTCAGTAATCACAATCTCCTTTCCAAGGACATAAGAATGGATGAATTTAGGGCACACCAGAGCATGTATCCAGAATTCTTTCACCAAAGTTGGATAAACATGACCCATAAGCCTGTCAAAATACTTTGTCCAACTCTGAGTTTGAATGGTTGAAGAAAGATTAAACCCATTTTCTTCAATGGAATCAAAATCCACAAAGCATTCACTCAGAACTTCCAGATCTACAGTTGGAGTGAGAAGGGTTCTCACAGGTTCCTTGTACGCTTCAGCATTAGGAGAAGAAACAGCAGTGGTTGATTGCATCTGAGGATGAAGAAGATGCCATTGTTGTTCTTGGGTGAGAGGTTTTAGGTTTATGGTTTAGATGAAGAGCAAAGAGAAGACAGAAATGCATAAAAGGTTCGTGAGGTGAAAAGTGTGAAATGGTGTGATTTGTGGTATTTATAGATAAAATCAGGCACACAAACAATCACATAAGCACGCTTCACATAGCATTAAATGAAAAAGTAAAAACATTATTGCACAGCATTTATGATTCTGACAGATGGGGGAAAATCAAGAAAAATCAGATTTTGAAAGCAGTACCTCAAACGTTAATTCAGTAAAGTGCACTCTACCTTTCCAGTTTCTGAGCTACACGTGTTTGCTTGCATGTGCTTCCGAAATCTCTTGAGAAATGAAACGTTAGTCAACGTTCAGATCCTTTGAGCATTGTTAGTTCAGATTTACACAAATAAAATAATTCAAGAAAATGAATAAATTGACAGATGAAATACTTCAGAGCATTACACATTTTACATCTGAGAAGTTTGCCTCTGATAAATATTATTTTGGACAAAAAGCCATACCAATATTTTTCAGAATAAACTTGAACCTATCTTCAGCAAGGGGTTTTGTAAAAATATCATCCCATTGATGATCTGAATCAACAAAGGCTAAGTTTATAATACCCTTCTGAACATAGTCTCTGATGAAATGATGCTTAATTTCTATATGTTTTGCCTTAGAGTGTAAAATTGGATTTTTAGAAAAACATATAGCAGAAGTATTATCACAAAAGATAGATACATTACTCTCAAAGATCTGATAGTCTTCTAACTGACTTTTCATCCAGAGCATCTGCGTGCTACATCCAGCAGCAGCAATGTATTCTGCTTCTGTTGTAGAAAGTGCAATTGTGGGTTGCTTCTTGTTGTACCATGAGATCAGATGACTTCCAAGGAACTGACAGCTTCCAAAAGTACTTTTACGCTCTACTCTGTCTCCAACATAGTCAGCATCACAGAATCCAACTAATGTATATTCATCAGATCTTCTGTAACACAGACCCACGTTAGTAGTACCTTTCAGATACCTTAGAATCCTCTTAATAGCAGTTAAGTGAGATTCTCTAGGATCTGATTGGAATCTTGCACACAAGCATACACTAAACAAAATGTCAGGTCTAGAAGCAGTTAAGTAGAGAAGAGATCATATCATACCTTTGTAGAGTTTCTGATCTACTTTCTTACTTACCTCTTCCTTACCAAGAGTACTTATTGGATGCATAGGAGTCTTTGCCATCTTACTATCAGTCATGTTAAACTTCTTCAGAAGCTCTTTAACATATTTGGTCTGATGAATGTAAGTGCAATATGGAGTCTGGTTGACTTGAATTCCCAGAAAGAATCTCAATTCTCCCATCATGCTCATCTCAAATTCAGCATGCATACATTGAGCAAACTCCTTTCCCAGCATAACATTTGTAGATCCAAATATAATATCATCCACATATATTTGACAAATTAAAAGATCTTTCTTAAATGTTTTACAGAAGAGAGTTGTGTCTACTTTCCCTCTGATAAAGTTCTTTTCCAAAAGAAAATTACTTAATCTTTCATACCAAGCTCTGGGAGCTTGTTTCAAACCATAAAGATATTTTTTGAGTTTGAAAACATGATCTGGAAATTTATCACTTTCAAAACCAGGAGGTTGATGGACATAAACTTCTTCTTCTATAATACCATTTAAGAAGGCACTCTTAACATCCATCTGATAAAGAGTGATGTTATGTTGTGCAACAAATGAAATAAGAAGGCGTATAGATTCTAACCTTGCCACTGGAGCATAAGTTTCAGTGTAATCAATACCTTCTTGTTGACTGTACCCTTGAGCAACAAGCCTTGCTTTATTTCTTTCAACTTCTCCTTTTTCATTCAACTTGTTTCTGAATACCCATTTGGTTCCAATTATGTTGAATCCTTTAGGTCTTGGAGCCAGATCCCAGACGTCATTTCTTGTGAACTGATTAAGCTCTTCTTGCATGGCAATTACCCAGTTATTGTCTTGCAGAGCCTCATCCACAGAAGTTGGTTCAATAATTGACACCAACCCAAATAATGACGCTTCAGATGATCTGAGAAATGATCTTGTTCTGATTGGATCATTTTTCTTCCCAATGATCACATCCTCTGGGTGAGAGGCCTTGATTCTGGAGGATGATCCTTTGACAATTGAATTTTCAGAAATGTTCAAGTTGTCCATTTGAGAAGCTAAAGGAATTGCATCTGGCGTTACTTCTGGTTCCTTTATTTTAACTTTTTCTGCCTCCGAGCCTTCAGAGTCTGTGAAGACTACTTCTCTATTTGCATAACTTTCAAACTGCTTTGGCTTTTCAATGCCAAGCTTATCATCAAATCTAACATGTATAGATTCTTCCACAATCTGTGTTTCAGTATTGTATACTCTGTAGCCTTTAGAGCGTTTAGAATATCCAAGCATGAAACACTTCTGTGCTTTAGAATCAAACTTGCTAAGATTCTCTTTAGTGTTCAACATATAACAAATACATCCAAAAGGATGAAAATAAGCAATGTTGGGCTTTCTGTTCCTCCATAATTCATAGGGAGTCTTTTCCAGAAGAGGTCTTACAAACACTCTGTTCTGAATGTAACATGTTGTGTTTATTGCTTCTGCCCAAAAGTGCTTTGCTGGATTAGTCTCGTTGATCATGGTTCTGGCCATTTCTTGCAGAGTTCTATTTTTCCTCTCTACAACTCCATTTTGTTGTGGAGTTCTAGGGCAAGAGAAATCATGAGCAATGCCATTTTCATTAAAATATTTTTCAAAATATTTGTTTTCAAATTCGCCACCATGATCACTTCTAATTTTGATTATTTTAAAATCTTTTTCATTTTGGACTTGTTTGCAGAAGTCAAAGAACACAGAATGTGACTTATCCTTGTGTTTTAAGAACTTTACCCATGTCCATCTACTATAGTCATTAGCAATGACTAATCCATACTTCTTGCCTCTGATGGATGCAGTTTTCATTGGTCCAAACAGATCAATATGAAGTAATTCTAATGGTTTGGAAGTAGAAACAACATTTTTTGATTTAAAAGAGGATTTTGAAAACTTCCCTTTTTTGACATGCTTCACAAAGAGCATCTGAGGTGAACTTCAACTTAGGAAGTCCTCTGACAAGATTAAGTTTATTAATCTAAGATATACGTCTCATATTAATATGCCTCAATCTTCTGTGCCAGACCAATTGCTCCTCATTAACAGACAAGAGGCATTTAACATTCTGAACCTTAAGTTCTGAAAGATTTATTTTATAAATGTTGTTCTTCCTCTTTCCACTAAATAGGATTGAGCCATCCTTTTGACTAATAGCTTTACAACATTTTTTATTAAAGATTATGTCATAACCATTGTCACTTAATTGACTTATGGACAATAGACTATGCTTTAATCCTTCTACAAGTAAAACATTAGTAATAGAGGGAAGGTTACCATTTCCAATAGTGCCAGATCCAATGATCTTGCCCTTCTGATTCCCTCCAAATTTCACGTCACCTCCAAATCTAAGCTCCAGACTTTGGAACATAGACCTTTCTCCCGTCATATGTCGCGAGCATCCAGAGTCCAGGTACCAAGACTGGCGTCCTGACCTTGCTGCTAAGAACATCTGCAACATGAATTATTTTACTCTTAGGTACCCAGATCTTCTTGGGTCCTTTTGGGTTAGTTGTTCTGAAGGTTCGTCTAAACTTCTGTTTTTCAACATAAGGTTTATTCTGACTAGCCTTAGATTTAAACACATGAATGTTCTTTTCAGAACGAGTGTGTTTAATATCATTCAAGTGACCAAATTTAAAATGAGAATATAAAGGAGTCTTCTTGATGATAATTTTATCAATAGGTTTTGGATTTAAATCCTTTCCAGAGGAAGATTTATATCCAATTCCTTTTCTGTTATTTCTGCTAACTCCATAGATCATAGAAGCCATTTTGCTTCTGTCTATGCTTTTAGCAAGAAACTTCTGAAAGTTGTAGTCATATTTTTCCAAAATATTTTTGCATTCAGACTCAGTTTCAGAATCAGAGTCTTGTTGAGCTAATTCAAAATCATTTTTCATTTTTAAGTTCTTTTCATTTAGCTCAGCCACTTCTGATTTGAGAATATTATTCTCAGATACAAGATTGCTTTGACGCTCCTTGTATTTGAGCTTAATATTGTTATAGCTCTTCAGAACTTCTGATAACACTTTGATAAGTTCATCTTTAGTGAGTTTAGCCATTAACTCTTCAGCGCCAGAGTCAGATTCAGAGTCAGATTCAGATCCTGAAATTCCTTCCTCCTGATCTTCTATGTCTGCCATCAATGCTACGTTGGCACACTCCTCTTCTGACTCAGATTCAGATTCAGATGTATCTGAATCATCCCAGGTTGCCATTAGAACCTTCTTCTTCTTATCAAATTTTCTTTTAGGCTTTTCTTTCAAAATCTTTGGACATTCATTTTTGTAAGGCCCAGGTTCTTTACATTCGTAGCATACCACCACCTTTTTTCCAGATCTTCTGTGTCTAGAAGATTCTTTTCTTTGGTCAGGCTTCCTGAAGTTTCTAAACTTCTTTCCTTTATGCTTCTAGAGTTTGTTTATTCTTCTGGACAGCATGGATAATTCATCTTCATCTTCAGATGAGGATTCTTCAAAGCTTTTCTCTATTACCTACAACGCTTTAGCAGATTTATTAGATTTTAAGGCAATTGACTTTCCTTTCTTTTGAGGCTCATCTTCCTCAAGTTCAATTTCATGACTCCTCAGTGAGCTGATTAGTTCCTCCAAGGAGATCTGGTTCAGATCTTTAGCCATTTTCAGCGCAGTCACCATAGGTCTCCATCTGGTGGGTAAGCTTCTGGTGATCTTCTTCACGTGATCAACAGTAGAGTAACCTTTATCCAGAACCTTTAGTCTAGCTGTAAGTATTTGAAATATGGAGAACATGGCTTCAACAGATTCAGCTTCTTCCATCTTGAAAGCTTCATACTTCTGAATTAGAGCCAGAGCCTTTGTTTCCTTGACTTAAGAGTTTCCCTCATGAGTCATCTTTAGAGATTCAAAAATATCACATGCAGTTTCTCTATTTGTGATCTTCTCATACTCAGTATGAGATATTGCATTTAACAATATAGTTCTAGCCTTGTGATGATTTCTGAATTCCTTCTTTTGAACTTCAGTCATAGATTTTCTTTCTATTTTCTTGCCATTCCCATCAATGGGATGAACATACCCATCTATGACCAAATCCCATAAATCAGCATCATAGACCAGGAAGAAACTTTCTATTCTGTCCTTCCAATAATCAAATTTCTCCCCATCAAACATAGGGGGTTTAGTGCTGATTCTATACCTTTCTTCATATTTGTTGTTAATGTTAGATATTGAAGTATCAACCATAGTAACAACCAAATATATATATCAAATTTTTTCTCACAGGATCTTTTCTGTCACTGTGAAGTGGTAGCACACACAGAATCGGAGCTCTGATACCAACTGAAGGTGAGAAAATAATTAGAAGGGGGGGGGGGGGGGTTGAATAAGTATTTATAAAAACTTCTAGCAATAAAAACACAAAGCTTTTTATCCTGGTTCGTTAAACTTAACTACTCCAGTCCACCCTATCAAGAGTG
This sequence comes from Lathyrus sativus, assembly GCA_963859935.3. Taxonomy (NCBI): domain Eukaryota; kingdom Viridiplantae; phylum Streptophyta; class Magnoliopsida; order Fabales; family Fabaceae; genus Lathyrus; species Lathyrus sativus. The sequence continues at coordinate 512,619,685 of OZ012738.1, forward strand.
ATTTGCCTTTCTCAAACAAGGACTTAATCCACTATTAATCAACTGATTACAATAGCAATCACTAAGAGCAACTGTTCTTAGTCTTCTCAAGAACTACTGATCCCAACTGGATCTTCTCAAGGAACTATTACAATGAAATGTAAGATAAATACAAGTGTTTGAATGCTTCTAACAACCTTTATCACAAGAGTGGTTTTTCACTTAATGTTAAGAACAAAAGAATAAACTCAGCAAAGAGAATAAGAATATTTTATGAGAGCTTGTAAGAGTTTCTATCAAAGATTCGTCAACTGAAGAAGATGAGGAAGACTTGCTTTTATATGCACAGTAGTCCACAAAGTCTTGACGTTGGAGGCTGTGTACTGAAAAGGCCTGAACCTTTTTGTCTTCACATCACATGACCTTTCCTGGAAGTAGAATGCATAGAGAAATGCTTTTGGTCTGTGTTCTAGTGTCAAGCATGAAAGAGGAAAGAGTCGTTGAGCCAAATCAACGGATATAACTTTGAATTCTTCTTCAACAAGTATTTCACTTCAGCAAAGTAAACATCAGAGTCTGCGTGATCAGAGTCTTGGATGCCCATCAGAGTTTGCTGAATCAGAGTAATGCAGCAAGTGTGCTTTAGCGTGTAGTTCTATCAGAGCAGAGTTTTATGACTCAGATCCTCAGTACATGCAGCGTGTAGTACTCTCAGAGTCTTCTGAAAAACTGTGCTTCTTAACTCTCATACAAAGATCTTCAATGCTTCAGAGTCTTCAGATCTTTCAGAGTCTTCTGCAGCTTCTGCTTCAGATTCTTCTGTAGCTTCTGCTTCACAATCTTCTGCAGGCAGCATTCAGATTCTTCTATAAGATGATTCTGACTCTTCAGAGCCTTCCATAGTTCCATGTTCAGATTAATTTGCTCTTAGATATATATATATATATATATATATATATATATATATATATATATATATATATATATATATATATATATATATATATATATATATATATATATATATATATATATATATATATATATATATATATATATATATATATATATATATATATATATATATATATATATATATATATATATATATATATATATATATACTTTAACATCTGCAGCAAATATTCATGAACAAATTTTAGAGTATATAATTCTCTAATACAAAATTTCACAAGAGTTATCATCAAACATAGAGATATTACTAAAAAACAATCTGTGTTCTTACACTTCTTCCTAGGAAGACGTGGGTTTTCATGTTTTGCAGTAATTTCTCCCACTCCTCATTAATGCTTGCATAGGAATCCCATGCGATCTCTTCAATCACTCCCACACCGTTTCCAACTGTTGGATTTGGGACATACACCAATGGTTATAAATAGTTCTCCTCAGCTCTTCACTTCTTTTTCTCTACTTCATCTTCTTGGATTTTGTCTTCTTTGCAAAAAAACTTCAAACCCTGTTTCGCCATCTCTATTCCAGAAAAAAAAATTTCCCTCGCCATGACTAAGAGCAAGGCTTACTTCAAACCCTCTACTAGTAACAATCCTTTGGCTTTCATTATTTCTTCTTTTGAAAGTGAAGAGGTGAAGGATTTCATTCCTGAACCTTCCTCTGATAACAACAAAATCACCATTTCACATAAACAAATGTTGATCCTCTACTCCATTAATGACCAGCTTTATGCCTTTTTTGGGCCGTATTCTACCAAGTAGTCGCAAGCTTCAAAGGTTTCCCACCTTTTTCTAGGTTACGTACACACCATGTCTGGTGCATTTAAATGACAAGCTTGATTATTCACCATTTTTTCTATTTTTCCATCACTTATTCGACATTAATCCATGAAATAGGTAATACTTTGTTTTGTGTTTTTATCGCTTTTTGAGTTAATTTCGATTTCCGCAAGTAATTTCCGTATTTTAGTATTTTAAGTTTTATTTCGAGTATTCTGCATTTTATGCTTTGGTTTGTTGGTTTTGATTGTTTTCAGGTTTATACGAAGGACCAAAACGACTAGGTGGGAAGAAAATGGAGAATCCAAAGTGTCAGGAACGATTTTGGTAAATGGCAGAGGGCCTGACACAGGCACCCGTGTTACCTGACATGGTCCGTGTTAGGCTGGGAGCGAAAGAATAAACATAATTGAAGAGACAGTGGGCTGACACAAGCACCCGTGTTAGCAGGCCTGGAAGAAAAAAAAAGAAGTTGAAGAGGCAGGGAGCCAACACCCGTGTTGCCTAACACGGGGCGTGTTGGCTTGGACACTGATTTTCCCAATTTTCTTTGATGTTTCCTGGATACTAACCTGTAGGGTATTTTTGGCATTTCCACCTACTGTTATGTGATTTTCCACTATTTAGAAGAGTCTTTGGAAAAGGAGAGGGGACTTTTGGGAGGAGAGAGAATTTTACGATTAAAAGATTGGAGAGCTCAAGTTTTCGGAAGACGAAGGGTTTTTGGAAAAGGAGAGGGGACTTTGTAATGACGTTGATTTCTTATTTTCAGTGATACTTTTGTTTCTTGATAATCATTTTAATTGTTCAATGTTTTTAATGCTTTCTCTGTCGGACCAATAGAGAATGATTTACGATTAACAATTAGGCTGGACCGCCATTGCTAAGGTTTTTGTGCGGTTATGCTTCAGTAGATATTACCTAGCACTAGGGATACTCTGTTGCACTTGGAACACTATTGACATTACAATGCACAATTTCAAACGTAATTACCTATGGACATAGTAATTAGGTTAGAAATCATAGGTTTTCTCACTAAGGACTTAGGAGTAAACAACTTAAGATCAGAAAATTGATTATTTTGAACATTCCACTAAAATAAGGATTCATTGTCTTTACACTGCAAATCATACACCTTACCCTGAAATGCTTCTCATCTCTGTGAAAAATATATTTTATTATTCTGTTACATTATTCTTGTTAATTCATAATTTTGCAAACAAATCCCAAACCCCAAGTTATTTTGTTTGATTGAACTATAATTGGAACGAATTATTTATACGAAGTCCTCAAGATTGGTACTTGGGAACTACCCCTATTTTAACTACATCGGTGAAAATAGTACACTTGCTATTTTTCCCATCAAGTTTTTGGCGTCGTTGCCAAGGATTGCCAAAATATAGAGTTTTGATTAAGTTCAATTGAAATTTTATTACTCTTCGACTAAAATTCTCTTTTCTGCATATTTATTTTTTATTTTTCTCGACTAATATATGTCTAATTTGTGTATGCGAGGAAAGGCCTCGGCTAAATTTCCTTTTGACGCAGAACCGGAGCGATCGTTTCACACGAGTCTTAGAAAAGCTAAACAAGCAAGAATGGCAGCTTCAGAAGCAGAAAATTTAGATTTGGAACACGAAAGAGATGAGGAAGTCTCCAACCACTCCGACACAGAGTCTGATAGACAAACATTAATGGGTGAGACTCAAGAAAGACTTCTTGGAGACTATGGATGAGCAAATGCTCAAGCAGGATGGTTGACCATTGTGAATCAACCGATCAATGTTGCTAACTTTCAACTGCACCCTACAACAATTCGACAACTTGAGAAGAGACCTTTTACATGAAAGATTAATGAAGATACAAACAAGCATTTGCAAAGGTTTCTTACTATGAGCACTACATTGAAGATTTAGGGGTATTCTGAAGAAGAAAATAAATTAAGAATGTTTCCGTTCACTCTTTCTGAAGATGCTAAAGAGTGGTTTCACTCATTACCTGTTGGGAGTATTACTACTTGGGAAGAGATGGAGAAGAATTTTCTTAATGAATAATTTCCTGCTTCTATTTACATTCGAAAAAGGTATGATATTGTGAATTTTAAGAAGAAAGAATGAGAGTCACTTGGTGATGCTTACAAGAGGTTCAAAAGGTTATTGGTAGGTTGCCCGACTCACAACATGGATTCAATTGAACAAATGCAGATGTTTATGAATGGTTTAAGGATGAAGACCAAACAATTGACTGATACAACAGTTGGCGGCTCATCAAACATTACAACAACCACTGGTATTATGAAGATCATAGAAGTCATAGCTGCAAATGAGCATTTGGAATTGTACGATCGTAGTGTGAGAAAACCAGAAGGGATTATTGACTTAGAGCTGACTAATCAGGTGGTGAAAATGGAAGATCAAATTACTACTGAGGTGGAAAGAAGGCTTAAAGAAATGAATGTGAGTACTCAGACTACTGAGGTGGAAAGAAGGCTAGAAGGAGCAACAAGGGAATGTTCAAAAACAAGGACCATCTCAGTATCAGAACCAACCACAACCACAACAATATCGGTCTCAACAACAACAACAACAGCCACCACCGTACCAACAATAATACCAACAACCACAACAACCTTATCAACAACAAGCCCCTAAGAAAGTGAACCGAGAGATTTCCATTGAAAAGATGACTTCTCAGAGTTCTCAATTCTAAGAAGAAACTATAAATAATCAAAGGAACACCACTGCTTCCATGAAAAATCTTGAAGTACAGATGGGTCAGATAGCACAACAAATAGAAAATTCTCAAGCACAAGGTTCCTTACCTAGTGCTACCATAAAAAATCCAAGAGAGCATAATAATGTGAGTGTTGTGACAACCAGAAGTGGGAAATCCCTTGAAGTTTCTAAAGGGAGATATGAAAATGAAGACCAACTGCTTGAAGTAGATTTGGAGATCAATGAAAATGAAATCGTTAATGAAAAAATGGTTGGACCTAAACAAGTGGTAAAAGAGAAAACCATTGAGCCAAAACCGGTCATGAAGCTCCTTTTCCCTACAAGAAACAAGAAAAAGGGGTAGCATAAGAAAAACTTTGAAAAGTTCTTAGAGATGTTCAAGAAGCTTGAAATTAAAATCCCATTCTTGGAGGCGCTTGAACAAATTCCTACTTATGCCAAGTTTATGAAGGACATCATCTCTAAGATGTGAACCCTAGATAGTGATCCAATTATTCTAACCAAAACTTGTAGTGCAATTTTGCAGGGTATGAAGATTTCAGTGAAGAAAAAAGATTGAGGTTCAGTCACCATCCCTTGCACCAATGCGGATAGGTCATTTAAAAAAGCTCTTATTGATTTGGGAGCAAGTGTGAATCTCAATCCTTTATCCATCTACAAGAAATTGGGGATAGGAACGATGCAAGATACCAGGATGACGCTTCAGTTTACTAATCACTCGGTAAAGACACCGTACAGGATAGTTGAAGATGTTCTTATGAAGATTGATAATTTTGTAATCCCGATGGATTTTGTAATTCTAGAGATGCCGGAAGATGAAAAGATTCCTCTCATTCTTGGGAGACCCTTTTTAGAGACCAGAAGGTGCTTGATAGACATAGAGGAAGGTACTATGACAATGAAAGTCCATGATGAGGAATTAAAAATTGATGTTCAAAACACCATGAAGTACAAGGATGATATTGGCACAAGTCATACAATTGAAGTGATAGATCAAGTGATTTCATAGGATAGCCTTTTTAATGTACCACAATTACTTTTGGAAAGATTTTTGAGCTTATCAAATTTTGAAAGTAATCAAGAAGTTGACGACAAAGAGTCAGAAGTGCTAGCCATAATGAAAGCACAACCTCCATGGAAAGGATCTAGACAACACCAATGGGAAGATCTAAGGCAACCTCAGTCATCAGAAGAGAATAAAGAGTCTAAGAGAGGTACGGAGTTGAAACAAATACCCGAAAATCTCAAATATGTTTTCCTTGACACATAAGGTAAATGCCCAGCTATAATAAATTCCAGCCTCAAAAGTGTCCAAGAGGACAAGCTCATTCAAGTCTTAAAAAAATATAAAAAGGCTATTGGATGGGCCATTGAAGATTTGAAAGATATTAGTCCTACAATTTGCATGCACAAGATTCTCATGGAGGATGATCACAAACCAGTTGTTTAGCCTCAAAGGAGACTTAACCCCGCCATGAAAGAAGTTGTTCGAAAAGAAGTGGTAAAGTTGTTAGATCCGGGCCTTATCTATCCTATATCTGACAACTAATGGGTTAGTCCAGTGCATGTGGTACCCAAGAAAGGGGGAACTACCATCATCATGAATGGGAAAAATGAGTTAATTCATACAAGGACGGTTATAAGTTGGCGAGTGTGTATTGACTACAGGAGGTTAAACCTTGCAAAGAAAAAAGATCACTTTCCTTCGCCATTCATCAATCAAATGTTGGAAAGGTTAGCGGGTCATGATTTCTATTGTGTTCTCGATAGTTACTCCAGTCATAATCAAACAGCAGTTGCTCTTGAAGATCAAGAGAAGACAGGATTCACATGCCCTTATGGTGTTTTTGCTTACAAAAGGATGTCATTTGGGTTGTGCAATGCACCAGCCACATTTCAAAGATGCATGACCTCCATTTTTGCTGACATGCTGGAAAAGCATATGGAAGTGTTGGTGGACGATTTTTCTATTTTTGGTTCTTCTTTTGATAATTGTTTGACTAACCTATCTCTTGTTTTGTAAAGAAACCAGGAAACGAACTTAATCCTCAACTGGGAGAAGTGTCATTTCATGGTGTGTGAAAGTATAGTTTTAGGTCACAAAATTTTCCATAAGGAATGAGTATGAGTTTTTATTATTGAGATTCCAATTTGTTGTATGATACCGCATGAGGGTAGGAAAAAGGTGGAGTGGAAAAAACCAAAGAGGGAGAGAAGGGTTCGTTGAATGAAGTCTCCGAGAGAGTTTCCTGTGAAGTTGTAGAAAGAGAGTAATAGTGGTAGTGAGGTCCACGTTTTTTAGTGAGCAAAGAGAATATTATTGAGTGGGTTGTTATATGAAAGTGTGAGAGTGAGAGTATGGTAACGCGTGCGTGAGAGAGAGAGAGAGAGAGAGAGAGAGAGAGAGAGAGAGAGAGAGAGAGAGAGAGAGAGAGAGAGAGAGAGAGAGAGAGAGAGAGAGTGGATAAGACTGAGTGTGACTTGTACCGTTATTGAGTGGAAAAGGGTACTTGGTGATTTCGTTTCTTTCCCAATGCCAGCTGCCACGCGCGTCCTTTGTGGTGTGAGAATCCAAAATATCTTCTCCTCTTCTTATTTTTTTTTGGTTGTTTTGAATATATTTAGTAACTAATTTTAATAATTAAAATAAAAGTAAATTAATCAAAATAAAATAAAGCTAAATATTCACATAATTCTAATTAACTACACTAATCATTTAGATTAAAAACAAAAATAAAACGACGAATACGAATAAAAGTCGGGCGTGAAAGTGCCCGAAAAATTAAATTAAATGCACTAAAATGATCAGCGCAAAATAAATGTATTGGAAAAATGCAGTATTTGATCAAATTTTGAAATAAATTTTGAACGGTTAAAAGGCTCAGCTGATCAAAATGTGACTTTAAAAGTTTCTGAAAAAATAAAACGAGCATACTAGGTTAAACTATGCGAAACGTAGATCAAGAATACTGGCGTCTGCAAGCTTGATTTTAAAACTTTTCGTACACTGATTTTACGCACAATTTGAAAAACATATCAACCGATATGTTTGTATATCCGAAAATTTATTATGGCTTACATTATAGATATTATTCATGATGAAAGGCATGTTATACTGTACAAATGATGTAAAGTGAAAATAAAGTCAAACAAATGAAAATTTTAAAATATCTAGACAAAATTGAGGTACGACACCTAGATACCAATCAAAGTTGATAATGATATACATTAGTCTCTTTATTGTTGGAGTTCAACAAAAAATTCCCATTAACAATGTACAAGAGTTTGGAGAAGATAAAAAATATGTGTGTGTGTGTGCGCGTGCGTGCGTGTGTGAGAGAGAGAATTTTCTAACTAATGTTTTTCAAAGATTTTATTACAAATTCATTTTCCTTAGATTTATATAGATTCATTCAAACTCAAATGAACATTAAATGCAAATTTTAATTCAAATACAACTTTAAATAAAATTCAAAATTAAACAAACTTACATGTTGAATTATATTAAGATTTAGTACCCCTAGACCAGAGGGAAGCATTCAAGCAATGTGGAAATCTTATCAAACCTCAATTTACTCACTTTGGACTCCTACGATATGTCACAAATGTACTTGGTTGAACCAACTAGATCCTAAGTTTTGAGCCACAAAGAGGCCAAAGAAGAATGATGACATTTTGAGAAAATGAATCATTTGAAGAAGTACTTAAAAGAAACTATTTATTTAACATGAGGAATGGTTTGGGTTGAATGAACGAGAATTAAACCATAGGGCATTTGAGTGGGCAAGATGATAGAAGGTTCTTGGTATTTGAGAAATTAAATGGCACTAAACAATAGTTGAAGTAACCAAAGATGACACGTCAACATTTAAAATGGAATAATATAAGTAGATGTCACCTAGAAATTAAAAAATTTGGTTCAATAATAGTTTACTCATATTACCACTTTGGTCTTCATGAAGAAGTCTATATGAGGGAATAAGAGATTTTCCTATGGAAACCAACTTCAAACAAAAGACAGAGTGATGAAACCAGAATAGCATGAAAATAATGGTTACTTTATCTCATACATAACCAATATTCACATTTTATTTCTATTTTGAAGTAATTTTCAACTTCCCACATGTGACAACAGTTCGATGCACAAGCAAGATGTTCAACGCTTCAGCTTTGGAATTGGAGCGAAATAATGTCTCTCGAATGTCGAGACAACATTATCAAAATGCAAAAATAATTGTTTAAAGATAAGTCAGTTTTATTTAAACAAATCCATGTTTCACGCATACAACATGTATCTACTGTACATAAGTAGATTATGATTATGATTGAGGATTTTTTTAGTAGTTTAATGGTCAAATTTTACTTGAATAATTGAGATGTTTCCAATTCAAATTTGCTTGTAAAATATTTTAAAATATTAAAATGACATGACAATTGACAAAATGTTATAGTGCTATTAGATAATGATATAAAATTAGTTTACACTATCTTTAATCTCTAAAAATAAAATCAAACAAATTGTATTAATATCAAAATATTATGCATAATTGCGTTGGCATAAAAATTAACACTTCTACAAGTCTAATGATTATTTTCTCTTTTATTTATGTAATAACATTAACCTCTTACGGTTAATATTTCACTATTGTTCTCGTTAAATGAAGTTTAATTTAAAAATATAATATTTGATTGATAACATTCAAATTATTATTTTGGCTAAAATTTTGATTAGAATAATCATTATTACATTTAAATGGATTAGTCATTTTACCATTTTTCAAATGTATATAATCGCTAATATTTGACATAAAATATATCTAAGTTTTTCCTTTTCCCACCAAGCATGTCAATTTGTTGATGGTGAAGTATTTTTTTATCAAACAATAAACTTATGAAAATTCTAGGATTTGAATTAAATATTTTGGGTTCTGTTAACCAATACTTTCGACATAACTAGTTCGACAAAGAAAGTTAATGTTCAAGAGAGATATGGTCGAATTTAAAGTAACTTAGTGGTATTTGTTTCGACGAATGATTGGTCAATTTTTGTTAGAATTACACCAAATCTATGGAGAATTCCGAATCAATTTTGATGAACAAGAATCAACCTTTTTTTATTGATTAATTCTTTTGTTCTTCCCTATTCACTCAAGTAAATCAACTACACTTTTGTTACAAGATGACTCCACTACACAATGATTATTGAATAAGAAAAGAAAAGATGAAAGTTGGGGAGAAATGAGAGATTAAGGTTTTAAAGAAAAGAGGAAGAAGAATAATTATGCAGAGAAACTTCTCTGTTTTTCACACTGAAATTTTATTCAACTATGCAACTACATTACTTTTTCACACTTTACAATACTTTGGTTCCTCCCTATTTATAGGTTGAGGTTGCTCTCACATCAAGCAAACCCTAACCAACTCATCTAGAACAAACAAATAAAGTTAAGTCACAATTCCGTCGAGACATACTTCGATATTTTGACATCTACACAATTTCAACACTAATAAACATTTCGATATCTCCTTGTTTCTGTCTAGCAACATGCTTCAACACAAGGAATTACCTTCTCACACACCACCTAATTCGTTGTGTCTAAGCTATCTATATTCATCATAGATCTTAATTTCTTGAACATTTCGACCTGCACTCCTTTCATCATGATGTCTGCAATCTTATTCTCAGTTCTATAGTGTTCCAAGTTCAGCTTCCAACTGACTACCTACTCTTGAAGATAATAGAACCTCATTTCGATATGCTTACTTCTTCCATGTGCTATGATGAATTCTCGGAAAGTGTATTGATAATGTCGCAGTAATAAAAAGATTGAATCAACAAGGATTGTGTTCGAACGAGGCAATGATTGTGCAATTTAAAGCAAAACAGTAAATAGGGGGATTGCAAGTTTCAATGCAAAAAGTAATTAAACGAGTAAATAATGTCACGAAAGCGGTCAGGTTGTGTCGCAGAAACCCCTATTTCTCTATTGTTGATTTTTGATGCCCTGTATGAATAATTTAATCACTATAACCCCACGTTGAATTAACAAAACTGTTATAGCCGATCCCTCACGAAATAATCCACTAACCACTACTCGAAACTTTCTATCCCTAGTGCGTCAGCGTAAGTAGCGTTAGGTAATGTACAAATAATTAATTCTCTATGCCACTACTTGGGGTTTCCTATCCCTATTTGCCCAACGTAAGTAAAATAATGCCCTAGGTCCAATACATAGCTAAGTTAGTAATCCCTATGTATCCAAAATCAGATTAACATAGTATCTCAAATAAAAATCATAAAGATTAAGAAACAACATAATAGAACTATAGACAATAGGTTCATACAACGATTAAATCAACATAGAATTCAACAATATAGAAATTGGTTCATCATAACACAACCTAACCTAGGAGAATTCAGCTACACATTATTTAGAAAATAGTACCACAAATGATAGATGAAAATAGCATAAGAAATCCCATCAAGAGAAGGCCTCCAATGGCTTCAAATTCTCTAAACATCTCCATTTGTGCTCTCAATATCGTGCTCTAGTCTCCAAAATTTGTAACCCTTGTCAAACTGCTGAAAAATCCCCTTAAAAAGCACCTAGAATGGGTCAGAACGCGTAAGGAAAAGCCCAGAAAAACACCCATCGTGCGCATTATCTAAGAATCGCGTGCACAATGCATCTTTTTCACTTTTGTCGCGCAAGCGATAGCGCACGTGATTATTGCAGTAGCTACGTAAAAATTCACCCTTTTTGCACCAGAATTTTCACTAAGTCTCATTCTTCTATACTTGGTTATTTTCATTCATTCTTGGGACTTTCTTCATCATTTTGGCTAATCTTTTGCTTGTTTTTCCTTGATTTTTCGACTAATTAGATGCAATGACAGACTGTCATCAAAAACTCAAACTTGAATGTTTGTTTATCCTCAAGAAACTCGCATGCATCTGCACATTTCAACTAACAACAAGCCGTACAATAACAATTGAACATCACCATTTTTTATTACCTTACCATTATTCTAGCTTCCAACTTCCACCCAACAATTTCGAAAATCGTTCTCAACATTTGACGAGTAATCAACCTGTCTCTCAACTCACTATATCTCGACAAATGGATCGGGTTATCACTTAATCAACATTCAGAATAAATTATATTTAGCTTGATCATGTTCTAATAAGTTCATCATAGAAATCATAAGACATGTAAAAGGTCTTTTTAGGTTGTACTCTGGCTTATATTCGGGAAGGATTTTAGGAAAGTAGGTTTAAACCTTTTGAGTTAGGTGCCTATTCCCCTTCTACTCTCATACCCTTTTGTTTCTTCTTAACGGTACTAGAGATTCGGTCATTCTTTGTTATTCATTCTCTTTTCTTTTAATTTGAAGAAGTGACTTTTTTCACTTCTTATTTTCTTAATATTTTTGAAATTTTGACCACTTATCTCTAGTACCCCAATCCCAAACATATAACTTTGCTCACTTCCAAGAGCAGCCTTGTACTTAATCTTTTTCATTCACTTTAAGAACTTAAATTCTACCTAACTCCAAAGAGAGGGTGGAAAGAAAAAATCTTTCAGGTCAAATGGCTAAGAGTTATAGGCTATGTCAGCGAAAGAAAGGCTTAGGATCGAAGTGACTAGCAAAGAATGTTCCTAATACTACATGTTAGCTAGAAAGGCTCAAAGCTAAAAATAAAGAACTTGCCTCAATGTGTGTCAATCAAATTAGAAAACTTAATTAGAAATAGATCAAACCAGATAAAATAAAATTGCATGGATACACTCTAAGGAAGAATAGTAAACAATGGAAATTATTTTGGCTCAAACCTTACCAGATGAAATATTTGAAGGTTGAGTACAAATCAGTTGCCTTTGCCTTCAAGTTGTCAGTTGCCTTCATTATGACCAAGACACTTCTCTTTTTTTTTCTTTTCTTGGATCATGTTTTCACTGCTAAAGTTAAAACTTGTTAATCTAAAGTAAAAATACAACTACAAACAAATTTATTAAGAACAATATATGTCATATGACAAAGCTAATTGCTTTTGTGAATGGTCTCGAATAAAAAAAAAGTAAATTCTGCAAAACAAAACAAAATAGATTAAAATTGATGGTTAGCTTCCATCCAACGCTTCTTTTCCATCATTAGCTTAACGACTCGGTTTTTGTGTTAGGGCGACATATATGACAAGAAAAATGCATCATCCTTCTTATTCCTTTTGTTTGGTAGGAATTTCATAACTTTTAGGAGTTGAAGGTTTTTCTTCCATATTCTCTTCGGATTTATGGTATCAATCAAAGCATAAATCTCATCCAATACTTCATCTACTTCTCCCCTTTTATCAGCCTTGTTGCTAGGTGTAGGACTACTCTTTTGTTAAAGATCTTGTATTTGGACATCTACGTCTAAACTAATTATTGAATTTGGAGCTTCATCCAAAACTATATAATCTTCATATTGCATTTTTATTCGTTTCCCACATATAATTTTCACCTCCGTTTCTTCTATTTGTGCTTCTATTTCTTTATCAAATGGTGTGCATTTTCTTCTTCTTTTTCTTTTTCAATTCCTCCTCCACCGGCCACCTCACATTTCTGTTTGACTTCTCTTTCAATTTTCGCATCTCTAGGATTATCTAACATATTTTCATAGAAATCCCCACTATAACTCAGTTTTAATGCTAATTTGCTAGATACTTGACCAAGTTACATCTCTAAATTCTCGAAGGAAGTTACCATGTTACTTATCACAGTCTCTTAACGCCTGTTGATTTTCTCGAAATTGAGTGAGGCCATCTTTATAAGCTGAGTCAAGGTTTCTTCAAGTTGAGATGATGAATCCTCCTCCCATGAATGATCATTGTTGATGTAAGGTTCTGGTTTTGAATAATTTCTAGCATTTTCTAGAATGAGCAATTTTGCTGCAAGTTCCTTTGTATAAGCTTCAAATTTTTATAAATATAACATAGACGTCATCTTGCACGATTGTCTTGACCTTGCATACAAACAAACAAAATACCTTAGCAGCACTACACTAGATAAAAAAATTAAACAAAAATTAAACTAAAAAGAGAGAGAATAGGAAAGAAAATTTTAGAAGAAACAAAAATACATAATTACAACAAAAAATATTCACAATTGAAAAAAAAAAATTAAATGTTACACAAGCGTCACCATACCTACACTGTATGCTAGACGCGTTCTTGTGGGAAAAAGGTATCTTAATGACCTAATAAGTCTTTTGTACTGTGTTGGATCGACATCATCTTTATCTGAGCTTTTTTACAGTTTTAATCTTGGATCAGTAGGTGTCAAAGTCGTTCTGTAATCTTCCATCTCAAATCTCTTGAGTATCTCACTTGCATATATTCTTTGATGCATCATCAAGCCTCTACTTCTCTTGTAGAATTCGATGCCAAGGAAGTATGAAATGATTCTCTATTATCGATCTCCTTTCTAGGATCACCTTTGAATTCTTCGATCTCTCTCTTGTAGCTATCTGTTATCAACAAGTCATCGACATAGAGACATAGTATAAGAAATTTAGTCTTGTTTCTCCTTACATATAATTCATGCTCAATTGTGCATTTCACAAGTTTATTCTCCCTTAGAAAGCTCTCTATCTTCTTATTCCAAGCTCTTGGAGCTTGTTTGAGTCCAAACAAGGTTTTATGTAGCCTATATACCTTGCTTTCTTCACCTTGTTTCACAAACCCAATTGGGTGTGCAACATAAACTTCTTCATCTAAGGGGTCATTCAGGAATTCACATTTCACATCCATATGACATGTATTCCAGTTGTTCATGTTTTCTAGACCAACAACTGACCTGATTGTTTCGATCCTAGCAATTGGTGCAAAAACTTTGTCGAAGTCGATTCCTTCTTTCTGACAAAAATCCTTTCACGACAAGTCTCGCCTTGTGTCGAGTTACTTCTCCTTTGGGAAACTTCACCTTTTATACCCACTTCACATTGATTTCCTTCTTGCCTTGAGGAAATTTGACAAGTGACCAAGTGTTGTTAACTTCAATGGACTTCAGTTCCTCATTCATTGCTTTCTTCCACTTTGAATCCTTTAATGCTTCAGCTGCATTGACTAGTTTGACATCTGTACAAAAATCATAGTGTACCAGCTCACCTTTATCATTGACCACATCATCTGATGTAATCACATATTTTTGCAACCTTGCAAGCATGTGTCTTGTTCTTTGAGGTCTGCTTGTGCTTGCTTAACCTTTGACTTCTTCTTCTCAAACTTCTCTTTTGACTTCACTTGTTGGTTTCTCACATAAAATTCTCACTAAATCCTTCTTTACATTTTCAGTCCAATTCCATTCCTTAAGCTCTTCTATGATACGTCCCTGTTGATCACTACTTGCTTGTTCATTGGTTCGAATAACTTGTATCCTCCAATTGAATGATATTAGGAACATTTGACTCGACTTGTCATCAAGCTTTCTGGAATTCCATTCAGTCGTGGAGTGTGAAGGTGACAAAAATATACAAGAAAGGAGGTTGAATTGTGTTCTCTAAAATCTATGCTTCTGAACAGAGTTCAGATTCTAAGTCACTGTTCAGAATCTGATTAACTAGGTGCAGCAGAATATTCATAAGAAACAAATAAATCACAGTAGAACACACAAATACATACCAAATCTTAATTTCCTCTTAAATTAGAGCATGATCGAGAGTTAGAGGTTTTTTATATCGATCCTAAAGACATAAGCGATTTTATTTTTAGAAATGAGAGATTGGAGACAGGGATACTATAGTTGTGGTGGGCTTTATTACAATTTTTATTCTAATAAATGTCAATTTTAAATTTGTATGTGCACATCAACAGTTTTAATTATAAGATTGACTTATTTTTTAAATTTTGTTTGACCATTTAGATACATACATTATGCTTTTATAGACTTAAATAAATAAGATATTTATGGATTCTTGGATCTATTTAGTATTCGATTTACAGATTATTCTCTAAAAGTGATTGAATCATTCATATCATCATGGTTAAGAGAGGAGAATAAAGACTGTTACTTAGCACCATTTATTAATTTCTGAGTAATTTTGAAATTTTGGTTTCTCTATTATAGTTAGTTTCCATGTTTTACCAAATACTAATTATACTTGTGTTCATTTAGTGGTCATTAACAATTAATCATCATCTCTCTTCGAACAAATATGGTAATCATGTTATGTTTCTTGGCCAAACCACTTGAATTAAAGATGATACATCTACTTAGTACTTGAGTTTATATTTAAGGAGAATTTTAGTAATATTTTATTTTAATTTGTAATTAGCTTAGAATGTAATATGTTTAAATTATTTTAATATATAGTGTTGTGGAGCGACATATTATGTTGAACAGAGTTTTAAATAAAAGGTATGCATTTTTTACACCTTTAGTTATTGGATTACTTGTGACATTCATTTATCTATAATTACATGTGTGGTTATATGTTCATGGAATGTCTAAATTTGTAGGCGAGAAAACATAAAGGAGGATACAAATATGGTTTATATGTCATGAAACACGTGTTAAACATTGTCTCTGTCGACATTGTTGATTCTTGAGATCATATATATATATTTACAATAAAATATTAATGATTTATACTGCATGCATAAAAGTTTGTTATTATTTCGAATCAAGTAATTTTCTATTTCCGTCAACTTTTTATATAGATGTTTAACGATACTACACCATTATCACAAGAAGACTTTAAAGATGTTCATGCACGTTAGACATTTAGCTTCAATGCGCTTTATAAGGTAGAGTCATGAAATTTATTTTGTAATATATGTTTACAATATTTTTGGGATGGATGTAAGTAATATTTAGGATTGTTTAATATTTTGGTACTATATTGAAGTCATATTTTGGTGGTTACATATAATGTATATATAAGCAGTTTAAGCCATAATTTGGTTAGAAAATTTTGTCTACTTGTTTGTTCTTATTTTCTGGTGGAAGCAAATATGGTATACAATACAGGCACTAAAAAAAGGAGCATATATGGAATATTAAAAAAATTATTTAAAAAAAAACAAAGTATTTCACTACGGTTAAACTAGACAACCATGGTGAAACATGGTGCGCTTAATATTATATACCATGGTATTATTGGAAATCAAATCTTATTGCACCAAGGTTACTTAATGTGATAGTGGTGATATGTAGCGCGCTTCCTAGTTTTTCACAACGGTCACACATCATTGGTGCAAAGCAACATACGTACTACCATGCTCTACCTTACCACAGATTAACAACTATGATTGTATCCCTTTTCTAATTATGGTGAAATATTGTAATAGTTGTCTTGAATTCCTTGACCTTAGAAGCCAATGTTTATCGAAAAGTCTTAAGGTTGGACCAATAAGTGTGAACCTATTTAAGGGCCTTTTACTTCTCTACAAAGGATATTTTCAGGAAGGATACAATCGAGGAAAGGTCAGAGATGACATAATGAATCTCCACGTATTTTCAAGACAAACAAGTTTCTCTTAGACTGAAGCTAGTTCCATTTATAAACAACAAGGTTATGTTGGCCTTTTAGAAGCTCTTTCTCCTTGGAAGGGTTACCAAACGCAAATACTTCACCATGACCAGTAGCCTCAAATGACAACAAGGAAACATTATTGTACATGTTGAAGTATGTCACCCCCATTAGCTCCAACTCACATGCATTATAAAGGTTATGAATGTAGGCGTAGTTCCTTTAGGGAGTGCAAGACTGTACTTACTTGGAAATGTGAGGCCTTCAAGATACGAACACATCTAGAAGCATGAAGGCGAGAAGAGCAGATAGATCGACACCTATGGTTACACTTTCAGAGGAAAGCCCTGATGGCTTAGTTTTTTTTGGGAGGATTACCCCCTTTAGCTTGATTTTTTCCGCATTACCTATTAGCAGTTTGTCCAAGTCATGAGACTTTTTGCTTCGATTTTTTGATGACGTGTGCCCTAGGTCAAACATATTTTCTCCCCTATCCTAAGCAACTTGTGTTTTCCCAACTGACAAATTCTCATCTGACGGGCCAACCCTCTCTTTGTAGCCCAAGCTCTCCTAGAAGTAGACTAAGTCATCTGTTAATGACTTTTTCTCTAGGGTCAAAGAGCCACAAGCTAAGGAATATGTTTTTGGAGCGTGTAAAATATGGTTTCGAGCCCAACATTTTAGAATATTGTCCATACATTTCACTAGTTCCGAACATGGAGGGCCAAGTAGGAAAGGATCTTCTTCTGGAAGGATGCAAAATTTTGAGTGAGTGTCTTCATTCTTAAGGCTCACCAATAGGTAAAGGTCCTTAAATTTTATCCACCTCTCAAGGTAAACATCAAACATATTCAATGGATGATAAAGAAAAGAAACCCTTGTCCTTGATCTTCGCTAGCAGAAGTTGGCGTCACGTTGAAGATGTTGAAGAATATTCTCAAACTCGACACTTTTCCCCAGTACTTGCATGATTACTGAAATCACTTAATGAGGCCCATGCTACTTGGTGCAGTTGAGGAAGAGAGATTCTAAAATGATTTAATACTCTCCCCTCTGAAATGTTAAAAGGAAATTTGAATCTCAACATGGAGAACATAATTCATAAAAAGATATGGAACATCCTTTAAAAGAGCTACATATCTTCTTGTTGGGGTCGACATGGGAAGCAAGCTAATTGAAGGAAGGCCCCATATCTCTATCGGCACCCTTCAAACTTTGGGTGACGACGTATAAGAAAACCATTCTTATTAAACTCGCCTCCATCCAATGGTACTAAATGACATCATCAGTACAAGAAGAAAACCATTCTTTTTGAACCATGTCCCTATTGCAAAAGAAAAAGTTTGCCATGAATTATTGAACGACTCAGGAAGTTGAGATATTTTTTAACCTCCTTATCACTAGATTCCCGACCATTTACAAACATAAATAATTTAATAAAAAGACAAGTCCTTAGTTCATCTAAGGAAGCCTCAACAAATTTAGGAACAACCATATATCGGACAAGCGAAAAGGAACCACCATAAAAAATTACTCACCATAAAAAATTACTCATCCAGAAATCAAAATTAATTTATGCATCAGAGATATTCAGATATTGCTAAACTATTTTTTTCTTAAAGTTTGATATTCGACCTTTGACATTGAGAGACTTTGTACACCAAAACCCAGAAACTAGGGTTGTTCATAGAGAAAACTGAAATGAACCGAAACAAACTATATTAAAAATTTACTCAAACTGAACTGAACTATTTCAATTTATTTTGAATTGAACCGAACCATAATCATTAGTTTGAGATACTGTTTTGAAATTCCGAACCGTTAGAAAGTAAATTTTCTCAAACCGAATCGTTTATTAAAGAACTGAACTATTAAACTATTTTTAAAATATTTTTATAAAAAAGTTAAAACATATTTTTTTTTTCATTTTCAGTTTCGGTTCAGTTCAGTTTAGTTTGATTTCAGTTTTGATTCAGTTCTAAAACTGTTTGTACAATATGATTTGATTTACTAACCAAATATAACAGTTCCGTTATTTTAACTTCGATTCAATTTGATAATTCGGTTTATAATTCGATAATTCGGTTTAGTTTATAATTTATTTTTGAACAATCCTACGAGAAACTATCATATTGCTTGGTAAATATTATTTATTTAAACAAACTCGACAACGAGTAGTGAGCCTAACTACATTTTAAAAGAAAAGTTAAGCTATCCCAAAATTTGAGACACATTCTCTTCAAAATACTTTATTATTGAAAGAAATTCTTGCAAATTCAAACTCTCTACTTGCTCTCTGTGAGAGTACTAGTTCGTATTATGTCAAGAGGCACCCCACAACAGCACTCCTGCCTTGTTCATGTTACGCTGACATAAACTTCAATGCCGCCATACGTAGATTGTGGACGAGTTCTTTTATAGTCAAGTTGTAGCCTTCACCAATCTGTACAATAATATAATACTAACATTCATATACAAACAATGCAATGGCGACAAATGATGGTAATATAAAGAAAGAACTAATGAAAAAAATTATGAGTCTTCTATCCTTTACCTCAGCAATGATGGTAATGTCGAGGATAGAATCACCAAAAGCTAGAACACTGTTATTGACAACAAACAATTCAAAACTTTGAATCTCGGCGATGATTTTAACAAGAAACCCTTTATGCTTTTGGCAATGGATCCGAATCAACATGTGTTGCTCTAAAACTCTTGCTTCCATCTTGAAGAGAGATTCAGTGGAAGTACCTTCAACAGCAGTTTCAGTTTCAGTACTCTCATCAGATGATGAGCAATGCTTGTTGTTATAGACCTCTGGTTTTATTGGACTCGGAGTTACCGTAGACTGATCTGCCTTTGGTTTCTTCCCCTTCGTTTCTAAAATCTCCAAACGCTCCTTAAGCTCTTTGACGTATTTGATCGTCTCTGCTAATATCGAAGCCTTGTCCATCTAAGAATTTACACATGCTTTGTAATTAGTATCGGGAAAATCTCAAATTTTACATTAGTCGGAGATAGTGTATTGAAAGAGTTTATATAGAATGTCATCCTTCACCTTACAATCATTACAGACACATAGAATGCTGCTAAATAGATAACAATAACATTTATATCACATACCTTCTTTAAGTCCGGAATGAGAGCAGCAAGAGCAATGAAGCTTTGGCTGAGCTTCTCTCTTCTCTTTCTCTCCGCCATAATGTGATCCTTTATGTCAGCTGGAGACCTCTTAGCTCGTGATGTTTTTGAAGACCCTTTGGAATTTTGAGTTAAAAAATTTGTGTTTCCCAGTGACTTCGTCACTGTTTCTGTCTGTTTTAGATCATACCTATAAAATTCAGTTGGGTTTGGATTGTCAAAAGACAAGATCGGAGGCAAATGATAAGAGGATAGTGAAGTAGCACTGTGATCAATTGTTTTCATCTGTTTAGTTGGTTTCTCAAAATCAAAATCAAAGTTATCAAAAGACTCAAAACTCGTTTCATCTGTAAATGTTTCGCTCAGAGTTGTGGAAATGCATTCTGTATTTAAACATTGTTGCAGGCTCTCTCTATGCTCCTCAAAGGCAAAGACACTAGCTATATCATGCGATAGAAACTCTTCTTCTTCATCAAGATCAAGCAAGTTCGAGTTCGAGTTCAAGTTGCGGTCCTTATCATATAGTATGTATTCATCCACCATTTCCTGCAAAAAGTAAACACTAGTTGAATAAAGAAAAAAAAGGAAGGATGGATTTGCTTTGAACTCCTTAGTACTTACCAAATCAGATAACCAACTGCTGTCTGCTGATATGTTTATTGGTGTCTTCATTTCCTCCATTGTTACAACTTAGGTTTAACTCAGAAAGCAACAAAGAAGATGGAGACTTTTCACTCCCATGTTTGCTCTTTATTATAATAGATTATAGCAGCACGTGAGGATAATCTTGGTTTCTTGAAATGTGTACAGCATCAAGAAGGTCCAATACATCTAGTCAGAAAAATACAAAGCAAGATACAATGGTATCTAATTATGGATACACATACACGTGCCTCCCTCGAGTTGGGAATGTGGAATGTATATAATGTGATTTTTTTAGGCAAGTTATGTATCATGTGATGTTATCTTAAAGAAAGCATCTCAATATTTTAAGTCAACAAGAGCTGTTGACGGCAGAGAATATTATTAGGTGATAATAATACGGCATGTGATGTTATCGGTCACTCAAGAAAACTTAACAAAAAGGTCACTTTCTATTCCAGAAAAATCTAATCACCATGTAGTAAATGTTACTATAACAATAGTAAATGAGCTAAAAATAACACTCAATCATTATGGAGAAAGACCGATTGGGGATGAGGGTATACAAAACATTTAGATGATACTAGATGATTGATTTCATTTTAAGATTTAATCTAAGATGTTAAGAAAAATGATTATCATGAGATTGAAGAGTAAAAATAAGGATTTTAAGAAAGTGAGATTCAGAATTCTCAAACGTCTACGAATTTAGTAAAGATTCAAAATAATGTTGCATGTCTCTGCTACCTTAACGATTATGGTTTTCTTGTTTGTATATTAAACTTTTGGTTTGTAGTTTTGCATATCAATGAGCCTCTTCATTAATTGCGCATCTCTGAATTGAGTTTTAGATATGTATTTTAGCATGTATAAGTCAAAGTGTTTGATTATAGTGTAAAATATATGTTTTAAGTTAATTTGTCGAATTTTTTGGATCAAAAACTATATATGAGTTTTGTTTTAGTCATTACATTGATAACATTTGAAAACAAATTTAATTTTCCAAAAAGTTAAGATTATATATGTGTGATTCGAATCACACATCTTATGACTCGAATCAATTGAAACAAAGAGTGCAAGAATTGTTAGAAGCTGTCAAGATTCGGGTCACAACTTAGATTTGATTCAAATTATAACACCATTTGATTCAAATCATGGCTTACACTTGACTCGAATCATGAAAGACTCCATTTCCATGTGTTGCCTAGTCTTGTTTGATTCTAATCATACATATTCATGACTCGAACCATTAATTGAATCATGACCCGAATCATAAATATGGATTTCTCATATGTTTCATATTTTGATTCTAATCACTTTGCTCTTTGACTCAAATCACAGTTTTTGCTCGTGACTTGAATCAAACACCACTTTTCATTCATTTTTGTGTTAGATCTCAAGTCAAACATCATTTTTCTCTCAAAACCTTTACAATATTAAAAAACACATACTTCAAATGTTGATTGGAGAACTCACTAACCACATGTTCTTTCATATTTTCAAAAGAGTTTTTGAATCTTTGTGAACACTTGCAAACTATTTCTTTCATCTTTTACCTCATTCTTTCTCCATTTTTTTATGGATGTGAATCTTATTTTTGGAGATTAGTGATTGTTGAGGAGATTTATTTGTTGAGTTTAACGTTTCTTTGAAGAGGTTCACAAGGTGTCTGGTGTTATGCCTGGGTTTGACAATTCTAGTGAAAAAGAAGGAGGCTTTTCTCTCCAAATTGAGCTTGCTAATGTTGTGTGGAAGTCTACAAATAAGGTAAGAGATTTTCTCAATCATTGCACAGACCAATGCTCAAGATACCAGTGGGATCAAGTCAGAACAGAGACTTAGGTGTAGGTTCTCTCATCTCTTTCTCTAAGTTTTAAATGACCTTGCACATATAAATTTTTTTAACATACTATATTATCTTTGTCACACAATTTATTTGATACTAAGTAAAATGTGTTATAAACTTGCGATTATCAAAAATAGTTCAATAGCAGATTTAGAGTTTTTTTTTCCAATAGTTCCTGAACCACTAATTTTATATTTGTTGTTACTATACCAAGAAGCTTATCCTCTTTTATGAGTAAAATAATATAAGATTTATATCTTTGATCATATGATTTGAACACCACTATTATATTTTAATAAGTTTGAGTTTTCAAATATATCTGCATCACAAATATTTGACTTTTTGACCTTAGGTATCCAAATCATTTTGAGCTTTTAGCGTAAGTAGATTTAAGGTGGCTTAAGTAATTTGATTTGTATCTATTTGATCACTTTAAATCTTTGATTTTGCTAAAACAATATGATTAAAGATGACGAAGTTTACAACAGTAATGAAAATTGATGTGAAAGTTTACAACCGTGACTCAAGATCACTTTAAATCTTTAAATCTTTGATTTTGCTAAAACAATATGAAGAAAAAGTTCAAGGAGGTTGAAGCAAATGTAAAAGCTGTAAACTTGTGTGAAAGTCCTAGATCAGGAGACCCAAATTTGCTGCTCTCACTTTAACTTCATCCTCTATTCATTGTGGAAGTCATTCAAAGATAAATAGATAATTTCTATGTCTTCATTCTCTACAAATATTTTCAATAAAATGTACATTTGTGAAACGTTTTATGAGTTCATATGTTGTTATTGTTCAAAATTTTTGCATCATTTTTTAATTCCAATTGAGTTTATTATATCACGTGTAGATTGTTTGTTTCACTAAACCATCAATAAACATACTTTCATTTAAATTGATTTAGAAAATGATAATCTGAAAAATTAGGTTATATTTGAAAACCAACTTAGATAAATCAATGTTTTTTTAATTATATGCATATTATAATTCTTCTCTCATTCTTTAACATATAGAATTTAGTTTAATCCTCAAGTTCTTCAAAGTAACAATTCATTATCTTATAATTTATAATGCAAAACATCAAATTTGTTGAGAAATTTTGAATCATCTACATCATTGTCATCATAATAACCATCATCATCGATTAAAATAATGATGATGATAGTGATGACGATGACTTGAAATTAGTCAACAAATTGTTGCTTTGGAAAATAAACTATAAGAGAATGTATCATTGCTTTGAAGAACTTGTGAAATTAAATAAAATTCTATATGTTAAAGAACGATAGATGAATTATAAGATGCATGCAATTGGAAAAATAATGGAACGTCTAAGGTTTTTTTTCAATAATAATTTAGTTTTTCAGATTATTATCTTCTAAATCAATTTGAATGATGATATATGTTTGTTGAGAGGTCAAGAAAAACAAGAAAACTACATATTTTATTATAAACTCATATATATACCACCATAGTTGGAATATATAATCGTGGTGAAATGTTAATTTTATTCGCACTAATTAAATTGATATTGTTGGGTTTCGAACCAATTACCTATGTATATCACAACAGTTAGTATTTATAATCGTTGTGATAGGTAGCGTGCTACCGAGTTTATCACAACGATCAGACACCCGTGGTAGAAAATAACATACTTACAACCACGACATACCTCACAATAGTTGGCCAATCATGATGGTATCTCTTTTTCCAACCGCTGTGAGAGGGGTTTTCCATTGTAGTGAAACTAGCTATGTGGATATTTGTTTCTATGTGAATTATATGACCTTTAAAACCGACACTATTTTCAAACTAAAACTGTCACTTTAAACTATGTATAAAACAAAGGTTAGCACGACATTTTATTTATAACCGCCATTATTTACCTAGCTATAGCCAAATTTACATTGTTTTTTAAAATACCATTTTTCTTAATTTTGATGGTTAAAACCATAACAATTCACACAATTTTATGTAGTGGTACATTCAGGTAAAACTTCATAAAGAGGAAGTACTTTGAATTAAAATACATTGTCTCTCTTTAAAAATTTATATTTTTTCCAACAAATTTTTATTTTATAATTCAAGGGAAGATATAGTTTTAGAGGGGGAGACAAGGTGTTTTAACTTTCTTCATTCTTTATTCAATTTCTTACATATATGATATAAATCATCATAAGAGAAACTTAAAGTTACCTCTTTGTCATGATTTTCCATGAGATAGATGTTTGCTTCTTTATCATATGAGGACTTCATGTAATTTTCATACTATGTGATGTAATCTTTCTTTGCTTCCTTTTGATATTTCTTGAACTTTCTTTGATTCTAGTTATTGTTCTTTCTCTAGTTCTGGTTTTGATTGTATTTTGATTTTATGTGTCATTTCTTTTCACATTATTAGCATGTAGGAACTACTGAAGGCCTTATTTTTTTCTTATGTTGATCATCTTGTTTCTTTTGAAATTTTAAAGTTTTTTGTGCCTTATAAATTCCTTAAATTTGTGAAACATGAATTTCATGTCTTCATCACTTTTACTTTGACACTCTTCATCTTCTGACTCCGTGTATTTTACATTTTAAACTAATAGCACAATAATTTTCTTCTTCTTTTTGTCACCTTCTTCATCATCAACTAGCCTTTTTAGATTCTTCTTGTGTTCCTGTAATATACTAAATAAAGTCTCCAAATTTGTAGAAAAGACAAGTCTTTGGATTTATAAGTTGCAGTGATTTTAGGTTTCCAATAACGGTTTTAGGATATAAGGACTTTTACAACCAAATCCTCAATTTGAAATACGTTTCTCAAAGTTCTAATGTGATTCACAATGTGAATGAATTGTTTTTGCATATCATAAAATTTTCTTTATGTTTCATTCTGAAGAGTTTAGACTCATGTGTTAATGTGTTCATTCTAGCCCTCTTACCTCATATGTTTCTTCATAGATAACTTGAAAGGAGTCCCACATTTCATTTATAAGTTTTTAAATAGGATTCACACGGGTTAAAATTCATAAAACAATTTATATGAATGAATATTTCATCACGACTTCCCAAGTAAAACAAATGTTTTATGTCAGTGATCCTTTTAACAATAAGTGGTCAGTGGTTCTCCAAGAAAAAAATCCATGCTAGTGATGAAAATCAAATTTTAACTCTGGATATTTATGATTGCTCTTTCTCAACACACGTGCGCACATCATATGAAGAAAATGATGAAGATGATGTGCATGCATTCGTTACTATCATCAAGAAGAAATATGAGAAAAACTAACAAGTAAATATTGTTATTGTTTATCCATAATTTATTGATTTTATTTTTAATATTTATAGTTAATATTGTTATACCTTTATGTTATTAAACTGTGATTCTTTATTTTAAACAGATAGAAGGACAATTCATCCAACACCCCTCCTGCAATTGAGGGGTTTTCTAGTCACTAAAAGAGAACAAAAATACTATAGGTGTCGGTCATACCCCAAATTTTTCTCTACTTTTTTTTTCTTCAGTTTTTTTACATGGCTTACAACTTTATTCATTTAATCTACATACATTATATATTTCATCAGTCCATCTTCATTTGCAACAATTACGACATAGGCTCGTTAATTACGATGTTTTGATTAATTAGAAGATTGTTTGAATTTAAAGAAAAAAGGACAAAATTGGAAATTCACATAATATTTCATGAAAATTCAAGATACATGGCTTGTTTTTTGAGATACAAGTGAAAAAAGGGATTACAAGGAAAAATGATATAAAAAATTACATCATTTTGGTATGTTTGACTTTTTGGTCAAATGATTGACTTTTTGGTCAATTGTTGACTTGTGGTCAACTTTCGACCATTGACTAAATTTTGACTCCTAAATCTTCCTAGACCTATCCACATTCATTTGATCACAAGAGTTCATAAATTTTATGGAGAAATCAATTATGTCGTGAACATGTTTCATGAGAGGATTTTCAACTTTTTCATCCTTCAAGCTTTCCTTCCATGATTTTTTCTCCTTCCTCCCTTGGTGTTTCAAGATACTTCTTCCACCACTTTATTCACTTTGCTACAAGGAAGAGAATAAAACGAATCAATTACCAAGCTTATTAATCAAAATTATCCAAAATTCGTCAAAAATCATGAGAAAATTCTACACTTGAAAAATTCTACACTTTGAAAATTCTGTTTTTATCTTCCATGAAGTCTCATTCTCATGACTTTATCTTCACTTTCCGATGCCTCCTCGAGCCCATTCTTCTACCCCAATGTTTACTTTGCTGCCAGGAAGAATATACATTTATTTTATCATCAATATCATGGATTGAAATTATCTAAAAGTCATGGAAAAGTCAAGGAAAAAAATCTGCATTGCACTAAAAATTCTGCATTGACCTTTGAATTTTCAACATTTCCCAACTTACTTTCAAGCCAATTCATGCACAAAACATCCGATTTTCGATCCGTAAATTTACACCACTCAAAAGTACTTATTTTTAACACAAGACCACTCCCCAAAAACACTTAAGTCTATAGTTTGATTCATTAAAAAGGCATGGAAAAGTGGCATAAATCCAAAGTAAAATCAAAGTAAATTCAAGTTCTTACCAAGTGACCATTCACCTTACCCTTAAACTTGGTACTTATGCTAAATTCAAACATGTCTTGCTTCTAATTATCATTAACTACCTATTTTAACACAAACACATGCATTTACCCATTTTCCCTTAACCCCTATAACTAACTTTAACTTAAAGCTCACAAGCTAACAAAAAACCAAACCAACTTTTCATCAAACCTCAACCATTGATAATAATTAATCTAACAGCTAAGATTAGTGATCTGCAACTAACATTTGAATGAATTCCTAACTGTTAATAAAGTAATGACTTGGATACAATGAACCACAATTAACCAAAAAATCTACATAAACCTTCTTTTTTCCTAATTTTTAAGGTTAACCACTTTGAACCATTTTTAGACTTTCTCACCATCTCTCATCATTCAGTTTATTTCATAACCTCCACCAAAGTTCATCATCATCACCATCTAGAGTTTCACATTGACATTCTAGATTTGGTGGAACTTAACCACAAGCATTCAACAATCATCAATCAACAATTCAAGATTCATCACAATTTTCAACAATTCTAGTATTCATTAATTTTCAACGATTTCATCAAGATTCAAGCATGGATCATTTCTCTACCATCTCCTAATTTTCATCTTCTAATCATCAATATTCATCTCATCATTAAGAAATGGATTATTGGAAGCATAATAAAATGATTACCTCTTGAAGTTTTCCGAATTTCGTTACTTTTCGACAAAATTTCAACACGCATCGGAGCAAATCTCATATTCGTTGGTAAACCTTGAACTTTTACCACTTCCATGTCATTGCCATGAATCTTCTTGTGTGATTGATCTTGTTAATTGCATGTGGTAGAGCCTTTAGATTATGCTACTGTTTTGCAATTGATTATTGGATAATCACTTATTTTGACATAAACTTGAAAATAATGATTTCTTATTTCTTAAACGTTAATTACATATTAATATACCATTTGAATCTATTTTTTGCGGTGATCACGAATATATAATGTTTTTTTTTTCGATGCATATTTTAGATGTTAATTACATATTAAAATACAACATATATATTTAATAAACTAAACTCAAAAACAACAACTTACATTAAACAACAACACACAAAAAAAATCAATAACATCACCAACAATATCAAGAAAAATAACTTCAATAAACAACCTCTTGGATTTAGAGTCTCAACGACAAGAGCAACAACATCGACAAAAACAACATCAATAACAACAACAAAAACAACAAGATAACCTCTAGGATTTCAGATCTCAACAAAAACAACAATATGACAACAATATTAGTAGTGATGTTTGACCTGTCAGATCTATGAAGAAGAAGTAAAAGAAAATGATTTTGATCTCTGAAGAAGAAACGAGGGCACTAAACACCTAACATCTTCGTATTGAAGATGATATGTGTTTGTGACTCTTGTTAATTAGAGCTCTTTTGTTAAGGGATCTTCGTTAGGATTTTGTTTTTGTTATTTAGACAAGTGAAATTGAATGCTCCAAGCTAATAGAATGTATATCAGAGAAACATATTCACCTTGATTGGAAAGAAAACTAAGGTGAAATGTAGTGTATTTTTAGATTAAAAATAAAATATTCAAGAAGACGTCACTTTTAATGAATTAAAAATATAAACTGAGACTGATGGGGTTCGAAACATGTACACTTATAGGTTTACCCCTCAATTTTTAAAATAACCGGCAAAATATATTGTATATCTTTAAAAAATACAAGGTGTGTCCAGGAATTATTCCTCGATTTTTCAATATGTGAGGTGAAATTATTGTCATTAAATAAATTATTTATAATAGTGATAATGTTAAATTTACACAACATATGATATTGGACTTGAGTCGGCCAAAAGCCTAATCCAAAACAACTTTTTAATTTATTAAAAAAAAAAAGAAACACACACACACACACACACACATATATATATATATATATATATATATATATATATATATATATATATATATATATATATATATATATATATATATATATATATATATATATATATATATATATATATATATATATATATATATATATATATATATATATATATATATATATATAACAATAAATTGAAGAGTATATAAAAAAATTCAGCATATTGAATTTCAAACTTTTATTGAATAAATGTAGTTTAATCTTACTACTCTCCAGGTAATAAATAACTATTTTTTATAAGTCAATATATGTTGATATCAAACGTCAAACTTATAATGCTTGCTGATCTCTCAATAATTCTTTATAAATAACTAGTTAAATCAATCTAATTATTTGATTGAAAGATATAATAATATAAATTAAGTTTATAAAATTTTAGAATTTAAAATATTTTATTGATATATTGTTATATAAATATATTTCAATGTTTCATGAACTATATAAAATATGTGTAAATATCAACTAATAAAATATATATTTATAAAAAGCTACCAGAATATATAATAATTAATGTTGAAGCTATTTGAAATTATACATATGTGAGATTTTATTTTTATATTTACATTGTAGATCCCAAGCATAACTACAAGTATTATATAATTTTTTTTTCTGCACATGACGCACCTATTATTTTATTTTATACAATTTTTAACTTTTTATGCTTTGTCAAAAATTCAGGCCTTATATTCTTGCTTCGGTCATTGTTGTAAGCCATAGATTACGTTAAATGAATTAACTTAAAACGTGTTAGAAAATTATATATATAATAAGAATATCTTTAATGGAAGTAAATTAAATGAGTAAACTAAAATATTTTTTGTAAGTTTAAAGTGTTTTGTATGATTTAAAAAATTTATAGTTGATTTCAGTAGTTTTTACTTTAATGATGGTTGTCTATAAGAAACCAAAACTTGATCTCACATTTTATATTTTTTATTCAAGTTACCATTAATTTAATACTGTGAGGAATATTTTATTAATATTAAATAATATTATAATATATTTGACGTTGAATAGTTAACGTTAATTATATAGAAACTAAACTTTAGTTCACTAAATGTCATGTGAGCTCTACTATAATTCAAATTCTTTATTAATAATGTAAGTTATACAAAATTTTAGTTTAACAACCATGCGGTAAAGTAGACAACAAAAAAGTCTGAGCTTTTCAAAAAATTGTAATATATGATGTTTATTTTTTTAGTGCAAATAAAAATATAATTTAATTGATATGAACTAAAAATATTGTGTACCGTCAATTACTCACAATAATTAATTTTCTTAAAGAATTTGTTTTTATTTTTATTTATTTTAAAATAATATATTTGAATCATTATTATAAATTCTTTGGTTTTATCCCGATTTAGAAAACTGACAAATCTTATGTAAAATGGCAGATAGACCGGCAGAAAATGTTTGTAGGTAAATCCGTAGTTAAGTTAGCAGAAAAAATTAAAGATAAATCCGTAGCATATATTCCTACATGATTCAGTCGCTAGTATATTTCAAATAAAAAAGAAATTGTAGAAGTGAGACAACATTGTATACTTGTTATTGCCATTACATCAAGGTTTTAGAATTTCTTATACTTTTGAATGATTTCCAAATTCATATAAATTTGTCTTCATGTACACAATTTGATAGATGATGATGCAGACCGAATCGAAATCAGCATATGGAAATGAAAAAAATATTAATCATGATAGAAGGGGAATAAACAACATTACTATTCTATTCTTATAACTTGAAATCTCAAATTCAATGCTGAATAACTTCTAATATGCAACATTGAAGCAAATCTAACTAACCACATCTCAATGACCACCATGAACAGAATCAATTAACTTACTACATAAAAGAACTGCAGAAGATAAAATTGAAGAGAACTTAGTGATGTTTGCACTTCATGCACACTCATTTGTAATCAAACCCAATATCACATAATAGTATACAACAACCAAGTCATTGTTCACATTAAGGAATGTTAGAAAGTTAATTTAAATCGAATGGACCGATGTTATAATCGTAAACAAAATTATTTTCTTTATAAGCATTTCAAGCACTCTCAAATATCTTAATGTTGAAACGCATAAATATTCAGAATAACTCAACTTATACTCTAGTTTGCACAAGACTGATGAAAATTCGAATGTAAAGATAATGAAATCTAGAATTTTGTGTGAGAAAGATAGACTTTTCTAATGTGTTTTTCTGAATCTGTAATGCTCAACTTCTAGATCATGTCATACCCCAAATCTGTCCTACCATCTCATTTTTACTTATACCAAGTAGATGTGTTACTTCATGATCTTTCCCCAGATAATCATCTGCCACTTGGCCAGGAACCTCTAAGATTTAGGTTGAAGGTTTTGTTCGCGCTTATTATGATTACGGGATCTTGCAAAGTGTGTGAAGCTCAGGAGTAAATAAAAGAAAGATATGTGTTCACGATCACTGGACTTCAAGTCAATTTTGAGCCATATTCCAAAGCGATTCTAGGTCATATTTCAAGGTGATCTGAGGCCATGATTAGACTTGGCTTAATTTGTTTCAAGTTAATTCTAAGTGGAAATCAAATTAGCCAAGATATGATTCAAGTTATTCAAGATGTCTAAAATAATTATAGTTGTTCAAGATAATTCAAGATTGTTCAAGATAACTCAAGCGTTTTCAAGATGATTTTAAGGCTCATCTCAAGAAGGTTTTAAGCCACACTCAAGTTATATTTCAAGTATTTCAAGCATACTTACAAGTTATGGGGGGAAAGGTTATTTCTTTGATGATTATTAATTGTCTCAATTATATATCTTCAAGGCATGACTCAATTAAGTTTTAAGGTCATGTTGAAGTTTAGGTCTTGTGTAGCAAAGGAGGCAGCGCATGGTGCTCATGTATCCCAAAGCAACTTGATTTATTTTAAGACTAGTATTATCCATGTAGAAAATGTTTTCAGATGTGGAGTTAAATAAAAATTTTAGGCCAACATAGGAGTTTTTATATAAAATTCTATGGAAAACTTTGGCGTTCAAAAGAATAAGCCAAACTAGGGGGGTTGTTGGCCTACTCATGGGAGACATTTGTTTTAAGTTGATACACCGCGACAAGGTGATGGTAGGTCATGCGGTTGAGTCCAGAAATTGTTTCACCAGCAGTTACACTTTACCAAAGTCCACCACACATATTCCTACAAAGGACATGAGCAATGCCAATATGAAGTAAACTCATTAGGTCATAATTCATCAATTTGCAAATATACAAAACAAGTTTATTCATTGTGTTGCGGTGAGAATAGATATCAAGCTATTAATTAACTTGAATCACAAATCATGAAGTTCACCACAGAACTTTAATTTATCCAAAGGAAAGGGTAAAGATCGAAAGAAAACCCTAAGTGTGCTAGTAACAACAAAGCTAGAGATTTAAGGTTTGGGGGTTGGTTATACCTAGGAAAGGTGTTAGCATCCTAAGTATCTGTAGTACTCTATAGGAACCTCTAGTTATTATTTGTGTTATGCTAAAGCTTGCTTGCTAAGGAAACTGTACTAAAGTAAAAACCTAGGGGTATATACACTAAATTTTCTCGCCAAGACGTTGCATCTCGTGCCTATGTATCCTAACAAGGATGAAATCAGAGCAACCGTAGTTCACCTAACTAGGGGGGAGAAACTCTTGATAATGATCAAGGTTCCAAAGGGGAGTAAGTATCCATAACCATGAAACTTACATAGAGTTAACAAACTCCCTAAGTTTAAGTTGAAAAACTAAATAGGGTTGAATTTAACAAAATTCAAAGAGGGGAAGTGAGTACACATCACAATGATACTCACATAGAGTTTAGAAACTCTACACCTAATTCTAAGTTGATAGTGGAAGTGGCTCTTACAAGGCCAAGATGATGACTCTAACAAGGTCATAAGGTGGGGAAAGCTAAGCTATCCTAAACATGACTTACATGTCAATAAAGGTGGTCCCCTCCTTTGGAATTATGTCAAACTAAAGGCAACAACGATCGATCAATACTTAATCCAAAAATGGAATCAAAATTTTGAAGGTATCAAGAATCAAATTCAAAAATCAAACATCAATAATTAACCAAAATAAAATCGAAGATTGTCAAGATTGATTTAAGAATTAGCTAAAAATAAAATCTAATTAACCACATTCTAAAGGAGCTAGAATTTAATTAAAATTAAAATTAACTAATTAACTAAAATTAACTAACTAAATTCTAATTAAACTAAATAAAATTAAATAACTAATTCTTACTAACTAAATTCTAATAAGAACTAATCAATTAATGCTATATACATGAAAAACTAATTAATCAATTAAGATTAACTAAGAACTAATAAAAGAAAACTAAACAATTAATACTAATGCCAAGTGCAGGCCGAAAGTACTATGGGCAAGGACTGTCAAGAAAAGGCCCAGGTAGTCTCGATAAAACCCCATGTCAATGCTATCGGTTCTCCCACCTTGTTCCACAACAGACAAAAAGAAAAAATAGAAATAATTGAACCCTTCCCATGCAAAAAGACGACAAACGCAAGACAAACTTGTTCTTTCCATCTAACTAAAATCAAACTCCTATGAACCAAGCGCTGTTTAAACAAGACAAAGACCCCTAAACCAACTTGATTTTATAGCTGCCATTGGCAAACTGCTGCGGAATTCTTCACCATCCCATCTTGTTCAAGCTTGATATACAACCGAGAGCACAAAAAAAAGAAGGTAATCCTCAAACTTAGCTTTCTTCAACAGATCCCAATAACACAAACCAAACTCAAATAAACACACACTAAAGCTCTTGATACGTACACACAAAACTAAGGAGAAATGAAAACTTCGTGTAACCGCTACAAAGCCGCGTTGGAGAACATGCATATGCGACGAAAACAAAATGACAACAGTCACGTGCCCAAACATGTTAAGCCCCGGATTACACCTCAACGATTGCATGAAATAAACACACATGATAACATGAAGATTTAACAAAGTATTAAAGAAGTGTTTCATTCACAAAGTTTTATATGATGGTGTAGATGAGTGGAGACCTATAATGGTAAAGATGCTTAGGAGGAGAAGCATACTTATATGGCATATGGTGTGGTGAAGAATGATAATGGTAAGGTGGTGAAACCGGAGGGTACACCTTATGTGGTGGTGAAACAGGAAGGTACACAGTGGTTAGTGGTGAAGGATTCAAGTAGCTGTTAGCTGAAATTTGGGAAGGTAAGGTGAGAGAAACAATGGCTAAAAGAAGGTTCAAGGTAACAGAGAGCTTGTATTTTCCTTCGACCTCACTTGCTTAGTGGGTTTTTGATGTAGTTTTATTAAAGAATAGGAGACAAGCATGTGTACAAACGAAACAACAGTTGCATTAACTCAACCTACATTTCGCAATCCTAAGTTACAGTACCCAAACACACTACCTTGCACTCCAAACTCAAACACGATATAGATGATTAACACACACATACATGTTAACGTAATACCACGAATATACAAGCATGTATACTTATGTTGTGGAAATCTCACAAAACATAGGAAATCCCAAACAAGATCATAAAATTAATCATGAGTTCAAAAGGTTACCAATGTCGTACCGCGTCGTAGGAGAAGCGTCGGAGATTGTCGTCGGTGATCTACGCAAACTAAAATTGTGTTGCTGTCGTTATGTTTGAGGAGATGCAGTGCCAAGGAAAAAGGATGTGAGCCTCGTCCCCTTTTCTTCTTGCTATGATGATATATAAAAACCAGTATCTCGTGTGTTACCCCTCTCGGTCCTTTATTGATGGTCCAGTCAGTTATATGTGTAGGAAAAGATCTAGAAAGGGTGGTCTATGCTTGATGAAGGATTCCCATCCCCCTCGGTTTATCTCATACTTTTCCCAATTTCTCCCTCCATGAAGCTAACAGAAAGATTTTCTTCTGATCAGATTTCGTTTTCTTCAAAACTTTACAAATAAAGCCAATGAAAGGGATGTCCCAAGATGTCTATTGGGGAATGGTGTTTTTGTTGGATAGTGGCATCAAAGCATCAACATGAGGTGAAAGAGAAATATCAATGTCATGATGCAAAGGATTGTGGTATTTTTCATGATGTGTCATAATAACTTTTTTTGTATGTCATGGTGAAAGAGAGCTTATTTTGGCAATCCTTGGGGTCTAAAATGCAGAGTTGGTACACTCAAAAGACAGTCTTGGATGCTGCATAAAATTGTCAACACTCTTTGGTTCAAAGTTGGTCTTGATGGTAAGACATAAACACATTCATGCTACTCCCTTCAACATCTCATATCTCCATGAATAATGGCATTAATGGGGAGATTTTAAACTCTTTGGAAAGTAGGCATGGAGTTCTACAACTTTCATGTCAACATATTTTAGAATTGAGACTTAGATATCCATGAAAAATGACATGGAAGCTTGGAAAAGAAACATCACACAAAAAGTCTTAGCAGAATTTTCCTAAGTCCCCAAAACTTGACCTTAAAATCTCTTCACTTTAGAATTCCATAACATGAGATTGGTTGGTTTAAATGAGGAGTTCTTGGTATGCTTGGAAAGCTCAGAGAACAAGGAACAACTTTTATGTTTGAGGAATTATGAATTGAAGCTTGGATCAATGAGAAAAGTCCACATGAAAATGCCTTCAAAATGCTGAAAATTAAATTGTCAAATTTGACAACTTTGCAACCCTAACTTCCAAGTACCATAACATGAGTTCTAGGCATGTTTTTGATGAGTTATTGATATCAAAAGAAGGCTGAGAAGAATATTTATAACTTTCATGTTGATGGAAAAGTCAAATTAAACTTGAAACCATCTTGAAATTGGCCGTGAAAATCATTCCAAAAAGCTTAAAATTATAACTTAGAAAATTTTCTAAGTATGGGATTTTCAAATCAAGTTTTCCCTAACTTTGAATCAATCTAACTCCAAATCCATTCATCTTTTGGACATGATTTCTTCTACAAACTTATAGTTTAGGATGTCCTCTTTACAAAGATCATTGATTTGACCCAATCGGCTCATGGATGAGTGAGATATGATTCTTGCAAGATGACTAGAAATTTTGATTTTCACACTTAGAATATTTAAACCAAAACCCTAATTTCACCGAACTCTTAATTTTATGATTCTAACTTGATTTTTATTGATTCACTCATGTGATACCAAGGAATAAAACTTGTGAAGTTCATGGTTGACCACAAAACCAATGGTTGACTTTTACGAAGCTACAATTGGCTTTTAAATCAGATGAAAATAGAACTTCTCCCATCTACCTAGAACACTCTTGCTTTATGTTTCCTGGGATGAAATGAGCTATTAGGGACCCTTGAGATGCATGGTGACCTCCTTGGTTAATTTCCCATTCAACTCTTGATTAATCAGGATTTTCTCCATTTCTCCAAAAACCCTAATTCCACAAAACAAACAAAATCGCAAAGCTAGATGAATTGGTTAATGATGCAAGGATGATTGACCTATGATGCTCATGCGAAAGATCAAAGGATATGAGGATAAAATTTTGGATATGACAGTTTCCCCTATTTAAATATTCTCACTGGATGACACGAGTGATGAAAATCCTCGTGAGATCATGGTGAAAGATATTTAAATATAGATAATCAAAAATTCTGCCCTTAGATGCAAGGATCATGCGATGCTATGCACAAAATAAAACTATGCAGTGCTGACATGCCATGAAATCTAACATGATGAAAATGATGAGATGCCAAATGTAGAGAATGCAGACGACAACGAAAAAAATAGGGAAAGAAACGACACAATAAGTAACCAGTCACTGGAGAAAGACAGCGACACCGGGGAGTCTAAAATAAAACTAGGGAAAACCAGAGCGATAAAGAAAAATATTCAAACATGATTGGCTGACACTCTAGAAGAAAAGACAAGAACTGACTCCTTAATGGGGATTGAATCAAGAAGAGAAGTGAACTCCACTTGGAATCAATTCAAACAGAGGGTTGATTTTATGACAAGAGAATCAACGAAAGTAGTCCCCTAACCAGAGACCATGGAAAATGAGAAATGAACCCCTGACCAGAGATCAGGCAAACATGGGAAACAAACAAACGTTCTGGAAATTTCTTAATATGAAGATTTCAAACGGGATCTTTAAGAAACGCCAGAAAAGAACAGAGGGTTGAGCACACTCCAAATAGCAGTAGCAAAAATGGGATAAAAGCGTCAAAATAAATGAACTTTGCTGCCAATAACCATTGGATTTTCAAACAGTGCCAATCACTACTAGACTTTTAAATAACACCAGTCACTACTGGACGTTTGAAATAAATGCCAATTACCATTGGACTTTCAACAATACCAATTACCACTGAACTTTAAAAATAAATGCCAATTACTATTGAACTTTAAAAGAAATGCCAATTACTATTGGACTGTAAACAATGCCAGTCACTACTGGACTTTTAGCAGGTATGGTGACAACCAAAACAACAATACTAATAACGAATGGATTTTGAACAATGCCAGTAACTACTGGACTTTAAAGAAATGCCAATTACTATTGGACTTCAACGGGGATTGCTAGTAACGACTAGACTTCAAAAGGATACAGGTGACAACCTATTACCATAAAAAAAATCAGTAACAACTGAAAAGGAGACATTGGTGACGACCAACAACCTGAAAAGACAAAGGATGCCCATGAAAAACGTAACTAACAATCAAGACCACTAGTAACAACCAGAATAAAACAAACAAGACAAAAGGTAACAACTAGAGAAGC
The DNA here is from genome assembly GCA_963859935.3 of Lathyrus sativus. Classification (NCBI taxonomy): domain Eukaryota; kingdom Viridiplantae; phylum Streptophyta; class Magnoliopsida; order Fabales; family Fabaceae; genus Lathyrus; species Lathyrus sativus. The sequence goes on from OZ012738.1 coordinate 512,657,621, forward strand.
CAGAGGCGAGAAAGATGCACATGATATGTCATGATGCAGATGATTAATGATATGCAAAAACCGACTCCGACGAGAGACAAAGAATCCGGAGACTCGGAAAGGAAAGATAAATATGCATATCTATCTTGCTAGGGAAGCTAAGATTTACATTGAATTCATAGAACAAAGGTGCCTGCAGATCCGTTGGGAAATAAACCCACTCCACTTGGGAAATAAAGCTTACACAAGCTTGTCAGAAATGTCAATGCAACTTCAAATAGAGGCCCTGAATAACTCGACTGAGGATGAGTCTCTATACTATCATAAGAACGTATCTCGTAGAGAATCCTGGGGAGGCCGTCTTCTATCTTGGTAACTACACACGCCGAAGGAGCACCCTAACAAATCAATTCACCGGCGTTTTAATAGGAAATGCATTGAGATTGCAAATCACAGCTTCTACCACGCTTAGACTTTTTGGGGAGCGTATGACTTTCATTGAATATTTTCGTGAGCCAAAGCAACTTTATGTTTTGTTAAGCTTTCAGAAACTATTTTAAATTTAAACCTTTGCTTTCAAAATTAATACTAATCAATAAACGATGTTTTGCATAACAAAGAAAAAGTAGGGAAGACAATAAATTGCAAACAAATGAATGGCCCAAAAATCTGATTTTATTCAAGAATGGAATCTTGAAAATGACAAAGTTCCATAGAACATTTACAATTAAAAATGGCAACATGAAAAAGGTTACATTAAAACCAATGACAATTTATCCCTAATGACTAAGAGCTCTCCAAAACCCTACTTCTGATAAGAGCGGTTGAAATGAACTTCCTAGATAATCTTCTACAGAGGTGACAAACATCTGATACAGTGAAATGCCTTTGTCCCTAACTTTTTCCTAGATCGCCCGTTCAGGTTTTCAATCCACCGGGACGCTCATTTTTGCCTAAGTCGCCCTTTCGGGTTTTTGACTTTACGAGCTCATCTTTTTTTATTTCATCCCTAAGTTTTGCCTTGACCTCCTTCACAGGTTAATGATCCAGCGGGATAACCATTATTGTATAAGCCGCCCTTGCAATTTTTCGACTTATCGGGTTCTTTAGGCATAATATTTTCGTACGACATCAGAATTCACCGGATGTGTAAGTTGTTCTCCATGAATTGTTGTGAGAATTAACGAGCCTCCTGAGAAGACTGTTTTTACAACAAATGAGCCATCATAATTAGACATCCATTTTCCTCGTGCATCTTTGTAAACTAGAAAAATCTTCTTGAGTACAAGCTCCCCTTCTCGGAACTCTCGGATGCGAACCTTCTTGTCAAAAGCTCTCTTGATCCTTTTCTGATATAACTGACCGTGACACATCGCAGCCATGCGCTTTTCATCAATAAGGTTCAAATGATCAAATCTTTCCCTCACCCATTCCACTCCTTCAAGTTTGGCTTCCATTATGACTCTTAAGGAAGGTATGTTAACCTCAATATGAAGTACTGCATCCATCCCATACACCAAAGAAAAAGGGGTTGCCCCTGTCGAAGTGCGAACAGATGTTCTGTACCCATGCAAGGCAAATGACAGCATCTCATGCCAATCCTTATAGGTCTTCACCATCTTTTGCAAAATCTTCTTGATGTTTTCATTTGCAGCTTCAACAGCTCCGTTCATCTTGAGACGATAAGGAGAAGAATTGTGATGTTCAATTTTGAAGTCACCACATAACTCTTTCATGGTCTTGTTATTCAAATTGGTATCGTTATCTGTTATGATTCGGCTTGGGATTCCGTATTGACAGAGAATCTCCTTCTTGATAAAACGGGCCACCACTTGTCGGGTAACATTAGCATAAGATGCAGTTTCAACCCACTTTGTGAAGTAATCAATAACAACTAGAATGAACCGATTTCCATTAGAAGCCTTTGGTTCGATTGCCCCAATCATGTCAATGCCCCACATAGAGAACGACCAAGGCAATGATAACACATTTAGCAATGTTGGAGGCACATGTATCTCGTCTGCATAAATTTGGCATTTGTGACATTTTTTGGCATATTTGATGCAGTCGGTTTCCAAAGTCAACCAGTAATATCCAGCCCTCAGAATCTTTTCGGACATGGCATATCCATTGGCATGAGTACCAAATGTCCCTTCATGAATATCTTGCATTAACAAATCCATTTCTCGCCTGTCGACACATCTAAGCAGGACCATGTCATGGTTTCTCTTATAAAGCACATCATTAATGAGAAAGAATTTAGATGCTAATCTCCTCAAAGTTTCCCTTCATGAATATCTTGCATTAACAAATCCACTTCTCGTCTGTCGACACATCTAAGCAGGACCATGTCATGGTTTCTCTTATAAAGCACATCATTAATGAGAAAGAATTTAGATGCTAATCTCCTCAAAGTTTTCTTGTCAAGTGATGTAGCATCAACTAGATATTCCTGATGTTAGAGATACTTCTTGATATCATAAAACCATGGCTTCCGTCTATCTCTTCTTCTACAACTTGACAGTAGGCTGGCTCGGTCTTCCTCTCGATTCAGATGAGCGTCGCTTCGTTAACAAATCTGACCTTCCACATTGAGGCCAACATAGCTAATGCATCGACAATGTAATTTTCAGTCCTCGGGACATGTTTGAATGTGATCTCATCAAAGTACTCGATCATTTCAACAATGTACACCTTATATGGGATCAATTTTTTATCTCTGGTCTCCCATTCACCCTTGACTTGATAAACCACCAAGACTGAGTCACCACTCACTTCAAGGATTTTGATTCGAAGATCAATTGCGGCTTCAAGGCTTAGAATGCAAGCTTCGTATTCGGCGATATTATTGGTACACTCAAAACATAATCTAGCTGTGAACAGAATGTATCCACCATCGGGATTCATCAAAATGGCACTTATGCCATGCCCGTTATAATTGGAGGAACCATCGAACATCATCTTCCAACGGGAACCTGGCTCGGGACCCTCATTTGGACCGGGCTCTTCATAATCTTTCTTTATCAACATGATTCCTTCATCAGGAAAATCAAATTTCAGCGGTTCATAGTCTTCTACTGGCTGATCTGTAAGATAATCTGACAAGACACTACCCTTGATAGACTTCTGGGCAACATACTGGATGTCGTACTCTGATAATAACATATGCCAACGGGCGAGCCTTTCTGTCTGAGCGGGCTTTTCAAAAATGTACTTTATCGGGTCCATTTTTGAAATCAATAAAGTAGTATGACTAATCATATATTGCCTCAAACACCTGGCATCCCATGCTAAAGCACATCAAGTTTTCTCTAAAAGTGAATATCGACTTTCACAATCACTGAACTTCTTGCTCAAATAATAGATGGCATGCTCTTTTCGTCCAGATTCATCCTGTTGACCCAACACACAACCCATCGAATTCTCGAGAACCGTTAAGTACATGAAAGAGGCTTTCCACGAACAGGAGGAATTAAGATCGGAGCTTCTTGAAGGTAACTCTTAATCTTATCAAAAGTTTGTTGACAATCTGAATTCCAAACAACCGTCTGATTTTTGCGTAACAACTTGAAGATGGGCTTACAAGTGGGAGTCATATTGGAAAAAAACCTGGATATATAGTTCAATCTTCCAAGGAAACCTCTCACTTGGTTCTCAGTCTGCGGGGTCGACATATCTTGAATAGCTCGAACTTTATCTGGATCTACCTTAATCCCTTAGTGACTAACAATGAAACCGAGTAACTTTCCAGATCTTACTCCAAAGGTACACTTGGCTGGATTCAATCGCAATTGATACTTCCTGAGCCTCTTAAACAACTTCAAAAGATGATTCAAGTGGTCCTCCTTACTCTGAGATTTGGCGATCATGTCATCGACATACACTTCTATCTCCTTATGCATCATATCATGAAATAAAGTCACCATGGCTCTTTGGTAAGTGGCACCAGCGTTCCTAAAGTCGAAAAGCATGACTTTATAACAATAAGTTCCCCAAGGAGTGATGAAAGTAGTCTTTTCCATGTCATCCAGATCCATCTTAATTTGATTGTATCCGGAGAAACCACCCATAAACGAGAAAACTGCAAAGCGAGTTGTATTATCCACTAAAGTATCAATATGTGGCAAAAGGAAGTCATCCTTCGAACTGGCCTTGTTCAGATCCCTATAATCCACATACATTTTGACTTTCCCATCTTTTTTCGGTACAGTCACGATATTAGCCACCCATTATGGGTATTTGGATACTGCCAAGAAACCTGCATCAATCTGCTTTTTCACCTCATCCCGAATCTTGAGAGCCATATCAGGTCTAGTTCTTTGGAGCTTCTGTTTAACTGGTGTACATTTTGGTCGGAGTGGTAACTTGTGAACCACTATGTCAGTGTCTAAACCCGACATATCTTGATATTACCAAGCAAATACATCAACATACTCTTTTAAAAGCTTCACCAATTGCTGCTTGACTTCTTCCCCAAGTGTTGCCCCAATCTTGACCTCTTTCCTGTCTTTTTCGGTGCCAAGATTAATTACATCCACCTGCTCCTTGTAAGGTTGAAGGTCCGTGTACTCATAATATGCCATATTTGCCACTTCATAAGGGATCTCAAAATCTTCGTCCTCATCTTCGGCTTGGTATATAGGTGAGTCGAAGTCAGGAGAGAAAACAAAGTCATTGGATTTAACAGGTTTTAGGGTATCACTGCACGTTGGATGACTTAATTTATTAAAACACACAAAGACAAATGCAGTAAAAAGAAAATTGTTTTGTTTGATTTATTTTTCTTAAAAAAAAAATTGCCATTTTCTCTTAGAACGAAAGTATTGGATAATAAATGAAACAATAACGAAGGATTTAACAAAACAAACTTCATTAATCATAATATTCTTGAAAGCACGGGGCTCTTACAAAAATATCATATAACCTTGGGCATGGCTATGGAGGTTTGAAAAACAACAATAAGTAAAGGAAACAAACAAATTACTTCAACACAGGAAAGATCACGGGAATTTCAACAGCTTCTCAGTTGTTTAAAGCAGTCTCGCAATGATATACCAAATGTTCAACATCCTCGTCTTCAAAGTCTTCTCCCACAGAATTAACTTGGAATCCCCCACTGATGAACAACTCTTGGATAGTCTTCGGACGTCCTTCGACAGCTGATGCTTTAACATGGGTTGGTTTGTAACCCAACCCTTGGTGACCCAATCTTGCCTTTACTTAAATAACCTCTCCCTAGCCTGCAGGAGTAGCCTCTTCCAATGTAGACTTTATGCTCTGGGAGGATGCAAAAGATAGACCACTCTTTGCCACTATTTCTTCTATCATCACCACGTTATCTATTTCAAGCGCTTAGAAAGAAGTTTCCAATGCATCCTCATCTGCCTCAATATACCTGAACGATGACAAATTACTCACCATTAAGTCCTCTTTGTCGTGTACAATTACCAGCTTGTCATTTACAACAGATTTCATTCTTTGATGCAAAGTGGAAGTCATCGCTCCAGCCGCATGAATCCAAGGCCGTCCCAACAAATAGCTGTAAGCTGGGTTACTGTCTATCACTTGAAATTTGATATCGAACACGTGGGGGCCTATCATAATCGGCAATTCCACTTCCCCAACAACCGTCCTTCTCAAACCATCAAAAGCCTTAACAATTAACGACGTTGGCTTCATCTCTGCCCCTTCATATGCCAATTTTGCGAGCGACCTTTTAGGAAATACATTCAATGAGGATCTAGTGTCAACTAAAACCCGTGCCAACGTATCCTCTTGCCATCTAATAGATACGTGCAACACAGGGTTATGATTACGTCTTTCCCTTTGCAGCTCTTCATCATTAAAACTCAGAGTGTTGTAGGCTGTAATGTTAGCTATCATAGAATAAAACTAGCCAATGGTTATATCTTTTGTCATATGTGCCTGCATTAACACCTTTTGTAGAGCCTCTCTATGAGTTGGAGAATTCATCAGGAGAGATAAAATTGATATTTTTGAGGGAGTTTGATGAAGCTGATCAATAACCATGTAATCACTTTTTCAGATAATTCTTAAAAACTTCTCAGCATCTCCTTCATTGGTTGCCACTTCTTTGTCTTTTGTTGTCATGGCAGTGATAACCTCCTTTTGAGACACCACTGTTATTTTGGGTTGATATATTCGACAGCTACGGGCCATCTTGCTTGTTCCCGCAATATTTTTCACGTCAACTTGGTCACCCTTCACCTCCCCGTTTTGAATAACCTTCCCAGATCTTTGGTCCACCACAGTCATATCATATCTCCATGGGACCACCTTTATACTATCAAAAGGAAAATATCCCGGCTTCTGAATGATAACTGGTCGGGGCTGATCAACAACAGATTTGTTAAAAACAGGCTTCACATTTTTACTAGTCATATCAAACACATGAACTTTTTCACTTTTCTTCGGTAGATTGAAAATAGGCTCAACTACTGAAACTTCCTCCTTCACCTTGCTACACACTTGCAATATTCCATCGTCGATCAAACTTTGCACATTCTTTTGTACCACACCACACGCTTTTGGATTAATAGAACATTCCTCACAATCATCATGGGTACCTTTAATCAGTCCCGCTTTTAACAATCTCTCATGAAGTGATTGCAACGGGGTCTTGATTTCTGACGCATCACAAACTATCCTTTCATCTGAAGCTTCTTCTATAGCATTAACTCCTCCGTGATTCGGTAATGGATTATTTTTAACATTGGGTTGTACATCATCAAAAGACAAAATCTTCTTCTTTATGAGCTCCCTGACAAGATGCTTCAAGGCAAGACACCCTTCTAAGTCATGGCCAGTAACATCTTCATGAAAGGCACAATGAGCATTCGAATTGTAGTGAGGAGATGAAGTTTCTGAAGGTGGACCTAGAGGTCGCGTTGTTATCATCACTTATTGCACCAAAGACGGGTACAACTCTATATAAGTCATCGGTATCTGAGGAAATGGAGGCCTCGTTGGTGGTCTTCGATTTTGATAATTTTGCCTTGGCGCTTGAGCCCTAGGCTGCTGATGTTGCTGATAGGGTGGAGCGTTGGGCGCTCATTGATACCTTTGTTGTTGAATTGGTTGATACATAGGTGTCGGCTGCACCATCTGATAATTTGGAACATAATGATTAAAAGCGGGTGTGACGGCTGCTACATATGGTTGTTAGGCATACTGTATCAGATACATCGGTTGTTGTGTCAAATTTTGTTGAGGTTGCTGAACATAACCTTGTGGAGGCTGCCGAACATAGCCTTGTGGAGGTTGCTGAACATAGCCTTGTGGAGGCTGCTGATATTGTCGGTAGGGTTGCTTCCAAGTCTGATTCTTTCTCCCCACTGTTATGGCATTCGTCTCTCCCTCCTTCATCTTATGAAAATTACCACTAAACTTCTTAACATTACTGTTGTTGGAACCACTAGAACTACTAGTCATTCTTCCATTCTTCATTCCCAATTCCATTCTCACCCCCACAATCACTATATTGGAGAAACTTGCCGTTATACTGCTAATCATCCTCTCATAAAATTTTGGTCTTACCATGTCTACGAACCAATCTGTCAACTCATTTTCATTTAAAGGATGTTCCACCTGAGAGGCGGTCTCCCTCCATCACTGTGCATACTCTTTGAACGATTCAGAACTCTTTTGTGACATACTCAGCAATTGTCTTCTGTCAGGGCCAAATCCATATAGTATTTGTAATGCTTTATGAAAGCGTCAGCCAAGTCTTGGAAGCTGTGAATGCGAGACTGATCTAGGCCCAAATACCACTTGGCAGATGCTCCTTTCAAGCTATCCTGGAAACAATGGATCATTAGCTTATCATCTTCTACATGAGCAGCCATTCTTCGGTAATACATGATCAAGTGCGTCATAGGACAAGTAGCGCCAAAGTACTGATCGAAGTTAGGGACCTTGAATTTCGGCGGGATTACCAATCTACACACTAAACACATATCTCTGGCACCAGTACCAAAGGTTTTGTTTCCCTCCATTGCCCTAACTTTCCTCCCTATGGTTTCTACGCTTTCTTTCAATTTCTCATGTCGTCCACTTCCTTCTTCGGACCCATCAGGAACTTCAAACACTTGTTGATGATTATGGAAAACAGGGCGCACTTGAGCTTGCACAAAAGCTGGAGTGTAAGTTGGAACAACTTGAGGAATCTCTGCCCCTAGAGGAATTGACTATTGATTGACCGGCAGTGGAGGTACAAAACTAGGAGGCAATCCATAGGATGGTATATTTGCAACAGTGCCCACCGCTGGGATCGGCTCCACAGCTACGTTAGTGACTTCAGAAACTATAGTGGCCTAAGTGTCCATCTTTGCACTAATGACTTGTAGGACCTCCATAATTTGCCCTACACTTCCTCGTAACTCTTCAAGTTCATTGACAACCCTATCCAAATTCAAATTCTGCTCTTTCATTCTTTTACGAGCTTGGGCTTGTGTGTTGTATTGATGTCAAGGATTCAGTGTGACTCTGGAGATAAGACAACGAGATGAGACACAGAATAGGAGATGCATATGAACTGTTTATGAGTGCAAATGCAAATGCAAAATTAAACATTCAAGGAATCCAAAGAAATATTCACAAACATTATAATAACGGGGAAATAAAGCAAGTTCAAAGTCTTCATAAATTAGCAACTGAGAGTTTTACATAATAATTCGAAACTGAAACACAAATCTTCAATACAAATTAATGATAAAACACAAAAAACAAGATTCTAAATCTTCTGACGAGAGGGTCCCTCATCTTCTGGTTGATTCTTCCTTCCACCTTGATGTACCAACTCTTGAAGCTCTTCCTTTTCTTGCATAACCCTGAAATACTTGTCTCTCCAAGCTTTTCCTTCTTCTTCAGCCTTAGCCAAAGCATCTTTCAATTCTTCAGAAGAGTGGGTTTTGTAGGACTAGGCTAAAAACGGGAGTGGAACATCTTCAATGATCTTTCTTTCACCCATGATAAGTAGGATTCTGAAACAGAAATGTCAGGATAATCCAAAGCAGTCATCCCCTTGTGTGAATGTGACGCCAAGCATACACAGTCCGAGCCTTGTAGGCTGGGTCTTTCCCTTCTTCAAGGTAGAAACTCCTCAAGAGAACTGGGTCTGGTTCATTCTTTATTGGGTATCCCAACTGGCGGCAAGCTAGGATAGGATTGTAGCTAATGCAACCATTAGTGTTGATGAGTGGTACGTTTGGGAAATCCCCGCAGCTCTGAATTATGGCAATCCCTCCATACATATGGTCATACCATTTAATGTCCGAATGTTTGAGTAACAACAATCTCTCTGTCCATGAGAGTCCATTCTGCATGTCTCAGAGTGCTGGTAGTCTCGGTAAGTGCAAAATAAAACACTTGTATAGAAGAGCGGTGCAACATACAATCTGTCTAATTCCATGACGGTTTCTACGACGGATGGAAAAATATACATCAGCCAACAAAATAGGTACAGGATTCTTGATCAAGAAAAGGTTGATCGCACTCTTATCAACAAAATCATCAGTAGTTGGAAACAGGAAGAGCCCTTAAATTAGCAAAACCAAGATGGCCTCGAATGCTTCAGAATTCTTCGGCTCAGCATATAAATGAGCTTGTTCAAATAGGAACGCAGCTGGAAATCCGTAAAAACCTCCGTTAACAGTCATGTGAGATCGTACTTCAGTCATCTCCAGATGCGTAGCCTCTGCAATTAATATTTCACTAGGAGTCCCTTCTCTTCCAGAAAATGGTTTAGGAATGATGCCTAAACCCATCAGCGCACAATACTCTTCCAAAGTTGGCAGTAATTGGTAATCTGGAAACATGAAACATTGATAAATCAGATCGTAGAACTGCACAAGCGCTGACAACATTTCTTCATCCGCTCAAAGTTTTAGTAAAGACAACACATTCCTATACTTCTATCGGAACGCCTTAGGGTCTTCTACTAAACCTCCCAGCTTCCTCAGATTCTCCAAATTTGGGCTTTGGAACACAATCTCTATAGTTGTCCTTTTTCCGGAATCCATACTATAATATCTGCAAATCAAACTTTAGTTCCTTGAATGGTTAATAAATGTGAATGCAAATGCACAAAGTGTCGTGGAACTCAGATATTTGCAAACATCAAAAAGCATTATAGACTTAACTTCATTGATGAACAAGATTAAATTACAAAATATCAGTATTTCTTACAAAAGTCTTAAACAAAAAGCTAAATAAAAGCTAACAAAAGTCCTAAGAAGATTCTCCTAACAGCCTCACGTTGAACTTCTTGATCTCTTCTTCCATCTGGGCCTTTTCGAGAATGAGTTTATCCACAATCAGCTTCCATGGAGTCGACTGAGGGCTAGAAGAAAACAAATCCTCTTGCGCCTTCCTCTTCTTGCCAGAGAGCATTTCTTCATTCTTCAACTGCAGTTGCTTCTGAAGTTTTGCGCTTTCTTCAACAACCACTTGATACTTGTGCTTCCAAGCGTCTTCTGTTTGTTGCGCTTTACTCAAAGTGATTCTTATTTTCTCCTTCTCAGACATGAAGATCAAGGTGCACTCCTCCTTCAAAACCATGGGTTCTTGCTGAGAATAAGGCATCTTCAATTCGATAGCTCTCTTTCGGACCCATTGGAGATAAGGTTCCAAAGAGACACAGTTATGTATTCCTAAGTCTTTTTAGGATCTTCTCTTTTAGCTCTTGATTATCCTTCTCTTCCTTGAACAAAATACTTTCCACATGAACACTGTTAGCATCCCCTGCAATGAGCTATGCGTAACATCGTGCTTCCTCGCAAGATTAGCCATTAGTGAGTATGTTAGAATGTCACAAAACATTAACTAGATGAGATTGTGTACACTTGACATTGTTACAAAAACTCAGTTTTTTCAGAAATTTTTAAATAGTCAAAGGTGATGCAAGTCAGCAAAAATACTACATCAGCAGTAGAACAAGAGTAGTGAAAAACTACATTTACGCGCAGTGAAAATGGGAAGAAAAATAATACGCTCTAGAAGTTTTTTCTCACTACAGACAAACCGAGGAGAGGTCACTGTCATCAAAATCCCATTGAATCGGGATTCACAACACTAGCCTCTAACGGATTTATTCCCTAAAAATACACCTCATCGTTCTACACAACAAACTCACACGAATGAAAGAATATTCCTCATAAATCCCTTGATTTCGCACCTATCAAGAGAATTACGGATCCTCTTATAAAAAGCCCCTCAATCATTGGTGAAAAGCACCCCAAAAAAACCCTAAGGAGATAGCCAAAATCAATTTCTAACCACTCCTAAAAGCTCATCATTCAAACCTCCTCAGAGCTCACATCATAACTCTAAGCGAGGTGAGCTTAACCACACCCTCACGCCCTCTCATCAATACACAGATAGGACTCGAAGTAGAAAAAGAGAATTAAAACAAAAAAAGAGAAGAAGAAGGAAATGACTCAAAGAAAAGATAGAGAAACCACTCATCATCATCGATAAAGCGCCAAGATTGCTAAATCTTCATAGCCTCTAGCTTGTTTTTGTTTGTTGACGTATTTATGCCGCTTCGATGTTCCATTGTTGTTCTTCATTTCTCGTTGCATGTCACATGAGCATTCCTAAGATTAGTTGTTCTAGGGATGTTAACATGACCTTTTTGCATATACATCTTGTGTATTCATCGTTTTAGGGAAGACGTGCGAGATTAGGGTTTCGATTTTAAACGGTAGAGATGTTTCGTTTGTCTCTCGGTCTATATGTTGAGGTTGGTTTGAGTCTTAGAAGATGGGAAAGTAGATCGTTGGGTGAGAGAGAGAATAGAAGGAGGCAATAGAAACTTAGATGAGTCTAAGAGAGAGAATAGAAGGAGGCGAGAGAAGCTCAGATGAGTTTGGGAGAGAGAAAGTTGAGTTTGGGGGAAGATGTTTTTGTGAGATTCACCTAATTAGGTTTAGGCATGTATTTAACTAAATTAATGAGATTTGAATAAGGTGAAAGGTATCATTGGTCACGTGTCTTTCCAAGGCACATTTATTGACATTTCAAGACAACCCTTTTGTCTACCAAACGGTTAAATTTTCAAGAGATTATGATATAGAAATTTGAAACAGTGCTTTCTCGGGCCAGTCAAATAAGGATTCGTAGCATGTGGTCTTTGGGCCCATTACATTACAAGCCTTGAAGGCATTTGGGCTTAATGTAGTTTAATTAAGATGGTCATGTTAGAAAGATTATTAGGAACCAAGAAATAATGAAGCATAGTTAAAAAAGAGAAAATAACATTTTTATTTTTGACTCAGTAACTAATTATGAAATTATATTTAATTTATGTTAATTCCATCCATTATCTTCTTAATTAAGGCTAAATTTTTTTTTCTTTTTATTAATTTAGAATAATTAACATTTCCCTAAATAAATTTAACAAAAAGTAGTGAAATTTTGGAGTCGAGCACTCTTTGAATTCTTGAATAATCGCTTTTGTGGTGCACGCCTTGAATTGTGATTGTTTCGTCTTTTGTTTCTATGAAATAATTAAAATGCTTAATTCGATTTAAATACTTAACCTAATCATACTTAACCTTTACAAACTTATGTGCCTAGTTGAAAAGCATAATTTAACTAACAATCCTACAATTTATCCTAATTAGTAATTCTAAAACTTTTTCTAAATCAATCAATGAAGGTAGTGGATTCTTGGATTCGAGCACTCCTTGGGTACTTGAATGATTAATCTCGAGGCGCACACCTTGAGTTGTGTCCGGTTCATTTTTCATTTTCAAGATACTTAATTCCTGTTGAAATCATTAATTCACGTAAATTCAAGTGAAACAGTTAACGTTCTTGAAAGATACTTTCTTTCCTTAACAATGGAGATATCGAACTCTTGAGGTCTAGCACATCTTGGGTTCTCAAAGGATTCTTCTAGAGGCGTACGCCTTGGGTAGTGATCCTTTCGATCTTGCATTTACAATTTTACTAATGTATCAAGTAGATATACCTTAATATAATCAAAATGCTCAACCTAATTCAGATATCTTTTCCTAACTAAATTACGAAAGAATTGAGTTCTTGGAGTCTTGCACTCCTTGGATTCTCGAGTGACCGCTCTTGGGGCACACGTTTTGAGTTGTGGGCTGCTCGTACTTTCGCTCCTAAAATATGTGCGCTAATTATTTGGACAAAGATGTTTGTTATCCAACAAACATATTTTTTAATTAATGGAATGAAAAAGGTGTCGTTGGAATCTAGCATTCTGATTAATTCGTTGCGAGGCTGACGTCTCGTTTATCGAATAGTCGTCATTCTCCATTAAAATACCTAACAAACCTCATCTTCCTCGCCCTCGTGCGACCGAAACCCTAAAACCTATTCAAATCTATTCTCTTTTCCGAACCAAAACATCCAACACGACAAACTCTCTTTTCTCACCCTCGTGCAATTGAAACTTCTCCAAACATTAATTCCTCGCCCCCGTGCGATCCAAAACTCAAACAACTTTCCCAAAGAACATTGTTTAGTCCCTTAGCGAGCAAACAAGCCAATGTTTAGCAGTTAGAGTGCGACCTAAACACTCGTTCGTTTATAACCCGATTGTAGTCTAAACTACAGACGCTCTGATTTTTCATTCATCAATGAGAATATGTAGGCATAGGATTGCTAGATCCTAGCGAGCTACCTTTCTTCTTTTCTACCTTTTTCTTTTTACCCTAAACCTTTACCCGTAGTCCCACGAACTACGATGTCTGACTTTCCCATTGCACAAGGGAGTACTTAGGCACAAGGTCCCCAATCCTTGGCGAGCACCCTAGTAAATAACCACCATTTTCCCTTTAGAAGCAAATCCTTAGAAGAAAACAAACAACCTAGCTAATGTTTCTCTCGAGTCAAATCAAGAGGTTCCCGTTGAGTACAATAGACGTAGAGGGTGCTAATACCTTCCCTTTGCATAATCGAGTATCGAACCTAGAATTTGATTGTGGCGACCATGTTCTTATCTTTTTAAAGGTTTTATCGATATCTTCCTATTCCTTCCTTTGAATGAATAAAGTTCGGTGGCGACTCTGTTCGAACTTTTTTTCCGCGTCCATCGCGAGGATCGAATTTTTCGAGGAATGACAGATGGCGACTCTGCTAGGGACATACATTGCCTATGCAAGAGAGAGTCAAGTCTAACTTGAATCGATTAAAGAGTACTAACTTCGCTTGGGTGTTCTACTCTTATTTGTTTTCCTCTATTGTCTATTTATTTGCTTTATTGATTTCACTTTTATTATATGTTATTGTTTATTTTCTTGTTAGATTCTGGGTTGACATCACAAGTAAGGCTTCGTACCCGAGTCTTGGAAAAAGAAGAGAGAACACTTAGTTTAGATTTTGGAAGAAAGTAGTGCTAGTCCCCAAGCACTCGCTCCTTATGTGTCTAGCATGAAAGCTTCCCCTAAGAGTAGACCTTTTCGTAGATCTTGTTGTAACGCAGCTAGCCTATTACACAACTTGATTCATGAAGGATCCGTGACTCTGGGAACCACTCTTAAAACCAGTTCCTATATTGGTGGTCATGTACTGTTAGTCTCCGAGGACCCGCTCCTCATGTGCCTAGCATGAGAACTTTGCTCTAGAGAGACCTTTTCATACTCTCATCATAAGGCAGTTAGTCTGTTGCGTGATGTTGATGCGATTGGTGTCCGTGACCCTGGGAACCTTATCCGTCAATATAGAAGCTATCCCGTGAGTGGATCTGTGGGTAAAGAATCTAGAACTTTCCTTAAAGTCTACCTGTTAGGGAGCTTTGACTTGCTTTTGTTATCCTGGATCCTGTTTGTACCTGCATTGCATTCCTTTGCATACCATTGCATTTGCATTTCATATCATTTCCTAAACCAAGAAGACTCATCCATCCTTTATCCATAATCCGCAGTTGATTTCTTGACACACGTATTCGACTTGAAATAGTGCTAGAAGACCATGGAACGCTTGAAGCAGAATCATGTTGAGTTGGGAACAGACGCGAACAACGTAAAAGGCAAGATGAAGCAGATGCCAGAAGCTATGACAACTTTTGGAAGAAGAAAGGAAAAACTTCAAGAAGGCGCCACAACTAGGAGTTTTACCCCCATAGTTCCTTCCACTCCATAGCCTACAATGAATAGCCCATTATGTGTGGCTCTTCTAGGGTTTTATCCCCAACCAATTCTTCCAAAACCTCATAATCAACGGTCATCACCTATTTTGTCCCAAGAGCATGGTAATCTAAATTGGAGAGGCAGTAAGAAGTCTCAGTCACGCCCTATTCTCGACCCTATTCCTATACCGTGTGGACAACTGCTATCATACCTGATTCAGAGTTCATTGGTCGTACCCATATCCCTCGTGTTAGTTCCATGATTCTATGATATAGAATTTCCCATGGTTCTATGATTGGCTAAATTGTGGTAAAACATGACTCTGCACTAATGTTAAGCAGGATGTCATTACCATAGTTATGACATCGCTAAAGGAGCAAGCAAGAGCTAGTGAAAGAACTGATGTGGAGTGGTTTAATGTGAATGTCATGACATCCATCAAGACATCCATCTACTGTCATGACAGAACTACTGTCATGTGTGAGAAACTGCAGGAGTAGTGGTGCAGCAGGAGTTGATGACAGAACTGCTGTCATGTGTTTACATCTGATGCAGCAGGAGCTATGTGCAACAGGAGCTATGTGCAATAGGAGCTAGCAGAGGCTGACATCAAGGTCGAGTGCAGCAAGAGCAAGCAGGAGCTAGCAGAGGCTGAAGAAAGGACTACTGTCATGGATGTCATTACCAAAGTAATGACATAGTTGTCTGGCACAACAGGCACTGCTATGGGTTTGCAGTAGCCTAGTTCCTCACAGGTAGTGAGTGAGGTGTGCATCTATAACAGGTTAAGTTGTGATGAAATTCCTCACAGGTAGTGAGTGAGGTGTGTTGTCATGTGTCTTAAGCAGGACATTGTTGCATGACAACAGAAGGAGCTGCTAGTATATATCTCTTGACAGAATTGGTTTGGATTGATGAGACCATGTTGAAAATACCTCATCAGCAAATATGTCAAGAAGATTAATTAGGAACAAGAACATATTATATTGGTATTCATAAAAGGATCTTGGAGACCTTTTAAGAAACTTTAATATACTTGTTTATAATGTTATTCTGCAGAAGATTGGGTGAAGCTAGGTCAGGTGTAAAGAAAAATCTGCAGAAGAGTGGATGTCATACTGAATGTCATGACATTGATCATATGACATCAGTCGTGCAGGCATGTTGGTTTTCTGTTATCTCAGGCTAGATTTTAGGAAGACTTGTTATGACCCCTGATTTATATCAAGAGAGATTCAAGGTAATGCTCACCATGCCATGACCTAATGGGACAACACCTTGAATTGTGGAAATTAGTTTTATTTTGTTAAAACTAATATTTGTTACTTCTGCACAGCCCAAGCCCAGTCTGCACGACTATAAAAGGAAGAGCAGAAGCAGAAGAAAAGCAAGCACTCACATCAAGAAAAACCAGAGTGTAAAATAAAGGTCTAGGGTTGAGAGTCCCTTGTGTGTAAGTCACCCTTTGTATCTTTTGATACATTGAGGTAGACATAGTTGTAAGTGAAGAAGTCTAGTCTTCACGTGTAAAGTCTGTTTAGGAATACTTGTAATCCAAGCAATTATCTGGTGGATGATTGTTTTGGTTAGGTAGATTCTAGGTTGTGTCTCACTCGAAGCTGTGAAGCAAGAGTGTCTGAGTTCCTTGATCAAAGTTGTGAAGCAAGATCAAGGTGTGTATGAAGTGTCTCTTCATACTGTTTTTGTAATTGTTTGATATCACTGTTGAGTGATTGATGGGGAGTGAGTGGGTATACTCAGGTACTAGAGTGTCTATAGGCTGAAGTGTCATTGGGTAGAGATTAAGTGTGAAGAGAAAACTGGAGGTTTGACTTTGAATTGATTCTACTAATAGTGAATTTCCTCCCTGGCTTGGTAGCCCCCAGATGTAGGTGTTGTTGATACCGAACTGGGTGAACAATTACTGTGTTATTTATCTTACTGCATTTAAAATTCTTTACTTTAAATGGTTAGATAAATAGTATGACAGACTGCAGATGTCACAACAGAGGTCGTGACATTGGTCATGACATTGGGACAATTTAAAGAAATTTAAATTGGTCATGGTCTGCCCTCGTCCTTGTTGAGCAGAGATCAATGTTCTTGGAACACATGTGATATGCATACTAGAATTTCACCTCGGGCCAGCTTGTAATCTTCTTCCACCTGGATATGATCTTGGTGCACAGTGTGAATACCATAAAATGGCAAAAGGGCATTCTATTGAAGGTTGTTGGTCATTCAAGAATAAAGTTTGAGAGCTAATTAACAAAAAACGCCTAGTCTTCGAGGAAGACAACCCTGTGGAAGAATGTGGGTACCACACTAGAACCATAGGACATGCTATTGAAGAGTGTGAAAGATTTCGAAACAAATTGCAAAGATTGACCAGAAAGGGAGACCCTATCGTAAATGGTTCAACTCAAAGATTTGGCAAAGAGAAAATGCAAGAGTCTTGTGGATCATCAGAATCTGGAACCACAAGGAAAAGGTCGAGTTTTTGGCAGATGAGATGTCTTTATTCTCTGATAATCATGTTGAAACCATGGCCTGGGATACTACCACCTCAAGAGAAGAGCTGGAAGAGAAGTCCAAAAGGGTTGTATCTACTGAAGAGGCCCTAAAAAAACACTTTGGAAAGCATCCCACTGACGCTAATGACGATGATGACATCAACATTTGGGTTCCAAAAGGACAACCAACAATACCTAAGAAACCATGTCAGAAACCTTGGGCTGCTACCTATGCAAATCAACGAGCTTATGGCCTTGGAGATCAGAATCCACACCAGAACCAGCATAGGCCTTGCAACAGTTTGGGAAGAAGGAACACTCCTCTCCATACAGTTCCTGTGTCTTAGACTCCGCTTCTGCCACATTTAATTCGAAATTCACTAATGGAGCCTAAGTCTCTCAAGCCGGTGTCAGAACCATACCCTCCTGGGTATGATCCCAAGGCGCATTGTGGATACCACGCTGGATCAATGGGGTATTCAACATAAGACTGCAAAGCTTTCCAGGCCAAGGTGCATCAATTCATTGACGAGAATTGCATATCCTTTCAAGAAGGGAGTTTGGTAGTGCGTATCAGCCTCGCACCCGAATGAGTTTGAAGACTTCAAAACACATCTTCTCAAGATAGTGAATCAAGAAAGAAAAGCCCAGTTCCTCAATGCTGGCAATTTTTAGATCTTATCATTTCTATGCATCGTAGTTTATTTTCTGTTAAGCGCTATTTGCTTTTAGGCGCTGTTGTTTATTAATGGTATTGTTAATGTAATGATTATGCATATTTTGAACAAATCCATTCGTAGTCACTCACATTTTCTTGTTTATCGCAAAAATCACAAATTTTCACTTCCTTTATCACACTGCTGCTTAGCAAAGATTTGAGGGAGGATGACGAAAACTAAAATACCCATAGTTGCTGATAGTATGCTTTCGGATAAAATCTCGCTGATGATGTACAAGCATTATTTCAAATCCCCAAACACTAGATAGATAAGAAGTTAGTCCCTAGTCAACTACTTCGAGCCTAGAAGTAAGAGTTTCCTTCGAATCTGTAAACCCTTAAACTTAACCTGGGGCATGGGCAGTGTTCAGTTAACTTGAGTACGCACTTAAATCACAAGACAAAATCCAAGACATGATGGTTGTTCATCAATGACCAATGACTTGGCAGTCACAAGCCTTTCAAAAAAAGAAAAAGCCTGCTAAGTCGAACACCTTGAAAGGAGACTTAGGCAAAAATCAAGGCAATCCCGATGGACTCAAAAAGCGAAATCAGTCCATGCAAAAGTTAGGGATCAAAAACAAAATCAAAAGAGGCCCTCAAGTCCTTAATAAAAACAAAATAAGATCCGGTGACCACTATGTCATAACCAAAACAGTCACTGATGTTCATGACAAAAGCAAAATAAGGTGACTGCCATGTAAAGAAAATCTTGAATCAGGATCCTTAATCTTACACCGTCAATCTCTAAATGTGTGTGTCAAATTAATTGAGCGTAGGACTGGAGATCGTCAAGAAGAAGGGGTGGGTTTAAATTAAATTTTGAGCCTTATATCCTTTGTTTATGTAATCATGAACCAGACCGTGATACAACCCCCAAAAGACCAGATTGAGGCAGGGTTTGTTTTGAAGGCATACTACAGCAAGGTTGCGTAAACTGACTCCTATATATTTGCTAATCTTTTGTATCGGTGTCATATTCTTGCTATATCTGTCATACATCAGTAAACCAGCATTGCGTTTGGATTAATGGTCCAATTCGTCACACACTGTCACATCATTCTAATAAATGATCTTTTCAAAAACATGCATGAATGTCGCATTAAAATTACCATTTTTGAATGAACAATTGTAAACTGCAAACCAGTACTTGACATAATGGGAATTCCAACAAAGTGAAATCCTAGAGAAACTTGAATAGTCAATGGTGCTGACCCGAATCAAGACTATCTCATAACCTTGTGAGTCTGGGGCAAATCCTTCCAAAGTTCAAACAGGGGCAGACCACCACAAGATCCAGACGTTGGGGCAAATGGGCTCAAATTATGTCTTGGTATAATCACTCCCAAAATTCTCGTCCCAGAAGAAATCCTTCTAATACCCTGCAGATTGGGACATACTAGTTAAACAGGGGCAGTTTCCCTCCTTGCTTTCAAAGTTGGTCAAATAGATTGCGTCAGACGCTAACAATTGTTGAGGTTGATAAACGTCAAAAGCCTTAGGGAAGAGCAAAGGCATGATCAACATGCATTGGTTAGGTCGCTACGCTCGCACATTTAACATGCTTTGATTACGTTGCTACGCTCAAATTTTGTAAGCCATCATGACATATCAGCTAGAAGTGAGGTTCTTACAAGAACAAGTACACCACTTCTACAAAAGATCCAACTTGGGGCACCAAGAGCATCCGCATATGTCCTCCGATTATGGCACTGTCAGATATTGTGTGTCGGGAAGTCAAATCCTTTCACCAAATAAAGTCCAACCTCACTTGGCACATCCTCAAAGTCCAATCTTTTATTGGCATATACATAAAAGTCCACTTTCGTTGGCACTCTCAAAATTACCCTAAAATTCCAGTCTTCTTTGGCAACCACTAAAAGTCCCCCCTTGTTGGCATCCTCATAAAACCAAAGCCCAATCTCAGTTGGCAGAATAACTAAAGTCCAAACTCATTTGGCGACTACCAAATCCAGCCCATGGTGATATCCCCAACAGATATTTATCCCCAACAAACCTGATCATTTGCATTATCATAAGCATGACATATAGGATAATATCATATCATGTCAAGCATTAGCACATCATTTACAGTCATACGTGCATTAGATTCTCTAGCAATTGCATTTTAGATGCATGTATGTGCATCATAATGCATAACATTGTTGTCCCCAACAGCATAGCATAGTAGCAGAACAGGATCCAGGATCAGTTTGCAAGAATCTTGGTCAGTCCTCTATCAAAGTCGGTAGTATTTCTCTGAAAAGAGTTAACACCCTGCACGCGTTCAAGGAATTTTACTCCTAAGCAAGTCATTCTTCAACCATGCAGTTAATAATGATAGTCCCCAGCAGCTGTGGCTCTTATTGCCCCTCAAGCAGATGTTATCTTAAAAAGTTTCTTGAAGGATTTTCCCTTGCAGAGTTTGGACAACACTTTTCCTCTAACAGGAATCTTGCTCAACTATTTCCCTAGAAAATTTATCACTCGAGATATTGCTTTGGTATCGCGAAGGACCTTAATGGATAAGGGACTGCTTCAACCAACCGAAGAAGTCTCGTTTGTGTTCAGAGATACTGATTTCGTATCACAAAGGACCGTAATGGATAAGGGACTGCTTCAACCACCCGAAAAAATCTTATTTATATTCAGATATACTGCTTTGGTATCGCGAAGAAACTTAATGGATAAGGGACTGCTTCGACCACTCGAAGAAATCTCGTTTGTGTTTAGAGATACTGTTTTGGAATCGCGAAGAATCTTATTGGATAAGGTGCTGCTTCGACCACCCAAAGAATCTCATATTTATTCAGAGATACTGCTTAGGTATCGCGAAGAATCTTATTGGATAAGATGTTGCTTCCACCACCCAAAGAATCTCATATTTGTTCAGAGATACTGCTTAGGTATCACGAAGAATCTTATTAGATAAGATGCTGCTTCGACCACCGAAGAATCTCATATTTGTTCAGAGATGCCCTTGCGGTTGAGATCCTCTTTCTCTCGCACTCGTGCGATCGAGACCCGTTTTTCTGTAGTTAGCTGAACTACAACTGCTCTGATTTCTCATGCCAGATGAGAATATGTAGGCACAAGACGCGATGTCTTGGTGAGCACACTAACAACTAACTTCACCATTTCTCTCGCTTTCGTGCGATCGAGACTTTCCCGCTGACGACTAACTTCTCCCCTTCTCTTGCCCCTGTGCAATCGAGACTAGCCTGTTATCCAGAACCTCTTCTCTCGCCCTGTATGATAGAGAACACCCCATTTTTCCCGTAGTTAGCCCGAACTACGCTTGCTTTAATTTCTCATACCAGATGAGGATACGTAGGCACAAGACGCGATGTCTTGGCGAGCAACCTTCCTCGTAGTTTCCCGAACTACGTTGACTTTGACTTTCCCATTGCACGAGGGAATATGTAGGCATAGGATGACAATGTCCTATCGAGTCAGTTTCTTTCTGTTTAGCAGGAGCCTTAGATAGTTTGTTTTTCACCTATAGATTTAGACAACAAGCGTGGATCCCGTTGAGTACAACGGACGTGAGGGGTGCTCATACCTTCCCCTTGCGTAACCGACTCCCGAACCCAAGATTTGGTTGCGATGACCTATCTTTTCCCTTTTTCATAGGTTTTCTCTGATCGTTTCCTTTCCCTATTTTGGGATAAATAACGAACGGTGGTGACTCTTCTGTCCTTGCCGGCCACCCTTTTCGCAGCGATGCGACAACTGGCGACTGTGCTGGGGAATTTTCCCATCTCCTATGCGAGTCAATCCTAGCGCTTGTGTATTTTTGTTTGTGGGTGTGTGTATCTGTATATTTGTGTGTTGTATATTTGTATATTGTTGTATTTACATTTTCCGCACTTTATTATCTGTTGTTGTTGTTGTGCTGTTGGGTGGTTGTTCCTTTGAGAGATAAGCCAAAACCCAAGCTTGAGTATACACATAATATTAGAGCGGAAAGTAGTGATGGACCTGTATGTTTCAGCATGCATTAGTCCCCACGAAATTCGTGTTCAGACGAGGTTTTCTGTTGAAGACATCCTATCTTGTACATTAGTCGGGAAAGGGTGTTAGATCAGGAAACCGTCGAATCTAGAGACTGATCACTTAGGAATCAGCTAAGTGAGGCCCCTTCGTTAGACTATGATGTCAAACCAGAAATGGTGAACGTATCATCGTTTCTTAAAAGTCTGTGACGCTGACGACCGCATAGGATTTCGAACCTTATCAGAGATTAGGTCCATACCTTGGAGTGGGAAGGTTATGCAGGAAACTTGACTTTCAACCAACCTGATATTCTGGTTTTCTCTTCTGAGTAGATTTTTGAACTTATCCAGTCAGCAGTACAACAGTTATTTAGAGCTTTGTGGAAGCTTTGATCCTTTGTTTGTTGCATCAGAATTTTGCATTACATTGCATTTGCATCTCATGTTTGCATGTCCATCCTCGGCCCGGAACAGAAAGCTTACCCGTCTTTTGTCTAACCCGCAGTTGATTTCCTGACATTCACATTGGAATTGAATTAACTTCTGGAAGAATCATGAACTCAGGAGAGCAGAATTTGGTTGTTACAAGGGCAGAGTTTGAATTGATGAAGAATCAGTAGGATCAGCTCATAGAAGCCATGACAACTATGACCAGAGGAGAGGCTAATATTTAGAGGACACTAGTGAACAACGTTTCTCAAGCTCAGCCTGTGCAGATTCCTGTTGATCAAGAGCGCACTACTGTTCGAGATAAAGGTTCATCTTTTCTCAATGACTCAGACTATCCGAGCTTCACTTTGCCTGTGCCATATTCTCAAAGGGCTGTTCCAAAGATTAACCCTAAGCTTGAGAAGATATCATCTATTGGATGAAAAGCTTGACTCCCTGATGAGTCAGGATGCTCTCAATTTGAATGCTTCGAGCATGTGTTTGGTGCCAGGTCTTGTGATACCTCCGAAGTTCAAGACACCGAACTTTGAGAAGTACAAAGGGGATAGTTGTCCGAAGCAGCATTTGGTGATGTTTTGTAGAAGAATGACTTTGTATATCCATGATGATAAGCTGATGATTCACTGTTTCCAGGACAGTCTGAGTGGAGCATCGTTGAGTTGGTACATGCAGTTGGAGAGTGGTTGCATCCGATTATGGTCAGATTTAGCCAATGCCTTTGTGAAGCAATACAACTACAATCTTGAAATGACTCCCAGTCGCATGTAGTTGCGATAATTATCTTAGGTGGACAATGAACCTGTCAGAGGATATGTGAAGAGATGGAGAGAATTCGCTGCTCGTGTTCAACCACCACTTCTGGACAGAGAATTGGTTGACCTATTCATGGATACTTTGCGAGGTCATTACTTCGATAAGATGGTTAGTAATGGTGCAGCAAACTTTTCTGACTTGGTGATAATGGGGGAACATATTGAGAGTGGAATCAAGAATGGAAAGATTTGAGACATCTCAGATATCTCAGTTTATGAAAGCGAATCAGTTGTCATTTCTCAAGAAGAATGGGAGAAAGAAAGTGATGTTATCCTAGAATCTCCGATACCTCAGTTTCAATTTTCAGACACTTCGAGTATTCAGAGTCAGCAACCTATTGGGTATGTGTGTCAAATATCTATTCCCCTCCAGAGTCAACAGACATACCGTCATCAGCCACGTCAGCACGCTCGACGAAGACCAAGGAAGCTAGAGAGGCATTTCACTCAGTTGCCAATGTCATATAGTCAGTTGTTGTCGAATTTGATCAAAGGTGGATTGATAGTGCCAAAGAAGATTAATCTAGAGTTTCCGCCGTATTCGCCATGTTTTGATGTCAACGCCCGCTGTGAGTACCATGTTGGGGAACAGGGGCATTAAACAGAAGACTGTAAGGTGCTTAAGAGCAAGATTCAGACTCTGCTTGACTCCGACATGTTCTCAGTCACACCTCAGGGTATTCATATCAACGATCTCCTTTCATCCAGTCATGTGGGTTCAGAAGAGTATCAGACTGACTTCAATGAGAAATTCTGAAGATGGCTAGTTCAGCAGCAAATCAAGATTTGAAATCCCAGTTCCTCGAAGCTGACAATCTTTTTATCATGTCATTTGTTTGCATTTGTAGTTTTCTTTTCTGTTAAAATGCAAATTTATCTATAAAACTTGTCTGTTTTCGATTGATAATGATAATGAAATAAATATGTAGGTTTTGATTAAATCCATTCGTGTTCACTCGATGTTTTTTATTGATGTCAAACGCTTGTTTAAGAGGAATTCTTTGAGGGAGGATGACGAAGTTTAAAGGAGAAAACTTCTGATGGCATGCTTTTGAATAAAACCTCTGCTGATGATGTACATGCATTGTTTCAAATTCCTAAACACCGAGGATATAAGGACAATAATCCCTTGTCAACCCCTTTGAGCCTAGTTGTAGAAGTTCTTTTCTGAAAATGAAAAACCCTCAATCTTAACCTGGGGCAGGGTAGGCGTCAGTTAATTCGACCGAATATCCAAATTGCAAAAGGAGTGTTCCCTTTCGAGGATCAATCACACCTGTAGAGGTCGTACCTAAAAAACCTCAGTGGTTAAACCTTATCGACCAAGGAGTGAGACAGTCACAATCTTTTTAAATAAGTCAGACAAGCCGGTGTCACACAATTTGTTCAAAAAAAAAGAAGAGAAAAGAACAGAAGAAAGAAAAAAATAAAAAGCCCGCTAAGTCGATAACTTGAAAACAAGTGGCTTAAGAAAAAATTAGGGCATCCCGCTGGACTTCAAAATCAGAAGATGTACTCAAAAGAGTCAATCCAGGAAAAAATAGGGAAATCAGAAAAATGACGAAGAGCAAGTCATGTGATTCCAGGCACCAAAGACGAAAAACGAGTGACTGTCACTCCGAAAACTTGTGGTTTCCTTAACCATCACTCATGTCATTCAACCTTTGAGAGGTGAGCGCTTGTGTCGAACTAGCTGAAATATAGGATTGGAAAATATCAAGGAGAGTGTGTGGGTTAAACAGAACTTTGAGCCTTATATCCTTTCTTTCTTAACCGTGAACCTGACCAAGTTACAACCGTCAAAAGTCCTAATTGAAGCAAGTTTGTTTTGAAAGCATACTTCAGTAAAGATCGCGTCGAAACTGACTCCTAAAAAGGATTTTCTTACCCTATGGGTATTGATATTGACATTCTGATATGTGATTCATTCACTATATGTCACAACTTTTTTCCAGTGAACAGACTCGGATTTCAAAACTGTCATATGCATTGCATTAATATTATCATTTGCAAAGTGATTTGTTTTACTTGCGAGTAAGCACTTGACATCAGGAGAGTGTCCGCAGTGGAAAGTTTGATCGAGATAAGATGTAGAGCGTCTGAGTACTCCGTTAAGTAGGGGCAAGGCATACCAAATGATCATATCAGGGGAGTCAGCCATTCCAAAAGTCAGTTAATCTGGGGCAATCAGGTCGAGATTCGATAAATCTCTCGAAGGTCAGTTAGTCATAGGCATCTTTTGCACAAATAAGCCAGTCAGGGGAAAAGTCATTGCAAGGATGGGGCAGGTCACCCAAGAGCACATAGGTTATCCTTATCCAGAAGGCAACTAATCATAAATACCTCTTCGAGGTTCATGATGCTGAGGCAGTTCATATGAAACCATCAGGGTACAAAGATTTCACATTCCCTTTCGAGGAAGATTTCAATATAAATCCCACAGGCTGGGGCCAAATTAGAAAAAAAGGGATGTGTTCTCTCCATACTTTCAGAGCTTCTCAGAGCTATTCAAGCAGGTTCAATCAACGTTCGAGTTCAAGACGAATGTCGGGAAGCCATGTTAACCATCCCCTGACCCTTTCACCCTAAATCTTGTATCCAGACAAGTAACCATAAGCCTTGTATCCAAACAAGCCATCATTAAGCCTTGTATCCATACAAGCCATCATAAACCTTGTATCCAGACAAGCCATTTTCCAACCTTGTATCCAGACAAGCCGCTTTCCAACCTTGTATCCAGACAGGACATTTTCCAACGTCAGCCGTACCTGACCCCTCACAGAAAACCTAAAGTTGAATTCCTATTGGCAACCATCAGAGTGCTCAATCCCTATTGACGCCTCGTTCCAAAACCCAATTCCCATTGGTAACCAGAAATTTTCACCTTCAAAAAACTAATCACCATCAGGTTTCACCTGTTTTCCCCAGCAAAAGTCCAATCATACTTGGCACATCCAATTATCCCCAGCGGAGTTGGCTTCAAAATTTATTTTGCTCGAGTGGTTCTTTTGCATCCAGTTTTCCCTGGTAGCCCGAGCCTGCATTTTCATTTTTGTATATAGTTAGCATATTTGCATTTCATCCTCAAATGCGTAGCATTTCCATTTCGTATGGAGCATTACGCCATAGAAACAAAAAATTCAAACATATGCATGCGAAGCATAAGCCAGTTTCTGTTAGCCTTCCGTGGCAACCTGAATTAGCTCTTCAATCAAGATAATGATATATCTTCAGCTTGGTTCAGTCGGCTTATCTGTTTGCTTGCTTTTGGGTTTCAGATCACACATCGATCATGCTTTGTCCATCAACCCTCTGATGATGACATCTCCAAGCAGATTTTCTTTGTCCATCAGCCCTCTGATGATGACATCTCCAAGCAGATTTTCTTTGTCTATCAGCCCTTTGATGATGACATCTCCAAGCAGATTTTCTTTGTTCGTCAGCCCTCTGATGATGACATCCCCAGCAGGTTTTCTTCTCGTCTATCCTTAGACGATGTGATATTTCAGATATGGTTTTCTCTCCGTCTACCCTTAGACGATGCGAGATTTGGATATGGTTTTCTCTCCGTCTACCCTTAGATGATGCAAGATTTGGATATGGTTTTCTCTCCGTCTATCTTAGGCGATGCGAGATTTGAATATGATGTTTCTTCCCGTCTACCCTTAGATGATGTGGATTTTTGGATATTGTTTTCTCTCCGTCTATCCTTAGACGATGCGAGATTTGGATGTGGATTTTAGTTACGATGATTCTTCCCGTCTACCCCTAGACGATGTGGATTTTGGTTACGATGTTTCTTCCCGTCTACCCCTAGACGATGTGGATTTTGGTTATCATGTTTCTTCCCGTCTACCCCTAGACGATGTGGATTTTGGTTATATTTTTCTTCCCGTCTACTCTTAGACGATGTGAGTTTGGTATTTTCTTCCTGTCTACCCTCAGACAATGTGGAGTTTTGGATATGGCTTTCTTCCCGTCTATCCTTAGACGATGTGATATTTTCGGATATAGTTTTCTCTCCGTCTATCCTTAGACGATGCGAGTTTCGGATTTGGTTTTCTCTCCGTCTATCCTTAGACGATGCGAGTTTTGGATATGATGTTTTCAACTTCAGTTTGAGCCGGCCTTCGGGTTCGATGCCTGTTTTTATTTAACAGATGCCTGACGGCGAGGTCAGATGTTTTTCTCAACTGCGGGTTGAGCCGGCCTTCGGGTTCGATGCCTGTTTTGTTTAACAGATGCCTGACGGCAAAGTCAGATGTTCTTACCGACTTGGTGTCGTTGCCTACGTGTTAGTAGATGTTTTTCTCGATCACATGTCGATGTTTTCTTATTGGGGATGAGTTAGCTCATTTTCCTGCAACTTTCAGATAAATTTCTCAGGTGAGCCTGATTGACAAATTCCACAGTATACCATGCCAACAGACTGCAAATTTCTGGGTTCTTTTGTATTCAATCACCTTCTACCATGAATGTCTGAAAGCGGTTGCTTTTCATCCATTCAGGTACAAGTTGTTTGAATAGGGGAAGCTATTGCACCCTAAAATTTGCCCACCCATTTTCTAGCTTTGACTAGCTTTCGCTTCGCATTGCATCTGCATATCATTTAGGTCGCATCTTGCCCGTGTTATCAGCCGGATTGAATTTATCAGGATTTTATCCGCTTTGCTTGCATTTTAGGTGGTTTAAATCAATTCAAATGAGAAGTTCCATGTCAAAATCGAGCAAAAATCGCTCTCTTTTTGATGATTCAGTCCGTGTTGATAATTTGGCGCACTTCCGGTGTTCGCCCGTCTTCTCCGTTTCTTCTTCCATGGCATTTTGCATTTTCATTTCTATTTTTGCCTTATTTTTTTTATTAGAATTTAGGAATTTCTTAGTTTTTAATTAGAAATTTAGTTTAAAAATAGATATTAATTTTACTAGAATTTTAGAATTAGATTATTATTGTTAGACTTTTAAATAGAAATAGGAATACAATTTTTTAGAATTAATGGCTAGAAATAGTTTTTTTTTTTTAATTTTTAGAATAGACCTTTTATTTAGAATTTAAACCTCTATAGCATTTTGAATTAATTTGATTTATTAGGAAATAGTTTAGATTTTTTAAATAGGTTTTATTTTTATAATCAGATTTTTATTAAATAGTTTTTATTTGCTTAATAGTGTCTAGAATGTGGTTTTTCTTAGGAATTAGTTTTTAAATAGAATTATCATATTGGTTTTTTAGAAATAGTTTAAATAGAGTTTTAATTAAGATTTTGGATTAGTTTTTATTAGCTAATAGGATTAGTTGATAAGATTATTTAATTAAGTTAAGATTTGATTTATTAGCATTTAACATTTTAATCAGCATATTATTAACATTTCAATCATCAGCATTAACAGCCGTTTAATTAAAATTTGTTCATTAATTGAGATAAAACAGCATCATTAAGCAGCCACGTGTCGCCATTCAGGACTATATAGTCCTGTTCACCATCTCTAACCTCAGGATCCCCAACCCTAGTGCCTCCCTCTTACACTGTTCATCAATTTCCAGAAAACCAAATCTTCATCACTCCACGCCTTGTTCTTCACCATGAAACAAACTTCAAATTTCCATGCTTCTTCATCATAATCTTTGACTCTCCATTAAACAACACTTCACCAGCAACCTTTCAACAACATCAAATGAACCTTCAACCTTTTCCACCATTAATTTTCTTCGTGAAACCAGCAACAATTCAACAGAAACAAATCTTCAACCAACAACATCCAACCATTCGAAACCCAGATTTCCATATACCCATTGCTTCAAATCGCCAAGAACAACTCAAACCCATTTCGAAACCCTCACCATCACCTTCGAACGCCACTCTCCTCCATTAACCCTCGAAAGACAATCTACCCAGAAATTCTTCTACTTCCATTAATAGCCTCAAACTTCCATCTCCGTTTACCTTCAAAACGCACATCAATACCAACCCACTCATTTTCTGCTAAACCCATTCCACCATTGAAGAACTAAGAACCAGAAAATCTTCAATTAACCCGGATTCACCATTTCTTCTAACCTATTTCCACCTTTTGAACTTCCCACGATTCGAACCACAATCACCACGGATCAAAAACCTTTCCTCAGTTTCAAACGGAAAACAACATTGGAGAAGTTGAGTTGATGAAGAACCGAGAGTGAGCGAGGAAGATTTTGGAATGTTTGTTGGTGTTTTAACCATGGATGTGTGTTTTGAACAGAGCAGAGAGAGAAAGGTGATGGGAGAGAATGACAACAGTAGAAGAAGAGGACTTTTCCTTGCTTTTCATTTTTTTCGTCGTGTTGTTTTCATTTTGAGCTTCAAAGCCCATGGACCGTGATTCCTGCACACCCACCGTGTTTCTATCATATCCCTCCCCTATTTTCTCTTCTATTTTTCTTTTGTAATATTATTATTATTATTATTATTATTATTATTATTATTATTATTATTATTATTATTATTATTATTATTATTATTATTATTATTATTATTATTGTATTTTAGTTTTTAGATTTTGTAAATGATTATTAAAAACAGTTTTATGTATTATATATATATATATATATATATATATATATATATATATATATATATATATATATATATATATATATATATATATATATATATATATATATATATATATATATATATATATATATATATATATATATATATATATATATATATATATATATATATATATATATATATATATATATATATATATATATATATATATATATATATATTATATAGTATTTTTCTAAAACGGCTTTTGGTTTATATATATATATATATATATATATATATATATATATATATATATATATATATATATATATATATATATATATATATATATATATATATATATATATATATATATATATATATATATATATATATATATATATATATATATATATATATATATATATATATATATATATATATATATATATATATATATATATATATATATATATATATATATATATATATATATATAACTTTTCTAATTTTTAGTTCTTATTTTTAGAGCTTTTATAGTATTTTCTTTTTTAGAAGTTAGATTTTATCTTCATTTGTTATTGGACATTTTGTTCTATTTTTGCTTTTTGGTTAATGACGACACTTCCATAATCCATTACCAGTCAAATTATTGATGAATAATATTGGATCCGAGACCACCTATTTTCTCTCCTCATTTCTTCTTCTTTTCGATTTTATTTCGACTTTCTTGGATCGATGAAGTCTTGTATCCGTAAGACGAGATCCCATTCTTTTTGGTCCGTGCGACACGATTCAATTGGAGAATGATCTTCAATATCATTTCTCAATCTTGTCCATAGCACGAATATTAATACACGACCTTCTATAGTTTGACTTTAATTCATAAGTCGAGCTACGACGGTTCAACGTCACATTGGTCCCGATTTGAAACGTCATCAACGAGGATCAAAGAGGAGAAGTTTGGAAATGAGCTTGCAGGCAAAGTCAAGGGTCAACGGAACCACTCTGTTCGGTAACATTGCTTTAATTTCAAATCTTTTATTCAACCGCCGAGCGTTGTGAGTAAGCGATAGACATGTGGGAAATGATCTTGTATCCGTAAGACGAGATCCCATTCTTTTTGGTCCGTGCGACACGATTCAATTGGAGAATGATCTTCAATATCATTTCTCAATCTTGTCCATAGCACGAATATTAATACACGACCTTCTATAGTTTGACTTTAATTCATAAGTCGAGCTACGACGGTTCAACGTCACATTGGTCCCGATTTGAAACGTCATCAACGAGGATCAAAGAGGAGAAGTTTGGAAATGAGCTTGCAGGCAAAGTCAAGGGTCAACGGAACCACTCTGTTCGGTAACATTGCTTTAATTTCAAATCTTTTATTCAACCGCCGAGCGTTGTGAGTAAGCGATAGACATGTGGGAAATGATGAGTGGGGAGCCTCTTCTCATTCATCTAGAGTGTTTAGCGTATGTCCTTTGGACGATATGCGACGCATTCGCTCCTACGTCTTAGGTTTTAGCGTTTGCGTCCCGTTTCGTTTCTCTCGCCTCCGTGAGACCGAAACTCTCCTTTCTCTCTCCCCGTGCGATCGAGATTTCCTTTTCTCTCGCCCCCGTGTGATTGATATCCCCTTTTCTCTCGCCCCCGTGTGATTGAGATCCCTTTTCTCTCGCCCCCGTGCGATCGAGACTGTTTTTCCGTAGTTAGCTGAACTACAGCTGCTCTGATTTCTCATGCCAGATGAGAATATGTAGGCACAAGACGCGATGTCTTGGCGATCACACTAACAACTAATTTCCCTTTTCTCTCGCATCCTTGCGGTAGAGATCCCCTTTCTCTCGCACCCGTGCGATCGAGACCCGTTTTTCCGTAGTTAGCTGAACTACGGCTGCTCTGATTTCTCATACCAGATGAGAATACATAGGCACAAGACGCGATATCTTGGCAAGCATACTAACAACTAATTTCCCTTTTCTCTCGCATCCTTGCGGTTGAGATCCCTTTTCTCTCGCACCCGTGCGATCGAGACCCGTTTTTCTGTAGTTAGTTGAACTACAACTGCTCTGATTTCTCATGCCAGATGAGAATATGCAGGCACAAGACGCGATGTCTTGGCGAGCACACTAACAACTAACTTCATTGTTTCTCTCGCTTCCTTGCGATCGAGACTTTTCCGCTGACGACTAACTTTTCCCCTTCTCTTGCTCCCGTGCAATCGAGACTAGCCTATTATCCAGAACCTCTTCTCTCGCCCCCGTGTGATAGAGAACACCCCATTTTCCCGTAGTTAGCCCGAACTACGTTTGCTCTAATTTCTCATACTAGATTAGGATACGTAGGCACAAGACGCGATGTCTTGGCGAGCAACCTCCCCCGTAGTTTCCCGAACTACGTTGACTCTGACTTTCCCATTGCACGAGGGAGTACGTAGGCATAGGATGGCGATGTCCTATCGAGTCAGTTTCTTTCCATTTAGCAGCAGCCTTAGATAGTTTGTTTTTCACCCATTGACTTAGACAAAAAGCATAGATCCTGTTGAGTACAATGGACGTGAGGGGTGCTCATACCTTCCCCTTGCGTAACCGACTCCCGAACCCAAGATTTGGTTGCGATGACCTATCTTTTCCCTTTTTCGTAGGTTTTCTCTGATCGTTTCCTTTCCCTCTTTTGGGATAAATAACGAACGGTGGCAACTCTTCTGTCGTTGCCGGCCCCTCTTTTCACAGCGATGAGACAGCTGGCGACTCTGCTGGAGAATTTTCCCATCCCCTATGTGATTCAATCCTAGCGCTTGACTGTTTTTGTTTGTGGGTGTGTGTATCTGTATATTTGTGTGTTGTATATTTGTATATTGCTGTATTTACATTTTCCGCACTTTATTATCTATTGTTGTTGTGTTGTTGGGTGGTTGTTCCTTTGAGAGATAAGCCAGACGGAGATACTAGGCAAATGGATCAAGAAAACTATGTATCTAAAAGACAATGATAAATTATACATGTTGTTGCACCCCAAAATTTGACCAACATTTATTTACCCATCAAGAGTCGTATGAGACTTTGAAGCTATCCAAGAGGGTTATTCAAAGGTTCAAAGGTTGATACCTTTGTCAGAGAACTCCAAGAGATCCTCAGAGAGATTGGTTGAAACCAAGGTTGTGTGTCTCATAACTTGAGAGTTGTGGGAGCTCCTCAGATGATTCTGAGA
Source organism: Lathyrus sativus (assembly GCA_963859935.3). Lineage (NCBI taxonomy): Eukaryota > Viridiplantae > Streptophyta > Magnoliopsida > Fabales > Fabaceae > Lathyrus > Lathyrus sativus. The sequence goes on from OZ012738.1 coordinate 512,690,959, forward strand.
CTATGAGGATGGACTTGAAGCTTTGAGAAAGCTTATGATATGTCTTGAAAGCCATCATGAAGCCTAGAGAGGTCATTGTACAAGAATTCAGAAGATTCAACCATGAGTGGTGGAATTAGGGTTTGACTGGGTCAACCCTAGGTCAACTGATGATTTAGAGAGGGTTGAGACCTAATCCAAGGAGCCATGTGATCATGGAATGATGCATTGAGATGCTATAAGGATGATTCCTAGACCAACTCATCATGATTGAGGAGTTTGAGAAGTTTCAAGCTAGGGTTTCTAAGGATTGACAGTGTAAAATCCCCTAGTTTGATCCCTATCTTCAAGGCAGTTTAGCTCAAGATGTGATTGTCAGCTCATCTTCCCCACAATATGAATGTTGTAGAGCTTGTTCTTAGCTTTAATTTGAGTACTAGAAGTCCTTGATAGGATTTGTAGAGCTCAAGTTATGACTTTGACAAATTACAGGTCATCTGAGGTATGTGAATCTGGGTCCTTGAAAGTCACCCAACTTGCATCCAACTTTTGCCCTAGTAGGATGATTCATATGGATTCTTGGTCAACATGAATGTTGTTCCTCATCTTCTTAGATTTCTAGATAGTACTAGAAGTTCTTGATAGGATTTGTAGAACTCAACTTATGGCTTTGACAAGTCAAGGGCATTTTGGTCATTTGGACATTATAGGTCATTTCAAGCATAAGGCCATATCTCCTATTTCCAAGCTTCAAATGAAAAAATCTTCAACATAAAACTTGCTTAGAATGATGTTTTAAGGCTGGTAAAGAGGTCATGAGATGTTGAAAAGGCTCATATCCAAAAGTGATAAAAATGGCCTAAAATGGAGGCATAAGTTAAATAAAGTGAAATTGAAAATTGGAAATCACAAGCTATAAGTCCAAACCATATCATGTAATAGGTCATTTTGACTCCAAATGACATTCTAAGAACAATGGTTCAGCCACAATTTTGATTTGAGGTTTGGATCATAGGGATGCTTTGGAATTGGCTTACTTGCATATTAAGGTACCAAAGCCAAACTCAAGAAAACTCAACAAGCAAGGTAGTTATGCATTGTAACTCATCCTAAATCTCATGTGGGGATATATTCAAGTCAGAAACAAGGGTTACAAGAAGCTTGGCATGAGATAGCATGTAAGGAGAATTGGATTCAAAATGTCATGACATGAAAAGTTCAATTTCTCATTGGATGATCCTAGATGGTTCTAGATGATTCTAAACCACTCTATAAGATGTTTGTAACTTGCTCAGATGCAAGGTTGGTGAGAATTGATGCATAGAAGAGAGAGTGAAATCAAGAATCTTCCATTGCAAGTCAAATCCAATTTCTTCATTCTTCTTCATTTCCATTCATTTTTTTTACACAAACACATTCGATACACCATAGTGAAGCTGTGCAGATTGAATTGAGATCCAATCCATGGAGAATTGAAGAGTTGGTGATTGGGATTTCAAGCTAGCAATCCAAAATCGGTTTTCAAGAATCAAGCATTTTCAACCATTCTTTTTGCATACAGAAGCTAGAAGACTACTCAGTGAAGGAATTGGGAAAGATTCAAGGCTTGAAGTGGTGGATTTCATCATCTGTTCACAAGATTTTACCAGGTTTGTAAATTTCTTCGTGCACCTTAATTTATGCATAGTTAGGTTAGTTTGGTAGGTTAGAATGGTTAGAAATCACTAGGTGATGGATTTTGGATAGTTTGAAGAGAATTGGTGAAGATTGGATAGTGGTCACCATTTCTGTTTGGCCTTGTATCTTGTTGAATATTGAGTGATGAGCTTAGTTTAATATCAAGAAATGTTCAGGGAAGCATGAGGATGAGATTAGGACAATTAGTTTCAAGAATTGTTAAGATTGATGACTGAGTATATTTTGGATCTTGGATCGGGTTCATTGATTTAGGAGGTTTCAGTTGATTTTAAGGGTGTGATCATGTTCAGCATGAAAAATTAAGTGGATTAGGGTCTTGAATTTTAAGAATTGATGGAGAAATGAGGAAGCACGAGTTGAGGAAGATGAAGCTTCATGTCTGCATTTCCATGGAGGTTCCTTAGAACCCTAGCTCAAGGTTGATGATGATGTCCCAGCCGCGAGATGCAAGCAAGACTTTTTGACTTTGGCCAGATCCAACGGACGAGGTTCAATTTCGTTTTGGAGGGAGTCTGAAAGCACAATGAAACGATGCGTTTCATTAAAAGGGAATTCTGGGCTGGATCACTATGCACACCCCCAATCAAGGCCCACTTCAATAATGAACTGAATTTCTCTTCTATTTGCACCGTTCTTTTTATATTTTTCTTTTCATTTTAATTGAATTTCTGATTAAATGATTGGGCCCAGGCGCATTGCTTCTTGAACCCCCCATTCTGGGCCCATATGTGAATTGCATTGCATTTGGTTACTAGCTGCACCCCTGGTTCATATTTGCATTTTACTTTTATCCATTTTATTTCAAACTTTGAAAATTCATAATAAATGGAAAAATAATGATTTTTTTAATGGGAGTTTTTTCTCCTACTTCATAATTTTGTCAAGAAAAATATAAAATAAAAATATTTTCCCTTCATGCATTTTTGATATTTTTTGTATATTTTATATTTTTATTGCATTTTATATCTTTTATGTTGATCCATGAATTTGTAGAATTTTGTTTAGGTAGTTCCCTTAGTATTTCTAGGTCATTCTTTTTAGGATAGTTATATATATGTTTTAGCTCCCCCCTGGATTTATTCCATAATTTTGTGATGAGTTTTAGGTTAGTTTTGATTAGATGACAATAAGTTGTGTAGAATTAGGTTAAACTTCAACATAGGTGCACCATAACTTTAGATTTTTGGGTTTTAGGACAAATTAGACTATGGGATATATATGGATATTAAGGGTAGGTATGTAGGATCCCTTAGAAATTATATTAGGATTAAATATAGTAGTATGCTATTTTTAGTTGATTTTTGTAATTGGTTGATTGTTTGTGTTGCCCTTGTGGGCTTGTATTGTTGTTTGCTTTGCTTTGTGGGCGTGGAAAGCTTGGTCTTGTTCTAAGGAGCATTGAGGAGCATAGTAGAATATTTAAGGATGGATTGAAGAGCTTGAGAGCTTGGTCTTATTTCTTTTTTTTTTGTTGTTTTAGGGTTAGGGATTAGGAAGAGTTTAGACTTAGATAACTTCTTTCTTAAACATGGATGGTATCTTTCACCTCCATTCCTCCCTATGATTCAAAGTCCTTCCATGGTATACACCTCTCTCCTTTGGAGGGATAAGTGATGTACCTAGGAAGTAGAACTTTTGAGGGAACCATTCCTTTGATGTTGAACCCTTAAAGGTCACCTTTGGTGGGTAATAAGCAGTTCAATATCCCCAGCCTATCTAGTAAGTGATTTCATCTGGTTTGATTGTCTTGAGAGATGTTGAGCTTGAGCTTGAAGATGAAGACTTCAATGAAGAGTATATAAGAGGATGAATCCTTGAGTATTGCCATTCCAGCTGAAGCTTGAAGAGCAACAAGAGCAAGTTGATACTTGAAGATCCCTGAAGATTAGGTGAAGCCTGAAGGTGGAGCTGATCAAGAAGCTGAAGCTTAAGGGAGAAGATAAGTTGAAACTTATGTTGAAGGGTTGAAACTTGGAATTGACATTTGTCAAGAGTGATTGAAGTCTGAAGACTGAGTTGCTGTTGGAAGAGCTGAAGCTTGAGGTTGAGAGAGGAGTTGGTCTGTTTTCTTTTTCTTTTTTGTATTGCTGTGTTTTGTCTGACTTGCTTGATGCATTAGAGTAAGTTCATATCTAGAATAAGTAGAATCTAGGATCATGATTGCACTAGAGGTTGAGTTGCTCCCTCTGCTTGTATTGTACTGTGTGGCTTTGCTTGCGGGTATTCGGTAGAGCCCAGCTCCCTTGCCCATGTGGTTTGTTTGCCTGATGGCATTTCATTTCATTTTATCTGTATGATTGCAGTTTACTGTTATTGCTTGATAGCATGTTGGTTTATATTTCAGTATGATTACTGTTATCCATTCTGGCTTGAGGTTGAGATGAGCTTGTGGAGGCTGAAGCCCCACACACATTTCCTCCCTCACTTGCATTGCATGCATTTTACTGTTAAAGCTGATGCTTTGTCTGTTTTGGTGTATCATTGACATGATCCCTTAGGACTCTCATTTCCTTTGATAAGGACTTGATGATAGAATTTTAGGTTGAAACCTATGCATGACAACTTCTAGGAGTTCCTTGTTCAAACCTTGACCATAGGATGAATCCATGGCATGACAACAGTAGGACTTGATAGTCTCCCTCCTAGTTGGGCCTGTTCTCTTCTCATCTCAAAACAGTTTAAGATACAGTAATCATGAATGATTTCTTTCGTACGTTACGAGCCTTAAGCTATCTGAGAAAGGGTTGTGGGAGAGTTTCTTTTCCACAGTCTGGATGTTTAGTATGGTACCCTTTGGGTGACATGCGACGCATTCACTCTCAGGTCATAGTCTCTAGTGCGATTGAAATCGCAAACACAATAAAAAACACTTCTTTCGTAAAAGACAGGAAATAAACCGTAGTTTCCCGAACTACGTGAGCTCTGATTTCTCATTCTCTGATGAGAATACGTAGGCACAAGATGGCGATGTCTTGGCGAGCTACCTTCCCCCATAACCCGTCGTAGGCCGAACTACGTTGACTCTGATTTCTCATTCTCTGATGAGAATACGTAGGCATAAAGCGCGATGCTTTACCGAGTCATTTTCTTTTCTTTTTAAGCCAGCCTTGATAGGTAGATAGAATAAAACCAACCCGTCCAAGTAAACACAACAAGCGTGGATCCCGTTGAGTACGACGGACGTGAGGGGTGCTAATACCTTCCCCTTGCGTAACCGACTCCCGAACCCAGACAATGGTTGCGACGACCTTGTCTTACCTTTATTCGTTAGATTTTTTCCGATCGTTTCCTTTCCCGCTCTGAGGGATAAATAACGAAAGGTGGCGACTCTTCTGTTGTGTCGGCACCTTATTTTCACAGTAGCGACAACTGGCGACTCTGCTGGGGACCGAACCCAGAATCTCTGGTTCTCTGTTCCCTGAGAGAGTCAATCCTAGCGCTTGTATGTTTACTTGTTGGGTTGCGTTTATTTATCGCATTTTACTTCCCGAACTTTATTTCCCGCATTTTATTTTCAGTATAATATGATTATTTGTGCTGTTGTGGGATGGGAGTTCTGATGAGTGAGAAGCCAGACCCAGGCTTGAGTGCACTATAGACTTAGAGTGGAAATTAGTGGGCGCGTGCTTGCTTTGCAGGCACTAGTGTCTCATGAAATCCACGCTCAGACGAGGTTCATCCGGTTGGCTTCCCTTTCAACCCTTTGGGTTGAGACAATTGCTGGTTTGATGGATTGTCGACTCTAGGGACCGATCATTTGTGATTCAGCTAAGTGAGGCCGCTTCATGAGCTGGTGATGCCACACCTTCTGGGTATCGTATCACCCCTCTTGAAAGTCTGTGACGCTGATGAACGCATAGGATGCCGTACCTTGAGTCAGTTTAGGTCCATACCTGTGAGCAGGGTTGGGTTTATTGCAGGAAACCTTGACTTTCAGACTACCTGGTTTTCTTGACAGTGGATCAGTTTTGTTGGTACCAGGGTTTCTCAGTTGCAGATATGTCTGTTCTTGACAGAGCAGGTTTTGATCAGAGGATCTTATCATCAGGTGTATGTCTGTTCTTGATAGAGCAGAGTTTTGTCATCAGTTGTTTGTTCTTGATAGAGCATATTTTTGGGGTCTGAAGATCTCATCAGCAGCAGTTGTTTGTTCTTGATAGAGCATATTTTTGGGGTCTGAAGATCTCATCACCAGTTGTTGTTTGTTCTTGATAGAGCAAATTTTTGAGTGGGGTCCGAAGATCTCATCAGCAGTTGTTGTTTGTTCTTGATAGAGCAGATTTTTGATTGGGGTCTGAAGATCTCGTCAGCAGCTGTATGTTTGTTCTTGATAGGGCAGATTTTTGACTGGGGTCTGAAGACCTCATCAGCAGATATTTCTTGATCATACATCCGAGGTCCTTATTATCAGACATTTGTTCTTGACAGAGCAGAATTATGATCCTGTGTATATGGTCCTATCAGATGGCTGTTCTTGGCAGATCAGATTTGTGGTCCTACACCGGGGTTTTCTTCTTATCAGTGGTTGTTGATACAGAATCTCCACAACACCAGTTGCCTTGGCCTCTTATTGCATGATTGCATTTTGCATTAGTTTGCATGTTCATTTGCATTTCATTAACGTGTGTCTGTGTTGCAGGTACCGTTTTCCCCGATCCAGGATTTCTTGCCTCCTATTATATTGTTATGGGCTCTCAGAGGAAGACTGTGGCTTACAAGTTCCCTACCCCTGATGTGGTTAAGTTGACTGGTTTGATAGCTCTAGCAGATGATTCTGTGAAGGATGAGTTCAGAAAATCTTATGGCAGGTTGCTCAGTTTGGTTCATAAGCCTTCTGTGTTCGAGTTGAACGGGTTGCACGCTCTGCTGCAGTTCTACGACCCTCCGATGAGATGTTTCACTTTCCGGGATTTTATTCTCGCACCTACACTGGAAGAGTATGCTGATTTGCTAGGTGTGCCTACCAAGAGGCAGATGCCTTTTGTTCATATGGATGCTGAGCCTGATCTGGCTGGTTTAGCTCCTTCACTTCACCTGGACGCCTCCGAGTTAGTATTGACTAGTTGGAACAAGGTTCCTGGGTTTTCCTTGCAGTTTCTGGTAGGTAAAGCTCAGCAGTGTGCCAAGGACGGATGTTGGGTCGCATTCAATGCCATCCTCGCCCTATGCATATACGACATTATTCTGTTCCCCAACATGCCCGATTTTGTAGACTTTGATGCATTTCACATCTTTGCTTCAGGGAATCCAGTCCCTACCTTGATAGGAGATGTCTATCATTCAGTCCACTACAAGAACGAGAACATGAGGGGGAAGAATGTCTCGTGCTACGTACCCTTGCTGTACAAATGGCTTGATAGTCATCTGCCAAAGAGGGGTCCTTTTGTCTTGTCTGCAGCCACAGCTGAGTGGCCTGAGCGTCTGATGAGTTTATCTGCAGAGGATATTGACTGGTTCGACAGAGACAGGTTGGGTACTGAGGTGATCTTCAGTTGCAGCGGGTTTCCAAATGTGCCTCTGGTAGGTAGGAAGGGATGTATAAACTACAATCCGTCATTGCTGGTTCGACAGTTCGCGTATGCCTTGAGGACTCCGCCGAAGGATGAAGAGGTACAAGAATCTCTGTACCTCACTGGTATTCTAGAGGGGGATATGTTGTCTAAACTTCAGCGCGCGTGGAATGGTATCAGCAAGCGAGGAAAGCCTTTGCTGGGAAAAAGCAACAATCAAGCCTACCCTCCGTATTTGACTTGGATCCGAGCCAGAGCCGATGCCATAGGGATGCCGTTTCCTCATGCCAAGCCAGAAAGCCCTCCAACAATCGAAGAGCCTACTACTGTGCCCATTCATCAGCATAACCAGGTATTAGCTGAGCGGGATGAATTGAAGCGGGCGAACGAAGAACTGGAGAAGGAATTAGCTCAGCTCTGAAGCGAGAGGAACGAAGCCGTTCATTCTTTCAAAAGGCAGACAGAGTTGGTAAACCAACTGGGTACAAACCTGACTAAGCAGATAGCCGAGCGGGAACGCATGGGTCGAGACTTCAAAGCTGTCAACGACGTACTGGCTACGAAGAAGCAGCACTTGGACGAGGCATATCGGAGGATATCCAAGTTCAACCAGCACTGGAAGGCTTCCCTGGCCACCAAGAAAGAGCGGGAGGATAAGCTGATGCTGCAGATCTCCAAGCTGGAAGCCCAGGTGAAGGACAGTGAGCAGAGGTTTGATGAAGAAATCGCCCGCAGATACGCCACCGAAGGCCAGCTCAACAAAGCTCTCGCTAACCTGAAGGAGCGCAAGCTGACGTTTGAGTCCAAGAAGCAGAAATTAGAAGATTGCTTTGGCGAAGGAGCATGGGAAAGTTCGATCGAAGGACTTCAGTATACCATTGTGTAGAGGGAATTGCTCGTCGAGGGGTTACTCACTTTGCCAGATCATCCAGAGACGAAGGAGTTGTTAGAAGAGTATCGCGCCCATGGCCATGCTTGACTATTTGTATTCCTTTTGTTTTGATCATTGTTGTATACTGACCATCACCAGGCTTGTTGGCTGAGGTCACGCTGTTGATTCATCTTGTACTCGTTGATGCTATGTACTGCCTTGATAGGCTTTCTTTATATATGAGATTGATGTTTCCATGATTGGACTCGGACTTCTTCTTCTTATTATTATCAGCACTGGCACTCAGGCACCAGGATCGGGGGAAATCTCCCAAAAACACAGACACACGCATGCATTTGCATGAAGCATTTGCATGACGAGCATTTTGTTGTTTTTCCTAACCCTTTAGTGTTTACAGGTTTTTCAGGTTTACAGGTCCCAGGCTGTTTCCGGTGGTTCCAGGATTGATCAGAGACTAATTCACCGTTACCCGACTAGAGCTAATCAGACCAGAATCATGGATCAAGTGCAAACAGATATTCAGGAGCTCCGCGAGAGGATGGATCGCTTTATGGAGCTTATGAAAGTGGTCGCCAATGGCCAGGACCAGCTCAGGACTTTGGTTCAGCCTTTGATCTCCAGGGTTGATAGCAACGACATACTCCATGGTGGGGCTGTGCCTACTTCTCCACCCGTTGATACTCCGCAGAATGGTGTCCCTGTGGCCGGGGGCAACGGCAGTGCTAATGGCAATGTGATGGACAACATCAGACTCAATACGACGGGCGTCGGTAATGGAAGTCTGGGAGCTAATGTCAATGTCGGGCCGGGCAACGGCAATGCAGGCGTCGGGAATCTGTTGGTGCCTCAACCATGGCTTGAGGATCATCAGGATGATGTGTTCTCTCAAAGAGGTGCTGAAGGCGAGCTGAATGCTGAAGCGCGACTTAGATTCAAAGCACTTGAAGATAAAATGAGAGATATTGAGAGTCAGAATACTTTGGGCGTTGATATGTCCAAGCTGAGGTTAATTGTTGATTTCAAGGTACCTCCTAAGTTCAGGGTGCCTGACTTTGAGAAGTATAAGGGCACCACTTGCCCTCGTGTCCACCTAAGATCGTACTACATGAAGATGTCTGCCTATTCCGAAGACAAGAAGTTGCTGATGCACTTCTTCCAAGATAGTCTTTCCGGACCATCCCTCGAGTGGTACATGGGCCTGGAGCCCACTAGCGTGCGCACATGGAAGGATCTCGCTGAAGCGTTTGTCCACCATTACCAGTACAATAGCGACTTGGCCCCGAACCGAGTTCAGCTCCAGAACCTGTCGCAGAGGAATAATGAAGGATTTAAGGAGTACGCCCAGCGGTGGCGTGAGTTGGCAGCTCGGGTTCAGCCGCCGATGGTTGAACGCGAGCTCGTGCAGATGTTTGTGGCTACCCTCCCAGGGGTTTACTATGAAAAGTTAGTCAGCGGTATGTCTGGGACGTTCTCATCTCTCATTATCATGGGCGAGCATGTTGAGAATGGAATCAAGATCGGGAAAATTCAAGGTGAATCATCCTCAGCCGGAGGAGGTGGAAAGAAACCTTATGCTGGTAAACGACGAGAAGGCGAGACGAGCGCTGTGACCAACGCTTGAAGGAAGGGCAAAGGCCCTCAGCAGCAAATAGCCAGTATAAATATCCCAGCAGCTCCGCAGCCGCAGCAGCAGCAGCAACAGAATCAACAGGGATATAGAAAGTACCAGAATCGAGCATCTTTGGTAAACCGTCACTTCGAAGCACCGCCCATGTCGTATGTGCAGCTCTTGCAGACTTTGCTTCAGCTTCAATTGGTTCAGAAGAGGACGCTGGCTCCCTTGACAGGGGCACCTCCACCAGGGTACGACGCAAATGCCACTTGCGACTTTCATTCAGGGGCACCAGGCCACACGATCGAGAACTGCAAAGCCTTTAAGCACAAAGTGCAGGACTTAGTGGATGCCAAGATCATTAACTTCTCCGATAATGTGCCCAATGTCACAAAGAACCCTATGCCGAATCATAGGGGAGGCGGAGTGAACGCCATTATCGAAGAAGAGAGTGCAGATCTGTTGACTGATGTCAGAGACCTAAAGACGCCGCTCAGCTTCGTCAAAGCAAAGTTGCTGAAAAGAGGGTTCTTTCTAGGATTCGGAGAACTATGCATGGACTGTGCTACACGTTCTGATGGATGTGAGCAGTTGGTAGAAGGAATCCAAAGTCTGATGACTGAGGGGATTTTACAGTTCAGCCGGAGGGCTGAAAGTGTATCAGGAGAGGTAGTGTTGAAGCAGGCCGATGAAGTCGCCACAATCACCATCCCTCGCCGGCCAATAACCATTTCTACGCCCAGACCGCCTACGATCACTATTACCAAAGCTGGGCCGGTACCCTTCGAGAGCACTAACGCTGTTCTGTGGCATTATGAGGCTGAAGTCTATTGCAACGGACAGAGGTTAGAGCTGGAACCGTATGGGTCGACTGTGGAGAATCTTGCAGGAATCAGTGGTATTACTCGCAGCAGAAGAGTATTTGCACCGCCAGAGGTCGTGGCAGAGAAAGCGGTCAGAGCTGATGCAGCCGATAAGGGTAAAAGCAAAGTCGTTGAAGAGGCCCCGTGTGAGGGTAGAGAAAGATTTGCTGGTCAAAGATGCCAAGGAGTTCATGCGGTTGATCAAAAAGAGCGACTACAAGATTGTAGACCATCTCCATCAAATGCCCTCGAAGATTTCTATTCTCAACTTGTTGTTGTGTTCTGAAGCACACCGCAACGCGCTACTAAAAGTATTGAACGCTACCTACGTACCGCAAGAGATATCGGCGAATCGAAGAGGTGGTAGCCCACGTTAACGCTGGCAATGGACTAGGTTTCACAGACTTAGAGCTGACGCCAAAAGGGAGGAATCACAACAGCGCCCTGCACATCTCGATAGAGTGTAGGGGCACAATCATGTCGCACGTGCTGGTGGACACGGGTTCGTCGCTTAATGTGCTTCTGAAGAAGGCATTAATGAAGTTGGACACTCGCGGATTGCTTTGCACACCCAGTGATCTGGTGGTAAAGGCGTTCGACGGAACTAAACGCCACGTTTTCGGGGAGGTGACCCTGCCGATCCAAGTTGGTCCAGAAACGTTCGACACGGTCTTTTATATTATGGACATCATGCCTGCCTACAGTTGCCTCTTGGGCCGGCCATGGATCCATGCTGCTGGTGCCGTGACCTCCACATTGCACCAAAAGCTCAAATATGCTGTCGGAGGAAGCATAGTAACCGTGTGTGGCGAGGAGGACATAATGGTGAGCCATTTGTCATCCTTCAAGTATGTTGAAATGGATGGCGAAATCCATGAAACTCTCTGCCAGGCATTTGAAGCCGTCAAGGTGAAAGACGTAGCTCCTATAGTCACAGAAAAGCCAGAGATGAATCTCTCCTCATTCAAAGAAGCTCGGGCCGTCGTCCAAGCTGGATCTACCCCAGGCTGGGGGCATATTTTGGAGATACCGAACAAGCAGAATAAGTTTGGGTTGGGGTATTCTCCTGGAGCTGAAGCTTCTTCTTCTTCGTCTAGCAGTGCGTCTCGAGGTAAGGGGCCGATCCTATTTACCAGTGGCGGAGTGATTTTCGAAAGCATCAACGCGGCGTCTGAAGACAGCGGGGATAGCGATTGTGATCTCGACTCTTGGATTCAGCCAAGCAAGCCAGGCGAGGGCCTCAACAATTGGACCATCAAGGATATCATCCCGATGACAAGTGAAGAGTAATGATTTACTTTTTCCAATCATTGTACAACCCTATGTCCTACCCGGGGCATAGCGGTTTTATTGTCAGGGCCTTGTTGGATTATGTACATGCATTTTGTTAATAAATCAAAGGCGTTTTCTTCGTATTCAAATATTGCGATCTCTGTTATTCCTGTTTTATATTTGTTTTGAAAAACAGTAAAATGGCAATGGGGTTTGTGCTAACCTGCATATTCTTGTTTTAAACTTAACCCTTGTTATTGCAGGATCCACATAACAGATGACATCGACTCTAGACCTTCTACGGCTCACTTCGACTTCGATTGCCCGATCTATCAAGCCGAAGAAGAGATTGATGAAGACGAATACCTCCCTGAAGAGTTGGCCCGCTTGTTGAAACAAGAGGAAAAGGTTATTCTGCCTCACGAGGAGGAGATCGAAATCGTGAACCTGGGTTCTGAAGAGCTCGTCAGAAACGTTAGGATATGGGCTACGTTGCAGAGTGATGTCAAGCAGAGACTGGTCGAGATGCTTCGAGAGTATAGTGACGTCTTTGCTTGGTCATACAAAGATATGCCCGGACTTGATACGGACATCGTGGTCCACCACTTGCCGCTGCGAGAAGATTGCCCTCCCGTTAAGCAGAAGCTTAGGAGGACACGACCAGATATGGCCGTTAAGATCAAAGAAGAAGTGCAAAAGCAGCTTGATGCTGGCTTCTTAGCGGTCACCACTTACCCTCCGTGGGTCGCCAACATAGTGCCGGTACCGAAGAAGGACGGTAAGGTACGCATGTGCGTCGATTATCGGGATTTGAATAGGGCGAGCCCTAAAGATGATTTCCCGCTGCCTCATATTGATGTGTTGGTCGACAATACAGCTCAGTTCTCCGTGTTTTCGTTCATGGATGGCTTCTCCGGTTACAATCAGATCAAGATGGCGCTGGAGGACATGGAGAAAACGATGTTTATCACTCCTTGGGGAACATTTTGCTACAAGGTAATGCCTTTCGGTCTGAAGAACGCAGGGGCCAATTACCAACGAGCAATGGTAACTTTGTTTCATGACATGATTCATCATGAGATTGAAGTCTATGTTAATGACATGATTGCGAAGTCCCAAACGGAGGAGGGACATCTGGTCAATTTGCTGAAGCTTTTTGAGAGGCTTAGGAAGTTCAGGTTGAGGCTGAATCCTAACAAGTGTACTTTCGGAGTACGGTCCGGAAAGTTACTGGGGTTTATCGTGAGCGAAAGAGGCATCGAGGTTGATCCTGCGAAGATAAAAGCGATACAAGAAATGCCAGTGCCGAAAACAGAAAAAGAAGTTCGTGGTTTCTTGGGCAGAATAAACTACATTGCAAGGTTTATCTCCCAGCTCACGACCACGTGTGAACCGATGTTCAAGCTTTTAAAGAAAGATCAGGCGATTACCTGGAATGAGGATTGCCAGAAGGCATTCGATAAGATAAAGCAGTATCTTCAGGAACCTCCAATCTTAATACCCCCAGTGGCTGGACGACCATTAATCATGTACTTGACAGTTCTTGAGAATAGTATGGGGTGTGTTCTCGGTCAGCACGACGAGACGGGCAGAAAGGAGCATGCCATTTACTACTTGAGTAAAAAGTTCACAGACTGTGAATCTCGTTACTCGATGCTGGAGAAGACGTGTTGTGCATTAGCTTGGGCTGCCAAACGTTTACGACAGTACATGCTCAATCACACCACCATGCTAATTTCGAAGATGGATCCGAGCAAGTACGTCTTCGAAAAGCAAGCGCTTTCGGGCAGGATTGCCAGATGGCAAATGGTGTTAACAGAATATGATATTCAGTACGTCTCCCAGAAGGCCATCAAGGGAAGCGTATTGTCTGATTACCTTGCCGAACAGCCGATCGAGGATTATCAGCCGATGAAGTTTGAATTCCCTGACGAGGATATTATGTTTCTCAAAGCGAAGGATTGCGATGAGTCGTTGCCCGACGAGGGGCCAGATAGGAAATCCCAGTGGAAATTGATATTCGATGGGGCGGTTAATTCCTACGGAAGTGGCATTGGGGCTATCATCACGACTCCCCACGGATCCCACATCCCGTTTACTGCGAGACTGACGTTTCCAGTCACCAACAATGAGGCGGAGTACGAAGCATGCATCATGGGTCTAGAAGAGGCAATCGATTTGAGAATCAAGAACCTAGACGTATATGGTGACTCAGCGCTTGTGATCAACCAAATTAAAGGGGAATGGGAGACTCGTCAATCGAATTTGGTGCCATACATGAATTATGCCAGAAGGCTACTTCCGTTCTTTGATCGAGTGGAACTCCATCATGTGCCCAGGGCTGAAAATCAAATGGCTGATGCCTTAGCCATGTTGGCTTCAATGTATAAAGTCAATTTTTGGAATGAGGCTCCAAGAATTGTCCTTTCCGGTCTTGATAGACCGGCATTTGTCTTTGCAATCGAGGATGCCGCCGACGGCAAGCCATGGTTTCACGACATCCACACTTTCCTTATGACTAAGGAGTATCCTGCGGGTGCGTCAACCCAGGATAAGAAGACTCTGAGGAGGCTGTCTGGAAACTTTTATCTCAATCCTGATGGGGTGTTGTATAAGAGAAACCACGATCTCGTGCTACTCAGATGTGTAGATGAGAAAGAGGCGAGTATGCTCATGGAGGAAGTCCATGAAGGCACATTTGGTACGCACGCCGGCGGGCATGCCATGACGAGGAAGATCCTGAGAACAGTATATTACTAGTTGACGATGGAATCGGATTGCTTCAGATTCGCGAAGAGATGTCATAAATGCCAGATTTATGCTGATAAAGCTCATGTGCCGCCGTGCCCGTTAAATGTCATGTCCTCCCCATGGCCGTTCTCCATGTGGGGCATCGACATGATAGGCAAGATCGAGCCCACTGCATCTAACGGTCATCGCTTCATTCTAGTAGCTATCGACTACTTCACCAAGTGGGTGGAGGCAGCCTCGTATGCTAATGTGACCAAGCAGGTGGTAGCTAAATTCATAAAGAGGGACATCATCTATCGTTACGGAATTCCTGAGCGGATCATTACCGATAATGGTTCGAATTTGAATAACAAGATGATGAAGGAGCTGTGCCAGAGTTTCAAGATTGAACACCACAACTCATCACCTTACCGGCCGAAGATGAATGGCGCCGTTGAAGCGGCCAACAAGAACATAAAGAAGATTGTTCAGAAGATGGTTGTGGCCTACAAAGATTGGCACGAGATGCTGTCATTTGCACTGCACGGTTATCGTACAACGGTACATACTTCAACCGGGGAAACTCCTTTCTCCATGGTGTACGGTATGGAAGTTGTCCTACCGTTAGAACTGGAGATCCCTTCTTTGCGAGTTCTGGTTGATGTGAAACTCGACGAGGCAGAATGGATTACAAATCGTCTGAACCAGCTCAGCCTGATGGACGAGAAGAGGTTAGCATCGATTGCATTTGGTCGTTTGTACCAAAGCCGAATGAAGAAAGCTTATGATAAGAAGGTGTGTCCTAGAAGCTTTCAGACGGGTGATCTCGTCCTGAAGAAAATTCTTCCTCCACACTCCGATCACCGGGGCAAGTGGACTCCGAATTACGAAGGTCTGTACGTCGTCAGCAAGGTCTTCTCGGGAGGAGCTTTGTTGTTATCCATGATGGATGGTGAAGATTTTGCATCCCCGGTGAACGCGGACGCAGTTAAAAAATACTTTGCTTGAAAGTGACCCGCTGGACAAAAAAAAGAGAGTCCAGGCAAAAAAGGGGCATCCCGGCGAACCAAAAATAGAATAAAAAGGTTCAGGCAAAATTTAGGGATATAAATTGAAAAAGGTACACCCGCGAAGTCGAAAACCTACACTGGGCGGCTTCGGCAAAAAAGGGTATCCCGGTGAACTGAAAACCCGCAAAGGGCGGTTCACGCAAAAGTTAGGGATTTGAAAAAGCAAATGACTGCATTCCGCGTGAGGACTTTCATTGTTTAGTGGTTTGGAGGACCTGAAGGCCGTTTATCTGAATCAATCTCTTCCGAAGCTGAAGCCTCGGAGAAGTATCGAAGTCGAGTGGGTCATAGAGGGATCAACTCATGGTGTTCGTCTACGCCTCGTTGCCGATATTTGTATGTACTGATGTATATTTATGTTTTATTTTTGTGCGGCTTCCTCATTCCAGGAGCTTGCATCTGTTGTAAAACATTTTTACCCATTCAGGGGTTCGTTATCAATAAAATGCATACTATTCAGCAATTCTGTTTGCCTGTTTAGCATTTATCTGTTTTGTTTGCGAAAGAGAACGCCGATGTTTTTGATAAAATGCGCATACATAAACTTACTGGCCTAGGCCACTGATTGTTGAAACAATTAATTACTTGAATATTATCACGAGATAATAACCTCGATAGGTCCCTTTGAGAAGGGTATCTTGTCTGTTTGTTTGTGTTGTTACAGGTGTAGCATATTCCAGACAGTGCACCGTGCACATCCCGAAGCAGGATGATTCCTCTTTCTCCAGCAGAGTTCAGTAGCCTCCCCCCGCAGGGTCTGAACGCGAGATAATGTGCATTGATATGTCTCCCCAGGCAGAGATGATTCTCTTCCACAATCAGATGCATCCTGAAGGAGCGGCATCCTCCCAGCTGAGTCAGGCGCCGAAGCATGAATTCATTTCCCCCAGCACCGGGTCACAAGTGCAGGTTTCGTAGGAAACTGTTCGTACGCCGAAGTATGGAGCGACTGATGGTGCCAAACTGAAGTCTCCAGCGGAATTGAAATTCCCCACCAGAGTCGTACTCTCCCCCGAAGTCGGATGATTCCTTCTTCCCCAGCGGAATTGAGATTCCCACAGAGGTGCACTCTCCAGCGAAGCAGAATGATTCCTCCTCCCTCAGCCGAGTTTGCAGATCCCCAAGAGAGACAAATCCTTGGAAGCTGCTCAAGCCATAATTGGTTTTCCCCAGTAGAGTGTTGATCAACTGAAGTTGTTTCCCCACAGAGTTATCTCCAGAGAAGTAGCCATGAAGGCCGCGCAGTTTACTCTCGCGATTGACATCGTGTTTCCTCAGCAGGTCCTGGTTCTCGTAGAGCTTCGTTTCCCTGCAGCAATCAACTGAAGTTGTTTCCCCCGCAGCAGTCAACTGAAGTGGTGACCCCTGCGGAGTCCAATTGAGATTGGCGCAACTCTGTTCTCCTCAGCAGGATGATTCCTCTATCTGAGTAGTTCTTCCCTCTTGACATGAGGATTCCCCCTTCGGCATTTATTTTGCTGACGGGATCGCATCATTGTGCATGATTGCATGACATTTATCATCAATGCATAGCATTTCCACCGTGTGGAGCATTGCGCCATGGCTGAAGCATATGCATAATAAACATGATTTAGGTTGTTACCGTTCTTGTTTTGTAGGTGTTCCGCCGCAGAATTGATTGCTCAGGATGATTCCTGACATTCTCCCCAACGAAGTCGCTTGCTCAAGATGATTCTTGAGGTCTCCAGCGAAGTCTTCGGTTCAAGATGATTCTTGAATTCCTCAGCAGGGTCGTTTGCTTAAGATGATTCTTAAGACCCCAGTGCAGTCTCCAGAGTTGGTTGCTCAAGTTGATACTTAGAGTCCCCAGTTGCCCAGGACGATTCCTGAAATCACCAACAGAGTGTTCGCTCAGGATGATTCTTGAAATCTCCAGAATGGTTATCGGTTCAAGATGATTCTTGAAGTCCCCGGCGGAGTTATTTGTCCAAGATGATTCTTGAAGTCCTCAACAGAGTTGATTCATCCAGAATGATTTCTGGACCCCTGGAGCGGAATTACTTGATAGTTCTCCAGATTCCCCAGTGGCGAAGCGTCATCTCCAGCGAGTTTCTAACGGCGAAGTTGAAATCTCCCTTGAAGACTCCATGATGGAAGTCTGATCGTGTTAATGAAGCAGTTCTCTCAGCTGATGCGGAGTGCCTGATGGCAGAGGTTTAGATGTCCCCAATTGGCTCATGATTGACCAAGAATTCTATTCCCGACTTGCTGATGGAGTCCGGCTGATGCCCGACGATTTCCTTGAATGCCTGATGGCATGATCAACCTGATGGTTGAAGTCCGGCTGATGCCCGACGGTTTCTTTGAATGCCTGATGGCATGATCGACTATGTATTGCCGGTTACCGTGTGACCAATTCCCCAATGGATTTTCTTCACCCTGACGGCGAGGTCAGACGATGGGGAGAGTTGACGGCGAAGTCAGACTATGTTGATTACTTGACGGCGATGTCGGGTGTTTCTCAGAGCTGTGTTTGGTTGGCGGCGATGTCAGATTCTTTAGTTTTCCAGCGGCGATGTTGGGTGTTTTGGTTTTCCGACAGTGATGTCAGATCCTTTGATTTTCCAGCGGCGATGTTGGATGTTTGTTTCTGGCGGCGATGTCAAATTCTCTGTTGTCCCAGCGGCGAAGTGGGATGTTCGTTTCTGGCGGCGATGTCAGGTGATGTAGTTTTCCAGCGGCGACGTTGGATGTTTTGGTTGTCCGACGGCGATGTCAGCCGCTTTATTTTCATGAATGCCCGACGACGAGGTCAGATGTCTGATGACGATATCAGAGGAATTTAATGTGGATAACGGACGACAAGGTTCAAATCAGTATGTCTCCAGCTAGTTGCCGTGCAGCTATTATTTCAGTGTTCGAAGATCTGTTCCCACCAGTGCTGATGCAGTTGGCAAATTTCCGGGTTTATCGGTATTCAACCGTCTCGCACCTCGATTGGCTGAGAGCCGTTTGCTCCTCACCCAGTCAGGTTCAAGCCGTTTGAATAGGGGCAGCTGTTGCACCCCAAAATTTGACCAACATTTATTTACCCATCAAGAGTCGTATGAGACTTTGAAGCTAGCCAAGAGGGTTATTCAAAGGTTGAAAGGTTGATACCTTTGTCAGAGAACTCCAAGAGATCCTCAGAGAGATTGGTTGAAACCAAGGTTGTGTGTCTCATAACTTGAGAGTTGTGGGAGCTCCTCAGATGATTCTGAGACTATGAGGATGGACTTGAAGCTTTGAGAAAGCTTATGAGATGTCTTGAAAGCCATCATGAAGCCTAGAGAGGTCATTGTACAAGAATTCAGAAGATTCAACCATGAGTGGTGGAATTAGGGTTTGACTGGGTCAACCCTAGGTCAACTGATGATCTGGAGAGGGTTGAGACCTAATCCAAGGAGCCATGTGATCATGGAATGATGCATTGAGATGCTATAAGGATGATTCCTAGACCAACTCATCATGATTGATGAGTTTGAGAAGTTTCAAGCTAGGGTTTCTAAGGATTGACAGTGTAAAATCCCCTAGTTTGATCCCTATCTTCAAGGCAGTTTAGCTCAAGATTTGATTGTCAGCTCATCTTCCCCACAACATGAATGTTGTAGAGCTTGTTCTTAGCTTTAATTTGAGTACTAGAAGTCCTTGATAGGATTTGTAGAGCTCAAGTTATGACTTTGACAAATTACAGGTCATCTGAGGTATGTGAATCTGGGTCCTTGAAAGTCACCCAACTTGCATCCAACTTTTTCCCTAGTAGGATGATTCCTATGGATTATTGGTCAACATGAATGTTGTTCCTCATCTTCTTAGCTTTCTATAGAGTACTAGAAGTCCTTGATAGGATTTGTAGAACTCAACTTATGGCTTTGACAAGTCAAGGGCATTTTGGTCATTTGGACATTATAGGTCATTTCAAGCATAAGGCCATATCTCCTATTTCCAAGCTTCAAATGAAAACATATTCAACATCAAACTTTCTTAGAATGATGTTTTAAGGCTGGTAAGGAGGTCATGAGATGTTGAAAAGGCTCATATCCAAAAGTGATAAAAATGGCCTAAAATGGAGGCATAAGTTAAATAAAGTGAAATTGAAAATTGGAAATCACAAGCTATAAGTCCAAACCATGTCATGTAATAGGTCATTTTGACTCCAAATTACATTCTAAGAACAATGGTTCAGCCACAATTTTGATTTGAGGTTTGGATCATAGGGATGCTTTGGAATTGGCTTACTTGCATATTAAGGTACCAAAGCCAAACTCAAGAAAACTCAACAAGCAAGGTAGTTATGCATTGTAACTCATCCTAAATCTCATGTGGGGATAAATTCAAGTCAGAAACAAGGGTTACAAGAAGCTTGGCATGAGATAGCATGTAAGGAGAATTGGATTCAAAATGTCATGACATGAAAAGTTCAATTTCTCATTGGATGATCCTAGATGGTTCTAGATGATTCTAAACCACTCTATAAGATGTTTGTAACTTGCTCAGATGCAAGGTTGGTGAGAATTGGTGCATAGAAGAGAGAGTGAAATCAAGAATCTTCCATTGTAAGTCAAATCCAATTTCTTCATTCTTCTTCATTTCCATTCATTTTTTTTACACAAACACATTCGATACACCATAGTGAAGCTGTGCAGATTGAATTGAGATCCAATCCATGGAGAATTGAAGAGTTGGTGATTGAGATTTCAAGCTAGCAATCCAAAATCGGTTTTCAAGAATCAAGCATTTTCAACCATTCTTTTTGCATACAGAAGCTAGAAGACTACTCAGTGAAGGAATTGGGAAAGATTCAAGGCTTGAAGTGGTGGATTTCATCATCTGTTCACAAGATTTTACCAGGTTTGTAAATTTCTTCGTGCACCTTAATTTATGCATAGTTAGGTTAGTTTGGTAGGTTAGAATGGTTAGAAATCACTAGGTGATGGATTTTGGATAGTTTGAAGAGAATTGGTGAAGATTGGATAGTGGTCACCATTTCTGTTTGGCCTTGTATCTTGTTGAATATTGAGTAATGAACTTAGTTTAATATCAAGAAATGTTCAGGGAAGCATGAGGATGAGATTAGGACAATTAGTTTCAAGAATTGTTAAGATTGATGACTGAGTATATTTTGGATCTTGGATCGGGTTCATTGATTTAGGAGGTTTCAGTTGATTTTAAGGGTGTGATCATGTTCAGCATGAAAAATTAAGTGGATTAGGGTCTTGAATTTTAAGAATTGATGGAGAAATGAGGAAGCACGAGTTGAGGAAGATGAAGCTTCATGTCTGCATTTCCATGGAGGTTCCTTAGAACCCTAGCTCAAGGTTGATGATGATGTCCCAGCCGTGAGATGCAAGCAAGACTTTTTGACTTTGGCCAGATCCAACAGACGAGGTTCAATTTCGTTTTGGAGGGAGTCTGAAAGCACAATGAAACGATGCGTTTCATTAAAAGGGAATTCTGGGATGGATCACTATGCACACCCCCAATCAAGGCCCACTTCAATAATGAACTGAATTTCTCTTCTATTTGCACCGTTCTTTTTATATTTTTCTTTTCATTTTAATTGAATTTCTGATTAAATGATTGGGCCCAGGCGCATTGCTTCTTGAACCCCCCATTCTGGGCCCATATGTGAATTGCATTGCATTTGGTTACTAGTTACACCCCTGGTTCATATTTGCATTTAATTTTTATCCATTTTATTTCAAACTTTGAAGATTCATAATAAATGGAAAAATAATGATTTTTTTAATGGGAGTTTTTTCTCCTACTTCATAATTTTGTCAAGAAAAATATAAAATAAAAATATTTTCCCTTCATGCATTTTTGATATTTTTTGTATATTTTATATTTTTATTGCATTTTATTTCTTTTATGTTGATCCATGAATTTGTAGAATTTTGTTTAGGTAGTTCCCTTAGTATTTCTAGGTCATTCTTTTTAGGATAGTTAGATATATGTTTTAGCTCCCCCCTGGATTTATTCCATAATTTTGTGATGAGTTTTAGGTTAGTTTTGATTAGATGACAATAAGTTGTGTAAAATTAGGTTAAACTTCAACATAGGTTCACCATAACTTTATATTTTTGGGTTTTAGGACAAATTAGACTATGGGACATATATGGATATTAAGGGTAGGTATGTAGGATCCCTTAGAAATTATATTAGGATTTAATATAGTAGTATGCTATTTTTAGTTGATTTTTGTAATTGGTTGATTGTTTGTGTTGCCCTTGTGGGCTTGTATTGTTGTTTGCTTTGCTTTGTGGGCGTGGAAAGCTTGGTCTTGTTCTAAGGAGCATTGAGGAGCATAGTAGAATATTTAAGGATGGATTGAAGAGCTTGAGAGCTTGGTCTTATTTCTTTTTTTTTGTTGTTTTAGGGTTAGGGATTAGGAAGAGTTTAGACTTAGATAACTTCTTTCTTAAACATGGATGGTATCTTTCACCTCCATTCCTCCCTATGATTCAAAGTCCTTCCATGGTATACACCTCTCTCCTTTGGAGGGATAAGTGATGTACCTAGGAAGTAGAACTTTTGAGGGAACCATTCCTTTGATGTTGAACCCTTAAAGGTCACCTTTGATGGGCAATAAGCAGTTCAATATCCCCAGCCTATCTAGTAAGTGATTTCATCTGGTTTGATTGTCTTGAGAGATGTTGAGCTTGAGCTTGAAGATGAAGACTTCAATGAAGAGTATAGAAGAGGATGAATCCTTGAGTATTGCCATTCCAGCTGAAGCTTGAAGAGCAACAAGAGCAAGTTGATACTTGAAGATCCCTGAAGATTAGGTGAAGCCTGAAGGTGGAGCTGATCAAGAAGCTGAAGCTTAAGGGAGAAGATAAGTTGAAACTTATGTTGAAGGGTTGAAACTTGGAATTGACATTTGTCAAGAGTGATTGAAGTCTGAAGACTGAGTTGCTGTTGGAAGAGCTGAAGCTTGAGGTTGAGAGAGGAGTTGGTCTGTTTTCTTTTTCTTTTCTGTATTGCTGTGTTTTTTCTGACTTGCTTGATGCATTAGAGTAAGTTCATATCTAGAATAAGTAGAATCTAGGATCATGATTGCACTAGAGGTTGAGTTGCTCCCTCTGCTTGTATTGTACTGTGTGGCTTTGCTTGCGGGTATTCGGTAGAGCCCAGCTCCCTTGCCCATGTGGTTTGTTTGCCTAGTGGCATTTCATTTCATTTTATCTGTATGATTGCAGTTTACTGTTATTGCTTGATAGCATGTTGGTTTATATTTCAGTATGATTACTGTTATCCATTCTGGCTTGAGGTTGAGATGAGCTTGTGGAGGCTGAAGCCCCACACACATTTCCTCCCTCACTTGCATTGCATGCATTTTACTGTTAAAGCTGATGCTTTGTTTGTTTTGGTGTATCATTGACATGATCCCTTAGGACTCTCATTTCCTTTGATAAGGACTTGATGATAGAATTTTAGGTTGAAACCTATGCATGACAACTTCTAGGAGTTCCCTGTTCAAACCTTGACCATAGGATGAATCCATGGCATGACAACAGTAGGACTTGATAGTCTCCCTCCTAGTTGGGCTTGTTCTCTTCTCATATCAAAACAGTTTAAGATACAGTAATCATGAATGATTTCTTTCGTACGTTACGAGCCTTAAGCTATCTGAGAAAGGGTTGTGGGAGAGTTTCTTTTCCACAGTCTGGATGTTTAGTATGGTACCCTTTGGGTGACATGCGACGCATTCACTCTCAGGTCATAGTCTCTAGTGCGATTGAAATCGCAAACACAATAAAAAACACTTCTTTCGTAAAAGACAAGAAATAAACCGTAGTTTCCCGAACTACGTGAGCTCTGATTTCTCATTCTCTGATGAGAATACGTAGGCACAAGATGGCGATGTCTTGGCGAGCTACCTTCCCCCATAACCCGTCGTAGGCCGAACTACGTTGACTCTGATTTCTCATTCTCTGATGAGAATACGTAGGCATAAAGCGCGATGCTTTGCCGAGTCATTTTCTTTTCTTTTTAAGCCAACCTTGATAGGTAGATAGAATAAAACCAACCTGTCCAAGTAAACACAACAAGCGTGGATCCCGTCGAGTACGACGGACGTGAGGGGTGCTAATACCTTCCCCTTGCGTAACCGACTCCCGAACCCAGACAATGGTTGCGACGACCTTGTCTTACCTTTATTCGTTAGGTTTTTTCCGATCGTTTCCTTTCCCGCTCTGAGGGATAAATAACGAAAGGTGGCGACTCTTCTGTTGTGCCGACACCTTATTTTCGCAGTAGCGACACATGTACAGTGGTAACAAGATGCTGGTACAAAACAAAACCAGATAGAGATACTAGGCCAATGGATCAAGAGAACTCGCAAATATGAAGTCCTAAAGGTGAAATTTTATTACTCGTAGAGGCTTCAAGTCTTCCCTAAATCTCACATGGTTACTTTTAAACTAGAGTTGTGAACTTTCTCGGTCGAGTTCCCCAATGCTGTCCTTAGGCCGATCCATTCTACCAAAGCTCTCAAGTCACAAAATGTTGCAGAGCTGTTTCTACAAATTCAACTCTCATTCTCCCTGTAAACTGAATTTCTTCACACTGCAGCAAAAATAATTATACCAGTCAAAATGAATGATATAATTGTGATAGGAAATAGGCTAATGGTTCTTGCAAGGAACATATTACCTCAAGCCAAGATTCTGCTCCCAAATATCAATGATCCAACTAAGGAACTCCACTTCAAAATTGCTTTATTCTAGCTCTTGCAGGCTACATCATTCCTCCAACCTCCCATAGCTCTTTAAACCACATTCAAACTGACATTTTCTGTAAATCGTGACTAGAACCTGCAGCCCTCCAAAATCATCACATAATAGCCTTCAACAGTTCACAACAATTCGTACCATTCCACAACTTTAATACCTATACAAGGACAATCAAAGGACACATAATTTATCACACACATAACTATAAGTAACAACTGAAATAAAGGATTTCCATGATGGTTGGACGATTACGATGGTAAGAAGGACATACCTAACAGGGCCTATATCACAGGTAAGCGTCCCCTGCAGCAAGCTATGCATAACATCGTGGTCCCTTGCAAGATTAGCCATTAGTGAGTATGTTAGAATGTCACAAATCATTAACTAGATGAGATTGCATACACTTGCCATTGTTACAAAAACTCAAAGTTTTTTCAAAAATGTTTATATAGTCAGAGGTGATGCAAGGCAGCAAAAATACCACATCAGCAGTAGAACAAGAGCATTGAAAAACTACATTTATGTGCAGTGAAAATGGGAAGAAAAATAATATGTTCTAGAAGTTTTTTCTCACTACAGACAAACTGAGGAGGGGTCACTGTCATCCAAATCCCATAGAATCGGGATTCACAACACTAACCCCTAACAAATTTATTCCCTAAAAATACACCTCATCATTCTACACAACAAACTCACACGAATCAAAGAATATTCCTCAAAAATCCCTTGATTTCGCAAGTATCAAGAGAATTATGGACCATCTTATAAAAAGCCCCTCAATCGTTGGTGAAGCGGACCCCGGAAAAACCCTAAGGAGACTCTGCCAAAATCAATTTCTAACCACTCTTAAAAGTTCATCATTCAAACCTCCTCAGAGCTCACATCAGAACCCTGAGCGAGGTGAGCTTAACCACACCCTCACGCCTTCACATCAATACACAGATAGGACTCGAAGTAGAAAAAATGAATCAAACCAAAAAAATAGAAGAAGAAGGAAATGACTTAAAGCAAAGATAGATAAATCACTCACCATCATCAATAAAGCATCGAGATTGGTAAATCTTCATAGCCTCTAGCTTGTTTTTGTTTGTTGACGTATTTATGTCGCTTCGATGTTCCATTGTTGTTCTTCATTTCTCGTTGCATGTCACATGAGAATTCCTAAGATTAGTTGTTCTAGGGATGTTAAGATCACCTTTTTGCATATACATCTTGTGTATTCATCATTTTGGGGAAGAAGTGTGAGATTAGGGTTTCGATTTTGAAATAGTGGAGATGTTTCGTTCGTCTCTCGGTCTCTATGTTGAGGTTGGTTTGAGTCTGAGAAGATGGGAAAGTAGATCGTTGGGTGAGAGAGAGAACAGAAGGAGATAAGATAAACTTAGATGAGTCTGAGAGAGAGAATAAAAGGAGTCGAGATAAGCTCAGATGAGTCTGGGAGAGAGAAAGTTGAGTTTGAGGGAAGATGTTTTTGTGAGATTCGTCTAATTAGGTTTAGGAATGTATTTAACTAAATTAATGAGATTTGAATAAGGTGACAGGTATCATTAGTCACATGTCTTTCCAAGGCACATTTATTGACAATTCAAGACAACCCTTTTGTCTACCGAACGGTTAAATTTTTCATGAGATTATGATATAGAAATTTGAAACGGTGCTTTCTCGGGCCAGTCAAATAAGGATCCGTAGCATGTGGTCTTTGGGCCCATTACATTGCAAGCCTTGAAGTAATTTGGGCTTAATGTAATTTAATTAAGATGGTCATGTTAGAAATATTATTAGGAACCAAGAAATAATGAAGCATAGTTAAAAAAGAGAAAAGAACATTTTTATTATTGATTCACTAACAAATTTCGAAATTATCTTTAATTTATGTTAATTCCATCCATTATCTTCTTAATTAAGGCTAAATACTTGTTTTTTTTAATTTTAAATTTAGAATAATTAACTTTCCCTAAATAAATTTAACAAAAAGTAGTGGATTTTTGGAGTCGAGCACTCTTTGAATGCTTGAATGATCGCTTTTGGGGCGTACGCCTTGAATTGTGATTGTTTGGACTTTCGTTTCTAAGAAATAATTAAAATGCTTAATTAGATTAAAATACTTAACCTAATCATAATTAACCTTTACAAACTTATGTTCCTAGTTGAAAAGCATAATTTAACTAGCAATCCTACAATTTATCCTAATTAGTAATTCTAAAACCTTTTCTAAATCAATCAATGAAGGTAGTGGATTTTTGGAGTCGAGCACTCCTTGGGTACTTGAACGATCGCTCTCGAGGCGTACACCTTGAGTTATGTCTGTTTTGTTTTTCATTTTCAAGACACTTAATTCCCGTTGAAACCTTTTATTCATGTAAATTCAAGTGAAACAATTAACCTTCTTGAAAGATACTTTCTTTCCTTAATAATGGAGATATCAAACTCTTAAGATCTAACACTTCTTTGGTTCTCGAAGGATTACTCTAGAGGCGCACACCTTGGATAATGATCCTTTCGATCTTGCATTTCTAATTTTCCTAACGTATCAAGTCGATATACCCTAATTTAATCAAAAACGCTCAGCCTAATTCAGATATCTTTTCTTAACTAAATTACGAAAGAATTGAGTTCTCGGAATCTTGCATTTCTTGGATTCTCGAGTAACCGCTCTTGGGGCGCACACCTTGCATTGTAGGTTGCTCGAACTTTCGCTCCTAAAGTACGTGCGCTAATTAGTTAGACAAAGATGTTCGTTGTCCAACAAACATATTTCTTAATTAATGGAATGAAAAAGGTATCATTTGAATCTAGCAATCCGATAATATCCCGATTAATTGCTTGTGAGACTGACGTCTCGTTTATCGAATAATCGCCATTCTCCATTAAAATACCTAACAAACCTCATCTTCCTCGCCCCCGTACGACCGAAACCCTAAAACCTATTCAAATATATTCTCTTTTCTGAACAAAAACATCCAACATAACAAACTCTCTTTTCTCGCCCTTGTGCGATTGAAACTTCTCCAAACATTAATTCCTCGCCCCCGTGCGATCCACATCTTAAAAAACTTTCCCAAAGAACATTATTTAGTCCCTTCTTCCGCGCGTACAAACTCGTGCTTCAGCCTCCCCTAGCGAGTAGACAAGCCAAAGTTTAGCAGTTAAAGTGCGACCTAAACACTCGTTCGTTTGTAAACCGACCATACTCTGAACTACGGACGCTCTGATTTCTCATTCACCAATGAGAATACGTAGGCATAGGTTTACGATATCGTAGAGAGCTACCTTCTTTTCTACCTTTTTCTTTTTATCCCAAACCTTTACCTGTAGTCCGACAAACTACGATGGTCTGACTTTCTCATTGCACAAGGGAGTACGTAGGCAGAAGGGCCTCAATCCTTGGCTAGCACCCTAGTAAATAACCAACATTTTCCCCTTTGAAACAAATCCTTAGAAGAAAACAAACAACCTAGCTAACTTTTCTCTCAAATCGAATCAAGAGGTTCCTGTTGAGTACAACGGACGTAGAGGGTGCTAATACCTTCCCTTTGCATAATCGACTCCCGAACCTAGAATTTGGTTGCGACGACCATGTTCTGATCTCTTTAAAGGTTTTATTGATATTTTCCTATTCCTTCCTTGGAGTGAATAAATTTCGGTGGTGACTCTGTTCGAACGTTTTTTCCGCGTCCATCACAAGGATCATAGTTTTCGAGGTACGACAGGTCAAACTGATGTTGTTTCATAAGGTTGAAACCTTTGATGAAACACACACTTGCCAACTAATAATACAGGAAGTGTGAGCAAGTAATTATGCTTGCTAACAGTCTATTATACACCTTGCCTCTGATATTGAGAGACGCATTCGAGGAGATGACATCTGAGAACACTTCTCATGTTATCTTCAATTTCATCATTTCTGTAGGCGTATGGTTAAGGATCTCCAAGATGGACTATGGCATCTTAAGAAAGTGTAAGTCAATAATAGTGGCTAAGAGACTTTGTACTTGTACTCTCATCTATTGTATTTTGTCTACAAATGAATGAATGAAAAAGATTTATTTGCAGTTGTTATCTTCTTTATCGCTCTTACGCTTTTTGAATGCTTTAACAACTATTGAATCCAAAGACTCCCTATAAATAAAGTCAATGAACATAAAATATTCCATGCATAAACCACATCTTCATGCATTTCAATCTTCAATGAAAAAAACTCATACACAGAACCAACCCCGACTTCTCGACACTGATACGAGAATCGAGTTAACTACCAAAGAACGATGGATTAAGTTGAATCAAACCAGCCTGGTATGATGGAAGAAATGGACGCGATGAAGAGGAAGACATGATAGCTACTAAGAGAAAAGAACACAATCTACAGATAATAGCGGAAGCAAAAAATATTGCATCCCAATTGGGCTCTTTTTCACTCAATATTCTCGAGGTAACCAATCCTGAGTTTGAATTGCCACAGGGATATACTCCTCCTAAGGGAGTTGCTGCTGCTCGTCCTATTAGAATTCCTGTTGTAAATCTGGCTGCCTAAGATCACTATGTTTCCTCGGCAAGGAATGGATCCCTATATGATGAAGGGGATCCACGAGATGCTTACTTTATGCCTCCTCAGGCACCTTAAATGGTACTTGTTGTTGGTCCTTTACCTGGTTCCACTGTCGAGAAGCTGCATGCTCTCAAGGAAAAATCAAAGCAATGTAAGTCAATAACACTCTAGGTCTGGATGGCGTGGACATGTGCTTAGTGCTGGGTTTGTTCATCCCACAAAAGTTTAAAGTACCAGACTTTCACAAGTACTAAAGGGTCAACTATCCCCATACTCACCTGAGAGCTTATTATCGTAGAGTGCCGACATATGCGGATGATGAAAAACTATTAATTCATTACTTCCAAGATAGAATCAATAGAGAATATTTGGAATGGTACATGCACCTCAAATGGAATCATGTCCATTAATGGGGGATCCTTGTTGAGGCGTTCCTCAAACAGTTTCAATATAATATAGATATGGCATCGAACCATACTAAGTTACAAGATATGTCACAAAAAATGTTTATTAAGATTTCCTACTCCAATATTTCAAATATTCCACTAGATGAAACTTCTTCTTCATACTCTCTTGATGAAGTTCTTCCATTTGATGTTGAATCCTTTGAGGATCGTTCAACCATAAAGAATGTTCTTTTGAAGAAAATTACTAGAGTTAATTTGTCTTCACACGACTTTGTTGATGAAGTAACCAAATATGCTCCTAGCTTGAGCTTAAGCCTTCATCCTTCTTGGATTTTTCCTGCAAATCTAAACATAATCATCTTTATATTTAAGAATTGGATTCCCTTTCTCAATCCAATTCTTAATTCTTAGATATTTGTTAATGACGAATGTTTTAACATTATTTCCAAAAATTCTAATAATATATGAGAATTTATAAAAGAAGCATTCATCTTATTCACATTATGTGTTAATTTCCTATTGTTTGATACTTGGAGAAACTATGTATATCATTTAAAGAGTATTTGTCGCTACTGCGAAAATAAGGTGCCGGCAGAACAGAAGAGTCGCCACCTTTCGTTATTTATCCCTCAGAACGGGAAAGGAAACGATCGGAAAAACCTGACGAAAAAGGTATAAGACAAGGTCATCGCAACCGTTGTCTGGGTTCGGGAGTCGGTTACGCAAGGGGAAGGTATTAGCACCCCTCACGTCCATCGTACTTGATGGGATCCACGCTTGTTGTGTTTATCTGACGGGTTGGCTTAACTATCTACCTATCAAGGCCGGTCTAAAAAGAAAAGAAAATGACTCGGAAAAGCGTCGCGCTTTATGCCTACGTATTCCCATCAGAGAATGAGAAATCAGAGTCAACGTAGTTCGCCTAACTACGGGTTACGGGGGGAAGGTGGCTCGCCAATACATCAGTATTGTGCCTACGTACTCTCAATAGGAATGAGAGATCAGAGCTTACGTAGTTCGGGATAATACGGATTACGGGGATTCAGATTCATCTGTTTTTTCGAGTAGGGTTAACAAACAGTTCCAGCAGTTTGGCGTACGCAGCTCGACCCTTGGAGACTTAGGCGTTACTGTTTGCGGTAGAACTGGGAGTTAACGACACTCTTTTCTTCAGAAAAGCTTCCTTTGAATTACGGGCCCACGGGGCAAAAAGGTTTGAAGTTTGTTTTCTGTCTTTTACGGAAGAACTGTTTTTTATGGATGTTTGCAACTAATATCGCACTAGAGACTATGACCTGAGAGTGAATGCGTCGCATGTCACCCAAAGGGTGCCATACTAAACATCCAGACTGTTGAAAAGAAACTCTCCAACAATCCTTTCTCAGATAGCTTAAGGCTCGTAACGTACGACGTCAGTTAACCTTTATTACTGTATTTTAATTTGTTTTGAGATGAGAAGAGAGAACATGCTCAACTAAGGGGAGACTATCAAGTCCTAAGGTTGTCATGCCGAGGATTCATCCTATGGTTGAAGTTTGAAACAGGGAACTCCTAGAAGTTATCATGCATGGTTTCAACCTAAAGTTCTATCATCACTTCCTTATCAAAAGAAGTGAGATTCCTAGGGGATCATGTCAATGATAAACAGAAACAGATAAAGCATCAGTTTAAACAGTAAACAGTAAACGACTATAAAATGCATGCAATGCAAGTGAGGGAGGAAATGTGTGTGGGGCATCAGCCTCCACAAGCTCGTCTCGACCTCAAGCCAGATATGAATAACTATAATCATACAGGAAGAAATAACACGCTATCAAGCAAACACAATAACTGCAATCATACAGAAGAAGTAAAATGCTGTCAAGCAAATAACAAACCACATAGGCAAGGGAGCTGGGCTCTACCGAATACCCGCAAGCAAAGCCATACAGTAAAAATACAAGCAGAGGGAGCAACTCAACCTCTAGTGCAATCATGCCCCTAGCTTAAACCAGTCTAAACATGAACTTATTCTAGTGCATCAAGCAAATCAAACAAGTCACATCAATACAGTTGCACAGCAAGCAAACAGACAAGAAAAGAAAGCAGATCAACAACTTCCACAGCTTCACAGCAAAGCAGTCTTCTGACAGCAGCTTAGTCCTCAGTCTTCAACTGTTCTTCAAGGCTTTCCATCTTCAATAGCAAGTGTCAACTTGCTTCTTCAAGCTTTCCATACATCCAACATAAGTATCAACTTATCCTTCTTCTTCAAGCTTCAGCTCCAAAGTAGCCTCCACCTTCAGGCTTCAATCCTAATAGCAAGTATCAACTTGGCTCCTTCAGGCTCTCAATGTATCAAACACAAGTATCAACTTGTCCTTCAAGCTTCAGCTCTTTCTCCAATCTCAATTTGATCCTTTTCACAAGTATCAACTTGCTCTTCTTGATCTTCAAGCTTCAGCTTCAATGGCAGTCTTCAAACACTGGGAAGTAGCAACTTCTAGCATCTTCAATCTTCTAGCAAGGAACTCCATCCTCTAGAAAGGGAGAAATATTCATCTAACAAGAGCAAGGTTTGGATAATAGACAACAGAGTGAAGACCAAAGATCACCACTAAGCACTCCATCATCAAAGAAAGGAACCCTCAAAGGTTCTACCAACTTCTGAAGAGCCACACATCCTACCAAAGGAGGGATGAGGCCATCACAAGGGGACCTTACATCATAGGGAGTAATGGAAGTGATCAACACCTTCCATGTTTATGAAGGAAGAGAATCTATCTAGAGGCTTTACCTACAAACCCTAATCTTAACACCTAAACAAATCTACACCAAAAGAAGGGAAATCTTCACATCCAAGCTTCTTCAAGCATTCCTCAGCAACCCAAGCTTGTCTTCAACATCATCCAAGAGCAAGAGAGGCAAAACCCTAATCTAAGGGAACTAAAGAAATCATTCTAGTTGAATTAGCAAGTTAGGATCACCTAAAACCTAGTACTAAAGTTAATCCTAACTAAAATACTAAAACCATTTGTAAAATCCTACAAAAATAACTATGGTAACCTAATTCAATCATGAATCTACCATACAAAATACAGGGGTTGAATCATCCACCAAGTCCTAGAAATAAAACCTACATCATGAGGTACTAAGCTTAAACCCTAAAACTAGAGCACCTAAAGTTTCAACTTAAAACTAGCCCTAAACTTCTTCACAAAAATATGATAAAATTACTAGGGGAACATGCATATCTATGCTAGCTACACACACAAAATCAAGGCAAGAATCATCACCAAATGCTCAAACCAAATTCAGCAAGACAAGGTATCAATCATGGCCATTTTAATATCAATTAATATCCAAAAAATGCAAATAAAATCACAAATGCATGAATTCCCAATATTTTTAATCTATAAAATTCTATATTCAATCATGAATCAGGGAAAAAAAGTTTGGAATTAATTGAGTTAATTTCCTATTTTTTATGAATTAATCTCTAAACCATGTGAAATGAGAAAAATAAAAGAAAATAAAAGAAATTAATAAGCAGCGCGTGGTAAATAGCAATTATTAACAGTTCAATTCTTGGGTTGGGCCAGAAGGGGGGTGTGGATATCAACCCAGTCATTAAGCCCAGAACAACACTTAAATGAAACGGTGCGTTTCATCTTAATGTCTCTCTTCAGAGTTTGAAATCAAATCGTGACCCTCCATTGCTCGCCTGAGTCCAAGGTCAAACCCTAATCCAACGCTTGCAGTGCATCATCCCCATTTGAACTCAGTTTGGGGGGGAAAACACAGACGGTGGCCTGAAAAGTGGCGCCACCGTCTTCTCCGGTGAGACAACCTCCATAGTTCATCAAAACTTCACCAACCATACATCATTCTCTCTAGAATTCAATGCTGATTACGAATCCAACCTTAGAATTATCTAATTCCTTCTGGATCTCCAAACACGATAGCATTTTCAGAACACACCTCAATCTTGAATCTCATCAGATCTTCAATTAAAGGTGTCAATCCAATCCTCATCTCATGGTGATCAATTTGCACTATCTAATCATGATTATTCCTTCAAGAATCTTGAGATATCAGCTCAACAGAAAATGATCACACACCTATTTTGTCTCTAATTTACCATTTTCTGATCTAGAATCCAACTATACATTTCAAGGATCCTAACCACCTATAGATTTCTATATATCTCCTCCTAAATCATTCATAAGAGTGAAATGTACCAACCTGAGTTCAGAGAGGTAACAGAGATGGTTTTTGACCACTTCAACTTCCAAGATGATGCAAACACACTCCAAATTCACTCCTGAAGCCTTTGCACACCTTGATTTGGCTTGATTCTTCCTTGAACTCAAAACCCGATTCTCACTTGCACCTCTGAAAATTCAATGGCTCTCTCTACAACCAGCTTCAATTCCTTCCAAAAAATGACCTGAATTCACTCAATGACTTATATAGAACTCATTGGGACTGTCTAGAACTTTCCGGAATCATCCAAATGAGATTTTGGATTTTCAATTTCTCTCCAAAATACCATCCATGACAGTCACCATTCTGGCTCCCTTTGGGCATGGCTATGCTAGTAATCAACTTCTCATGAGATATTGAATGAGTTTGATGTGTTATTTTCCTTGCTTGCAAGCCAAAGGTGTGAGTTGGATATGTTACTTCATCATGAAGAAATGAAATGGAATGGTATGCAAATGACCTCAAATCAAAATTCTAACATTTCCATTGTTTCTAAAATCACCTTTCCAATCAATTTGACCTATAATTTTGCTTCATTTGGTCATAAAATGAATTATTTGTATATTTGGCCATTAAATCCTTTTAATTCTTCCTTTTTCAAAATTTCTTGAACCAAGTCTCTCCTTAAGCCATTTCAATGCCTCCTTGATTCATGGTCAAGGTTAAAACCCCATTTGGAGCAAATTTATACTTGAACAAAATTTCATTTGAGGCCTCCAAGTTGGTGAAAATGGCCTATGATCACAAATGACCTATAATCACCAAATGTCCAAAATACCCTTGACTTGTCAAAGCCATAAGTTGAGTTCTTCAAATACTATCAAGTGCTTCTAGTACTCTCTAGAAAGATAAGAGAATAAGGAACAACATTCATGTTGACCAAAAGTTCATAGGAATCATCCTTCTTGGGCAAACGTTTCATGCAAGTTGGGCAACTTTCAAGCTCCAAATTCACATACCTCAGATGACCTGTAACTTGCCAAAGTCATAACTTGAGTTCTACAAACCGTATCAAGGACTTCTAGTACTCAAATTAAAGCTAAGATCATGCCCTACAACAATCATGTTGGGGGAAAGATGATATAACAATCACATCTTGAGCTAAATTGCCTTGAAGATGGGGGTCAAACTAGGGGATTTTACACTATCAAGCCTTAGAAACCCTAGCTTGAAACTTCTCAAACTCTTCAATTATGATGATTTGGCCTTGGAATCATCCTTAGAACATATTAATTTATCAATCCATGATCACATGGTTCTTGGATTAAGTCTCAACCTTCTCCAAATCATCAGTTGACTTAGGGTTGACTCAGTCAAACCCTAGCTGCACCAATCATGGCTAAGGCTTCTTAATCTTGCTCAATGACCTATCTAGGCTTCAGGGTGATCTTCAAAACTTCTCATTAGCTCTCTCAAGATCTCAAGTCCATCTTCCTGGCCTCAGAATCATCTGATGGTCTTCCCCATAACTCTCAAGTTAGGAGACCCACATACTTGGTTTCAACCACTCTCTCTGAGGATCCTTTAACTTCTCTGACAAGGATATAAACCCTTGAACACATGAATAAACTTCTTAGCTAGCTCCATATTCTTGTGTAGCTCTTGATTGGTAATCATACCTCTTGATCTCCTGCATACATGTCAATGAAATGCAAATGATAATGCTAATGTGAATGAAATGAAACATAAGCTAGGTAAAGAGATGTTGGGCAAATTTTGGAGTGCAACAGCTGCCCCTATTCAAACGGCTTTGACCTTACTGGGTGAGAAGCGAACGGCTCTCAAACAATCAAGGTAAAAGGCGGTTGAATACCAATAAACCCGTAAATTTGCCAACTGCACAAGTACACGGTACTCTGATGGGACAAATCTTCAGAAACTGAAATAATAGTTGCACAACAACTAGCTGGAGAATACTGATCTGAACCTCCTTCAGGATGATTCTCTGATTTATCTGATATCATTGCATCCTCAAATCATCGAGGGATCACTGGTTACACGGTAACGGGTGATTTTCCAACCACGCACAGGTAAACGATACTCTGATTGTTAGGAACATCTTCGAAAACTGAGCATGACAGTTGCACGGCAACTCTGCTGGGGAATTGGTCACACGGTAACCGGTGAAAAGGTCGAATCTCCATCAGGATGATCATTTAATTTCACTACAAATCTTCGTCCTCAAGTCATCAAGGGGTCACCGGTTACACGGTAATTGGTAATGGATAGCTGGATTATGCCGTCAGGCATTCTACGTCATAGTAGAAGAATTCCTTACTGTCGCCTATGGACTTATCATGTCGCTAGGAACGTCGACAACATCTTTGTCGGACTTCATCAGTAAGTCAATAAGGGAAATTTCAACTCCTCTGTTTAAAAACCTGCTGGGGATGACACATCTCCGCTGGGGATTCTGGAGAACTATCAAATAACTCTGCTTTAGTGATCCAGAGATCATTCTGGATGAATTAACTCTGCTGAGGACTACAAGAATCATCTTGGACAAATAATTCTGCCGGGGACTTCAAGAATCATCCTGAACCAATAACTCTGCCGGAGATTTCAGGAATCATCCTAAGCAAACACTCTGCTGGAGATTTCTAAGCATCAACTTGAGCAACCAACTTTGGCGACTTCACTAGGGATTTTAAGAATCATCTTGGACAAATAACTTCGCTGGGGAATTCAAGAATCATCTTGATCAAACCATTCTACGGAGGAACACCTGCAAAACAAGAACGGTAACGCGCTAGCTCATGTTTCGTATGCATATGCTTTGACAATGGCGTAATGCTCCACACGGTGGAAATGCTACGCGTTTTTAGGATAAATGCTATGACCCCATCAGCAAAATAAATGCTGAAGGGAGAATCTTCTTGTCAAGGAGAAAAAACCACTCTGGTGGAGGAAGGAATCATCCTGCCGAGGAGAAGAAGTCACGCCAATCTCAATTGGACTGAACCTGGGGAAACGAACTCCAGTCGACTGCTGCAGGGGAACAAAGTTTTACAAGAACCTGAACCCGCTCAACCAGATATTCAAACCACAAACTGTCGAGGAAACGATATCAATCGCAGAAATAAACTGCACGACATTCACATCAAAACTTTCTTGGAGATAACGACTCCGGTGGGGAAATACAGCATCAACTATTCAACACTCTACTGGGGAAAACCAATCATGGCCCAAACGGCTTCCAAGGACTCGGCTCTCTTGGGGAACTGAAAACTCGGCTGAGGAAGGCAACCAGACGATGGAATCACTCCTACCTGCCGTGGAGAGTACAACTCTGTGGGGAATTTCAATTCTGCTGGAGACTTTAGTCTGCACTATCGAGTGTTGCATACTTCAGTATATGACTCAGCTGGGGAGATGGCGATCCTTCAGGATACATCTGGTTAGGGGAGAATCTTCTCTGCTTGGGGATACATATCAATGTTTCTGGTTCCGTACTCAGACTCCGCGGGGAGATGCTGCTACACTTGCTGGAGAAGAATGAATCATCCTGCTTCAGGACGCATATGGCGTACTGCCTGGAATATGCTACCTGCAACAACACAAACAAACAGACAAGATACCTTTCTCAAAGGGACCTATCAAGGTTATCATGTTGTGACAATGTTCAAGTAATTCATTGCTTTAATAATCAGTGGCCTAGGCCAGTAAGTTTATGTATGCGCATTTTATCAAAAACATCGGGCGTTCTTTTCGCAAACAAAACAGATAGATGCTAAAGAAACAAACGGAATTGCTGAATAGTGTATTTCATTGATACGAACCCCTGAACGGGAAAAATGTTTTACAACAGATGCAAGCTCCTGGAATGAGGAAGATGCGCAAACATAAAACCTAAATGTACATCAGTATATACACAAATGTCGGCAATGAGGCGTAGACGAATACCATGAGTTGATCCCTCTATGACCCACTCGACTTCGATACTTCTCTGACGCTTCAGCTTCAGAAGAGATTGATTCAGATAAACAACCCTCAGGTCTTCCAAACCACTAAACAAATACAGTCCATATGCGGGACGCAATCATTTGCTTTTTCAAATCCCTAACTTTTGCCTGAATCCCCCTTTCGGGTTTTTGATTCACCGGGGTACCCTTTTTTGCCAAAGTCGCCTTTCTAGGTTTTCGACTTTGCGGGTGTACATTCTTTTCTTTTATATCCCTAATTTTTGCCCGAACCCCTTTTTCTTTTTTATGGTTCGCCGGGATGCCCCATTTTTGCCTGGATATTCTTTTTCTTTCCAGCGGGTCATCTTTTTAAGCAAAGTATTTTTTAACTGCGTCCGCGTTCACCGGGGATGCAAAATCTTCACCATCCCTCGTGGATAACAACAAGGCTCCTCCCGAGAAGACCTTGCTGACGAAGTACATACCTTCGTAATTGGGAGTCCACTTGCCCCGGTGATCGGAGTGTGGAGGAAGAAACTTCTTCAGGACGAGATCACCCGTCTGAAAGCTTCTAGGACGCACCTTCTTATCATAAGCTTTCTTCATTCGGCTTTGGTACAGACGACCATATGCAATCGATGATAACCTCTTCTCGTCCATCAGGCTGAGTTGGTTTAGTCGGTTCTTAATCCATTCTGCCTCATCGAGTTTCACATCAACCAAAACTCGCAAACAAGGAATCTCAACTTCTAGCAGTAGGACAGCTTCCACACCGTACACTAGTGAGAACGGAGTTGCCCCGGTTGAGGTACGCACCATTGTACGATAACCGTGCAATGCGAATGGCAGCATCTCGTGCCAATCCTTATAGGTCACAACCATATTTTGTATAATCTTCTTAATGTTTTTATTGGCCGCTTCAACGACGCCATTCATCTTCGGCCGGTAAGAAGATGAGTTATGGTGTTCAATCTTAATACTCTGGCACAGCTCCCTCATCATCTTGTTATTCAGAATTCGAACCATTATCAGTAATGATCCGCTCAGGAATTCCATATCAACAGATGATGTCCCTCTTTATGAATCTAGCCACCACCTGCTTGGTCACGTTAGCATATGAGGCTGCCTCCACGCACTTGGTGAAGTAGTCGATAGCTACTAGAATGAAGCGATGACCGTTAGATGTAGTGGGCTCGATCTTGCCTATCATGTCGATGCCCCACATGGAGAACGGCCACGGGGAGGACATGACATTCAACGGGCACGGCGACACATGGATCTTATCTACATAAATCTAGCACTTATGACATCTCTTCGCGAATTTAAAACAATCCGATTCCATCGTCAGCCAATAATATCCTGCTCTCAGGATCTTTCTCGTCATAGCATGCCCGCCGGCGTGCGTACCAAATATGCCTTCATGGACTTCTTCCATGAGCATAATCGCTTCTTTCTCATCTACACATCTGAGTAGCACGAGATCGTGGTTTCTTTTATACAAAACTCCATTAGGATTGAGATAAAAATTTCCAGATAGCCTCCTCAGAGTCTTCTTATCCTGGGTTGACGCTCCCGCAGGATACTCCTTAGTCATTAGGAAGGTCTGGATATCATGGAACCATGGCTTGCCGTCGGAGGCTTCCTCGATCGCAAAGACGAATGCGGGTCTATCAAGACGAGAAAGGACAATCCTTGGAGCTTCATTCCAAAAATTGACTTTATACATCGAAGCCAATGTGGCTAAGGCATCAGCCATCTGATTTTCAGCCCTGGGCACATGATGGAGTTCCACTCGATCAAAGAACGGAAGCAGCCTTCTGGCATAGTTCATGTACGGCACCAAATTCGATTGACGAGTCTCCCACTCTCCTTTAATCTGGTTAATCACAAGTGCCGAATCACCATACACATCTAGGTTCTTGATTCTCAAATCAATTGCTTCTTCTAGACCCATAATGCATGCTTCGTACTCTGCTTCGTTATTGGTGACCGGAAACGTCAGTCTCGCAGTGAACGGGATGTGGGATCCGTGGGGAGTCGTGATGATTGCCCCAATGCCACTTCTGTAAGAATTAACCACTCCGTCGAATATCAGTTTCCACTGGGATTTCCTGTCAGGACCCTCGTCGGGCAACGGTTCATCACAATCTTTCACCTTGAGAAACATGATATCCTCATCAGGGAACTCAAATTTCATCGGTTGATAATCCTCGATCGGCTGTTCGGCAAGGTATTCAGACAATACGCTTCCCTTGATGGCCTTTTGGGAAACGTATTGAATGTCATATTCCGTCAACACCATTTTCCATCTGGCAATCCTGCCCGAAAGCGCTTACTTCTTGAAGACGTACTTGATCGGATCCATCTTCGAAATTAGCATGGTTGTGTGATTGAGCATGTACTGTCGTAAATGTTTGGCAGCCCAGGCTAGTGCACAACACGTTTTCTACAGCATCGAGTAACGAGATTCACAATCTGTGAACTTTTTACTCAAATAATAAATGGCATGCTCCTTTCTGCCTGTCTCGTCATGCTGACCGATAACACACCCCATACTATTCTCAAGAACTGTCAAGTACATGATTAAGGGTCTTCCGGCCACTAGGGGTATCAAGATGGGAGGTTCCTGTAGATACTGTTTTATCTTATCAAATGCCTTCTGGCAATCCTCGTTCCAGATAATCGCCTGATCTTTCTTCAGTAGTTTGAACATCGGTTCACACTTAGCCGTGAGCTGAGAGATAAACCTTGCAATGTAGTTTATTCTACCCAGGAAACCACGAACTTCTTTTTCGGTTTTTGGTGCTGGCATTTCTTGTATTGCTTTTATCTTCGCAGGATCAACCTCAATGCCTCTTTCACTCACGATAAACCCCAGTAGTTTTCCAGACCGTACTCCGAAAGTACACTTGTTAGGATTCAGCCTCAACCTAAATTTCCTAAGCCTCTCAAAAAGCATCAGCAAATTGACCAGATGTCCCTCCTTCGTTTGGGACTTCGCAATCATGTCATCAACATAGACTTCAATCTCATGGTGAATCATGTCATGAAACAAAGTAACTGTTGCTCGTTGGTAAGTGGCCCCTGCGTTCTTCAGACTGAAAGGCATTACCTTGTAGCAGAATGTTCCCCAAGGTGTAATAAACGTAGTTTTCTCCATGTTCTCCGGTGCCATCTTGATCTGATTGTAGCCGGAGAAGCCATCCATGAACGAAAATACGGAGAACTAAGCTGTATTGTCGACCAACACATCAATATGAGGGAGCGGGAAATCATCTTTAGGGCTCGCCCTGTTCAAATCCCGATAATCGACGCACATTCGCACCTTACCGTCCTTCTTTGGTACAGGCACTATGTTGGCGACCCACGGAGGGTAAGTAGTGACTGCTAAGAAGCCAGCATCAAGCTGTTTCTGCACTTCTTCTTTGATTTTAACGGCCATATCTGGTCGTGTCCTTCTAAGCTTCTGCTTAACGGGAGGACAATCTTCTCGCAGCGGCAAGTGATGGACCACAATGTCAGTATCAAGTCCGGGCATATCTTCATATGACCAAGCAAAGATGTCACTATACTCTCGAAGCATCTCGACCAATCTCTGCTTGACATCACTCTGCAATGCAGCCCCTATCCTGACATTCCTGATTAGTTCTTCAGAACCCAAATTCACAATCTCAATCTCTTCCTCGTGAGGCAAAATAATTTTCTCCTCTTGTTTCAACAAGCGGGCCAACTCTTCGGGAAGGTCTTCGTCTTCATCAATCTCTTCTTCGGCTTGATAGACCGGGCAATCGAAGTCGAAGTGAGTCGTAGAAGGTCCAGAGTCAATGTCATCTGTTATGTGGATCCTGCAATAACAAGGGTTAAGCTTAAAACAAGGATATGCAGGTTAGCACAAACCCCATTGCCGTTTTATTGTTTTTCAAAACAAATATAAAACAGGAATAACAGAGATCATAACATTTGAATGCGAAGAAAAACGCCTTTTGATTTATTGGTAAAATGCATGTACATAATCAAACAAGGCCCTGACAATAAAACCACTATGCCCCGGGTAGGACATAGGGTTGTACAACAATTGGAGAAAGTAAATCATTACTCTTTGCCTGTCACTTGGATGATATCCCTGATGGACCAGTTGTTGAGGCTCTGGCCTGGTTTGCTTGGCTAAATCCAAGAGTCCAGGTCGCAGTCGCTGTCTTTACCGTCTTCAGACACTGCGTTGACACTTTCAAATATCACCCCGCCACTGGCAAACTGGATCGGCCCTTTACCTCGCGACGCACTATGAGAAGAGGAGGCTTCAGCCGAAGGAGAGTATCCTAAGCCAAACTTGTCCTGTTTGTTAGGTATTTCCAGAACTCGCCCCCAGCCTGGGGTAGATCCGGCTTGAACAATAGCCCGGGCCTCCTTGAAGGAAGAGAGAGTCATCTCTGGTTTTTCAGTCATTACTGGAGCTACTTCCTTGACCTTAACAGCTTTGAACGCCTGACATAGGGTTTCGTGGATTTCTCCATCCATCTCAACATACTTGAAGGACGACAAGTGGCTCACCATTATGTCTTCCTCGCCACAAACAGTTACGATGCTGCCTCCGACAGCATACTTGAGCTTCTGGTGCAACGTGGAGGTCACGGCGCCAGCAGAATGGATCCATGGGCGGCCTAAGAGACAACTGTAGGCTGGCATGATGTCCATGATGTAGAATACTACATCGAAAGTTTCCGGTCCCACTTGGATTGGTAGAGTTACCTCTCCAAAGACATGACGCTTGGTTCCATCGAAAGCCTTCACAACCAGATCACTGGGTGTGCAAATCAATCCTCGAGTATCTAACTTCATCAACGCCTTCTTCGGAAGAACATTGAGTGACGACCCCGTGTCCACCAACACATGATACATAATCGTTCCCCTACACTCTATCGAGATGTGCAGGGTGCTGTTGTGGTTTCTGCCCTTCGGTGTCAGCTCCAGGTCAGTGAACCCTAACCCGTTTCCGGCATTCACGTGGGCTACGACCCCTTCTAACTGGTTGACCGAGATTTCCTGCGGTACATACGTGGCATTCAAGACCTTTAACAGGGCGTTTCGATGCGACTCCGAACACAACAACAAATTCAGGATGGAAATTTTCGAGGGCGTTTGATGAAGATGATCAATGATCTTGTAGTCACTCTTCTTGATCAACCTCATGAACTCTTCAGCGTCCTTTACAAGTAAGTCCTTCTCTACCCCGCGAGGGGTTCCTCAACGAATTTTCCCTTTCCCTTGTCGGCTTTCTCAGCTTTGTCTGCTTTGTCCACTATAATCTCAGGTGGAGCAAATACTCTTCCGCTGCGCGTGATTCCGCCAGTGCTCACTAGGTTATCCACAGACTGCCCAGATGGTTCCAGTTCCAACTTCTGTCCGTTACAGTAGACGTCTGCCCCATAATGCCATGGGACGGCATTGGTGATTTCAAAAGGTATCGGCCCAGCCTTTGTGATGGTAATCGTGGGCAGTCTGGGTGCAGAAATGGTGATCGACCGGCGAGGGATGGTGATGGTGGCAACCTCATCATCCTGCCTCAGCATCACCTCCTCAGATCTACATTCGGCCCTTCGGGTAAACTGCAAGATTCCTTCGGTCATCAAACTCTGAATCCCCACTGTCAACCGTTCACATCCATCAGGACGAGTCGCACAGTCCATACACAATTCTCCACAGCCCGGAAAGAAGCCTTTCTTCATCAGCTTGGCTTTAACGAAGCTAAGCGGTGTCTTAAGATCCTTGACATCAGTCAATAAATCTAAGTTCTCGTCCTCAATAATGGCATTCACCCCACCTCCCCTATGGTTCGGCATAGGGTTCTTCGTGACATTCGGCACATTATCTGAGGAATTGATGATCTTAGCATCCACCATATCTTGCACCTTCTGCTTGAAGGCTTTGCAGTTTTCTATCGTGTGGCCGGGTGCCCCTGAGTGAAACTCACAAGTTGCATTCGCATCATAACCTGGCGGAGGTGCCCCTGTCAAGGGAGCCAAGGTTCTCTTCTGGACTAGCTGTAACTGAAGCAGAGTTTGTAACAGTTGTGCATAAGACATGGGCGGTGTCTCAAGGTGACGACTTGATAGAGGTGCCCTGCTTTGATACTTTCTTTATCCTTGCTGATTTGGCTGCTGCTGTGGCTGAGGTTGTTGGACAGCAGGGATGGTTATGCTAGCCACCTGCTGGCGCTGGTCCTTGCCTTTCCTTCGAGCGTTAGACACGGCGCTCGTCTCTCCTTCACGCCTTTTGTTACCATAGGGTTTCTTTCCTCCTCCAGCCGAGGACAGATCAACACCTTGAATTTTCCCCAATTTGATCCCATTTTCAACGTGCTCGCCAGTAATGATGAGATCTAAGAAACTCCCTGACATACCACTAACTAGTATCTCGTAATAGACCCCCGGGAGAGTGGCTACAAACATCTCAACAAGCTCTCGTTCAACCATCGACGGTTGAACTCTAGCTGCTAATTCACGCCACCTCTGGGCGTATTCTTTGAACCCTTCGTTGTTCCTCTGCGACAAGTTCTGCAGCTGGACCCGGTTCGGAGCCAAGTCACTGTTATACTAATAATGGTGCACAAAGGCCTCAGCAAGTTCCTTCCACATGCGCACACTGGTGGGTTCCAAACTCATGTACCATTCCAAGGATGGGCCGG
Source organism: Lathyrus sativus (assembly GCA_963859935.3). Taxonomy (NCBI): domain Eukaryota; kingdom Viridiplantae; phylum Streptophyta; class Magnoliopsida; order Fabales; family Fabaceae; genus Lathyrus; species Lathyrus sativus. The sequence continues at coordinate 512,735,108 of OZ012738.1, forward strand.
ACAAACTGTCCTGAAAGAAGTGCATCAGCAACTTCTCGTCTTCAGAGTGAGCGGACATCTTTCGGTAGTATGACCTTAAATGGAAACGAGGGCAAGTGGTGCCCTTGTACTTCTCAAAGTCGGGTACCTTGAATTTAGGAGGCACCATAAAATTAGAAATCAATCCCAATTTAGACATGTCGACACCCATAGTGTTCTGGTTCTCGAAATTCCTCATTTTGTCCTTGAGTGCCTTAAACCTCAGACGTGCTTCAGCAGTCATTTCTCCTTCAGCACTCCTCTGTGAGAACAAATCTTCTTGACAGTCTTCTAGCCATGGGTGAGGCCCATACAGATTTCCAGCACCTGTGTTGCCGTTGCCTGGTCCAGCGTTGCCATTAGCTTCAAAGTTTCCATTGCCGACGCCAGTCGTATTACCATTGAGCCCGATGTTAGTGATCACATTGCCGTTACCACTTGCATTCCCCCCGGTCACGGGGATGCCATTCTGAGGAGTTTCAACAGGTGGAGGGATTGGAATGCTCCCACCATGAAGTACACCATTGCTGTCAACCCTGGAGATCAGTGGCTGGACCAAGGTTCTGAGCTGGTCTTGGCCATTGGCAACCACTTGCATGAGTTCCATGAAGCGGTCCATCCTCTCTCGGAGTTCCTGGACGTCAGTCTGCACTTGTTCCATTGCTCTAGCCTGATTCGCTCTGGTCGGATAGCGGTGGATTGGTCTTCGATCAATCTTGGAACAACCTGCATACACAAAGGGTTAGAAAAAACGACAAAGTGCTCGTTATGCCAATGCTTCATGCAAATGCAAACGTGTGTCTGTGCGTTAGGGAGATTTCTCCCCCGATCCTAGTGCCGGAGTGCCAGTGCTGATAATAAGAAGTCTGAGTCCAGTCATGGAAATAACATCTCATATATATAAAGAAAGCCTATCAAGGCGGTACACAACGTCACTGAGTACAAGCAAAATCAACAGCATGACCTCGACCAACAAGCCTGGTGATGGTCAACATACAACAAAGGGGTTACAAATATAGTCAAGTACGGCCACAGGCGCGAAACTCTTCTAACAAATCCCTCATTTCTGGATGATCAGGCCGAGTGAGCAACCCTTCGACGAGTAACTCCCTCTGCCTAATAGTGTATTGAAGACCTTCAACCGAGTCTTCCCATGCTCCTTCGCCGAAACAATCTTCTAGCTTCCGCTTGGACTCAAACGTCAGTTTGCGCTCCTTCAGGTTAGCAAGAGCCTTGTTGAGCAGGCCTTCAGCGGCATATCTGCGAGCGGTTTCTTCATAAAACCTCTTCTCACTAGCCTTCACCTGGGCTTTCAATTTAGAGATCTGCTGCTTCATCTTGTCCTCCCGTCCCTTGCCGTTGGCTAGCGTGGCCTTCCAGTGCTGATTAAACTTGGATATCCTCCGGTACGCTTCATCCAAGTGCTGCTTCTTAGTGGCCAGTACGTCATTGACAGCTTTGAAGTCCCGACCCAAGCGCTCACGCTCGGCCATCTACTTAGTCAAGTCTGCGCCTAACTGGTTCACCGGCTCAGTCTGCTTCTTGAAGGAGTGGACGACTTCGTTTCTCTCGCTTCTGAGTTGAGCCAATTCTTTCTCCAGTTCTTCATTTGCCTTCTTCAGCTCATCTCTCTTAGCTAACACCTGATTATGCTGCTGAATAGGCACGGTGGTAGGCTCGTCAATCATTGGAGGGCTTTCTGGCTGGGCAGGTGAAAACGGCATCCCTATAATATCTGCTTTGGCTCTGATCCAGGTCACATACGGAGCGTAGGCTTGGCTATTACTTTTTCCCAACAGCGGTTTCCCTCGTCTACTGATACCATTCCAAGCGCGTTGAAGCTTAGATAACATATCCCCTCCTGGAAGACCAGTGAGGTACAGAGACTCCTGCACCTCTTCATCCTTCGGCGGAGCTCTCAAAGCATAAACAAACTGTCGGACCAATAGAGATGGATTATAATTGATACAGCCCTTCCTGCCTATCAAAGGCACATTCGGAAACTCGCTGCAGCTGAAGATAATCTCAGTACCCAACCTATCTCTATCAAACCAGGCAATATCCTCCGCTGATAGACTCATCAAGCGCTCAGACCACTCAGCTGTGGCTGCAGACGAAGCAAAGGGACCCTTCTTGCGTAGGTGACTATCAAGCCATCTATAGAGCAGGGGCACACAGCATGAGACATTCTTACCCCTTATGTTCTCGTTTTTGTAATGGACGGAATGGTAGACATCTCCTATCAAGGTAGGGACTGGATTCCCTGATGCAAAGATGTGAAAGGCGTCCAAGTCTACAAAGTTGGGCATATTAGGGAATAGAATGATGCCATATATGTACAGAGCAAGGATGGCGTTGAACACGACCCAACATCCGTCTTTGGTGCACTGCTGGGCCTTTCCCACTAAGAACTGCAAGGAGAAACTGGGAACCTTGTTCCAACTAGACAAGACCAACTCGGAGGCATCCAGATGAAGTGAAGGGGCTAGACTAGCCAGATTAGGCTCAGCATCCATATGAACAAAGGGCATCTGACTCTTTATAGGCACACCTAACAAATCAGCATACTCCTCTAGTGTGGGTGCGAGAATAAAGTCCTGGAAAGTAAAGCATCTCAAAGGAGGATCGTAGAATTATAGCAAGGCGTGTAACCCATTCAACTCAAACACAGAAGGTTTACGAACCAAGCTGAGCAGTTTCCCATAAGCCTTTCTGAATTCACCTCTCACATAATCATCTGCCAAAGCAATCAAACCAGTCAGCTGAACAACATCAGGAGTGGGGAGCTTGTAGGCCACGGTCTTCCTCAAAGAACCCATAATAGCACAATAGAAGGGAAGAAAACCTGAACCGGGGGAGAGGGTACCTGCAACACAGACACACGTTAATGAAATGCAAATGAGTATGCGAAACAATGCAAAATGTAATCATGTAGCCGGAGATCAAGACGACTATGCTGTTAAAGTGATGGAGGTTCTGTGTCAACAAAACCACAATACTGCTCTGTCAAGAACAACCCTATCTCTGATAAGAAGAAAACCCTGATATCGAACCATAAGTCTGCTCTGTCAAGAACAAATATCCATCTGATAATGAGAAGCCCTGATGTCGGACTATAACTCTGCTCTGTCAAGAACAACTATCCATCGCTGAAGATAAGGACCTCTGATACAGGACCATAACTCTGCTCTGTCAAGAACAACTATCCATATCTGATAATAAACCCGGATACAGGATCATAAATCTGCTCTTTCGAGAACAAATACATATCTGATAATAAGGACCTCTAATTCAGGACCACAAATCTGCTCTGTCAAGAACAAATACATGTCTGATAATAAGGACCTCTGATGCAGGACCACAAATCTGCCTTGTCAAGAACAGATACATGTCTGATGATGAGAACCTCTGATACCAACAAAACTGATTCACTATCAAGAAAACCAGGTAGTCTGGAGGTTAAGGTTTCCTGCAACAAACCCGACCCTACTCACAGGTATGGACCTAAACTGACACAAGTCCGACATCCTATGCGGTCATCAGCATCACAGACATTCAAGAGGGATGATACGATACCCATAAGGTGTGGCATCATCATCTCCTGAAGCGGCCTCACTAAGCTGAATCCCAAATGATCGGTTCCCATAGTCGACAATCCTCCAAACTAACAACCCCTCAGGCCCAAAGGGCCGGAAAAGAAGTCAACCGGGAGAACCTCGTCTGAGCGTGAATTTCATGAGACACTAGTGCCTGCAAAGCAAGCACGCGCCCACTAATTTCCATAACTAATGCTAGGTACACTCAAGCCTGGGTATGGCTTCTCACTCATAAGAATGCCCCTCCCACAACAGCACAGATAATCATATCATACTGAAAATAAAGTGTGGGAAATAAAATGCGATAAATAAACACAACCCAACAAGTAATCATACAAGTGCTAGGATTGACTCGCCTAGGGGACGTTGGATCCCCAGCAGAGTCGCCAGCTGTCGCTACTGCGAAAATAAGGTGCCGGCAGAACAGAAGAGTCGCCACCTTTCGTTATTTATCCCTCAGAACGGGAAAGGAAACGATTGGAAAAACCTGACGAAAAAGTTATAAGACAAGGTCATCGCAACCGTTGTCTGGGTTCGGGAGTCGGTTACGCAAGGGGAAGGTATTAGCACCCCTCACGTCCATCGTACTCGATGGGATCCACGCTTGTTGTGTTTATCTGACGGGTTGGTTTAACTATCTACCATCAAGGCCGGTCTAAAAAGAAAAGAAAATGACTCGGCAAAGTGTCGCACTTTATGCCTACGTATTCCCATCAGAGAATGAGAAATCAGAGTCAACGTAGTTCGCCTAACTACGGGTTACGGGGGGAAGGTGGCTCGCCAATACATCAGTATTGTGCCTACGTACTCTCAACAGGTATGAGAGATCAGAGCTTACGTAGTTCGGGATAACACGGATTACGGGGATTCAGATTCATCTGTTTTTTCGAGTAGGGTTAACAAACAGTTCCAGCAGTTTGGCGTACGCAGCTTGACCCTTGGAGACTTAGGCGTTACCGTTTGCGGTAGAACTGGGAGTTAACGACACTCTTTTCTTCAGAAAAGCTTCCTTTGAATTACGGGCCCACGGGGCAAAAAGGTTTGAAGTTTGTTTTCTGTCTTTTACGGAAGAACTGTTTTTTATGGATGTTTGCAACCAATATCGCACTAGAGACTATGACCTGAGAGTGAATGCGTCACATGTCACCCAAAGGGTGCCATACTAAACATCCAGATTGTTGAAAAGAAACTCTCCAACAATCCTTTCTCAGATAGCTTAAGGCTCGTAACGTACGACGTCAGTTAACCTTTATTACTGTATTTTAATTTGTTTTGAGATGAGAAGAGAGAACAGGCTCAACTAAGGGGAGACTATCAAGTCCTAAGGTTGTCATGCCGAGGATTCATCCTATGGTTGAAGTTTGAAACAGGGAACTCCTAGAAGTTATCATGCATGGTTTCAACCTAAAGTTCTATCATCACTTCCTTATCAAAAGAAGTGAGATTCCTAGGGGATCATGTCAATGATAAACAGAAACAGATAAAACATCAGCTTAAACAGTAAACAGTAAACGACTATAAAACGCATGCAATGCAAGTGAGGGAGGAAATGTGTGTGGGGCATCAGCCTCCACAAGCTCGTCTCGACCTCAAGCCAGATATGAATAACTGTAATAATACAGGAAGAAATAACATGCTATCAAGCAAACACAATAACTGCAATCATACAGAAGAAGTAAAATGCTGTCAAGCAAATAACAAACCACATAGGCAAGGGAGCTGGGCTCTACCGAATACCCGCAAGCAAAGCCATACAGTAAAAATACAAGCAGAAGGAGCAACTCAACCTCTAGTGCAATCATGCCCCTAGGTTAAACCAGTCTAAACATGAACTTATTCTAGTGCATCAAGCAAATCAAACAAGTCACATCAATACAGTTGCACAACAAGTAAACAGACAAGAAAAGAAAGCAGATCAACAGCTTCCACAGCTTCACAGCAAAACAGTCTTCTGACAGCAGCTCAGTCCTCATTCTTCAACTGTTCTTCAAGGCTTTCCATCTTCAATAGCAAGTGTCAACTTTCTTCTTCAAGCTTTCCATACATCCAACATAAGTATCAACTTATCCTTCTTCTTCAAGCTTCAGCTCCAAATTAGCCTCCACCTTCAGGCTTCAATCCCAATAGCAAGTATCAACTTGGCTCCTTCAGGCTCTCAGTGTATCAAACACAAGTATCAACTTGTCCTTCAAGCTTCAGCTCTTTCTCCAATCTCAATTTGATCCTTTTCACAAGTATCAACTTGCTCTTCTTGATCTTCAAGCTTCAGCTTCAATGGCAGTCTTCAAACACTGGGAAGTAGCAACTTCTAGCATCTTCAATCTTCTAGCAAGGAACTCCATCCTCTAGCAAGGGAGAAATATTCATCTAACAAGAGCAAGGTTTGGATAATAGACAACAGAGTGAAGACCAAAGGTCACCACTAAGCACTCCATCATCAAAGAAAGGAACCCTCAAAGGTTCTACCAACTTGTGAAGAGCCACACATCCTACCAAAGGAGGGATGAGGCCATCACAAGGGGACCTTACATCATAGGGAGGAATGGAAGTGATCAACACCTTCCATGTTTATGAAGGAAGAGAATCTATCTATAGGCTTTACCTACAAACCCTAATCTTAACACCTAAACAAATCTACACCAAAAGAAGGGAAATTTTCACATCCAAGCTTCTTCAAGCATTCCTCAGCAAACCAAGCTTGTCTTCAACATCATCCAAGAGCAAGAGAGGAAAAACCCTAATCTAAGGGAACTAAAGAAATCATTCTAGTTGAATTAGCAAGTTAGGATCACCTAAAACCTAGTACTAAAGTTAATCCTAACTAAAATACTAAAACCAATTGTAAAATCCTACAAAAATAACTATGGGAACCTAATTCAATCATGAATCTACCATACAAAATACAGGGGTTGAATCATCCACCAAGTCCTAGAAATAAAACCTACATCATGAGGTACTAAGCTTAAACCCTAAAACTAGAGCACCTAAAGTTTCAACTTAAAACTAGCCCTAAACTTCTTCACAAAAATATGAGAAAATTACTAGGGGAACATGCATATCTATGCTAGCTACACACAAAAAATCAAGGCAAGAATCATCACCAAATGCTCAAACCAAATTCAGCAAGACAAGGTATCAATCATGGCCATTTTAATATCAATTAATATCCAAAAAATGCAAATAAAATCACAAATGCATGAATTCCCAATATTTTTAATCTATAAAATTCTAGATTCAATCATGAATCAGGGAAAAAAAGTTTGGAATTAATTGAGTTAATTTCCTATTTTTTATGAATTAATCTCTAAACCATGTGAAATGAGAAAAATAAAAGAAAATAAAAGAAATTAATAAGCAGCGCGTGGTAAATAGCAATTATTAACAGTTCAATTCTTGGGTTGGGCCAGAAGGGGGGTGTGGATATCAACCCAGTCATTAAGCCCAGAACAACACTTAAATGAAACGGTGCGTTTCATCTTAATGTCTCTCTTCAGAGTTTGAAATCAAATCGTGGCCCTCCATTGCTCGCCTGAGTCCAAGCTCAAACCCTAATCCAACGCTTCCAGTGCATCGTCCCCATTTGAACTCAGTTTGGGGGGAAAACACAGACGGTGGCCTGAACAGTGGCGCCACCGTCTTCTCCGGTGAGACAACCTCCACAGTTCATCAAAACTTCACCAACCATACATCATTCTCTCTAGAATTCAATGCTGATTACGAATCCAACCTTAGAATTATCTAATTCCTTCTGGATCTCCAAACACGATAGCATTTTCAGAACACACCTCAATCTTGAATCTCATCAGATCTTCAATTAAAGGTGTCAATCCAATCCTCATCTCATGGTGATCAATTTGCACTATCTAATCATGATTATTCCTTCAAGAATCTTGAGATATCAGCTCAACAGAAAATGATCACACACCTATTTTGTCTCTAATTTACCATTTTCTGATCTAGAATCCAACTATACATTTCAAGGATCCTAACCACCTATAGATTTCTATATATCTCCTCCTAAATCATTCATAAGAGTGAAATGTACCAACCTGAGTTCAGAGAGGTAACAGAGATGGTTTTTGACCACTTCAACTTCCAAGATGATGCAAACACACTCCAAATTCACTCCTGAAGCCTTTGCACACCTTGATTTGGCTTGATTCTTCCTTGAACTCAAAACCCGATTCTCACTTGCACCTCTGAAAATTCAATGGCTCTCTCTGCAACCAGCTTCAATTCCTTCCAAAAAAATGACCTGAATTCACTCAATGACTTATATAGAACTCATTGGGACTGTCTAGAACTTTCTGGAATCATCCAAATGAGATTTTGGATTTTCAATTTCTCTCCAAAATACCATCCATGGCAGTCACCATTTTGGCTCCCTTTGGGCATGGATATGCTTGTAATCAACTTCTCATGAGATATTGAATGAGTTTGATGTGTTATTTTTCTTGCTTGCAAGCCAAAGGTGTGAGTTGGATATGTTACTTCATCATGAAGAAATGAAATGGAATGGTATGCAAATGACCTCAAATCAAAATTCTAACATTTCTATTGTTTCTAAAATCACTTTTCCAATCAATTTGACCTATAATTTTGCTTCATCGGGTCACAAAATGAATTATTTGAATTTTTGGCCATTAAATCCTTTTAATTCTTCCTTTTTCAAAATTTCTTGAACCAAGTCTCTCCTTGAGCCATTTCAATTCCTCCTTGATGCATGGTTAAGGTTAAAACCCCATTTGGAGCAACTTTCTAGTTGAACAAAATTTCATTTGAGGCCTCCAAGTTGGTGAAAATGGCCTATGATCACAAATGACCTATAATCACCAAATGTCCAAAATACCCTTGACTTGTCAAAGCCATAAGTTGAGTTATACAAATCCTATCAAGGGCTTCTAGTACTCTCTAGAAATATAAGAGAATAAGGAACAACATTCATGTTGACCAGAAGTTCATAGGAATCATCCTTCTTGGGCAAACGTTTCATGCAAGTTGGGCAACTTTCAAGCTCCAAATTCACATACCTCAGATGACCTGTAACTTGCCAAAGTCATAACTTGAGTTCTACAAACCCTATCACGGACTTCTACTACTCAAATTAAATCTAAGATCATGCCCTACAACAATCATGTTGGGGGAAAGATGAGATAACAATCACATCTTGAGCTACATTGCCTTGAAGATGGGGGTCAAACTAGGGGATTTTACACTATCAAGCCTTAGAAACCCTAGCTTGAAACTTCTCAAACTCTTCAATCATGATGAGTTGACCTTTGAATCATCCTTAGAACATATTAATGTATCAATCCATGATCACATGGTTCTTGGATTAAGTCTCAACCTTCTCCAAATCATCAGTTGACTTAGGGTTGACTCAGTCAAACCCTAGCTGCACCAGTCATGGCTGAGGCTTCTTAATCTTGCTCAATGACCTATCTAGGCTTCAGGGTGATCTTCAAACCTTCTCATTAGATCTCTCAAGATCTCAAGTCCATCTTCCTGGCCTCAGAATAATCTGATGGTCTTCCCCATAACTCTCAAGTTAGGAGACCCACATACTTGGTTTCAACCACTCTCTCTGAGGATCCTTTAACTTCTCTGACAAGGATATCAACCCTTGAACACATGAATAACCTTCTTAGCTAGCTCCATATTCTTGTGTAGCTCTTGATTGGTAATCATACCTCTTGATCTCCTGCATACATGTCAATGAAATGCAAATGATAATGCTAATGTGAATGAAATGAAACATAAGCTAGGTAAAGAGATGTTGGGCAAATTTTGGAGTGCAACAGTATCCCACATTTCATTGACAGAATTACAATTATACACATAGAAAAAAATCAATTTAATCTATAGACGCAACTAATAAGTTTTTAGTTTTAAAACCAATTTCAAACTTTCTCTCTTATTTTGTGGTCCAAAGAAAATATGGTTTATATACTTCTTCACCATTAGTATGGTGAGTATTGATAAGCAAACCATCGATTATAGTTTTCCATAATTCAAACTCAAATCTTTGAATAAATATTTTATATTTATCTTTCCACAATTCAAAATTGTCACCATTAAAAGGTGGAGGTGTGTTTATGAAAGTTCTCTTGTTAAAAACAATATTGAAAGTTATCTTCCCTTGAGACGATTATTCTTTAAATAAAAGTCAGGCTCAGATGCCACTTGTCGAATATGTGACTCCATACACAAGATAATGCGTGAACTGTGAAGGTTTGAAAATCGTTGATAAAAAATTAATTTTAAAACTTAAAGTTGGAAAACATTTTTATCAAAAGCTTTTAAATAAGGAGCAGAAATATGAAGTAAAGATACTAAGCGGAAAGTAAAAGAGTTAAGGGAAGGAAAGATACACAACACCAATGACTTATACATGTTTGGTATTATAGAAGTGGCCCACTCTCTCTCCAAGAATTGATATTGAGATTATTTTGTAATGCTTGAGAGCTTTTACATAGTTAAGCCTACAAACCCCCTTATACCAGAAAATGAAGTTTCAGACTAACTTCTAACAAAATAATGAACTGAGAGATGAAGCAAATAGGCTTCACACCAAACAATGAATAGATCTTTGAGCGATTAGTCTTTAAGACAAACTAAGATTTTGCACAAACTGATATCGAACCATGATAGAGTTTTGAGTTAACTATTATTCAAATCGAACCGAGGTTTTACATCGGATGACCATGAACTGAACCTATATTCTTACCAAGCTAATCTTGAACCTACTAAGCTTTTACATTGGTTGAACTTAAAAATTGAGTGAATTTTTATACCAGGATGATCTCAAACCAATAGAGATTTTAACCAAGATGATATCAATAACCATTTTGAATATTTTTCACTGGTTATTCTTCATCAATCTAAAAGAGAGCTTTTCTTCAATGGCGAAGATCACAACCAAATAGAGACTTATATTATTCCCCGAAACCAAACAAAGATCTTTTACAATGGTTTAACTCCAAACCAAAAAGATAACTTCTTAAGGAAAAATGATTTACTCCAGATAAAATAATACTCTTGTTAAATTTACAATAAAGTTCTTTCCAAGAACAAGTTCCTCACTTAAACTCGAGAACACTCTCAAAGCACTATGGCTTAAATATGTGAAAAGGTGGAAATCGTTTTAGAGAGAGTGATAGAAAATAGAAGTGAGATTTTTCATGTTTTATGGACGTTTTGATATTGTGGAGAGGCTCTTTATTTATAGGCCAAGAGATTGCGTAAAAATGGAAATAATTCATAGGCCTTTTGATTGCCATAATTGATTAGCTAATTGATTGTGCACGTGCAATAATCGATTTTTACGACCCAAATTGGATGGTTTGGATGGAGAGACGTTACCAGTCATTAAGAAATTTTCATAATCTATTATGGACTTGATTTGTAACACCCCAATTTTAATCGGATTATTTTAGTTAATTTATTTAATTGAGAATATTCGTATTTTGGGTGTTTCCGGTGATTTTTGGTGTGTTGTGTGGATTATTGAGAATTATGAAATTTGTGGGTTATTTATTTAATTGGTAGTATATAATATTAATTTATTAATATTATTATGAATTAAAATAAATAATAGTGAAAGAAGGGTAATTGGGACATTTGAGAGGAGTAAGTGAGGGCATTATGGGAAAAGCCCAATTATTTGGCCCAAGTCTAGGTTTAATAAAAAGGGAGTTTTGAAGGCTTTTAGGATTCATTTTGTGTTAACCGTGAAGAATTGAGGCCAGAGAGCTCTAAAGAGGAAATTGGAGGCGGAAGCGTTGAAAGATTCCGTGACAGATTCGTGAAGGCTTTGAATCGACGTTTAAGGTATGGGGAGTATAGCTTTTCATAATTTTCTATGTGTAGATTTCGATGTGATTATGGTTGATTTAAGGGTTTTATGGAGAATTATGGAAAAAGGGGATTTTGGCCTTCGTGGCCTAAATCTATTATTAAGATTTTGACCGTGGGGATTTATTTGGGTTAAGGAAGATTAGAAGAATATGAGAACAAGTGATCTATGGCTTTCGTGGCCTAAATTTATCATGGAGATTGTAACCGTAGGGATGTTAAAGGTAGAGATGAGAAATAGTGATCTTTGGCCTTCGTGGCCTAAACCTGTAATTGCAAATCTAACCGTGAATTGATTGGGGGAAACGGAAACCTAGGCCTTCGTGGCCAAAAAGCTGATTGAACTTTTCTTAACCCAATATAAGTATTTGATAGTGAGTAACTCAGATGCCTGCAGGGTAACGGTAGGAAAATTGTGATTTAGGATCTTAGGGGTGATTTAAGGATGTTACGGGGGCATTGGGGAAGTGAACCGTGTCGACTTTTGGGTTGATTTAGGTTCCGGAGCGTAACAACGTTTTACTGTCCGTCACGACTGTTCATGTTTTTGGTCGAAATTGTTTTGGACGTAACTTTTGATCCGTAAGTCCGTTTTGGCCCCGTTCGAAGTGTTGGAAAGCTAATGAATAGAGATATAACATACTATAGATAAGGGAATTGTTTTTCCAATATTTTTATATCTAATTATGTTTGATAAGTCAATTGTGTATATGTTCTATTAATGAATCATGTTCTGGTTCAGTGATGTCTTGATGTTTTGATGTTGCGATTTTCCTGATGAGTTACCATGAGGGTAACTGTGATAATATGATGAGTTAACATGAGTAGGAGTGTGAAGTTTATGTGATTAATAGGCGATGGTATGAGGATTACCGCGAGTATAATTATGAATTAATAGGTGATAATATGTGATAATATGTGATAATATGATGAATTAATATGAGTATGACAGTGAGCGCTACGTGGTTTGTAAATAATTATATGATGATTCTATATGATGCATGAGGATGATTATTATGATGAATTATGATGACATGATGTATGATGATGATTATTATGATGAATTGTGATGACATGATGTATGATGATGGTTATTATGATGAGTTATGATGACATGACGTATGATGATGATTATGATGATGAGCTATAACGTTTGATGATGATGAATATGATGAATGATGATGCACCTATGATGTTATTATAAGGATGATTTGTGACGTGTGCATCATGCATTCATGTGCATCCGGACTTCGGTTCAGGACCTCGATTACTTTGGCTTCAATCCCACTGTCCGGATGTGAAGTATTTTGATGTGCTCCGGTTCTCTAGTAGAATCGATCCTATTGATGGGTATCTATGGAGGGTTGATGGCCCAGTGTCCATCGCGCTGTGATGATTGGTACCACATGCATTGAGTCTTGTTGCATTGCATTTATGAGTCTTTTTGTATAAATTATGATGTTGTGGCTTTTGAGGCCTATTTATGAATATGAAGGTTGAATATGATTATGATTCCATTTATATGTTAATTTTTATACATTGATCATTATGAATCGTTTTACTCACCCTGGTTGTTTGAATGTTACCTCCACGTGGGTAACGTGCAGATACCAGATTTAGCCGTGGATGCCGTTGAGGACTTTTGAAGTTTTGAGTTGTTGGCCTTTGGTCAACTTAGAGAGTCTTGCTCTAATAGTGTAACATCGGGTTAGGGGTCTTGAGTTGAGTTATGTTTATTGATTTTATTTTGATTATCTTCCCGTATGAGGAAAACCTTGATTAGGCCTTTGAGTTCTGCTGTTTTGCGTAGTTTGAGGTATTTTGAGAAAATCCGTTGTACACAGAGCATTGACTTAATTTGAGCAACATGAGAAATGTACGCCCTTTTTGGTGGCTTTTTATGAAATTTAGTATTTTACTCTAAAATCTGTGTTATTTTTGCCGTAATATTTGTGGGGTAGAAAAGGGTGTTACATGATTCACCCTTATATAATCAATTAGATAAAAGTTCTAATGAATTAGACAGTTTAAAAATATGTCCTAATCAATTTGAGTGTTTCCAATTCTACTGGCTTTGCTCCAAAAACAATTTCTATTTGTTTTAATTAAAAATTAAGAGAATCCTCTATATTTTATGTATGTGTAATTCAACCATGATAATTACGAAAACTACCTTGTGTGTTTACAATACACTAATCACTCATATGGACGCGATCAAGCGAGATTTTACACTTCCTTTCTTTCACACTTAAAAGCTTCAAGTCCTGTTCCAGATATACCAAACATATAAGCACTTCCGTTGAATATTCTACTATATAAGGCATAGGATGTCTTCAAGTTAGTCATCATCATCAAAGAGTTGTAAAGGTATCATCGGTATTCATAAATCATGATTTGGAAGGATAGCTAAACATTATGTGCATATCTGACAACTTGAGTTAGCTTTAGTAGTTGCTTGACTTCAAGGGTTGTTGTCATCAAAACCACTTCAAGTGGTTTTACTATTTCAGGTGTTGTCATCATCAAAACTATTAAAGCTAAGCAGTTCCTTTTGAAGTATTGTTATCCATTGGCTTTATCATCTTGTATTATCTTCTTTCTTATACCTACAAGCACATGGTTCCACAAGGATCTCCCTTAGTAAGTTAAGGACGAGTCTTCCTAGGGTGGTATTGTATGGAAACAAGGTGTACACCACGAGATGCTTCACTTTAATTGTTTTGGCGCTTACCTCTAAATCGAACATTTTTTCGAGTGTTTTGTGGCCAGTTTCCTAATTGACCAACTAGAGAACCTTGGAATGCTTTGATCTTATCTGGGTCGAGTCGGAGGCTTTGGAAAGTGCTCTAGAATAAGACATTTATTGAGCTGCTAGGGTCGATCAACACTCGATTCACAACCCTATTATCATACTAAACTGTAACAACCATGATGTTGTTGTTATGGGGAAGAATACCAACAACATCTTTATTTCGTGAAGGTGATTCTAAATTCTCGCTCACCCCCCGAGATTGTTGTAGTGCTAGAAGTGGAATGTTTGCTGTTAAATCCTATCTGACATACTTTCCCTTGGAGGAATTGGATTCTTCTCCACTGAAGAAACCTCCGACGATGATGTTAACAGAAACCTTAGAGTTTTGCTTAAACATTTATGTAAGAAGATGGTGAAAGAAATAATAGGTAATGACAGGTGTGATTCGAGTAAGCTTTACCAGGCATCACGGTCAATGCTAGTTTACACTCACTAAAAGTACAATGCGTGACAATTGCTAATAATTAAGGGTTGTCAAAAGGTTTTTAAGATTTATTGAAAGGCTTAGAGATACCTCGCGTAGGGAGGTAAAAATCTCTATCTCCCTCGTATTTATGTGAATATCTAATCCTCCCTCTCAAATTTAGGATTGTTGCATTTATAGGAGTCCCGAGCCTAGATCATAAGACCCTTATGAATAGCAACCACCATTGAGAAATGTGGGAGTAAGTAGTTACTTATTCAGGAGAGTGTGACTAACTTCCCAAAATTTCTTCTACACCGTTGTGGACTAGGGTCACGTCATCTCCCATGATCGCACGCTTCGCATGAGCTTCAAAGAAATTGGGCAATATACCCGAGGAGAAGGCCACTTATCTAATAAATGAGCTTTTGCTTTAAAAAATGGACAATCAAGAATATAATGTGAGATAGATGTCATACCTCTTGCCTCTACATCCCCCTTATAGGCCATTTAAAAATATATCAATACAATATTTTTAAGTATTTAAATCCTATAACCTGAATAATATTTATGTCATTTTCAGATATTTCGAAGAGATTTAAAGATAGGAAAAAAATCACAAGAAACTAAAGATTAAATCATTGAAATGTGTTTGGTCAAAATTTGTTAACCACATTTTAAGCGTCTTAATCCTTAGCAGCACATGATACAAGCATGGGCGTGCATTGATACATACAGCTCATGTTGAATACATAAATTTGATGGGCCTCAGCTTCGGATCAGCTCATCCCGAAGTTAATAAGAAATGAAATGAACAAATCTACAACATTTTGTAGCATCATTCATTTCATTATCAAATCTCTATTTTATTCTAAGTTTCATATAAGTCCAAATGCAATGCAACACATTTACTCTGCCTATTTTTTGTTGAATTGGAACATCTAGTATACACAAGAGGCTTGTTTCTTATTCAATTCTGTCTGCCCACAAAAATTAAGCTCGTAACCAATAATTTTTACAATACATACAAAAAAAACATGATGGAAATTTCATACTAAGTTTTGTTTATTTTATATGATGAACCGTGTTTATAGAATAAATTTTATCTAAAAATAAAAGAAAAAAAAACAATACTGTACCGCTACCTTTAGATAATACATGAAACTTAAATTAAATTTTGAAACAAAACCTTTATTTTAATAATAATAATATTTTCAAAATTATTATAAAACGTAAAATTTTATTTTTCAAACTTTTTTAGATGCAAAATAGATTATTGTTTTGGACTGGGCCGACGCATGACCCATAGTCGAGCAGACTTAAACCCCATCAGGTTGGAAGGTCCAATAAAATCTAATCTCCCTCATCGTCGGGCAAAGACCTTTCCTCTGTCGGGCAGAACATTTTCTCCCGTCGGGCACGAACTAAAGATAGTCGAGCAGGATCCTCACATCTGTCTGGCGTGTCCCTTTTCTGCCCATCCGTCGGGCAGACCCTATCCAGCTCGGAGGGCTCCTCTGACCTCCCCCACGTTCTCAATGTGTCCCTTACGCGGAAATACGTCATCAGGTAACTATTCGTGCCCTGATTATTCGGCCCTCCACCTCTCGGATAGCACAGAGTAGTTACACTAGGGCGAAGACCACGTGCTAGCCTTCATGACGCCACGTCAGCCCTATCAGTTACCAGCATTGGGCCTAGCAACCCAGCCTAATTCGTAGTAACTGTTGGCCATGCGCTGGGGGCACACTATAAATACCCTCTTTCACTTGAGGGTCATGTAATCTCATTCTTACTTCTCTCTCTGTACTTGTTATCACTCTGCTCGACCCTTACTTTGACATCAAAGTGTGTTTCAGGTACACCCCCTCCATTACATCAGCAGTCCGACAGCTCAGACGCGTGGCCGGCCAACGATCTTTTCTGATCAGGTACGATCAGTGGCGCCGTCTGTGGGAACCTAAAGCTTCCCCGTTCCTCTGAGAAGAAGAACCAAAGCTTTCAACTTCACTTTCTGAGATCATGATCAGCCAATGCCACGACGATGTTGTCCACAATTCCGCTTTCGCCCCACTCACCAACGACAATGACCAGGCTGGGTCCTCCCACGTCCGTGAGGGTGGCGTGAGGGACGGCCTAACAGCCTCACCTTCAACCGAGAACGCGGCACACCATGTCGTACCTCGAGCGAGGAGCCCGACTGCTTTTTACCCCGTCCCCACGCCAGCTAGGGCGGACCCGACGATGACTGCCCTCTTTGCAGCCATCAACCAGACCAATCTGATGTTGTTCCAGCAGAACGAGCGCATTAGGATGCTGGAACATGATACCTCATCTCGCTCTCCCCCGCGAAGAAACCAACGCGAGGACTCTCGGAGCCCCTCTCCCCGTCAACGGGGGCGCCAGCCACAACTGGAGAGGCCCTAACCCGTAGCCTCCAAGAAGCGCGGCCGATCACCTCCCCGGAAGGAGAGGTGCTCCCCAGCCCCAAGAGGGAACGGACAGGAGGCCTCGGGCAAGAGGTCGAGGGGTCGTAATCAAGCCCCTCGGCACAATCCTTCGCCATCGCGCTCCCCTGTCCTTAGTGACGAGGACGACCATAGGACCCTCTTATCGCGGGAAATCATGGCGACCCCCATCCCCCACGGGATGGAGAAGCCGCCCGCATTCTCTACCTACGACGCCACCTCGGACACAGACGACCATCTGGAAGATATCGAGGCCATACTCGATTATCGGAATGTCCGAGGAGCCATTAAGTGCAGGCTCTTCCCAACGATGCTGAGGAAGGGAGCCATAGCTTGGTATAAAAGCCTAGAGCCCCAGTCCGTCACATCGTAGAGGGTTCTGAAGGATCTCTTCTCGTAACATTTCACGGCGTCCCGACGCCATCCCAAGATAGAGGCCTCCTTGAGCACGATCATCTAAGCCTAGGACGAACCTCTCAGGAATTACATCGAGAGATTCACAAGTGAGGCGGTCCAAGTGACGACTTCAGATGACATGACCCTCCAAATTCTACGAGGCCGTGTAAACCCACCGGCCAACCAACCTACGAGGCTTCCTTGAGAAATTGCGCCACTACATCTGGTATGAGGAGACCGAAGTTGTTAATTCATCTTGAGACTCCCGTAACCGCGAAGCCCCCCACGGAGCCCGGGAAGAAGTAGCACTGACCCTCTGGCATGGGGGAGATCGATGACGAGATGATCGTCCCCGTGAACCCCGAGAGCAAAGGGGCCCCGCAGACCGCTTCACCGAGTACACGGCCCTCGTTGCTTCCCGCGAGCGCATCATGGCTGAGTGTGCCAACTCGTAGTTCGTTTGGGGAGGTGTCCGTTTTCCCGAACCGGCACCCCCCAAGGCCAATGTGGACAAGTCCAAATACTGCCGCTTCCACCACGGCCACGTGCATATCACTGAAGATTGCATCCACCTGAAGGACGCAATCGAGATGCTTATCATGGATGGGCACTTGAAGAGGTACACCAGGGAAGGAGATGCCCCTCGACAGGAGGCCCACGATGCCAAAAGGGTCGAGGACATCCCTCCGCCCTCCAACGACTCTGGGTTGCAGGTGGCCCTCAGCATAAGTTTTCCTGAAGACTTGTTCTCCCTAAGAGAACACAACCTCTCTACCGGGCACCAGCTGCCCAAAGAACCAATACGCCCCATCAGCCCGTGGGAATACTTCCCCAATGCGATGGTCATCTCAGGTGGGCCTCGAACAAGCTCTCCATCAGGTTCGTGAAGAGGAAGTTTGACGAGTTGATGAGCAACAACTCCGGAAAAATAAGCATCCTTAACAAGTTCCACGGTCTGTCTAACCTGATCACGTACTACCTCGAAGAGCTTCCGGGTGGGGCCCCTAACTCCGCCATTCCCCTGCTGATCCGGGCACAAATGGCGAACTTCGACGTCCTCCATATCCTGGTCGACAGAGGGAGCTCGGTGGCTATCATGTAAACGCATTTATTTTCGACATTGCAGCTAGACGAGACCAACCTGACCCCTTATGCCGGCTCCAACCTCCAGGGGTTCAATAGAACGACAACGAGACAGTGGGGATACGTGGAGCTCAAGGTCACTTTTGGGGAACATGAGACGGCCAGGGAAATCAACTTCCACTTCCTGGTCGTCGAGTGCCCCTCCCTGTATAACTGCATCTTAGGCAGGACGACGCTGACAGAGCTCACCGCAGTGCCATCGACAGTCCACCTAAAGATGAAGTATTACACCAGGCGGGGAGTCATTGTCACCCTCAAAGGGGACTTATAGGCAGCCCAAAGATGTTTCGAGGCAGCAATGAAGGGCTTCAGCATGATTTGTCCTTCCCCTAAAGCGATCAAGCCTCCGCCCGTCCAAGTGAATAGGCCAAAGGACCACGTCGACGCCGTGGACCTCGACTGCCGCTTCCCCGGTGAACAAGACCATAAAGACGAAGCCGAGCATGCTCCTCCAGCGGTCAACACATAACCCTTCCACCCAACACGCCCTATTCTGGATGGGGACTTCGAGCTAGTGACCCTCGGCGATGATATGGCCAGGAGCGTGAAGATCGGAGTTGTACTGCCCGACCTGGAGAAGAAGCAGTCGCGAGCCTGCCTCCGGGTGAACGCTGACCTCTTCGCCTGGAGCGCCGCCGAGATTCCCGGCCTGGACCTCGAGGTCGCCTGCCACCAGCTCTCCATCAACCCAGCCGCGAAGGCCGTAGTACAACATAGGTGTAGACAGTCCCCCAAAAAGTCGGCGGCTGCTAAAAAAGCTATAAAAGACCTCCTAGAGGCAAATGTTATTTCGAAAGCCCGGTACACAACCTGGTTGTCCAACATTGTACTTGTTAAAAAATATAATGGAAAAAGGAGAATGTGCGTTGATTACACCAATCTCAATTGGGCATGTCGCAAGGACGCCTATCCGCTCCCCAATATCGACAAACTCGTCAAAAACTCTGCGGGCTTCAAGTTATTGTCCTTCATGGACGCCTACTCGGGATACAACCAGATCCCCATGGCTGAATTTGGCAAACAGAGCACGACCTTCATGACCGAGTCGGGCAACTATTACTAGAACGTAATGCCCTTCGGCCTAAAGAATGTCAGCGCCACCTATCAACGGATGATGAACAAGGTCTTCCGAGGAGAGATTTGCGACATGCTCAAAGTCTACATGGACGACATGATCGTCAAATCGCACATCGAGGCCGACCACACGGCCTACCTCAAGAAGGACTTCGAAACAGCGAGGAGGTGCAAGATGCAATTTAACCCGGAAAAGTGCATCTTCGGTGTATACACGAGGAAGTTCCTCGGGTTTTACCTTACTGAACAAGGGATCGAGGCAAACCCGGACAAATACCGGGCCTTCTACGATATTGCAACACCGAGCACGAAGAATTCGATACAGTCCCTGAACGGGATGTTCGCCTCATTATCCCGCTTCGTCGCCAAATTCGCACAACATGCCCTCCCATTCTTCAAACTGCTAAGGAATGAGGTCGCCTTCGAATGGACGGAGGAGTGCAAGCAGGCCCTCCTCCACCTCAAACGTGTCCTGTCATAGCCACTGGTCTTGACGAGACCTGACGTTGGGGAAACCCTCTACCTGTACCTGGCCGTTTCCTCCGAAGTTGTCAGCGCTGTACTAATCCGAGAAACCCCTGACGGGTAGAAGCCGATCTACTTCTTGAGCAAGGCCCTCCACGGTCCCGAGGTGAGGTATCAGCAGATCGAAAAAGTTTCCCTGGCCCTAATCAACGCGGCCAGAACACTACAACATTACTTGCTCGCCCAAACCATCGCGGTCAGAACCGAGCAGCCTATAAAATAGTTGCTTGGTAGGCCCGACATGTCAGGATGCATGTTGATGTGGTCGCTGGAGGTCTCCGAATTTGACAACCTCTATGAAGGCAGAAAAGCGCTCAAAGCACAAGTACTGGTTGACTTCGTCGTCGAGATAACGCCCGCCACGGAACCAACTTCTAGAGCCCACAGGTGTGCCATCTTCGTAGATGGCGTTTTGAGCTCGACAGGAAGCAGCGCGGGCATCATCCTGGAGAACGAAGAAGGCATTGTCGTGGAGGTATCTCTCGCCTTGGCCTTCATGACGACAAACAATCAGGCCAAGTACGAAGCGTTCTTTGCTGGACTTCGCCTGGCGGAAGACCTCGGAGCCAAGGAGATCAAAATTTTCACAGACTCCCAGTTGGTCGCCTCCCAAGTCCGGGGCGAGTACCAAGCGAAGAATAATAATTTGGCCGAATATTTGGCCCTTATAAGGGAATGAAGAGTTTTGACACCACCGAGGTGCAACACGTTCCCCGCAAACATAACACACGAGCAGACATCCTCTCGAAACTGGAGAGCACAAAAAAGAATGGCAAGAACAAACCCGTCGTCCAGGAGGTCCACACACGACCAAGCACAGAGATGGAGCAAACGATGCTCGAAGTCAACGCCATCCGGGACAACGATTATTGGATGACCCCAATACATGCCTACCTTAGCACAGGACACCTCTCCAACGACACTAAGGAGGCCAGCACGGTCAAACGTCGAGCCTGCTCCTACCTGCTGCTCGAAGGCTGACTATACCGGAGAGGCTTCTCGATCCCTCTCCTCAAATGCGTTGACAAATCCCAGGCTCCGAGCATCTTGCAAGAGGTTCACAATGGCATCAACGCGCAACACCCGGTAGGACGATCTTTGGCAAGGAAGGCCCTGCGAGCTGGATACTACTGGCTGATGATGTAGCAGGACGCGAAGGAACACGTGAAGAAGTGCGATAGGTGCCAGCGGCACGGGGACATGCACCTCGCCCCTCTGAGCAAGCTCAAGTGCCTCTACTCCCCTTGGTTGTTTGCCTGGTGGGGGATGGATATCCTCGGCCCATTCACCATAGGCTCCTACCAAAACAAATACATGATTATTTTACCAAATGGATCGAGACCGAGGCCCTCGCCAAAATTACGGCACACAACATACTCCACTTCTACAAGAGGAACATCCTCGGTAGGTTCGGCGTTCCCATGACCATCGTGACCGACAATGCTACACAGTTCACTGACAAAAAATTCCAAGACTTTGTGACCAAGCTTGGGACAAAGCAACATTTCACGTCAGTCGAACACTCGCAAACGAACTGCCAATCGGCGGCCGTGAAAGGAGTAATCATGTGGGGCCTGAAATTCCAGCTCCGGGACTCCAAGAAGAGGTGGGTTGAGGAAATCCATAGCGTAATCTGGGCTTATAGAACGACGCCTCACTCGACCATCAGGGAGATCCCTTTTCGGTTGACCTACGAGACTGAGGCGGTAATCTCGGTAGAAATAAGGGAAGTGTCCAGAAGAACTGAATCCCCTCTCGGGGAGGTGGCCAACGAAGAGGCCCTCAGAGAGGAGCTCGACCTAGTTGAGGAAATACGTTCGGGGGAATCTCTCCGAGAAGCCGCGTTGAAACAGAAAATGTCCTCTCGCTACGATAACAAGGTCATAAAACGGGAGTTCCAGGTCGGCGACCTGGTCTTACAGAGAAACCAGAAAGACTCACGTGAGGGCAAGCTCACTGCGAATTGGGAAGGCGCTTATCGTGTCTGCGACAAGACGGCGAACGGGGCCTACTACCTCGAGAACTTACACGGGGACGAGATAGCTCGACCATGGAATACTGAGAAGTTAAAAAAGTACTACAGTTAAACACTGCCCGCGGTAGTGCGACATGGTACCAACGCGTCTCTCAGAACTCAACGAGATAACAAGCGCCTGCCTTTTGTGTATACGGGCAGAGCGCTCTGTTTGACGGGGACCCCTCGATCGAGAGTCACCGCTGACGTACCGAGATAGGAAGAACACCCAGCTCGCGATGGGACGTTCACGCCACGGAGATAGGACCACAATTATTGAACACAACAAACAACGTCGAGCTACCACTCCCAACAACATACAAAACGTGCGAACAAGCATACATAAGTAAACAAACGAGCATACACAAATACTTGGCAAAATGATAAATTTTTATAAACGGGCACTAACCCAACTGTCAAGAAACTAAAAGCAAGGGCACACGGCCCGAGCAACAATCAAAATAAAAAATTAGGCACGCAGGTCGAAATAAACAGGCACGCAGGCCAACAAAACAAAAGGGGCGCGCATGCCACAATTTTCTAATCAATATGGTCCTCCTTGTCATCCTCGGGTCCGCCAGGTGCAACAATGCGGTCGCCTTGGATTTGATGGTAGGGGCCAGTCCCTTCGGTCACCAAATCCACACCGGGATTTGTAAGCCAAAGCTGGTCCACGACACTCTTGAAGCCCACCTTGACGGCCCCAAAGCAGTCGTCCTCTAGCAGCCGAATATTCTCCACCAGCTTCCATCGGGAAGCCAATAGCTTCTCCTCGCCAGACTCTTCCTCAGCAGGAGCAGCCAAACCCTCGAGCTCAGCAACCCGACCCCTCATCCCGGCTAGCTCGTCTTCCCCGTCCTTCACCATCTTCTCGAGCTCATTGATCTGATTGCGATGGACTTTGTTCTGCCTTTGATGCTCCCTCTGGTCGGAAACTAGCTTGGACCGAACCTCCTCGTATACCACCAGCTCACCCCGCACGGTAGCTAAGTTTGCAAACAAACATCCCTCCTCGTTAAGTACGAGGGTCGTCTCAAATGCCCTCACTGCCAAAGCCAGGTCATCGGACAACATCTTCCTCCGAGCCTCCTTGCTGGCAGCTAGGATACTCTTCGCCTCTTCGGGAGCCACAACAGGGACATTCTCCCCTGTAAAGAAATTGGGCCTGAGACAATAAGGGGGAAGAACAAAACGCCGATCTAAGGAGCCGTCCATAAAGTCGATCGAGGATGTTTTAATCTCTCATCGCCTCTTGGAGGTCGGCGGTTGTCGCTACTGCGAAAATCAGCGCCGACTATGACAGAAGAGTCGCCACCGTGCATTATTTATCCCAAAAGAGGGAAAGGAAACGCTCAGAGTAAACCTAACGCAAAAGGGAAAGGAATGGTCGTCGCAACCAAATCCTGGATTCGGGAGTCGGTTACGCAAGGGGAAGGTATTAGCACCCCTCACGTCCGTCGTACTCGACGGGATCCACGCTTGTTTTCTATCTAAGGGTATGTTCACCTATCTACTCTAAAGTTATGGTCTAAAAAAGAAAAGAAATTGACTCGGCAAAGTATCGCACTTTATGCCTACGTATTCCCGTCTGGAATGAGAAATCAGAGTCAACGTAGTTCGCCTAACTACGGGTTTTGGGGAAGGTTGCTCGCTGAGATGTCGCGTCTCGTGCCTACGTACTTTCATACGGCATGAAAGATGAGAGCAAACGTAGTTCGGGCTACGGAAGACACAAGCTTGTCTGACAGTTTTTTATCTCTTTAAGAAAGGGTTTTCCTGATTAAGGGTCCAAGAGGACAAAAACAGAGTTTGAATGTTTGTTTGAGTCTTTTACGAAAGAACTGTTTTTTAGGATGTTTGCAATCTCAGTCGCACTAGAGACTATGACCCAGGAGTGAACGCTTCGTATGTCACCCAAAGGGTACCACACTAACATCCAGATTACTGGAGAGAGACCCTCCACCAACCTTTTCCCAGATAGCTTAAGGCTCGTAACGTACGACTTCAATTAACCTTATTACTGTGTTTTTGAATTGTTTTGAGAGGAGAAGAGAAAGACGCCCTAAAACTATGGTTGAAAGGGAATCTACCTACAGTTATCATGCATGGGTCAAAACCTAATGTCTGTCATAATTCCCTCCTGCACAGAGGAAACCAGAGATCCTAGGGGAAAACAGCAAAAGAAAGCAAGCAGTAAACAGTAAACAGTAAACAGTAAAATGCATGCTATGCAACAGTACAAGCGAGGCAAGGGATTCAGGCTCAACCTCGAACCTAAGAAAACAACAGGCAAGGGGAGACAAGCTCCACCTCAAGCCTAGAGGTAAGCAACACAAGAAAACAGACAATACAACAAAAGAAAAGAAGCAGAGGAAGCAGCCCAAGCAGCAGCAACAGTCTTCAGCAGACAACAACTTCAATACTCAACAGCAGTTCTAAACAGCAAATCCTCTTGACAGCAAGGTTGACAGCAAAATGACTTCGTCTTCAAGCTAGCTTCTATCTTCAACCTTCATTAAACTTCATCTTCAAGCTCTACCAAGCAACTCCAAGCAAAGGATTAATCACTAAGATCAAGGTTGCAATGTTGAGAACCAAATGAAAACCAAAGGAAATCATCAAGTACCAACATTGAAATGGAAAGGCATCCTCAAAGTTCTACTCAACTATGGGCCTACCACACATCCCTCCAAAGGATATATGGAGTTTCCCTAGGAGGACTTTACATCATTGGATAGAATAGAAGCACACAATGCATTCTATGTTTGATGAAAGAATCAAAACTAGTCCTAATGGCTCTTCCTAAAACCCTAATTTCCTAAGCTCCTAAAAGAAAAGAAAACTTCAACTCCAAGCTCCAATCTTCAAGCCACAGCAGCTACACCAAATCTATAAGACCTCCCAAGAAGGAATCCAAGCAAATCTAGCTCCAAAGTCACCAACAAAACCAAACAAACAAGAGTACTAAAAATAGAACACCACAAGCACAAGCAACTTGCAAAATACAACTAAAATAGAAAACAAAGTTGTAAAATTCTAATAAGTTTCCTAAGGGAACATACATGTTTGAACAACCTAGGGTTAAAATATTAAAGCCTAATTCAACTTCTAAGTCACCTAAATAATTCCTAAGTTGAAGGGTATCAAGGTGATCCACAAGTTTGGGAAGGCTCTAATTTCAACACCTAAAACAGAACCTAAAGTTGTTCTAAAATTCCAACAAAAATTCTAGGGGAACATGAATATCTACCCTAAAACATACTAAACAATCAAAGCCAGATTCAACACCAATTGGAAGAACAAAATTCAACAAGACAGATGATCAAATATGCAAATATTAAAGAAATAAACAAAATAAGAAAAATCAAATTAAAATGAAAAATGCATGAAAATGCATTTTATTGATTTCAGAAAACCACAAGTTCTCTCAAGATCATGGAGATATTTTTAAAATAATTTTTGGATCAAGAATGAATTTATTGTGATTTTTAGAATCAATAATGCATTTAAAATAATAAAAGTCAAATAAAAGAAAATAAAAGCTGAAATAAATCATGAGCGCTTGGATTTGCATACAAGTCAATACATCCAAGGTCTGAGGGCTTGCCACCTCATTAAGTGAAACTGCAGCATTTTGAGACCAAAAACTCCACTCTCAGATTAAAACATGGCTGTCAGATGCAAGGAAAAGTCATGGTCAAAGCAAGATCCAATGGTCCAGTCTTCATCTTCTCCAACTCACAGGCCAACCGGAGTGAGATTCAGGGCGGTGGCTGGAGAAGACTTCGGTTGTCTTCTCCGGCGAGGTTCAAGTCTCAGGCAACCAAATGCGACAATCCTTATATCAATTTTGCTCAGTTTTTCATCAGGATTTCAAATCTCCTATCCATATGTGTTGCATCCCAACATTTTTCTTCTTGTTTTTGCATTAGCATAACATCATCATAGCATTATCATAGCATTGCATTAGCATTTATGCAAGGGATCAAATGTGATATACATCGAGAGAGGCCTATCTAGAGGTTTTATTCGAGCTTGAGGAGTCACTAAAGTCACCAGGAAGTGGTTCATGCTCTTGAGAAGTTCAGATGCTTGTGTGGGGTTCATCCCCTGACTTAGAGGCCAACTGAAGATTATCAATGAGTTGGGAAACTACGATTACAGGTCAAGTTCAATACTTTGCATAACTCAAATGGACTTTTTCCAACATGAAAGTTGCCCCGAATGGCGTCATTGGGTCAACTAAACCTCAAGGTTTTAATGGGTTAGCTCACGGTGGAAGTTTGATAAAAGTCACTTTGGTGAAAACATGTGAAAAGGCATAGTTTGGTATTTCTTCAAAATTTAATCAAATAAGTCCATGTTTGTACTTATTTTGAGTGGAAATCTCATTTTAAGAACAATGACACTTTTACATTTTTCATTTGAAGCTTTTATCATGGCCCATTTCAAGTTTTTTTCATTCTTAAGCAACACTTTGAATCTAAGCCCTTAAGATTGAAACAAGAGCTAATTTTGGACCATTGATCATTCTTACAATGCAACATATATAAACATTTCAAGCCAAGGCAAAAATCCTCTTCCATGATCATTTTTCTCACATTCTTCACCACTTTCCATTTTCACCATAATTGAAAATCTCAAAATTCAATTCTTTCTTTCTCCCATTTTTTGTCCATTCTTTCATTGCAAATCAATTCCATATACTTTCTACAATTGATTCCACCATTTTTTAGCCATTTTTGGTGCAAGAACAAGCTTATAGTAATTGAAAAAGTGTGGTTGGAGTCAAATTCGAATTCTGTTTTTCACATCAATTCAAACATTTTCTTTGATCCTAATACCTCTACCAAGGATTATTGAAGGTTTCTACATAATTTTCCACGGAAATTCGTGCTCCATTGAAGCTCCATAATCCATTTTTCGGAGGTAATGGAAATTCAAGTTTGCTCCATAATTATGAGTCTTTTCCATGCCATTTTTATAGCATTGCATTCCCTTGGAATAGTACATCATTTCTGGTAAAGAAAGATCCATTTTTATGACATTTTTGTGTTCTTGAAAGTTTGGGATTCATACACGGTTTTTGAGTTAGAGACCATTTCAATGGAAAATAATGATATATTTGAGTTCCTTGAAGAATTTCACGCAAGATTGGTCTAAAAATTATCAAAATCCGTCAAGTATTGAGGGAGATAGGTGCTCCCGAAGTTTTCCGGCCATAGCCCTCACCGCCGGCCGCGGGCTACTGTTCACGTTCAGCAAAAAAAGAATCTCAATGAAAAAGATGATGAATACGCCGTTGGATCCGAGCAAGACCTTTGACTTGGTCTATCATCTCACGCCCAGAAACGCTCTACATATGCAGCCACCTCATCTTTCATTAAAATACATGGCACGCCACCTCAGCCCCTTGAGTCCCATTACCCCAGTTCGAATCCTGGCCTGCACATTTCTGATTTTATCTCACTTTATTTTCATTTGCCTTCATATATTCATGTTCTTATGTGTTCTTTTATTTTTCTTATTCTTTCATGCTGGTTTCAAATAATCATAAAAAATAGGAAAATAAATCTTTTTGATCCCCGGTTTTTTGTGCTGAATCTTTGAAATGTCTAACATTTTATAGAACTGGAATTATAATTTTACCATTTTATGACATTTTCTTTGTATTTTTTTATATTTGGGGTGTCATAAGAATGTAAATACTTGTGTCATGATTTTGTTGAATTTCTTTGACCTATCAATACATTATTTAAATGCCAAATCTTTTGCAGGGTATTCATAAACACATTGAGCTACCTAGATATATTTTTAATGGATTTTTATTGTACCATTTTGAAGGGTTTTGAAGGTCTTTCTTTACCATGTGCTAGTTTGGCTTCTTTTTGGTACACATGACATAGTTTCAACTTGTTTGGCCATTTCTCTTTGGATATTTTTGTGTTATCTCTCACCCCTAGTATGTGGCTTGATGTAGGGAATTGGAGATTTTTTATTTGAATTTTTTAGCACCTTTTTCTATTTTTCTTGTATTTTTGTATTCGGACTTGTAATTTGGACATTCAAACGGACTTTGGTTTCATTTCGACTCCAACGGCCTCGATTTGTTTGTGTGGTGAACGCTAGGGTTCTTATTGCTTGTTAAAGACATTATATAGGATATGTAGATCATTTATTGGCTGGTTTTATCATACATAATTGCCCATTAGGTTCCATATTTCCATGATAGCGCGTTATGATTCCAAATTGTGGTATGCGTACGTCATTCGTAGGTTTTATTGCCTCACATCACTTTATGATCACTTGTGGCCAAGATTGCATGTTTAGCATAGGCCACCTTCCATTCATTATGGGCTTGATGTTGAGATGACTTGCCTCCCTCACTTGCATCACATGTTCACTTTTCACTTTGCATTTCCTGTATGCTGTTTACTTCATTTGTTTTCTGTTGCTTCCTTTGCCTTCCCCTTAGGATATCCATTCTTTCTTGTTGAAGATAGAATGTGATAGACATTAGGCTTTGCAACCATGTATGACAACATTAGGGTAGTCTTCCTCTTTGCAAACTTTAACCATAGGACGAACAGTGCATGCTAACATTTAGGGCTGTGTAGTTTCCCTTAGAGGTCTGTTTCTCTTCTTTTCTTCAAATCCCATTAAAACACTTAATAAGGCTAGTGAATATTATGTTGTGAGCCTTAAGCATGGGAAGTGATGGTTGGGGGGCCACCTCTCAACTGTATGGAGTGTTTAGTATACGTCCTTAGGACGATATGCAACGCATTCGATCCTGAGTTTGAGACTTCAATACAATGTACACTCCAAAACATTAATCAAAACATTTCTTCATAAAAGACACAAAAACAAATCATCAAATCCTTTTTGTCCTTTGGGACCTTTAACTTTAGAACCCATTTTCATAATGAGAGTTTCGTTAACTCTCGGTTCTCTCGCAAACGGTAACGCCTAAGTCTCCAATGGTCGAGCTGCATACACCAAACTGCTAGAACCGATTGTTAACCCTACTCGGGTTAAAAACAACTTGAACCAAACCTGTGGTCTTGTTAGCCCGAACTACGTTTGCTCTGATCTTTCATACCATATGAAAGTACGTAGGCACGAGATGCGATATCTCGGCGAGCAACCTTCCCCCCTTTTACCCGTAGTTAGGCGAACTACGTTGACTCTGATTTCTCGTTTCAGACGGGAATACGTAGGCATAGAACTGCTATGTTCTGCCGAGTCACTTTTCTTTTTCTTTTCAAATCATCCTTTAGTTAGATAGTTAAACACACCCTTTTCCGAGAAACAACAAGCATGGATCTCATCGAGTACGATGAACGTGAGGGGTGTTAATACCTTCCCCTTGCGTAACCGACTCCCGAATCCAGGACTTAGTTGCGATGACCATTCCTTTTCCCTCTTTCGTTAGGTTTTCTCTGAGCGTTTCCTTTCCCTCCTTTGGGATAAATAACGCACGGTGGCGACTCTTCTGTTCTGCCGGCGCCGATTTTCGCAGTAGCGACAGCTGGCGACTCTGCTGGAGACTCCAGCGGTTCCCTATGCGAGTCGATCGTAGTGCTTGTTTTCCCGTCTGGGGTTTTGTATGTGTTTACCTTTCTGCCTTTACTTTCAGTATTATATTATTGTTGTTGTGCTGGGAAGAGGGTTAGATTGAGAGATAAGTCGGACCTGGGCTTGAGTTTGCACATAGGCTTAGAAGTAGAGAGTAGTGGTTAGCCTGCTTGCTTAGCTCGCACTAGCTAGCCGCGAAATCTGCGCTCGAACGAGATTCTCTTTGATGCTTCTTGCCTGGCCCTTAGGGCTCGACAAGTTGTCTGACCCGAGGATTGTCGACTCTAGGGACCTATCATTTGGGATTCAACTAAATGAGGCTGCTTCAAGGGATGATGATGCCACACCTTCTGGGTATCGTATCATCGCTCTTGAAAGTCTGTGACGTTGAACCCGCATAGGATGCCATACATTATCAGTGGATAGGTCCATACCTGTGAGAGGGATTGGGTTATGCAGGAAACCATAGCTCCAGATCACCCGGTTTTCTCTACAGTGTGAACTTTTGGGTTTGATATCAGAGGTCTTCAGTATCAGTGATCTATGTCATACAGTGATATATGTTATGCAAAGGCGAAGCTCTGGTTATTCTCAAGCTACAGCACAATCAGCTTCTGATTATTATTGCTACAGCACAGCACAACTACCTTGATCCCCTATAGCATCCTTGCATTTTTGCATTTCTCATCTGCATTGATTACATGACATTGCATTAACATTGCAGGAGCATATTCCCTTTGATTCTAGCTATCTCGCCTGCCGTCATTCGTGCTCAGATACTTGTGCTTGTAAATACCTATGTGGTCTTCCATCTGTATATGAGGAGTTTTTTACTATTGCTGTCTGAGGAGTTTCCGTTGTCATGTGTTTCACCCGGAACTAGAATCAAGGGAAATATTTCATATGCATATATACATTGTTAGCATTTTGCATATTTTTCTTTGTGTTTGCAGGTACCTTCTTAAGCCTCGTTCTTATGTTCTGTTGTCTTTTCAGAGTTGTTTCAGGATTGCTGACCAGAGACTTCACCGGTATCCTACTAGAAACAATCTCAAGAAAGCCATGGATCACGTTCAGACTGAGATGCAAGAGATGAGGGAGCGCATGACTCAGCTCATGGAAGTCATGCAAGGTATGGCTCAAGGACAGGAGCAACTGAGAATAATGGTCCAGCCCCTGGTAGCTAGGGTTGATCTTAATGGAGTTCTTCACGGAGATATTGCTGCTAATACTCCCCGCAACGATACAAAAATTCCTAACGCCACTGTTGTGCCTACCGGATGCACCCCAACTGCTGCAGGGGCCGGGAATGGTAGTGATGTTGGCGTCCGCCACGCTGGTCTGGGTAATGCTGCTGGTAATGCAGGTTTGGGTGATGCTGGTAACACAGGTCTTGGTAATACTATTAACTTGGGTTGTGGTAATGGTACTCATAATGCTGGGTTTGGACCTGGTGCTGCTAACCATGGTCTTGGTAACGCTGGGTATGGTTACACCGTCAATCGAAACTTCTATGGTCCGGAGGGTGCCTACGCATGGTATGGCAATGGGGACCAACGATGGAATGAAGATCATCAGGACGACGTGTTCTCTATGAGGGATGTAGG
The DNA here is from genome assembly GCA_963859935.3 of Lathyrus sativus. Taxonomy (NCBI): domain Eukaryota; kingdom Viridiplantae; phylum Streptophyta; class Magnoliopsida; order Fabales; family Fabaceae; genus Lathyrus; species Lathyrus sativus. The sequence goes on from OZ012738.1 coordinate 512,766,596, forward strand.
CGCTGAGTTGCCTGCTGAAGCTGATCGTAGATTCAGAATGCTGGAGGAACAGAGGAGGAATATAACAAATCAGAACTCCATGGGGCTCGACATGGCCAATTTAGGGCTGATCCCTAATTTACGAGTACCGTACAAGTTCAAAGTTCCTACCTTTGATAAATACAAAGGTGTCACTTGCCCGAGGGTGCACATACGTTCATATTACAGAAAAATGTCAGCCTATTCAAATGATGAGAAGATACTCATGCATTTTTTCCAGGATAGCCTGTTAGGGTCGTCGCTCGAATGGTATATGGGTTTGGAACCCTCTCAGGTTCGCAGTTGGAAGGGTTTTTGGCTGAAGCATTCGTGAAGCATTACCAGTACAATAGTGACCTTGCTCCCAACAGGGTCCAGCTTCAGAATGTCGTCCAGAATAGCGGGGAATCTTTTAAAGAGTACGCCCAGAGGTGGCGTGAGCTTGCAGCCAGAGTGCAACCCCCAATGGTGGAGAGAGAGTTGATTGACTTGTTTGTATCAACGTTATCTGGGATGTACTATGAAAAGCTCGTCAACTGTATGTCCGGGAGTTTCTCTGACCTTGTCATCACGGGTGAGCGTATAGAAAACGGCATCAAGATTGGGAAAATTCAGGCCGTAGAAGTACCTTCGTCAGGTGGAGGAAAGAAAGTGTTTGGAAATAAGAAGCGTGAGGGCGACGCTAATTCTGTATCAAGCTCTCGGGGTAGAGGCAGAGGTAGATATCAAGATCAGTGTCATCATCATCAGGCTGCAAGTGTTATCATTCCGATACCACCACAATAACAACAACCACAACAGCAGCAGAATCAACAGGGCTACAGGAAGTACCAAAATTCGAGGGGAGCAAATAGAGTATTCGATACGCCGCCAATGTCGTACTCCCAAATGCTTCAGACGTTACTACAACTGCAGTTAATCCAGAAGAGAACCTTGGGCCCTCTGACAGGCCAACCACCACCTGGCTATGATGCAAATGCCCGCTTTGAATTCCACTCGGGGGCACCTGGGCACAACATTGACGATTGTAAGGCTTTTAAGCACAAGCTACAAGATTTGATTGACAGTAAAGCCATAAACTTCTCGCATGAAGCGCCCAACGTGGTACATAATCCTCTGCCAAACCACAGACAAGCCAGAAGCGGCTGAGTCGCCCACAAGTCAAGATACACGAAGCCCAGTTCTCAGAAGCTGGCAATCTGCATTTTGCATGTCATTGCTTTGCATTTGTAGTTTCTTCCCTGTCTATGTGCAATTCTCGCTCGTAAAACTCGTCGTTTCTCAATTGATATTGATAATGAAATAAATATGCATGTTTTTAATTAATCCATTCGTGTTCACTTTATTGCTATCTTTTACTTCAAACGCTTGTTTAAGTGGAATCCGGGGAGGATGACAAAATCAAAAGATGTGTAAGCTTCCGATTGTATGCTCTTAGATAGAAAAACATGTTGACGATATACAGGCATTGTTCCAAATCCATAAACACCAGAGATATAAGGAAGATAATCCCTTGTCAACCCCTTTGAGCCTTGTAGTAGGAGTTTCTTTCTGAAAATGAAAAACCCTAAATCTTAACCTGAGGCAGGGTAGGTGTCGGTTAATTTGACCAAGCGTTCGAATTACAAAAGGAATGTCCGTTCAAGGATAAATCACACCTATATAGGTCGTGCCTAAAGGACCACAATGGTTAAACCTTGCCGATAAGGAGTGAAACAGTCACAATCTCTCTTAACAAGTCAGACAAGCCGGTGTCACATGATTTGTTCAAAAAGAAAAAATCAAAAGAAAAAGCCCGCTAAGTCGAATCTTGGGAACAAGCGACTTAGGCAAAAATTAGGGTATCCCGCTGGACTTCAAAATCAGAAACTCAAAAGAGTTAGTCCAGGCAAAAATTAGGGAACGAAAAAGCGAAAAAACAAAAAGGATTACAAGAGAAAAATCCTCAAACAAGAACGAAATCGTGTGACTCCAGGCACTATAAAGACGAAAAGCGAATGACTGTCACTCCAAAAAGCAGGTGGTTTCCTGAACCATCATTCCTATCATTCCACCGTTGAAAGGTGAACGCTAAGGTCGAATTAGCTGGACGTAGGATTGGAGAACATCAGGGAGAATTGGTGGGTTAAAATGAATTTTGAGCCTTATATCCTTCCTTGTTAACCATGAACCTGAACACGTTACAACCTTAAAAAGTCCTAATTGAAACAGGTTTAGTTCGATAGCATACTTCGGTAAAGATCGCATCGAAACTGACTCAAAAAAGGATTCCTCTTACAGCGTTGTATTAATTTTGACACTTCGATAATTGATTCGTTCATTATATGTCATAAATTTTTCCAGTGAACAGGATTGGGTTTCAAAAAAACTGGCATATGCATTGCATTTAATGTATCTTTTATGCAGAACAACTTGTTTTACTTGCGAGTAAGCGCTCGACCGCAGGAAAGTTTCCACAGTGGAAAGTTTGATCAAGGATAGAATGTAGAATGCCTGAATAGTCCGATGAGTTGTGGCCAGCTATTATCAAATAACCCCCCAGTAAGGTCATCCATCCAAGAATCAGTTAATCTGGGGCAATCAGGTTGAGATTTGGTAAATCTCTCGCAATCGGGGGTACCGCTCCGCAAACTAGTCAATCAGAGGCAAAGCCATTACAAGGTTGGGGCATGCCACCCTATGAGGAAAATAATTTGTTCTTATCCATACCTCTAGAGCTTATCCGAACTATTCAACCAAGGATCCTCTCACGGTCCAGATTCTGGGGCAGGCCATCTCGGGGTCGTCTCATGGCAAGCTATTTTTTTCTCAATGTAGACCTTCCCAAGAATCAGACTGGGGCAGGGGCATTACGCTTGGGGCGATTTCTCAGAGAGATTAGGATGAAGCTCGTTTTTCCAACAATCGAAGATCATTCCATAGCAGATGGAAGTTGCGTCTTTACCCCCAGCAGTTGGGCAGGCGTACCCCTAATCCTCACAGAGTACGAGTATGGGTTTGTTCCCCAGCGAGTCGACATCAGATTTCTCTCCACCAGGTATATGTGGAACATCCTCCAGCAGGTCGCTCGTGACCCCAACAGTGTAAGATGTGTTCCAGGGAGGTCATGCAGGACCTTTACCCCGTCCCTCAGCAGAGAGTTGTTCATTTCCAGTAAATTTTGTAACTCCAGGTTTGTTAGTATACCCCTCAGCGGAGTTGGGATCGTACCTTTCAAAGTTGTTCAGAGTTCTTCTCCCCAGCATGGAATTATGGTATTCAGACATCAGTTTTTACGTCGAGCACTCAGGCTCCAGTCAGTACGTTGAGTATTCAGACTCCGACAGAGTGAAAAGGTTCTTTCTACTCGGATGGTATCCAAACCATGGTAGGTTGTGATCGACCCGTAGAAACTAGTGGTATGTTTTCTTTGTAGCCCGAGAGGTATCCAGGCCCTGGCTCTCGTTGTTCCCCGGCGGCATCGTCGAACTTCAGTTTGTTTGTGTTAAGTTCAAATGGTATTCAGACCCCGACGAGTATATTTGTGATGTATTCCTTCATTCGTTGAGTGTTCAGACTCCGGCGCTTTTCCGATTCGTGATATGTTTACTTGAGTCGTTGAGTGTTCAGACTCCGGTAAAATCAAGCAAGGGTCCAGACCCCTATTAGTGTTCGTGGCTATTCCGTCGAGTATCCAGGCTCCGGTAATCTCCAGTTTGTATTGATTCTTTCTTCCGTCGAGTATTCAGGCTCCGGTAAATCTCCAGTTTGTATTGATTCTTTCCCTCGTCGAGTATCCAGACTCCGGTAAAGATTTTGTAAGGTGATCTTGATAATTATTTGCATTAGCATAACATCATCATAGCATTATCATAGCATTGCATTAGCATTTATGCAGGGGATCAAATGTGATATACATCGAGAGAGGCCTATCTAGAGGTTTTATTCGAGCTTGAGGAGTCACTAAAGTCACCAGGAAGTGGTTCATGCCCTTGAGAAGTTCAAATGCTTGTGTGGGGTTCATCCCCTGACTTAGAGGCCAACTGAAGATTATCAATGAGTTGGGAAACTACGATTACAGGTCATAAAATTACAGGTCAAGTTCAATACTTTGCATAACTCAAATGGACTTTTTCCAACATGAAAGTTGCTCCGAATGGCGTCATTGGGTCAACTAAACCTCAAGGTTTTAATGGGTTAGCTCACGGTGGAAGTTTGATAAAAGTCACTTTGGTGAAAACATGTGAAAAGGCATAGTTTGGTATTTCTTCAAAATTTAATCAAATAAGTCCATGTTTGTACTTATTTTGAGTGGAAATCTCATTTTAAGAACAATGACACTTTTACATTTTTCATTTGAAGCTTTTATCATGGCCCATTTCAAGCTTTCTTCATTCTTAAGCAACACTTTGAATCTAAGCCCTTAAGATTGAAACAAGGGCTAATTTTGGACCATTGATCATTCTTACAATGCAACATATATAAACATTTCAAGCCAAGGCAAAAATCCTCTTCCATGATCATTTTTCTCACATTCTTCACCACTTTCCATTTTCACCATAATTGAAAATCTCAAAATTCAATTCTTTCTTTCTCCCATTTTTTGTCCATTCTTTCATTGCAAATCAATTCCATATACTTTCTACAATTGATTCCACCATTTTTTAGCCATTTTTGGTGCAAGAACAAGCTTATAGCAATTGAAAAAGTGTGGTTGGAGTCAAATTCGAATTCTGTTTTTCACATCAATTCAAGCATTTTCTTTGATCCTAATACCTCTGCCAAGGATTATTGAAGGTTTCTACATAATTTTCCAAGGATATTCGTGCTCCATTGAAGCTCCATAATCCATTTTTCGGAGGTAATGGAAATTCAAGTTTGCTCCATAATTATGAGTCTTTTCCATGCCATTTTTATAGCATTGCATTCCCCTGGAATAGTACATCGTTTCTGGTAAAGAAAGATCCATTTTTATGACATTTTTGTGTTCTTGAAAGTTTGGGATTCATACACGGTTTTTGAGTTAGAGGCCACTTCAATGGAAAATAATGATATATTTGAGTTCCTTGAAGAATTTCACGCAAGATTGGTCTAAAAATTATCAAAATCCGTCAAGTATTGAGGGAGATAGGTGCTCCCGAAGTTTTCCGGCCATAACCCTCACCGCCGACCGCGGGCTACTGTTCAAGTTCAGCAAAAAAAGAATCTCAATGAAGAAGATGATGAATACGCCGTTGGATCCGAGCAAGACCTTTGACTTGGTCTATCATCTCACGCCCAGAAACGCTCCACATATGCAGCCACCTCATCTTTCATTAAAATACATGGCACGCCACCTCAGCCCCTTGAGTCCCATTACCCCAGTTCGAATCCTGGCCTGCACATTTCTGATTTTATCTCACTTTATTTTCATTTGCCTTCATATATTCTTGTTCTTATGTGTTCTTTTATTTTTCTTATTCTTTCATGCTGGTTTCAAATAATCTTAAAAAATAGGAAAATTAATCTTTTTAATCCCCGTTCTTTTGTGCTAAATCTTTGAAATATCTAAAATTTTATAGAACTAGAATTATAATTTTACCATTTTCTGACATTTTCTTTGGATTTTTTACATTTGGGGTGTCATAAGAATGTAAATACTTGTGTCATGATTTCTTTAAATTTCTTTGACCTATCAATACATCATTTAAATGCCAAATATTTTGCATGGTATTCATACACACATTGAGGTACCTAGATATATTTTTACTTGATTTTTATTGTATCATTTTGAAGGGTTTTGAAGGTCTTTCTTTACCATGTGCTAGTTTGGCTTCTTTTTGGTACACATGACATAGTTTCAACTTGTTTGGCCATTTCTCTTTGGTATTTTTGTGGTATCTCTCACCCCTGGTTTATGGCTTGATGTAGGGCATTGGAGATTTTTTATTTGAATTTTTTAGCACATTTTTCTATTTTTCTTGTATTTTTGTATTCGGACTTGTAATTTGGACATTCGAACGGACTTTGGTTTCATTTCGGCTCCAACGGCCTCGATTTGTTTTTGTGGTGAACGCTAGGGTTCTTATTGCTTGTTATAGACATTATATAGGATATGTAGATCATTGATTTGCTGGTTTTATCATACATAATTGCCCATTAGGTTCCATATTTCCATGATAGCGCGTTATGATTCCAAATTGTGGTATGCGTACGTCATTCGTAGGTTTTATTGCCTCGCATCACTTTACGATCACTTGTGGCCAAGATTGCATGTTTAGCATAGGCCACCTTCCATTCATTATGGGCTTGAGGTTGAGATGACTTGCCTCCCTCACTTGCATCACATGTTCACTTTTCACTTTTCATTTCCTGTATGCTGTTTACTTCATTTGTTTTCTGTTGCTTCCTTTGCCTTCCCCTTAGGATCTCCATTCTTTCTTGTTGAAGATAGAATGTGATAGACATTAGGCTTTGCAACCATGTATGACAACATTAGGGTAGTCTTCCTCTTTGCAAACTTTAACCATAGGACGAACAGTGCATGCTAACATTTAGGGCTGTGTAGTTTCCCTTAGAGGTTTGTTTCTCTTCTTTTCTTCAAATCCCATTAAAACACTTAATAAGGCTAGTGAATATTGTGTTGTGAGCCTTAAGCATGGGAAGTGATGGTTGGGGGGCCACCTCTCAACTGTCTGGAGTGTTTAGTATACGTCTTTAGGATGATATGTGACGCATTCGATCCTGAGTTTGAGACTTCAATACAATGTACACTCCAAAACATTAATCAAAACATTTCTTCATAAAAGACACAAAAACAAATCATCAAATCCTTTTTGTCCTTTGGGACCTTTAACTTTAGAACCCATTTTCATAATGAGAGTTTCGTTAACTCTCGGTTCTCTCGCAAACGGTAACGCCTAAGTCTCCAATGGTCGAGCTGCATACACCAAACTGCTAGAACCGATTGTTAACCCTACTCGGGTTAAAAACAACTTGAACCAAACCTGTGGTCTAGTTAGCCCGAACTACGTTTGCTCTGATCTTTCATACCAGATGAAAGTACGTAGGCACGAGATGCGATATCTCGGCGAGCAACCTTCCCCCCTTTTACCCGTAGTTAGGCGAACTACGTTGACTCTAATTTCTCGTTTCAGACGGGAATACGTAGGCATAGAACTGATGTGTTCTGCCGAGTCACTTTTCTTTTTCTTTTCAAATCATCCTTTAGTTAGATAGGTAAACACACCCTTTTCCGAGAAACAACAAGCGTGGATCCCATCGAGTACGATGGACGTGAGGGGTGCTAATACCTTCCCCTTGCGTAACCGACTCCCGAATCCAGGACTTGGTTGCGATGACCATTCCTTTTCCCTCTTTCGTTAGGTTTTCTCTGAGCGTTTCCTTTCCCTCCTTTGGGATAAATAACGCACGGTGGCGACTCTTCTATTCTGCCGGCGCCGATTTTCGCAGTAGCGACAATATGTTCTAACTCTCCAGAGATTTCAAAATTCGAAGCAATGTTCAGAACACACATTCAGATCAATCATCATCAATTGCAAATCTAAGACTATAGAATTCATCCTCATGTTACACTGATCACACTGATCTAATCAACTTGCTCTAACTCCTTATGAATCAAGAGATTCAAATCCAAACAGAATTACTATGTCATGACCAACCATCATCAAATATCTCCAAATTGATCCTAAAACGATCTACATCTTGCCTAGATCCTAACCACAAGTTCAAATCTAACTATCTCATGCTAAATCATGCAGAATTTTGGAAGTTACTAACCTGTTGTAGATCTAGTAACAGAGGCACTTGGAGCTTGATTCTCCCTTCAAAACTCTCCAGATACGTTCAATGATGCACTAGGAAGAGTTTGCAACCTTCAATTTTCTTTGATCTTGCTTCAAACTGAAAACTCGATTTCACATGCTCCTCTTGAAAACTCAACTGCAACTTCAGCTTTCTGGCACGAAAATGGTTCCAAAATTGATCTGAAATCAATCCAATGAATATATAGAATGTTTCCACGGGCTTTTGAATTCAATTTGAGGCCCAATCCAGCCAATTGCAATTTCTGTTTTTGCTCTTGAAGTTGCACATGACAGTCATGAATTGGCCATGGAAATTGCTCTAGAATCTTCCCTTTCAACTGTAAAATGCCTTGTGAATGAAATTGAAACAGTAGAATGGTTTGAATTGCATTGTTGAAGTGTTTGGTTATGTAACTTGCATTTGAAGCAACCATATGATAACTTGTAAAACTTGACCTAAGCTCAAAAATCTGGTAATGCCAAAGTGTCTAAAATCAAATTTCTAATCAAAATGAGCACTTATTTGACATGTTTTGGTCATTCTATTCAAAATGTGAATTTTCCCTCCTTTAATCATTTGAAAATCTTCCTTATTCAAACCATTTCAAACCAAGTCTTTCTATGAGCCCAATAAATCCATCATGACTCCTTGGTTAGTCTAAAAACCCCATTTTGAACAACTTTCATGTTGAACAAAAATCCATTTGACAAGTGCAAGTTGGAGATTTTGACCTATGATTGAAAATGACCTATAATCTCACTTTCCCAAAATACCCCTGACTTGTAAACCTCATAACTTTAGTTCTACAAATCAGATGGAAGACTTCTAGTACAATTTAGAAATCTAAGATCATGAGGAACAGCTTTCATGTTGGCCAAAATTTCAGGTGAAACCTCCTTCTAGGTGAAAAATAGCTTTGAAGTCAGATGATTTTCACAGACAAATTTCAGAAGCATCTGAGGACTTGTAACTTGTCTGGGCCATAACTTGAGTTCTATAAATACCATTGAAGACTTCTAGTACTCAAATTAAAGGTATTGATATGCTCTACAAGTTTCATGTTGGCCAAAGATCCATTTGAAACTTTTATCTTGATTTATGTGGTCTTGAAGTTAGGCACTAAACAGGGAATTTTACACTGAAACCCTAATTTAGCAACTTCCCACACTCTTGACTTTTCTTGACTTGATCTTGGCACAACACCACAAGTGTCTCATAATATCATTTCATGAACTCCATGACCTAAAAGTAGGCTTTGATACTCTTCAATTGCCCAGTTGACCTAGGATTAACCCAGATGAAACCCTAATTGCTTGCACCTCAACTGTGGCTCTTGCATTTGACACAATGACTTGATTAAACTCTCCCATGGACCTCTAGGCATTCTATGAGCTCCATACACATCCTCTTCTCAAATTTAACACTTCACAACCCTCTGATGGTCTTCAGTTGATCCTCAAGTTAGGAGAAGATTCACACTCAAACATCTAAACCCTTAGGCACTCAAACCACCTTCTGATGACTTTGACAACTTCTCAATCTTGAATGAGACCTCTTGCTAGGCTTCTCTTGATAAGAATCACACTTGATCTCCTACTATATGAATGATACCATGATATGTAAATGATATAACTATGCAAATGATAATGCAATGAAACATAAACCAGGTAAGAAAAGGTTGAGCAAATTTTGGGGTGCAACAGCGGCGCAACCGGGGATCCGCTACCGTGCGAAGACGAAGCCAACCCCGTTGGTCCAGAACATGCCTCCTTCCTAATAGCAGCGGCCTTCCCCGAGGGACGTCGGGCACCCCCCTTTAGCAACTTCGTCATACGTTCTTCCATCGAACCCATAGCACCTACAAAGATAACACAAGAAAACAGTTAGTACGGAAAGCCAAAACAGAACAAAGGAAAGTTGAGGAAGCGACCCGCTACCTAAAAACCGATGAGCCTCTGCCTCGATCCGACACTTGCGGAGGGCCCTCGTACTGCCCATCTGGGATCACGCACTTACGAGGGGGAAGACGCCCGACAAAGTTGACCAATTTCTTGAAGGCCAGGCTATCGTCCCCGTCCAAGTGGTTAGGTTGGTAGATAAAACTCTTTGTACTAGATTGAAAATGCATCTCCATCCACTCTAATGGGAAATGGGACTAGAAGCCCACCTCGGACTTGCCGTCCATGATGGAAACCTCTCCTCGGAACATTATATTAATGGCCTCGTCCGTCTCCGGCATCACCATGAACCACTTATCTATGAACCCTTTAACAGAGTCTGTGTTGTTGCACCTCAAAATTTTCCCAACCTTTTCTTTTATCTTGGCTTATGTTTCATAGCATTTAGCATTTGCATTTGTGCATAGCATTGGTTCTAGACAAGGGATCAAGGCGTTATATTTGTAACTCAAGAGAGAAGTTTCATGTCAAGCTCAAACAAGGGTATGTGTTCAAGTCAATGAGTCTTCATGGTCATCAGAGTTGGGTCTCAAAGCTCCTTGAGGGGAAGAAGATTGACGTTTGGTTATCACCTCCTATCTTGAGGATGAGTAGAAGCACATGAAGTCTTCTCCTTGAATGAGACATGGTTCAAGAGCTCAATGTTTACCCTAAAGGTTCTCTATGGAGTTTTTTTGATCACACAATTCATTTGCAAGAGCCTCGGTCAGTGAATAAGAAGTTATGGTTTCATCTGGTCAACAAAAGTCAACTGTGGACCTGGGAGGGCTCAAGGCTTGGGTATTGATTTTGGAAGCCATGGGAAGTCATCCTAGATCATCTCAAATGACATGTAGAATCTAGGATAAGAAGATTCAAAAGTTGAAGAGGTTACTAAATTAGGGTTTCAAATGATTCAAAGTGTAAGATCCCCTCTTTTAGTCTCTAACTTCACGGACAAATTTCTCTATGATAAAAGTCTTGTCTCATTTTCTATCAAACATGATACTTGTTCATCATCTTTCAAGATTTATTTTGAGTATAAGAACTCATCCATTGGATTCATGCATCTCAAGTTATGGTGTCTACAAGTTGGTGTCACCAAATGAAGAGATTTTAGAGGCACTCAAAGATAACTCACTTCCAAGGCATTTGTCACATGGAACCAAGATCTTCCTCACTTTCCATAAAACATGAGAGTTGTTCCTCATGGTCTTAGCTTTTCAAAAAGTTCTAGAACTCATCATTCTCATCTGTGGAGCTCTAGTTATGGTCTTCACAAGTCAAGGGCATTTTTGGAAACCTAGTTTTAGGTCATTCACTTCAAAGACCAATTTCATCCACTTCAAGACCTCTAATCCAAATTCTTGCCACATGAAAGTTGTGTTAAATGATCTTAACTTCATCATGAACTCAAAATCCATGGAATTTAATGAATCATAAGATCATTTAGGCCATGATGAACATGGAAACTTGATTTTTGGACATAAAATGAGTTCCTTCCTTTTCAGGTCATCAAATGAACTTGTTTTTGAATTTTTGAGGCTATATCATTATCATATAATGGTCATGCTAAAACTTACCCAATTTGAGCCAACACAAATACACCTTTCAAGCCATTTTTTAAACTTTGCACCATATGAAGTAATGTTTCAAAACACATGACCAAGGCATTTCCAATAATCTAAATCACCAACATTCTTTTTCTCACCCCTCATTTTTCTTAGTTGCTGACCAAAGAGGTTTAGATGTCATGCTATCCCGTGTGCACATAGATTTGTTTTTTCTTTAGCAAAAGTTTCAAGTAGCTTATTTATTCCTCATGGGCCTTAAAAACAAGTCAAAACCCACCATATATAAGGTGTACAAAACCTAGAGAGAGAGGAGAGGATGATACTAGCTGGAGATCAGACCAATAAATCACACTTCACTCTCAAAATTTCAAGAATTCGTATTCTGCTCTTCTCAAGTTTTCCTTGCATTCTGACAAAAAACTCCCTTTAATGGCCTTTTGGGATACATATTGAATGTCGTATTCTATCAACACCATCTTCCATCTAGCAATTCTTCCGTAAATCGCTTATTTCTCAAATACATATTTAATCGGATCCATCTTCAAAATCAACATGGTTGTGTGGTTTAACATGTATTGCCTTAAGCGTTTCACTTCCTAAGCAAGTGCACGCCATTTTTTCTCTAGCATTGAGTACCTTGACTCGCAATCAGTGAATTTTTTACTTAGGTAGTAGATAGCATGCTTTTTCCTACCCGTCATGTCGTGTTGACCGAGCACACAACCCATCGAATTCTCCAGAACCATTAAGTACATAATCAAAGGTCTTCCAGCAACTGGATGCATTAGTATCGGAGGCTTCTGCAAATACTCTTTTATTTTTCAAAAGCCTTTTAACAATTCTCATTCCAGACAACTGCCTGATTTTTCTCAGCAGTTTGAATATTGGCTCGCAATTGGCTGTAAGGTGAGAAATGTACCTTGTAATATAGTCCAATCTCCCAAGGAAACCATGAACCTCTTTCTCTGTTCATGGCTTAGGCATTTCTTTTATAGCTTTTATTTTGGCAGGATCCACATCACTACCCCTTTCACCGACAATAAAACCCAACAAATTCCCTGATCTCACTTTGAAGGTGCACTTGTTAAGATTCAACTTCAACTTGAACTTCCTTAAAATTTCAAATAATTTTAGAAGATTGACCATATGTTCTTCCTCTGTTTGTGACTTTGCAATCATATGATCAATATATACTTCGATCTCATGATGAATCATATCATGAAAGAGAGTCACCATTGCCCGCTGATAAGTTGCCCCTGCATTTTTCAATCCAAAAGGCATAACTTTATAGTAAAAGGTACCCTACGATATGATAAAAGTAGTTTTCTCCATGTCCTCTGGACCCATTTTGATTTGGTTATACCCATAGAAGCCATCCATGAAGGAAAACACAGAATATTGAGCGGTGTTATCAACCAACACATCAATGTGGGGGAGCGAGAAATCGTCTTTCGGGCTCGCTCTATCTAAATCTCGATAGTCGACACACATCCTGACCTTTCCGTCCTTCTTAGGTACAAGAACAATATTAGTGACCCACAGAGGGTAATTGGTAACAGCAAGAAAACCAGTATCCAACTGCTTTTGGACTTCCTCTTTGATATTGACTGCCATATCAGGTATGGTCCTTCTCATCTTCTACTTCACGGGTGGGCATTCTTCTTGAAGAGGTAGACGATGCACCACTATATAGGTATCTAACCTCGACATATCTTGATAAGACCAAGAGAAGACATCTTTATACTCACGGAGCATTTCAACCAGTCTTTTCTTGACATCACCTTCTAGTGCAGCCCCTACCCTGACTTCTTTTTTCTCATCTTCAGTACCCAAATTGATGACTTCAATAACCTCCTGATGAGGCACAATAACCCTTTCCTCTTGCTTCAGAATCCTGGCCAGTTCCTCAAGTAAATCACAATCTTCATCAGCCTCATCTTCAGCTTGCTAATTAGGGTTATCAAAATCATATCGATCCATAGCCGAATTAGGATCGATGGTGTCTGAGATGTGAAACCTGCATGATTGATGTTTTATGTTGCTTATGATACAAACAAACACAAACACATTGCCATTTTATTATTTTTTATGTAAAAGCAAGAAGGAAAAACAGGGATCAAAATATTTGAATGCAAAAAAGGACGCCTTTTATTCATGATAACTTTAAAATGTTAAAACAGGGCCCAAAAAAATAAGTCACTACACCTTGGGCAGAACGTAGGACCAGTCATAAACAGAAACAAAAGAGGAAATTACTCTTTTGATGTGACGTGGATGATTTCCTCCACAGTCCAGTTGCAAAGTGTAATACCCCAAATTTTACCCTCAGATTAGTCGATTCATGTCACATGTCATTTCATTTTTGCATCAGCTAACTACTAACAGGTTACACAGTCTGTTTATTTTGCAGGAGAATCACATCAGGTGCACTTTAACTATTGAAGGGCGAAATTGTCATTTATTCACTATTTGCTGACAATTTAGGGAGTAGGGTCATTGTCAGTAATCCCTCAAATAATTAGGATCTCCATTTACGAGTTCCTTATTTCATTTGAGGAAGAGCGGAATTTTACAAGTAATTTTGACGTCAGAATCTTCGAGACACAATAATTCATTCAAAGGCTAAGACTTTGGTGTCAGGGGATCTCTGAGATGTTGTTTTATCATATAGGGCTGATTATGTTGAGATGTCAGTGGTGTGGTTCAAAGCAGTGCGAGAATTCACTCTGTCGAATTCATTTTAACAGGCACTCAGTTTCCTGTTTCTTCTGCTATCCACCAGTCAGTTCTTAAAGGGAAAGCAGTGGAAATTTTGATTCGGGTGTGGATTTATTATCTGTTTAATTGTGATCTTGTTGGAAGAGTCGGTTCGGGACGTGGGATTTAGTTAGCAGAGACACAACTGAATTTTTAGTGTGGAGTTTAGTTCTGTTCACTGTTAATCGGATTTCTCTGCTTTTTGCCGTTTTACTTCGTTAAAGGCCGGTACTGTTTTCTATCATCAGGCACAACTTAAGTTGGGCAGGAAATTTGGGCCATTGGATCTGGTTGATGAAGTTTTAATCGGGAATGGTGTCGGAAGCGAAGCTAGTCGGATAAATTGGAGTTAATAAAAATTTGGAGTTTCGTTCCATTTGTGTGTTTTTAAGTTAATCGTATTGCATTGCACCGTCATTCTAAATTAATTTCATTTAGTTCTATCTTATTTTTTCCTTTCATTTTAAAAAATAAATCATTGCATTTTAAGTTTTCTTTCATGTTAAAATAAATCATCTCATTTTGAATTTTGTTTCATTTTATTTTAAATAACTTCATTCTTAAAAAAAATAAAAATATAATAACTTTATTTCATTTCTTCACCTTTTTATTTTGTATTATTAGTTCTATTTTCATTATTATCTTTGTTTTATATTTTAAATAAAAAGCATATATGTGCATTAGTCTTCATTTTCATTTGCATGTCAAAAATAAAATAAATTAATTAAAGATTTTTATTATTAATATTAATTCTTTACAAAATTGATAAATAAACAAAGAGTTTTATTAATAATTTTAGTTCTTTATAAAAAAGAATAGTAAATAAATAAAATTACAAATATAAAAAAAAATTATTACATTTTTCATAAAATATGAAATTTCTAAAAAATTCCTAAATGTTCCGATCTTCTTCGACTTTTCCCAGGCTTCTGACCGACTCTTCCGAACCTGTAAACAAAACAAGAAAGCACAAGTTTAATCGGTTAATTTGACACCCTCAGAGATGTCATCATCGGGTGTCCGATTCGCGACCTTGGCCAAATCATTGCAGATTTTGTTCTTAAAGTTTCCGAGGCTACCGAAAGATGAAGAGGAAAATTTGTGTCGAAATGAGCTGTGGGCCAAAAGGATTATTCGAAAAACCGGTTGAGAAAAGAGATTTTCTCAGGAGGATGGTTTGCCCCAAATGGGACCGTAACGCCAATCCTCCGAAAAAATCGATTCCAACAAGCCAACATCCAACAAGTAAAACCAGTTCGGAATAAGTTCAAGCAAAATCCACAGCAGAACCAAAAACCAATTCATAAAAGACAGATTCAATCCATATTCAGTTTCCTATCAAGAAAATAAACTGGATATCTGAATCCGAACCGAAATCCAGTTTCAACAAAATCTAGAAAAAAAATCCGACCCTATTCACAAAACAGCGCAACAACCGAAACAAGGAATCCGTCAAAACTGCAAAAATCCAGCCACAACAGTTTGGTCAAAACGCTTAATAATCTGCTCCAAAAATACTTCAAAGATCCAAGCCCACAATCAAATCAAAATAAAATGATATAAGGTCATCTTAAGAGGGGGATCGGGGAGAAAAAAGAAAAAACGGCACAAGGGTTCAGAAGTTCGAAGAGCTTCATCATCACCTCCTGACGAGAACAAAACAACGCAACAACAAGGTGGACTCAGAAAACCCTTAGGCATCATCATCGTTAAAGCAAGTAGAAAGAAGAAGAGGAGTTCTTACGGAAGCGGCAAACAAACCCAGCGGCGTTCGATCTAGGGCCCAGAGGAGCAAGAGTCCCTCATTCATCATCAAAGAAATCAAAGCAAACCCGGAAGAACGACATTCGACGGCCGTGAGTCTCTTAAAGGAGCTACTACCACCGGCGACCGATATAAGACTCAGAGGAAGGGATTTCCTTCACCACCATCATTGTCCTCCGTTGGTTACGACGGCGCCAACGATCAACATCGTTCAGAAACGAGAACGTAAGAATTTTGCCATGATAATTGGTTATTTTTTCTGTTATTTTGTGTTTCAGCCAGTGATAAAGCAAGAAAAAGAGACATGCAAGTAAAGTAGAGCTCGCAAATGGAGCTTCCATGGAGTCTCGTCGCGACATTCGTGAAAGGGAAGAAGACGGACGAGCGAGAATGAAAAGACACAGCCGCCGTGGAAAAATTGGGGTTCTTCTGAACCCTAATTTCATGTCCCAGCTTTTATATTTGGACCATTGGGTCGGGTCTAGGAAGGGGGTACCCAGCCCGGCCCGTTTTGTGTTTTTATTTTTATTTTGTATTTTTACAATTTTTTTTATATTGTTTTGTTTTATTTAATGCTATGAATAGAGTACCATAAAACTTAAAAAAAAATTTATTATTGAATATTTAAAGTACTTTGTTTTACTATTAGCGTGAATTTTTATTATTAAAAACTTGAAATTTTTATTATTAACTTAAATAAGTTTCATTATTAAAAACCAGAAAAAATTTATTCTTAAAAACTTAAAACAAATTTTATTATTAAAGCCTAAAACTCATAAAAACTTAAAATCTTTTTTTTATTAAACATTAAATTTCAATCAATTTTTCTTGAATTAAATAAAATTAAAGCATTTTTCAAGATTTAAATTAAAACATTTTTCAAGATTTAAATTAAAGCATTTTTTCAAGATTAAAATTAAAGCATTTTTTTTCAAATAAAATTGGACCATTGTTGTCAAATAAAAGTGAACTTTTTTTTTTTTCAATAAAATTAAAACACTTTCTCCAATAAGATTTAAATATGCTTACAATTAAATTTAAAAACAATTTCTTATTTCAAAATTAAAACAAATTTTTAGTGAGCAATTAGAATATGGTTCCTATTAAAGCATAATACTATTCCTCCTCTTTTCAATAAAAATTCAAAAAGAATAAAGTTTTGATTTAGCCGTTTCACTCTCATCTAACCCCCGTTAATTCGTTTGTTCAGCTTATTGTAATTTTATTTGTTCGTTTTTGGCATGGATGTAATTTATGCGAGGCCATGATCGCAGTTATTTTTTTTATTTTTGCAGTTATTTTGGGATTTGTAATTTTCGCATTTTCTTTACCGTTTCTATACTTTTCGCACCTTAATTATGCCGCTATGATATATTTTGTCCGTTTGCATGATTTTTACCGTTTATCGCCTTCCGAAGGAATTAGGTCTAGCCGTTTGACCGCCGAGTCAATAACCCTCCCTATCCAGGATACGTAGGCACAAGATGCGAATCTTGCCGGGTAAACTTAAAACTAACCCTTAGATCTTTTTAGGTCACTCTATCCTTTAGCTCAATATATACATCAAACAGATAATAAAATAAAAAACCATACAATAAACAAAAGGTTCCTGTAGAGTACTACAGAAGTTTAGGGTGCTATTACCTTCCCTAAGCTTAACCAACCCCTTACCTAGGTCTCTCCCTGCATTGTGTTTACGATGCAAAAATAGGTTTTCTCTCTTTTGACCTTTTCCTTCGGATAAATCAAAGAGTGGTTGTGAATCAAGAATTGTGATTCAAACTAATGAATAGTTTGATATCCTATTTCCACCGCAACACAAAGTTTTTGCCTAGGGACAGACAGATGAATTCAAGCATCCATATCACAGTCGTTGTCTCCTTCGTCCTCACCAACAACATTTACCCTGTCGAATATAACCCCACCGCTGGTAAACCGAACAGGTCCTTTGTACTTTGGAGGATCTTTTGAAGAAGAAGAAGGACTATATCCTAAACCGAACTTGTCGTACTTAGTAGGAACATCAATTATCTGTCCCCATTCCTGGGAAGACCCAAATTCTACTATAGCACGGGCTTCCTTGAACAACGACATTGAGACCTCTGGACCCTTAGCTTCTACAGGAGGCTTTTCCTGAATCTGCACAGTTTCAAAAGCTTGGCAAAGTGTCTCGTGGATTTCTCCATCCACTTCCACATACTTAAAAGATGATAGATGACTCACCATGGTGTATTCCTCTCCATAGACAGTAACCACTTTCCCTTCCATCATATATTTCAATTTCTTATGCAGCGTGGAAGTAACTGCCCCAACAGAGTTTATCCAAGAACGGTCGAGCAAACAGCTGTAAGAAGGCTGGATATCCATGATATAAAACGTTGCATCAAAAGTTTCTGACCCCACTTGTATGGGCATAGTGATCTCACCAAACACTAATCTCTTAGATCCATCAAAAGCTCTCACAACTAAGTCACTTGGCTTACATACCAGCTCTTGAGTATCCAGTTTCATCAAAGTTTTCTTTGGAAGTACATTAAGGGATGACCCTGTGTCTACCAAGACATGACACAGCAGAGATCCTCTGCACTCCATATATATATATATATATATATATATATATATATATATATATATATATATATATATATATATATATATATATATATATATATATATATATATATATATATATATATATATATATATATATATATATATATATATATATATATATATATATATATATATATATATATATATATATATATATATAGATATAGATATATATAGATATATATATATATATATATGTAGAGCATGATTATGGTTTCTTCGGGCAGGAGTCAAGTCCAAATCTGTAAACCCCAGACCATTACCAACATTCACATGTGCTACCACTCCTTCTAGCTGGTTTACTGAAATCTCTTGCGGCACAAATGCCGAATTCAAAATTTTCAACAGCGTATTCTGGTGTGCCTCAGAGCATAATAACAACGATAGAATAGAATTTTTTGATGGCATCTGGTGCAAATGATCTATAATATTGTAATCGCTTTTATGGATAAGCCTCATGAACTCTTCAGTATCTTTCACAAAAGCATCTTTATTAACTTTTTAATGAACCCTTTTTTCTACCACAACCTTTCCTTTACCTTTATAACCTTTATCAACACTAGTTCCCGGCGGAGAGAAAATCCTTCCACTCCTAGTAACTTCTCCTGTTCCGAAAATGTTTTCAACTGAAATACCTCCAAATGATGACCTTGTCAACTCCTGTTTTTGTCCATTGCAAAACACATCTGCCCCATAATTCCAATGATAGGCCTTGGTGCTTTCATAAGGTATAGGTCCTAGAGTGGTAATAATGATCGGAGTTGGCCTTGGTGGCGCTGAGATATTGATCGTCTGGTATAGAATTGAAATTGTTGCAACTTCATCCCGTTCATTACTAACCTCATCAATTACTTCTTCTCCTACAACCCTGTCAAACTGTAAACTTCCTTTATTAATCCAACTCTGGATATGATTTCTTAAAGAACTGCAACCCTCTGGCTGTGCAACACATTCTGGACAATCTTCTAAACACCCGGGATATACACCTCCCTTTAGCAATTTATCTTTTACGAAGCTCAAAAGGGTGTTCAACTCTGCAACATTAGTTATCAAGTTTATCCGTTCTCCTTCAATAACAGCATTGGCCCTGGCCACCCCATGGTTTGGCATCGGATTCTAATTTATGTTGGGGGCTTCATTGGTGAAATTGATTGCTTTTGAGTCGAGTAAATTTTGAACCTTATGCTTAAACGCTTTGCACTTGTCCATATTGCGTCCTGGAGCTCCAAAGTGGAACTTACACCTAGTGTTTGCATCATAACTTGGCGGAGGCGCACTAGTGAGTGACGCCAAGGTTTTCTTCTAGATAAGCTGTAACTGTAATAAATGCTGCAAAAGTTGAGAATAAGGCATATGAGGCGTCTCAAACTGCCCGTTGGCCATCCATCCCATGTCCTAGTAACGATGAGGTGCATTAGTTTGTTGCTGTGGTGCAGCTGGAATAGCTATACTAGCAACTTGTTGTTGGTGCTGATGTTTTACCCGACCTTTACCTATATAGGATGATATTGTATTCGTATCTCCCTCTCTCAGTATTTCCGTTGTATGGCTTCTTCGTCCCTCCTGATAAAGATCCTACTCTGCTTGGTATCTTTCCTGTCTTTATACCGTTCTTTACCCTCTCTCCTACCATCACCAAATCTGAAAAGCTTCCAGACATACATCCAATCAATTTCTCATAATATGTTCTTGGCAAGGTCGCCATGAACATGTCAATCAGCTCACGCTCCACCATTGGAGGTTGTACTCTGGCTGCTAACTCTCGCCACCTCTAGGCGTACTCTTTGAACCCCTCTTTGTTTCTCTGTGACAAAATTTGCAATTGCACCCTATTTGGCGCCAAGTCACTATTGTACTAATAGTGACGTACAAACGCTTCCTCCAATTCTCTCTAACTTTTTATATGTGTCCTTTCCAAACCCATATACCACTCCAAAGAAGGACCTGATAGACTGTCATGAAAGAAATGCACCAATAATTTTTCATCATCTGAATAGGTAAACATCTTCCGAAAATAAGCTCGAACGTGTACTCTGAGACAAGTTGTCCCTTGTACTTATCAAAATCAGGTAGCTTGAACATTGGGGGAATCCTCACCCCTAGTACCAGCCCTAGATCAGACATATCGAGTCCAAAAGAGTTTTGGTTCTTGAAAGCTTTCATTTTTTATTCAATCAATTTAAACCTCCTATCAGCTTTTGTGGGGAGACCTACCTCCAAATCCCTCATTGAGAATACATCATCTTGGTTGTCTTCTTCCCATTAGGAACCAGCAGCTCCCTGAACAGCACATACACTAGCCCCATGCCATGAACTCCATCCTGATTACCTCTGCCCAGGGTGTTAACAATTGTTGGAACACCGTTGCCATGAGGGATATTGTTACCATCCACTGGAGGAGGAATAGCAGCAATCCATCCATGCAGAATACCATTACCATTGACCCGTGCTATTAGCGTTTGAACCAAAGTTCTCAGTTGCTCTTGCCCATTGGCGACACTTTGCATCATCTCCATAAATTGTGTAATTATGTCCCTGACCTCTTGTAACTCATGCTGCTCATGATCCATAATTCTCCGTTGATTTTCTCTCGTAGAATATCTATGGAAGACTGAATCTGCAATCCTATTAACTGTTGAAGAAAACCATACAGAGATATAAGATTGAAAGCTCCAGGAACACCTGCTATGCAAATGAAAATGATAATGCAAAATGCAAACATGTATATATGTTCCAATGAGGTCTCTCCTTTGATAATAGTTTCACAGATAATAACAGAATAGTAGAGATAACAGAAGAACCAGAAAACCATCTCATAAATAAAATGAGAACAAAAGTCAATGTATACAAATCACCACTAGGAAATACAACTGTATACAAACATATAACCTCATACAACATATTTGGTGATGATCAAGATACAATAAAGGATAAATGACAAGAGACAACATTAGACAACCCTTAACTACTGTAGGCCCTGTACCAAGTCTGAGCTTCTGCTAATAGCTTCTTTGTGTCTAGATGCTCAGGTATCGTAACCAGCTCCTGGATAAGGAGATCCCTCATGTAGATGACATTTTTTAGTCCCTGAACATAGTCCTTCCAAGCATACTCTGCAAAAGTATCTTCAAGTCTTGGTCTGTTTAATTCTGCCCTCACCTTGAGCTCCTCAAATGCTGACAAGGTTTCCTATAGCTTATGATCACTTGCATACCTACAAGATGATTCTGCTGAAACTTCATTACCTTTGACTTTGAGTTATGTCTTAAAATGGTCAATCTATTTACGAAGCTCATCCTCTCTTCCTTTGTTGGCAGTCACTATGGTGTTCCATTAATCATTGAACTTAGATATCTCGAAATAAGCTCTATCTAGTTCTTTCTTTTTATTCTTTAGGGTGCTATCAATACTTTTCAAATCTTGGCCAACTCGTCCTCGTACTCGAATCTCTTCAGCCAACTCCCTTTACTGAATTCGTCGGAGAGATCGAAGAGTCCACCGTTGAACATGTTGCCAGATATCAAACTGAAGCTGGTGACATAGCAAACAATGAGCACTTGAAAATGAAGTATTTTCCAAGTTCCCTCACAAAGAATGTGTTTACTTGGTTTACCACATTACCCCCACAGTCTGTCCATACCTGGCCACAATTAGAAAGGTCGTTTCACGAACAGTTTTACATAGGACAATCGAAAATTAGTTTGAAAGAGTTAGCTAGTGTCAAACGGAAGGCCACAGAGTCGGTGGACCAATATCTTAACAAGTTTAGACTTTTGAAAGCACGATGCTTCACTCAAGTCCCTAAACATGAGCTAGTAGAGATTGCGGCTGGTGGCCTAGATTACTCAATCAGGAAAAAGCTAGACACGTAATATATCAGAGATATGGTGCAGCTAGCTGATAGGGTATGACAGGTCAAACGTTTGAAAGCTGAAAAAACCCAGGCTAAGAGATACCGTAAGAAAGAAAAAGTTTCATACGTAGTCGTTGACGAATACTATTCTAACAATGAGGATCTCGTCGACGAAAGTGAGGTTCACGTGGCTGAACTCAAGCTAGGGCCTCCATACACATGTAAATTATTAAAACCATCAAATGGGAAAAATCCTGTCGAACCTGAAAAAATAGATAAATATGTTGCAAAGACTTATACTTTTGATGTATCTATGTGCAATGAAGTATTTGATTTATTAGTTAAAAATGGTCAGATTATTGTCCCTCTTGGGGCAAAAGATCTCCCTTTAGAGCAAGAGAAGAAAATAGGATTTTGTAAATTTCATAATTTCCTTGCATGTTTTGGAAAAGGCCAATCGTCGAGTATTTGGAAAATCCGGTGGGAAGTACTGATAGGAAGATTAAGTACAGAGCCTTAAGTTACGTCTTAACGGGAAATGAGTTGCTAAAAAAGACTCTATAAGGGTTGTTGGTTAAATCTCTGGGAGACGCAGATGCATACCTAGCAATTTCTGAAGTCCATAGTAGGACATGCAAAGATCACCAAGATGGCCATAAGATGAAATGGTTGTTGTTTCAGCAAGGTGTATATTGGCCAAGCATGCTCAAGGATTGCATGGATATTGCAAAAGGGTGCCAAGATTGTAAAAAAACATGTGAATATTCAGCACGTGCCAGCCAGCGAATTACACACGATCGTCAAGCCATGGCCCTTTCGTAGATGGGTGTTGGATATCATAGGCGAAATTCGACCAGCCTCGTCGAAACAACAAAAATTCATCCTCGTGGGTATAGACTACTTCACAAAATGGATAGAGGATGTACCTCTGGGAAAAGTGGACCAGGAGGTTGTGATCGAATTTATCCAGAATCATATTTTGTATAGGTTCAGGATCCCCAAAACCATCACTACAGACCAAGGTTCCGTATTTGTTGGCCAGAAGATGCAAGAATTTGCAGCAGAAACGGGTTTCAAGTTAATTACTTCGACACCGTATTATCCTCAGGAAAATGGTCAAGTCGAAGCCGCCAACAAAGTAGTGATTGGACTTATCAAGAAACACATTGCTAGAAAACCTAAGAATATGCACAAGACTTTGGATCAAATTTTATGGGCTTGTCGAACATCCCCTAAGGAGTCGACCAATTCGACTCTGTTTCGCTTAACGTTCAGTCACGACGCTGCTTTGCCAGCAGAAATTTATTTACAGTCAATTAGTGTGCAACATCAGCAAGACATTTAGTCAGAGCAATATTGGAACATGATACTAGACAAAACCGTGGACTTAGACGAAGAAAGGATGTCAGCGTTAGATGTATTACTACGCCAAAAGGCACGGGTGGCCAAAGCATATAATAAGAAGGTAAGAGAGAATATATTTGTAGTTAGTGATTATGTGTGGAAATTAGTGTTTCCTATGGATTGAAGGGATCGAACGTTACAGAAATGGTCACCAAATTGGGTGGGACCATTCCAAGTGATCCAAGTATTCAATAACAATGCATACGAGATTTAAGAGATAGGTATGGATAAGCGAATCCTAAAAGTGAATGGGAAATATTTGAAAAAATATAAGCCTGTGTTACAAGAGATTCGAATCCAAAAGTAATTTTCTATTAATAATTGGCCCACATGGATAGAGGGCCAAGATAGTTTACAAAAGCTCTAAATGGAGTTACAAAAGTTTGACTGGAAATGTAAAGTACAATTATGCAGGGAATCTGGACTTGAAATCTTCAAAAAGGTTCTTCTTGTAATCCATCTTACTTTCAAGAAGGGACTTCTTCTTTCGCATTTGGTCGGTCGTACCTTTCAGGGAAAGTGTCGTTTCGACATGGGAAATTTCTTGGGAGACTTCTTGAGCAGGTAGAGGTTTAGCGGAGTCCAAAGAGGTTGTGGCATTGTCATTATTTTCAGCAATAGTCGAGTCGACCGCGGTATCCTGTAGGAGGAAGATTAAGTAAGAAAATACCCAAGTAATATATGAACCAAGAGAACAAATACGATGAATACCTCATTAGTGTGTCTTGGAGGAGGGACTTCAAAGTCGACAGGTTTGAAGACCTCAACAAGATTTTTAGGAACAACAGGTTTAATGGTCGAAGTGGCTATTTTGGAAGGTGTCTTCTTGACTGGGACTTTTCTTTTCTTAGCCACCGGAGTATCTAGAGGGGATGTTGAGGTTTCAGAGGGAAAGACTCGAGATTGGGTGCTTTCATCAGACACGTCACCCTCAGGAGTCGGCGTCTTCTCAAAGGTCTAACAAAAAATAGGATAAGTTAACAGTAGAAGACAAGTGCAAAGAAGCATTGAAACATGTGATACCTGTGGTTTTAGGACTTTTGGTGTCTTTGCAAGCCTTGTTGAGGTCAATGCAGCAGCTGGTTCCCGTTTTTGACTCTGGGAGATAAGCACAAATGATTAGCTAATGATAATTAATAAAATATAAGTGAAGAGCATATGAGGTTCCCTCTTTGAGGGGTCTTCTGTGACACCAGCTCCTTGGGTATTCTCGACAGGAACAACAATTGTCAGAGTAGGAACTTTTCCAGCAAGGGCAGCAAAAGCATCAACTATGTTTTCTAGGAAAAGGTCACGTTGAAAACATTGAGTTTGGTACTCTGACCACCAGACATTAAAGCCTTCTGTAGTAAATAAGGATGGTTGGAAAGCAAAAATAGGAAACTAGAAAATTTAAAGCAATTCTTGTGGCCTGTCAGGTTTAGTCGTCAACTAGCCCAAACAATATCAGAAGAATGCCACACCAAGGACTTGGGCAGCAGCTGGCTCAAGCCAAATTGACGGGCCACCAAGTTAGGCTGGTAGTTCATAAACCCATAACTTGTATTCCCCGTCTCAATTGGGAATGACAACATGGTGTTGTTTCCGCAAACATATTGAGATATTTCATGAAGATTATTTTATTGGGGGTTTCTAGAGTGGTCATCAGAGCAAGTCGAACGCCTTGTATGGGACGTTCTTCGTTTAAACACTGCATTGCTGCAGACACAGGGTAACCTAACTGGTGCTCAAAGGTGGAATTAAGCCAATGTTGTAACAGCCACATAGGTCCTGAAACATTCAAGACTTTGGTGGTCTCATGAAGAAGTTTCAATCTCAAGGTCAATAGACCAAGAGAATGGTAAAGGGAAGATAATAAGAGCTTACCCAATGATACCTGTCAACCCTCATGAATCTAGATCGCTGAGTTGATGTAAGGAAAGAAATACGTTCTTCATCCAACACTTCGTCGGAATCCTTATCATGATGATCCTTGACTAGCATGATTGAAGTCGAAAGTGTTGGTTGTTTATAGAGTTGGATCAAAAGTTTCTCCCAAAGGAGAAAGGCCTATGATAGTTGCCACATCGAAAAGTGTCAGTGTGAGCATACCACAAGGAAAATGGAATGTGTTGGTTGACCCCTCCCTAAAATACATGGACGCTGTTGCACCCCAAAATTTGACCAACAATTATTTATCCATCTAGTGTTTGAAAGTTGATACCTTCATCAGAAAGTTCAAGAGATCCTCAGAGGAAGTGGATTGAAACCAGGGTTGTATGCTTCATAACTTGAGAGTTGTGGGTGCCCCTCAGGTGATTCTGAGACTTTGAGAATGAACTTGATGTTTTGAGAAAGCCTATGAGATGTCTTTATGGCCATCATGAAGCCCATAGAAGTCATTATGCAAGAGTTCAGAGGATTCAACCCATGAATGGTAGAATTAGGGTTTTGACTGGGTCAACCCTAGGTTAACTGAAAATTTGGAGAAGGTTGAGACCTAATCCAAGGGCCATGAGATCATGGAATGGTGCATAGAGGTGTTATAAATATGATTCCTAGATCAATTCATCATGATTGAGGAGTTTGAGAAGTTTCAAGTCAGGGTTTCTGAGGATTGTCAGTGAAAAAACCCTAGTTTGATCCCTACTTTCCAGGCAGTTTGAGCTCAAGATGTGATTGATATCTCATCTTCCCCACAACATTAATGTTGTAGATCTTGTTCTTAGATTTAATTTGAGTGGTGGAAGTCCTTGATAGGAGTTACAGAGCTCAAGTTATGGTTTTGACAAATTACAGGTCAGCTGAGGTGTGTGAATCTGGGTCCTTGAAAGTCACCCAACTTGCAGACAACTTTTGCCATAGTAGGATGATTCCTATGATCTCTTGGTCAACATGAATGTTGAAGGGCATCTTCTTAGCTTTAATTTGAGTGGTATAAGCCCTTGATAGGATTTGTAGAACTCAACTTATGGTTTGAACAAGACAGGGGTATTTTGGTCATTTGTCTGTTATAGGTCATTTTTAGCCAATGCCTAAAACTCCTATTTCCAAGCCTCAAATGGAAAAACTCAAAACATGAAAGTTGTTCAAAATGTGATTTTAAGTCTAGAAAGAAGGTCATGAATTGTTGTAAAAGCTCATAGCATAGATTTGCATGATTGGTCAAAAATGAACTAAAAATGGCTTATAAGTTTGAAAAGTTGAAATTGGAAATTGGTTTGGAAGATCCACAAATCCAAAATAGGTCATCCAATATATCATTTTGATTGGAAACATCATTTTGAGAACATTGGTTTAGATAGAATTTTGATTTGAAGCTTTAAAATGGGTGATGCTTTGAAAACTTGTTACTTGAAAGAGAAGGCAACTTTGAAATAGCTTGCACAAGTGAAAGAAAGGGCTGATTTTCATTCATTCCTTCTCAATATCTCACATAAGGAGAATTTGACACAAGAATAAGGACTTGGTACATGAGATATGGATCATTCAAAATACCATCACATGATATTTTCCACACTTTTCTAGCACCTTCTAGATGAATCTAGAAGTTTCCATCCATCATTATAAGAAGAGTGATCTTCATTGAGTTCAAGGTTGGTGAAACTTGGTGAATTGAGCAGAGAGGAGAGAGATTCGAGCTAGGGTTTCAAGGTGCTCCATTATTGCATTTCAAGATCAAAGTCATTGTTGCAAGCTTCCTCATCCAAGAGCTGTGCAAACAGAAAGTTATTCTTCATTGGAGGATCATTGTGGAGAAGAATCAAGCTTGGAATCGTGCCCTAGCATCACCTATCATCATCACTTGACAGGTTCTTTCTCTTCCCTCTTTCACCTTAATTATGCATAGATGGATCATGTTTTAGGTATAGAATTGTTAGGCTAGACTAAGTGATGAAATTCTGAGAGTTAGAGCCTAATCCATGGAGTTCCATAACAGAGCCAAGAATCCTTAATCTCCAAGAAACGACTGGTTTGTTAGTTTTAGTTGTCAAGAATTAGTTTAGAATGGTTAGGGTAGTGTGTAGAGTAACTGTATGCCATTAGATTCAAGGTTAATGAAAGTTGATATCAGGTGAATTTCATTTGGACCACGATCTTGCAAGCTTCTGTTAGGATTACTTAGAGAGAATTAGGAGAATTGGTACGTATCATCTTGTTCTTCTTAATGAGTAGTGCACCTTTCGTTTTGGAATCGTGGAAAATCATGGCCTGTAGAGAGAGAACGAGATGCTAGAACATTAGTGCATGGGGGCATTTTTCTGAACTTAGGGTTTGTGTTTGGGGACGAAAGCCCTGGACCCTTGGATCAGTTCTAATCCCTTGACATTGTAATCCCATCTCACGGCCCAGATCGCTTGGAGAAACGGAGGGAAAATTTGAAAACCAAAACGCGGCCGTTTGGTTAGCTGAAACGCGGTCGTTTCAATTAGTGAGGCGCGTCTGGGCTCACTGAGTCCTCTTCTATCCGCACCCCCCCCTATTTCTGGCCCATTAGAAAACCAACTAGGCGCATGTGCTTTCAGCACCCCCTCCCCTCATTTTTAATTCTTTTGAAGTTTAATTCATTTAATATTTTCTTGTTCTTTAAAAATTCATATAAAATTGATAAATAACTCTTTTTTGTTCATTCTTTTTTCTATGTTTAGATAATCTTGTGTAGAAAAATATAAAAATAAAAATGGAATTTTATTTTTAATGTAGAATTTTTTTGTGATATTTTCTTTAATATAGTGTATTTTCTTTCTTTTAGTTGATACCTTATTTTGCAAGAATTGTTTTAGGACCTTCCCTTAGGATTTTTAATCCATTCTTTTTTGTGTAATTAGATGATGAATCATAGTTCCCCATAGGATTTATTCTAGATTTTTAGATTAGAATTTTGATTAGTTTAATTAGGGTAGCATTAGGGTATCCTAATTAGGGTTTAGGTTGTGCATAGGTGAAGAAATTCATTTTCTTTAGATAGTTTTGTCTTGATTTTTGGGTAGAGGCCTATGTGGGTGTTGTGGATAGATATTGTAGACCCTTGTGAATAATTGTTAGATTTTTTCCCCTTGGTTTAGTATTTTTAGGTATTTTCTGAAGTTGCCTGATAATTTTGTCTGTGCTGTGGTTATCTGTTCACCTCTGGAGCTTGTTCTCTGTTTGTGAGGTTTGAGATCCTGAAGTTTGAAGGGAGTTTATGGTACTTTCCTGAGGAAGGCACTATGAATGACTTTCATTCTTTCTTCTCACCTCTTTCTTAAGTATCCAATGATGTTGGAGCCGACTTGTGAGTTTAATTTCTCCTGAGGAGGAATGTAAACTGATCACATGTTGTTGAGCCACATGGGATACAACTCCTAAGTGGAAGCCTCCTAGTACTTTCCTGAGGAAGGTCCTATGGGTCTATTCACTTAGTTCCCTTAGTTTATCTAGGATTTCTCAAGTATCCAATGATGTTGGAGCCAACTTGTGAGTTTAATTTCTCCTGAGGAGGAATGTAAACTGATCACAGTTGTTGAGCCACATAGGATACAACTCCTAAGTGGAAGCCTCCTAGTACTTTCCTGAGGAAGGTCCTATGGGTCTATTCATTTAGTTCCACTAGTTCAGATAGGATTTCCTAAATATCCAGTGATGTTGGAGCCTGCTTGTGAGTTTAATTTCTCCTGAGGAGGAATGTAAACTGATCACAGTGGTTGAGCCACATAGGATATAACTCCTGAGTATACACCTCCTAGTGCTTTCCTGAAGAAGACACTATGAGTCTGCTTACTTAGCTCCCTTTCTTTGGCAAGCTTGTTCTGAAGCTTGAAGACTGGGATTGTTTTCTTTTGGTTAGGTTTGCTTTAGGGCTTTGATTAGATTTGATCAGGATTCTGTGTTAGGGTTAGGATTAGAGAGTAGATCCTTTCTTTCTCAAGCATGTGTTTTGTTTGCCTGATGGCACTTCATTTCTTTTATCTGTTCATTGCTTGACAGCATGTTGTTTGTTTTCAGTATGATTACTGTTATTTCATGACTGGCTTGAGGTCGAGACGAGCTTGTGGAGGCTGAAGCCCCACACACTCCCTCACTTGCATTGTGTTGCGGTGGAAATAGGATCACAAACTATTAATGAGTTTGAATCGCAATTCAATTCACAACCGCTCTTTGATTTATCCGAAGGAAAAGGTCAAAAGAGGGAAAACCTACTTTGCATCGTAAACACAACGCGGGGAAAGATCTAGGGTTCGGGGGTTGGTTAAATTTAGGGAAGGTATTAGCACCCTAAACTTCTGTAGTACTCTACAGGAACCTTTTGTTCAGATGTTTACTATTTGCTTTATTTATTTGCTTAAGGTATATGTACAAAGGATTAAAAGTGAGAAAGAAGACCTAAGGGGTCAATTCTAAGTTTACTCGGCAAGACATCGCATCTTGTGCCTACGTATCCTTACGGGAGTGGAATCAGAGTAATCGTAGTTCCCCTCAAAAGGGAGGTTAGAGACTTCTTGATTGTGGTCAAGGTCTCAAGGGGAATAAACGCATCTTAAGGACACGCTTACGTGGAGTGTAGAAACTCCAAATTTCTACGTTGAATTGTTATGTTGGAATTAGGGTTGATTTAGGTTAGGGATTCCACGGCGGGAAACCCTAAAATGAGCGCGGCGGCTCTTTGACCTAATGCTAAGGGTAAAACTGTAATTTTGCCTGCGGCGAGGCATTTGTGAAAATTAGGGTTTGTAGTTTGTAGTTTTGAATTTTTAGGGTTTTGAAGGTTTATGGACTATTGGCGCGGCGACCAAACGGTTAGACCTAACCTTCGGATGTGTGTAATGTGACAGAAATAATGGTGAAGTTTAAGATCATACAAACAGAGAATTAACGACAGAAATTAAAGCCATACAAGCAGGAATTTAAAAGACGGAACTCAAAGCGCGATTGTTAAGTTCGCGAGGTTACAGATGAGAAGCAGTTACAATGATATGAAATTTAATTTGAAAATACGCAAAAATAAAAAGGCAACGGATAAAGCTGCACAATGAACAAATGTGTTAGTAGATAGGAATATATAACTTTCCCGACAAGTCATGAGACGGGGTTATGAATTTATGCATGTTTTTGTGATTTTTATTTTTTATGATATGTGCACCTTAACTAAAATATAATCTATTTAATTTTTGAAAATTATTTTAGCTTGATTTAAAAAAAAGTCTTAATATTAGTATAGAAAAAGTTATTATTTATAATGTTATATAAAAGAAATTTAGTTTTTTTTTTTTAAAAGTTTAAACCTAAAAAAGACAGTTAAAATAAATAAATTAAAATTAAACTGATTTGATAAATGAAACCGGGTCGGGCTGGGTCATGACCCACCAGCTCCGACCCATTTGAACTAAGTATAAAAGATAAGAAAAAAAGAACAGGGTCAGAAACCCTAAAAACAACGACGGCGCTCTTCGTCCTTCCCTCTTGTCTCCCTCAATCTGTTCCGATTCACTCTTCTTCCTCTCCATTCGCATGGCTTTCTTTCACGTTCTTAACCTGTCACAAAACAAACGAAACGTCGAACATAAAAAGCGCGGGCTCTCTACTTACGTTCTTTGCGATTTCAATGAGGAATGTCTCGTGGAGATTATGATCGGTGACGGTGATGGCGTGGGGCTTTGAAGAGTTTCGATCGGCCGATGATGTTGAATATTGATGACGTTCAATCTGAGGTCGCGATGGCTCGACTCCGTTGAGGATCCTCAGACGAGGAGCTCCGGGGTTCCGTCGAAAGTTGGGGTTCTTAGTTAGGGTTTCGTGATGAACGGCCGCTTTTGGTGTTCTCCGTCTCTCGCATGCGACTACCAACCCCCCTCCTTGAACGAGGTGATCCCATTCCTCTTTATATCCTTTTGACCTTCATGATATTCGTGGGCTTTATTTGGATTTACGTTTCACTTTGGTCGTTCATTTTTCAGAAACTATACTTTTGGATTTGATTGATTTCTGATTGAAAAAAAAACTTTCCTTTTCGGATTTGATTTGATTTCGTTTTGTACTGATTGGATTTACTTGGAACTTTCCTCTTTCAAACTCAGGATTTCAGCTCGTTTTGATTTGCATTATGATTTATCTCCACTTTGTGATTCAAATTGGATTTCGCAACTTCCTGGATTTTTCTGATACCGTTTGACCTTTGGATTTCGTTGGATATCTGCTTAGGCTTTTAATCCCCTTGATTTTCTGGTGCAGATTCTTCACTTCGGTCATCCAATCTTGATGTTGGATTCTGGATTTACTCTGATATGGTTTTATCGTGATTGGCTTTGCCCCTTTTTCAGAAGTGGATATCGAACTGGTTTTTTTTTATACAAGTTCACTGACTCTTTTTTCTTCTTTCAGATTTAGTATGGATGCTTTGGTTGGATCCAAACTGCCGAGAAGGGGTATACGGCGATGATGACGTTCCGTTTGAGCCCAAAAGCTGACTATAATATTGTTTGATGTTGTGAGCAAAGCAATGGTGTTCAGCCAGAACCGTGACTTTCGGTGATTTGTTTATTGGGCAATGATGTCTCATACTGAGCCCTGCTTCTCGCGTTTGGGTAACTTGGAATTATGCAGGTTTATGACATTATTCTGTTGTGATTCCGTTCCGATATGGGCTTGAGACTCTGACTTGGCTCGGATTTTCCAGTTTTTTTCTGAGGCGATTTGCTGATATTTTGGCTTGATTTTATAACTGTGTTTATGCTGATACGATCCTGGTGTTATGCAGACTCATATGTCAGTTCTGGTGTGAGCTGATATATTGGCCTGTTATGTGGACTGATGTGCTATCTTGTGAACTGATATGCTGGTTGTTTATGTGAACTGATATGCTGCTGATATTTCATGAACCAATTTTGCCAATTTCTGGATTTCAATTGCGGGTCGGCTTATCCTTGTGTCTGGTGTCCCAGTGACTTATGAATTCCATGATGTTATTTCCTTTGTTGTTTTCAGACTTTGGCTCGTGGGGTCTTATTGGAGGCGAATTTCGACTGACCAAACTTGGGATTCTTGTTGGATTGTTCTTGCACTAAGCTTGTTTTGCACTGAACTTATCCTTTTGATTTACTTCCCTGTCGCTGTTGTTTCAGATGTGATATGGCTTGTGGATATTGGATATCAGTTCATTTTGGTTATCAAATTGGGGAATTTACTTGATAGTGGCTGTTATATTTACTTGATGGTGTCCCTTTGAATCCAGAGTCGTGCAAATCCTTTTCGGCCCGAAAAAAAGCTTCTTTTACCTCTCTCTCTCGGCTGTCCCGCATGATAAGAACCAATACTACCTGATCTGACGCCAATGGCGCAGATCGGTAACGGGAGTAGGATGCGGCTTCGGTTGTGCCCTCCCGGCACTCGATGATGACAAATGTTCTGAGAGTGTCAAACAATCTCTAACACTTTTCCCTATTCTGTTTTGTTTTCTTTTCAGGTGATCGAGGATTGCGTGAGGCGCTTAAAAGAGGCTTAAATGAAGAATGCTTGAAGCTCTTTTCTCTTTTGAGGACTTTAGGACTTAGAAATAGATACTCCTTGTAAATGTACAATACATTTGTAAACTGAATGATTTATCATGAATAGAATTGTTTTCCACTTCTACTTATAATTCCTAATTGTTTGCATAATAACATCCGCCAAATATTCATCCACTTTCCATGATTATGAATTTTAAATATCCATGAATAACATCCACACATCATTTAAATTCAATTTTGGTTCATGAATATTCAGTATGCAAATAAAATCCAAATTGAGATCTTTCCTGATGAATTCTCAGATGACTTTAACGAACGTCCCTTTTATTTTCAACTTCATTTCAACTTAATATGAAAATTTAAACTGCTTGCCGAGCATCTTTTGGAATGATCATTCACGTGAGCCGATGCCTCAGTACGACATTTCTTTTGTCCCAAAAAATCATAAATTTTACTTCAAATGACCAAACCATCCCTGGGATAATTCCTGCGAATCAAATCATACTCAAACACTGGTTAATGGTTAACAGATGAAAAATGACATGTTTATGCGAAATGACTAACTAGATGTAAGGGTAAAATTTGGGGTATTACAGTTGCCCCTATTTAAATAGCTACACCGGATGATTTGAGTGACGGAGACTCGAGGAATCATGGTGGAGGGATTTAAATATAGATAACCGAAAATTTTGCCCTTATATGTGGCGATATGCAATGATTTGGACAAAACGAGAACAGACTAATGCAGACAATGCCATGAATATGATATGATGCGTATGCTGGAATGATGAATGCGAAAATGCTGACGAACACGACAACATAGGGACAGATGCTACGAGGAAAACACACTGGGGAAAGCGACGCGCTGGGATACAGTACATCACTGGGGAATTCTAAATGATGGTCAATTGGCGCGAATACGACCAATTGTCATTTTTTAGAACTGGAACGAGATTCTCAAATGGAGATTGTACCTATGAGACGGCCTCTGCTGGGGAATCTAAAAATAAAACTGGATCACGTACGACTGCAAGATCGATTACAGACTGCTGGAGCATTGAGCAAAGAATAACATCCAAGCTTCTGTAAACTATCTCTCGTGACAGGATCAAACGGACTTTTCGGAAATCCGTATCAAATATACAGGGTAAAGACCGACTGTATGCCAAAACAAATGGACTTTGATGGGAACTGCCCGGATAAGCTTCTCGAGGGAGAACTGTCACTCATCGTTGGAAGGGACTTACATGCCAAAACGAATAAGCACTCAAATAAAGAGGTTGCTGCTTATCTGATAAATAAATCTTCTCGCATTTAAGGTCGGCGCCTGGAATACGATTCTGATTCTTCTCTTACTGAAGGGTAAATAAACTTCTTCATGCTTCAAGATCGTGCTCTCCTGAACATGAAAAGGGTAAACTGAACTTCCTCATACTTCAGAATCGTGCTCTCCTGAATATGATTCGGCTCTTTCGGGTAAATGAAATTCTTCATACTTCAGGATCGTGCTCTCCTGAATATGAAAAGGGCTAACTGAACTTCCTCATACTTCAGAATCGTGCTCTCCTGAATATGAAACTGGATGACTGAATATACTCATACTTCAGAATCGTGCTCTCCTGAATATGAAACTGGATGACTGAATATACTCATATTTCAGAATCGTGCTCTCCTGAATATGAAACTGGATGACTGAATATACTCATATTTCAGAATCGTGCTCTCCTGACTATGATTCGGTTGTAAATGAGTTTTTCCATACTTCAGAATCGTGCTCTCCTGAATATGAAAGTGGATAATCGAACTTCCTCATAACTCAGAATCGTGCTCTCCTGAATATGATTCGGCTCCTGAAATTTCTTCATTCTTCAGAATCGTGCTCTCCTGAAAAACGGCCAACTGAACTTCCTCATAACTCAGAATCGTGCTCTCCTGAATATGATTCCGCTCCTTCTTTTACTAAAGGATAAATGAACTTCTTCATAACTCAGAATCGTGCTCTCCTGAATATGATTTCGCTCAAACCTTCCCGTAACTCAAGATCGTGCTCTCCTGAATACGAATTGGTTCGTACCTCAAGACGGCAGGTAAATGGAAGCCCAACTGCTCCATGGAGATGGCCATTTGCTGCGAGTCGTAACGAGGATAGGATCGACTTCTTGGGTGAGAAATGTCGTATGTTGATGCTGTAAGATGTAAAGTGTAAAGGGTTGTAACATGTAGGATTGTAAAGTGTTGTACTGATAGATTTTCCAGGCGTGAAATGGCGTGTATCTGTAAAGGATTTGTAGTTGAAGATAGTGCAAAATAAATGCACGTCCGGGTACAGTGATAAACTTCTCGAGCGAGATAGTCGCGTATCTGTCATGGTATGGTGAAAACCTTTAGATGGTGCAAAATAAATGCACGTCCGGTTGGGATTTGACGACCGACAAGACTGAGATTCAATCTAGGATCGAGCTAGAAAGAAGACTGGTAATCAAGACTCCATCGAGGGAATGATCTCGGAGGGTAAATATCTTATCCTGGTGAGGAAAGATAGCTGAAGTAACCGTCATCCACGAGGATCGAGCTCTGTGGGGAAACTGGAAACAAGTAAGTATTTTATGCTTATGGCTGACAATCTATTTGGAGAGAATGGGCAAACCCCAGTTACTCGGCGGTAACGACCAATGATAGAGACACAATGAACCTGTGCATGCTAACGCATATGTTAATGAATATGTTAATATGAATGTATGTTGATGTCTATGTATGTAAATATGCAGGATGTTATGAAATGAGTATGTAATGAGTATGTAATGAATATGTAATGAATATGTAATGAATATGTAATGAAATAGGCATGTGATGTTTATGCCCTTGCGTATGCTGACGAAACAGACTAGAGACGGGACGAGAGATGAAATAAACATCTCGACGGAAATACCCTGCATTCTCTGCAACCAATACGTCAATCATGGGTAAGAAAGATCAATGGTAGAACCAAATCTGGTTTTAAAGTTCTGAATTCTCTGGGGAGAAGGTAATCTGCTTGGGTGTACAGTATCACGTCTTCACATGGGGAGAAGAAAACCTGAGGGACACTTTTGAGTTACCCAAGAAAAAGTTGTCAGCTTATAGTCTCTCTGGGGACTATGAAGAGGCAATAGTTTAGGAGCCTGTTGCAACACTGAGATTCATTGGGGAATGAAGGCCGCTGCGAGTAAAATCCATTGGGTGTATGAGGAAAAGTTGTGAAACCACATAGTTTTGATCTTGAAGGATCTTGTAGTAGTCGCCATTTGTTTCCTTTAAAAACATGGTGCCCCAGGATACTTGCATTGCGAGGTAGGGTCATCTCAAGAGGATTTTATAGAGAACACCGAGTTCGGTTGCCCCATTGTTCTCAAACTCTTTGAGAGATTTGTCAGGTCTCGACGTAACTGGCACAAATTAATCGTGTTACGACGAAATCTTTGGGAAATAGCTCTTAAGAATGTCAGACTCGCGTTGGTAAGCGAATTGGGAAACTGCCTGCCCCTGTTCAGCAGGATCTTCAAGTTCCACGGGTTATGTTCATATGTAAATCTCTAAGATATCAAGCAAAGTTGTCATGCCTGAAATGCCTATCCTGAGCTTGTCAATGTACACATATATTTGTCCTGAATTTTTGTTTTGAAAAAAGATATCGCGATAACTTGTGACCGAAATCACTAGTCAGGATATAAGTTTTAATTATAATGCCAACATGAATTTTTTCTGAGCATAGCTCGTAGGAGTCAGGAAACGTGATCTTGTCAAGTATGCTTTCAACCGAAGTCCTACTTCAATTAGGTCTTTTAAAGGTTGTATCGTGGCTCGGTTCACGGTTTAAGAAACAAAGGATAAAGGCTCAAAGTTATATTTGTACCCACCCATTCTTCGTGATGTTCTCCAATCCTAATTCAGTTAACCGGATACGAATGCTCATATCTCAAGCGGATTTGCTATGGTCGAGAACTTATCAAGGCTTTGGACATGGCAGTCACTCACCTATTTCTTTTGGCAATTGGTCACACGACCTTGTTCTTTATAGGGGTTCTAAAAACTACTGGTTTGTTGTTCTTATTCCCTAACTTTTGCCTGGACAACGTCTTTTGATTTGACTTTGGAGTCCAGCGGGATGCCCCAGTTTTGCCTAAGTCTCCTTCATAGGTTTTAACTTAGCGGGCTCTTATTATTTTTTTTGAATATTCTTTTATGCACAAGTCGTGTAAATCTTTTGAAAGGCTCGTGACTGCCCCACTCCTTAGGTAACCGAGGGATAGTCATTGTATTGGACTTCTTAAGATGCTATGGATAAATTCTCGAAGGTTTGCTCCTTCCTTTTTAGAGTCTAAGTGCTCAATCGGTTTAACTGAAACCTACCCTGCCCCAGGTTGAGATGAGGGTTCTTAAAAAAAAACTCCTACTTCAAGGCTCAAAGAGGTTAACTAGGGATTAACATCCTTATATCTCCAGTGTTTGGGATTTGAAACAATGCCTTACATCATCAGCAGGTTTTAATTGAAAGCATACGACAAGAAATCTGTCGTTTTGGGTTCGTCATCCTCCCCCTAATTCTCCATCAGAACAAGAGATCGGGTAAAGTTGGCATTATAATTTATGAAAAATATATTTTGAATGAGTGAAACGAATGGATTTATTCAAGACAAACATATGCGTTGCATTAATTAACCAAAAATAAACAAGTTCGTACATGTCAAATATGCTTAATCAAAGAGGAATGCATATAAATAAACAAATGAACTGTCGGAAAAATCCTTCTAAATGGTTTATGAAATTCAAGAGCAACAGTTTCCTCTGGCGGAGCCTTAATGGAAAGGTCTTCTGGCTTACGATCACCGCGAGTCGTCATGGCTTGCCCCAATTATGCTGGTCACATCTTCAACAGTTTTCAGTCGTTGCTTCAAAATAAACTTCCCAGATTCTTTGTTGATCCCGGTCATATCATCTTGAGGGTTACTGAAATGAAGCGAGCTAGGTCTTTGAATAATTACTGGATTCGGATGATTTGCCACAGGAGTAGCATGCTTTGCAGAATTCGAACTCGACAAGTGAGGGACCCTGAGAGGAGTCTCGGTCTTCAGCTGAGCATCGCTAAAAGACAAACTCTTCGTTTCTAGCAAATTTCTGACAACTTTCTTAAGAGCGTAGCAATTCTCTAGATCATGGTCGGGCGCACCCTCATGAAATAAACAATGAGCGGCAGCGTTGTAACCTGCAGGTAACGAATTAGGCGGAGGACCCAAAGCACGGGTGGTAATCAGACCTTGTTGTACCAAGTGGGGGTATAACTCAGTGAAAGTTATCGGAATTGGAGGACAAGGCTTATACTGCCTCTTACGGGGACAAGGAACCTGATCTTGTGATTGCTGATGAACAGGAGCGTTGGGCACTCGTTGACTGTTGACAGGAACTTGCATGGGCGGATAACCGGAAGGCTGTTGATAAATCGGTGCTTGATATACCGGAGCTGACTGCATAGGCTGGTACGTAGGAAACTGCTGATCGAAAGGAGGTGCAACAGTAGCTACATAGGGTTGTTGGACATATGGAAACGGATAACCTTGAACATAACTCTGCTGATGTTGCCAAGGTTGAGGAGTAGCCTTTCTGCGGTTCCTTGAACGTGCAGGTCCTTTACCATGGTCGGAGTTAGGAGTTTTGCACTTTGGAGGGGTAGCTCGTCGAACTGGTTGAGCACTGGGAGGCACCAAACCGGATTGAAGACTGTGAGGAGGTACATTCTCGACATTAACAGCTGGTTGAGGTTCCATAACGGTATTAGTCTTAGAAACAACAGTAGACTGAGCATCCACCTTCACACTAAGAGCTCGTAACATCTCCAAAATCTGCCCTACACTTCCTCGAAGATCTTCGAGTTCATGGCTGACACGATTGATCTCTTGGTTTTGATCTTCCATTCTTTTGAAGGGTCGTATTGATGCAGAGAACTCAGGGTGACAAAACTGGAGGGTGAGAGAACCGAGTATGAGAAATCAGGAGACACATGCAATGCAAAAGTATGATGCTAAAATGTGAATGCAAAAGAAGATTTCATGGAATTCAAACATTTACGAATGTCGTGGGGTACCAAAGAAATCTTTTTCTTGTTTTTTCATTTTATTATTTTTTTTTTATTTATGGTATCCCGCGATATCCATAAATGATATTTGAACTCCATGAAATACAATGCAATGAGATGCTTTATGGATGCAATGCATGAAAACACACAAAGTCCTAGGTTAAAGGAACGTGAGCGGAGTCAAGGTCTACCCATCCCAAAAGGAGTGTACTATAGGTTAGTTGTACCTGCCGAACAAGGTTCTACAAAGTGCCCAAAGTCATCAGCCCATCTTTCGGATATTATCAACCTTCCGACTGACTCGGGGGTGAATAATATTCTCAAGAGAACCTCTTTTGAGTGTAGTATCGCGTAGCAACCATTGTAGGACTACTCCCACATAGTTCCCGCACTACGTCCTAAATAAGGCCAAGGTGGTGTTAAGGTACTACGGTTCCCAATATCACAGACTCCAATCGACCATGGAAAAAGTTTTCACGATTACTCGTTCAACCGAGCCATTTTCGAAAGGGTCTCAACTGAGCGGTGATTTTCGAATAAGCTTGGTCGGGACTCACTCCCTATAAGCCTCATCGAATATATCCCCATCCTATAATAATGTCACTAGTCCGGGCGTAGGACTTATCTCACAGCACAAGGAACAGTCCCAAATCAAAGCACAAATATATACATGCAAATGAATAGTAAAACAAATAGTAATAAATATGAACAAATTAGGGATAACCCTCAAAAGTTAAGACATCCCCAGTGAAGTCGCCATTTTCTGTTGCGGTGGAAATAGGATCACAAACTATTAATGAGTTTGAATCGCAATTCAATTCACAACCGCTCTTTGATTTATCCGAAGGAAAAGGTCAAAAGAGGGAAAACCTACTTTGCATCGTAAACACAACGCGGGGAAAGATCTAGGGTTCGGGGGTTGGTTAAATTTAGGGAAGGTATTAGCACCCTAAACTTCTGTAGTACTCTACAGGAACCTTTTGTTCAGATGTTTACTATTTGCTTTATTTATTTGCTTAAGGTATATGTACAAAGGATTAAAAGTGAGAAAGAAGACCTAAGGGGTCAATTCTAAGTTTACTCGGCAAGACATCGCATCTTGTGCCTACGTATCCTTACGGGAGTGGAATCAGAGTAATCGTAGTTCCCCTCAAAAGGGAGGTTAGAGACTTCTTGATTGTGGTCAAGGTCTCAAGGGGAATAAACGCATCTTAAGGACACGCTTACGTGGAGTGTAGAAACTCCAAATTTCTACGTTGAATTGTTATGTTGGAATTAGGGTTGATTTAGGTTAGGGATTCCACGGCGGGAAACCCTAAAATGAGCGCGGCGGCTCTTTGACCTAATGCTAAGGGTAAAACTGTAATTTTGCCTGCGGCGAGGCATTTGTGAAAATTAGGGTTTGTAGTTTGTAGTTTTGAATTTTTAGGGTTTTGAAGGTTTATGGACTATTGGCGCGGCGGCCAAACGGTTAGACCTAACCTTCGGATGTGTGTAATGTGACAGAAATAATGGTGAAGTTTAAGATCATACAAACAGAGAATTAACGACAGAAATTAAAGCCATACAAGCAGGAATTTAAAAGACGGAACTCAAAGCGCGATTGTTAAGTTCGCGAGGTTACAGATGAGAAGCAGTT
Organism: Lathyrus sativus; assembly: GCA_963859935.3. NCBI lineage: Eukaryota > Viridiplantae > Streptophyta > Magnoliopsida > Fabales > Fabaceae > Lathyrus > Lathyrus sativus. Next base: position 512,807,510 of record OZ012738.1, read on the forward strand.
ACAATGATATGAAATTTAATTTGAAAATACGCAAAAATAAAAAGGCAACGGATAAAGCTGCACAATGAACAAATGTGTTAGTAGATAGGAATATATAACTTTCCCGACAAGTCATGAGACGGGGTTATGAATTTATGCATGTTTTTGTGATTTTTATTTTTTATGATATGTGCACCTTAACTAAAATATAATCTATTTAATTTTTGAAAATTATTTTAGCTTGATTTAAAAAAAAGTCTTAATATTAGTATAGAAAAAGTTATTATTTATAATGTTATATAAAAGAAATTTAGTTTTTTTTTTTAAAAGTTTAAACCTAAAAAAGACAGTTAAAATAAATAAATTAAAATTAAACTGATTTGATAAATGAAACCGGGTCGGGCTGGGTCATGACCCACCAGCTCCGACCCATTTGAACTAAGTATAAAAGATAAGAAAAAAAGAACAGGGTCAGAAACCCTAAAAACAACGACGGCGCTCTTCGTCCTTCCCTCTTGTCTCCCTCAATCTGTTCCGATTCACTCTTCTTCCTCTCCATTCGCATGGCTTTCTTTCACGTTCTTAACCTGTCACAAAACAAACGAAACGTCGAACATAAAAAGCGCGGGCTCTCTACTTACGTTCTTTGCGATTTCAATGAGGAATGTCTCGTGGAGATTATGATCGGTGACGGTGATGGCGTGGGGCTTTGAAGAGTTTCGATCGGCCGATGATGTTGAATATTGATGACGTTCAATCTGAGGTCGCGATGGCTCGACTCCGTTGAGGATCCTCAGACGAGGAGCTCCGGGGTTCCGTCGAAAGTTGGGGTTCTTAGTTAGGGTTTCGTGATGAACGGCCGCTTTTGGTGTTCTCCGTCTCTCGCATGCGACTACCAACCCCCCTCCTTGAACGAGGTGATCCCATTCCTCTTTATATCCTTTTGACCTTCATGATATTCGTGGGCTTTATTTGGATTTACGTTTCACTTTGGTCGTTCATTTTTCAGAAACTATACTTTTGGATTTGATTCTGATTGAAAAAAAAACTTTCCTTTTCGGATTTGATTTGATTTCGTTTTGTACTGATTGGATTTACTTGGAACTTTCCTCTTTCAAACTCAGGATTTCAGCTCGTTTTGATTTGCATTATGATTTATCTCCACTTTGTGATTCAAATTGGATTTCGCAACTTCCTGGATTTTTCTGATACCGTTTGACCTTTGGATTTCGTTGGATATCTGCTTAGGCTTTTAATCCCCTTGATTTTCTGGTGCAGATTCTTCACTTCGGTCATCCAATCTTGATGTTGGATTCTGGATTTACTCTGATATGGTTTTATCGTGATTGGCTTTGCCCCTTTTTCAGAAGTGGATATCGAACTGGTTTTTTTTTATACAAGTTCACTGACTCTTTTTTCTTCTTTCAGATTTAGTATGGATGCTTTGGTTGGATCCAAACTGCCGAGAAGGGGTATACGGCGATGATGACGTTCCGTTTGAGCCCAAAAGCTGACTATAATATTGTTTGATGTTGTGAGCAAAGCAATGGTGTTCAGCCAGAACCGTGACTTTCGGTGATTTGTTTATTGGGCAATGATGTCTCATACTGAGCCCTGCTTCTCGCGTTTGGGTAACTTGGAATTATGCAGGTTTATGACATTATTCTGTTGTGATTCCGTTCCGATATGGGCTTGAGACTCTGACTTGGCTCGGATTTTCCAGTTTTTTTCTGAGGCGATTTGCTGATATTTTGGCTTGATTTTATAACTGTGTTTATGCTGATACGATCCTGGTGTTATGCAGACTCATATGTCAGTTCTGGTGTGAGCTGATATATTGGCCTGTTATGTGGACTGATGTGCTATCTTGTGAACTGATATGCTGGTTGTTTATGTGAACTGATATGCTGCTGATATTTCATGAACCAATTTTGCCAATTTCTGGATTTCAATTGCGGGTCGGCTTATCCTTGTGTCTGCTGTCCCAGTGACTTATGAATTCCATGATGTTATTTCCTTTGTTGTTTTCAGACTTTGGCTCGTGGGGTCTTATTGGAGGCGAATTTCGACTGACCAAACTTGGGATTCTTGTTGGATTGTTCTTGCACTAAGCTTGTTTTGCACTGAACTTATCCTTTTGATTTACTTCCCTGTCGCTGTTGTTTCAGATGTGATATGGCTTGTGGATATTGGATATCAGTTCATTTTGGTTATCAAATTGGGGAATTTACTTGATAGTGGCTGTTATATTTACTTGATGGTGTCCCTTTGAATCCAGAGTCGTGCAAATCCTTTTCGGCCCGAAAAAAAGCTTCTTTTACCTCTCTCTCTCGGCTGTCCCGCGTGATAAGAACCAATACTACCTGATCTGACGCCAATGGCGCGGATCGGTAACGGGAGTAGGATGCGGCTTCGGTTGTGCCCTCCCGGCACTCGATGATGACAAATGTTCTGAGAGTGTCAAACAATCTCTAACACTTTTCCCTATTCTGTTTTGTTTTCTTTTCAGGTGATCGAGGATTGCGTGAGGCGCTTAAAAGAGGCTTAAATGAAGAATGCTTGAAGCTCTTTTCTCTTTTGAGGACTTTAGGACTTAGAAATAGATACTCCTTGTAAATGTACAATACATTTGTAAACTGAATGATTTATCATGAATAGAATTGTTTTCCACTTCTACTTATAATTCCTAATTGTTTGCATAATAACATCCGCCAAATATTCATCCACTTTCCATGATTATGAATTTTAAATATCCATGAATAACATCCACACATCATTTAAATTCAATTTTGGTTCATGAATATTCAGTATGCAAATAAAATCCAAATTGAGATCTTTCCTGATGAATTCTCAGATGACTTTAACGAACGTCCCTTTTATTTTCAACTTCATTTCAACTTAATATGAAAATTTAAACTGCTTGCCGAGCATCTTTTGGAATGATCATTCACGTGAGCCGATGCCTCAGTACGACATTTCTTTTGTCCCAAAAAATCATAAATTTTACTTCAAATGACCAAACCATCCCTGGGATAATTCCTGCGAATCAAATCATACTCAAACACTGGTTAATGGTTAACAGATGAAAAATGACATGTTTATGCGAAATGACTAACTAGATGTAAGGGTAAAATTTGGGGTATTACACATTGCATGCATTTTACTGTTAAAGCTGATGCTTTTGTCTGTTTTGGTGTAGCATTGACATGATCCCTTAGGACTCTCATTTCCTTTGATAAGGATTTGATGATAGACTTTTAGGTTGAAACCTATGCATGACAACATCTAGGAGTTCCCTGTTTAAACCTCAACCATAGGATGAATCCATGGCATGACAACAGTAGGACTTGATAGTCTCCCTCCTAGTTGGGCCTGTTCTCTTCTCACCTCGAAGCAGTTTAAGATACAGTAATCATGAATGATTTCTTTCGTATGCTACGAGCCTTAAGCTATCTGAGGATGGATGCTTAGTATGGTACCCTTTGGGTGACATGCAACGCATTCACTCTCAGGTCATAGTCTCTAGTGCGGTTGAGATCGCAAACAATAAAAAACACTTCTTTCAGGAGATAACCCGTAGTTAGTCGAACTACGTTTGCTCTGATCTTTCATACCAGATGAAATTACGTAGGCATAGGATGCGATGTCCTAGCGAGCAACCTTCCCCATCTTCCCCCGTAGTTAGGCGAACTACGTTGACTCTGATTTCTCATTCTCTGATGAGAATACGTAGGCATAAAGTGCGACGCTTTGCCGAGTCATTTTTCTTTTCTTTTTCAGCCAGCCTTGATAGGTAGATAGATTATAACCAACCCGTCCAAGTAAACAAACAAGCGAGGATCCCGTCGAGTACGACGGACGTGAGGGGTGCTAATACCTTCCCCTTGCGTAACCGACTCCCGAACCCAGACAATGGTTGCGATGACCTTGTCTTACCCTTATTCGTCAGGTTTTTCCGATCGTTTCCTTTCCCGCTCTGAGGGATAAATAACGAAAGGTGGCGACTCTTCTGTCATGCCGGCACCTTATTTTCGCACAAGCGACAGCTGGCGACTCTGCTGGGGACCGAACCCAGAATCTCTGGTTCTCCGGTTCCCTATGAGAGTCAATCCTATCGTTTGTGTGTTTGCTTGTTGGGTTGCGTTTATTTATCGCATTTTTACTTCCCGCATTTTATTTCCAGTTTGATATGATTATCTGTGCTGCTGTGGGAGAGGGATGTTACTGTGAGTGAGAAGCCGGACCTGGGCTTGAGTACACACCTAGATATAGTTGCGGAGAAGTAGTAGACGAACCTGTCTGCTGAGCAGGCACAGTTCCCTATGAAAATCTGCGCTCAGACGAGATTCTTGCAGAGGTGCTCCTTTCCGGTCCTGAGGATCTGAGGGGAGTCCATACGTGAGGATTGTCGACTCTGGGGACCGATCATTTGGAAGTCAGCTAAGAGAGGCCTCTTCATGACTTGATGATGCCACTCCTTCTGGGAATCGTATCGTCACTCATGAAAGTCTGTGACGCTGACGACCGCATAGGATGCCGTACCTTTGTCCGTGGATTAGGTCCATACCTGTGAGTGGGGTTGGGATATTGCAGGAAACTTTGACCTCCGGACCACCTGGTTTTCTTGACAGTGAATCAGTTATGATGGGTTCTCAGTTGCGGATATGTTCTTGATAGAGCAAGGGTTTGATCAGAGGATCTTATCATCGGGTGTTTGTCTGTTCTTGATAGAGCAGGTTTCGATCAGAGTATTATCACCAGAGGTTTATGATCACACTAAAATTCACCGTATTTCTGACTCCGATTTCGCATGCATTCTTAGCTTTTATTGCTGTTTTGCTTTGTTATTGCTTTATTTTCTTATGTTTTCAGGTTTTTATAATAATCGGAGCTTGAATCAGGAAAAGGAGCGAAAAAGGAGTGAAAACGGACGAAAACCTAGAAATTCAGCATTTTGCACTTGCGGCACCCACTGTGGCGGGCGCCATGGGGTTAGCCATGACGTGGCCACGTCTCAAGACCACTCCTCAACCTCCAAGACCCACGATCCCCACTCCATCATCCCCTGTAGGGACCATGGCGGGAGCCATGACCTTGTGGCGGGCGCCACAAGGCAAAAATTCATAACCTCCACTTTTTAGTGGAGGGGCGTCCCGGTCATTTCACGCTTTCAGTTTCTCCTATAAATAGGACCTTAGATTTTTGTTTTTCTTCATCCAGAATTAGAATTATCTAGGCATATATCAGTTATAAAGCAGTTGCCATTCCACATCGGGGTGCCTCTGCAATCGAGTGATCGAGTCTGTAATCTGTCTGTGGTTCGAGTTTTGGAGCACTCTGGAGGAAGTTAATCCTGCCGCCATTTTAATTCCAGTTAGTATTTTATTTTTCCGCATTGCTTTACTTTTATTTATTTTCTCGCACTTTACTTTGTTTATTTCCCGCACTCGCACATTTACTTTGTTTATTTCCCGCACTCGCACATTTACTTTGTTTATTTCCCGCACTCGCACATTTACTTTGTTTACTTCCCGCACTCGCTTTAAATTACTCATATGAAAAACTATAAAAAGAATATTTACTTTATCATGTCTAACTAATCCCATAAAGGTTAGAATGTAAGGATCGTAATTAAACCAATAATCAGTATAATTGTTCGTGGAAACACCTAAGGGCTATTTTATCTTTCAATTCAAGTAATTGTTTTTAACTATTTCAAAAACAGCCAAAAGCGCTTTGTATAGTTCATTAGGAGTTTTTAGATTAAAAAGAAAAGAGATTTTAAAACGATTTTCGGACGCGTTATGAGATTTAGAGTCTGGTTCATAAGAACCTCTTTTTGCTAAGAAGTCCAGGTTAAAATACTTTTCAACTTTGTTAAGAAACTATATTTCTTAAAAATAGGTTTACTACTCTAACGCAGTACGCACCTTTTTATCCGTGACAATAGGAGGGGTTGATTAGAGAGTACAACTCGGTTCTGAATACGCGAAAGCGACAGTTCCTGTTAAATTAGTTCTTTTCAAAGGAGAAAACATTGCCCATAAGTAGTTCCATTAACAAGTACTGGATTATCATTGATTACGTGAATTACATTCGAGCCTGTCTTTTATTTATTATTTAAAATTATAATTTTATTTACCATTGCACCCTTACTAAAACCCTTAAAAATAGTTGCCTTAGATAAACACCATAACAACAGGTACGATAGATTGACACTTGGTCTCTGTGGATTCGATAATCTTTTATATTACTTTGACGTGATTCGTACACTTGCGAAAAACACGCATCAAGTTTTTGGCGCCGTTGCCGGGGACCAATATCGTCAAATTTCATTACCCTGTAGTTATACCGTTTAGACTAAGGTTGTTACCCACCGGTCAATGCGAAAGACTCGCAGTGCCGGAAGTTTAGTAGACCCTCTAGCTGAACCTGAACGTTACGCTCGCGCACGTTTATTTTTCCATAGGAATATGAGAGCTATGGCCGAAGATCAAAATCGAAGACCTCTTAAGGACTTCGCCCAACCATCAAACGAGGAACCTAGTTCCAGTATAGTAAACCCCGCTATCCCAGCCAATAATTTTGAACTTAAGCCATCCCTGCTGCAATTAGTGCAACAGAGACAATTCGCAGGTCTCGCTACTGATAACCCGAACCAACATTTAAAAAACTTTCTTCAATTAGCAGACACCTTTAAAACCAATGGAGCTTCTCCTGAGGCAATACGCTTAAGATTATTTCCCTTTTCCCTCAGAGATAAAGCTCTATCATGGTTAGATTCCCTTCCACCCAATTCAATAACAACTTGGGATGACCTTAGAAAAGTTTTCCTTGCTAGATATTTCCCCCCAAGTAAGACCGCTCTTCTTCGAAACCTAATAACTAGATTTACCCAACACCAAGGAGAATCGTTGTTCGAAGCCTGGGAGAGATATAAAGAACTATTAAGAGCATGCCCACACCATGGCCTAGAGAATTGGCTAATCATCCAAACCTTCTATAATGGACTTCTTTATAACACTAAAATGACCATCGACGCTGCCGCTGGTGGCGCACTGATGAACAAACCTTACCCTGAAGCTAGTGCCCTTATCGAGGATATGGCCCAAAACCATCAATCATGGGGAGTAGAACGAGCGACAGTGGAAAAGAAGGAAGCCCAAGGAGGAATACATGAGCTAAGCTCTATAGACATGATGCAGGCTAAAATGGACGCGTTGGCCCTTAGAGTCGAACATATGTGTACAACTCCGAATACTGTTGCCGAAGTTTCGCCGAATTGTGTGATATGTGGAACGCAAGGACACCAATCCGCCGAATGCAATCTGTTGAATGAAACCAACACTGAGCAAGTGAACTATACCCAAGGGAACCCATTTTCAAACACATATAACCCTGGATGGAGGAATCACCCAAACTTCTCCTACAAAAATAATAACCCTATCCAAAATACCGCACCTCCGAGACAACAAGGTTACCAAGCCCCTAGAACAAATCAACCTATGCAACCTGTACCACCTAGCCCGAGCTTTGAGGAAGTTGTAAAAGATTTTATCGTTGCTCAAAAACAACAAAACAAAGAGTTCATGAACCATAACGTCCATGTTAACGAACTAATTACCAAGTTAGGAACCAAGGTTGATCAAATTATTACTCATAATAAGATGCTTGAAACCCAGATCTCTCAGGTAGCGTTAAACCAAGCCCCACAGACTACACCTGGAGGACAGTTCCCTGGACAACCTCAACAAAACCCGAAAGGGCAAGCTAATGCCATTACTCTACGAAGTGGAACCGCTTATAAGGAACCTTTAAACCCTAGATTAAGTGAGCCCGAAACTTCTGAGAGGAATGAGGAAAAGGAACCAGAGAAGCCTGAAACCCCGGAAAGTCAAGAAAAAGGAGAAGAACCTAAAAATAAAACCTATGTACCGCCACCGCCATACAAACCACCAATACCTTACCCTCAAAGATTAAAGAAAACCCAAATCGATAATCAATATCAAAAATTCGTTAAGGTTATAGAAAAACTTCACGTAGAAATCCCCTTTACAGAAGCCATCACCCAAATACCTTCTTATGCTAAGTTTCTCAAAGACATACTTACAAATAAACGTAGACTCGAAGATCCGAAACCCGTGGAATGTAATTCTATTTCCGAAAATAGGTTAGCAAAGAAAGATAAAGATCCCGGAAATTTTTCCATTCCTTGTGTTTTGGGGAATCATGTCATCGAAAAAGCTTTTCTAGACTTAGGAGCTAGTGTGAGCTTAATGCCTTTAGCAGTTTGTGAGAGATTAAACTTAGGAGAATTACAACCTACTAAGATGTCACTTCAATTAGCCGATAGATCCGTTAAATACCCTATAGGCATACTTGAAAACGTCCCTGTTAGAATAGGTCAGCTGTTTATACCTACTGATTTTGTTGTCATGGACATTAAAGAAGATGACGACATACCAATCCTCCTAGGTAGACCGTTCTTATCGACTGCTGGGGCCGTAATAGATGTTAAAAAGGGAAAACTAACTTTTGAGGTAGGTGGCCAGAAGATAGAATTTATATTGTCAAAATTTCTTATGGCACCTGTGATAGGAGATTCTTGTTATGCCTTAGATATCATCGAAGAATGTATTAGGGAATTAGAACAAGAAGAAGAAACTGAATCTATAAAATTGCCATCAACCCTTATTTTGGAAGATGACAATTATAAAACACCCTACATTGATGATAACCTTCACGAATGTTTATCTCTTACCCCAGATCCTATGCCTTGCCCTATAAAACCGACCGTAAAACTTAAGGAACTGCCTAAAAACCTGAGATATGAATTTCTTGATGAAGATATGAACCATCCAGTTATAGTCAGTGCTACCTTAAACCAAGAAGAAACCGATCAATTATTAGAAGTTTTACGTAGGTACCCCTCAGCCTTAGGATATAAGATCTCTGATCTAAAAGGAATAAGCCCATCCGTATGCATGCATCGGATTTTGCTTGAAGAAGATTCAAAACCTTCTAGAGAACACCAACGTAGAATAAATCCTATAATGAGTACTGTAGTTAAGACTGAAGTTCTTAAGTTACTAGAGGCAGGTATAATATATCAGATCTCGGACAGTAAATGGGTGAGTCCTGTGCATGTAGTACCTAAAAAGGGAGGCATCACAGTCGTGCAAAATGAGAAGGGCGAACCTGTAGCAAAAAGAACTGATGGAGGTTGGCGTATGTGCATAGATTATAGAAAATTAAATAAAGCAACTAGGAAGGACCATTTCCCATTACCATTCATAGACCAAATGTTGGAGCGCCTAGCCAGACACTCTTACTTTTGTTATTTAGATGGATATTCAGGATTCTTCCAAATACCTATTCACCCCGAAGATCAAGAAAAAACTACCTTTACATGCCCAGTTGGAACCTTTGCCTATAGAAGAATGCCTTTTGGACTTTGTAATGCTCCTGCAACTTTCCAACGCTGCATGATGTCTATCTTTGCTGATTATTTGGATGGAATCATGGAAGTATTTATGGACGATTTCTCAGTTTGTGGATCAGATTTCAAAAATTGTCTTGTCAACCTTGAGAAAATCCTGGAGAGATGTGTGGAGGTAAACCTTGTGCTAAATTGGGAAAAATGTCATTTCATGGTCACCGAAGGGATTGTTTTAGGACATATAGTTTCCGAAAAAGGTATAGAGGTAGATAAAGCAAAAATAGAGGTCATAGAGAATCTAAAACCACCGAAGACTATCAGGGAGATAAGAAGTTTTCTTGGACATGCCGGATTTTACCGATGTTTTATCAAGGATTTCTCCAAAATAACAAAGCCCTTAACTGGTCTTTTAATGAAAGATGCTGAGTTCATCTTCGATGAAAAATGTACTGAAGCATTTAATCTTCTGAAGCAAGCTCTGATTTCAGCACCTATAATGAAACCCCTTGATTGGTCGGAACCGTTTGAGATAATGTGTGACGCCAGTGATTATGCTGTTGGAGCCGTTCTAGGTCAGAGAAAAGATAAGAAGTTACATGTGATTTATTATGCCAGTAGAACCCTAGACGCTGCACAGCTCAACTACGCAACAACCGAAAAAGAGCTCCTAGCTGTAGTTTTTGCAATAGACAAATTTAGATCTTATCTAGTAGGAGCCAAGATTATAGTTTACACCGACCATGCTGCCATTCGTTACTTACTAAGCAAAAAGGATGCCAAGCCTAGGTTACTTCGATGGATTCTATTATTACAAGAGTTTGATTTGGATATCCGTGACAAGAAAGGCACTGATAATGTGGTAGCTGATCACCTATCTAGGCTAGAATACCTGAAACCTGATCCAGTACCCATAAATGACGATTTTGCCTACGATAGACTGATAGCCCAACTAGAAACCATTGAAGACGATAACCCAGACCCTCATGAGCAATTTCATAAATCCTTAGCTATAAGAAATGTACATTGGTATGCAGATTTTGTTAATTACCTAGCCGCTGACATCATACCCCCTGATCTAAACTACCACCAGAAGAAGAAGTTCTATAGTGATGTGAGAAACTTCTATTGGGACGATCCATTTCTTTTCAAGAGAGGTAAAGATGGCATTTTCCGCCGTTGTGTTCCAGAAGAAGAGGTAAATAATATAATTGAGCATTGTCACTCTGCACCCTATGGTGGACATGCAAGCACATCTAAGACCTACGCCAAGATTCTTCAAGCTGGCCTATTATGGCCTACTATGTGGCGTGATGTCCATGCTTTCATTGTCAAGTGTGACAGATGCCAACGCACAGGAAATATTTCAAGACGTAATGAAATGCCGTTAAGAAATATCCAAGAAGTAGAACTCTTCGACGTATGGGGTATGGACTTTATGGGACCGTTCCCACCATCTTTTGGAAATCAGTACATATTAGTAGCTGTTGACTACGTGTCTAAATGGATTGAAGCTATCGCCGCACCCACAAACGACATCAGAGTAGTCATCAAATTATTCAAGAATTATATATTTCCCAGGTTTGGAACACCCCGTTTAGTCATAAGTGATGGAGGATCACACTTCATATCGAGAATATTTGATAAACTTTTAAGCAAGTATGGAGTTAAGCATAGAGTAGCAACACCATACCACCCACAGACCAATGCACAAGTGGAAGTATCTAATAGGGAGATAAAACAAATCCTCGAGAAGACTGTCTCTATATCTAGAAAAGATTGGTCGCAGAAACTTCAAGAAGCATTATGGGCCTATAGAACCGCTTTCAAAACTCCTATAGGAACAACCCCTTATCAACTGGTCTATGGAAAATCATGTCACTTACCATTTGAGTTGGAGCATAAGGCCTATTGGGCCATCAAAACTTTGAATTTGGATTACTTGACAGCTGGTGAGAAACGTATCCTTGATATCCACAAATTAGAAGAGCTCAGACAATCTGCCTACGAAAATGCCATCATATACAAAGAAAGAACAAAAGCTTGGCATGACAAAAGAATCATAAGAAGAGACTTCAAAATAGGCGATCCTGTTCTCCTGTTCGATTCTAGGTTACGACTATTTCCAAGTAAACTCCGTTCGAGATGGACTGGCCCTTTCAAAGTATCTAAGATCCTGAGATCCGGTGCTATTGAAATCAAGAACCAAACATGTAAACCGTTCATAGTCAATGGACAGAGGTTGAAGCCCTACGAAGGAGGTGACATTCCAACAACATACACCTGTCATACTCTGAGTGATCCACCATATCCTTCCAATGATGTTTAAATATCGGTCGTCGAGCTAATGACGTTAAACAAGCGCTGCATGGGAGGCAACCCATGGTTTTTCTTATTTTTGTACTTTTTATTTTTACTTTATTTTAATTTGTTTATTTTTATGTCAGGACTCACGATTGAATGTTTTATGTGCTTTCAGGACTTGTTTGCTAACCTTGTACAGAATGCAGAACCCTGATGACATGCACGTGGCCTTTAGAGATGATGCACAGAGAGAGCGTTACTATGTTCACATGAGACGCCCTATGGCTCCTACCAGGTACCCTGACCATGACTGCATGGATGCCTTGGGGATAGAGCCAAGCGTCAGATTTTTATGCCATCAACTCCAGTGGGACCAGTTTGACGACAGGAACAACACTTATAGGAACTTGACTCTTGAGTTCCTCAGCTCGTTTCATCATGACCCTTGGGCTGGACCCGATGGACTCGCTGTTTTCAGGTTGTTCGGGATTGACTACTCATTCTCTCACAAAGAGTTTGGTGATTTACTAGGTTTCCAGACTACTCCTGATGCTATTCCAGAGACTCCGATGGGGTATTTTATGAGCAGGGAAGTGGAAAAGTTTTGGACTAAAATATCAGGCGGAGGGAGCCAAGATCCTTCTACCCAGTTTTCTCAGGTAATCCACAACCCTGCATTGAGGTACTTCCAGATGATTCTAGCACATTCTTTCCTAGGTTTTCCAGATACAGAGACACTGCTAAGTGAAGAGGAGATTTTCCTACTGTTTTGTGCGACTCAGTCTCGCCCTGTTGCTTGTGGCAACTTTCTACTGAAGGGCCTTGCTAGTGTTGCCAGATCATCAGTAGGAATCATCCATGTCGGTGGGATTGTTACACAGATTGCTACTGCATTGGGTTTGTCTCGCAAGCTATTGCACCTCAGGACTTTCTGCTGCTACACCACCCTGGATATTGATTTTTGTCTTGATAGAGGACTGATGAGGAGGGCTTCTTTTGAGCCCAACATGTTTAGATTGCTGATCGACGGTGAAGCGATACACTACTTTACATTACCAGATCCGCTGATGACCAGTGTCCATGATCCTGCCAATTGGAGTTATGCTCTAGAGGGTTATGGAGAGACTGTCGAAGAGCCGAAATCGCCTCCCGCCGCTGAGTACACTCCTACACCTCTTACTCCCCGAATCATTGTTATGTCTAACAATATGTCTTTGCAGCCACCTGACCTACAAACACAGATTTATGAGCTCCGCAAGGAGACTGCCCTGCTCAAGCAGGAAGTGGCAGACTTAGAGTTACAGATGCAGGTTTCTGATCTCACTCATGCCTCAGAGACCGATGCTCTACATCAGGCGATCGACGAGCTTCGGAGGGAGATAGCTGAGATTCGTGGAACAAGCCAGGATAAGAAACCTACCACGTGACTCATTCCACCCTGACAGCACTACCCTAGTATTTAACTTCCTTTTATTTATCGCATTTCCACTTTTATATTTTCATGCACTTTGAATTCCTTATATATATACATATTATGCACTAATTTTTATTTTTCTTTTTCTTTTTTGATTTTTAATTATTTTATTTTTGTCGTGCAAAGAAAAAAAATATATATAAGACAAAAATATGCAAGCCAATGCCTTGAAAAGAAGAAGAAAACGCTATTCAGACCCCCCGGAAGACAAAGGTGCAAGGAAGGCCCAAAGGAGGATCCAAAACCACAAGGCCCAGGAATTGGCCTTGTGGCGGGCGCCATAGGCCCTGTGGCGGGCGCCACACCGTATCATCAAACAAATACGGGATTCAATCCCCATTTCCACCATTTTCATCCCTTTCTTCACCAAAAACCCATTTTTCCAACCTTCCAAATCCTCCTTGAACCCCATTAAAGCTCCCCCATTTCCAAAATACCCTCCATCCATAAAATATATCCAACATCCATTTCCATTTTCATCCATCAAAAACCAAAAAAATCAAAACTTTATCATTCCCCTCATAAACCACTTTTCTACTATTTTCACTACCTAAGGAGCTTTTCAACAATGGAGTTCAACGGATTTATTCTTCGTGATGGAAGACCGGGCGAAAGGCAACGGAAAATTATTCAGAGGCTTCAAAGTCGAGAAATCCTCTCGACTAGGTACGTCGACGATAACTGTCTGTATGCTTTAGGTATTTATCATAGTGTTTTTAATTTATTAGAATTTCTAGGCTTGCATAATATTTTCATTAATCAGGAACCTACCTATGAGAGGCTGACAACTGAGTTTTTGAGTTCTTTGATATACACTGTCAGTCCTAACACTGCTAGCACTGTCGGTACTGTTATTTTTAGACTGTTTGGAATTGAATATGAATTCAGTACCAATGAGCTAGCAGATTTGTTAGGAATCCCTCATAGGGAAGGTTCGATTTGTGAGGCACCTTTGGATGCTGAATGGTCGGCCGAGGTATTTACCTTCTGGCTAAGGCTTTCAAGTACTTCAATTAATTCTTTTGAAGGGATACTTGCGTCGACCATTCACAACCCGGCCATAAGAGTTTTTAGACTTCTTTTGGCATGTACTATTTTTGGCCGGGAAAGTCCAAACAAGGTTAATGCTCGTGAACTCCTATTTTTGCAAGGATGCCTCACTAGAACCCACATCAATCCGGTCCCGTTTATGCTTGCTCACATGACTTTATTTACTAATAAAACAGGACCGATTGTTTTTGGAGGGCTTGTTACGTCTATTGCTCGGGCTCTTGGCCTGAATGATGAGATAGCTACACTTGAACCACTACCTCCTCGCACAATTAATTTAAAATTTCTGAAAGACATGAAATTGTGCCGAACAAGGAGAGAAGGTGGTTATGAGTTGATGGTTCATGGGGTAGCTATCCCATCTGTTGCTTTACCATGCAGTAGACGTACTGATGTACGTGATGAAAGGAACTGGACCTATGATCTTAATGCTCCACGTGTTTTGGGTCCACTTCCTCCTAATATTCCCGATGGGGAGGCACATGACACTGATGATGAGTATGATCGGAGAGAGCAGTCTCCCATCCCTCACATGTCCCCCCATCGTCCTTCACAGTCACACACTGCACCATCTTCCTCTAACCCTGTTGCAGGTACTGCTCCTGGATTCTTTGTCACCGAGGAGATGTGGCGTGATATGACAGCTAGAGAAGAAAGGCGTGATGGCCTTCTCTCTACTATTTCACAGCAGCTGACGGACAATATGAGCTTCATGCAACAATCGCGATTGGTTTCGGATCGTGCTTATAGCAACGTTTGCCGTACCTTGAACGATATTTCATTAGAGCAGAACCGTCAGAGAGAGTTCAACAGCCGACACTACCAGCTTGTAGAGGCTACTCAGGGTTCCATCTTGGGTAACCTTCGAGAGGTCCGGAGTGCTCAGGCTGCTTTATCAGCACGACTCGACCGGAGGGACCAGCATCGTAGTAGATCCCGTCGTTCCAGACCATCACATCAGGACGGCGAAGGCACCAGTGCCCCTCCTCAGTAGTCTTTTTCCAGGTTACCCCCCTTATCTTATTTCGAAACATTAGGGACAATGTTCGATTTAAGTGTGGGAGGGGATTTTATTGCTTTCCGTTATTTCCCTTTTTAGTTAATTTCCTTTCAGTTATTTCCCTTTTCAGTAATTTATTTTTCTTAGATAATGCATGAGTCTGACGAGTCACCAGTATAGTGTCTTTTTAGTTCATCTTCATTTTTTCCCATTTCCTTAGCCTTACCAGAAATTTTTTAAAAAGAAAACAATGTTGTTTCACATGTTTTTTGGGCTTTGAGACAGGTTTAGATTAGGATGTGGTGACTTAGGTCAACTTTTTGAAACATCAGAACCATTTTAGCACCATAGACCTCTTGAATATAGGAATCACTCCTAAACCCCACCACCATGGCCTTTACTATCATTCAAAAAATTGTCCTAAGTAGTTTATTTTAGCAGTCAGCTCCGGCCTAAGCATACTCTAAGTAGGGGGCCGATGAATATAAGTGAATGATCCAGTGCTAATAGAAAAAAGAAAAAAAGGCAAACTCTGGTATAGGTGACCCTCACAAAGTCATTTAAACCGAAAAAAAGAGAAGAAAAAAATTTTTGCCACAAAAAGAAAAAAAAAATTGCAAGTCACCTATTGTTAGTTGGTTCAGAGGTATCTGGCACTGAACTTGGTAGGGCGGATTACGATCCGATCCCCCGCAGCTACATTTAGGCGAAATAAAAACAGGTTTACACATGCTTATGTGCCAGAAACCTTATGTTATGGATCAGAATCACTAACCGGTCACTCTACTATGAAGCATGTACGGATAACGGGCTTAATGTGATTGCGCCTGAATGAAAAGGACACAAAAAGATGAGAAGATAGGCCTAGGTATCGTGGGATGACATGGAGTGGTTAATATAGGATTGAAGTTTGTGTTTGTGTTACTATGGTACCCTTGGTTCACTTAGTTAGTATCTGTCACTGCATCCTGACTTGAACTTAGAATCCCTTTAGCCCAAAGACAAGTGTTGACACCATATTTTCTTAAGCTTTAATGTTTGCTTGAGGACAAGCAAAGGTTTAAGTGTGGGAGAATTTGATCACACTAAAATTCACCGTATTTCTGACTCCGATTTCGCATGCATTCTTAGCTTTTATTGCTGTTTTGCTTTGTTATTGCTTTATTTTCTTATGTTTTCAGGTTTTTATAATAATCGGAGCTTGAATCGGGAAAAGGAGCGAAAAAGGAGTGAAAACGGACGAAAACCTAGAAATTCAGCATTTTGCACTTGCGGCACCCACTGTGGCGGGCGCCATGGGGTTAGCCATGACGTGGCCACGTCTCAAGACCACTCCTCAACCTCCAAGACCCACGATCCCCACTCCATCATCCCCTGTAGGGACCATGGCGGGCGCCATGACCTTGTGGCGGGCGCCACAAGGCAAAAATTCATAACCTCCACTTTTTAGTGGAGGGGCGTCCCGGTCATTTCACGCTTTCAGTTTCTCCTATAAATAGGACCTTAGATTTTCGTTTTTCTTCATCCAGAATTAGAATTATCTAGGCATATATCAGTTATAAAGCAGTTGCCATTCCACATCGGGGTGCCTCTGCAATCGAGTGATCGAGTCTGTAATCTGTCTGTGGTTCGAGTTTTGGAGCACTCTGGAGGAAGTTAATCCTGCCGCCATTTTAATTCCAGTTAGTATTTTATTTTTCCGCATTGCTTTACTTTTATTTATTTTCTCGCACTTTACTTTGTTTATTTCCCGCACTCGCACATTTACTTTGTTTATTTCCCGCACTCGCACATTTACTTTGTTTATTTCCCGCACTCGCACATTTACTTTGTTTACTTCCCGCACTCGCACATTTACTTTGTTTACTTCCCGCACTCGCTTTAAATTACTCATATGAAAAACTATAAAAAGAATATTTACTTTATCATGTCTAACTAATCCCATAAAGGTTAGAATGTAAGGATCGTAATTAAACCAGTAATCAGTATAATTGTTCGTGGAAACACCTAAGGGCTATTTTATCTTTCAATTCAAGTAATTGTTTTTAACTATTTCAAAAACAGCCAAAAGCGCTTTGTATAGTTCATTAGGAGTTTTTAGATTAAAAAGAAAAGAGATTTTAAAACGATTTTCGGACGCGTTATGAGATTTAGAGTCTGGTTCATAAGAACCTCTTTTTGCTAAGAAGTCCAGGTTAAAATACTTTTCAACTTTGTTAAGAAACTATATTTCTTAAAAATAGGTTTACTACTCTAACGCAGTACGCACCTTTTTATCCGTGACAATAGGAGGGGTTGATTAGAGAGTACAACTCGGTTCTGAATACGCGAAAGCGACAGTTCCTGTTAAATTAGTTCTTTTCAAAGGAGAAAACATTGCCCATAAGTAGTTCCATTAACAAGTACTGGATTATCATTGATTACGTGAATTACATTCGAGCCTGTCTTTTATTTATTATTTAAAATTATAATTTTATTTACCATTGCACCCTTACTAAAACCCTTAAAAATAGTTGCCTTAGATAAACACCATAACAACAGGTACGATAGATTGACACTTGGTCTCTGTGGATTCGATAATCTTTTATATTACTTTGACGTGATTCGTACACTTGCGAAAAACACGCATCAGTTTATTCCGGCCAGAGCAGATTTTGAGTGGGGTCTGAAGATCTCATCAGCAGTTGTGTGTTTGTTCTTGATAGGGCAGATTTCGGATTTGGGGTCTGAAGACTTCAACAGATATTCCTTGATATTGCACCCGGGATCCTTATTATCAGGCACTTATTCTTGTCAGGGCAGGATTTTGGTCTCGATCCTATCAGATGGTTATTCTCAGCAGATCGGATCAGTGGGTTTACACCAGGGTTTCCTTCTCATCAGTGACTGTTGACACCGAATCTCCACAGCAGCCACCTGGATATATTGTTGCATACCTGCATTTTGCATTAGCTTGCATAATCATTCGCATTCCATTGGCGTGTGTCTGTGACAGGTACCGTTTCCCCGATCCAGGATCTCTCGCCTCTTATTGTGTTACTGCAGCCTTTCTCAGGAAGACTGATGCGTACGAGTTCTCGGTCCTTGATGTGTCGAATCTGACTATTGCTATGTGAGGTTACTATTTCCATGATTGGGCCCAGATTCCTCTCCTTATTATTGTCAGCAGGTGCCAGGACCGGGGGAAATCTCTCAAGCACGCAGACACACGCATGCATCCGCATAAAGCATTGTTGCATGACATACATTCTGTTGCTTTTCCTAACCTTTAATGTTGACAGGTTTTTCAGGTACTCAGGTTCCGAGCTGCTTTCGATCTCCAGGATTGATCAAAGACTCATCCACCGCTACTCAACTCGCGCTAATCAGACAAGGATAATGGACCAGGTACAGTCAGATGTTCAAGAGCTTCGTGAACGGATGGATCGTTTTATGGAGCTGATGCAAGTAGTTGCGAATGGGCAAGACCAGCTTCGTACTTTGGTTCAACCTCTCATCTCCAGGGTTGACAGTAATGGAATACTTCACGGCGGGGCCGTGCCCACTCCTCCTCCAGGGGATACTCCACAGAACGTTGTTCCTGCTGCCGGGGGCAACGGCAGTGCTAACGGCAATCTGATGACCAATCTCGGACTCAATGCGGCAGGCGCCGGCAATGGTAGTTTAGGAGCCAACGTTAACATAGGGCCGGTTAACGGCAATGTTGGTGCAGGAAATCTGGTGGTGCCTCAACCGTGGCTGGAGGACCATCAGGATGACATATTCTCTCAGAGAGGTGTAGAGGCAGAGTTGACTGCTGAAGCTCGACTCAGGTTCAAGGCGCTGGAAGACAAGATGAGAGATATAGAAAATCAGAACACATTGGGCGTTGACATGTCCAAACTCGGGTTGATTGCTGACTTTAAAGTACCTCACAAGTTCAAGGTGCCTACCTTTGAGAAGTATAAGGGCACTACTTGTCCCCGGGTCCACCTCCGATCTTATTATAGAAAGATGTCCGCTTATTCTGACGATGAGAAGCTGCTGATGCACTTCTTTCAGGATAGTCTTTCTGGTCCATCGCTCGAATGGTATATGGGCTTGGAGCTCGCTACTGTGCGCACCTGGAAAGATCTTGCAGAAGCGTTTGTTCTCCACTATCAATATAATAGCGACTTGGCTCCCAACCGAGTTCAGCTTCAGAATCTCTCACAGCGGAACAATGAAAGCTTCAAAGAGTACGCCCAGCGGTGGCGTGAATTGGCTGCTCGGGTTCAACCGCCGATGGTTGAGCGCGAGCTAGTGCAAATGTTCGTGGCTACCCTTCCTGGAATCTACTATGAAAAGCTGGTCAGTGGCATGTCTGGAACATTCTCGGCTCTCATCACTTTGGGCGAGCATGTTGAGAACGGTATAAAGATCGGAAAAATTCAGGGCGAATCATCCTCAGTTGGAGGAGCTAGCAAGAAACCCTATACTGGCAAGCGTCGAGAGGGAGATGCCAGTGCTGTCACTAATGCTAGGAGAAAGGGCAAGGGCCCTCAGCCTCAGATTGCTAGCATAAATATCCCAGCTGCTCCCCCGCAGCAGCAGCAGCAGCAGCCCCAGCAGCAGAATAATCAGGGGTATAAAAGATATCAGAATCGGGCTCCTCTGGCAAGCCGTCATCTTGATACTCCACCTATGTCATATGCACAGCTTCTGCAAACGTTGCTTCAGCTCCAATTGGTTCACAAGAGGACAATGGCTCCCTTAACATGGGCACCACCACCGGGGTATGATGCCAATGCTACTTGTGAATTCCATACTGGGGCACCAGGCCATACGATTGAGAATTGTAAAGCTTTTAAGCACAAAGTCCAGGACTTGGTGGACGCCAAGGTTATCAACTTTTCTGACAACGTGCCCAACGTCACCAAAAATCCAATGCCTCATCATAAGGGGGGCGGAGTGAATGTTGTTATCACTGAGGAGAGTTCAGACTTGCTAACTGATGTCAAAGATTTGAAGACGCCGTTGAGTTTTGTCAAGGCTAAGTTGCTGAAGAAGGGCTTCTTCCCTGGATGCGGAGAGTTATGTATGGCTTGTGCTACACTTCCTGATGGGTGTGAGCAGCTGATCGAAGGTATCCAAAGTCTGATGTCCGAGGGTATTTTGCAATTCAGCCGGAGCGTTGAGAGTGCATCAGGGGAAGTCGTACTGAAGCAGGCAGACGAAGTTGCTACCATTACTATTCCTCGTCACCCTATCACTATTTCTGCGCCCCGTCCGCCTACTATCACCATCACCAGGGCCGGACCAATCCCATTCGAGAGTACCAATGCTGTTCCATGGCATTATGGCGCCGAAGTTTATTGTAATGGTCAGAAGATAGAGCTAGAGCCATTCGGATCAACTATGCAGAATCTTACCGAGGTCAGTGGTATCACTAGAAGCGGAAGAGTGTTCGCACCAGCAGAGGTTGCAGCAGAGAAAGTGGTCTGGGCTGACGCTGTGGATAAGGGTAAAGGTAAAGCTGTTGAAGAGGTCCCTGCAGGGGCAGAAAAAGACTTGCTGGTTAAAGATGCTGAAGAGTTCATGCGACTAATCAAGAAGAGTGACTACAAAATTGTAGATCATCTTCATCAGACTCCGTCAAAGATCTCTATTCTTAACTTGTTGTTGTGCTCTGAGGCGCACCGCAACGCATTACTGAAGGTATTGAATGCTGCATACGTGCCACAGGAGATATAAGTAAATCAACTCGAGGAGGTAGTAGCCCATGTTAATGCTGGTAATGGGCTGGGATTTACAGATCTGGAGCTGACTCCTAAGGGAAGAGATCACAACAACGCCTTGCACGTCTCAATAGAATGCAGAGGCACGATTATGTCACATGTCCTAGTGGATACGGGTTCCTCGCTTAATGTGCTTCCGAAAAAGGCACTGATGAAGTTGGATACCCGTGGACTGCTGTGCACGCCCAGTGATCTGGTCGTGAAGGCCTTTGACGGAACCAAGCGCCACGTCTTCGGAGAATTGACCCTGCCAATTCAAGTTGGTCCAGAGACGTTCAATACGGTTTTCTATATCATGGATATCATGCCCGCCTATAGTTGCCTCTTAGGTCGGCCGTGGATCCATTCTGCTGGTGCCGTGACGTCCACGCTGCATCAGAAGCTTAAATATGCTGTTGGGGGCAGCATAGTGACCGTCTGTGGTGAAGAGGACATCATGGTAAGCCACCTGTCGTCCTTTAAATACGTTGAAATGGATGGTGAGATCCATGAGACTCTTTGCCAAGCATTTGAAACCGTTAAGGTGAAGGAGGTAGCTCCTGTCGTCGCAGAGAAGCAGGAGATGAATCTCTCCTCGTTTAAGGAAGCACGGGCCGTTGTCGAATCCGGTTCCACCTCAGGCTGGGGGCATGTCTTGGATATACCAATCAAACAGGATAAGTTTGGATTGGGGTATTCTCCTGGAGCTGAAGCTTCATCTTCTTCTGGCAGCTCGTCTCGTGGGACAGGGCCGATCCTATTCACCAAAGGGGGAGTAATTTTCGAGAGTATCAACGCTGCGTCGGAGGACAGCGGAGACAGTGATTGCGATCTTGACGCCTGGATTCAACCGAGCAAGCCGGGCGAGCACCTCCACAACTGGACCATCAAGGAGATTATCAAGCTGACAAGTGAAGAGTAATGATTTGCTTTTTACAATCTTTGTACAACCCTATGTCCTGCCCGGGGCATAGTGGTTTTACTGTTAGGGCCTTGTTGGATTATGTGCATGCATTTTGTTAAATAAATAAAAGGCGTTTTCTTCGTAATCAAATATTATGTTCTCTGTTATTCCTGTTTTATGTTTATTTCGAAAAACAGTAAAATGGCAACGGGGTTCGTGCTAACCTGCATATTCTTGCTTTAAACTTAACCCTTGTTATTGCAGGATCCACGTAACAGACGACATCGACTCTGGACCCTCTACGGCTCACTACGACTTTGATTGTCCGATCTATCAAGCCGAGGATGAGATTGATGAAGATGAAGACCTTCCGGAAGAGTTGGCCCGCTTGTTGAGACAAGAGGAGAAGGTTATTCTGCCTCACGAGGAGGATATTGAGATTGTAAATCTGGGTTCTGAGGAACTCGTCAGAAATGTCAGAGTAGGGGCTGCGCTGCAGAATGATGTCAAGCATAGACTGGTCGAGATGCTTCGAGAGTATAGTGACGTCTTTGCGTGGTCATATGAGGATATGCCCGGACTTGACACTGATATCGTGGTTCATCGCTTGCCGTTGCGAGAAGATTGCCCTCCAGTCAAGTAGAAGCTCAGGAGGACGAGACCAGACATGGCTGTAAAAATCAAGGAAGAAGTCCAGAAGCAGTTGGACGCAGGATTTCTAGCCGTTACCACTTACCCTCCGTGGGTCGCCAACATAGTACCTGTACCGAAGAAGGACGGTAAGGTACGTATGTGCGTCGATTATCGGGATTTGAATAGGGCGAGCCCTAAGGATGATTTCCCGTTGCCTCATATCGATGTATTGGTCGACAATACAGCCCAGTTTTCCGTGTTTTCGTTCATGGATGGCTTCTCCGGTTACAATCAGATTAAGATGGCACCGGAGGACATGGAGAAAACGACGTTTATTACCCCCTGGGGCACGTTCTGCTACAAGGTAATGCCCTTCGGTCTGAAGAACGCAGGGGCCACTTACCAGCGAGCAATGGTAACTTTGTTTCATGATATGATTCATCATGAGATCGAGGTCTATGTTGATGACATGATTGCAAAGTCCCAAACGGAGGAAGAGCATCTGGTCAATTTGTTGAAGTTGTTTGAAAGGCTTAGGAAGTTCAGGCTGAGGCTGAATCCTAACAAGTGCACTTTCGGGGTGCGGTCCGGAAAGTTATTGGGGTTTATCGTTAGTGAACGAGGTATTGAAGTTGATCCTGCGAAGATAAAAGCTATCCAAGAAATGCCAGTGCCGAAAACAGAAAAAGAAGTTTGTGGTTTCTTGGGCCGAATAAACTACATTGCAAGGTTTATCTCTCAGCTCACGGCCACTTGTGAACCGATGTTCAAGCTGTTAAAGAAAAATCAGGCGATTACTTGGAATGAGGATTGCCAGAAGGCATTCGACAAAATAAAGCAGTATCTTCAAGAACCTCCAATCTTGATACCCCCAGTGGCTGGACGGCCATTAATCATGTACCTGACGGTTCTGGAGAATAGTATGGGGTGTGTTCTCGGTCAGCACGACGAGACGGGCAGAAAGGAGCATGCCATTTATTATTTGAGTAAAAAGTTCACTGAGTGTGAATCTCGATACTCGATGATGGAGAAGACGTGTTGTGCATTAGCTTGGGCTGCCAAACGTCTACGACAGTATATGCTCAACCACACCACTATGCTAATTTCGAAGATGGATCCGATCAAGTACGTCTTCGAGAAGCAGGCTCTTTCGGGCAGGATTGCCAGGTGGCAAATGGTGTTAACGGAATATGATATTCAGTACGTTTCTCAGAAAGCCATTAAGGGAAGTGTATTGTCTGATTACCTTGCCGAACAGCCAATCGAAGACTACCAGCCGATGAAGTTCGAATTCCCTGACGAGGACATTATGTTTCTCAAAGTGAAGGATTGCGATGAGCCATTGCCCGATGAGGGGCCAGATAGGAAGTCTCAGTGGAAGTTGATATTCGACGGAGCGGTTAATTCCTATGGAAGTGGTATCGGGGCTATCATCACGACTCCTCACGGATCCCACATCCCTTTTACTGCGAGACTGACGTTTCCAGTTACCAACAATGAAGCCGAGTATGAAGCATGTATTATGGGTCTAGAAGAGGCAATTGATTTGAGAATCAAGAATCTAGACATATATGGTGACTCAGCGCTTGTAATCAATCAGATTAAAGGGGAGTGGGAAACTCGTCAAGCGAATCTAGTACCGTACATGAATTATGCCAGGAGGTTGCTTCCGTTCTTCGACCGAGTAGAGCTTCATCATGTACCCCGGGCTGAAAATCAAATGGCTGATGCTTTAGCCACGCTGGCTTCAATGTATAAAGTCAATTATTGGAATGAGGCTCCAAGGATTGTACTTTCGCGTCTTGATAGACCAGCATTTGTCTTCGCAATCGATGATGCCACTGACGGCAAGCCATGGTTCCACGACATCCAGACCTTCCTTACGACCAAGGAGTATCCTGCGGGTGCGTCAACCCAGGATAAGAAGACTCTAAGGAGGCTATCTGGAAACTTTTATCTCAATCCTGATGGAGTGCTGTATAAGAGAAACCACGATCTCGTGCTGCTCAGATGTGTAGATGAGAAAGAGGCAAGTATACTCATGGAAGAAGTCCATGAGGGCACATTTGGTACGCACGCCGGCGGGCACGCCATGACGAGAAAAATCCTGAGAGCAGGATATTACTGGCTGACGATGGAGTTGGATTGCTTCAGATTCGCGAAGAAATGTCACAAATGCCAGATTTATGCTGATAAAGTTCATGTGCCGCCGTGCCCGTTGAATGTCATGTCCTCCCCTTGGCCGTTCTCCATGTGGGGCATCGACATGATAGGCAAGATCGAGCCCACTGCATCCAATGGTCATCGTTTTATCCTGGTAGCTATCGACTACTTCCCCAAATGGGTGGAGGCAGCCTCGTACGCTAACGTGACCAAGCAGGTGGTAGCTAAATTCATAAAGAGGGACATCATCTGTCGCTATGGAATTCCCGAGCGGATCATTACTGATAATGGTTCGAATTTGAATAATAAGATGATGAAGGAGCTGTGCCAGAGCTTCAAGATTGAACACCACAACTCATCTCCCTACCGGCCGAAGATGAATGGCGCTGTTGAAGCGGCCAACAAGAACATCAAGAAGATTGTTCAAAAGATGGTTGTGACGTACAAAGATTGGCACGAGATGCTGCCGTTTGCCTTGCACGGTTATCGTAATACGGTGCGTACGTCGACCGGGGCAACTCCTTTCTCCTTGGTGTACGGTATGGAAGTTGTCCTGCCGTTAGAAGTGGAGATTCCCTCTTTACGAGTTTTGGTTGATGTGAAACTCGACGAGGCAGAATGGATTACGAATCGCCTGAACCAACTCAGCCTGATGGACGAGAAGAGGTTAGCATCGATTGCATTTGGTCGCCTGTACCAAAGCCGAATGAAGAAAGCTTATGATAAGAAGGTGCGTCCTCGAAGATTTCAGACGGGTGATCTCGTCCTGAAGAAGATTCTTCCGCCACACTCCGATCACCGGGGCAAATGGACTCCGAATTACGAAGGGCCGTATGTCGTCAGCAAGGTCTTCTCAGGAGGAGCTTTGTTGTTATCCACAATGGATGGTGAAGATTTTGCATCCCCGGTGAACACGGACGCAGTTAAAAAATACTTTGCTTGAAAGAGACCCGCTGGACAAAAAAGGAAAGAGTCCAGGCAAAAAAGGGGCATCCCGGCGAACCAAAAACAGAATAAAAGGTTCGGGCAAAAATTAGGGATATATTGAAAAAATGTACACCCGCGAAGTCGAAAACCTACACTGGGCGGCTTCGGCAAAAAGGGGTATCCCGGTGAACTGAAAACCCGTAAAGGGCGGTTCACGCAAAAGTTAGGGATTTGAATAAGCAAATGACTGCGTTCCGCGTATGGACTTTCATTGTTTAGTGGTTTGGAGGACCTGAGGGCCGTTTATCTGAATCAATCTCTTCCGAAGCTGAAGTATCGAAGAAGTATCGAAGTCGAGTGGGTCTTAGAGGGATCAACTCATGGTGTTCGTCTACGCCTCGATTGCCGACATTTGTATATACTGATGTATATTTATGTTTTCTTTTTGCGCGGCTTCCTCATTCCAGGAGCTTGCCTCTGTTGTAAAACATTTTTGCCCGTTCAGGGGTTCATCATCAATAAAATGCACACTATTCAGCAATTCTACTTGTCTGTTTAGCATTTATCTGTTTTGTTTGCGAATGAAAACGCCGATGTTTTTTGATAAAATGCGCATACATAAACCTGCGGACCTAGGCCCATTGATTGTTGAAACAATTAATTAACTGAATATTGTCACGAGATAATAACCTGGATAGGCCCCTTTGAGGAGGGTATCCTGTCTGTTTGTTTGTGTTGTTGCAGGTGTAGCACTTGCCAGAAGATGTGTCGTGCGTATCCCCGAAGCAGGATGAGTCCTCCTTCCCCAGCAGAGTTCAGTAGTCTCTCCTCCACAGAATCTGAACGCAAATAGTGAGCATTGATATGTCTCCCCACGCAGAGATGATTCTCTTCCCCAAGCAGACGCATCCTGAGGGAGCGTCACCCCATCAGCTGAATCAAGCACCGAAGAATGACGCCGTCTTTCCCCAGCACCGGGTCACAAGTGCAGATTTCAGAGAAGTGTTCGGGTGCCGAAGCTCGTGTTTTCCCCAGTAAAGTCACCGAAGCAGGTGTCTCCCCCGCACCGGGTCACAAGTGCAGGTTTCGCAGGAGGCTGTTCGTATGCCGAAGGATGCAGTAACTGATGGTGCCAGACTAAGGTCCCCAGTGGAATTGAGATTCCTCACCAGAGTCATGCTCTCTCCTGAAGATGGATGATTCCCTCTCCCCCAGTAGAGTGCTGGAACAGCTGATGTTGTATTCCCCTGCAGAGTTGTACTCTCCCCCGAAGGCAGATGATCCTTTCTTCCCCGGCGAAATTGGAATTCCGCACCAGGGTCGCACTCTCCAGTGAAGTAGAATGATTTCCCTCCCCGGCTGAGTCCGCAGAAAAGCAGAATCCTTGGAAGTTGATCAGATCATGGTCGATTTTCCCCAGCAGAGCGTGGGGCAGCTAGTGCTGTGTTTTCCCAGAATCGCACTCTCTCCATCGAAGCAGAATGATTTCTCCTTCCTCAGCCGAGTTTGCAGATGTCCAAGAGATCCGAATCCTTGGAAGTTGATCAGATCATGATCGGTTTTTCCCCAGTGGAGTGTTGAGCAGCTGAAGTTGGTTCCCCACAGAGTGGTCATCCCCAGAAGAGTAGCCGAGACGGTCGCGCAGTTCATTCTCGCGATTGATATCAGCAGGTCCAAGTGCTCGTAGAGCTTCGTTCCCCTGCAGAAATCAGCTGAAGTTGTTTTCCTTGCAGCAGTCCGCGGAAGATCAGTTCCCCAGGCGGAGTCCGATTGATATTGGCGTGTCCCCGTTCTCCTCAGCAGGATGATTCCTCTACCTGAGTAGTTCTTCCTCCTTGATAGGAGAATCTCCCCTCGGCATTTATTTTGCGGACGGGATCGCATCATTATGCATGACTGCATAGCATCTAACACTACATAGCATCTAGCGCTGCATAGCATTGTGCATGATTGCACAGCATTTATCATAAACGCATATCATTCCCGCCGTGTGGGGCATGGTGCCGAAGCATACGCATCATAAGCATGATCTAGGTCATTATCATTCTTGCCTTCCAGGTGTGCGACCAAAAGACCGGTTGCTCAGGACGATTCTTGATATTCTCCCCAGCAAGGTCGCTCTTGAGATGATTCTTAAAGACCCCGGTGTAATCCCCACGGTCGCTCGCTCAAGATGATTTTTGAGATCCCCAGCGAAGTTTTCAGTTCAAAACGACCCTTGAACTCCTCAGCAGGGCCGTTTGCTTAAAGTGATTCTTAATACCTCAGCGCAGGTTCCCGAGTTGTTTGCTTAGGGTGATACTTGAGCTCCCCAATAGCGTCCCCAGCAAGAGTTGCCCAGGAAGATTCCTGGAATACCCGACAGAATGTTTGCTCCAGAAAGGTTATCAGTTCAGGACGATTCTTGAAGATGCCCGACGGATCTGTTTGTTCAAGATGATTCTTGAAGTCCTCAGCAGCGTGATATGTCTGCTCCAACAATGATGTCTAATCTGAAGATGGATTTCATAAGCGCCTGAAGGCGATATCAGAAGGTTCCTGTGAGTTCAGATTTCCGTGTTGATGAATCAACGGGTGGCTGAAGACAAGGTTCCAGAGTTTGTAGATATAACAGAGTGATTCGTGTGGGTCTGAAGACCAAGTCAGTTATCCTGAGGTGATGATTGATTGCGATCAAGTGAATGATATTTCTTCTGACTGAAGTCGAAGATGTTTCTCCAACGGTGATGCGGGGTATCTTGATTGTCCGACGGTGATGTCAGATTTAGTTCTCCAGCGGCGATGCGGGGTATCTTGATTGTCCGACAGCGATGTCAGATTTAGTTCTCCAGCGGTGATGCGGGGTATCTTGATTGTCCGACGACGATGTCAGATTTAGTTCTCCAGCGGTGATGCGGGGTATTTTGATTGTCCGACGGTGATGTCAGATTTAGTTCTCCAGCGGTGATGCGGGGTATTTCGATTGTCCGACGGTGATGTCAGATTTAGTTCTCCAGCGGTGATGCGGGGTATCTTGATTGTCCGACGGCGATGTCAGATTTAGTTCTCCAGCGGTGATGCGGGGTATCTTGATTGTCCGACGGCGATGTCAGATTTAGTTCTCCAGCGGTGATGCGGGGTATTTCGATTGTCCAACGGTGATGTCAGATTTAGTTCTCCAGCGGTGATGCAGGGTATTTCGATTGTCCGACAACGATGTCAGATTTAGTTCTCCAGCGGTGATGCGAGGTATTTTGATTTTCCGCCGGTGATGTCAGATTTAGTTCTCCAGCGGTGATGCGGGGTATTTCGATTGTCCGACGACGATGTCAGATTTAGTTCTCCAGCGGTGATGCGGGGTATTTTGATTGTCCGACGGCGATGTCAGATTTAGTTCTCCAGCGGTGATGCAGGGTATTTTGATTGTCCGACGGTGATGTCAGATTTAGTTCTCCAGCGGTGATGCGGGGTATTTTGATTGTCCAACGGCGATGTCAGATTTAGTTCTCCAGCGGTGAGGTTGGGTATTTTTGTTGATTGACGGTGATGTCAGAGTTAGTTCTCCGGCGGTGATGTTGGATGTTTGTTTCCTCGAGTTATGGTTGTTTCTGACAGTGATGTCAGGTGGTTTAGTCTCCCAGCGACGATGTTGGGTGTTCCTCAGAATTTTGTCTGCTTCTGACGGTGATGTCAGGTGGTTTAGTCTTCTAGCGGTGATGTTGGGTGTTCTGGTTATTTGATGACAATGTCAGAAGAAGTTAACATGTATAACTGACAGCAATGTCAGATCAGTATTTCTCCAGCTAGTTACCGTGCAGCTAGTATTGCAGTATTCGAAGATTTGTTCCCCGCAGAGTACCGTGTGCTCGTGCAGTTGGCAAATTTTCGAGTTTACCAGTATTCAATCGTCTCGCACCTTGATTGGGTGAGAGTCGTTCGCTTCTCACCCAGTCAGGTTCAAGCCGTTTGAATAGGGGAAGTTGTTGCACCCCAAAATTTGACCAACAATTATTTATCCATCTAGTGTTTGAAAGTTGATACCTTCATCAGAAAGTTCAAGAGATCCTCAGAGGAAGTGGATTGAAACCAGGGTTGTATGCTTCATAACTTGAGAGTTGTGGGTGCCCCTCAGGTGATTCTGAGACTTTGAGAATGAACTTGATGTTTTGAGAAAGCCTATGAGATGTCTTGATGGCCATCATGAAGCCCAGAGAAGTCATTATGCAAGAGTTCAGAGGATTCAACCCATGAATGGTAGAATTAGGGTTTTGACTGGGTCAACCCTAGGTTAACTGAAAATTTGGAGAAGGTTGAGACCTAATCCAAGGGCCATGAGATCATGGAATGGTGCATAGAGGTGTTATAAAGATGATTCCTAGATCAATTCATCATGATTGAGGAGTTTGAGAAGTTTCAAGTCAGGGTTTCTGAGGATTGTCAGTGAAAAAACCCTAGTTTGATCCCTACTTTCCAGGCAGTTTGAGCTCAAGATGTGATTGATATCTCATCTTCCCCACAACATGAATGTTGTAGAGCTTGTTCTTAGATTTAATTTGAGTGGTGGAAGTCCTTGATAGGAGTTACAGAGCTCAAGTTATGGTTTTGACAAATTACAGGTCAGCTGAGGTGTGTGAATCTGGGTCCTTAAAAGTCACCCAACTTGCAGACAACTTTTGCCCTAGTAGGATGATTCCTATGATCTCTTGGTCAACATGAATGTTGAAGGGAATCTTCTTAGCTTTAATTTGAGTGGTAGAAGCCCTTGATAGGATTTGTAGAACTCAACTTATGGTTTGAACAAGACAGGGGTATTTTGGTCATTTGTCTGTTATAGGTCATTTTTAGCCAATGCCTAAAACTCCTATTTCCAAGCCTCAAATGGAAAACCTCAAAACATGAAAGTTGTTCAAAATGTGATTTTAAGTCTAGAAAGAAGGTCATGAATTGTTGTAAAAGCTCATAGCATAGATTTGCATGATTGGTCAAAAATGAACTAAAAATGGCTTATAAGTTTGAAAAGTTGAAATTGGAAATTGGTTTGGAAGATCCACAAATCCAAAATAGGTCATCCAATATATCATTTTGATTGGAAACATCATTTTGAGAACATTGGTTTAGATAGAATTTTGATTTGAAGCTTTAAAATGGGTGATGCTTTGAAAACTTGTTACTTGAAAGAGAAGGCAACTTTGAAATAGCTTGCACAAGTGAAAGAAAGGGCTGATTTTCATTCATTCCTTCTCAATATCTCACATAAGGAGAATTTGACACAAGAATAAGGACTTGGTACATGAGATATGGATCATTCAAAATACCATCACATGATATTTTCCACACTTTTCTAGCACCTTCTAGATGAATCTAGAAGTTTCCATCCATCATTATAAGAAGAGTGATCTTCATTGAGTTCAAGGTTGGTGAAACTTGGTGAATTGAGCAGAGAGGAGAGAGATTCGAGCTAGGGTTTCAAGGTGCTCCATTATTGCATTTCAAGATCAAAGTCATTGTTGCAAGCTTCCTCATCCAAGAGCTGTGCAAACAGAAAGTTATTCTTCATTGGAGGATCATTGTAGAGAAGAATCAAGCTTGGAATCGTGCCCTAGCATCACCTATCATCATCACTTGACAGGTTCTTTCTCTTCCCTCTTTCACCTTAATTATGCATAGATGGATCATGTTTTAGGTATAGAATTGTTAGGCTAGACTAAGTGATGAAATTCTGAGAGTTAGAGCCTAATCCATGGAGTTCCATAACAGAGCCAAGAATCCTTAATCTCCAAGAAACGACTGGTTTGTTAGTTTTAGTTGTCAAGAATTAGTTTAGAATGGTTAGGGTAGTGTGTAGAGTAACTGTATGCCATTAGATTCAAGGTTAATGAAAGTTGATATCAGGTGAATTTCATTTGGACCACGATCTTGCAAGCTTCTGTTAGGATTACTTAGAGAGAATTAGGAGAATTGGTACGTATCATCTTGTTCTTCTTAATGAGTAGTGCACCTTTCGTTTTGGAATCGTGGAAAATCATGGCCTGTAGAGAGAGAACGAGATGCTAGAACATTAGTGCATGGGGGCATTTTTCTGAACTTAGGGTTTGTGTTTGGGGACGAAAGCCCTGGACCCTTGGATCAGTTCTAATCCCTTGACATTGTAATCCCATCTCACGGCCCAGATCGCTTGGAGAAACGGAGGGAAAATTTGAAAACCAAAACGCGGCCGTTTGGTTAGCTGAAACGCGGTCGTTTCAATTAGTGAGGCGCGTCTGGGCTCACTGAGTCCTCTTCTATCCGCACCCCCCCCCTATTTCTGGCCCATTAGAAAACCAACTAGGCGCATGTGCTTTCAGCACCCCCTCCCCTCATTTTTAATTCTTTTGAAGTTTAATTCATTTAATATTTTCTTGTTCTTTAAAAATTCATATAAAATTGATAAATAACTCTTTTTTGTTCATTCTTTTTTCTATGTTTAGATAATCTTGTGTAGAAAAATATAAAAATAAAAATGGAATTTTATTTTTAATGTAGAATTTTTTTGTGATATTTTCTTTAATATAGTGTATTTTCTTTCTTTTAGTTGATACCTTATTTTGCAAGAATTGTTTTAGGACCTTCCCTTAGGATTTTTAATCCATTCTTTTTTGTGTAATTAGATGATGAATCATAGTTCCCCATAGGATTTATTCTAGATTTTTAGATTAGAATTTTGATTAGTTTAATTAGGGTAGCATTAGGGTATCCTAATTAGGGTTTAGGTTGTGCATAGGTGAAGAAATTCATTTTCTTTAGATAGTTTTGTCTTGATTTTTGGGTAGAGGCCTATGTGGGTGTTGTGGATAGATATTGTAGACCCTTGTGAATAATTGTTAGATTTTTTCCCCTTGGTTTAGTATTTTTAGGTATTTTCTGAAGTTGCCTGATAATTTTGTCTGTGCTGTGGTTATCTGTTCACCTCTGGAGCTTGTTCTCTGTTTGTGAGGTTTGAGATCCTGAAGTTTGAAGGGAGTTTATGGTACTTTCCTGAGGAAGGCACTATGAATGACTTTCATTCTTTCTTCTCACCTCTTTCTTAAGTATCCAATGATGTTGGAGCCGACTTGTGAGTTTAATTTCTCCTGAGGAGGAATGTAAACTGATCACATGTTGTTGAGCCACATGGGATACAACTCCTAAGTGGAAGCCTCCTAGTACTTTCCTGAGGAAGGTCCTATGGGTCTATTCACTTAGTTCCCTTAGTTTATCTAGGATTTCTCAAGTATCCAATGATGTTGGAGCCAACTTGTGAGTTTAATTTCTCCTGAGGAGGAATGTAAACTGATCACAGTTGTTGAGCCACATAGGATACAACTCCTAAGTGGAAGCCTCCTAGTACTTTCCTGAGGAAGGTCCTATGGGTCTATTCATTTAGTTCCACTAGTTCAGATAGGATTTCCTAAATATCCAGTGATGTTGGAGCCTGCTTGTGAGTTTAATTTCTCCTGAGGAGGAATGTAAACTGATCACAGTGGTTGAGCCACATAGGATATAACTCCTGAGTATACACCTCCTAGTGCTTTCCTGAGGAAGACACTATGAGTCTGCTTACTTAGCTCCCTTTCTTTGGCAAGCTTGTTCTGAAGCTTGAAGACTGGGATTGTTTTCTTTTGGTTAGGTTTGCTTTAGGGCTTTGATTAGATTTGATCAGGATTCTGTGTTAGGGTTAGGATTAGAGAGTAGATCCTTTCTTTCTCAAGCATGTGTTTTGTTTGCCTGATGGCACTTCATTTCTTTTATCTGTTCATTGCTTGACAGCATGTTGTTTGTTTTCAGTATGATTACTGTTATTTCATGACTGGCTTGAGGTCGAGACGAGCTTGTGGAGGCTGAAGCCCCACACACTCCCTCACTTGCATTGCATGCATTTTACTGTTAAAGCTGATGCTTTTGTTTGTTTTGGTGTAGCATTGACATGATCCCTTAGGACTCTCATTTCCTTTGATAAGGATTTGATGATAGACTTTTAGGTTGAAACCTATGCATGACAACATCTAGGAGTTCCCTGTTTAAACCTCAACCATAGGATGAATCCATGGCATGACAACAGTAGGACTTGATAGTCTCCCTCCTAGTTGGGCATGTTCTCTTCTCACCTCGAAGCAGTTTAAGATACAGTAATCATGAATGATTTCTTTCGTACGCTACGAGCCTTAAGCTATCTGAGGATGGATGCTTAGTATGGTACCCTTTGGGTGACATGCAACGCATTCACTCTCAGGTCATAGTCTCTAGTGCGGTTGAGATCGCAAACAATAAAAAACACTTCTTTCAGGAGATAACCCGTAGTTAGCCGAACTACGTTTGCTCTGATCTTTCATACCAGATGAAATTACGTAGGCATAGGATGCGATGTCCTAGCGAGCAACCTTCCCCATCTTCCCCCGTAGTTAGGCGAACTACGTTGACTCTGATTTCTCATTCTCTGATGAGAATACGTAGGCATAAAGTGCGACGCTTTGCCGAGTCATTTTTCTTTTCTTTTTCAGCCAGCCTTGATAGGTAGATAGATTATAACCAACCCGTCCAAGTAAACAAACAAGCGAGGATCCCGTCGAGTACGACGGACGTGAGGGGTGCTAATACCTTCCCCTTGCGTAACCGACTCCCGAACCCAGACAATGGTTGCGATGACCTTGTCTTACCCTTATTCGTCAGGTTTTTCCGATCGTTTCCTTTGCCGCTCTGAGGGATAAATAACGAAAGGTGGCGACTCTTCTGTCATGCCGGCACCTTATTTTCGCGCAAGCGACAGACGCCACCAACAAGCAGGGGTTAACCCTGTGAGCGTTCCTAGAGAGTTGGATGGCATCAAAGATGCCAGTTGTTTTTCATTGCTCTTGACGCTTGCCTTGGACTTTGTTAACCCAAGAGATATAGTCCTTGTTTCCAGGAGTGGGCACTGACCGAAAAACCCTAGCTTTTGGCGCCATGAACTTAAGGTAGAAGGTGCCACATTTCTGAAAAGCAAGAGGTATGGTAGGAAGGTAGTATGGAAAGAACGCTTGGAGTTCTTCATGACTGGGTTTCTTGTCAGGATACGGCCCATGGAAAGCATGCAGCTTACCAGCCACCGCGAAAGGAATGATCATCTGGCGTTGCTAGGTTGCTATCACCGAAAGATATGCACTTTGAGTACCAAGCGTTAAGAGAAAATAGTTCACTCCTGCAAAATGTATAATAGCATCCACATTTCTTTTTAAAGTAATTTACATTACCAAATTTTAAGATATCTTGCCTTTTACTTGTTTACTTGCTTGTTTATCAATTCGTGTACACTCTTTCTTCAAATTTATTTCCTACTTACTCTAAACAAAATCCATTCTACCAACATTGCATAGACTTGACCAATTTGTTCTGGGACTTGTTTGGCCGGTTCCGCAAGTAAGCCTGCGTTAAGAGGCCAGAGGTTGTTCGCGTGAAAACTGCGTGCGAACAAGTCTCTAGACTTTAAAGAAGTATAATCAGCCTTGTATTCTAAGGATTTTAACGAATGAAAGGAGCATAAACCATCATCTGTTCGAGAAGGGTTATCCGTTAAAGGGAAATTCTTGAAAAGAGATGTTAGGTTTGAGAAAAAGAAAGGTAAAACTTAGTAGAAGTCTTATGGTTGTGATATTTCTGGTATTAGGTGTTATCACTGTAATCATGAAGGTAAGGACAATGGCAATACAACTATTGTGCAAAATGATTATGAATCATCTGATGTCCTTGTGGTTTCGAGCAGTAACTCTTGCAAAGAGTGAAGTATGAATTCATAATGTACTTGGCATATGAATTCAAACAAGATTATGTTTGAAGAATTATGTGATCAAGATGGTGGATTAGTGCTGTTGGGAAACAATAAAGCTTATAAAATTAAAAGTATTAGATCTGTGAGATTCAAGATCCAAGATGAGTCAATAAGGCTATTGACTGGTGTTAGGTATGTTTCTGATCTTAAGAGGAATTTGATTTATCTTAGTGAATTCGACAAGAAAGTATATGTCTTCAAAGGAGAGCAAGGTATCCTGAAAGTTATGAAGGGGTTGAAGGAAGTCTTGAGAGGCGTGAAGAAACAAGGATTGTATACCCTTGAAGCTGAGGTTGTAAGTGGTTTAGCAAATTTTGCATCCACGAAACTAGTGCCGAAGATAGAATCATGGCACATGAGATTGGGCCATGTCAGCAAAAGAGGCTTGGTCGAACTGGGGAAATAGAACCTGTTAGGTGGTGACAAAGTCGATAAGTTAGAGGTTTTTGAACCTTGTGTATTTGGAAAATCTTGTAGGGGGGAGTTTAACAAAGGTAAAAAAAAGAACACATGAATCCCTTGATTACATTCATGCTGATCATTGGGATCTGCAAGGAATCTTTCACGTTCAGGTGCAAGGTATTTTCTATCCATAGTTGATGACTATTCCTGAAAGTTATGGGTATTCATTCAGAAGACTAAAGATGAAAATTTTGAGAATTTCAAAAGTTGGAAGGTTTTGGTCAAAACTCAAATGGGCAGAAAGGTTAAGAGGTTGAGAACCGGCAATGGCCTCGAATTTTGTAGTGAAACTTTGATAGCTATTATGTCGAGTATGGGATTGCAAGGCATAAGGTTGTAGCAGGTACTCATCAATAAAATGGTTTAGCTAAGAGATTCAATCGAACAATCCTTGAAAGGGTTAGATGCATGTTGGTTAGTGTTGAATTGAAGATGGTGTTTTTGGCGGAGGCTGTTTTGACTGCAGCTTATCTGATAAATAAATATCCCTCGACTATCTTGGGAATGATGAAACCTAAAGAAGTTTGGTCGAGTCAACCACTAGATCTTGACAAACTGAGATTATTTTGATGTTTAGCCTATGCTCACATTAGGCAAGACAAATTCAAACCTAGAGCTCTGAGATGCATGTTCCTTGGATATCCTGAAGGAGTCAAAGGCTATAGGTTGTGGTGCCTAGAACCAGGTCACAGAAGATGTATCATAAGTCATGATGTAGTTTTCAATGAAGTTGAGATGTCGTTCAAGAAAACTAGTGGTGTTGGTCGAAGTGCATAAATCTTTGAAGAGAAGCTGGAACATGTAGAGATTTCTTTTAAGGTGAAGCATAGTGATGTTGAAGTGCATAACCCAGATGAATTATAAGAAGAAGAGCAAGATATTGAAGAAACTGAGGAAACTATCGATGACTACCTACTGAAAAGAGATAGCTCAAGAATAGTCATCAAGCCACCTCAGAGACTTGGTTATGGAGATCTTATAGCTTTTTCCTTAATCTCAGCAAGTGAGGTAGTTGAGGAAAAACCTAGAGATTACAAGGAAGTTGTGAGGAGCCGAAATAAGACTAAATGGCGAAAAGCCATGGATGCCGAATGAAATCTCTTCATGATAATAACATTTGGGAGCTGATTGAGAAACCTGCAGGAGTTAGGTTAGTCAGTTATTAGTGGATTTTCAAGGTCAAGGAAGGAATCGAAGGAGTGATGTCGAAACGTTTTAAGGCAAAGTTGGTTGCTAGAGGGTTTAGTCAGAAAGAAGGTGTCAACTTCAATGATGTGTTCTCACCTATTGTAAAGCATAAATCTATTAGAATGTTGTTGTCCATAGTGGCGAAGTTCGACCTGGAACTTGAACAAATGGATGTGAAGACATCCTTCCTATATGGTGATCTAGATGGAATGATCCCGATGCAACAACCTAAAGGGTATGCAAAAAAGGATAAGAAAGATTATGTGTGCAAGATGGATAGCTCTTTGTATGGCCTGAAACAATCTCCTCGAAAGTGGAACAGGAGATTCGAAAATTTAATGGCACACATTGGTTTCACTAGGAGCCAGTTCGATCACTATGTTTACTTCAGATTTCGACCTGGAAACTCACTTGTTATTTTGTTGCTTTATTTGGATGATATCCTCATAGCTAGCAACAATGTCAAGGATGTAATGGAGGTGAAGGCTGAACTCAGTAAGAAGTTCGAAATGAAGGATCTGGGAGCTGCCACCAGGATTCTTGGGATTGACATCCGGAGAGATAGAAATTAGTTGAAATTATGCTTATCTCAAGAGACATACTATGGAAGATTCTAGACAAGTTTGGTATGTCAAACTCAAAGCATGTTGCGACTCTAACAAATCCTTAGTTTAAGCTTAGTACTACTCAAAGCCCGAGTATTGAAGCTGAAAGAATCTATATGAGTAGCATTCCATATTCTAGTATAGTAGGTTCTTCGATGTATGCTATGGTCTGTACGAGGCCATACATAACGTATGGAGTGAGCCATATAAGTAAGTACATGGCCAATCCTAGAAAGGCGCACTGGAAAGTTTTGAACTGGATTCTTAGGTACATAAATGGGTCTCTAACTAGAGTCTTGATTTATGGTGGAGCCTGTGGTGATGATAGCAAAGTCGAAATCGAAGGATATGTCGACTCTGATTATGCAGGTTGTATGGATTCCATAAAATCTATTTTTGGATATGTGTTTACTATGTTTGGCACAATAATAAATTGGAAAGCGACACTTCAGGATATGTGTTTACTATTTCCAATCCACATTTAACAATGATAACTCTACATTGAAATTTCAGATCATTTGCAAAACCTTTAAATGTGATAGTCAAAGTGTAATACACCTATCGATTTGGTTTGCCTAAAATTAGAGCCCTTAATGTAAAGTCATCATTCAATAATCAATTGTTCCATCATAAAAATCATTTGGTTTGCCTAACATTAACTCAGATTCCATCACAAGCTCTTGAATTGGAAGCAGGCCATAAATATTATGCAGACGGATATGGCTTTTACAAGAAACCTCAGTGAGAAGTTTGCAAACTCTTCCATTCTTGACTTCTCCTTCTTGTGGTTTGCTCAAGTATAATACTGATGGTACTAACAACGAGGCAGTGTGAATATGGTAAGAAGAAGAATAAATTCAAATAGAACATAAAATTAAAAATAAAATAAAAAAGTAATTTGAACATTTTTAAAAAAAAATAATTGATATGCACACCGTCAATCAATCATTCTCGTGTATCTCGTCGCATCATACTGTAATTTTTAAATTAACAGTATAACATAATAGATTAACAAATTTTTATTAGATGACACTGTAAAATTACTACGAAGGCATACCAACGGTACAGATTTTTATTTGTAAAACAGTGTGTTTATAACTAAATGGATTATTATTTATAAAATGGTGTGTTTATAATTTAATAGATTCTTCTTTGTTGAATGGCGAGTTTATAATTCAATGAATTTTTATTTATAAAAAATTGATGTTTGAAAAAATTAAATACTTTTATGTTGAATATTGTTTACATGAGATTTTATTTTGTGTGAATTTTAAATAACGATATCGAAATGGTGTGTTGATGATTAAATGAATTTATACATACAAATTGGTGTGTTTATAATAAAAATTGATTTTATTTGAAAAATGGTGTGTTTATAATTAAAAAGATTTTTATTTGCAAAACACTGTATTTGTAATAAAATTGATTTTTGTTTTATTTTTTGCAAAATAGTGTGTTTATAATTAATTGAATTTTTATTTGAAAATATTGTGTTTGTAATTAACTGATTTAATTACAAAATGGTATTTTTAAAACTAAATGGATTTTTAATTTTAAAAAATAGTATTACAAAAAACTAAATAATTTTAGTTTGAATATTATTTAAAAGTCATTTTAGTTTTTGTGGATTTTAAATGATGATAGTGAAATGGTGTATTTATAATTAAATAGATTTTTAGTTGTATCATATATATATATATATATATATATAT
This sequence comes from Lathyrus sativus, assembly GCA_963859935.3. Lineage (NCBI taxonomy): Eukaryota > Viridiplantae > Streptophyta > Magnoliopsida > Fabales > Fabaceae > Lathyrus > Lathyrus sativus. The sequence goes on from OZ012738.1 coordinate 512,846,881, forward strand.
ATATATATATATATATATATATATATATATATATATATATATATATATATATATATATATATATATATATATATATTTATAATTAAATAGATTTTTAGTTGTATCATATATATATATATATATATATATATATATATATATATATATATATATATATATATATATATATATATATATATATATATATATATATATATATATATATATATATATATATATATATATATATATATATATATATATATATATATATATATATATATATATATATATATATATATATATATATATATATATATATATATATATATATATCACAAGAAATTTTTTAGCTTTCTTGGTATGGTATTTTGTCCTTTTATCAAAGGTCGTTAATTCAACTCTTATAAAGGACAAATTTTAATTTTTTCAGTGTATTTCTTTAGTCTTAATAAATATATAAAATATTAAAATAATTAAAAGTAAAAAGTCGCCAGTAATTTTAAAAATATATAAAAATTGGAAAAATGTCACAACACTAAATTCATTTGAAAGAAATGTTATTGTATAACTAAATATGTCAATTGACGTATAATTTTAATTTATATAATTTCTCTTGATATTTTCAGTTCTTAAAAACATCTAATTCATCAATATCGAAACTATTGTTATGTATTAATGAACATCATATTAAGACAATATTCTTTTGAAATTTTCCATTTTTAATAATTTCTGTTTTGGATATTCAAAGCATGAATTCAAGGAGAACACGTGCTTCAACCAAAGATACAAATTATATCCACAAAACAACAACAACCAAAAGTACCATTTAAAAATAAAAATCTAGAAGGAATTTATACCACTAATAAAGATTACAATAATAAGTTCCATTAGACTTTAAAACCAACAACGATCACAAAATAGTAATGATTTTATCCACTAAAATTAAAACTTTCAGATTATTTATGTCGTCATAAAAAAATTATTTGATTACGCATCTTTCAAATATACCAACAAATCGCATACCATATCATGAAAATAGAGGATTTAGAACCTTTCCCCTTCAGCATTGTCTCCCAAACCCTCAAGTGATCTCCAACATTAGCTGCCACCAAGAGAGGTATACCAATCCAACTAGCAATATTCTTCCACACCATGATAGAATATGGACAATTTATAAAGAGGTGATCAACATCTTCATCACACCTAAAACAATATACGCATACTTTGTCATCGACATTAGTAATGACTTTTCTAATAGTGAGATTATATTGAGCCGGTAATGTATCTAAAAGCAACCTCCAGCCGGAAATCTTGAATTTCAAAAGAAAAGTGGAATTCCACAGAACAGCCAACAAAGAAGAGGTAGCACTGTCCAAAAATAGCCCACCTCCAGCTTGTAGCAATCTATCATAATAAGAATTGACAAAGAAAAATTTATCAGATACATACAGCCAAAGGAAAACATCACGACCTGACCACATAGGAGAGATTGCTGCCAACAAAACCAGTAATTCATCGAGATCAGTATCAGCAGCATAACACAGATTATCACAGTTAAAACCTAACTCCCACACCCACGTCTGCTCCACCCAATTGCCCATATCCGCCACAACCGCAGGCTTTCTTTCTGAATACTCAAATAAAATAGGATAAAGCTCCTTAAAAGGAATATTCCTCAATCATTTGGTCGACCAAAAAGGAATTAATTTTCCTTCCCCAACTTGAAACAAATAGATTATGAAAAACCAGTAACCTCACAAGAATCATTATACTTCATAAGATCTTTCAACCATAGCGATCCAAAAAAATCGAGTCTCGGAGCCTCTTTCGAGAAAAACCCGCTAATGACGTTATCATATCTAAACCGAATTAAATCACTCCAAATAGAAAACATTTCCCTAAGTATTCTCCAAAGCCATCTCTTCCTCCTTGATAGAGTTCACATTCGTTATTAGAGAAGACCCAATCCGCAGAGCAGTAATGGCATTGGTTTTAGATCTTGTCTTCAACAGTGAATGGAAATACCTTGTGTTACAGTTTTTTTCCTTTACCCACTTGGATCTAGATTTTTGTTTGATCAATCTTTCTTTCAAGATGATATTGTTCCAAACTTTCACTAATAGCATCTTCCTCCAAAGTAAATCCATCTACACCCACCAAATTTGCTTCTAGAATATTAAGACACTCCACACCTATCTCTATTCTCAAATAAACCCATCTGAATACGTTACCCTATCCACCGACTCCATGCTAGTGATGTTAAACCGTTTAAACCTCCATGTTTGTGATTGTTTCATAATCATGCATTCATGCATTCATAAACATCTATTTTTCACCTAGTTTTCAAGAAACTTAGGAACTTTATTTGCAAATATCATAGGTAATTTGATCATGAACTCTGGAAGAAGTTAAGACCTTTGGTGGCTTGTCCTTTTGATTTCAAAGACCGGTATGGAAGACTTCTTAACTGTGTTGAACACTGATGTAGAAGGCGGATTTTTGAACACCTTGGTCCATTTCTACGAATTGGCATATAGGTGTTTCACTTTCCCTACTCATCAACTTGCGCCTACCTTACAGGAGTATTGTTATCACATGGGATTGCCTGTATCAGATTAGATATCGTTTAGTGGTTTAGAGGAGACTCCTAAGTCTCATGTCATTGGAGAGGTTGTGAACTTAAGGAAAGGGGAGACTGATGTTAATATTATGACTAAATAAGGTGTTCGTAGTCTACCTGCTAAGTTCTTAATGGGAAAGGCTATTACTCTTGCTAGTGCAGGGAGTATGGTTACTTTCAGAACTGCTCTTGCTTTGCTTATCTAAGGCATAGTTATGTTCTCTAATATTGATAATTTTGTAGGCATCAATGTTATTTGTATCTTTCTGATTTAGAATCCAGTTCCTACTTTGCTTGCAAATACCTACTATTCTATCCATCACATGACGAAGAAGAACAGAGAAACTGTTATGTGTTATGTACCTTTACTGTACAAGTGGTTTATTTCGCACTTGCTGTAATCCAGCTTATTCAAGGATAACAAGAAGGTTTTAAGGTGGTTTCAGAGGATTATGTCTCTCACCAATGCGGATTTGACTTGGTATTCTAGAGTTTATGACGATGTGAAGGTTATTGACAGTTGTTGTGAATTCCCCAATGTACCTCTTATTGGTACAAAAGGAGGTATTAATTATAATTCGGTTTTGGCTCGACGTCGGCTTGGATATGCTATGAAGGATAAACCAAGAAACATTTTTTTGGAAGCATTCTTCATTCAAGAAGAAGTTGATAGCAAGGGGTTAAAGGAGGAGACAGTCCACGCTTGGCATAAGATTCGTAAAAAAGGAAAGGTCGAATTAGGAACAAAATATTGTGTTGCTTTGAAGGCTTACACTTAGTGGGTGCAAGAAAGAGCTGCTAAGATTAAGATGCCTTATCCTCCTGAAGAACCTATGTTCCCTAAAGTCATAAGATTGACTCTTGTTCCAGTTGAAGATATGGAAGGACTCTAAGTTGCTTTAGCTCAGATGAAGTAGGAAAGAGAAGCTTGGCAGAGCAAGTCTCATGCTTCTAATGTGGAAAGGCTAGAGTTGAAAAGGCATTTGAAAGAGAAATATGATCCACTTTAACAACATGGAAAGAAAAGGAAGAGAGAGCAAAAGGCTTGGTCTAGCGCTTGGAAAGGTGTTGTTGACAAGATCTTGAAAGGAAAACCGAGATGAAGACTGCTTTTGAATCTCAGATTAGGAAGCTCAAGAGGAAGTTATAACATGGAGATGGATCTTCTTTAGTTATGGTTTCCTCAGCTCCTAGGCCTTATTTTATGTCATTTGTTAAGGATTTCTTTGAAATTATGTACTGAAATTGTAATCCTTCCAAATTTTTAATGAAATGAAAGTTCCAATTTTTCTTCTTAATATGTTATTATTTATGATGGTTGCAATATGTTTATAGTTCCTTATTTTCTTCAAAATAATCATTTGTGTATGCATTTCACGCATCATTTGGTCTTGTTTCCCGCTAATCTTTCGGAGTCTTATTTATTTTCCTTCGTCTTCGTAGAAGATAAGCTGACACACCGGTACAATACTCGGGCCAATTCAAGACAAAAGATGGAAACAATTAAGCAAGAACAAAGGGAACTTCATGAGGAAGTGAATTCATTGAAGACGAGAATGGACAAAATGATTGCTCTATTTGAATCCTTGGTGGAAGCTCAGAATCAGCCTCCACCTCTGTCTCAACCTCAAGTGAATGTCATCTCAGAGATTGCAACAACTCTCGTTGCATATGTTGTACCTATTGTCATACCTCTAAAAATACGATTCCCGCGAAGGACGCAGAATAAGTTGTTCGAATAGTGTTGCCACCAAATTTTAATTTATTCCAATGAAGGAATAGGAAAATATCGAGAAAACCTTTTTTTAAATGGAAAGTGGTCATCGCAACTATATCTGGGTTCAAGAGTCGGTTACGTGAGGGGAAGGTATAAACACCCTCTCACATCTGTTATACTCAATGGGAACTTCTTAGTCTAATTAGTGATTGAATGTTTAACTTATGTTATTCGTTTTCTTTGAATAATAAACAATAAAAAGAGAAATGGTTACAAAAGATCTATCTAAGGTTACTTTGTTAAAGAAAATGGATGGTTTTTGTATTATTAGAGTGCTCGCCAAGAATTGGGGCCCTTGTGCCTATGTATTCCCTCGTGCAATGGGAAAGTTAGAGCAATCGCAGTTCATATTATGGTTTGTTATAAAAAAAAGGTCTCTATCGCGCTTGGAACCAGAGTAAAGGTTGGTTAGTTGTTAGTGGTCTTGCTAAGGAATGTGATCCTTGTGCCTACGTATTCTCAACAAGAACGAGAAATCAGAGCGTCCGTAGTTTTGGGCTACGGGTTTTTGGTTTGTGTCTTTTAATGAACGAGTTTAGATCACATTCTAATTATTAAACGTTGGCTTGTTTGCTCACTGGGGGAGGTTGAATCACTAGTTTATATGCGTGATAGAAAGGATTAAATAATATTCTTTTAAGAATAAGTGTTTGATTGCACGGGGGAGAGTAGTTAGGTTTGATGTGTTTTTTATAGATGTCAACTGCTCGAACACGAGAGAGAAATCTCATACCCAAAAATTGAAAGAAAAGAATGGAAGGCCCTACAGTCCTTGATCTTACCGGCCGTTCAGAACCTAAAGTGGGCCAGAGACAACGTCTGCGATGCTGGGTGTGAAAGATGAGGATAGGGTGTACCTGCAAAGCACTCCGATGCTAAAGTGAGAATCGGGAGAAAAGAAGGCAAGTACAGAGTATGTGTATGTTAGGATGATTATTGAATATCTGACCTTCTTAAATGAGAAGGTTTTTATAGTGCCCCTAGCGCTTGGCCACTGGTCCCTATTTTTGGGGCGGGATATTCGCTCCCCAAAGAATAGGTAACTACCAGAAACTAGCCGTTGGGACGGGCAGAGGTGCCCAAAACTAGTCGTTGCTATGGACAGAGACGTAATATCGAGCATCAACATCGTGACTGTTTCTAGATAATGGAATCGTGTGTGATGGGCAGGAACTGCTGGGGAGGGGTAGTTGACCCTAGAGGTTAGTCGAGCAGCCTCTCCTAATAGAGGGACAAAAAGGTAAATGCTGCCCTAAATTGGCTGGACTTAGGCAATTGGGCCATTCTGAGAGCAGAACTGGATTGAGCCATGCCTAGCCATTAGGTCAGTATGGAACATGAGCCCCCCAAGTCGTTGCTCCCGAGCATGGTAGTGATGACTTAAGGGAAGCTCGTAGTCCCGAGGAGGACTGGACATGGTTGTCGCTTGTTGCTAAGATGAAGTTGTTCCTTGGTGCCCGAGGGAATCTATGCCCGGGGGACCTGTAATGTTGCCTGGTGGGGATCCCAACATACGGTGAGCCCAATGATTGATGTGATCTGAAGAGTTGAAGTGCCACGCGTGCCTCGATCCATGTGCCACATTTAATGCATAATGATGGCTAGGCTAGGGTCATGATGATGCCCTTAGCTGCGCGTGCTTGTACACGTGTTGAAGCGGTAAAGCAGCAAGCAAAAATATTATTTTTGGAAGAATTTCCTTCGGGATTTATCGTCTCCACAGGGATCAGTGTGAGGGAAAGAATGTCGTTCGACAATCTCTACGTCTCTAAGCTTGGGTTTGAATGGTTTGGGATAAAAATTCAAAAGGAAAAACATAAAACAAGAAAATAAGTACATTCTTAAGAAATGAGAAAACTCGTCAGGAGTTGTATTTCGTTCTACCCATCATGTACTAAAAAATATATGGATCAAATGCACGCAACCTAATTAGCTCGTTAATATCATCACGTATCGCTCATAACAGAGGTTATCTCTAACGCAAAGTCGAGACATCAACCGTATCGTCTCATTGTTGATCTCTCACACAACTCGACAACACAGAGCATTAAGAATTGATACCCACGTGAATATTAGTCCTAAATCTATCTCTAGCATTTAGAATCTAATAGATGTTCATCTTAGATCGAGTTCGAACAGTATATGTCTATAGCAATCCAAACCCATTAAGTAAAAAATCAAGATAACCATCGATAAAGAGTTGTAAAAGATATTTTATACAAAGATCCATAAATATACATACAATCAAGATAAACTTACATACAAAACCCCAACAAATGAAAAATACATATAGGGGAAGGAAGAAGAACACAAATCTCACGGTCTGTCAACTCCGATTGAAGTGGATTCGACTTCGGATCGTCAAGATGCACCCTCCAATGTTGTTTCTAAGCTAAATCTACTCAAGAATGTGTTTGATGAAGTTGGGGTAAAAAGTTCCCAAATAACATAACCTAAAAAATGCTGAAAAATCACTTAAATAGACAAAAATGGGCCAATTATTCGCCTAACGAAGTCCTGTTCGCCTAGCGAACTTATGCATCTTTCGCTACTGCCAAAATAGTGTTTTTCACGCGTTTTAGAACTTTCTGTTCGCCTAGCGAACATGACAGCAAACCAATACTTGTTTCGACCATAACTTTTGAACCGTAACTTCGTTTTACACGCAGTCAGAAGCGTTGGAAAGCTTGTTCAATGCTCTATAAGACAATGACAAAATATCATTGCTTATATACCTACAAAAAATGAGAAAAAAATTAAACTCAATGAAATTTACGCAACACACAATATATACACTATAATGTAAACTATACAACATATGCACAAAAGTTGATGTTTCTTGGTTGAATTAAGCCAATAAGTGCCAATTATTTACATTCAAAATCAGTACATTTTAGCATCTATCAACTCTCCCCAACTTAAACTTGTTTGTCCATAAACAAGAAACGATCAACTCAAGGAAACAAAAGTAACAATCAAGCAATCACGACTCAACAAGTTTCGAAAAACAAAAAACAAATGTATGGTTTAACACAAAAACGTACATGCAAAGCAAAACATACCACTAAACTACAACGATAACATGAAAATGAAACAACTCCTAAATACAAAACACATGTAAAAAATTCTAAGACAATACAATGTTCAAAAATGAATCACACCTAACACACACTTCATCGGTAGATGAATAAAAAAACGAGGGACTTAACTCTCACCTAACACTCAAGCTAACAACAAGTTAAATTATGCACTCATTAAGAAAAAACTCATATTGAACAGTATAAAAGCAAAAATCACAAGGGCTTTAAGGATTGTAATGTAGCTTGGGTAACAAACAATTTTTTTTCTCAAGGTAAAAGAAACAAAAACATGCCTAATCAAATGAGAGTGATCATTTCTCACAATCTCAAGCACTCGCAAATTCCAATCACCTTTTCCTCTTTTCCAAATTGTTACACCATTCCACACAACTTATTAGCATAACAATCCTTCTATAATTTTTCTTTTCTTTTTTTTTCAATTCTTTCCCCTTTTTTTTTCTTTTTCTTTTTCATTTTTTCTTTTCTTTCTTTTTTAAAACATTTTCTTTTTCTCAACCTCTTAACAACCAACCTCTTCTCCCCAACTTGAATATAACCACACATAGTGACATTAATGCTCCTAAACTTATTAGGCAAGGGTAAAAATTCAAATAACAAGTCATGGTTATAGTTCAAGAAAAAGTATTAGAATTCATACAAAAATAAACTTAACACCAACATGGATTCTAACAAAGGCTCAAAGGGGGGGTAAGCAAATTCTCACTCACTCACAAGATAGATTGGCTATTTGGTCAAGTGGATATGCTCAAAATCGAACAAAATGCCTTGATCATTTTAGTGCTATCATACAAATCAACACAAATACAAGATTAAACATAATAAAAACGAGTTAAATAAGAATGTTGGTCTCCTGCATATAGTAAGCAATGGAAAGCTCCTCACAAAAAGGTTTTGTTTAAAGTGATTCAAAACTGAACAAGTATGGAAAAAGAATGAATGACATGAAAATTGTACAATTCAAAAGTTTCTTAATCATGCTATGTTCTAGAAAGCGATAAACGAGTATCTTGCAAAGTACCAACTTCAAACAATATCAAAACCATACATTCGCAAGTTGAAACGATCAAACTTGAAAAATCACAAAATGCACCCTCAAGCTAATCAAAAACAAACTTGAGAGTAAACACAAACATTATTCTAACAACCTAACAAAATTGAATTAAACTAAATAAACATAAAGCTATACAAACTCAAAAACCATTGGGTTGCCTCCCAACAAGCGCTTGTTTCATGTTGTTAGCTCGACACCTTTAGTGTTATTTGCTAGTAACTTCCTCACATACACGCCGATGCTTTGTCAAAGCGTCAACCTAAAGAAAGTGTCATAACCAAACACTTGAACAAATGTTACGAGAACAAAATATATACAACACTTGAACAAACATAATAGAAGATAAAAGCAAAACAAAAATCTATACAAGCATATATACAATTACATCCAAAGCTTAGAAATATAGAAACTATCGCAATGCGACTCAATATCAAAACCAATCCCCGGCAACGGCGCCATTTTGTTGAAGCAGTAAAGCAGCAAGCAAAAATATTATTTTCGGAAGAATTTCCTCCGGGATTTATCGTCTCCACAGGGATCAGTGTGAGGGAAAGAATGTCGTTCGACAATCTCTACGTCTCTAAGCTTGGGTTTAAGTAGTTTGGGATAAAAATTCAAAAGAAAAAAACACATAAAACAAGAAAATAAATACATTCTTAAGAAATGAGAAAACTCGTCAGGAGTTGTATTTCGTTCTATCCATCATGCACAAAAAAATATATGGACCAAATGCACGCAACCTAATTCGCTCGTCAATATCATCACATATCGCTCACAACAGAGGTTATGTCTAACGCAAAGTCGACAGGTCAACCATATCGTCTCATTGTTGATCTCTCATATAACTCGACAACACGGAGCATTAAGAATCGATACCCACGTGAATATTAGTCCTAAATCTATCTCTAGAATTTAGAATCTAATAGATGTTCATCTTAGATCGAGTTCGAACAGTATATGTCTATAACAATCCAAACCCATTAAGTAAAAAATCAAGATAACCATCGATAAAGAGTTGTAAAAGATATTTTATACAAAGATCCATAAATATACATACAATCAAGATAAAGTTACATACAAATTCCTGAAAAATGAAAAATACATAGAGGAAGGAAGAAGAACACAAATCTCACGGTCTGTCAACTCCGATTGAAGTGGATTCGATTCTGGATCGTCAAGATGCACCCTTCAATGTTGTTTCTAAGCTAAATCTACTCAAGAATGTTGTTTGGGAACTTTTTACCCCAACTTCATCAAACACATTCTTGAGTAGATTTAGCTTAGAAACAACATTTAAGGGTGCATCTTGACGATCCAAAATTGATTCCACTTCAATCGGAGTTGACAGACCGTGAGATTTGTGTTCTTCTTCCTTCCTCTCTATGTATTTTTCATTTGTTTGGGTTTTGTATGTAAGTTTATCTTTATTGTATGTATATTTATGGATCTTTGTATAAAATCTCTTTTACAACTCTTTATCGATGGTTATCTTGATTTTTTACTTAATGGATTTGGATTGCTATAGACATATATTGTTCGAACTCGATCTAAGATGAACATCTATTAGATTCTAAATGCTAGAGATAGATTTAAGACTAATATTCGCGTGGGTGTCGATTCTTAATGCTCTGTGTTGTCGAGTTGTGTGAGAGATCAATAATGAGACGATACGGTTGACCTCTCGACTTTGCGTTAGACATAACCTCTGTTGTGAGCGATATGTGATGATATTGACGAGTGAATTAGGTTGCGTGCATTTGATCCATATATTTTTTAGTGCATGATGGATAGAATAAAATACAACTCCTGACGAGTTTTCTCATTTCTTAAGAATGTATTTATTTTCTTGTTTTATGTGTTTTTTCTTTTGAATTTTTATCCCAAACCACTTAAACACAAGCTTAGAGACGTAGAGATTGTCGAACGACATTCTTTCCCTCCCACGGATCCCTGTGGAGACGATAAATCCCGGAGGAAATTCTTTCAAAAATAATATTTTTGCTTGCTGCTTTACCGCTTCAATAGTAACCACTAGATTTCAACAAAGATTGGTAATAACCGAATCAAAGGGATTCCAATAACGATTGGTTTTAAACAGAGCCAGTGACTACTGGGTTTTGAAAGATTATTGGTGACAACCAACTCGAGGTACCAAATAACAATTGGGTTCAAACAATGCTAGTGACTACTAGACTTTCAAAGATTATTTATGACAACCAAATCAGAGATAAACATTAGTAACAACTAACCATCTTGGTAATTCAGATATTGCTAGTCACAACTAGCTTTCCAGAGAAAAACTAGTAATCCCAGGATCACTGATAACATTGGGGTAACAACCACAAAGCGAAAACCGTTGCAACGGATCAAAGGGAATGGTAACGACCAAAGTATCTCAAAGGCAACAGCCAGGAAAACAGAAACCCAAAGCAAATGCAAACAAAAATGCGTATGCTGATAAGATGTTGTATGTAAGATGCAAACCGGCCCATGAGGGAGAAGTGTCGCAACTGCGAAAAACACCAACGACACACGTGTAGTCATAAAGTTGTTTAAGAATTACATATTCCCTAGATTCAGAACACCCCGTCTTGTTATCAGCGACGGTGGATCGCATTTCATACCAAGAATCTTCGAAAAACTTTTAAGAAAATTTGGAGTTAAGCATAGGATAGCGCCACCTTATCACCCACGGACTAGTGGCCAAGTAGAAGTATCCAATAGAGAAATTAAACAAATCTTAGAAAAAACCGTTTCTATATCAAGAAAAGATTGGTCTCAGAAGTTGCAAGATGCGTTATGGGCCTATAGAACCGCCTTCAAAACCCCTATTGGAACAACTCCTTACCAACTGGCCTATGGAAAATCTTGTCATCTACCCTTTGAATTAGAACACATGGCCTATTAGGCCATAAAAACCCTAAACTTTGACTATTTGACTGTTGGAGAAAACCGTGTCCTTGATATACATAAACTAGAAGAACTCCGCCAATCCGCCTACGAAAACGTGATAACGCGAAATCGTATATGTATATTGACGTATAATTCAACTAATATTTGACTGGTTTCAATCCGATTTCGGGTTTTTTCATGTTATTTGTCTGATATTTTGCAGGTATTTGAAGATCATGTCCAAACAAGGCAATATGAAGAAAAGAAGCAATTACAGATGAAATATGGACGAAAACCAGATGAAAACAACATGAAAAACAACAGATGCGCATTTTGTTGCTGTGACAACCGTCACACATCCATGACGACCGTCACACGGGTGACGACCGTCACACTCCATGACGACCGTCATGCAGGCAAAAACACAAAACTCCATTTAACGTGCAAAAACCAGTTCCAAGTCCCAAAGTAATGGACCACTACTCCCTAATTTTTCTGACTCCAAGTCCACCTTCTGCAAATTACAACCATTAGCATTTCACCTCTATAAAAGGGGAAGAAGGGGAGTTGAGAAAGGGGGCCGCATTCAAGACAACGAAGTGCTGCCAATTTATCTTCAGAGCAACCTTTCCATTATTCTATTCTTATTTGTTTCTCTTTTCTTTCTCTGCATTCTTTGATATTTTGTAATTCCCATTTTCCTTGTACGATCAATTGGCACAAAGACCAGAATCCTGCCAACATTGTAGAGGATCTGCCCAAAGGCCAATTGGAATATTTACAGGTTTTAAATTTTAATCGTAATTTCAGTTTTCATTATGATGCATATTATTAATTACTGTTTTTATTTATGTATTACCATTTCTATTTCCATGTCTAGCTAAACTACTGTAATCGATATGTAATAATAATTCAGACGGAATTTGATAGTAATTGGCGTAGTTTTTCTCTGTTCAAAAACTCAGTTATGGTTCTAGTTTTTAATCAAGATTCTAAATAAACCTTTGTCACGACGGTGAGAAGCTATTTACGGTGGTTTTGCCACGACAGTGGGAAACCATATTAAGGTACGAACCAACAAGCGACAACTGAGGCTAAGACCAGATAGTAAAAACTAGGCATTCGATTTAAAAACAGCGAAAGCGCTTTAAAAAGGATTAGAACTTAGAGATTTTCAAAAGGTAACTTTAACCCCGAACGGGATAGCGAAAGCATACGTTCCGCCTTAGAGTTGCGACTAGCGTCAACAACCATCGTGAGACAAAAGTCTTTAAATCACTATTTTCTTCTTAAACTAAGTTTGAAAACATTTAATACGCCAATAGGTTGTCAAATCCCCGAAGAACAAAATTATTGCATATCGATTCACAAATTCATATCTTAAGTAAAACCTTAGTTCCCTTTAGTAATAGCAATTATTCCCTTAAACATTATCTACCTAGCTAAACATAGTAACTCCCGAGAACACTAGTTTGATTACGAGTCCTTGTGGGATCGATATCTTTTATTACTACGCGATAGACTGTGCACTTGCAGTTAAGTTGTATTAGACATAGAAAGTCGCGATCAAGTTTTTGGCGCCGTTGCCAGGGACCCGTTTAGTCAATAGTGTAACCTTCTGTTACGCCGTATAGACTAGGTTAACTATTCTCATTTTTCCTTTACTAGTTTTGTCGGTTGTATGCCAAGTAATCGCCCACAAGGCGATATCTTAAAACCTTCAGTCGCAGAACTAGAGCGCTTCTTACATTTAAGAAGTCGCATCATTGAGTACCAACAAAAACATAACATTCCCGATCCTCTCACTCCCATTCCCAAATCCGAAGAAGAACCAAAGATGGCTGAAGGTTCTCAGAACAGACCTCTGAAAGACTACGCTACTCCATCCCAGCTAGAGCCTCATAATAGCATTGCTGCCCCAGCTATTACTCGAAACGATTTTGAGCTAAAACCCTCATTGCTGTCAGTTGTACAACAACACCAATTTTCAGGAAATGCAACTGATGATCCGAACGAACATTTAACGAAGTTTGTGCAATACGCAGACACAGTGAAAGCAAATGGTGTAACTCCAGACGCAATAAGACTTCGTCTTTTTCCTTTCTCTCTCAGAGATAGAGCCTGAGCTTGGTTACAATCCTTGCCTTCCAACTCTGTTACAACATGGGAGCAACTGAAGAGCGTATTTTTAGCGAGATATTTTCCGCCGAGCAAAACCGCCATGCTAAGAGCTCAAATCAACGGATTTCGACAGAAAGATAATGAATCTCTCTACGAAGCATGGGAACGATTCAAAGATATGATGAGAGCATGCCCTCACCACGGTTTAGAAAACTGGGTGACGATCCATACTTTCTACAATGGGCTCCTGTACAACACTAGATTAACAGTAGACGCTGCCGCGGGCAATGCACTTATGGATAAGCCATACGAGGAAGCCTATCAACTTATCGAAAACATGTCTCAAAACCATTGCCAATGGGGAGGCGAAAGAACTCAATCAGAGAAATCCGCAACTAAAGCTGGAATGTACGAAATAAGTAGCCTTGAAAAATTTAACGCTAAGGTAGATGCCTTAACGCAAAAGATCGATAATTTAACCGTAACGCCACCAGCCAATGTAGTCGCTGTAGCTTCATATTGCGAGTTATGTGGGATTTCCACTCATAATGCGCCTGAATGCCCATTACTAGCAGGAATTTCACCAGACCAAGTGAACTATGCCCAAGGAAACCCCTATGCGAATACCTACAACCCAGGTTGGCGAAACCATCCAAACTTTTCTTACAAAACCGATAACGCATTGCAGATGCCTGCTGCTCCGCCAGGATATCAAAAACCAGTCGGAAATGCTCCAAATGTTCCTAGAAAGTCAAATTTGGAATTGATGATGGAAAAATTCGTAGCAACCCAAGCTCAAACCAACAAAGAATTCCTGAATCAAAACGTACACACTAGTGAGCAAATTAAGCAGCTAACCAGTAAAGTAGATGCTTTAGCCACCCATAACAAAATGCTAGAAACGCAGATATCCCAAGTGGCTCAACAATAAGCCTCTGCCGCTGCACCCGCTGGCACATTTCCTGGACAACCCGAACAAAATCCAAAAGGGCAAGCAAATGTTGTCATATTAAGAAGCGAAAAAGAATTGGACGAACCGATCGATCCAAGAACCGAAAACTCAGCCATGCAACAAAAACCAACTGAACAAGCAGAGAAGGAATCCGAGTTAGAGAAGAAGGAAGACAACGAGAAGGAGGACACCACAAGTGAAAAAACTCAAGCACCTCCAGCGCCATATAAACCACTGATTCCTTATCCTCAAAGACTAATAAACTCCAAAACTACAGGGCAGTTTAAGAAATTTGTAGAGCTCCTTAAACAGTTGAATATCACTATTCCTTTTACAGAAGCTATTACTCAAATGCCCTCGTATGCTAAATTTCTCAAAGAAATCCTATCAAATAAGAGAAAGATCGAGGATAACGAAACATTTACACTTACTGCAGAGTGTAGCGCTATTATTCAAAACCACATACCTCCTAAATTAAAAGACCCAGGTAGTTTCTCCATACCCTGCATCATAGGAAAGTTCGTAATAGACAAAGCTCTATGCGATTTAGGAGCCAGTATCAGTGTTATGCCCCTATCAATATGTAAAAAGCTGAATATGGGAGAACTAAGACCAACCAAAATGTTCGTACAATTAGCTGACCGATCAGTCAAATATCCCGTCGGAATACTGGAAAACGTTCCAGTACGCATAGGACAATTCTACATCCCAACCGACTTCATAATTATGGACATCAAAGAGGACTCTGTTACCCCAATTATCCTAGGAAGACCATTCCTAGCCACAGCCGGAGCTATTATAGAAGTAAAGAAAGGAAGGCTAACATTCGAAGTAGGAGAAGAAAAGATAGAGTTTATTCTCACCAAGTTCTTACAAGCACCAGCCATAGACGATACCTGCTATTTAGTAGATGTAATTGACGAATGCATAAGAGAACTTGAAAATGAAGAGACCACGTATTCAGAAATCATAAAGATTCAAATACCCGATATTTCTGAAGACGATGATTGGCGTAAACCGTATAAAGACGACAGTCTAAGCGAAAGCTTAGCACTAACTCCAAACCATATGCCAGGTCCGAAGAACCCATCTTTAGAACTTAAAACACTACCCAAAAACCTTAGATATGAATTCCTAGACGATGAACTAAAAAGACCAGTGATAGTCAACGCCGACTTAGGACAACTAGAAACCGCAAAGCTATTAGAAGTCCTAAAGAAGTACCCCACCGCGTTAGGCTATAACATAAGCGATCTAAAAGGTATAAGCCCTTCGATCTGTATGCATCGAATTACAATAGAGGAAGACTGTAAAACCTCTAGAGAACATCAGAGGAGACTGAACCCCATCCTAAGTACAGTAGTCAGAGACGAAGTAAAGAAATTATTAGATGCAGGAATCATCTATCCAATCTCCGATAGTGAATAGGTCAGCCCAGTTCATGTCGTACCTAAGAAAGGAGGAGTCACAGTAGTTAAGAACGAAAAAGGCGAATCAATAACAAAAAGAGTCGTGACTGGAAGCAGAATGTGCATTGATTACAAAAAGCTTAACAAAGCCACACGAAAAGATCACTTCCCCTTACCCTTCATAGACCAAATGTTAGAAAGATTAGCCAAACATTCATATTTCTGCTATCTAGATGGTTATTCAGGATTTTTCCAAATTCCCATTCATCCTGATGACCAAGAAAAGACTACATTCACATGTCCTTATGGTACTTTTGCTTATCACCGAATGCCATTCGGACTTTGTAATGCTCCAGCAACCTTCCAAAGATGCATGATGGCAATCTTCGCAGATTTCATAGACGACATCATGGAAGTGTTTATGGACGATTTCTCAGTATGTGGATAAAGTTTCTAAGGATGCCTACAAAACTTAGAAATGGTATTAGAACGTTGTGTAAAAGTGAACCTCGTCCTAAATTGGGAAAAATGTCATTTTATGGTCCGACAAGGAATAGTTCTAGGACATGTCATATCAAATAAAGGGATTGAGGTCGACAAAGCTAAAATAGAAATTATAAAAGACCTCTAACCTCCAAAATCAATACGCGAAATACGGAGTTTTCTAGGACATGCCGGTTTCTACCGCAGATTTATAAAAGATTTTTCAAAAATCACAAAACCTTTGACCGGCCTGTTGATGAAAGATGCTGAGTTCGTCTTTGATGACGACTGTCTAAAAGCATTCGAAACATTAAAATCAGCCCTTATCACCGCACCAATTATGCAACCACCCGATTGGCGACTACCGTTCGAAATCATGTGCGATGTGAGTGATTATGCTGTAGGCGCAGTTCTAGGACAAATGAAGGACAAGAAGCTACATGCCATCTACTACGCCAGTAGAACCTTAGATCTTGCCCAAATGAACTACGCCACAACAGAAAAGGAACTTCTTGCAGTTATATTTGCGCTTGACAAATTCCGTTCTTACTTAGTAGGAGCAAAAATTATCATATACATAGACCACGCTGCCATTAAGTACCTAATAAGCAAAAAGGATGCCAAACCAAGACTATTGAGATGGATCCTATTATTACAAGAGTTTGACTTAGAAATTAAAGATAAGAAAGGAACCGAGAACGTAGTTGCAGATCACTTATCCAGAATAGAAGGCATTAAACATGAACCAGTACCGATAAATGACGATTTTCCATACGAACATCTGATAGCCAAATTAGAAAGTGACATGCCTAACTTAACCTCGGAAGATCCAGAACTCGAAAAAACTGTAGAAGCCGTCTATGCCCAAGTTACATTACCTTGGTATGCCGACATCGTTAATTACCTGGCTGTAGGCGTGCTTCCACCGGATCTCACTTATCAGCAAAAGAAAAAATTCTTCCACGATCTGAAACACTATTATTGGGAAGAACCTCTACTCTTCAAGAGAGGGGACGACAACATATATTGTTGTTGTGTCCCAGAGGAAGAAATAGAAAACATTATTTCCCAATGCCATTCAGCACCATATGGTGGTCATGCCAGTACATCCAAGACGTGCGCTAAGATTCTCCAAGCCGGCCTATTCTGGCCTAACCTATGGAAAGACGTTCACATCGTTGTGCTAAAATGTGATCGATGCCAACGAACGGGCAACATCTCACGACGCGATGAAATGCCTCAGAAAGGAATCTTAGAGGTAGAAATCTTTGATGTATGGGGAATAGATTTCATGGGACCCTTCCCGTCTTCTTTTGGTAATAACTACATACTCGTCGTTGTAGACTATGTGTCTAAATGGATAGAAGCCATTGCCGCTCCAACAAATGATGCACGAGTAGTAATCAAACTCTTCAAAAACACAATCTTTCCTAGATTCGGTGTACCCAGACTCGTCATTAGTGACGGCGGATCACACTTCATATCGCGAATCTTTGACAAACTTCTTTCTAAATATGGAGTCCGACACCGAGTAGCTACACCATATCATCCGCAAACTAGCAGACAAGTAGAGGTCTCGAACAGGGAAATAAAACAAATATTGGAAAAGACTGTCGCTACCTCAAGGAAAGATTGGTCATCAAAGCTAAATGAAGCTTTATGGGCTTATAGGACCGCTTTTAAGACACCAATAGGTACTACACCCTTCAAATTAGTTTACGGTAAATCCTCTCATCTCCCTGTAGAATTAGAGCATAAAGCTTTTTGGGCCATTAAGACACTTAATTTCAACTACACTGAGGCAGGAGAGAAACGAATCTTGAACTTACACGAATTAGAAGAACTTAGATTGGACGCTTACGAAAATGCCCGTATCTACAAGAAACGAACTAAAAAATAGCATGATAAACGTTCAGTCCGGAAACAATTCAGTGTGGGAGACATTGTACTTCTATTTAATTCAAGATTGAAACTTTTCCCAGGTAAACTAAAATCTAGGTGGTTTGAACCTTTTGTAGTGATTAAGGTACTTCAAAGTGGAGCTGTAGAAATTACTGATAAGACGAATGCACCGTTTATCGTAAACGGACAATGTTTAAAACATTATAATAAGAATGAAAACAGCCATCAAGTCAGCAGTATAACATTGCTCGAGCTTCCTGCTCAAACACCCGAATAGCTTGTCACCAAGCTATCGTCAGGCTTTAGACGTTAAAAACAGCACTTAATGGGAGGCAACCCAATTTTCCCGTATTTCCTTCTTTACTGAATTTCATTCTCACTTTTATTTGAAATCTTACTTTGAAATTTTAACAAAAAATTTCACACTTAACTTGCTACTATTTTTATTTTATTTTATTTATTTTCTCTTTTATTTAAACTTTGTTTTTATTTCTACCACCTTTTGTTTCTAAAAATTCTGACTTAAAATTTCTGTTTTAAACTTTTCAGGATTTTTAAAAGCCTTCAAACCTTCCTCCTGTTTTTCTCCGACTAACCTGCGAGTATGGCCGCGTACGACTTCACAAAGGTTCATTTTCGAGGATTAGCTCAAAGGGCAAGATTTGAAGCATTAACAGAGAGAGACATAGCCTTAACACTGTATTATGATAAGTCTACCATGGAGAAGCTAGGAATTACTAATAGCATTCAATTCCTGTTTAATCAATTAGGCTGGGAGAACACCTCCTTGAAAACCCGTTTTGCTACCTATAAGGACCTCACTTACAAATTCCTTAGTTCCTTCAGGTACTTACCCAACTATGGTTTTGGATCAAACATAGAGCTGATAACCTTTAGGATGTTTGGAATGGACCAAACCCATAACCGTATGTCATTAGCTAACCTCCTAGGATTTCCTAGCGGACCACATGTGTTCATCAGTGCCGAAGATGATGATCTTGATTTTGAACTAAACCAGTTCTGGGGTAAAATCACAGGCGACTATCACCCTGACCCAAATGGGATGTATAACGATGAGATTCATAACCCCGCTTTCAGATACTTTCATAAGATCCTAGCTCACACCCTTTTCGGAAAGGAAGAAAACATCACTGCAGTATCTAAAGAAGAGTTGTTTATCTTGTTTTGTGCTTCTCAGGGCCGTCCAGTGAATGTCGTGCCTTTTATGATGAGATCCTTCCTACGTCTCACTCAGGAACCACAATCACCTATTCTAATAGGAGGCCTCGTGACAATGATTGCCCACGAGCTTGGCCTTAGATTCCACCTAAATGCAAGCACTAGTTTTGGCACCATCCGACCCATGAATATCCAATTCTGCTTTAACAGGCGCATTTTAAGAACCATGGGACCTGGCCCCTACGAGTACCTTATCAATGACAAACCTGTCCAGTTATTCACATTGCCAAATCATCAGATGACGAGTATCCATAACACGGACAATTGGATTTATGAATTGGATGAGCCTATGGGACCTCCTTCACCTCAATCAACACCACAAAATTACATGTACGACAGTGATCACGTCTCTGAAGCACATGATTATATGTATTATAAGGATGCTGTATCAGAAGCGGAGGTAGACCCTAAGACCCCTCCACATTACAACATCTATCCTGAGCCCATTCCTGAAGAAAACACTGACAAAATGGATATTGTTCTGCACCGATTAGACAACATCGACGCAACTCTGATCACCGTAAGATAAGAATCACAAGCATCCACAGTGAATTAGCAGTCTTCATGGATTTAGTTTGCGACCAGCTCGATTACTACGCCCGGAAGTTTGACGAATTGAAGGCACAAAAGGACTGAGATTTTAGCTTTAGTTTAGTTTAATTTTCCTGTTTTTTTTCGTACGTTTTCAATTATTTTGATTTTCGCATTGTTTCGTTTCACTTATGTATTACATTAAAAACAATTATTTTAATTAAGTGTTATTTCAATTTTATTCATTAGTCCTTTATTCTGTTTTTTTATGTTATCATATGCTTCTTGGCATATTTATCACATTGCGATACCAAGTACAAACCTTAAAACCATGTTAAAAGCACCCCTATAGCAAAATTCTGCGTTCTGCAGAATTTGCTGGTGTGACGACCGTCACAGAAGCATGACGCCCGTCACACGGGTGACGCCCGTCACAGATGTTTGACGACCGTCACGAGTCCAAAACCTGATATCTGCTATAACAGAGGTTACGTTTTTCCCCCACTCCCATCTTCTCAACTTCCAATCACCACACACTCAAACCCCACTTCAAAATTTTGTTTTCCCTCCTTACTACACATAATCCCAACTCCCATTTCATCTTCATAATCCACTTTTGTGACATTTCTCATCCCACAGAAACCATTAAATCCCCACTTCATCTGCATCATCCAACTATGGCAAGAAACAACGAAACCCCTGACTTTAGCAATATCATTTTCAGCGACGGCGACTCCGGCGAGAAACAAAGAGCAAACTATGTCGCCTTCCATCAACGGTCTCTACAGCTGACCCACTATCCGCACATCCCATCTGTCACGGAGCTCGGACTCCTTGACGGCGTCACTTGGATGCTCCAGAGAGCCGGCATTTGGCATCTGTGCACAAATCTGCAGCCCACTTACGAACAACTCACCCTTGAGTTCCTCAGTTTGTTCACTTACTTCACCTCCAGCGGCGACCTCAGCCAACATTCCGGTGCCGCATGCTTCCGTATGTTCGGCACAAACTACCAACTAAATCAAAATCAGATTGCCGACATCCTACACTTCCCTCGCGGCGAAGATGCTCACCGTTGCATTACCGAACAATTTCAACATGAAGCCTTTGCACTTTGGTACCAATTGACCGAAATCAATGCCGACGGCTGGGACTCTCTGCATGAAACACACATCCACAACCCGACCATCCGGTATTTCCACCGAGCACTGAGCAATACCATCTTCGCAAGGGATAGCAACCACAAGGTGAACTCCAAAGAACTTTTCTTTCTCCACTGCGTGTTCAATTCCGAGCCCGTCAACGCCGCTCCGTTCCTCCTGGCCCACATTCAGGCCAACTGCAACAGGGGCTCTAAGCCTTTTTACTTTGGCGGGATTGTTACCTCCATTGCACTAGGCCTGAACCTCGGTGACCAACTCCAAAATCTCCATACAATTCCTTCGGTATTTCTCGACACCGACCACTGCAGAGCGTCTCACCTCATCCGCTCCAGGACCGATGGAAAGTACCATCCGGTCGTTCGTGGCAAAACCATCAGAAGTATCATCCTGCCGTCACGTACTCGAATGCACCCACAGGATCGTGCCAACTGGCTTTTTGACCTGAATGCCCCTGCTGCTACCGCTGCCCCAACTCAAACCAACACCCAAGGTTCTGTTGACGAAATGCAAGATGAGTTGGACAGAACTGAGCAACCTGAGGCATCACAACCACTTCCTTCTGAAGGCACATCCTACCACCATCGCCGCCACCATCTAGAGCCCGACTTCTCTGAAGAAGACCTTTGCCGATCCCTCGACCAACAAGCACAGATACTCACCATGATGCAGCAACAAAATCAGCGCGCAGAACAATACGAAGCTTGGCATAGGACCACGATGCAACAGCTCCAAACTGGCCAGGAAACCATCACTGAGAACTTGGAGAATCTTACCTTGCAATTTGAAGGACTCCGAGATTATGTCTATCACACCGGAGCGCTGAACTTTGAGGCCCGAGTCAACCAAGCCAGAGGTAGAGGACGAGACAGAGGACGTGACCGAGGCAGAGGCTGTGATTAGTTCTTTCTTTCTTTATTTGTTTACTGTATTTCTCGTTTCCTGTATTTTCAATTCCCCTGTATTTCCCTCTCGCATTCTTTCAAATCAGTGAGGACACTGATTGAGATAGTGTGGGAGCGGAGCGTTTATTTCCCGTTTCCCTGTACTTTCAATTCAGTACTTTCAATTCAGTAATTTTAATTCAAACACTTCCCCACTTTAGCAAATAAAAGCTCATTTATATGTCTTTTTCCGCTATGCAAATTCCCCCACTTTATTCGACATAAACAAAATTTTTTAATTGTTCCTCAAAAGCATCACGAGAATGCGCCAAAGTTCAAACCAAGTTTTGAAACTCCGAGACGAAAATTCTAACAAAACTAGTACCGTCCTGACATCTTAGACCTCCGGTTTATACGAGTCGGTTTCACTACCTACGTGTACCAAAGTCTCAAGTTCCCACGCAAACTCAACCCCAAGTAGTTTATACAAGCAGTCAGCACCATCCTAAACACTTATAAGCGAGCGACCAATGCAAATAAGTGGATGATCTCTAAAAGATGAAAAGTCATGAAAAGAAAGCCATATAGCCCAAGTATAGAGACATGTTCCCTCTAAGTTAGGTCCCCCTCACCCGAGCATCTAGCCCAACGGTACAAAAACTCATCGAAAAATCAATAGTGTAAGCTTATGAGCAATGAAAAGATCAAAACAGCAATGAGATCATATTCACCAACAGGTTGACTTGCCATGAAAGTGTATGGATAACGGGCTTAATGTGATTGCGCTAGAACAAACAGGGTAAACTTGACGCGAGAACCTTGATACCAAGCTGCAGTAGCATGATTGGGACCGATTTGCATAAAAAGGAGACCTCTGAAGACTTATAGTCCAGTGTCGTCACCGTACTCGTTTTGTTCCTACTTAGAATCCCGGTCTTTCCTAACTTTTTGAAAGAGGAAGTTGCCTCGTGCTTGCCGACCTTTATTCTTCCAGCTTTTACTTGAGGACAAGCAAAGATTCAAGCTTAGGGGAGTTTGATAACGCGAAATCGTATATGTATATTGACATATAATTCAACTAATATTTGACTGGTTTCAATCCGATTTCGGGTTTTTCCATGTTATTTGTCTGATATTTTGCAGGTATTTGAAGATCATGTCCAAACAAGGCAATATGAAGAAAAGAAGCAATTACAGATGAAATATGGACGAAAACCAAATGAAAACAACATGAAAAACAGCAGATGCGCATTTTGCTGTTGTGACGACCGTCACACATCCATGACGACCGTCACACTCCATGACGACCGTCATGCAGGCAAAAACGCAAAACTCCATTTAACGTGCAAAAACCAGTTCCAAGTCCCAAAGTAATGGACCACTACTCCCTAATTTTTCTGAATCCAAGTCCACCTTCTGCAAATTACAACCGTTAGCATTTCACCTCTATAAAAGGGGAAGAAGGGGAGCTGAGAAAGGGGGCCGCATTCAAGACAACGAAGTGCTGCCAATTTATCTTCAGAGCAACCTTTCCATTATTCTATTCTTATTTGTTTCTCTTTTCTTTCTCTGCATTCTTTGATATTTTGTAATTCCCATTTTCCTTGTACGATCAATTGGCACAAAGACCAGAATCCTGCCAACATTGTGGAGGGTCTGCCCAAAGGCCAATTGGAATATTTACAGGTTTTAAATTTTAATCGTAATTTCAGTTTTCATTATGATGCATGTTATTAATTACTGTTTTTATTTATGTATTACCATTTCTATTTCCATGTCTAGCTAAACTACTGTAATCGATATGTAATAATAATTCAGACGGAATTTGATAGTAATTGGCGTAGTTTTTCTCTGTTCAAAAACTCAGTTATGGTTCTAGTTTTTAATCAAGATTCTAAATAAACCTTTGTCACGACAGTGAGAAGCTATTTACGGTGGTTTTGCCACGACAGTGGGAAACCATATTAAGGTACGAACCAACAAGCGACAGCTGAGGCTAAGACCAGATAGTAAAAACTAGGCATTCGATTTAAAAACAGCGAAAGCGCTTTAAAAAGGATTAGAACTTAGAGATTTTCAAAAGGTAACGTTAGCCCCGAACGGGATAGCGAAAGCATACGTTCCGCCTTAGAGTTGCGACTAGCGTCAACAACCATCGTGAGACAAAAGTCTTTAAATCACTATTTTCTTCTTAAACTAAGTTTGAAAACATTTAATACGCCAATAGGTTGTCAAATCCCCGAAGAACAAAATTATTGCATATCGATTCACAAATTCATATCTTAAGTAAAACCTTAGTTCCCTTTAGTAATAGCAATTATTCCCTTAAACATTATCTACCTAGCTAAACATAGTAACTCCCGAGAACACTAGTTTGATTACGAGTCCTTGTGGGATCAATATCTTTTATTACTACACGATAGACTGTGCACTTGCAGTTAAGTTGTATTAGACATAGAAAGTCGCGATCAAAACGCTATTATATATAAAGAAAGAACCAAGGCCTGGCATGATAAGAAGATCGTGAAGAAAGATTTCTATATAGGAGATTCTATTCTCTTATTCAACTTCAGATTGCGACTCTTTCCTGGCAAGCTTCGTTCAAGGTGGACAGGTCCCTTTACAGTTACTAAAGTTCTACAATCAGGAGCAGTCGATATCCAGAACCAATCATGTAGCCCATTCATTGTAAATGGGAAGAGATTAAAATTCTACGAAGGAGGGGACATTCCTGATGATTACTCCAGCCACACCTTGATTGATCCACCACTGCCTACTTCAACCATATAGGTTATACTCGTCAAGCTAACGACGTTAAACAAGCGCTGCCTGGGAGGCAACCCACGGTTTTCTTTATTTTTCCTTTACTTATCCCTTATTTTATTTTATTTTATTTTATTTTATCTTATTATTATCTATCAACTAACAGTTTATGATGCTTGTGCTTTCAGGTCTTGCTCTCTAAATTTTACTTGCAGGATGCAGCCTCTTGACGACATGCATGTCACCTTTAGGACGACAACCAGAGGCAGAGGTACTATGTTCTTCAGCAGCGTCCTATGGCACCGACCCGGTACCCAAATCAGGCCTGCATGGAAGCTTTAGGCATTGAGCGCAGTATACGGTTTCTCTGTCATCAGCTCCATTGGGACGAATATGCTGATCAGTTACACCAGACCTACATGCACCTTACTCTGGAGTTCCTTAGCTTTTTTCGCCATGAACCATACGTTAGTCAGGAAGGAACTACCACATTTAGACTATTTGGCACAGAGTATGCCTTTACCATGAAGGAGTTCGGTGACCTGCTCGAATTTCAGACCACTCCTGATGCTATACCTGACCTACCGATGGGTTACTTTATGAGTCGAGACATCGACCAATTCTGGAGAGACATTACAGGTGGAGGGAGCCTTGAACCATCCATTCAGCTATCTCCAGTCATCCACAACCCAGCTATGAGGTACTTTCAGATGATCCTGGCTCACACTTTCCTCGGAAAGGCTGACTCTGACATGCATGTTAGTGAGGAAGAGATCTTCTTCCTGTTCTGTGCAAACCAAATACGCCCAGTGGCATGTGGGAACATTTTGCTGAATAATCTCGAGGGCACCGTTAGATCCTCAAAAGGGATTGTTCACGTAGGAGGCATCGTCACTTAGATAGCCACAACATTAGGACTTACCAGCCAGCTGCTGCACCTGACTTCGTATTATGGACACACCTTGTTGGACATTGATTTCTGTTTGGACATAGGGTTAATGAGGAGAGCATCATTTCAGCCTGATTATTTCAGACTCTTGATCGACTACCAGATCATCCACTATTTTACATTGCCTGATCCTGTTATGACAAGTGTCCATGATCCTTCCAACTGGAGTTACGCCTTGGAAGGTTATGGAGAGACGATTGATGAGCCACGCACACCGCCTTCGGCAGAGTACCATCCTTCACCGCCCTCTCTGAGGATGACAGTATTATCAAATAATCACTCACTGCAAAGGACTGACTTATACACTCAGATAACAGAGCTGTGTATAGAGATAGTTAGACTCCAGCAGGCAGTCGTTGACCTCACTTTGCAGGTGCAAATATCAGACATGACTCATCCAATGGAAGCTGACACATTGTACCAGGAGATCTCAGACTTACACAAAGAGCTACACACCCTCTGTCATCCTGACCAGACAGACGAGCACCCAGCTCCGTGATAACACCGTTTTATTACTTTTTATCGTTTGCTTTATTGTCGTCTTCATTTACAGACTTATTTCATTTGCTTATATTTTTATTTCATTTGCTTATATATATATATATATATATATATATATATATATATATATATATATATATATATATATATATATATATATATATATATATATATATATATATATATATATATATATATATATATATATATATATATATATATATATATATATATATATATATATATATATATATATATATATATATATATATATATATATATATATATATATATATATATATATATATGCGATAATTGTTATTTCTTTATTTCATGCAAATTTTATTTTTTCACTTAATTATGTTTCCTGATTTTTTTATGTCAAAATAAGGAGAAGAAAAAAAATTATATAGGAGAAAAATAGGTGTGTCAGGACAGGTAATTTTTACTGCCAACACACTCCAAAAATCAAGGATCCCCAAAGCCCAAACAAAGGACCAAAATTTGGCCCAATCACCTTCAGTGAGGATGGCGCCTGCCACGGGGTCAGGACTATATGTGGGGCAGAAGTTGCAAAACCACCATTTTCACATCTAAAACCTCCAAAACTCCATTTTTGACCACCCGAAAATCTCCCTCAAAGCACCAAAAGTTCCTAATTTCATCATCCACTCACCAACCCATTAACCATTCCAAGTTCCATTTTCACCTTCCCTCACCAAAATCCATCAAAAACCCATTTTTACAAAACTCCAAAAATACCCATTTCCACTCATCTTCCATCTCAAGAGTACATCCATGGAACACGAAGGTTATATTTTGCGTCAAGGGAAGCCCGGAGAAAGACAACGGAAAATTATCGACAAACTATAAAGCCGGGACATCGCTTCGACACGGTACGTGGATGACAACTGTCTGTATTCTTTGGGTATTTACCATAGCGTTTATCAATTGTTAGACATTTTAGGATTTCACGAAATATTTGCTAGACATGATCCTACTTTTGAAAGGCTGACCAGGGAATTCTTGAGTTCCTTTATTTATATTGTCAGGCCCGACACTGCTAGTACCGTTGGCACAGTACAGTTCCGAATGTTTAATATGGAATACGCATTTAGTACCGAAGAACTCACGGAGAGGCTAGGACTGCCTTTTGGTGAAGGTGCTATTTGTGAAGCACCTCTGGATTCTGATTGGTCTATGGAGGCATTTTCCTTTTAGCACAGGTTGTCAAATTTTACGATTACATCTTTCGAAGGAATATTTGCCTCTAGGATCCATAACCCGACCATCCGCGTATTTCGCTACATGTTAGCCTGTACTATCTTTGGCCGGGGGAATCCAAATAAGGTGAATGCAAAAGAGTTACTATTTTGGCAGGGGTGCCTCACAAATAGGAGATTTAATGTGTTCATGATTGCCCATATGAATGCCTCAATCAAGGGCACGGGGACCATTGCCTTCGGAAGACTTATTACGTCTATTGCAAAGGCTCTGAACCTAGATGCAGAGATAGAAACTTTAAAACCCCTTCCTCCTTGCACAATTAATTTAAAATTCTTAAAAGATATGAAACTGTGCAAGGTCAGGAAGGAAGGGGGCTTTAAGCTTATGGTCCATGGAAAGGTTATCCCATCTATCGTTCTTCCTTGCACTAGACGCACAGATGTGACCATTGCAAGGAACTGGACCTATGATTTAGATGCTCCACCCATTACAGGTCTAGTACCTTCAAAATTCCTGTTGGTGACGATGATGATACCGATGACAAGTATGACCGACGAGAGCAGTCTCCGGATCATCCTATGCCTCATCACCATGTACCACGGACACACGTTGCACCGTCTTCCTCTTACCATTATGTAGGTACTGCTCCCGGTTTTTATATATCTGAGAAGATGTGGCGAAACCAATTAGCAAGAGAGGAGAGACGCGATAACTTGCTCACCACCATACAGCAACAATTAACTGAAAATATGAGATTCATGCAAGAGTCTCAGCAGCAGATGAGCCAATCCATGCAAAGCATAATACAATCTCAAGCTACTTTGACCACCAGATTTGACGAGTTCGATGCTTCTCAGACCGATCGTCATCGCAGCAGATCTCGCCGCCCTAGGTACTCACCACACGCTGGCGACAGCACCAGCACCATGCCTTAGGCCCTTCAGGTACCTCGTCCCTTTCTTATTTTGAAACATTGGGGACAATGTTCAATTTAAGTGTGGGACGAGACTTTATTTATTTTGTTGCTTTTTCTTGTATTTTTCATTTCTTTTATCGCTTTTTAGTTTATTTCCCTTCTTATCTTCTTTTCATTTTTTAGAACATACATGTGCTTAACGAGTCATTCTGCAGTATACACTTATTCCCTCATTACTTTGCCCCACCAAAAAAATTTATTGACAAAAAGTGTATTATCCTGAAAATTTTTAGGCTTTGAGGAAAGTTCGAGTTAGGATGCGGATGATTTGGACAAATCTTTTCGAAACATCGGTACCATTATAACATCTTAGGCTTCACGAATGTAGAAATCAACCCCTATACCCTATGTACCATGGCCTTAATAAAAATGTTTATAGTAAGTCCTTAGTAGTTTATCCTAGCAATCAGCTCTGGCCAAAGCATGATCTAAGTGAAGGACCGATGAATATAAGTGAATGATCTATATGTTGAAAATAATTGCAACTCAGGTATAGGTAACCCTCACAAGGTCATTTTACCCAAAAAGTTGTAAAAATTCCGAAAAAGAAAAAAATGATGATGAAACAAAATAAAAATATCTTTCGATTGTAGTTTGTTCAGAGGTATCTGGTGCTGAACTCGGTAGGGCAGATTACAATCTGATCCCCCACAGCTACAATTGAGCTAATAAAAGGGGTTACACCATCTTATTTACCAGAGCCCAATGCTTAAAGAGCAGAATCACTAACTGGCCACTTCACTATGAATATGTATGGATAAAGGGATTAATGTGATTGCACCAGAATGAAAAGGATCCAAAAGGAGATTTAAAAGTAGGCCTAGGTACGGTAGGGTAGTACAGATTGATTTTTGTAAGAACGAAGCCTATGTCCGTATTTACAGAGAAGTGTTAGTCTGATACCCGTGGTTCACTGAGCTAATACCTATCACTTCATCCCAGCTTGAACTTAGAAGCCCTTTTTGCCCAGATCATTTATGGATATCACGTTTCTTTTGTCATGATGTTTTTCTTGAGGACAAGCAAAGGCTTTAGTGTGGGAGAATTTGATAGACCTAAAATATACAATTTATTTGACTCGATTTGCGCATGTTATTTAGGATTTTATTTCTGTTTTCTTGTATTATGCCTCTGTTTTGTTTCTTTTTTAGGATTTTGTATTTTCAAAGCTACTCGAGAAGAAATGAAGAAAAACGAGCTAAAAGACCAACATTCTCTGGAATTGTACACATGGCTTCCACCATGGCGAGCGCCATAGGGGATGCCACACATTGGATAGAAGACCAATTGCTGACAACTGCCACGTCTCCCACTCCTTTCCACCCTAGTTCATGTGGCGGGGGCCATAGGGAGGTGGCGGGCGCCACCTTTGCAATCTCGTTTCCCTCCCAAAAGGAGTTGGAGGGCATTCTTGTCCTTACCTGTACTTTCCTACCACTATAAATAGAGGAGTTCTGTCTCATTTCTAATCACCCAAACTTAGTTACAGAACTCAAGCCATAAATTTCACCTATTATAAAGTGATAAACTTCTCACATCGAGGGGTTATCGCATTGTCTAATTGAGTCTGTAATCGGGTTTGGAGAACTTTGGTAGAAGTTAATCCTGCCGCCATTTTATTTTCGTCATTTACTTCAAGTTGTACCAAGATTTAAAGCATCCCGTTTGGAGCAGGTTTCTGTTTATTTATCGCCTTTTTTATTTATCCGCTTTTATTTCTCGCACTGTTTATTTATCGCACCCTTTACCGCACTTTATTTATTTCCTCGCACCTTATTTACTTGCATTTATTTACCACGTCTATTTACTTTACCATGTTCGGCTAAATCTTAAAGGCTAGGATGCGATGATCGTAGTTAAAATAGTATTCCATACGGCTGCCGATAGAATTACTTAGGGGTTATTCTGACTTTTAACACTTATTTTCTGCACTTAAAATCTGTTGGGTAAGATCGAAAGTCGTCCAACCTTTAGATAAATTTGGTTAGTTTTAACTATTCAAAGAAAGTGAAAGTGCTTGGTCCAGTTAAGTAGGAATCTTTAATGTTTTAGAAAACCGATTTTAAAACTGTTTTCGGACGCGTTTATGGATTTAAAGTCCGGTTCACAAGAACCTCTTTTTGTTAGAAATTCCAAGTCAAAATACTTATCAACTAAGTTAAGAAACTATGTTTCTTAAAAATAGGTTTAATCACTCTAACACATTGCGCGCCTTTTTATAAGTGACAATAAGAGGGATCGATTAGGGGATAAACTCGGTTCTGATTACGCGAAAGCGACAGTTCCCGTTAAATTAGTTCTTTTCACGAGTAGAAAACACCATAATGCATCCTATTTATACGCATTTGGAATACTACCTAGCTATGTGAATTGCATCTAAGCCTGTTATTTTAATATTGAATTTATTTTCGCACTTTACTTTTATTTCGCACAACTTAACCCTTTATTGACTTGCCTTAGATAAACACCATAACAATAGCAACTGATAGATTGACGTTTGGTCTTTGTGGGATCGATAATCTTTTATTTTACTCTGACGTTATTCGTGCACTTGCGAAACACAGCACTAGTAGTTTCATAACCACTCATCTCGACATGCCACTGTAGCTAAACATCTATGCTCCATCACTTTCAACTCCACCTTGAAAGTCCTATTGGCAGCCATAGGAGCCTTAAGGGTCAAAACACCGTTTGCATCCACAACGCGCAAGATCTTGTCTTTCAGACGAATTTTGTAACCTCTCTCAAGCAATTGGCCAATACTCAAGAGATTATAATTAATTCTCGGAATATACAAGATATCCTTGATCATAGAATATCCACCATTCTTCTTCTTGATCAAACCATTACTGACACCTTCGGCCGTAAGAATGGTATCATCCACGAATTTTACTCTACTTTTTACGATTTGATTGATTTGCACAAACCAAACCTTTCTACCCTTCATATGCATTGAAAAAATGAAATCCAAGTACCATTCATGGCTGTCTTGGACTTCATCTCGAACCATAATCATTACGTTTTTCTCCGAATGCGTTTCTGCAACATTTTTCGAACTGCTGCAGATATTGTCCCGCAACTTGCAGCTGCTACTACTGCTTCCCAACACCTCTTTACTGCCATAATTCTCCTCCGTGATCATAACCAAGAGCGTATTTTCATCATCTACCTCTTGCCTCGCAACCTTAGCTATTTTTCCTTGGTCTCGCACGAAAATCTCTTGCAAAATGACCAAGTCTATGACAATTGTAATACTTCGACTTACTCTTGTCAAACTTCTTGAAGTTTTTGCCTTGACCACTATCTTTGGAGCTGCTCTCACCCTTTTGCACCATCAGAACCTATCAGAACCTTCAAATTTTATGGATCATTTCCACCCAAATTTTGAGAAATTTTCTTCCCTTCCGAAGCTCATCTTCCTTTCAATCTTCCACTCTTCTTGTTAAGTCGTGCTTGCAAAGAAATCTCCGATTTAGCTTTATCGCTTCCTCTCTCGTCTATCCTTTGCTCATGAGCCTCAAGAGAGCTTTAAAGCTCATCTTTGCTCAACGTCGCAAGGTCTTTCGACTCTTTGATAGCCACTACAGTATTGTCGAATCTTGATGTTAAAGAACCCAAAATCTTCGACACAACATTCTGCTCCAAAACAGTTTCTTCACAAGTCTTGATTTGATTTACCAAACGTGTAATACACGTCACATAATCGTTGATTGTTTTCTTCTCTTCCATTTGCGTTAACTGAAATTGTCTCTGGTGAGTTTGTAACCTCACCATCTTAGCTTTAACAGCCCCTGCATAAGCTTTCTCCAAGATCTCCCAAGCTTGATTCGCCGACTCGCAATCACCAACTTTCTCAATATTATCACCATCGACGCAAGAATGAATCAAGAAGAGTGACTTATAATCTTTCTTATTTTCTTCCTTGAATGCATCCTTTTGAGCATCTGTAGCGTCCGCCCTAAGTGGTGTAACTCCATTGTTGATGATCTCAAGAATTTCTTGATACCCAAACAGAAGTTTAATTTGTTTAGACCACTTGTCATAATTTTTTGAATCAAGAATCGGTAGATTGATTAGATTTCTATCGTTGGAAACGGTACATATTGTTGCAACGAAAATGAATCAGAACCAGTGCTCTTGATGTCAAATGTTAGAACAAACAAAATCTCTAATGGTGAATTTAATGGAGAAATGAGTTAACTTGGAGAAGATGAAGTTAAGAAATTGAGAGAGAGAGAGAGAGAGAGAGAGAGAGAGAGAGAGAGAGAGTAATTGAGGGTGAGAAGAATAATTGACATTATCATAATTGGGAGCATACAAGGTCTTATATACAACAAGTACAAAATGATTGGAAATAACAGAAACAACTTATCCAAATAATCTGAATCTAAAAAACTGGAAAAAAAAACCAGAAAAATCATTCGTAACCGGTTAGGCTAAATCCCGCAACCGGTTACGAGCCCGTGCCTCCAATTCCCAACTTCTTTTCAACATCGTAACCGGTTACGCAAAATGCTATAATCAATTACCACAACTAAAATGTCAAAAACTGATTTTCAACAAAATTCATATAAAATGATAAACTTCTATGCAAAAATTAATGAAAAAACAAATTAAGTCTGGGTCATTACAAGCATCTCTTTGGTATGAAAAAATTGAAGATTTAAGAGTCTGAGTTTGCTACAATTAACTTGTGGATTTATGTATGATATTTATCTTAGTGACGAATTTAGTGAGAGATTTATCGTCCTTATATACATAATTAATATTCAAAATAAAAATTTATTAAAATTGCCACATAACATATCATATTAGCATATTTGTCATACTGACATTGTCATACATATGCCCAATCAAAATAAAATTTCACGTAGCATGTAACATCAATTTTTGTTAGGAAAATCTCTTTATTAAAATGTTGCGGCAACTTCTATTAAAACAGTTGACGCGAAAGATCTGAAGTATAGATAAAAAATATTAAGATTATTATTCGAAAACTTTGAAAAAATTAAATTAAATTATAGTATATTTGTAGAGATTCCTAACATATTATAATATTATTATGAAAAATATTTTTTTAGACTTTAATTGTATAACGTTTTTTATTAAACTATTTATGATATGTTATTAAAAAATAAATTATTTTATTAATTTTAACAATTATTTTGTATCTAATCATTATTTAATTAATTAGTTCAATAGTTGTAATATATAAAATAAATAAAAATTATAAAAGAAATCGGGATGAAATGCCAAATAATTTGAGCGTTGCACTTCTTAACAAAATAGGGCGCGTGAAATCATTTGAAGTCTGAATTATATAAAAATATCAAAAACAAAGTTGAAAAATTATTTTAAAAAGTAGATTATTTTAAAATAGAAAATAGATTGGAAATTAAAGACTTGGATAAGAATACAGGAGTACATAAGAATTTTGAAGGTTGGTCAGCACACGTGGGTTTGTCCTCTTGTGACATGAATGGTGTAACAATTATGAGGGTTGCACCTGCATTCACTGAACTGATAATCCTGACTCTGAAAAAATACAATCTAAGAGTAAGAGCCCTGACCACAGTGACAGAACCCACACCCTCATAGTCAGACTGTATTCACAAAACCTCTTTTTGTTACCATCTTTGACGAGTCAGATTGACTGTGAGAGCGTGTGTGTTTATTAGGAAGACTCACTCTCTGTAGAAAGCCGAAAATCCCGGGTGGGTCTTTTTTCAAGGCTGCCCATTTTCTTATCCTTTCATTCAAATAATTTTTGGATAATAACTTTTATTTAATTATTACTTCCTTTTTAAATATCACTTTTTAATTTTTTTAGACATTTCTGATCAATATTATTATTTTTATATAATAATTTTTATTTTATTTATAATATTTCTACTTATTTATTATATTTATTATATTTATTATATTTTTTTCTCTCTATAATAATTATTTAAAATTTTTTTTGACAAAAATACATTTAATATTATCTTGAATTTTATAAATGGCAATTGAAATTAAACAAAAAAATTATTCTAAAAGTGATACTTAAAAAAGAATGAAAGAAATATTAATAATTATTATAATTTAATTAATAATTTAAAATATATCATATTTATTAAATGTTTTTATATTGTTAGTGTTATGGACATCACACGTGGTCCAAAAAAAATGCGGAATTCTAATAAGGGTGAAGGTTGACATTCAACACATAACATATGGGTTCTTTTTTTTCGACTACGCAAGTAAACTCTCCCTCAAATTTATTTTGTTCATCAGATCGATTTGATAATTGAACACATCCCACATCTTTTCATACGCGTTTAGTTTCTAACTAATTCTTCTAAAGGGGATATTGCATCATATCTCAAGTACTCAAATTATTTTCACTCAAATTTCATTTTCACTCTCTTACTAACTTTAGCATTCGAGTGCTAAGTTTGCAAGTCAGTTAGTTCCCTCTCCACCAGATTGGAAGTCCTCAACCACCGCAACAGACAGTAAATTCATCATCTTCGATATTACCTAGTTTAAGAGTAGAACATTAACGTCATATATGAGAATCGACTTCTGATTCCTGTGATTTTTCACGACCTAACTTTCCTCGATTCAACATAATCGCTCCTGATAGAGATCCATATCTCCTTCAAATGAAGTGTAAATCTCCACCTCCTGATTGATCCCATCAAATCCAAGGTTAAGCTCTCTTCTATTAGATCAATGTGATGACAACTTTCAAATCTATTTGTTCTATCGTCCAACGACAAGTCGCTGCAGCCGCCGAAGCTTCCATAAATCTTTCGCCTCCTCCTCAGGGAATATATACGGCCGAGTATTAACAAATACTCCTTTTGTTCCCCCGCCATAAATTTTTGTCTAACTTAAGACATATCAAGGACGAAGTTACATGTCTTTGATACTTTAAGGAGGAAGACTCCATGTGATTTTGTTGCTTATCCTTTGAGCATTACTTTGAATTTAGTTTTATATTTGAGTCTCCTTTTCAATTACGCATCTTTAAGGATCGAGTTTTGGATCTGTATTTTAGCATGCATAATTCAAAATATTTGTGTTTGAGTATGCACATTATGCTTTAAGTCAATTAGTCGAGTTTTTAGAACAAGAACCATAATTGAGATTGATTGAAGTCATGTCAAAGGTAGAATCTCAAAATGTATTTGAAAACATGGGTTTTTTTTTTAGATTTTGGATGTATGATTCGAATCACACGATCCCTTCAGTCGAATCAAACAAGGCACAGAGGAACCATAAATTTGTGTAAGCTTGTGAGTCGAATCATAACTTGCACTTGATTTGAATCATGCACTATGTGAGTTGAATCATAATTTATACATGAATCAAATCATAAGTCTTTCTTTAGCCACTGCCAAGTTTGAGTTGAATCATGACAAACCATGACTCGAATCAAAAACTGTGTAAGTCGAATCATGCTTTACTCTTGACTCGAACCACAAAAAATGAGTCTCTCTTTAAGTGTTAATCTTGTTCCACATTACTTTGTCAATTGACTTAAATCACCAAATGCTATTGACTCGAATCAAACATGAATTTTTCACTTCTTTTTGTGCTACATCTCCAGCACCTATAAATTATTTTTAACTCTCAAGCCTTTCATAATGTTATAAAACATATTCTTTCATTGATAATTTAAAAACTCACAAACCACTTATTTTTACATTTTCAAAAGAGTTTTGAATCATTCTGGAACACTTGCAAACAATTTATTTCATCTTCTATCTCATTATTTTTTCATTGTTGAACTACTACAAATATTACATTTTATGATAACGATATCATCTCACGTGACAAAAAAACCGAGCTATAATACCTGTACGCGCCATGTTTTCTTTCTTTCTAAAAAAATAGTCTATTATGTCGATTTAAGTGTAAAACCGAGGGATTCATTAATTCATGATACATGCTTCCAATTCCAGCAACTACGATTTTTTTCTTTATTTCTTTAACAATGGCACATTTTTTATTTATTTTAGTTTTTATTTAATTATTAAATAATCTACTCCATCAGTTTCTCTTACAAGCATGAGAAATGCTACCCAGATTAAACTATAAAAGGATTTTTTTCACTAAGTTTTACCCTAAATCTAACTCATATATACAGTCGTTCTGTACTCGTAAACATCATTCTTTTGGATGGATTACGAGATAAATTTTTTTTTTTGGTTATGTGTTGTTGTTATTCTAACAACACCCACCTTTAACAAATCATTTTTCTATTCTTGCAATCTATCTCACATAATGTTTTTATTTATTTATTATTGTTGGTGGTGGTGGTGGTGGAGATGATGTTTGAATGGTAAAAGGAAACATTGTTATATTTTGGAATAACTCCGCAATATTGTCAATCAAAGAAATCACTATGTAATATATTTCTTTATTCGATTGACAGCCTTGAGAAATTTATTCCTAATCATACTACAATTTGTTTCGAATATAGTCCGTTGTATGATTATTACAACACACAAAGAAATTGGCAAATGATAAAAAATTAAAAAGGAAACAATACATGTTTATTTCAATTTTTTTCATCCACCATTTTTTAAATAGATCTAATCTACTATCTCAGTTAATTTAGGAACCGATGAAAAAAATCCCTATTTTAGTTTATTTGTTATTTAAAAAGATATAATATTTATCCTCAGTTTTAGGTCAAAATTGAGGGAAAAGTAATTCAGTTTTGTCTCAATATATCTTTATCATCCATTTTTAAAGTAACAACACTCAAGATATTGCACATGCATCAACCCACATAGAAGTTTCTACATCCAATCAGAACGCGAACACCACCACAATATATCTAGGATGCTATGTTGTGAAACCCAAACATGCTAGACCATAATTTATATTGATCATATATTCCTGATAACAAAAGAATAATAAGATCAATAAACTAAATACATAAATAAAATTATATAATTACCTCCAACCATTATTATAGTGTTGTGAGTACACCGCTCATTGGACTTATATATATATATATATATATATATATATATATATATATATATATATATATATATATATATATTCTAAAACATAAAATTGATATGAGAGCAAGTTTAGGGACCAAAGGTTGTTCATACACTTGATTCTACCATCAAGAATTCACAAGTTAGTTAATATAATTATAAGTCATTATCACCCAATATAATGTCCATTCATCTTGAGACTCTTTAAGATCGAAATTTCCTAAACCTATGGACCAATTAAATGCGGGTAATTACTAATAATTAATTTTAAAACTAATATATCATTACATTCTTCCACTTGTTTCATAGGATCTAATTATTGGTCTAAATTGAGTCATCGTGTATCTTCCTTAAGAAATAGACACATGAATCATGGCGATAGTTCTTCTAAAGCGAATATTTTTGTTCATGTATTACAACACGTTTCGTTTTTTAAGTATAAATGCAATATGGTAATTAAACTTAATGAATAAACCATATATTTATTCTTTGTTCAAATAAATACACTTTCTCAAAAACTATATTGCACATGAATATGAGAAAACATCACAATATAAGAGTTTTATTAATAATACTAATGTATACAATCATAAGGAGGGACCAAGTTCCATATTTTCTACATGATCCTTGAATTTTAGTGGTGGCATGCTCTTAGTCAAAGGACCATCGATCATTAAATTAGTGCTTATATGCTCAATGACTACTACTTTATCTTTAACTCTTTCTCTAATGGCTAAGTACTTAATGTCAATGTGTTTATTTTGAATTCCACTTTTATTGTTATTAGCCATGTTGTGAATCAGATGTCTTTAAACAAAATATAAAAGGTTTCTTTATATTCATGAAACACACAAGGGTTAGGGTTAACAAAGAAAACAAGTAAGAAGAACAAAAAGAAACAACAAGGATTGGTTATGAACTGTTATTCTTTCCTTTCTCTATCAAACAAGATTACAAGTATACAAGAATAAAAAATAACCTCTCTCTCTTGAATTAGGATTTTATCTTCCTATTTTTCCTTATCCTAAGATGAGAGACTAGCATGCTATTTATAAGAAAACTAACGCGCTAACCTAATAGGCTTTTTAAAAATTACCCATTACAAGCTAACTTAAACAATTGGGCTTACAAGCAATGCCCAATTCAACATGCTAACAAACCTAGCAATATTGACTAATGAATGTTAGAACAAACTTTGACTACAACATGCATTACTCCGACAACAGCATGCGAACAGACTTTGACCTCATGTTTAATATCTGTCAAACCAGAAGCTACCATTCGACCATACTAGAATTCGATCCAATATCTCACAAATTTCCACCTTGGATCTAACTCTATAATATCAAGAAACTAGCTTTCTTCGTGCAGCTTTATCAACTGCATACAGTGGAAAAACTTGCAACTAGGAAACGTCTTAGTGATCATATCAGCAACATTATGATCTGTCGAAACCTTTAGCACTTGTACTTCTCCACGGTCGATTACCCCTCTGACGAAATACAACCTCATATTAATGTGCTTGGTTCGCTCATGATAAGCTGAATTCTTCTTCAAGTGTATTGCACTTTGACTATCACATTTAATAGTGATAACTCGACCTTGAAGTTTAAGCTCCTTTGCAAAACCATCAAGCCACAATGCTTCCTTCACAGCTTCAGTTAGGGTGATATATTTTGCTTCAGTGGTTGATAAGACAACAACCTTTTGAAGTGTAGCTTTCCAACTAATTTTTGTCCCAAACATAGTGAAGACATATCCAAAAACAGATTTTTTAGAATCCATACAACCTGGATAATCAGAGTTGACATATCCTTCAATTGTTGCTTTACTATCTTCACCCAAGGATCCGCCATAAATTATGACTCTATTCAAAGACCCATTTATGTACCTTAGAATCCACTTCAATGCTTGCTAGTGAGCCTTTCTAGGATTCACCATGTACCTGCTTACAAGACTTACTGCATATGCTAAGTTGGGTCTAGTACAAACCATATAATACATCAAAAAACCCACTATATTAGAATATATAATGCTATTTATATAGGTTCTTTCGACATCAGACTAGGACACTGATCTATACTCAGCTTGAATTGAGGGTTTTTCAGAGTCATAACAGGCTTTGAATTCAACATATCAAACTTTTCGAGAATCTTCCGTAGGTATGCCTTTTGAGATAAGCATAATTTCGACTGGTTTCTATCTCTTCGGATGTCAATCCAAGAATCCTGGACGCAACTCCCAAATCCTTCATGTCGAACTCCTTATTGAGTTTAGCCTTCACCATCATTACATCTTCGACATTGTTGCTGGCTATTAGAATATCATCAACATAGAGCAACAAAATAACAAATGAATTACCAGGTTGAAATCTGAAGTAAACACAGTGGTCGAACTGACTTCTGATGAAACTTAT
The DNA here is from genome assembly GCA_963859935.3 of Lathyrus sativus. NCBI lineage: Eukaryota > Viridiplantae > Streptophyta > Magnoliopsida > Fabales > Fabaceae > Lathyrus > Lathyrus sativus. Next base: position 512,886,819 of record OZ012738.1, read on the forward strand.
GTGTGCCATGAACGTATCGTATCTCCTATTCCACTGTCGAGGAAATTGTTTCAGTCTATATAAAGATCTCTTCAGTTTGCACACATAATCTTCCTTTCCCCTTTCGACACACCCTTCAAGTTGCCTCATAAGGATTGTTTCATCTAGATCACCATACAAGAACACAATCTTCACATCCATCTGTTCCAGTTCAAGGTTGAACTGGGCCACCGTGGCAAGAAACATTCGAATGGATCAGTGCTTCACAACAGGAGAGAATACATCATTGAAGTTGACACCTTCTTTCTGAGTGAACCCCCTAGCGACCAATCTTGCCTTGTATCTCTTCGACGCCACTTCTTTGATTCCTTCCTTAACTTTGAAAATCCATTTACAGCTGACTAACCTGGCTCCAGTAGGTTTCTTGATCAGTTCTCAGGTGTTGTTATCATGAAGAGATTTCATCTCATCATCTATGGCCTTCAGCCATTCAGTCTTCTTTCGACTCCTCACAACTTCCTTATAGTCTCTAGGTTCTTCGTCTATAACCTTGCTTGCAGAGATTAAGGCATAAGCTATAAAATCTGCATACCCAGGTCTCTTAGGTGGCTTGATGAATCTCCTCGACCTGTCTCTTGCTAGCAGTTAGTCATTATCAGTCTCCTCGTCTTTGACAACATCTTCTGCGTCTTCTTCAACTTCATATGGGGTACGTAATTCAACATCAATATGCTCCACCTCAACAGGAATCTCTCACTTTTCCAGCTCTTCGTTAGCATCATCAGTTTTATTGAAAGCCATTTGTGCTTCATTGAAAACTACATCTTGACTGGTGATACACCTCCTGTGACCTGGCTCTAGGCACCATAGCCTATAAACTTTGACTTCTTCAAGGTATCCCATAAACATGCATTTCAGAGCTCTAGGTTCGACCTTGTCTTGCCTAATATAAGCATAGGCCACACAGCCAAATACTCTCAGTTTGTCGAGACTAGGTGGATGTCCTGACAAAAATTCTTCAGGTGTCTTCATTCCCAAGGAAGTCAAGGGACATCTATTCATCAGATAAGCTGTTGTCAAAACAACCTCTACCTAAAACACCTTCTTCAATCTAACACTAACCAACATGCATCTAACTCTTTCAAGGATTGTTCGATTGAATCTCTCAGCTAATCCATTTTTTTGAGGAGTACCTGCTATAGTCTTATGACTTGTAATCCCAGACTCAACACAGTAACTGTCAAACGCTTTGTTGTAGAACTCAAGGCTATTGTCGGTTCTCAACCTCTTAACCTTTCTGGAAGTTTTATTTTCGATCAGAACCTTCCAACTTTTGAAATTCTCAAAAGTTTCATCCTTCGTCTTCTGGATGAATACTCATAACTTTCTGTAATAGATATCAACAATGGATAGAAAATACCTTGCACCTGAGTGTGAAGGATTCCTTACAGGTCCCCAAAGATCAGCATAAATGTAATCCAGGGATCCATGTGTTCTTTGTTTTCCTTTGTTAAACTTCATCCTACAGAATTTATCAAATACACAAGATTCACAAAAATCCAACTTTTCGACTTTGTCACCTCCTAGCAGGTTCTACTTCCCCAATTCGACCAGGCCTCTTTCGCTGACATGGCCCAATCTCATGTGCCGTAATTCTGTCTTCGACACAGGTTTCATGGATGAAATATTTGTTGAACCACTTACAACCTCAACCTCAAGGGTATACAACCTTGTTTCTTCACGCCTCTCAAGACTTCCTTCGACCCCTTCATGACTCTTAGGATACCTTTCTCTCCTTGAAAAACGTATCCCTTTCTATCGAATTCACCAAGAGAAATCAAATTTCTCTTCAAGTCAGGTACATACTTGACTTCAGTCAATAACCTTATTGAATCATCATGGAGCTTGAATCTCACAAATCCAATACCTTCAATTTTGCAAGATTTGTGCTTTCCCAACAGCACCAATCCACCATCTTGATCATATAGCTCGTCGAACAATTCTCTGTTTGAAGTCATGTGCCAAGTGCAACCTGAATCCATAATCCACTCTTTTCTTGAGTCGCCACTTGAAACCACAAGGACATTAGATGAGTCGAAATCATTTTAAGAAATGGTTACGTTGCCATTATCCTTACCTCCATTATCTTTCAGGCGTTCAGGGCACACCTTTCTTGTGTGACCCTCCTTCTTACAGTGATAACATCGAATGCCAGATGTTTCGCCACTATAAGACTTCTGCTAACTTTTACCTTTCTTCTTGTCGAACTTACCATCTTTTCGCAAGAATTTTCCATTAAAGGCCAAACCTTCGCCCACCGTCGAAGGTTTATGCTCCTTTCATTCATTCAAGTCCTTAGAATACAAGGCTGATTGAACTTTTTCAAAGCTCAGGGACTCCCTTCCATACAAGAGAGTTTCTTTGAAGTGAGCATGTGGTATTGGCAAAGCACACAACAACAACAGTGCTTGATCTTCATTGTCGATCTTCACATCAATATTTTCAAGATCAAGAATCAGCTTGTTGAACATATCCAGCTGCTCAGCCAACACTTTATCTTCACTCATCTGGAATGAGTACAAAGCTTGCTTCAGGTAGAGTCAATTCACCAGGGATTTAGTCATGTACAAACTTTCAAGTTTCACCCATAACCCCGATGATGTAGTCTCCTTTGATACCTGTCAAAGAACCTTATCACCAAGGCTCAACAGTATTGTGCTGTGGGCTTTCTCAATCATGCCCCTCTTTTATTTTGTCGTTAACGCAATGTCCATGGCTGCCTCTCCCTTCAATGCTTCCAAACAACCCTGCTGAACTAGTAGGGCTTCATCTTTAAGCGCCACAGACCGAAGTCGTTCACTCTGGTGAACTTTTCAATCTCATACTTTGTTTAAGTCATCTTCTCCATGCTCACCGCACCAATTTATTGTGAATCAGATGTCTTTAAACAAAATATAAAAGGTTTCTTTATATTTAAGAAACACACAAGGGTTAGGGTTAACAAAAAAACAAGCAAGAAGAACAAAAAGAAACAACAAGGGTTGGTTATAAACTGCTATTCTTTTCTTTCTCTATCAAACAAGATTACAAGTATACAAGAATAATGAATAACCTCTCTCTCTTGAATTATAATTTTATCTTCCTATTTTTCTTTATCCTAAGATGAGAGAGTAACATGCTATTTATAAGAAAACTAGCACACTAACCTAATGGTTTTTTTTTAACAATTACCCATTACAAGCTAACTTAGGATACAAGCTAACTTAAACAATTGGGCTTACAAGCAAGACCCAATTCAACATGCTATCAAACCTAGCAATATTGACTAATGCATGTTAGAACAAACTTCAACTACAATATGCATTACTCCAACAGCAGCATGCGAACAGGCTTTGACCTTATGCTTAATACCTATCGAACCAGAAGCTACCCTTCGACCATACTAGAGTTTGATCCAATATCTCATAAGCCAAAAAGACAGCAGCTAAATTATTGCAGAATTTTTTTAGAACCAATGAACTTAAGTCTAGAAATAAAACTCTTAAGTCGTACACCATAACAAGTTACTTCAAAATAGGAGACAAACTCGGCTTCCATAGTAGAAGTAGCAACCAAAGTTTTTTTAGTATTTTTCCATGAAATAGCTCCACCAACCATCATAAAGATATACCCTGATGTTGATTTACGAGAATCAACTTAACTAGAAAAGTCGGAATTTGAATAACCGATCATACCTAGATTGTCTGGCTGTCTATACATTATCATGTAATCTTCTGTTCCTTGAAGGTACCTCAACACCTTCTTTTCAGCTTTTTAGTGGTCCATAATTGGATTACTCTGCTATCTTCCTAAAATTCCAATGACAAATGTAATGTCTATTCTTGTGCACACTCGAGTATACATAAGACTTCCAATAACATAAGCACAAGAAAGTTATTCATTTGTTCCCGCTCAAAATAATTCTTATGGCATTGGCTCAGATTAGACATATCACTCTTCACAATGGAAGCCACACATGCTGAACAATTTTTCATCTATAATCTCTCTAAAGCCTTAATGATATAAGTTTCTTGTGATAGTCCTAAAACTCCTAGAGGTCTATTTCTATGGATTTTAATGCCAATGTATCATACCCCAATTTTGTCCAAGCATTTTAAACTTTCATCCGCATCCATTTCATTTGATCATGAAATCACATAAACATTCATTAGTCAAAAGTCAACACTTTCGTGTTAGGAAATTTGACTAAAAATACATGCATCATAGTTCATTATTACAATAATCACTTAATTCATCATCATAACTTCTATTTTGCATTTTCATGCATAATAATCAAAAGTCAAAGAAAAGTCAACATTGCTCATGTTGAGAAAATTGGCTAAAATTGTATTTTTATTTATTCATTTTGAAGAATAAATTCATGTTCATTTGATTTCTTATCATAATATCCATTCGATTTTATTAATTGTTTTTATGCATCATAAAACAAATATCAATATTTTTAGAAGACCCAAAATATCTCATATATTACATCATTATTCCATGGAAATATTAAATCATAATTCACTATTTAATTAATTAAGTTTCTAGAAGGCAATCATATCATTCTCACATCTTTTTCATAATTCATAAACTATCCTTTTTAGAGTCTATAAATAAAACCATTCTCATTGAGAAATCTCACCAAAAATCACTCACAAGAACACACCAAAAGTTTGCACAAATTTATCTCCAATTTTCAAGTCACTTTTTATTTTTCTTTATTTAGGTAAGATTTTATTGTTTATTTTTTATTTAATTTTTTTGTATTATTATTCTTACTACACTTAATTAGTATCTTAATCATCACCATTTTGCATGAAAACTCCATTGATTCAAAATATGCAAAATGAATAGTTTAAAGTTTTTTTGAACCCTCATGAGCAAAAGTGATTAAATATGATTTAATTTTCATTTTTTTGTGACTTATTTTTGAATTCTGAGCTTTTCATGATGTTCGTGAGATATAGTAGATTAAATTTCATTATTCATTTACTTAATTCCATAAAAAATTTAGCAAGTTATGGCAAAAAATAAAGATGAATGTTGTTGTTGTACTTAAAGACAAACCCAAATTAAATCCTAGTCATCTGTTTCACCATGCTCCTTCTTCGTCTTTTTTCCAGTTTTTTTGTTTGATGGCTGGTGGGTCCAACGCCCATTTGGTTTTATGCCACCATTTTCTTGTGTTTTTTGCACCATATTTGCCCCAATACCCCCTTTTCATTTTATTTCTTTTTCTTATTTTTCTTAATTGCTTTGTCATTTTATTTTTTGATCTCGATTTTTTTTTTCATGAACTTCTTAATTTCAATTACTCATATATTAAAACACGCAACAATATTTTTATTTTATTCAATTAAGTAATTAATTGCATTTTTTCTTTTTTATTATTTCTTTTATGCTTTATTTGTTTTATTATTACTCTTGTATTGATAATGCATCTCCCTCTATTTTTATGTCATTTATTCTTACTCACGTGTTGATAGTGCATCCACATCCATTATATTTTTTTTATGCTTTATTTATTTTTATTTTTCGTATTTTCTTTTATTTCCTTTAATTGTTCACACATTATGTATTGATAGTGTATCCCTCTCCCTTTTATTATTTTCTTTATTGGTTCTATTTTCTTTAGCTTTGATGAACTCTTGTATTGATAGTGTGTCCCTCTCCCCTTTATTTTTAAGGCTTTTACTTTTATTGTTTTAGTTTATTTTATTGTTTCTTTAGCTAATGCATGATTGTTAATACAAGAAAAGAAGGGGAGATTCAAAATCAATCTCTTCAAATAAAACACTTGATAAGCATCAAGTAATTTTCAAAGCATTTCATCATTCCCTCATTAATTTCAAGCCATTTCAAAACAATTTTGACAATTCACTCCACAAACACAAATCAAATGCCTGAATCTACATCGAGCACCTTTTCTCCAATTCAAAATCAAAAAACCTAATCATACTTAAACACTATTTCAAATGATGAAAATGGATGTAGTCTAGAGTCTTCCATTCCTCTTCTGGATTGTTTGGATATAAGTTGCCTTACTCGACTGTTCAAGCAATCTTCATCCATTAAAAACTTCTAATCTGATGCGTTTCAAACCACTTTCATAATCAAACTTAAGCGAACTCATTTTTGTAAGAACTTTGATGAAAAATAAGTTGGTCTAGAGTCTTCTATTCCCTTCCCCCGAGTACTTGGATATGAGTTACCTTACTTGACCATTCGAGTATTCATCGTCCACCCAAGATACCTTAACAATATCCAAACCCTTTTGAAATTAAGGATGAAAAGGGACATGGTCTACAACATTTTATTTCTTTTCTCGATTATTTGGATACTAGTTGCCTTACTCGACCATTCGAGCAATCGTCATCCAACAAAACACTTAACAAATCAAACCTATATTTTCTCGCCACCGCCCAATCACAATTTTTCCGTAAAAGAATATTATTTAGTCTGTTCTAATACGATTATAAACAAACGCTTTAAACTTCCAATTGCGAGCATAAGCAAATTTTAAATATTAGAGCATGATCTAAATAGGTGTTCAATAAAATACATCAAATAATACTCATTTGCTACAAATATTTATGTAGCTTTGAGTTCTCCATCGCACCTGGGGATACGTAGGAGAAAAATCCATCGTCTCGTCAAACACTATAAGAAAAAACCTAAATATCTTTTATCTTTCCCCAAACTACGAAGCTTTGAGTTCATCATTATACCCAAGGATATGTAGGAGTGAGACCCACAATCTTGTCAAGCACCCTAATGAAAAACGTTTTTGCGACCCCTTTTAATTTCTTTATCACCAAAAGAAAACAAATAACATTAGCTAACCTTCAATCTCAAATTTAACTAAAAGATTCTCGTTGAGCATAACGCACGTGATGAGTATTAATACCTTCCCCTTGCGTAATCAACTCCCAACCCCGAATATGATTACGATGATCATATTCTTTTTCTTTTATGGGTTTTATCAATATTTTCCCTTTCCTTATTTAGAATAAATAAAGTTTGGTGGCGACTTTTTTTGAATCATTTTCCGTGAGCGCACGAACGCTTCGTGAAGGATCGTATTTTTTGAGATGTTACACAATGGAATAAGATGCCTCATCTATGTCCTTCGTATCAAAGTTTTTAGAGAGTAATTGCTTCACCTCATTTAGAAAACCCTTATAATTGGAAGTAATTAAAATATTATCCATAGAAAAAATAAGAAAAATATATTTTACTCCCATAAACCATATATGGATTTCTTAAGTTTGCAAAAAAAATTTCACCATCACTAGAAGAGAAACCTTCAGGTTGTTTCATATAAGCCTTCTCATCCAAATCACCATTAAGAAAGATTGTTTTCTAATTCATTTGATGCAATTCAAGAACAACTTGGGCAACCAATGCCAAGATGATGCGAAGAGAATCTTTCTTCGATACAGGAGAAAAAGTCTTTGTGTAATCGATACCTTCTTTTTGAGTAAATACCTTAGTGACAAGCCTAGCCTTGTATCTCTCAATGTTACCTAATGAGTCCTTTTTTGGTTTAAAATACCCATTTACAACTAATGGGCTTCTCCTCATTATGCAAATATAAAAGATCCCAAATAACATTGTCTTTCATGAAATTCATTTCATCATTCATGGCATCATACTATAAATTTAACTCTTTGCAACACATTACTTGTGCAAAGGTTTCAGGATCCTTTTCAACTCCAATATTATAGTCAAATTCTTATATGTACATAATGTAATCACTAGGAATAACTAGTTTTCTTGTTCTAGTATACCTCCTTAATGTTTGATCAACATTTTCTTGTGGATTATGTTGTTCAAATAATTGTTCATCATTTTGATGATTAATTTGATCTACTAGATTACCAGCAATTTGTGGAATCTCAATGATTGTTCGTTAAACATCCATTTGAACTTGAGGGGTGTTGTGAACAAAAACCAATCTATCCCTCAGAACAGAGGTTGAGATTCTATATAATCATGTACAAAAGCTAAGTTTCTGATGTGATCACTCCCACTAATCAATTGATTTTCAAGAAACTTTGCATTTCTTAACTCCACATCCTTAGTTATATGAAATAGAAAATAAAATCTTTAACCTTTGGACCTTTCGAAATATCCAATGAAATACTTTCTAATGGTTCTTGGGTCTAGTTTCTTCTCTTATGGATTATAAATCGTCACCTCAAATGGATATCCTCAAACGGACATATGTTGCAAACTCGATTTCCAACCTTAAATAATTCAAAAGGTGTCTTTGGGATAGCCTTGGATGGAACCTGGTTAAGAATATACACAGTTGTCTTTAGTTATTCATTCCACAAGGATTTAGGAAGATTATAATTACTAAGCATACTTCGCACCCTATCCAATAATGTTCGGTTTCTACTTTCTGCAACACCATTTTGGTTTGGAGAACCAGGCATGGCATATTGGGCAACAATCTCATGTTCTTAAAGAAACTTTGAAAATGGACCAGGTGCTTGTCCATTCTCAGTGTACTTACCATAATATTCACCATTCCGATCCGATCTTACTATTTTTATTTTCTTTCCGCATTGATTCTCAATTTTAGCCTTAAAGGTTTTGAAGGCATCTAATGCTTCATTTTTATTACAAAGAAAATAATTAATATTCATATAACGTGAGTAATCATCTATAAAGGTGATACAATATATTTCTAACCATGTGCATCCATATCTAGACAACATATGTCTATGTGAATTATTTCCAATATGTTCAAACTTCTATTGGAGCCCTTCTTGGAAACATTGGTTTGCTTTTCCATAATACAGTTAACACAAGTTTCAAAATTGGAAAATTTAGAGTATTAAGTACTCCGTATTTTACTAACTTTTTAATTCTCTCTATGGTGATATGCCATAATCTCCAATTCCATGACATAGAAGAATTTTCGTTAATATTAGATTGTTTAATTCTAATTTGAACATGCATTGAACTATAAGTGGATTCAATTTGTAAATTAAATAAAGACCATCAGACAATATACCATTCTCAACACATTCTGAATTATAAAATAATTCAAATGACATGTCTTTAAAATTAAAGGAATATCCAAAAGGTACAAGTTTAGAAATTGAAATTAAGTTTCGTGAGAAACTTGATACATAAAAGGTCCTTTTTTAATTTCAAAACAAAATCATTATTCAAAATTAAAATGTAAGTTTCAATAGTCTCTACATGCGAGCCCATTCTGCTTCCTGATAGAACAGTTTGCTCACTTCCCATTGGCTTCCTTAGGTTTTACATACCATGTAAGGAATTTTTTATATGGATTATAGATCCATAGTCAATCCACCAAGTGATAATATTGACATCAGTCATATTCGATTCATACCAAATAAATGAAAATGAATTACCTTTCTTCTTAATCCATTCTTTAAATCTAGGGCATTCCTTCTTCACGTGTCCTCCCTTTTTACAGAAAAACACTTTGTCTCCTTTTTAATATCACCTTGAGGTGGTATTTTAAATTTACCCTTCTGATTTGCTTGAGACTTATTGGTCTTGATAAACTTGTTCTTCTTGCGAGTAGTTGTCAATAATGTACTCTTACTTTGTTCCACCATAAGCCTTTCTTCTTCCTAAACACACATGGTCATCAGTTTATTGATTGACCATTTGTTCTTATGCGTATTATATGAAATCTTGAAAGGCCTATACTCAAATAGAAGAGAGTTCAAAATATAGTGCACTAGGAAAGACTCAGACATATCAACCTCGAGTTTCATAAATTGAGCTGAAATGTCACACATTTTCATTATATGCTCAAGCACTCCTTTCACACTGGTGAGTCGGTGGGAAGAAAATTTCATAATTAAAGTGTTTTCCAAAGTCTTTTCATAAGTGATGAACTGATCATCAATGGATTTTAGCAAACCACTAACATTCTCATGTGATCGACAAAACCACATATACCAGTTGTGACGTTAGTCTTGATGAACATTACACTGAGCTAGTTAGATCTCTCCCACCACTCATATAGTGCGATTGTAGCTGGAGTACTTTCTTCAGTAATTGCGGGATAATTCTTTCCTTCCACACCTTATAGTTATCTCATCTGATTTCGAGAATGTTACATAAGATAATAGAAAATTTAGCAGGTTGAGAAGCTAAAAATAAACATAAACTTGTGTCAAAATTGGGGGCTTAAATATTATGTAAGTTGTATGTATTACCAATATAAATATACCATAAAACAAATATTGTAACATAAAATTTATCCTTGGGCTAAATTTTAATGCAATAAGATTTATTTAAATTTTTGATAGATTTTTCAAACTACATACACAACCTTATAATTTATGTGCATGGAATTATTTATTTTTTTATACTAAAAATTTAAACTTTATGATAAAACTATCAAATTGTGTATCAATTCATGATTCTTTTGGGTAAATTATGAAAATAATTTGACATTTTATCCTAATTAATCATAGAAATATAATGAAAATTTCTGTAGGATAAAATCCATTATACCACATATGATCAATTATGTCTAATTCTTTATGTGATTGTAGAACATTTTAAAATAATTATAACCAATTTAGGATATGGTGGCTAATCCAGAACTAATTAAAATTAAAAAGATCACTAAACATAACTGAATTGTATGAGAGAATAAATTAAGACATAAAAATAAATAAATTCTCATATACAATTGTTAAACAAAATTTTAAAAAATATATATATTATAAATTTGTTTTAATTTATGCACAAACTTATTTCAAAAAATTCAAGCATAATTAATCAATATATCAACTTTATATTTATATGAACAAAACAACACAAATTTTAGAATTCACCAAATAGCCTAATGGTAACTGCAACAAGTGAAAAGGGAGGTGACAAGGGCTCAACACCCTGATTTGACTCATTGAAGATCGATCAAAATTTCCTAAATTGATGAACCACTTAAATGCGTGTAATTACTAATAACCAATTTAAAAATGGTTATAGCATAGTTTTTGTCTTTATTTCTTTAAAATTGGCGTTTTATTTTATTTAATTATTAAATAATCTATTCCACCGATCTCTCTAATAACTGAGGGGTACGCTACCTAGATTTAATTGTAAAAGAATTTATTCACTAAGTTTTACCCTAAAACTAACTCATATATACAGTCGCTCCGTACTCGTAAAAATCATTCTTTGGGATGGATTGAAAGAAACAAAAATTCTTTGGTTATGTGTTGGCGTTCTTCTAACACCCACCTTTAAAAAATCATTTTTTTGTTCTTACAATCTATCTCACATAATGGTGTTGTTTTTGTTGTTATTGTTGTTGTTGTTTTTGTTGTTATTGTTGTTGTTATTTTTGTTGTTTTTGTTGTTGTTGTTGTTGTTGTTGGTGGTGGTGGTGGTGGTGGTGTTTTCACCTCTTGCTAATGTTGAATGGTAAAAGGAAACATTGTTATATTTTGAATAATTCTCCAACATTGTCAGTCAAAGAAAACTTTCTATAATATATTATTTTATTTGGTTGACAAGATTGAGAAATTTATTCCTAATCATACTGCAATTTGTTTTGAATATAGTCTGTTTTTTTTTATTATTACAACACACCAAGAAACTCGTGAATGGTAAAAAATTGAAAAAAGAAAACAATACATATTTCTTTCAATTTTTTTTTCCGTTCACCATTTTTTTGTAATAGATGTAATATACTACCTTGGTTGATTTAAGAACCGAGGAGAAAAGCCACTATTTTAGTTAATTTTTTTTATTTAAACAGGTATAATATTTCCCTCGATTTTAGGTCAAAACTGAGGAAAAAAGTAATTCAGTTTTGTCTCGACATATCTTTTTCGTCCATTTATAAAGTAACAACACTCAAGATATTGCCAACAAATCAATCCACAAAGAACCCTCTACATCCAATCAGAATGGGAACACTAATATCTAGGACGATACATTGTGAAACTCAAACATTGATAATGAAAGAATTTGTTATAAAAAAGGTGAAACTTAAAGAAGCTTGAAAAATATCTCTTTGATGGATTGTAAGAGCAAAAAAAATTGGTTTAAGATTAATTTTCTTACATAATCTTTTATCATGTAAGTGAAAATTTAGTTTATTTATCTAATCCTTTTTTTAAATCAGAAACAAATGCATGCAATATCCAACATTTGATATTCCTGAAGATTCAGTAAAACGAGGTTCCAACATTTGACCTTCACCATAAAATATGTTGCTAAAAATGCCATGAACTCGATATTGGTACATGAGGAAGACGACAAAGGTAAGCTAGTATATTTTGTGAGAATGGTTTTTAAGGGAGTCAAGCTATGATACTAACATATAGAAAGGTTGGCATTAGCAATTGCTGCTTCAATGAGGAAATTAAGATCCTATTTACAAGAAACCACATCATAGTAAGTGTCGCTACTGCGAAAATAAGGTGCCAGCAAAACAGAAGAGTCGCCACCTTTCGTTATTTATCCCACAGAACGGGGAAGGAAACGATCGGAAAAAACCCTGACGAAAAGGTATAAGACAAGGTCATCGCAACCATTGTCTGGATTCGGGAGTCGGTTACGCAAGGGGAAGGTATTAGCACCCCTCACGTCCATCGTACTCGATGGGATCCACGCTTGTTGTGTTTATCTGACGGGTTTGTTATATCTATCTACACTAAAGGGTCTGGTCTGAAAAGAAAAGAAAATGACTCGGCAAAGCGTCACACTTTATGCCTACGTATTCCCGTCTGGAACGAGAAATCAGAGTCAACGTAGTTCGCCTAACTACGGGTTACGGGGGAAGGTTGCTCGCTGAGATGTCGCATCTCGTGCCTATGTACTTTCACACGGCGTGAAAGATCAGAGCAAACGTAGTTCAGGACAATGAGACACAGGTTTGTCTTTTTTATCCGAGTAGGGTTATCAGACGGTTCCAGCAGTTTGGTGTATGCAGCTCACTCAACGGAGACTTAGGCGTTTACCGTTTGCGGTAGAACCGGGAGTTAACAGAACTCTCCTTTTGAAAAGGGTTTCCAAGAATTAAAGGTCCAAGAGGAAAAAAAGAGTTTGATCTTTATTTTTTGTCTTTTAAAGAAATGTCTTTTATGGATGTTTGCAACTAATATCGCACTAGAGACTATGACCTGAGAGTGAATGCGTCGCATGTCACCCAAAGGGTACCATACTAAACATTCAGACAGTTGAAAAGAAACTCTCCAACAACCCTTTCTCAAGTAGCTTAAGGCTCGTAGCATACGACATCAATTAACCTTTATTACTGTATTTTGATTTGTTTGAAGATGAGAAGAGAAAAGACGCACTAAAGGGGAACTGATCCAATACTAAAGTTGTCATGCAAAATTGATCCTATGGTTGAGGTTAGGAGGGAAACTAACTAATGTTATCATGCATGTTTAGAACCCTAATGTCTGTCATAACTTCTCTTGAACAAGAGAAGTCAGAGTTCCTAGGGGAACATGGCAAAGGAAACAACAACAGAAGAAATTAACTATAAAGAAACAACTATAAATAAAATGCATGCAATGCAACAAACAAGCAGAAGGATCCAAGCTCAACTTCTAGAGCAAACAAGCCCAAAGGCAACACACAAAACACAGGCAAGGGAGACAGACTCAACCTTAAGCCAGCAAGCAAAGCCAAGCAATAACAGTCAAGCAGAGGGAGACAGACTCAACCTCTAAATGCAGACAAGCAAAGGGATCTAATCTCAACCTTTAGGATGCTCTTAGGCATAAAATCATCTATATGAGACCTAATCTAAATGCAACATACCAAACAGTCAGACAGGAAACAATCAAGCAACAGAAAAACAGCAGACAAAATAGCAGACAAACAGCTCAACAGCAAAGCAAATAAACAGCAAAACAAACAATAGTCTGTAAACAACTTCAAGCCCAAGCCATTTCAAGAGAAGTCTTAATCTTCATGCTTCAACAATCTCCAACAAAAGGGAATAGGATTAACATCAAGATTATTGATTGATGATGGGAAGCAGGATGGAAACCAAGGGAACCCAACCTGACACTCAACCAGTCTTCTGAGATAGGCATCCTCAAAGGTTCTACCTCTTGTCAAATGCCACAAATCCTTCCAAAGGAGAGATGAGGCTTCCACATAGGGACCTTGAATCATAGGATGAGGATGGAAAGCAATCAAAGCAATCCATGTTTATTTGAATAAAGAGAAAGCAAACTAGGCTCTTCCTAAACCCTAATTGAACAAGCTCAAAGAAAGCTACTAAAAGAAGGTCTAAACACCAAAACCAAACACCACAATCAAGCAAACAGAAGCTTATATATGTCAAAAGCACCATCAAAGAAGATTAGCAAACCTATTATGAACTAAAGGCCACCATTGAGGTCAATCTATAGGAAAGGTCTTGTTAGAAGCACATTAAAACTAGCCTAAGTACTAAATCAAATTAAAATACCAAAACTACTTCTAAATTCCTATAATATTTTCTAGGGGAACCTAAGAAGGTTAAGGACCTATAGTAGAAAGATCAGGGATCAAATCAAATGGGAAGGTCACCTAAAAAATCCTAGATCACAAGGTATCAAATGAAAACCCTAAAATGGAAGGTCTAATGATCCTAATCCAAAACAGAACCTAATGTTGTTTAAAAAATCTAAATTAAATCCTAGGGGATCATACATCTCTAATCTACCAGATAGCCAAAAATATCATCCAAATTCAATACCAATTAGCCAATAAAAATTAAGCAAAACAATGAAGAAATAAACCAAATTAAAGAAATTAATAAAAATGCAAAAAACCAAATTAAATGGAAAATTGCATGAAATTGAAATGTAAAAACATCAAAAAATCAAGAATAAAATCAGGAATATGCTCATATTTTTATTTCATTTTTATGATGAATATTGGAATTAATATGAATTTAAAATGAAACAAACAATTAAAATAAAATGAAAATGAATTAAAAGAAAATAAAATCCAGAAAATAAACAGGCGCGTTGGATGGTTGGACTGAGTCTCCTAATCTAAGGGCTCACAGGCTGCCACCTCAAAAATGAAACGTTGTGTTTCATCTGGTCAAGGTTCAAATCTGAGAACATATCATGGCCATTGGATGCGTGGACAGAGTCTTCATTCTAACCAGATCCAAGGGCTCCCAACTCATCTTCTTCGTTTGAATTCCAGTTGGAGGGAGAATTGCAGCGGTGGCTGGAGAACGACGCCGGTCGTCTTCTCCGGCGAGACAACATGTGCAGGTCATCAATCCTTAGCAAATTTTATACAGTCTCACTCCAAATTCCACGTAGATTCCAAATATCATGTCTAAATCTCCTAATTCCTCATAGATTCTCAAACATGAATGCAAACAGAAAATGCTCCATAATTCTGATCATCACCAAACCTTAATCTAAAACCATAGGTCTCCTCCTTATGCTTCCTAGATCATTATGAACTATCTAGATCGTGTTGAATCCTTAAGATCAGGCCAATCCAACTCCAAACAGAAATCACATAGCAACTTAATTTGTCTCTAATCCTTCAATTATTGATCCAGAATCCATCTAAACAACCTCCTAAAGCCTAACCACATGCTAACATATGCTAGATCAACATGAATCTTCAGCAATTTTGAAAGTTACATACCTGTGTTGGAGCTTCAAATTGGAGCAGTTAGGGCACGATTCTCAGCTTCAAACTGTGCAGATTCACTCTATGTTTGATGCTGAAGATGAATCAATCCTTAATTTGCTTTGAATCCCTCTGAAATTGAAATCACGATTTGCACTTGGAGCTTTGAAATTCAACTTGCACTCTCTGGCTATGGCTCGAAATGAACACCAACCTTGAGCAAAACCTTCCTCTGAACTTATATAGAAGTGATTTTGATGAGTTAGAGGCCCAAATTCAGAAATCCAAATTTCAATTTTCCTTGAAAATTCCAAACATGGAATGCACAAATTTGCACTCAAAACTTCCCCAAGAAGTTTCAATTTCCTTGCTTGTTAACTGTAGAAAGTGTAGAGATCAATTGGAGAGCTTGTTTCCATCATAAGACTATGGTTTGAGGTGTTACTTATTTGTGAAGCAACAAGTTGAAATGATATGAAATATGCCTCAAAATGAATTTACAATATTGCCAATGTACTCAAAATGGTTTTTCTGATCAAAATGAGTACTCACTTGCCTTGTTTGAGCACACATGAATTAAATTTGAATTTTTCATTTAAATGCCTTTAAATTCCCCCTTTTGCCAAATTTCTCAAACCAAATCTCACCCTAAGCCAAATCAATTCATCATGAGTACATGGTTGACGTAACAACATCATTTTGAGCAAGTTTTGTGTTGGACAAAACTTCATTTGAAGCTTGCAAGATGAAGAAAATGACCTATAATGCCAAATGACCTATAATCTTACTTTCCTAAAATACCCCTAACTTGTAAACCTCATAACTTGAGTTCTACAAATCCGATGGAAGACTTACAGTACAATTTGGAAAGCTAAGATCAAACCCTACAAATTTCATGTTGGCCAAAAGTTTATAAGAAGCACCCTTCTAGGTCAAAAGTTCCTTAGAAGTTGGTTGACTTTTGCAGACAAATTTCACATTCATCTGATGACCTGTAACTTGTCTGAACCATAACTTGAGTTCTATAAATCCAATGGAGGACTTTTAGTACTCAAATTAAAGCTAAGGTCATTATCTACAGGTTTCATGTTGGCCAAAAGTGGAGATTAAACTTGTATCTTGAGATAAGTAGTCTTGAAGTTAGGCACTAAATAGGGGATTTTACCCTGAGAACCCTAATTTAGCAACTCCTCACACTTTGAACTTTTCTTGGATTGATCTTGGAATATCACCTCATGTGTCTCAAAACAACTCTCCATGATCCCAAAGACTTAGAATTGGGCTTTGATCCTCTTCAATTGCATAGTTGGCTTAGGGTGGATCAGACAAAAACCCTAATTGCAACACCCTCAACTGTTGCTCTTCACACTTGGCATAATGACTTGACTGAGCTCTCTCATGACCCTCAAGGCACTTCAATGAGCTCTATCCACACTCTATCCCTGATCAAGGCTCCACAATCCACTGATGATCTTTAATTGGTCCTCAAGTTAGGAGATGAACCCTATACAAGCAACTGAACTTCTCAAGAACCCAACATTCTTCCTGATGACTTGGGTGACTTCTCAAGCTTGAATAAAACCTCTAGATAGGCTCCCCTTGATATAAACCACACTTGATCTCGTGCTAAATGAGTAAATGATATGCTATGGAAATGCTAGACCAATGTAATGCTAATGCAAAGAAACATAAACCAAGTAAGAAAAGGTTAGGCAAATTTTGGGGGGCAACAACTGCCCCTATTCAAGCGACTTGAACCTGACTGAATGAAAAGTGAACGGCTTTCAGGAAATCAAGGTAAAAGAAGGTTGAATACCAGAGAAGACGAAAATTTTCTAACCGAAGAAATAAACTGCCCAAACTACTTGGGGAACAAAAAACCCAAAGAATTGAATCTGGTCGTCACGGCAACAACTGATCAATCATCTGGTTATGGAACCTGATTTCAACATCAATCACCTGTGTGATGCCACAGGCGTTGAATCAACAATCAATCTTCAAATATATGCTACAATAAGCAAGCACTACGTAAAGCACGCATGGTCAATGTACTATCCTTGACCTCCCATTTCCGCGGAAACGGGCGAAGCACCAAATAAAAGTGTTAATCTGGCCTCTGAAGACTTGAACAAACAACTCTGCGAGGAACATTTCTAACACTACTGGTATCTGCACTATGCAAAGCGCGAACTTGGGTAATAACTCCGTCAACACGGGTAACAACTCCGTCAACACGGGTAAACTAGTAAAATCTCCGTTAACACGGGTCAAAACTGGTAAAATCTCCGTCAACACGGGTAAGGATCTCTGTCAACATGGGTAACATCTCTGTCCATCACAGGTAACAATCTGTCAAAAACAGATACAATCTCCGTCAACACGGGTAAACTCTCCGTCAACACGAGTGAGGATCTCCGTCAACACGGGTCAAAACTGGTAAAATCTCCGTCAACACGGGTAAGGATCTCTGTTAACATGGGTAACATCTCTGTCCATCACAGGTAACAATCTGTCAAAAACAGATACAATCTCCGTCAACCCGGGTCAAAATAGGTGAAATCTCCGTCAACACGGGTAAGAACCTCCGTCAACACGGGTAAGGAAATAGGTAGACTCTCCATCAACACGGGTAAGGATCTCCGTCAACACGGGTTAAACGATGTAAAATCTCCATCAACACGGGTAGCAATCTCCGTCAACACGGGTCAAAACAAGTAAAATCTCCCTCAACACGGGTAAACTCTCCGTCAACACGGGTAACAACTACAAAGGTTTAATCCACGAGACTTTTTAATGCTGACGCAACAACAATTTAAGGAAAACTCTACTGGGGAAACTCTGACGTTAACTGCCAGGTACTCACATCGACAACAAGTAACGACTTCAAAGGTCTAATCACTGAAATCTTTTAACGCTGACGTAACAACAATCTGAGGGAAACTCTGCTGGGGAAGAAGAGAAACTTAACCAAACAACTCTGATGAAGGAACACATGATAGGACGAACGTTACTTTCACATATCTCATGCCAAGAATTTGAAGATCCAAAAACCATCCTGAACAAGAATTCCAATTACCTGTAGGGAAACACCTGAAAACAAAGAGGTAACCGACCTGGCTTATGTTTCAGAATGCATATGTTGGAAAATGGCGTAATGCTCCATATAAGATGGAAATGCTACGCGTTTGACGATGAAATGCAAATATGATGCAGGTGTGATGATATATGCAAGATGCAAATGTAGGCTCGGGCTGCCGGAGAAAACCTGGATACAGAAACGCTTCAGCAAAATAAATGTTGAAGACAAAGCCTACTCCGCTGGGGATAACCGGGTATCACAGAATTATTTCAGCAAAATAAATGCTGAAAAGGTGAACTGACTCCGCTGGGGCAAGAAACAATCATGTTTGGGATATCTCGACAAAACCAGAATTACGAACTTTGCTGAGGATGGTCAACCTATTGGAGGAAAGACAACCTGCTGGAGAACAGAAAGAACAATCCTGCGCGGGGATGAACTTTATAAACCACTGACAACCTGGTTGTACCCTGTGAGGACTTCACTAGGGATTAAATGCACACACGACCACCGCTGGGGATGCACATGACTGCATGACCGCTTACTAGCTCGCACCCAACTCTTTTGGGGACAAAATACAACTTCCATCTGCTGGGGAGGAATAAGATCACCTAGAGCCTGCTCCTACGTGAAGGGAATCCGGTTGGGGAAACGCGATCCCTTGGCTATTTGCTTCGAAGGTAACGACCCTGCAAGACACGAGCAACAACAAGATATCCTATACAAAAGGAACTATCCAGATCAATATCCGTGACAATTGTTCAGTTAATTCAAAGCTTTAACAATTATTGGCCGAGGCCTGCAAGTTTATGCATGTGCAAGTTTATCAAAAACATCGGCGTTTTCCACAAATAAAACAGTAAAAGTTGAAACAAGAAACAAACATCAAGTACTGAATAATATGCATTTATTAATAATGGGCCTTTAAATAGGCAAAGTTTGTACAATGGATGCAACTCCTGAAAAGAGGAAGCTACAAGAATAAATACAAATATGTAAAGAGGTACAAAGAAATTTGTATACATGTCGGCAACGTGGTACAGACAAACACCATGAGCTGATCCTCCTATGACTCGCCCGACTCCGACGCTTTCCCGATACTCCATCCTCGGAAGAGATTGACTTGGATAATCGACCCTCAGGTGCTCCCAACCCACTAAGCAATGCAGTATCAAACTCGGACCGCAGTCATTTGCTTTTTCAATCCCTAACTTTTTCCTGAATCGCCCTTTGCAGGTTTTCAATTCACCGGGATACCCTTTTTTTCCGAAGTCGCCTTTTCAGATTTTCGACTTCGTGGGCGTACATCTTTTCAATTTTATCCCTAATTTTTGCCCGAACCTTTTCTTTTTGTTTTTGGTTCGCCGGGATGCCCCATTTTCGCCTGAACTTTCTTTTTTCTGTCCAGCGGGTCTCTTTAAGCAAAGTATTTTTTAACTGCGTCCGAGTTCACAGGGGAAGTAAAATCTTCACCGTCCATGGTGGACAATAGTAAGGCTCCTCTGGAGAATACCTTTCGAACGATATATGGACCTTCATAGTTAGGGGTCCATTTCCCCCTGTGGTCTGATTATGGTGGGAGAATCTTCTTCAGCACAAGATCGCCCGTCTGAAAGCTTTGAGGGCGCACTTTTTTGTCATAAGCTTTCTTCATCCGGCTCTGGTATAACCGACCATATGCGATAGATGCAAGTCTCTTTTCATCCATCAAACTGAGCTGATTCAGCCTATTCCTTATCCACTCTGCCTCATCATGTTAGACATCGAGCAGTACTCTCAAAGAAGGAATCTCAACTTCTAATGGTAGGACAGCCTCCATACCATACACCAGTGAGAAAGGTGTTTCCCCGGTCGATGTGGATATCGTCGTACGATAACCGTGCAATGTGAAGGGCAACATCTCGTGCCAGTCCTTGTATGTCACAACCATCTTCTGAACTATCTTCTTTATATTCTTATTGGCCGCTTCGACAGCGCCATTCATCTTGGACCGATAGGGAGATGAGTTATGATGCTCAATCTTGAAATTCTGGCACAATTCCTTCATCATCTTATTATTCAGGTTCGAACCATTGTCAGTAATGATTCTTTCGGGAATGCCGTAACGACAGATGATGTCCTTTTTGATAAACCGGGCTACTACTTGCTTGGTAACATTGGCGTAAGATGCTGCTTCAACCCATTTGGTGAAGTAATCGATAGCTACCAAGATGAATCGGTGTCCATTGGATGCGGTGGGCTCAATTTTCCCAATCATATCTATGCCCCACATGGAGAAAGGCCACGAGGACGCCATAACGTTCAAAGGGCTTGGCGACACCTGAATCTTATCTGCATAAATCTGGCATTTATGGCATTTCTTCGCAAACTTGAAACAATCTCTTTCCATAGTTAGCCAATAATACCCTGCTCGAAATAACTTTTGAGACATAGCATGTCCACCGGCGTGCGTGCCAAAGGTTCCCTCGTGGACCTCCTCCATAAGCAGATTAGCTTCTTTCTCATCAACACATTGCAAAAGCACCAAATAATGGTTTCTCCTGTATAGAACACCATCTGGATTCAAGTAGAAGTTTCCAGCCAATCTCCTAAGAGTCTTCTTATCGCGGCTGGATGCCCCAGTCGGATACTCTTGGTTCTTTAGGAAATTCGGGATATCAAAATACCACGGATTGCCATCGGAAGCTTCCTCAATGGCGAATATGAAGGCGGGCTTATCAAGGCGAGAGATGACTATTCTTGGAGCATCATTCCAGAAGTTAACTTTGTACATTGAAGACAACGTCGCAAGAGCGTCAGCCATCTGATTTTCTGCCCGTGGCACATGGTGAAACTCGACTCTGTCAAAGAAAGGCAACAACCTCCTTGCATAATTCATGTATGGTATCAGGTTAGGCTGACGAGTCTCCCATTCTCCCTTGATCTGGTTCACGACTAACGTGGAGTCTCCATACACATCAAGATTTTTGATTCTCAAATCAATAGCCTCCTCGAGACCCATGATACACGCCTCGTACTCAGCCTCATTGTTGGTAACTGGAAATGTCAATCTGGCAGTGAACGGGATGTGCGTCCTATGGGGAGTTGTAATGATTGCCCCAATTCCACTTCCATATGAATTAACAGCCCCGTCAAAAATTAATTGCCATTGAGAACTCCGTTCAGGACCTTCACCATGCAACGACTCCTCGCAATCTTTCATCTTTAAGTACATGATATCCTCGTCAGGAAAATCAAACTTCATTGGCTGGTAATCATCGATTGGCAGTCCGACAAGGTACTCTGACAGCATGCTACCTTTGATAGCCTTTTGTGAGACATATTGTATATCGTACTTTGTCAGTACCATCTGCCATCGGGAAATCCTTCTAGAAAGCGTCTGCTTTTCAAAGACATATTTGATCGGATCCATCTTCGAAATCAGCATGGTTGTATGATTTATCATGTATTGTCTCAGACGTTTGGCAGCCCAAGCAAGTGCACAACACGTCTTTTCGAGCATAGAGTAACGGGACTCACAGTCTGTGAACTTTTTACTCAAGTAATAGATCGCATGCTCTTTTCGTCCAGTCTCGTCATGTTGACCGAGAACACAACCCATGCTGTTCTCAAGAACCGTCAAGTATATGATCAGTGGTCTCCCGGCTACTGGGGGTATCAATATCGGAGGTTCCTACAAGTATTCTTTTATTCCTTCAAACGCCTTTTGACAATTTTCATTCCAGACAATTGCCTGATCTTTTTTCAATAGTTTAAACATTGGTTCACACGTGGCTGTAAGGTGAGATATGAACCAGGCAATGTAGTTCAACCTCCCCAGAAAGCCACGAACTTCTTTCTCTGTTTTTGGCGCTGGCATTTCTTGTATCGTTTTTATTTTAGCAGGATCAACCTCAATCCCTTTTTCACTAACAATGAACCCCAGTAGCTTACCAGATCTAACCCCGAAGGTGCACTTATTAGGATTCAGCCTCAACCTGAATTTCCTAAGCCTCTCAAACAATTTCAGAAGATTCACCAGTTGCTCTTCCTCCGTCTGGGATTTGGCAATCATATCATCAACATAGACCTCAATCTCTTTATGCATCATGTCATGAAAGAGTGTCGTCATAGCATGCTGATATGTTGCCCCAGCGTTCTTCAAACAAAAGGGAATCACTTTGTAGCAGAACGTTCCCCACGGGGTAATAAAAGTTGTTTTCTCCATATCCTCCAGCACCATCTTGATCTGATTATAGCCTGAAAAGCCGTCCATGAAGGAAAACATAGAGAACTGAGCAGTGTTGTCGACCAACACGTCAATATGAGGAAGCGGGAAGTCATCCTTAGGGCTCACCCTGTTCAGATTCCGATAGTCAATGCACATTCGCGCCTTACCATCCTTCTTTGGTACAGGTACTATATTGGCGAGCGAAGGAGGGTAAGTTGTAACAGCTAGGAAACCAGCGTCCCACTGTTTCTGTACTTCCTCTTTAATCTTTACGGCCATATCTGGTTTCGTTCTTCTGAGTTTCTGCTTGATCGGCGGACAGTCTTCGCGCAATGGAATGCGGTGAACCACAATATCAGTGTCTAACCCAGACATATCCTCATAAGACCAAGCAAAGATATCATTATACTCTCGAAGCATCTCGACAAGTCTCTGCTTGATATCGCTCTGAAGCGCAGCCCCTATACGGACATTCCTGACAACTTCTTCCGAACCCAAATTAATGACCTCGATATCTTCTTGATGAGGCAGAATGATCCTCTCTTCTTGTTTCAAAAGACGAGTCAGCTCTTCTGGTAAGTCGTCATCCTCAACAATCTCTTCCTCAGCTTGAAATATCGGGTGCTCAAAGTCGAAGCGAGTCATAGGGAGTTCTTGATAGGTGTCATCTGAAACATGGATCCTGCAAGAGAAAGGGTTAAATGCTTCAAATGATATGCAAACGAACACACAACCACATTGCCATTTTATTGATAAAGATAAAAAGCAGAAAAACAGGGATCACAAAATTTGCATGAGGAAAACGCATTTATTTGATGATTAAAGCAAAGCATACACATAAGCAAGTAGGCCCTGAAATAAAATCACTATGCCCCAGGTAGGACATAGGATTATACAATAATCGAAAAAACAAGGCATTACTGTTTCGTCGTCACTTGAATAAAGTCCTGGATAGACCAGTTGCAGAGGCTTTGTCCTGGCTCGCTGGGCTTGATCCACAAATCCATGTCACAGTCGCTATCTCCATCTTCACTGTCAGACACAACATTAATCCTTTCAAAACTGACTCCTCCTGGAGTTAACACAATCGGCCTTTTGAACCTCGACACGCTCTGAGATAAAGATGACGACAACGGGCGATATCCCAAACCAAATTTGTTCTGCTTAACAGGAATATCCAGAACTTGACCCCAACCTTTAGTTTCCCCGACCTGAACTACCGCTTGGGCTTCTATGTACGACGACATAGCCACCTCTGGCCCTTTGCTTATGACAGGGGATTTGTCTCTGATCTGCACCCCTTCAAAGGCTTGACACAATGTCTCGTGGATCTCCCCACCCACTTCGACATATTTGAATGACGACATGTGACTTACCATGATGTCTTCCTCCCCACACATAGTGACAACACTACCACCGATCATGTATTTAAGCTTTTGGTGCAACGTAGATATTACAGCCCCTGCAGAGTGAATCCACGGTCGTCCAAGCAAACAGCTATAAGCTGGATGTATGTCCATGATATAAAACACGGTGTCGAACACCTCTGGACCAACCTGGATTGGCAAAGTCAATTCTCCAAACACGGACCTCCTAGTCCCATCGAAAGCTCTCACTACCAAGTCGCTTGGCGTGTAGATTACACCTTGGGTATCTAGCTTCAATAGCGCCTTCTTGGGCAACACATTCAAGGACGAACCAGTGTCAACGAGGACATGAGACATAACAGTGCCCCTACACTCAATTGAAATATGCAACGCACTGTTATGGTTGCGGCCCCTGGGGGTTAAATCAAAATCGGTAAAGCCAAGGCCATGCCCCGCATTCACGTGCGCAATCACTCCTTCGAGATGATTGACAGATATCTCCTGGGGTACGTAAGCGGCATCAAGAGCTTTCAGCAAAGCGTTCCAGTGAGCCTCAGAACAAAGCAACAATGACAAAATCAAGATTTTGGAAGGCGTCTGCTGCAGATGATCGACAATTTTATAATCACTCTTCCGAATTAATCTCATGAATTATTCCACATCCTTGGTCAATGCCTCTTTTTCCTTCTCTTGAGAAGGTCCTCCTTCATCGACTTTATCCTTCCCTCTGGCAGCTCTCTCAGCTTCTACTCCTGGTGACGCGAAAATTCTGCCGCTGCGGGTTATGCCTCCTGCCCCCACAAGGTTATCAACTGACCCTACCGACGGGCTTTCCAGGTTAATCTTCTCTCCATTGCAATAAACCTCCGCCCCATAATTCCAAGGGATGGCTTTAGTGCTTTCATACGGAATGGGTCCAGCTTTGATTATTGTAATAGTCGGTCGCTTGGGAGGCGCCTGTGAGATCAGAGTATGCCTAAGAGAGGGGGGGTGAATTAGGCTTATGGAAACTTTTTCGGATTTTTGGTATTCTTTAATTTTTCTTTGGTTATGTTCTTGGTGATGAATGCAGTAGAAAACATAAAGAAAGTGGACACCAAGATTTATAGTGGTTCCCCTCACAATCCGAGAGTACTCCACCCCCCTTTCAACACGAAAGAGAGTTTTCTCTATTGTTTAATAAAGTACAACCTATCACACCATCAACCGGTGAGGCCTACTATCAAACAATAAAAATCAACAAGTGTACAAGAACAATCCTCTTGTAAACATTTACCCTTGTGTCCAACAATCCTGGATCACAAGTCAAAATACAAGTAATCTGAATACTTTGATTTGAAAGTAATAATGGTAATATCAATGCTAAGATTGATCTTCTCCTTCTGATCAAAATTCACTCTTTTAATTTCAACACAAGTGTTCAATGCTATGCATATGAAAAGATATGATCAATATGAACACTTTTGAAAAGATTTGAAAAGTATTTGAAAGTGGTGAATTTGATTCAAAGAATATTTTGAAATTGATTATTGGAGGTGTTTTTCCAATTTGAAAAACTCAGAATTTATATGTGTAAAGACACCTTTTCCAAAAGGTATATTTGAGTATAAGTCAAAATATGAACTGGTATAATATTTAAACCATTTTTGAACTTGAAACAAAGCCATTTTTCAAAACACGTTCAGTGTTAATCGGTTAACCTATATGGTTAATCGGTTAACACTGGAACATTATACCAGAATATTTAAAATTTGAAATGGTTAACCGGTTAACCTATATGGTTAATCGGTTAACACTACTATTTTTCAGAAAAATACTTATAAAAACAATGTTATACCAATTCTAATAGTTTAAAAAATATGCTTATGCAATTTGATCAAATGATAAAAATGTTGAACACTTGTATATCAATTAAATTAATGGATTTTGATATACCATAGCTTTTGTCCAAAACTTGAAAGTTGATCAGTCAAATGTTCATGAAGCTTCGAATGTTGATCACTTCCATTCCACTTGATCTTGGTCTTTTGAAAGCGTTTGCCTTTTTGCACAGATGAAATATTCTTGATCTTGATGTTGACGTCATCAAAACTTTGAGATGAAGCTTGCTTCTACAATCTCCCCCTTTTTGATGATGACAACCAAAATGGTCTTGTGGAATTTTTTGACGATGATTGGCAATGATCTTGTTTTCTCCCCCTATGTCCATGAACTCCCCCTATCGAATACATAGGCAAAAATTCTGCACAACAAGACATAAGAAAGCCAAAGCTCTTCTCCCCCTTTGTCATAAGCAAAAAGGAAGGAGCTTTCAAAAAAAAGAAAACTAGACAGACCAATAATGCAATCAATCACAAGAATATGGAAGCAAAGCATAATGAAAGTAAATGGCAGCAACGCTGCAAATATTGTACGAGTTACAATGCAAAAATAAAAACAGAGTTCAATCATAAATGGAAGCATAAAACATCAAAAACTAGAAAGCAATGCAATAAAAGACATCAACAGCAGCATATTCTCTAAATGTCCTCATCAGCCATATCCTCCTCCTCTTCTTCCTCTTGTCCTTCATTTTCTTCATCAGATACAACAAAGTTGTCAGTGTTGGTGCGGTGAGAGGTAAGTACAAGGTTTCGGAGAGAAGCAATGGCCTGTGAGGTTTCTCTATGCTGAGTCATTATAGTTTGGTAAAGGAATTCATTTATAATGCCTCCTTCAGGTACGGGATAGGCTTGGTTGGCAGTGGCTCCTTCATCTGAATACTTATAAGTACCGTTAGTATCCTTAAAAATTCCAGTGTTCTTGACAATTGTAATTTCGTTAATCTCATTGGTGGTTGATTTCATCTTGGTGGTTGGTTCACGGTTAAGATCCAAAGTTGTCAGCTCCAAAATTCTTGACACCAGCCTTGCATACGGAAGACGGGTTGAAAGAGATAGTTGTTGTTGAAGGTGATACATGATGGTCAAAATCCAATTGACACGAATCTTGTTCTTGATGGAAAAAAGAAGTTGCATTTCCAGATCATTAATTTGGGCATGATTTGAATCCTTGGGAATCAACACATAACAGATTATGTAATGAAGCATCCGATCAGAAACGGTAAGATTCTTTGCATAACACAACAGACGAGCAGTGCGTTGGTTGGCGATAATCACCTCCTTTGGAAATCTGCTGATCTGATAGTAGAACTCCAATCTTGTCGTAGTTGGACCACGACCCTTCCACGTGGTTAACTCCCTTTCTCAGAAAGTACCCAGATGATGGTATGTTCAGCATTGCAGCAACATCAGACATATTTTCTTCCACAACACAGTCTCTAACAATTGTTTTCATAATATGCTCATCATTTGCATCTATAAACATAGACAACTTATGCAAAAAGGATTTGACAAGATCCGGATAGCAGTTTCCAGAATCCGACACAAATTTATCGATCCTCTGATATTTGAGCAAAGCAGGAAAATCAAAAGATGATGTTGGAAAAGCCTTAAGATTCACATACTTTACCGGGAGGATGGAACGAACTCGGACTTTGAAATTCATTCTGCACTTCTTGGTTGTTTCCATAGGGATATCTTCTTCATCAGATGCAGAATGATGTTCTGGTAGCTTTCCCTTGCCGCGATTTGATGCTGAGCCATGGATGAGTTTGATGGAACTGAAGTTGTGGGTTCTGAGGAAGTTAGGGTTTGAGAAGATGTGGGGATGGTTATGAGGAGTTATCCAACTTTAGAGAGTGGGAGAGAGATATTGGTTTTTTAAAACTTAGGGTTTGAAGAGGGGAGTTTCAAAAAACTCTTTAAGAGGGAATAGGATTTTGGATATGGATTTTGGACACTTAGGAGAATATGGACCACATAAAAAATGCATCTATCCCATATAATATTTCAAAAATTTAATTAATTTTCGTTTCTGATTTTTTTTTGAAAATTTAACAGTGTTAATCGGTTAACCATATAGGTTAATCGGTTAACACATTAAAAAATTGAGTCAGAATTGAAAATTTAACAGTGTTAATCGGTTAACCCATATGGTTAATCGATTAACACACGCGAATTTTTGAAAAAAAGCTTAAAACAGAATGCATGCACATGAAAACACAACACAAATATTGCATACACATATTATAAAAAGGTCAGATGTCACCTTCATCAAGAATCCCAAGTTCTCGCCGAATTTTGTAGAATGGTTCTTTCGCCAAAGGTTTGGTGAAGATGTCGGCGAGTTGATTGTGCATGTCGACGAAAGTAACATCTACATCTCCATTCAATACGTGATCTCGAAGGAAGTGATGCCGGATATCTATATATTTTGTTCTTGAATGCATGACCGGGTTCTTTGTAATGTTGATGGCACTTGTATTATCACATCGAAGAGGAATGCAACCGAGGTCTATACCGTAATCGAGGAGTTGTTGCTTGAGCCACAGAATTTGTGCACAGCAACTTCCTGCTGCAATATATTCCGCTTCGGCTGTACTGAGTGCCACACACGCTTGCTTCTTGCAGGCCCATGACACTAATGCATTCCCGAGAATGTGACATGTACCGCTTGTGCTTTTTCTATCGGTCTTACATCCTGCATAGTCAGTGTCAGAGTAAACAACTAAAGAACAAATACTACCTTTAGGATACCATAATCCGACGTTCATTGTCCCTTTGAGATACTTTATGATTCTATTTACGGC
Source organism: Lathyrus sativus (assembly GCA_963859935.3). Classification (NCBI taxonomy): domain Eukaryota; kingdom Viridiplantae; phylum Streptophyta; class Magnoliopsida; order Fabales; family Fabaceae; genus Lathyrus; species Lathyrus sativus. The sequence continues at coordinate 512,915,807 of OZ012738.1, forward strand.
TGTGAGATGTGATTCCTTAGGACTTGCTTGAAAGCGTGCACACAAACAAACGCTAAACATAATGTCAGGACGGCTTGCCGTCAAATATAGTAATGAACCGATCATACCTCGATATTTTGTTATATCAACTGGAGTACCGGATTCATCTTGATCAACATACGTTCTGGATCCCATAGGAGTGGACATCACCTTGCAACTATCCATATCGAATTTCTTCAACAATTCCTTGCAATACTTGGATTGGTTGAGGAAGATGCCATCCTTTGTTTGCTTGATTTGTAGTCCAAGAAAATAATTCAATTTTCTCATCATGGACATCTCGAATTCTCCTTGCATCATAAGTGAAAATTCTTCTCAAAGCTCTTTGTTTGTTGATCCGAAGATGATGTCGTCGACATAGACTTGAACCAATAAAGTGTTTTCTTTGATCTTCTTTATGAACAATGTCTTGTCAACCTTTCCTTTTGTAAATCCCTTCTCACATAAGAAATTGCTAAGGCGGTCATACCATGCTCTTGGTGCTTGTTTTAGTCCGTAGAGTGCCTTTTTCAGTTTGTAAACATGTGAGGGATTCTTGAAGTCTTCAAAACCCGGAGGTTGTTTAACGTAGACTTCCTCATTGATGTAGCCATTCAGGAAAGCGCTTTTGACATCCATCTGGAACAACTGAAAATTCATAGAACAAGCGTAAGCAAGTAGTAATCTAATTGCTTCTAACCTTGCTATCGGAGCGAACGTTTCATCAAAATCAATTCCTTCCTCCTGGTTGTAGCCTTGCGTGACCAATCTTGCTTTGTTACGAACTATGATCCCATTCTCGTCAAGTTTGTTCTTGAACACCCATCTTGTTCCTATGATGTGCTTATGGTCTGGTCTTGGTACAAGACTCCAAACTTGATTCCTTTCGAATTGATTGAGTTCTTCTTGCATTGCTACAATCCATTGGTCGTCGCCTAAAGCTTCAACAATCTTGGTTGGTTCATTTTGAGACACAAAAGCCATGTTGAGACAAGCATCCTTTAGATTAAGTCGAGTTGCAACGCCTTGGCTAATATCACCAATAACTTTATCTATCGGGTGATCTCTATGCGTTCTCCATTCCTTCGGAAGATCTTGATGTTCTTCAATGATTTGAGTGACATCTTCTTGTGGTATTTCTTGATTCTTTGAAATCTCTTCTTGTTGTTGTGAAGAACCTACTATATCATCATCATCATCCATAATAATATTATCCTCTTTCGAGGGGTTAGTCTCATCAAACGAAACATGAATGGATTCTTCAATAGTAAGTGTTCTCTTATTAAAAATTCTAAATGTTTTACTATAAAGAGAGTAACCAAGAAATATACCTTCGTCGGATTTCTCATCAAACTTACCGAGATTATCTTTGTTGTTGTTGAGAATAAAGCATTTGCATCCGAATATGTGGAAGAATGCTATATTTGGTTTTCTACCCTTGAACAACTCATACGGAGTCTTTTTGAGAAGTGGTCGAATATTGACACGGTTGCTTACGAAGCATGCTGTACTAACTGCATCTGCCCAAAAATATTTAGGAAGATTTGCGTCGCTAAGCATTGTCCTTGCAAGCTCCACCAGTGATTTATTCTTCCGTTCTACGACACCGTTTTGTTGAGGCGTCCTTGGTGCTGAAAAATTATGAGAAATTCCATGCTCTTTGCAAAAATATTCAAAGTCTGAATTTTGGAATTCTCCACCGTGATCGCTTCTTATAGAGGCTATGGTGAGTGATTTCTCATTCTGAATTTGCTTTGCATATTTCTTGAATGCTTTAAAAGCATCATTTTTCTGCACTAAAAACAATGTCCAAGTGTATCGAGAGAAATCATCAACAATAACTAAGGCATAAAAGTTACCTCCGAATCTTTTTGTTCTTGATGGACCAAAAACATCCATATGCAATAATTGAAGTGGCCTTGATGTAGAAACCACTAGCTTGGATTTGAAAGTTGTCTTGGTCTGTTTTCCCTTTTGACATGCATCACATAACTTATCCTTGATGAATTTTATCTTTAGAAGACCAACAACTAGATCATGCTTTATCAACTTGTTTAAATGCTCCATGTGAATGTGAGCAAATATTTTATGCCAAAGCCACGCCTTGTTGTTGTTCGCCATAAGACACTTTACCTTCAAGGAAGAGTCATCAAAAGAAATCATAAAAATGTTATTATATCTTTTACCTTTTAGCAAAATGTCATGAGTGACTTCGTGTTCTATCAAGCATTCCTCCTTTGTGAAGTTGATTCAGAACCCTTTGTCACACAATTGACTTATGCTAAGTAGGTTGTGTTTAAGGCCTTCCACATAAAGAACGTCTTCGATGATTGTACATGGAGGTGCACCAATGGTTCCAACTCCAAGAATTTTTCCCTTATTATCATCACCGTAAGTGACGTATCCTTTGGCCTTTAATGATAGACTTGAAAATTTGTTTATGTCTCCCGTCATATGCTTCGAGCAACCGCTATCAAGATACCATTGATTAGACGTTGTCTTGAAGCATACCTACAACACAAATTTAAGTAGTGTTAGGTACCCAAATTGCTTTGGGTCCTTGATAGTTAGTACCTTTTTCAACCCACACATAATGCCCCTTAGCAACACCAATATTGCGCACATAGCAAGCATTAGGTGTATGGCCTTTAATTCCACAATAAGAACATGTAGGTTGAAAATGACTTCTATATCTAGGAACATAATTCTTTTTCTTTGCAATGCTTTTCTTGTTATGATTTTGATGCTGAACTTTAGAAGTGCTGGCCTTTTCTTTAACAATTTGTTCACTTGCACTTACGAAAACGGTCTCATTGGTGCTTGGTTTTGAAAATTTAGAATATCCTAATCCACTTTTATCATTAGGATATCTTTGATGTTTCAGAATTTCTTCTAAGCCAATTTGACCTTTTTCATATCTTTCTAAAACTCTTTTAAGTTGAGCAATTTGGAAAGATAAAGACTCACAATTCTTACATACAAGACTTTGTTTTTCATCCATCAGTTTCTGTTTTTCATCTTCAATATTTTTCATAAAAACAGAATTTTGTTCTTCTAAAGATGAGATTCTTTTCTTTTGTGATGAGATGCTTTTATACAAAGTCTTGCACTCTTTTAGAAGTTCATCTATAACTTCTTATGCATCATTATCATAAACAGAAAAATTACTACTAACCTCATTTTCTTCATCGGAGTGGTGTGAAGCCATTAAAGCCATATTTGCACATTCATCGCTTTCCGATTCCGATGATGAACTTATCTCGTTGTCGTCCCACGCAACATAAGCCTTTTTGCCTTTGAATTTTCCTTTATTTGCGAGTTTTGGGCAATCCGGCTTTATGTGACCTTATTTCCCACATTCGTAACATATAACTTCTTGATTTGATGTGGATACCTCCTTTTTCCTGAAATGTTTATTCTTTTTAGAAAAAGAGGAATTTTTATTATTATTAAAAAACTTACCAAGCTTCTTTACTAGAAGCATGAAATTTTCGTCTTCAGAAGATTCGTCATTTTTGTCATCCTTTGTGTCAATCTTCAAGGCAATTCCTTTGGACTTCTTGTCTTGACTTTCATGCTTCTCAAGCCTTCCAAGTTCTAGTTCATGCTCTTGAAGTTTTCCAAATAAGGAAGCGGATGTCATCGTTGAAAGACTCTTCTTTTTCGAAATAGCGGTCACCTTTGGTTGCCATTCTCTTGTTAAGGATCTTAGGACTTTCAAGTTGAGATCATCATTGGTGAAGGTCTTCCCGAGAGCAATCAGATGATTAGTTAGATGAACGAATCTCTTTTGTAAGGCAACAATGGATTCACCAGGCTGCATACGGAACATTTCATATTCTTGACTTAAAGTATTAAGTCTTGATCTTTTTATTTCGGCTGTCCCTTCATGCGTTTCTACCAGGGTGTCCCAAATTCCCTTTGCTGATTTACACTGTGATATACGGAAGAATTCGTCCATACTGAGAGCGCTTTGAAGTATGTTGATTGCTTTCTTCTCATTCAAAATTCTCTTCTTGTCATCTTCATCATATGAGGATTTTATCTTTGGAGTGCCTACGTTATTTATGACGCTCATAGGGACATGCAGACCAGTTTCTACGGTTTCCCATATACCGTCTCCTTGAGCCTCGAGATGTGCCTTCATACGGATTTTCCAAAAATCGAAATACTCTCCAGAAAAGAGTGGTGGCTTGTTACTACTTCCACCATCTTTGAAAACAGGGTTGGTACTTGCGGAAGCCATACTGAATCGTTAGGAACATGTTACCTATACCTGCTCTAATGCCAATTGTGAGATCATAGTATGCCTAAGAGGAGGGGGGGGGGGTGAATTAGGCTTATGGAAACTTTTTCGGATTTTTGGTATTCTTTAATTTTTCTTTGGTTATGTTCTTGGTGATGAATGCAGTAGAAAACATAAAGAAAGTGGACACCAAGATTTATAGTGGTTCCCCTCACAATCCGAGAGTACTCCACTCCCCTTTCAACACGAAAGAGAGTTTTCACTATTTTTTAATAAAGTACAACCTATCACACCATCAACCGGTGAGGCCTACTATCAAACAATAAAAATCAACAAGTGTACAAGAACAATCCTCTTGTAAACATTTACCCTTGTGTCAAACAATCCTGGATCACAAGTCAAAATACATGTAATCTGAATACTTTGATTTGAGAGTAATAATGGTAATATCAATGCTAAGATTGATCTTCTCCTTCTGATCAAAATTCACTCTTTTAATTTCAACACAAGTGTTCAATGCTATGCATATGAAAAGATATGATCAATATGAACACTTTTGAAAAGATTTGAAAAGTATTTGAAAGTGGTGAATTTGATTCAAAGAATATTTTGAAATTGATTATTGGAGGTGTTTTTCCAATTTGAAAAACTCAGAATTTATATGTGTAAAGACACCTTTTCCAAAAGGTATATTTGAGTATAAGTCAAAATATGAACTGGTATAGTATTCAAACCATTTTTGAACTTGAAACAAAGCTATTTTTCAAAACACGTTCAGTGTTAATCGGTTAACCTATATGGTTAATCGGTTAACACTGGAACGTTATACCAGAATATTTAAAATTTGAAATGGTTAACCGGTTAACCTATATGGTTAATCAGTTAACACTGCTATTTTTCAGAAAAATACTTATAAAAACAATGTTATACCAATTCTAATAGTTTAAAAAATATGCTTATGCAATGTGATCAAATGATAAAAAATGTTGAACACTTGTATATCAATTAAATTAATGGATTTTGATATACCATAGCTTGTGTCCAAAACTTGAAAGTTGATCAGTCAAATGTTCATGAAGCTTCGAATGTTGATCACTTCCATTCCACTTGATCTTGGTCTTTTGAAAGCGTTTGCCTTTTTGCACAGATGAAATATTCTTGATCTTGATGTTGACGTCATTAAAACTTTGAGATGAAGCTTGCTTCTACAGTGCTGATATCGTGACAGTCTTGAACGGGATCGTAATCGTTGCAACTTCGCCCTGCTTCTCAGCTATTGCCCCAACAGGCCTCTCTTCGGCAGTACGGTCAAATTGCAGTGTACCCTTATCAATCAACTCTTGAATATCTCTTTTCAAGTTATCACAACCCTCAGGCCTGGCTAAACAACCAACGCAGTCTGTATCACAACCAGGGAATACTCCCCCTCTCAGCAATCTGCTCTTGACATAACCCAGAGGCATCCTCAGTTCGTCCACATTCATAACCAAATTCAGACTAGTATCTTCTAAGACAGCACCCACCTTTGCAGATCCATGAGGCGGCATCTGATTCTTCTTAATGTTGGGCGCTTCATTACCAAAGTTTATAGCCTTGCTATCTATCAAATCCTGCACCTTGTGTTTGAATGCGTGACAGTTCTCTATGCTGTGACCGAGTGCCCCGGAGTGGAATTCACAATGTGCATTGGCGTTATAACCAAAAGGAGGCGTGCCCTTCAGCAGAGCTAACGTCCTTTTCTCAACCAGCTGCAATTGCAATAGAGTTGGAAGAAGCTGAGCATACGGTAGTGGAGGTACATCAAATACTCTTTTCACGACCCTGTCTCTATCCTGAATTCTTCATTGAGCAGGATGCTGCTGGCTCTGGCGCTGTTGTTGCTGTTGTTGAGGTACGGGAATTGTCACACTAGCAATCTGTTGCTGGCGGTATTGGTTTCAACCTTTACCTTTTCCTCGGAAGCTATATACTGAATTAGCATCCCCCTGTCTTTTGTTCCCAAAAACCTTTTTACCACCTCCAGCTGAGGTTGATTCTCCTGCTTGAATCTTACCAATATTAACGCCATTCTCTATACGCTCCCCCAAGAGTATCAACTCAGAGAAATTAGTCGTCGTACAGTTGATAAGCCTGTCATAATACAACCCAGAGAAAGTGCTCATAAACATATCCACCAACTCACGCTCCACCATGGGTGGGTGCACCCTGGCTGCAAGCTCACGCCACCTCTGGGCATACTCTTTGAAACTCTCGCCATTCTTTTGAGAAAGATTTTGGAGTTGGACCCTGTTCGGCGCAAGGTCGCTATTATATTGGTAGTGCTTCACAAAGGCTTCCGCCAACTCTTTCCAGCTACCAATTTGAGTAGGCTTTAACCCCATATACCATTCCAATGACGGCCCAAACAAGCTATCCTGGAAAAAATGCATCAACATATTTTCGTCATCAAAACAAGCAGACATTCTCCGATAGTAAGACCGCACGTGAACTCTTGGGCAAGTATCCCCCTTATACTTGTCGAAAGTGGGCGCTTTTAACTTGAGTGGCACCCTCAAGCCGGGAACCAACCCCATATTAGCCACGTCCAACCCCGTGGAATTCTGATTAGCAAGATTTTTTATTTGTTCCTCCAACAGCTTGAACCTTCGATCATTGTCAGTGGGCATCTCAAGATCTCTGTCTGGCGGAGGGAAAGCATCTTCTTGACGATCTTCGCCCCAGTAAGAATCCCCATTATCATACCCAACATAAGCAGCATTAGGACCGAACCCAGTCTGATTGAACCTGGGACCATACCCCATATTACCATAACCCTGATTGCCAGCACCTGGACCAAAACCAGCGTTGTAGGCGCCCACCCCAACGCCGTTGTTGCTTGCATTGCCAAAACCTGTATTACCGAAGCCCTGATTGCCATAACCCTGGTTGCCAAAACCAACACCTACACCAGTGTTCCCAGCACCAAAACCAGCATTCCCAATTCCAACATTGAAACCAGCATTTCCAACACCAATTTTACCATTGGTTTCCACATGCCCATTACCGTTACCAGTCACATTCCCGTTTCCAGCTCTGTTACCGTTCTTAGTCGTATTGGGGACAACCACCGGTATAGCATGACCAGCTTGGAGAGTCTCGCCATGAGGAGGATCAGCAGCAACTCCACCATGTAGCACACCCTGACTGTCAACCCGGGCAATCAGAGGCTGCACCAGAGTGTGAAGCTGCTCTTGGCCCTTGGCCACAGTTTCCAGAACTTGCATGAACTGCGCCATCCTATCGCGCATCTCCTGCATCTCAACTTGTGCTTGGCCCATAGCTTTCTTGCAGTTACTTCTGGAAGAATAGCGATGAATTCGCTGATCGGCAATCCTGAAACCTGCATCGACAAAGAGTTAGGAAACACAGTACAAGGTACCTGTTATGCAAATGATTTATGCAAATGCAAACATGTGTCTGTGCTTTAGGGAGATTTCTCCCCCGATTCAAGTGCCAGGGTGCCAATGCTGATAACAAGAAGTCTGAATCCAGTCATTGAAATAACATCTCATATATATATATATATGTGGCCCAACAAGGCAGTAACACAACGTCAATGAATACATGGGGAATCAATAGCGTGACCTCGACCAACAGGCCTGGTGATGGTCAGCCTACAGCAAAGATCAGAAAAAATAAAGGGTTACAAAGATAATCAAGTGCGACAACGGGCACAAAACTCTTCTAGTAACTCTTTTGTCTTGGGGTGATTAGGCCGAGTGAGTAACCCTTCAACAAGCAACTCTCTCTGCATGATAGTGCACTGGAGACCTTCAACACAATCTTCCCATGCGCCTTGGCCAAAACAGTCCTCTAACCTTCGCTTCTTAGACTCGAACCTCTACTTGCGATCCTTCAGGTTAGCGATAACTTTGTTTAACAAGTCTTCAATGGCATATCTGCCAGCAGTTTCTTCATCAAACTTCTTCTCACTAGCCCTCACTTGAGCTTTCAATTTAGAGATCTGCTGTTTCAGTTTATCCTCCCTCTCTTTGTTGCTGGCTAAAGTGGCATTCCACTGCTGATTGAACTTGGAGATTCTCCGGTATGCTTCATCTAAGTGCTGCTTCTTGGTGGCCAGTACATCATTGACAGATTTGAAGTCTAACCCCAAACGTTCACGATCAGCTATCTGCTTGGTCAAGTCCGTACCTAACCTGTTCACCAACCCTGTCTGCTTCTTGAAGGAGTGGACGGCTTCGCTTCTCTCGCTTCTAATTTGTGCCAGCTCTTTCTCCAACTCTTCGTTGGCCTTTTTCAGTTCTTCCTTCTCAGCTAACACCTGATTATACTGCTAAATAGACACGGTAGTAGGCTCTTTAACCACTGGAGGGCACTCTTGCTTGGCAGGTGGGAAAGGCATCCCTATTGTCTCTGCTCTGGTCCTGATCCAAGTCATGTAAGGAGCATAAGCTTGGCTATTGCTCTTACCCAACAAAGATTTTCCTCGTCTATTGATATCATTCCAGGCATGTTGAAGCTTAGCTAACATATCCCCCTCTAGAAGACATGTGAGGTACAAAGATTCATGCACCTCTTCATCCTTCGGTGGACCCCTCAAAGCATATGCAAATTGTCTGACAAGTAGAGAGGGGTTGTAATTGATACAACCCTTTCTTCCAATCAAAGGCACATTCGGAAAACCACTGCAGCTGAAGATGATTTCAGTTCCCAACATATCCCTATCAAACCAAACAATGCTCTCTGCTGATAAACCCATCAAGCGTTTAGACTACTCAGTTGTGGCTGCAGATGAAGCAAAGGGACCCTTCTTGGGTAGGTGACTATCAAACCATTTGTAGAGTAAGGGCACACAACATGATACATTCTTACCCATTCTGTTTTCGTTCTTATAATGGACGGAATGATATACATCTCCAATCAAGGTAGGGACTGGATTCCCTGATGCAAAGATGTGGAAGGCATCCAAGTCTACAAAATCAGGCATGTTGGGAAACAAAATGATACCATATATGCAAAGGGAAATAATGGCATTGAATACTATCCAACAACCGTCTTTGTCACACTGTTGGGCTTTCCCAACCAGGAACTGTAGAGAAAATCCAGGAACCCCATTCCAACTGGACAAAAGCAATTCAGAGGCATCCAGATGAAGAGCAAGTGCTAGATTAGCCAGGTTAGGCTTAGCATCCATGTGAACAAATGGCATCTGATTCTTAATAGGTACACCCAACAACTCAGCATACTCCTCTAATGTAGGTGCAAGAATGAAGTCCGGGAAAGTGAAGCATCTCAAAGGAGGATCATAGAACTGCAGCAAGGCGTACAACCTATTCAACTCATACACAGAAGGTTTACGAACCAAACTAAGCAGCTTCCCATAGGATTTTCTGAATTCCCCTTTCACTGTATCATCTGCCAAGGCAATCAAACTGGACAGCACAACAACATCTGGGGTAGGAAGCTTGTAGGCCACATTCTTCTTCAAAGATCCCAT